>CM051240.1:204125282-205555282 GCA_027917425.1 Gastrophryne carolinensis | reverse complement strand
GACCTCTATCAGGGTGCGCTCCCATGCCAGCCATGCAAAAATGTCACCCAGCTAAAGATGCAGCTTATGGCGGCTGTGTCCCACGCATGGATCGGAAAGAAAGGTAGGTCTTACAGGGGACTCGAATCTGGATGGCCCGGGGGAAGGGAATCAGACGTCGCTGGAGTCTTATACACTTCAGGGCCACTTTAGATCCACTTTAATTGTGTGACTTTCAGTGGAGAACAATTGGGGCTCTTGAATGAATACCTAACCAGGCTGAATCCACAATACAATTCTTAGCCTATACTATTGGTAACCACTAAAAAGTAAAGAAATAAGGCGATACCTTTCAGGCTAACGGGCAGACTGACTCATTACTAGTGGCAGGTAGCGACAGATGAGCGTCTGTAGCAGGCATTTCAGAGCTCCCCCTAGTAGTCACTGTGTTCGGCCGTGGGTCGCTAGTTCAGAGCGCCTCAGTCGCTGTGCAGCATTGTTGAATACGTTGTGGGAATATGACCAGTACAGCACTGTATTGGAGCGCATGTTAGCGACTGGTCAGTGCGACCGACTCACACCATATTTTAAAAAAACAGCCTCACACACTGCCGGCGCTCAAAAATTCTTCGCTGCAGCCCAGAGCGCCGGAGGCTGTGTGATTAAAGGCTGTTTTTGAACACATATTTACCAGTAACAAAGTGAAAACCTATGGAATTACATTGTTATAACATTGTGACATGAACACATTAATGCCAGACCTGTAATGTCAATTCTGCATAAATATATCAAAAATTACAAATATTTTCAAAAATTTATTTTTCTAGGCCAGGAGAGGTCACAACATTATTTGAGAATAATAAAAAAAATTAATAAAAAAACCCTGTTTAAAGAGAAATAAAAGAACGTCCATTGAAATGTATGGGAGAGCGACAGGTAGCGAGAGGTAAGATGTGGCGCTCTGCAAGGCTGAACGC
Organism: Gastrophryne carolinensis; assembly: GCA_027917425.1. Lineage (NCBI taxonomy): Eukaryota > Metazoa > Chordata > Amphibia > Anura > Microhylidae > Gastrophryne > Gastrophryne carolinensis. Next base: position 205,554,326 of record CM051240.1, on the reverse strand, counting down.
CGGCGCTATACGCTGAGGCTGGGATAATGATGAATCGGACGCTACATGGCGTTATCCCAGTCGCTCAACAGAATCTGCATGATAAATGTGTGTGCCGTGTCCCCCATTCACCTGACGCTAAGAGGCCGATTCATTAATAGCAGCAGGTTGCGACAGTTGAGCGACTGTAGCGGCATTTTCAGAGCGCCCGCTAGTAGTCGCTGTGCTTGGCCATTGTTCGGTAGTTGATAGCGACTCAGCCGGTTTGCCGTAATGTTGAATATTGGGTGAGGAGTCGCTATTTGACAGGTTCCGCGCTGTATGGGTGCGCATGATAGCGACTGGCCATAGCGACCGGCTCCCACCATATTCATTAAAAAATCACGCTCAAAAAATTCTCGCGCTGTAAAATGCATGTTTAAACCCCAGAGCGCTGGCGGCGATGTGTTAAAAGTAGTTTTTTAACCCCCAAACAACCATATTTTTGGAAACCAAAAAAAACAAGTTTTTTAAATAATTTAGTAATATGAATACATTCATATCAGACCTGTAATATCAATTCTGTACAATTTTATTTTTATTTTTTTTTACCTTACAAAAATTATCTAAAATGGCAGAAGTGGTCACAGAATTTTTCACATTAAAAAAAAAATAATAATGAATTATGAATATTTAAAGATTGTTCCATTGAAATGCATTGGAGAGCGCCAGGTAGCGAGAGGTCATACCTGTCGCTGTTCAAGGTCGGACGCTGGCGCTGTGGGCTGAGGCTGGAATAATGATGAATGAGTCGCTATATGGCGCTATCTCAGTCGCTAAGCAGGATTGGCTTGATAAATGTGTGATTGTGGTGGGGAGCCGGCGTTCTTGTGGCAGGGCCCGTCATTACCGGCCGCTCACCAGTTGCTACCTGTCGCTATTCCTTCATAAATAAGGGCCTGACTGTCCTTTACAAGCCACTACCTGACGCTATCCCTTCATGAATAAGGGCCTGAGTTTATTTAAGTGAGTAAAGGGTGTGGGAGTCGCTCCATCACTACTATTTATACTAAATGATTATTATTCAGGGCCTGGAAACCAATTTACAGCCCAGTTTAACCCTCTCATCACTATATAATATTCAGCAAACAGGCATATGAATCTTACACTCGTACAGAAATTAGAGGCCTTCGTTACAATTGCAATTGCGTGTGTTAAACCCCGTGCCACATTGAGGCCCCCTTCTGGTGGGGTCCCTACTCCTATTTTTGAGTCCCCAAAGTTGGGACATGCAATGCAATCAAATATTTGAGAGCTACTGACCTGGGAAGCTGCCAGCCTCCCTTTACAACATTCCACAGGGAGAGATCCATATTGACTGAATCCCTGTGTGCACTCATGGCTATTCAACTGAGTAAAGGGGGTGGCAGTAGCTCCATCACTACTATTTATACATCACTACTGTTATATAGTAATGAGATGGTTAAACTGGGCTGTAAATTGGTTCCCAGGCTCCGAATTATAATTTTATATAAATTGGTTCCCAGGCCCTGAATAGTAATAATTTTGTATAAATAGTAGTGATGGAGCGACTCCCACCCCCTTTACTAACAGGCTGATTCATCACTAACGCCAGGTAGCGACAGATGAGCATCTGTAGCAGACATTTTCAGAGTGCCCGCTAGTAGTCGCAGTGCTCGGCCGTGAGTCGCTACTTTATAGCGACTCAGTCGCTGTTCAGTAATGTTGAATACATTGTGAGGAGTCGTAGCTCATAGCGACCGACTCACACCATATTCAGGAAAAAAACAGCCTCACAAATCTCTGGCGCTGAAAAATAGTTGTTTGAAGCCCAGAGCGCAGGAGGCGGTGTGTTTAAAGTCTGTTTTCCAGCATCTATCAACTAGTAACAAAGCGAAAACATATGGAATGACATTGTAACAACATTGTAACATGAACACTTTAATGCCAGACCTGTGATGTCATTTCTGAGGAAATATTTAAAAAAATGAAAAAATTATGAAAAAACTGCTATTTCAATGCCAGAAGAGGTCACAGAATTATTTGTGATTTTTTTGAAAAAAAAAAACAGTTTAAAGAGAAGAAAAGGATCGTCCATTGCAATGTATGGGAGAGCGACAGGTAGCGAGAGGTCATACCTGGCGTTGTGCAAGGCTGAACGCTGGCGCTGTTCGCTGAGGCTGTGAAAATGATGAATCAGACGTTACATGGCGCTATCCCAATCGCTAAACAGATTCTGCTTGATAAATGTGTAATTGCGTGCCGTGTCCGGCGTTCACCAGTCGCTATCTGTCGCTACCTCTCATTAACCAGGCGCTACCTGACGCTATCCCTTCTTAAATAAGGGCCTAAGTTTATTTAAACTGCACCAATACCTTTGCACATTTGAAAAAAAATCCCCAAAACTGAACTGTCCCATCTGCATCCATCCACTCAAAGCTGAATCTCCACTTCTGGATTTTCTCCTGGTAGGAGCTTCCTTTCCCTTCCTTTTGCCTTGTTGGATTCATCTGTCATAGCCCACAATGCACAGGGACAGGAAACCCAGCAGAACTTCCTCTTTGCCGTATAGTATACAATGAGAAGGCTCCAAAATCAGTAGCGCACTTTTTTTTTTTGGTACTAAACGAAAGAAGTGACTCAGCACCAGATTAAAAAAGTGCACTACTTTTTGGAGAGAAAAAACTGCCATTCAGTTTGGCGTCATTAGCGTTAGTGATGTTGTCAGAAATTGCTAACACATTTGCATGTTGGCCAGCGCTTTGTCGCGTCCGCTATTTGTTTCTGAGTGATTGCAAGCACTGCCGCAAGAAAAATACTGCAAACAGGGCTTTCGCACCGCTACTATGGGGGTTATTCATGAAGGTATAGTGCAGGTAGCGCCTCGTAGCGCCAGGCAGCGGCTGGTGAATGCCGGGCACTGTAGGCAAAACCACATTTATGAAAGTGAATCTGGCGCCATGTAGCGTCACATATATATAATTACAGGTGGCTCAGTGTATAGCGCCGGCGCTCCAGCTTCCAGGGCGCCAGGTATTACCTTTTGCTCACTGTCGCTCTCCCATACATTTCAATGGACGTTTGAAGCGGACAAACACCCAGGGGGGATCTATAAGATTCCTGGGCCGATCAGATCCCTCCCCGCGGGGCATCCGAAATCGGGATGCCCCGCTGTTTGAAACCCCCCCAGGAAGCCCACAATCCTACCTTTTCCACGTTCCAGCGGCGCATGCGCGTCCGCCGCCTCCCGCGCGTCCCTCTAGCAGGGCGCGCTCCCGCGCTGGCCGCTTGTGAATGGCTGGCTCGAGTGCGCTCCCTGTAAGAGGGACGCGCAGGAGGCGGCGGCGGACGCGCTCTGCTTGTCCGTCGCTGCCTCTCGCTTGTCCGTCGGCAGGGATTGGCTGCAGCGGTCACGTGGGAGCGGGGTGAGGTGAGTTTTAGGGGCTTTCTGGGGGGTTTCACACAGCGGGCACCCCCGATCGGGGTGCCCCACCGAAGTGGACCAAAACCCAGGATAGTCAAAAGGGTCAAGTCAACAGGGTTTTTTTTATCTCAAATAATTGTGTCACCTCTCCTGGCCTAGAAAAAGTCATTTTTGAAAACTTTTTTGATCTTTTAGTTTTTTTATGCAGAATTGTCATTACAGGTCTGGCACTAAAGTAACATTGTTACAGTGTTACAACAATCAATATAATTCCATGTGTTTTCGCTTTGTTACAGGTGTATATGTGTGTGTAGTTTTTTGAGTATGGTTTGGGTCGCTGAGAGTCGGACGCACTGAGCTGGCGCTACCTTTCGCTCCCTGCAGCGCTGTACTGGTGTTAGAGTGAGTTTTCATTATCCCGGGTGTTGGTCCTTGACCCTGGGGCATACCGATTTGGAATACTACCCAGATCTTCCCTGAATCGTACATAACCGATGTTAATGCATGGAACACAGCATTGTATCAGACATAGCGCCAACAAATCAAGCCAGGAGTGGCTGCACCCGCCAGTCTCTCTGCAGAGGTTTTTGTAAGGGACCCCAGGGGGTTTCAGACAGCGGGGAATACGAATTAAACCAGATCTTCAGCATAATTTAATAAAGAGCCTAAACCCTTAAAAGACTATTCTTCCGCATCTAAAATGAATATATTTTAGTCAGTTACCTATTATTCTTTTCCCCAGTGGCTTGCAACTCTATTCAAGACTTTAGGATACGGGAGGCGCCATTTTGCCTTAGAAGCATCACATACTGAGGAAAGGAAGAACAGGGGGCAGAGTTATAGCTGTGCTTTGCACAGACAGAGCAGAGCAGGGGTCAGGAAAAGGACAGCCATCCCAGAATGCAGAGCAGCATAGTCAGAAGACACTTCCTGTCTGCAGGGAGCCTGAGACTCCATGGGTCACCATCTTAGATGTTTAAAGGCTCAGAAAATGCAGTAGGTGCTGGTAGGATGATTTTTAATGTAGACAATCTGTATGTACAGGGTGGGGAAAACATACAAGATAGGCCCTTATTCAGGGTGAAGGTCCAGTTTAAGATGCCACAGGGGTTAATAAATGAGTTGCCCCTTAATCTTTTAGACTCCAGGGCGGACCTAAAGGCATACCTCCCAAGTGTCCCTGATTTGGAGGACTGTCCCTCTTTTGAGCCCAGTCCCTCGTTGTTGTTATTTGTCCCTCTTTGAGGTGTAACATGCAGATCTGCATCAATTAATGATTAAATTGTTTATTCAAAGTGCTTGTATTGTTGTAACTGTTACAACTTATCTCCTATCTATCAATCAGAGGAGGGGGGGCGTGGCCTAATTTAACAAATGTCCCTCTTTCCCACCCTGATAAGTTGGTAGATATGCTAAAGGCTGGTTGGTCCTTCTTAAAGAGAACTTTTTCACCTGGCTCTGAATTAACACCGTTGTGTGTATTATTTGAAAAGAAAGCCATTGGAAAGCAGCAGGGATATAATTGGCTGCTATGGGCAACATAAAGGCCTCAATTCGATAAAGGTAGAAAAAAATTCTCATGGTAGTAAAAAATTCAATTCATGAGAAAGAAGCCTGAGAATGTGACTGTTTCTGAATCACTAGATAAAAAGACAATGAAAGTCAATGGCAGCTTTTACTACAGTGTAGAAAGGAGTAAACAGTTCTCTACTTTTCTTATGAGTAAAAAAGTGCCATTGACTTTCATTGTTATCTTATCTGGTGATTCAGTAACAGTGAAATTCTCAGGCTTTTTTCTCATTAATTGAATGTTTTACTACCATGAGAATTGTTTTCTACCTTTATTGAATCAAGGCCAAACTGTGTTGTTTTACACAAGGACCATTGTGAGGCATTCATTTAAAGTGGACCAACACCCACCCCTGATCGGCCTGGGCTTGTCCGTTGCGGGGAGGAAGCTGATCGGGGTGCCCCGCGGAAGTGGACCAACACCCAGGATAGTGAAAATCCTGGGTATTGGTCCACTTTAATAGCCAATTTCATTAAATAATCCAAGTGAAAACGAAAAATTCTTTGGTAGGAGTTGTGGTCGATTCAGTAGTTGAAAGACTTCTGATCATGTCTGCCAGAAAATTGCGTTGATTTCAAGTGCATTGCCATTAATATGGGCCCCTGAGCTCTTTTCATGTAGATCACTTCAGTCTGTTCACTAATATCAAAGATTTCACATACTGATCAGAATTCTAAAGATCGTTCATTGGATTATTTATTATTTATTTATTTATTACTACTTATTAACTAAATTGCATCATTTTTATGACAGAATTGCAGTCAAACTAATTAGAGATTAGCATTAGGGATGCCATCGCTGTCACAGCAGATACAAGTGATCATTAATGAACTGACATGAGACAATGAGCGCGACATGGCGATTCTCCTGGTGGCGCTCCGGCTGCCGTCGCTTGTCATCAGGCAGATGGCGGCAGCTGCGTTTACGGATGGCTGCTTGCGTCCTTAAAACATCTCTGTGCTGTAATCAGGTCATTGTCACGGCCGACACACCCGTCCGCCCCATACAAAGCGCTGCCATATAAATAGCTCCAGCCGGAAACGTCTCATTGATAAACTGAATTTGAGAGCTTCTGACAGTTCGTTATTGGAATTTAAAGTGTACCTGTAACCTGCACACAGTGAAGGCAGCCATTTTCCAGGTTGGACAAATAGCTAGAGGCTATTGGTGCCTAATGATTTGCTAAGCTACCTGAATGCTTCTATTTTGACTAGTGTGTATAGATATTGGAATGCAGGGGTTCATAACCTTTTCTCATCAAGCACCACTTTCCAGTTTTGAATTATTCCAAGGACCCTCTGCATGGTAAGTATAGGTTGCCAAAATACAAAAGAAAAGTGCACAAAAATTATTATTATTATTATTATTATTAATAATAATAATAATAATAATAATGTTTATTTATATAGCAACGTCTTATCCCGTAGCGCTGTACAGGGTATAATTATAGACAAGGTAAAACAGGGTAATACAGGCATCAATGCAAACTAGATGGAGCTCAAACCAAAAGGCTGATTTAAGACTAGCGCCACATATTGCCATTTGAGTGTCTGGGAGGCCGATTCATTAATAGCGGCAGGTAGCCGCTGCAGGTAGCAACTGTAGCGCCATTTTCAGAGCGCCGGCTAGTAGTCGCTGTGCTTGGCCGTTGTTCGGTAGCTGATAGCGTTTTTTAAATAATTTTAAATAAGTTTTTTAAAGAATGTAGTAATATGAATACATTAATATCAGACCTGTAATATCAATTCTGTACATATTTTTTTTTTGGCAGAAGTGGTCACAGAATTTTTCACATTTAAAAAAAAAAAAAAAATTAATAACAATTAATTATTAATATTTAAAGATTGTTCCATTGAAATGCATTAGAGAGCGCCAGGTAGCGAGAGGTCATACCTGTCGCTGTTCAAGGTTGGATGCTGGCGCCGTGGGCTGAGGCTGGAATAATGATGAATGAGTGGCTATGTGGCGCTATCTCAGTCGCTACGCCGGATTGCCTTGATAAATATGTGATTGTGGTGGGGAGCCGGCGTTCTCGTGGTGGGGCCCGTCATTACCGGCCGCTCACCAGTCGCTACCTGTCGCTATCCCTTGTTAAATAAGGGCCTATGTAGCGGTGCTTAGAGTGTCCACTAGTAGACGCTGCAAGCGGGTGTCTGGCGCTATAACCTAGCGTAGCGGGCAGACAAGTGACGCTGTAGTATCCTGTTTTTGATAAATGTGATGTCTGGAGGGAGCTGTAGAAGCGTCGGCTCTCTAAAACTGGGTGCTCTAGTGTTGAGTGCCAGACGCTATATGAAAAAGTTTCTGAGCACATATACACCAGCGCCAGAGTGAAAACACGCGTTCACCTGATGCTATGTGGCGCTATGTGGCGTTTCTTAAATAACCCTCTAGATGTACATAGTTCAAAACAAATGTTGTGAGAAAGAGAGCCCTGCCCTTGTAAGCTTATACCGGACCTTCACCATGATTTACTGAAAAGCCCAAACTCTTAAAAAACGGTTCCCCAGCATCTAAAATTAATATATTTTACGTTTTTAGTCACTAAATTATTATTCTTTCCCCCACTGGGCTGCAACTCTGTTCAGGAATTTAGGATACGGGCGCCGCCATCTTGACTCAGAAGCATCACACTTACTGAGGAGAGGAGAGTGGGATAAAGTACAGGGGGTGGGTTATAGCTGTGCTTTGCTCAGACCGAGCAGAGCTGGGGTCAGGTAACGGTCAGCAATCCCAGAATGCAGAGCAGCACAGTCAGGAGGCACTTCCTGTTTGCAGGCTGCCTGATAAGATGGTGGCTTCCATAAGCCGCCATCTTGGATGTTTAAAGGCTCATAACATGCAGTAGATGCAGGTAGGATGATTTTTAATGTGAGCAATCTGTATGTACAGGGTGTGGGTATAAGATAGACTCTTATTCAGAGTGAAGGTCCGCTTTAAGGATAGGGATTGGAGACAAAAGGGAGGGATCACAAGTGGTAGAGCTTGGATTTGGCGGTATGTGCCCTGTGAAGATTATAGGAGTTGCTTACACCAGATTATATATGCTTGTCTGAATAGGTGAGTTGTAAGGGAACTTTTAAAGGCTTGGTGCGTTGGAGAGTGATGGAATGAGTGGGTAAGTGCATTCCATAGAGGTAGAGAGGCATGTGAGAAGTCTTAAAGGCAGGAGTGTGGGGGAGGTGACCAAGGACGAGGGCAGGAGAATGTCTGAGGCAGAGAATTGCGCTTGGGTTGGTATCGCTGGATTAGATTAGATAAATGTAGGAAGGGGCCTGGTTGCTCTGAGAGACAGATAACCAGTGGAGGGATTGACAGAGGGGGAGCAGCACTGCAAAAACGAGAGGAAAGATGAATGAGGCAAGAAGCAGAGTGCAGAATAGATTGGAGGGGTGACAGTCTGTTTGTTGGTAAATCACAGAGGAGGGTGTTGCAGTAGTCCAGTCGGGATATGACTAGAGAGCATACTAGCAATTTATTGGTATCAGGTGAGAGGAAGGGACGGATGCGGGAGATATTTTTAAGTTGGAGATGACAGGAGGTGGCCAGGGAGTGAATGTGAGGTGTGAATGAGAGAGAGGAGTCCAGAATGACGCCCAGGCACCGAGCTTGAGGAGTTGTAGTTATTATTTAGATTATTTGCAGAGATACGGAGGAGATGGAGGTGCTCCTCCAGTTCTGCGCCTCTCTGCCAATCCCTACACTGGCTGCCAGTCTCACAGCGAATCCTGTTCAAAACTCTAACTCTCGCCTACAAAGCTCTCTCCAACCAGGCCCCTCCCTACATCTCATCTCTAATCCAACAATATCAACCTAGACGTGGTCTTCGCTCTGCTGCTGACCTTCTCCTGTCCTCCACCCTGGTCACCTCCTCTCATGCCCGCCTCCAGGACTTCTCACGTGCAACTCCAATCTTCTGGAATGCCCTCCCGCACCCAATCCGCCACTCCACAACACTCAAAACCTTCAAAGGCGCTCTTAAAACTCACTAATTCAGACAAGCATATAATCTGGCCTAACCAATCTTCTAAAGGGCACAAAGCTCAATACTGACCGTTTGTGATCCTTCCCCCTCGTCTTCACCCTTCTTCCTTTAGACTGTAAGCTCGCAAGGGCCGGGCTTTCTCCCCTATTGTATCTTGTACTCAGAATATCCACTGTAAAATCTGTAAAACTGCATTTGAAATAGTATATGTACCGTATGTTTCTACCCTGTCTGTAATTACTACTTTGTAAAGCGCTATGGAAGATGATGGCGCTCTATAAATAAACGATAAGAGGAGGAATCACAGCACTCCAGCCACTCAATGAAAGGGAAGTTACTTACTTTATTACAAAAACTAGACCTTTAAGACTGGTTGGGTCCTTTTAAATTCAGAGAAGGTTAGTGGAGATGGGAGCTGTTAAGTAGCTTCAGGAGAGTTTTGGTTCTCGGAGTCCCTCAGATGGAGTCGGGGCCCTGAGGCGGCGGTGGTTGGTGCCAAGTGCAACAGAAAGCTTGTCAGGCCAAATCCATTATGTCACCACTGATGCAAACAGTGAAAAACAATTTGTTGCTGCTGCTCGGTTACTATGCTGATCAGGCTTTACCTGGATTAGCTTCTGTCACACAACTATTTACCTCACACCAGCCTCCCCCATCATGGAATCTCCAAATTAGACCTACGAGGTGATAGAAGGATTATCGGGATGACACATTTTACCCCAACTACATCTAGAGGCCGATTCATTAATAGCGGCAGGTAGCGTCAGTTGAGCGACTGTAGCAGCATTTTCAGAGCGCCCGCTAGTAGCCGCTGTGCTTGGCCGTTGTTCGGTAGTTGATAGCGACTCAGTCGGTTTGCCGTAATGTTGAATATTGGGTGAGGAGTCGCTATTTGACAGGTTCCGCGCTGTATGGGAGCGCATGATAGCGACTGGCCCTAGCGACCGGCTCCCACTATATTCATTAAAAAATCACGCTCAAAAAATTCTCGCACTGTAAAATGCTTGTTTAAACCCCAGAGCGCTGGAGGCGATGGGTTAAAAGTAGATTTTTAACCCCCAAACAACCATATTTTTGGAAACCAAAAAAACAAGTTTTTAAAATAATTTTGTAATATGAATACATTAATATCAGACCTGTAATATCAATTCTGTACAATTTTTTTTTACCTTAAAAAATTATCTAAAATGGCAGAAGTGGTCACAGAATTTTTCACATTTAAAAAAAAAAAAAAAAAAAAATTCATAACAATTAATTATGAATATTTAAAGATTGTTCCATTGAAATGCATTGGAGAGCGCCAGGTAGCGAGAGGTCATACCTGTCGCTGTTCAAGGTCGGACGCTGGCGCTGTGGGCTGAGGCTGGAATAATGATGAATGAGTCGCTATATGGCGCTATCTCAGTCGCTAAGCAGGATTGGCTTGATAAATGTGTGATTGTGGTGGGGAGCCGGCGTTCTCATGGCGGGGCCCGTCATTACCGGCCGCTCACCAGTCGCTACCTGTCGCTATTCCTTCATAAATAAGGGCCCTAGTTTACTGGCCTCCTTACCGGTAATTATTATTGTGTATACCCGGCCCACCGATGGACCTGTCCTGTAATCACAGATATTTGGGTACCGATGAAGCATTGTTAAAGTGGACCAACACCCAGGATTTTGACTATCCTGGGTCTTGGTCCACTTCGGTGGGGCACCCCCGATCGGGGTGCCCCGCTGTGTGAAACCCCCCCAAACACCCGGAAAACTCACCTCTCCCTGCTCCCACATGGCCACGCCGTCCAATCAGCGCGGCCGGACAAGCGGTCTGACAGGACCGGACAAGCGGCTCCTCCGCCGCCACCTCCCGCGCGTCACTCTTGACGTGCGCGCGCCCGCGCAGGCCATTCACGGACGGCCGGCGCGGGTACGCGCACGTCTAGAGGGGAGCGAGGGAGGTGGCGGCGGAGGATTTGGGTAGGTAGGGGGGGTTTCACCCCGCGGGACATGCCGATCTCGGATGTCCCGCGGGGAGGGCCGATCACGCGAGGGTGACGGTCCACTTTAAAGTGGACCTATCAGCGTAACAGCCTTGGAGTCTAAAATACTTTAGGAATGGGTGATTAACTCCCACCCTGGGGCTTTCTGATTTGGGATGCCCCGCTGTGTCCCTGCATCTCATGGCTGATGCATGCAAACCACAGGGAGACCGGGGATGCAGCCATTCGTCTCTTTCTATGCTGGTCTCTGTGTGTGAACAGAGTTGTATATTGATCATTAATATGCATACCATACAGTGCTGATTGGACGAGAGCTGGGGGTGTTCACACAGCGGGGCATCCCAAATCAGCATAGTAAAACTCCTTGTGACAGGTCCATGTTAAAGTGGACCAAAACCCACACCATCTATAAGATTCCCAGGCCAATCGATCCCCCCCCTTCCCAGGGTATCCAAAATCAGGATGCCCTGCTGTGTAAACCCCCCCCCCCCCAGGTCGCCCCATTCACTTACCTTCGTTCCTGGTCCAATGGCGCATGCCGCAAGCCGCGTCCGCATCCCCACTACCCCTCTGGAAAGGCGCGTGCCCGCGCCAGGCATTTGTGCCGCACATGCGCCATAGCGCTGGGGAGAGGTGAGCTACCTTAGGTGATCTGGGAGGTTTCCTGCAGCGGGGCACCCCCGATCGGGGTGCCCTGGGGGAAGGGACCAAAGCCCAGGATAGTCAAAATCCTGGATTTTGGTCCACTTTAAAGAACAACTTCTGGCTTATTATTATTCCATAGGTTTAAATGTTTATTTCTATGTCAGTAAGAAAATTAATGCTTTATTTTGCTTATTTTTTACTGATAATTTCAGCCAGCGCTCCCCCTATTGGGCAAAATGAGGTAACAACTTAAAGAGGAACAAAAGCCAAGATTTTCACTCTCTATCTTTACTATCATTGGATGCCATGATTGAAATGTGTGTCATTCTTTCACGTATGATCGTGTTTATGTGGTAGGATTTTTATATGTTGTCTGATCAAAATGCTCTACTTATATATGGTTAAATCTGCATTTACTGGTAAACATATAATTTTATAATATAACTGGTAAACACCTTGGCTGTCCCTGGAAGATTCCTGAGCAGGGTGCTGGTCCTCCCAGGGGCATCCTGGAACGGGATTCCCCACTGTGTGACCCCCCTCCTGGGACGCTGCAGAACTCACCTGTATTCTGGGGCCCACAGCGATATAAACATCCGGCGTGGCTACATCTCCGCGTATTCGGGCTGTGAGCGCGCACACTGTTGGGGATGCGGCCGCTACTCTTCCGATTCCCATGTAAACAGAGCCGTTTGTCTAGCATTACATATGCACAGCAAATGGCTTTTATTGTATTTGAGCCTGTGATTCTGCCACAGGACTGGGGAAAGGTGAGTTTGTAAGAGTGTTCTGGGGGATTCACACAGCGGGGCATCACAAATTAGGACGGAGTAAATAAAAATCCCGGGTTTTGTTCTGCTTTAATTGATGGACACATACATACTAAGAGGCCGATTCATTAATAGCGGCAGGTAGCGACAGTTGAGCGACTGTAGCAGTATTTTCACAGCGCCCGCTAGTAGTCGCTGTGCTTGGCCGTTGTTCAGTTGTTGATAGCGACTCAGTCGGTGTGCAGTAATGTTGAATACGGGGTTAGGAGTCGCTATTTGACAGGTTCCGCGATGTATGGGTGCGCATGATAGCGACTGGTCAGAGCGACCGGCTCCCACCATATTCATCAAAAAATCACGCTCCAAAAATTAAAGCGCTGTGAAATGCATGTTTAAACCCCAGACCGCTGGCGGCGATATGTTAAAAGTAGTTTTTTAACCCCCAAACCACCATATTTTTGGAAACAAAAAAAAATAAAAATTTTTAAAGAATTTAGTAATATCAATACAATAATATCAGACCTGTAATATCAATTCTGCACAATTTTTTTTTTTTTTTACCTTAAAAAAATTATCTAACATGGCAGAAGTGGTCACAGAATTTTTCACATTGAAAAAAAAAAAACATTAATAACAATTAATTATGAATATTTAAAGATTGTTCCATTGAAATGCATTGGAGAGCGCCAGGTAGCGAGAGGTCACACCTGTCGCTGTTCAAGGTCGGACGCTGGCGCTGTGGGCTGAGGCTGGAATAATGATGAATGAGTGGCTATATGGCGCTATCTCAGTCGCTAAGCAGGATCGGCTTGATAAATGTGTGATTGTGGTGGGGAGCCGGCGTTCTCGTGGCGGGGCCCGTCATTACCGGCCGCTCACCAGTCGCTACCTGACGCTATTCCTTCATAAATAAGGGCCAAAATGTATTTTCCCTATTGTACTATTGAACCAATACATTTATTTTATTTGCATCTATATTTATGATAACTGTGTTATAAGTATAGGGGCTGAGTTGAGAGAGACCTCCCTGGTTTATTCCAGCCACCTACTTCTTGTTCTTCTAAGGCCCTTATTCATGAAGGGATAGCGTCAGGTAGTGCCTTGTAAATGAGAGGTAGCGACAGGTAGCGGCAGGTGAACGACGGACACGGCACGCAATTACATATTTATCAAGCAGAATCTGTGGAGCGATATGGGGATAACGCCATGTAGCGTCCGATTCATCATCATCCCAGCCTCAGCGAACAGCGCCGGCGTTCAGCCTTGCACAGCGCCAGGTATTACCTCTCGCTACCTGTCGCTCTCCCATACATTTCAATGGACGTTCTTTTATTTCTTTTTAAACAGGGTTTTTGTTAATTTTTTTTTTTTTATTTCAAATAATGTTGTGACTTCTCCTGGCCTAGAAAAAGTCATTTCTCCAAATATTTTTCATGTTTTATATATTTATGCAGAATTGACATTACAGGTCTGGCATTAATGTGTTCCTGTTAAAATTTAATAACAATGTAATTCCATATGTTTTCGCTTTGTTACTGGTGGATACATGCTAAAAAAACAGACTTTAATCAAACAGCTTCCGGTGCTCTGGGCTTCAGAGAAGCATTTTTGAGTGCCGGAGTTGTGTGAGGTTGTTTTTTTGAAGAATATGTTGTGAGACGGTCGCACTGACCAGTCGCTAACATGCGCTCCCATACAGCGCTGTACTGGTCAAATAGCGACTCCTCACAATGTATTCATCATTGCAGCACAGCGACCCACGGCCGAGCACAGCAACTACTAGCGGGCGCTCTGCTACAGACGCTCATCTGTGGCTACCTGGCGTTAGTGCTGAATCAGCCTGTAATTTATTTTGGAGTGCTATTACTATTTACTAAGGCCCTTATTTATGAAGGAATAGCGACAGGTAGCGACTGGTGAGCGGCCGGTAATGACGGGCCCCGCCACGAGAACGCCGGCTCCCCACCACAATCACACATTTATCAAGCCAATCCTGCTTAGCGACTGAGATAGCGCCATATAGCGACTCATTCATCATTAATTCAGCCTCAGCCCACAGCGCCAGCGTTCGACCTTGAACAGCGACAGGTATGACCTCTCGCTACCTGGCGCGCTCCAATGCATTTCAATGGAACAATCTTTAAATATTCATAATTAATTGTTATTGTTTTTTTTTTTTTTTTTTTTTTTTTTAAATGTCAAAAATTCTGTGACCACTTCTGCCATTTTAGATAATTTTTTTTTAAGGGGAAAAACGAAAAAAAATTGTACAGAATTGATATTACAGGTCTGATATTAATGTATTCCTGTTACCAAATTATTTAAAAAACTTTTTTGGGGGGGTTTCCAAAAATATGGTTGTTTGGGGGTTAAAAAACTACTTTTAACCCATCGCCGCCAGCGCTCTGGGGTTTAAACATGCATTCCACAGCGCGAGAATTTTTTGAGCATGATTTTTTAATGAATATGGTGGAAGCCGGTCGCTAGGGCCAGTCGCTATCATGCGTTCCCATACAGCGCGGAACCTGTCAAATAGCGACTCCTCACCCAATATTCAACATTACGGCAAACCGACTGAGTCGCTATCAACTACCGAACAACGGCCAAGCACAGCGACTACTAGGGGGCGCTCTGAAAATGCCGCTACAGTCACTCAACTGTCGCTACCTGCCGCTGTTAATGAATCGGCCTCTAATTGTAGATAAAAAGCCTGTAACTGCAGTGGACCAATCAAACTACTGCATAGACAAGGGGATCACAAGCAGCCAACCAATCATATAGTAGCTTTTGTTTAAGATACAAATGAAACCTCATATTTTGCACCATGTAATGGGCTTTCCTTTTGATAAAATTGGGCAAACAACAACATAAACAGTAACTGATTTTTCTTTCAAATCATCTGTGAAGTTGAGAATAGATTTTTAATTAAAGGGGATGTTTTGTAATTTCCTTTATTTTGTATTATTTTCAGCTGCATGTTGTTTATTTACCACAAGCTGCCAGCAGGAGGAGCAGCGACCTGATCTGATCTCCAGTGCACGGCCTGCTTTATTGCAGCCATACATACGGTCATGTAGCGTCAGTCATACACCTGTATATTTTCAAGTCATTTAGAAAGTAATCACTTAATTCGCACTAAAGGTAGAATTTCACCTTTATTAATTCAGTTTTATTTTAATTGTAAATTGAATTGCATATTTAAATAAGTATTCAGCATGAAAATGAGATGTGGAGGCTGATTCACTAATAGCGCCACGTATTACCAGATGAGCATCTGTATAGCAGCGTTTAGAGCGACCGCTAGTAAGCGGGTATCGAGCCTTATAACAGAGCATCTAGTAACCTGGCCGGCATTCATGAATGTGATGTGTGATGGGCGCTGTAACACCAGCACAGCGCTGCAGCGAGCGAGTGGTAGCGCCAGGTCAGTCGTCCGGCACTCGGCGCTCCATACCATATTTAACAATAAACTACACACAGCATCGGTGCTCTAAAGCTGGGCGCTGTAGCATAGAGCGCTAGACGCTGTGCGATTAAAGTCTGGTTTTGAACACATATCCACCAGTAACAAAGCGAAAACACATGGAATGACATTGTTTTAACACTGGGACAATAACACTTTAGTGCCAAACCTGTAAATGCAATTCTGCATAAAAATATAAAAAGTCAAAAAAGGTATAAACATGTTTGTTTGCAGCCAGGAGAGGTCACACGATGATTGGAGCAAATATATATATATATATATATATATATATATATATATATATATATATATTAATTGCCAAACACACTATTTATACACAACTAATGAATAATATCTTAATGATAGAACAAGGGGGCACAACCTGAAGCTAGTCGGGGGGAAGATCAGGAGCAATGTTAGAAAATATTATTTTACAGAAAGAGTAGTAGATGCTTGGAACAAACTTCCAGCAGAGGTAGTTGAAAAATCAACAGTCACTGAATTTAAACATTCCTGGGATAATCACACATCTATCCTAAGATAAAGAGAACATACAGTATACACTTAAGGGCAGACTAGATGGACCGTATGTCTCCTTCTGCCATCAATCTTCTATGAGGCTGATTTATTAATAGCGGCAGGTAGCGACAGTTGAGCGCAGCACCTGTCAAATAGCGACTCCTCACCTAATATTCAACATTACTGCACACCGACTGAGTCGCTATCAACTACCGAACAGCGGCCAAGCACAGCAATTACTAGCGGGCGCTGTGAAAATGCCGCTACAGTCGCTCAACTGTCGCTACATGTCGCTATTAATGAATCGGCCTCCCCCTATGACAAGCTTTGGCAAAGTTCTTCAGGCAGATATGTCCTCAGGGCTGTCCTCATTTCATCCTTGCTCACATTCTCCCTCATTAGCAGATATTTGGCAAGTAATGGCTGTCTTCTCCACACTGCACCACAAGGAGATAAAAGCAGTTCTCTAAGCGAGGCGCTCCATTGAAAGGCTTAAGCAAGAGGAAAATAAAATCTCACTGATTAGCTAAATGGGTCATCAGTAAAAACAAAGGATTCTGTACATAATCAAGAAAATCAGGCTTCAGAGCCACAAAGGAAGCACTAATGCTCGGTTCCTCACTTAACACGCTATTCCCCCCGTGGGCATAATGGGCTTTCCCATACAGGATGGAGGGAGCTATCCTAATCCCTGGGTAAGGACAAGTCTGTCAGCATGTCCAAAAGATGGCTGGATTTCCATGCAGGTACTGGCGACCACCCAGATACAAGATACCCAAGACCAGGGCTGAGTCTTGAAAGAGGCCCAGGACAGAGGGTGTGGGCCCCGGCCTTGTTATATAGGCTTTGTTGTTTTGGGGGCAACAGAGACACTCTATATGGACTTTCAGTTTAAGGCCCTTATTTAACAAGGGATAGCAACAGGTAGCGCCTGGTGAGCGGCCGGTAATGACGGGCCCCGCCACGAGAACGCCGGCTCCCCACCACAATCACACATTTATCAAGCCGATCCTGCTTAGCGACTGAGATAGCGCCAGATAGCGACTCATTCATCATTATTCCAGCCTCAGCCCACAGCGCCAGCGTCCGACCTCGAACAGCAACAGGTATCACCTCTCGCTACCTGGCGCTCTCCAATGCATTTCAATGGAACAATCTTTAATTATTCATAATTAATTCATAATAATTTTTTTTTTTTTTTTTTTTTTAAATGTGAAAAATTCTGTTACGACTTATGCCATGTTAGATATTTTTTTTAAGGTAAAAAAAAACAAAAAAAACTTTGTGCAGAATTGATATTACAGGTCTGATATTAATGTATTCATATTACAAAATGTAATTAAAAACTATTTTTTTTTTGGTTTACAAAAATATGGTTGGGGGTTAAAAAACTACTTTTAACACATCGCCGCCAGCGCTCTGGGGTTTAAACATGCATTTCACAGCGCGAGAATTTTTTGAGCGTGATTTTTTGATGAATATGGTGGGAGCCGGTCGCTCTGACCAGTCGCTATCATGCGCTCCCATACATCGCGGAACCTGTCAAACAGCGACTCGTCACCCCGTATTCAACATTACTGCACACCGACTCAGTCGCTATCAACAACCGAACAATGGCCAAGCACAGCGACTACTAGCGGGCGCTGTGAAAATACTGCTACAGTCGCTCAACTGTCGCCACCTGCCGCTGTTAATGAATCGGCCTCCCCGTACTAACACTGCTACCTGGCAGATATCTGACTGATGGCTCATTGCTGAGTAAAAACATCACTGACACGCGGAAGCAGCTTGAAGGCTTTTCTGAATGTAGCAAATATGACGATCTAGCAGAGCAATTAGCTTAAGGGCCTTATTTATGATGTGCGCCTTTTAGCATTATTGTGGCTATAGCGCCGCTTCAGAGCGCCAGTATTCCCGGTCTTATGGTGCTGTGCTGTGTACTACATTGGCGCTAGCAGTCGCTAGCTAGTACCCCACAGAGCAGTACTAGCTATTAGCTATTGATTGTTGCCCTTAGGTATTGGCCGGCCTATGTCAGCGTCTGTTGGACCCACCGACTGATTATCCCAGCCAGTGAGCGCCACTTTGTTCTGCCATTTTTCTGGCGCTCCCCAACATATTTGTGACATTTTTCCTCCTTGAAATCACTGGTGCTGTATTTTCCCAGGGCTAGTCAGCATTTCATTGTTACAGTTACAAGAAATCACTGCAGGGGACAAACTTTACAGTGCGTTTAGGATGTGTTTCAGATGTTGGCGTCCTAATTACACATTGTTAAGCAAAAGAAGCCATGAAAAACGATTTTAATAACATGCAAAAAACATTTTGGCCCATTAATACAATATTATTTAAAGGTTTAACCAACAATTAGGAATATTAATAGAACTGACAACAAATGCTAACAAATATTATTGAGCTAGAGGGCGCTGGCTAGAAAGAGACCTTTCCACGCTGGCCGGTGGCCTTTCTCATAATCATAAACAGCAAGTTAATTGCACCCATTGATTAATGGATGTTCCTTCTTTTAATATAAAAATAGCTATTCTCTATGCGCATCACAAACAGTGTCGGACTGGGATGCATAGGACCTACCGGTAGTACTGACTCTGGGGGCCCACCTCACATTTAGATTACTACTTCTTACCGGCTTACATTAAGGCCCTTATTTATGAAGGAATAGCGACAGGTAGCGACTGGTGAGCGGACGGTAATGACGGGCACCGCCACAAGAACGCCGGCTCCCCACCTCAATCACACATTTATCAAGCCAATCCTGCTTAGCGACTGAGATAGCGCCATATAGCCACTCATTCATCATTATTCCAGCCTCAGCCCACAGCGCCAGCGCCCGACCTTGAACAGCGACAGGTATGACCTCTCACTACCTGGCGCTCTCCAATGCATTTCAATGGAACAATCTTTAAATATTATTAATTAATTGTTATTAATGCTTTTTTTTTTTTAAATGTGAAAAATTCAGTGACCACTTCTGCCATTTCAGATTTAAGGGAAAAACATTTTAAAAAATTTATATTAAAGGTCTGATATTAATGTATTCATATTACTAAATTATTTAAAATCTTTTTTTTTTTTGTTTTCCAAAAATATGGTGGTTTGGGGGTTAAAAAACTACTTTTAACCCATCGCCGCCAGCGCTCTGGGGTTTAAACATGCATTTTACAGTGCGAGAATTTTTTGAGCGTGATTTTTTAAT
Organism: Gastrophryne carolinensis; assembly: GCA_027917425.1. Classification (NCBI taxonomy): domain Eukaryota; kingdom Metazoa; phylum Chordata; class Amphibia; order Anura; family Microhylidae; genus Gastrophryne; species Gastrophryne carolinensis. The sequence goes on along the minus strand of CM051240.1, from coordinate 205,534,778 downwards.
GAATATGGTGGGAGCCGGTCGCTAGGGCCAGTTGCTATCATGCGCTCCCATACAGCGCGGAACCTGTCAAATAGCGACTCCTCACCCAATATTCAACATTACGGCAAACCGACTGAGTCGCTATCAACTACCGAACAACGGCCAAGCACAGCAACTACTAGCGGGCGCTCTGAAAATGCCGCTACAGTCGCTCAACTGTCGCTACCTGCCGCTATTAATGAATCGGCCTCCAAGAGTCCATGCACAGAAACCTTATGCCAGATTGTATTGTCTCTGTGTGTGCACGTGGGACCCTTGGGACAAGTAGTCCAGCAGATTTTTTACTGGTAACCCTTTGGGCCAGTCTGAACCTGATCACAAAGATACTCCTAAATATTGCACAGAAGTGCTGGATACGTTTTCATCACATGGAGTTTACCCTCCGCATTTCTCCATTTGTGCATTAAATCGCTGCACCTATTCGCCTGACCTTGTTCCATTGACGCATGCGAAGGTCACGGCCTTGCTATAGCTTTAGCTACCAGGGAAGCCATTTCTGATCGGCTGGCACGGGCACGCTTAACGCCCGCTCTGCACCATTCTGCTTGTTAGCTGCTGTGATGTTGCAGCATGTTGTATGACTGAATGGAGCACTGATTTTGCAGCAGCTGGCTCATGGGGCAGGCTGATTCATTTCTAGCGGCAGATAGCGACAGATGAGCGTCTGTAGCAGGCATTTCAGAGCGCCCGCTAGTAGTCGCTATGCTCAACCATGGTTCGCTAGTTTTGAGCGCCTCAGCCGCTGTGCAGCATTGATGAATGCGTTGTGGGGAGTCGCTATATGAGCAGTACAGCGCTGTACAGGAGCCAATGGTAGCGACTGGTCAGTGCGACCGACTCACACCATATTTATCAAAAAAACTGCCTCACACACTGCCAGCGCTCAAAAATGCTTCGCTGGAAGCTGTGTGATTAAAGGCTGTTTTTGAACATGTATCCACAAATAACAAAGCGAAAACATATGGAATTACATTGTTATAACATTGTGACAGGAACACATTAATGCCAGACCTGTAATGTCAATTCTGCATAAATATATCAAAAATGGAAAACGTTTTTAAAAATGGCTTTTTCTAGGCCATGAGAGGTGACAACATTATTTGAGAATATTAAAAAAATTATTATAAAAACACCCTGTTTAAAGAGAAGTAAAAGAACATCCATTGAAATGTATGGGAGAGCGCCAGGTAGCGAGAGGTAAGACGTGGCGCTCTGCAAGTTTGAACGCTGGCGCTGTATGCTGAGGCTGGGATAATGATGAATCGGACGCTACATGGCGTTATCCCAGTCGCTCAACAGAATCGGCTTCATAAATGTGGAATTGCGTGCTGTGGCCGGCGTTTCACCTGCCTCTACCTGGCGCTACTTGCCACTTACAAGGCACTACCTGGCGCTATCCCTTCATGAATAAGGCCCAAAGTGTACAGTGGCCTCTATCCTATATCTGTAAAGTGACTTCTATTCTATCTGCTGCACACTCTGCATAGTGTTAAACAGAACCTCTCACTTCCCGCCAATGCCGTTATTTATTTTTTTAAACAAAAAGTTGCCACTGATCTGACCCTGTCTCTGGGGGCTCCTGGTAGGTGGGGGCCCCATGCATTTGCACAGTTTGCGTGTTGGTTAAGCATGCTACTGTCTATACTTCTCCCTCTCTGCATTGTTTTTTTAGTGTATTACTGATTAATAATTGAGCTACTAACTTATTTATTTATCTTTTTTTTATTATTAAAACATTCGTAAGCAAATGTCTAAAAGTAAAAAATATTAAATTTGTCAATGTTTAAAAATATTTCCCAATTTCTTTAAATCATAAAATTGTATAAAAAAGTTAAATACAAAGAAAAATATTTGGCGTCTGACATTTTCATTCATAAAAAACATGCTGGATAGTGCCGGCATGTGTTGTATGAATAAAATAAGCATGTCAGTTTGTGAAGTCAGCATTTTCCTCCTTCTTTTTGCTGAAAAGGTGTAAAGGTGACATTTGCGCACACCTTTCAACCCTCAAAACAGTCCCTGAATCACACGCAAATATACTCTTTGAGTAAATTTACTTCATGTGCAAATTTACTCATAAATAAAGGCGCACAAAATAAGTGTCTGCTGAATCGGAAGTAAGGGGAAAAATGTGAGGAAACCAATTTTATTGAAGAGTGTGCGCTAATTACTTTACTCACGGTCATGAACTCACAGTTGTGGACCCTTATATTAGTGACTACACACAAGTGAACAAGTTCTCAATTATAAACCTAGAAAATAGAGATCTCACAGTGAATGAATCCTAAAGCTCCTGCAAGGTGTTCTGCAGGAAGTGCGGGAATGGAGAGTGGTGGGTTAGTGAGAGATTTTGGTTTCGCACAATTACCCAGGTTCATTATTTCTGCTGTTGGGTGTTGAAACATGCACAGCATGCAGGTGCCTCCACTTTGGGACAATGATCCATGGCTGCACCTGTCCCACATATGTGCCGCTATTGTCACCACCTAGCCACTGATAATGATACTAATGACAGCTGGGGGGGGAACGATTACATGGAGAGATGTGACATCACACCTATATTGTTTCATACTTTAATTTCCTTTTGTTCAAATAACACTAATACGCTCTTTATTAAAGTGGACCAAAATCGGACCAAGAGTGTAAAAGCTCCAGCTTTTAGTAGTTCTGCCTGATTTTAGGGTTCTTTTTTTCGGTTTTCATAAGGCGGCACCCCATATCGACATGCCCTGGTTGTTGAGGGATGATCTGACCTCCAGTTTGCTTTAAGGGGAAAAAAAAACAAGAAGGACCCAACCTCTGTTGGGTGCCCCCAGGGGCCAATTTGGGATGCCCCTGTGGTTTGAAACCTCTCAGTTCACTAGAGACTCACCTGGGAGCGGAAATGCTGTGGGGTGCTGCAGCTCACCTTAGCTACAGCACCCCGCAGCATCCCTGCACCCTCCCCACAGTGGGCATGAGGGACAAGGGCCATGCAAATGCCATGGATTTGCATATTTAGTTGAGTATCTGGTGAACCAGAGGGGATTGATTTAATTTATTGGAATGGCAAATATTTTTTATTGTGCTGTCCTGCATCCACAACGCGGGGAGGCCGATTCATTAATAGCGGCAGGTAGCGACAGTTGAGCGACTGTAGCAGTATTTTCACAGCGCTCGCTAGTAGTCGCGGTGCTTGGCCATTGTTCGGTTGTTGATAGCGACTGAGTCGGTGTGCAGTAATATTGAATATGGGGTGACGAGTCGCTATTTGACAGGTTCCGCGATGTATGGGTGCGCATGATAGCGACTGGTCAGAGCGACCGGCTCCCAGCATATTCATTAACAAATCACACTCCAAAAATTCTTGCGCTGTGAAATGCTTGTTTAAACCCCAGAGCGCTGGCGGCGATGTGTTAAAAGTAGTTTTTTAACCCCCAAACCACCATATTTTTGGAAACCAAAAAAAAAAAAATTTTAAAGAATTTAGTAATATGAATACAATAATATTAGACCTGTAATATCAATTCTGCACAATTTTTTTTCTTTTTTGCCATCTAACATGGCAGAAGTGGTCACAGAATTTTTCACATTTAATAAAAAAAAAACATTAATAAAAATTAATTATGAATATTTAAAGATTGTTCCATTGAAATGCATTGGAGAGCGCCAGGTAGCGAGAGGTCATACCTGTCGCTGTTCAAGGTCGGACGGTGGCGCTGTGGGCTGAGGCTGGAATAATGATGAATGAGTCGCTATCTGGCGCTATCTCAGTCGCTAAGCAGGATCGGCTTGATAAATGTGTGATTGTGGTGTGTCGTTCTCATGGTGGTGCCCGTCATTACCGGCTGCTCACCAGTCGCTACCTGTCGCTATTCCTTCATAAATAAGGGCCTTAGATGTAAACGAGCCCTCAAAGGTTAGAATAGTTTGTTCCAGCAAGGATTGTATTTTTGTGTTTTACAGGGTAATAACAAATATTTTATTTTTGCAAAAGGTTTTGAGAAATTGTAATAATCTTTCGCCATATGTCACTGTAATTGCTGAGCTATAGCTTTATTTGGTCATCAGAGACAGGAAGCTACCGAATTTTTCGCCCTATAAGACGCATTTATTTCCCCACCAAAAGCTGGGGGGGGGAGGTGCTTGGGGAATGCATGTGTGACCCCCCACCAATCCCCAACTGCCGCTGAGGAAGTTGGATAAAAAAACCTCATGCCCTAACTGCGATCCAGAAGAAGCTGCCACTGACCATTGATGAATCAGCACGCAGCCGGCTGTACTGACAGAATAACGGGCCAATGTCATCGATGCATCGCCGCATGCTGGCTGCAGAGTGGAGGCTTCTTCCAGAGTGCGGCTTCTGGAGCAGCAACCATCGGCCTAAAGCAGAGATGCACAACCTGCCGCCCTGGCCAGTGCCATCAGTTCAGTCCCTGGTACCTTTGTTTTTTTTAATTAGAGGCTGATTCATTACTAGCACCAGGTACCAGCAGATGAGCATCTGTAGCGAGGCCCTGAGAACAACCGCTAGTGGTTGCTGTGATCGGCTATGGTTTGCTGTTACCGAGCGCCTCAGTCGCTGGCCAGCATTGATGAATTTCATGTGTGAGTCGCTATAACACCAGTACAGCGATATATGGGAGCGAACAGTAGCGACTGGTCAGTGTGAGCGACTCAAACCATATTCGTCAAAAAAACAGCCTCACACAGCGCCGGCACTCAAAATTGGGTCGCTGTAGCCCAGAGCGCCAGAAGCTGTGTGATTAAAGTCCGTTTTTGAACACATATCCACTAGTAACAAAGTGAAAACAAATGGAATGACATTGTTATTACATTGTGACATTAACACTTTAATACCAGACCTGTAATGACAATTCTGCATAAAAATATAAAAAATCAATAAAGTTTTCAAAAATGACTTTTTCTAGGCCATGAGAGGTCACACAATGATTTGATTAAAAAAAAAAAAAAAAAAAAGAAAACCCTGTTTAAAGAGAAGAAAAGGAACGTCCATTGAAATGTATGGGAGAGCGACAGGGAGCGACAGGTAATACCAGGCGCTCTGGAAGCTGTAAGAGTCACTCACCAGAATCGCTTTGATAAATGTGGTACTGCGTACAGCGCCCGGCGGTCACCATTCGCTACATGTCGCTGCCAGTTGCTACCTGGCACTATGGCTTGATGAATAACCCCCTTTGTTGCAAAGCTGAGAAGTGCCTGAAGTGCAGGTAGCTGACCACTAGAGGCAGTGCAGTTCTAATTGCACTCAGCTCTTCCCGTCCCACCTCATCTCTATCATACATCTGCCCACATGACCTCAGCTCGCGGCACCTTTGCCCACCACTATCTATCTGTTCCCGTCCTCACCTATGCCTACCTCATCTCTTCTAATCTCTGCTCACCTCACTTTTACTCTCTTCACCTCTTCCCACCTCATCTCTGGCCACTTCTTTTCACCTCACCTAGGCCCACATCTGCTCAGCTCTGCATATACATAAAACCTGACTTTCCCAGGTTTTGTTCCATTCCCCAGGGCATCCTGATTTGGGATACCCCACTGTGTGAAACCCCCCAGAATGCCTAGTACAACTCACCTTGTTCCTACGGTGCATGCACAGGCCAATAAGAGCCATTTGCTGTGTTTAGCTCTTTAAGGAAACGGCTCTCATTGACTTTAATGAGAGCTGCCTGCTGAATGACGTACTCAGGCAGGCCACTCTCAGTGGACGAGAGCCCGCGCATGCTCCGTTGCAGCGTGGAAAGATACATTTTATGGGCGCCCTGGGGGTTTCACACAGCAGGGCCTCCTAAATCGGAATGTCCCACGGAAAAGTCTGCGGCCAGTCCTAAAATTTTTGGGATTCCAGGCTGGCAGCTGGGGGTTTTGTTCCACTTTAAGGTTACAGCTTTCTTGCAATAAAGTGTTTGTGTTTTTGCTGCTTTAGTTTTTTTGTGGCCCCCTTAAAGTGGATCAACACCCAGGATTTTGACTATCCTGGGTTTTGGTCCACTACGGCTGTGTGAAACCCCCCAGAATGCCCCAAAAACTCACCTCTCCCTGCTCCCACGTGACCGCTTCTGCCAATCCCCGCCGACGGACAAGCGGGAGGCAGTGACGGACAAGAGAGCGCGCCCGCCGCCACCTCCCGCGCGTCACTCTTACAGGGCGCGCGCCGGCCATTCACAAATGGCCGGTGCGCGTCCTGCTAGAGGGACGCGCGGGAGGCGGCGCCGGGCGCCGCTGGATCGAGAAGCAGGTAAGGATTTAGAGGTTTCTGGGGGGTTTCACACAGCCGATCGGGGTGCCCCGCAGTCAGGGGGCTGATCGGTCCGGGAATCTTATAGATTCCCGGGCCGATCACGGGAGGGTGTTGGTCCACTTTAAGAGGGAACCGTAAAGCAATGCGGCCCATAGACCACAAAAGGCCTGGCCTAGAGTCTATAAGGCTCTATACAGCATCTGCATAAGCTAATACAACATTCCAGGGGTAAACTGGCACCGGGATGCTCGTTGTTCCCTTTACATTTATGCTGCTCATTAATTTGCATGGCATAGGACGTTGGTTAGAGAAGAGCCCGCACATGCACTGTGGGATCGCTGGAGCAGTAATTAAAGTGGGTGTTCTGAGAGGGGGGATACCCCATAGCGAGGAGCAGAACCTGAGTGTAAATCCCAGCTTTTGTTCCTTTTTAAAGATACACTATCCTCAGGAAGGCCTTTCCTTTCCAGCAGTGCCATACAATTCAAAAGCAAAAATAAAAATATTTTCATGATAACAGCAAGAAAAAAAAAACTCTTAAATAGGAGGACAGAATAACTGCTGCACAACCAACCATTCATCTAGGACAAAATAACAGCTCTATTGTTCTCTTGATGATCCAGATAAAGTTACCAAAGACAGACAAGGGCAATAAAAAGTGAAGGAAGCGCATAAGTGGCCTGTACATGGTGTAGGTGTGGTGAGGTGTGCTCATGAGGCTCTATTCGCCCCCTGGGCCTGACTGAGGGTCTGAAGGAGGCAGTTAAGTGATTCGCTTGTGCTAAATATGCAGAGATAATGGGACAGAACAGCCGAAGTTTAAGGCCCTTATTTATGAAGGAATAGCGACAGGTAGCGACTGGTGAGCAGCCGGTAATGATGGGCCCCGCCACGAGAACGCCGGCTCCCCACCACAATCACACATTTATCAAGCCAATCCTGCTTAGTGACTGAGATAGCGCCATATAGCGACTCATTCATCATTATTCCAGCCTCAGCCCACAGCGCCAGCGTCCGACCTTGAACAGCGACAGGTATGATCTCTCGCTACCTGGCGCGCTCCAATGCATTTCAATGGAACAATCTTTAAATATTCCTAATTAATTGTTATTAATGTTTTTTTTTTTTTTTTTTTAAATGTGAAAAATTCTGTGACCACTTCTGCCATTTTAGATTTAATTTTAAGGTAAGGTAAAAAAAAATAAAATAAAAAAATTGTACAGAATTTATATTACAGGTCTGATATTAATGTATTCATATTACTAAATTATTTAAAAAACTTTTTTTTTTTGTTTTCCAAAAATATGGTGGTTTGGGGGTTAAAAAACTACTTTTAACCCATCGCCGCCAGCGCTCTGGGGTTTAAACATGCATTTCACAGCGCGAGAATTTTTTGAGCGTGATTTTTTTATGAATATGGTGGGAGCCGGTCGCTAGGGCCAGTCGCTATCATGCGCTCCCATACAGCGCGGAACCTGTCAAATAGCGACTCCTCACCTAATATTCAACATTACAGCAAACCGACTAAGAGGCCGATTCATTAATAGCGCCAGGTAGCGACAGATGAGCGCCAGTAGCGTGATTTTCACAGCGCCCGCTAGTATTCGCTGTGCTTGGCCGTTGTTCGCTTGTTGACAGCGACTCAGTCGGTGTGAGGTAATGTTGAATACGGGGTTAGGAGTCACTGTTTCACAGGTTCCGCGCTGTATGGGTGCGCCTGACAGCGAATGGCCAGAGCGAACGGCTCCCAGCATATTCATTAACAAATCACGCTCAAAAATTTCTCGCGCTGTGAAATCCTTGTTGAAACCCCAGAGCGCTGGCGGCGATGGGTGTAAAGTAGTTTTTAACCCCCAAACAACCATATTTTTTGATTAAAAAATTAAACAAGTTTTTATAAACATTTTGTAATATGAATACATTAATATCAGACCTGTAATATCAATTCTGCACAAATAGTTTTTTTTTTTTTTTACCTTAAAAAAAATATATAACATTGCAGAAGTGGTCACAGAATGTTTGCCATTTAAAAAAAAAAAAATAAAAAATATTAACAATTAATTATGACTATTTAAAGATTGCTCCATTGAAATGCATTGGAGAGCGCCAGGGAGCGACAGGTCATACCTGGCGCTGTGATGGGATTAGCAGCGGCGCTGTTCGTTGCAATCGGCTACATGATGAATCCCGCGCTAGCTGTCGCTAGCCGGGCGTTCTGGAGTCGGTAGCCGGCGATAGCTGGCGGTACCTGGCGCTAGTCAGACACTACCTGGCGCTATCCCTTGATAAATAAGGCCCTAAGTTGCTATCAACTACCGAACAACGGACAAGCACAGCGACTACTAGCGGGCGCTCTGAAAATGCCGCTACAGTCGCTCAACTGTCGCTACCTGCTGCTATTAATGAATCGGCCTCCCCGATATCATCAGGAAATTGAATACCTAATGTTCATATACTACACTTCCATGTATAAACATGTGATGAAAGTTTACTCGTAACAGGAAATAGGTTGTGGGCTTTATTCATCAAGGGATAGTGACAGGTATTGCCTTGTAAGCGTCAGGTAGCGTCAGTTGAACGCCGGCTGCCGCACGCAATACCACATTTATGAAGGCGATTCTGGTGAGCGACTCTTACAGCGACAGACAGCTCAGCGCATGCCGGCGGCGCTCTGGCTTTCAGAGTGCCTGGTATTACCTGTCGCTACCTGTCTCTCTCCCATACATTTCAATGGCTGTTCTTTTTTTCTTTTTAAACACATTTTTGAAAACTTTTTTTATTTTTTTATGCAGAATTTGTCATTGCAGGTCTGGTATTAAAGTGTTAATGTCACAATGTAATAACAATGTAATTCCATATGTTTTCGCTTTGTTACCAGTGGATATATGTTCAAAAATGGACTTTAATCACACAGCTTCTGGCGTTCTGGGCTACAGCGACACAATTTTGAGCGCCGGAGTTGTGTGAGGCTGTTTTCTTGATGAATATGGTTTGAGTCGCTCACACTGACCAGTTGCTACCGTTTGCTCCCATATAGCTCTGTACTAGTGTTATAGCAAGTCACACATCAAATTCATCAATGCCTGCAATGTTACTACAGCGACTGAGGCGCTCTCTAATAGCGAATCACGGCCGATCAGAGCGACCACTGGCATTCGCTCTTAGCGCCGCTGTACAGACGCTCATCTGCCGGTACCTGGTGTTAGTAATGAATCAGCCTGTGTGTTTGTTTCATGATGTTGGGTCACCACAGTCAGGAAATAATGAGGACAGGGTGCACCTTGAAACAAGGGTGGGTGAGGCAGTCGCTTCAGGTGGCACTAGTTATTAATATTATTATTATTATTATTATTAATAATAATAATAATAATAATAATAATAATAATAATAATGTTTCTTTATATAGTGCCATCATCTTCCGTAGCACGTTACAAGGTATGTTAGAGGATAGCGGGGGGCAGAAATCTCTGGACCTGTTTTATTAGTTTATTCATGGTTCAGCAGGAATGGGGACACCACTGCATGTTGTTGTTTTTTAAAACATTTAAGGGGTTATTTAAGAAACGCTAACGTCTTGTAGTGCCATGTAGCATCAGGTGAACGCCGGGCGCAGTATGTGAAAACCATATATATGAAGATCTGAAAATCTGGTGAGCGCCTCTAATAGCGTCATGTAGCGTCACATGTATTAGTAGCGGCGGCTCAATGTAAACTGCTCCAGGTTCAGCAGCGCCATGTAGTACCTGTCACTCAGTAGCGTTATCCCATACATTTCAATGGTGTTTTTTATGCTTGTGTATAAATAGCGTTTTAATTAATTATTTTTCTCAATTTTAGGATAAAATGATTGTGTGACCTCTCCTGCCCAGCAACCAAACACTAATATTGTTATATACTGTAGATTTTGTTATGCAGAATTGTATGTGCAGGTCTGCTATTGCAGTGTCTGTTTTACAGTGTTAAAACTATATAATTCCATTTGTTTTCGCTCTGGTGCTGGTGTATATATGTTGAGAAACAGACTTTTTTCATATAGCGTCCAGAACTCGACGCTAGAGTTTTAGCTGGTTTTGTGTTTGATTTTTTTAAATATGAGCTTTAGCGCTGAGCAACGGACGCACTTAACTGGCGCTACCTATCGTAGCGTTGTCCTGCTGTTATATGTGGTGTTGCTCTGGCCAGCTTTTGCTTGGGGGGCTACATAGGCATTGATTCAGGGACAGCGCTTCTACAGCGCCCTCCAGACATCACATTTATCAATGCAAACAGGAGACTAACCTACTCTGGGTTATAGCGCCAGACACTGCTTGCATCGTCCACTAACGGACGCTCTAAGTGCTGCTACATAGACGTTTTACTGCCAATACGTGGCTCTAGTCTTAAATCAGCTTCCACAGAAAAATGATGGCGTTCACCAATTCTGTTTGATATACTGATAGTTTACTTCTTCTGCTAATTTGTCTCCATATCATTGGGAAACATCTACACATTCCCCTCGATTCAAAGAGCAAAAGTTAAGTGATTTCGTATCGAGAATCGTAAGTTTGGGTGGGTGTTTGTCATTTTTTCTGTTTTTTTTGGCCATTTCGTATTCGCACGATCGTTCGCGCATAGACGTATATGAACATACGCATTTCGTACGAGAATCGTATAATTTGCGTTAGTTCGTGTGTTTTTCCCGTCCAAATCGTATTATTTGCGTCCGATCCTATTTTTTACGTCCTTCACATGGGCTTGCGCCCAATTCAGAGAGGTGATTGCTAATTGTTTTGAAGCCCATTAAAGAGCTGCTTTACGAAATGTTTGCCGGCAGCTATTTGGCCTCGGGAGTAGGATGGAGCGGAGCGAGTTTGTGGCACATCAAGGGCTTATGCTTTTTGGCATTGAGTTGATCGAGATGTCTGAGAGCAGATTGCCCCTGCGTCGTCGCATGAACATCGATAGCATGAATGATGTTGAGCTGTTCGAGCTGACCAGGCTTAATCGCGCTTCCCTCCATAAATTATATAGTGAGCTGCGGCCATGGTTAGCCCGCACCACAAGGAAGGGGCATGCAATTTCAGGTATGACCAAGATGCTTGGCTGCCTGCAATTTTTGGCGAACGGCTCGTTCCAGAGGCTGGGTGCCCTCTCTGTGGGGATGTCACAGCCTACGCTGAGCCGCGCACTGTCTAAATTTTTGGAAGGCATGGCTGCCATAACTCAAAAATATATTTATTTTCCTGATGATATGGCAGCCAGAAACGCCATTAAGCTTGGGTTTTATAATGTGGCCGACATGCCCAACGTTATTGGTGCAATTGACTGCACACATGTGGCACTCGTACCTAGGGCAGCCGACGAGTATATATATAGGTATTGAGATTGGTTATTATGTTGCCCAACGTGTCATGTAACCTGTTTTCCTTTGCGGCAGCATATTTGTTTATCCCTCATTTGTGTAGCTGCTTTATCTCGGCTTTTCATTAGTCTTTCCCAATAGAGTGCAGACATGTTTTGTGGTTAATTTATTAGTTTGGGTCAAATATCAATTACCCTTTTTGTATGTTTTTGCCTTAAGGAATCGTAAAATGGGACACTCACTTAATGTCCAGGCCGTGGTTGGTCCGGATATGCGGTTTATGAGTGTCCTTGCCGGCTACCCCGGATCGTCCCACGACTCCTATATCCTCCGGCGATCTGGGTTGTTTCGGAGATTTGAGGCAGGTGAATTTTCGGGGGCATGGCTGCTTGGTAAGTGTGTCCTATTTGTGTGTTATTAAATGTGGCATTAATCTTGTATTTGTTGATATGTTTTTTAAGGATAAATTTACAGAAGCGTACAACTGCCTTTTTCTTGGCTCATATATTAGGAACTTACCCAAAAAATCCTTGTCTCGCTGTGGCCTTAAGAATGTTTTCCCTTTAGTTAGGATGTCTGTAAGTTCCTTGTGCCTAAATATATTGGTTTGGAGTTTATACCCAAGGATCTTTGACCTTTGGCTCCTTTGGGACTATTGGTCTTTAAATGTCAAAGTGGACTTAAACTGCATACATTGTATTTTCCAGTGAAATGTGGAGAGGGATATTTGACCTTTGGCTCCTTTGGTACTATTGGTCGTTAAATGTCAAAGTGGACTTAAACTGCATACATTGTAGTTTCCAGTGAAATGTGGATAGGGATCTTTGACCTTTGGCTCCTTTGGTACTATTGGTCGTTAAATGTCAAAGTGGACTTAAACTGCATACATTGTAGTTTCCAGAGAAATGTGGATAGGGATCTTTGACCTTTGGCTCCTTTGGTACTATTGGTCGTTAAATGTCAAAGTGGACTTAAACTGCATACATTGTAGTTTCCAGAGAAATGTGGATAGGCCCTCCGCAGCATCCTAATTGTAACATGTCTGAAAACTACAAATATATGTAAAATACAAATACCCTTGGCCGTGCAGATGTTTGTTAATTAATTGGTATATAGAAGTGCCATTTTTATTTAGGTGATACCTTAGTGCAATTTTTGTGGGCCCTAATGTGCCCTGTTTTTTTTTGGGAACACTTTACCTTACATCATTAGGATATCTGTGAAATTTTGGGTGTTGGTTGTGTTGCCTTTTTAATTTACATTACATTTAATTCTCTGTTTAAGGTGATTCCGGGTACCCACTTCTACCCTGGCTCATGACGCCTGTGCTGCGGCCCCAGGATGCCTCTCAGGAAGCGTATAACCGTGCGCATCGCAAGACCCGGGCTGTTGTGGAGAGGGCCTTTGGTCTGCTGAAGACACGTTTTCGTTGCCTTGACCATACTGGGGGGGCCCTGCAATATGATCCCAAGAAAGTGATCGACATTATAATGGCATGTGCTGTTTTGCACAATTTTGCCATCATGGAACGTGTCCCACGTTATGTGGACAGCCTGCCCTCTTCAGCCGTCGAGGATGAAGCCGAGAATTTTGAGGGGCCCCCCAGTGAGTCTGGCCAATCTGTTCGAGCCAACCTGATCAGCCAGCATTTTAGTTAACTTTTTTCCCTGTCTCACCATTCTGTATGTCTGTGTTATCCTTTTTGAAACATATGTTGTTTTGCCGTAATGTGGCATTACCTCTAAGTAAAACATTTAGACCTTAATTGTTGCCTAATGTATTTCATGTAGTTTCCTTAGCTTTCGCTTTGCATTGTTACACCTCTTCCAACCAAAATTATCTGGTTTAGGCCAAGCTGTTAAAAATGTCTTCCCACTAAAAACGCCACAAGTATTGGAAGTGAAATTTGTGTTTTACTTTGAAAATGAAAAATTATAGTGGTTAACAGAAATCAGGCCACATACATCTGTGGTAACAAATGGATAACATTAAAAAAAAAACATCGAGCACATCTACACCTGGAAGTGAGTGGCACAACCAAACAAGGACACCCAGTCCAAAGGCCAGCCTAGTCCAGTCATTAATATTGCCTGTGCCCAGGGATATTTGGGCATGGCCATAATGTCACACAAACATGTCTGCAAACAGGAGGAGCACCAACCAAATACATAGGTAAAGCCATAAGTGGCCAGATAAACTCCACATAGACCTATGGCATTGGCTAGTGGCCTTAAGCATTACTCTAAGGAGCTATATGGGAGCAAATACAAAACACAACCTGCCAGAGCAACACAAAATGGATTGTTTGAAACCTCAAAGGACAAGTAAATACAGTGGGGGTTAAGAGAAAAGATGTCCCACACACCCATGGCTTAATAGGGTGGCTGCCCATAATACCCAGGTGGAGGTCCAGGTGGAGGTCCATGGGAATGGGACCTAGCCTGGGCCATGGCAGCATTGTGAATTTGAAACTGCTCCACAATGTTTCTCTGCATATTGGTCATCTCAGCCATGGCTGACTGGATGCCATTACTTGCATTGGCCACGTTGCTGTTGAGGGTACGCAACTCCGCGAGGATGCCCTGTAGACTGGTATGGATGTTCACCATGTCGGCATGCCTTTGCTCACGCTCTGTAACGAGCTGGGCGTCATAAGAGTCCCTTTGTTGGGTCCATAATTGAAGCAGGGCACTCTGCCTCCCCTGGGAAATTGTGGGGCGGCGTAATGGCGTCCGCCGCACAATTACCCTGGCTCTTGGGCGTGCCCTGCCGCGTGGTGTCGTACCCTCAACAGCAACCGGCCTGCTTTGCAAATCCTCAGCAGCAGAGTGAACACTGGGGACTGTAGTGTCAGTCTCCCCATGTGCAAGCACAATGGATGGAGATTCACTCTGCTGCTGAGGATTGGCCAGAGAAACATTATGGAGCAGTTCCAAATTGGGACCCAGGGGGAGTTCATCCGACGTGCCCTGTACGGAGACATCATCATCTTCCTCCATGTCCTGGATCTCTTCCATGAGTGTGCGGGTCTGTAGGGACATATCAAAAAAAAAAAGGCTAAGTTTGCGTCCCAATTTTGGATTTCAACAGTTTAACACATTCTTAAGCACTTGTTAGTATTTATGCTACTAAATTAACTTACCGAAAATCTCTGATCTGGGCTCCGATGCTGTACGGACCTGGTAGGCATAACCAAACTGGGGGGTGAGTTTACCCTTGCTGAGGGATCATGCTGGGCTGAAGAAGAGAAAAAAATACCACGTAAACACACACACATAACCTTTTTTTTGATAGGTAATCAAATATAGCTCTATTTGTAATATTATTCAACTCTAGAGCAATGGTGACCTTTGTTCAAACCCACGCAAGTTTACATAGGTGCAATGGCTCGGACAAACTGCTAAGTGACCTCAGTTCTAAGTCATGAAGTGTACCCAGTCAGCATCCAACTTTCAAGGCACATTTTTGGATTTAGCCTACCATTCGCTAGGTCCGGGGTACTCAAACAATTGTTTGAAACGCCCATTTAAAGGTATGTGGTGAGAGGTGAATGTCTGGCCATGGTGCTGACGCAGGGGGTGTCTAGTTAAAAATAAAGACACTGGTGGAGGGGCTGGAGATTTCTAAGTGCCAACTAATAAAGGCTGCTTGCCCTTGCTGGGCTGGATGGGCCAGAGCTGAGGGGACAGGGATTGGATGGCTAAAGGGGGGAGTTAACGTATTGATGGTGATGGGATGGATGGAGCCAATCTGTTACAAATGTATGGGGCTTATGTGGGGGGGGGCATGGGGGGACTGTGGCACATGGGCCAGAGCAGGGGCAGCGGGACACGATTGTGGCCAGTGAAAATTTAAATAAGTTACTGTGTACCTTGCAATGCCACTTCCTGGGCAGTACTTCATATTGCAATGCTATGTTTCACGGAGCCATGACATTGGGCAGGAGACCAACCACTACATGGCCGATCAAGGGGGCAGCTCTGAGCACGTCAACACAGAAGTAACTGAGTGCAGGGCTGTCTGGGCAGGGGTCCTTGAATGTGGTGGCAAGGTCCGCATTGGGACCCCGGGCCGCCAGTTGAGTCTCGCTGCTCTTGGTCACATATGTTTGTGGGTGGCTAATTAAATTGTTAACTCAAACACAACTCACACAAGCAAAAGGCAACCCATACATAATGATGTGTGTTTTGTGATTGATTCAAAATATCTCACTTATCTTGCAAAAATTCATGACTTTAACAATACAATTGGACATTTGAACTTTGCCATAATGGCTGTGGGCCTAAATGTGTGATTCCCAGGGCCAAAAAGAGGACACAAACAGCCACAGTAGTGCGAGGCCAAGCAAGGCAAACCATAGGGGCATCCCGTTAGCTTGTTACTAGTGAACTGTAGATTATTTAGCAAACAGGCAAACATGCAGATTTAAGAGTACTCACCGTGGGTACGGGTCGGTGAGTCTGTGTCCCTTAGACCAGCATGTCCACCGACCGCGACCGGATGGAGAAGTCCAAGCACAATCTCCTCAGCAGGGGTAAACTCCAATTTAGATGGAAAGCCACCGCCAGTTTTCAGGCTGAAAAGAGAAAAGCGTTTGGTACTCAGAAAAGGTGCATACAGTACATCCAAAACATTAGATTTAGCGTAAACATTTAGTTACCTGTAATTATGCCTTTTAATTTCTTTTTGCCGTACAGCATACTTCAGATCAGAGATTTTCTTCTGAATTTGGGACACATCTTTCCTCTCTTCCCCCGCTGCATTTACTTGTCGGAGGATGGTTTCAAACAATTCCATCTTGCGCTGCTTGGTGGTGTGTTTGGATTTGCTCCCATATAGCTCGTCATAGTATAATGTAAGGCCACTAGCCAATGCAATATTTTGGTCATGGGAGAATCTCCCACTCAACTGGCCGCGGCGCAATGTGCGGCCAGATGGTTGGCTTGGCTGCTCCTCCATGTGTGCAGACACATGTGGTGACATTATGGCCTGGGGCTGGGTAGGGGAATGGCCGGATTGGTGGCTTCCCAATGACTGGACTGGACTGGCCAAGGGACTGGGTGTTCTTGCGTGGCTGGCCACCGAACTTCCAGGTGTAGATGTGGTCATGGGGGCAATTCGGGGCCCTCTTGGGGGGCTAGGTTCCCGGCTGGTGCCAGGTCGGGGGCTCTGTTCCCGGCTGGTGCCAGGTCGGGGGCTTCTGGCCCTGGATTGGGTTCTTCTGGGCCTGTAGGGGCTTCTGGCCCTGGATTGGGTTCGTCTGGGCCTGTCGGGGCTTCTGGCCCTGGATTGGGTTCTTCTGGGCCTGTAGGGGCTTCTGGCCCTGGATTGGGTTCGTCTGGGCCTGTAGGGGCTTCTGGCCCTGGTTTGTGATCTGCGGCCTCTGGATGGGCTTCGGGGCCTGGATGGGGTTCGGGCCCTGGATGGGGTTCTTCTGGGCCTGTCGGGGCTTCTGGCCCTGGTTTGTGATCTGCGGGCCCTGTAGGGGCTTCTGGCCCTGGATTGGGTTCTTCTGGGCCTGTCGGGGCTTCTGGCCCTGGATTGGGTTCTTCTGGGCCTGTAGGGGCTTCTGGCCCTGGATTGGGTTCGTCTGGGCCTGTAGGGGCTTCTGGCCCTGGTTTGTGATCTGCGGCCTCTGGATGGGCTTCGGGGCCTGGATGGGGTTCGGGCCCTGGATGGGGTTCTTCTGGGCCTGTCGGGGCTTCTGGCCCTGGTTTGTGATCTGCGGGCCCTGTAGGGGCTTCTGGCCCTTGATTGGGTTCTTCTGGGCCTGTAGGGGCTTCTGGCCCTGGTTTGTGATCTGCGGCCTCTGGATGGGCTTCGGGGCCTGGATGGGGTTCGGGCCCTGGATGGGGTTCGGGCCCTGTCTGGGCTTCGTGCCCTGGATTGTGTTCTTCGCCCTCTGGCTGTACTTCGGGCCCTGGATGGGGTTCGGGCCCTGCTGCGGGGCATGGGTTTCCGAACTGCCCTACTTGAAGGCATGGCCGGTGTGGGCTCACTGGTGCTGCCTGTTCTGGGGGCAGAGGTGGTGGGTGCTGCAGTTGCCAGCTTTTTGGCTGCAGGAGGGGCACGAGGCTTGGGGCCCCTTTTTTGGGTACCTGAGGGTCCAGGGTCCCTTGGTGGGGCCGAGGTGGGAGTCTTGGATCTCAGTTTTCGGCCAGCTTGCTGGGACCTTGTGGTGGGGCCCTCCGCGGTCTTGCTTGCCTGGGGTCGCTTGCTGATCGCCTTTTTTGGTGCCATCGTACAGAAATGCTCAAAGAGAATGAGCTTGGGGGGAAGGGACCTTTAAATAATGAGCCCAGCGTGTGACGCCTATGCGCACGACTACGCGCTCGTACGAACGTACGTTCGAGCGGAACCAGGAAACCGCTGGGGTTTCACTTATCTGCTGCCTGGAAGAAGACTAAAGATGGCGCCCACTATCTTCACCCGTCAACAGGAAGAGATCCTCATGCTGGTAAGTGGCTGCCTGTGCATTTTAAGCGAATAGTCAATGATGGCCTAAATGTAAATGATGCGTTTGGAACTAGTTTGGGGTCTCTTAATGTTTAATCACTGGCTCCTCACACTTCATCCTCAAGGGCCGAGCCTGGCCACGTTTTCACCTGTCTATGCTGATGTCCTAATTCGGCCAATTGCTCCGGCTTAGCAACAGTTAATTAACCTGTGGAGTAGCGGGGCGAGCTGTCAAACCTGGCCTGTCTCGGACCTTGATGCGGATGTTTGCGGAACACTGTTGTCCTAAGCCATAAAAACACAACGGGAAGCCACACACGTGGTCCAAAAGCCTAAGCATTAGGCTACATCTTGGATGTTTAAACCATCCTAACATGCCATAGATGCAGGTGGCCTGATTCTTGATGTTGGCTATTATCTGTATGTACATGGTGTGTGATACATATAACATAAGACCAGACTGACAATCACAGTCAACGTCCTCTTTAAGGCACTCCCCAAAAATGGCGGCCATTCGAAATGTGTGTGTTAATGACATTAAATACTCAACTTGTGATGCAACACATATGGGTCTGTGTGTAAAAGTAAAAGCTCTGTGTCCATTATGTTTTTCAGATCATGCTTCAGCGCCGGTATGACTTCGCGCCCAATGTGTGCGAGAAAAGGGACATCGCCCGGGAGATCATCGCCGAGATCCACCGTGTGACCAGCACCACCTTCACTCACACCCAGATAATGCAGCATTGGTCGGACCTGAAGCGTCTGCACATGCCCCGGGTGCGGAGGTTTTTTGGGATCCATTTCCCAAGTAAGTACAAAGCAATTGCATGGTATATGTTCCAAATGTCTAAGTTATGCCTTTATTTATAATGACTTTTCTTTGGTAGTGTTGGAAATGGATTTCAGAATTCGCCGCACCCGGAGACGTACAGGCCGACCAGTGCTGCATGACTCTGCATCTGTGAGTGAAGGTGGTGGATCTCCCGGGCGACGGACCTACCCCTCCTCTGTGGCCTCCTCAGACCAGCCCCTGGACCTTACCACAGAGGAGGGGCCAAGGCGCGTGGGCGTGGAGTCATACCTGGCCACGCATGGGGAAGGCTCTGGTATGTCACTCTTCATGTATAGGCACAAAGATATACATGGCAGGCCAAAAACTAAGTTATCCTTTATTATGTATTTGTAGAAGCTTCTGGAGCGGGTGAGATAGTGGAGGAGGAGGCAGCAGAGATGCTGGAAGGAGATCCTGGCGAAGGTGAGTGATGTCAGCCAGACTGGGAGCCAGATATGTTGGGGATAGTGACTCTCTACAAATACTAACCAAATGTCACATGTTTCTCCAGGGACTTCTTCACAGCAGAGCCAGGACCAAGGGCAGCCTGTTGGCCCCAACCAGCCATCTGTCGGCCACCAACTCCGTAAGTCTCCATGCCATTATTCATATTAATGTTTGCTTAGCTAATAACACACACATAACTAAAGGCGTAGCCAATGTGTAGTTCACACTTTCATGTGGGCACTTCGTTAGCTTAAAGAGGACCCAAACTAGTATTAAGAACCAAAGACTTAGCCATCACACTGTACCTACAGATTCGAAACATGGAAAAACACCCTTCACCCATCTAATGCATGTTATTAGACAGAACAAAACCAATATTGGGGAATCTGGAATGCACAATATTTACAGGCAGCATGGGATACAGATTGAAAAAAGGAAGGTGCTGCCATGCATTGTGTGAGTGATGACCTTTCCCTCAACCCAGCTATGCTCTGGATTCCCAACGCACCACTGTAACCTACTCCCCTGTACTTTATCCAACTCTCCACTCCTCATTAAGTGTTATGCTTCAGAGTCCAGATGGCGGCGCTGTAATCCCAAAAAAGCCCTAAATAACTTTGAGGTGGTGCAGAATCATTTGTGAATAGTTTTTGGTTTTCATTAAATAATGTTGAAGGTCCGGTTTAAGGAGTTTAAACACTTACCTGTGGGAAATGCATTAACTGTATCCCTTTGAAGAATGACATATGTCATGCATTTACATGTATTTGCTTAACCCTAAATCTATTTCCAGCATACAAACCGGTCTGGGACTCCTATTTATGTTTCTTTCTCTATTGGTTACAGGGATGATCCCCCAAACCTTGGCTGGAAAAAAAAAAAGAATGAAGGAGTTGGTGGCCGAGCTGCTGGCCATACAGGCGACGTTGGGGCCAACAGATGAAGAAGACGAGGAGGATTAGTGCCCTTGGTCCTGGCTCCTTTCTTAAACTTGTTTTTTAAATTTTTAATATTTTAAAAATTGTTGTATAGTTTGGGTTACAAACCAAAAAAGATGTTTTTTAAAAAAAAACACTAAAAAAAACAAAAATTGGTTTTACTGTTGAAAAAATCGGAAATATTTCTTGGTGTTTTTCCGAGAAAAAAAAAAAAAAAAGGTTGCCAAAAAAAAACCCAACCCCAAAAATAAAATTTTTACAATTCTTAAAAACAAAACAAAGAAAATATTTAAAATAAATTATATTTTAAGCCATCCTAAATGTGTCTTTTCTAATATGCACACACCCAAAAAATTACACAAACCAGAAACAACACACTTAGAAACATATAGACATATGTAAATTATGTGATTTTCTTACGTTTTATGGACCGAGAAATGAAGTGGGATGCAGCCGCTACGGGGTTTCGGTAAGTTTGAGGGACCGAGAAATGAAGTTGGATGCAAGCGCTAAAGGGTTTAGGTAAGTTTGAGGGACCGAGAAATGAAGTTGGATGCAAGCGCTAAAGGGTTTAGGTAAGTTTGAGGGACCGAGAAATGAAGTTGGATGCAAGCGCTAAGGGGTTTAGGTAAGTTTGAGGGACCGAGAAATGAAGTTGGATGCAAGCGCTAAAGGGTTTAGGTAAGTTTGAGGGACCGAGAAATGAAGTTGGATGCAAGCGCTAAAGGGTTTAGGTAAGTTTGAGGGACCGAGAAATGAAGTTGGATGCAAGCGCTAAAGGGTTTAGGTAAGTTTGAGGGACCGAGAAATGAAGTTGGATGCAAGCGCTAAAGGGTTTAGGTAAGTTTGAGGGACCGAGAAATGAAGTTGGATGCAAGCGCTAAGGGGTTTAGGTAAGTTTGAGGGACCGAGAAATGAAGTTGGATGCAAGCGCTAAAGGGTTTAGGTAAGTTTGAGGGACCGAGAAATGAAGTTGGATGCAAGCGCTAAAGGGTTTAGGTAAGTTTGAGGGACCGAGAAATGAAGTTGGATGCAAGCGCTAAGGGGTTTAGGTAAGTTTGAGGGACCGAGAAATGAAGTTGGATGCAAGCGCTAAAGGGTTTAGGTAAGTTTGAGGGACCGAGAAATGAAGTTGGATGCAAGCGCTAAAGGGTTTAGGTAAGTTTGAGGGACCGAGAAATGAAGTTGGATGCAAGCGCTAAGGGGTTTAGGTAAGTTTGAGGGACCGAGAAATGAAGTTGGATGCAAGCGCTAAAGGGTTTAGGTAAGTTTGAGGGACCGAGAAATGAAGTTGGATGCAAGCGCTAAAGGGTTTAGGTAAGTTTGAGGGACCGAGAAATGAAGTTGGATGCAAGCGCTAAAGGGTTTAGGTAAGTTTGAGGGACCGAGAAATGAAGTTGGATGCAAGCGCTAAAGGGTTTAGGTAAGTTTGAGGGACCGAGAAATGAAGTTGGATGCAGCCGCTACGGGGTTTATGTAAGTTTCTGGTTGAGGGTGCGCATGCGCAAGATCTTAGAAACATACGAACGCACGAATCTAAGAGGCCAAAAACCAATGAAAACCAGAGGCAAACGCAAGTAATTGGAAGAGCTGGACGATGGAAGCAGCCGAAAAAACAGGCTGCCGCCGCAACAGGTGAGCACATGAACGTGATTTTTACGATTGCCAACTGACTGAGGCAAGTTCAGGAGATATCATACGAACGGACGTATCTTTTAGGATAGAAACGTATTTGCTTATTGAATCACTCGCAAGTTCATACGAACGCACGAGCGGACGTAAAAAATAGGATGATCGTGAGCCAAATCCAAGCTGTTACATGTTTCTTTGAATCAACCCAATTGTCTAGAGAATTTCTCCATTCCAGCCCTAATATAAATATATATATATATATATATATATATATATATATATATATATATATATACCGGTATATAATTTACCCCACTTTGTTCAGCTTTATGTTTAAAAAAAGAGTTAGAAGGAGAAAAATGAGTTTTGCTCACAAAGAATCACAAAGACATTCTTGCCCCAGGCTGGGGGATTTACCAGGAGATTTACATGGATAAGGAGTTTTCAACATTTTCCGCAAGCTGCTCTGTATCAAAGAAAAAGGCGCCGGACATGAAAGGGGCTGGTTACTAATTACGGGCCACTGGGGGAGAGCGTGGGTTTATTTAACAGAGGGGCGAGTAATGAACAAGCTAATGAGTGCTTTAAAAAGGGGGCAATGGGCTCCTGGCGCGGTCAGCCAATGAATTATAAAAGGAGATGGCCTAGCGGTGGGATTAGCTGCCAAGATCATTTCTGGAGCTGGGAATAAATGTTATCCCAGGACCCTGGTGCTGTCGACTGACCTCAACTTTCTGTGGCTAACAAAACACAACTAAACTGACCATTTCCTGGGGTCCTCAAAGTGGGACAGTTTAAATCAGTTTGTGGGTGATGGGTGTGGTAGGGCTGTGGTTTAGCATGTGGCTTAATTACGGGTAACATGCTCTAAGGATATTTGGTCCATGAAAGATGCTGGTGATGGAAGAAGTCCATGCATTCCACTACCACCATTTAACCAAATAGTCATGGTTGTAAATCATCCAGACATCCAGCAATCTGCATTTGGTGGGACAGTCTTCCCCATGTCAGCAAAGTGGGACATTTAGGTTTTCCCTTTACCCTAAACATTTAGAGTTTTTCTAAACATTTAGAGTTTTCGGATGAACAGGGGGCCTCAAAGTGGGACTGTCGCACCAAAAGTGGGACATGTGGTCAGTTTAGGTAAACATATCACTGCTGGCAGGAGCAATGAAATTTTGTTTTTGAGTCTTTAGGAACTCTAAACAACTGGGATCACAAATGGAATAGATCTGGCGCCTGCCTTCCAATATGTGCCGGAAATTGAGCAAAAAATTCTGCCAATGGGTTTACTAGGTGCTGGGTGAACTGCTTGGAAGGCGGGTTGTTCTCTGCTGAGTGGAGAACATCAATGGTAACTGAGGCGCTAGTACAAAGCCCAAAGGGAAAACCACTAAAATTCCTTGGTGTTGAGTGTACGTTGGATCTGTGTGTGCATTTACTGAGCATTCAGATCCAATGCCCGGCTTTGGATTCGGGATAAAGTTTAATTCAGCCTAAATTTTGCTTCTTCATGTTGACTTGACACCCAAATATAGGCAAAATCTGGGTCAAATGTTTTGCCCATTTCTTTTGTACATTATTTATATTTTTTGCTTTAACAAAAATGTGACCACACCTGACACTGAGGCAGCAGGCGCAACAGGCATACTGTCTGGTGTCCCCGTGCCAGCCCCTAGGTTTGATGGGCTTACAGCAGTGCGGGTATGCTGCCACATCTTCCAAGCCCTGGGGACACCAATGGACACCAATATTTTCCGCACCTCCACTGCACAGAGGGGTTCATTCAGGGGAATTGATATTGGCAAACACCCCTTTACTTTGATATATAATATATATAGAGGTATACAGGTCCTTGTGGTTGGTCACTTACCAATACTTACCAATTCATGGGCCCACTGTTTTTCCAGGACACCCCCTAGAGGAGACTTGAGCTGTGCCAATAGGCTTAAGGGCTGGTATGCCTCTGCGGATGCAGACCATCCTGAGGCCTCTAAGCCCTGGGCTTCCTAGCCCCTATGCCTGGTAGACCGTTGACACATTCTGAGGTTAGTTTGACCAGTCACTTCTCAGACCCTACATGGATAACTAGTATTAATGGTAGCATCCTGCTGCTCACCTTATCTTCTTTCACATTTCCGGTGCTGTCTGTCCTCTGTCAGTTCTTCCACTGGCTGCCAGTTTAACTAAAAATTCAGTTTAAAATTCTAAATCTAACCTACAATGCTCTCTCCAGCCAGGTCCCTCCCTACATTTAATCTCTAATCCAGTGATATCAATTCAGATGCAACATCTACCTTACCCTGACCTTCTCCTGAGTTTTTATGGTGGTTAATAGTGCTTTACACAGTGGAGCATCCCAAATCAGCATTCCTCAGGTAAGAGGACCAATCACCAGGATAGTGAGAATCCTGGTGATTGGTCCACTTGGAAGTGGCACAAAACCTATTTTAACCCTGGTTACCTCCTCTTACTCCACTTATTCCCTTCATGCATTTTCACCTTCTCTGGAATGGCTTCCCCTACTCAATTTAAAAGTCACCAACACTTTAACTTTCAAAAGAGCCCTCAAAACTCACCTAATCAGACAAGCATTTAACCTGGTTTAAAGTAGAGCAATCACCTTCTGGCCAGTTACCTGCCCCTGGGCCATCCTGATTTAGGATGCTCCACTATGTGAAACCCTGCTGATTGCAATAAAAATGTATCTTTCCAGCAATCCCACAGCACATTAATAATCCACGGTCACATGGGCCCTTGCATTTTATGGCTGAGATGCGCTCCGACGCCCTACCATTCAGATAGGATGGGGGGTTCTAGCACACCAAAGGCAGCAGGAGACTCTCCTTTCTCTATGCCAAAGCTTTGTTTCCAAACAGAGCTGTATGCCGAGCATTAATATGCCATCAGACAGCTAGAAAGGTGAGTTTTTCTGCCGAATGATGGGGCTTCACACAGTGGCGCATCCCATATCAGGATGCCACAGGAAAGAGGACCAATTATTATTATTATTATTATTATTAATAATAATAAAGTTTATTTATAAAGTGCCATAAACTTCAATGACGCTGTACAAGGTGCAATTACAAACAGGGCAAAACAAGTAACTTACAATGCATAACATAAAAGCACAAATATATAGTCATACTGAAATACAATCTAAAGTATAAGGGTGGAGACAAGAGGTAGGTCACAATTAGTATATACTTAGAATGAAAATCCTGGAGATTGGTATACCGTATATACTCGAGTATAGGCCGACCCGAATATAAGCCGAGGCACCTAATTTTACCCCAAAAACCTGGAAAAAGTTATTGACCCGAGTATAAGCCGAGGCACACAACACAGCACACAATACAGCACACATACACACACAAGGCACACACAGCACACAACACAGCACACAATACAGCACACAATACAGCACACATACACACACAAGGCACACACAGCACACAACACAGCACACAACACAGCACACATACACACACAGCACACATACAATGCACACAACACACACACTCACCAGTTCAGCTCCTGCAGGATCTTCAGCGAGGCTCCTTCCAGCGACGGTGCGGGAGAGAGGACGGCGCGGGACGACGGCATGGGTCCGCAGGGCAGAAGAGCCGCCTCAGAGGCTTCAGAACTCGGAGGGGAGATCAGTACACCCAGCGCGAGGTGGGTGTACCAAGATGGCGGCCGGCGCGCTCCGCGCCGCCACGTCACGTCGCGTCACTGAGGCCCGGGCCGCCATCTTGGTACACCCACCTCGCGCTGGGTGTACTGATCTCCCCGCCGAGTTCTGAAGCCTCGGCGTCTCGTCTGCCGCCTCGGAGGCTCTTCTGCCCTCGCTCAGGTAAGTCACTGACTCGAGTATAAGCCGAGGCTGCTTTTTTCAGCCCAAAAAGTGGGCTGAAAAACTCGGCTTATACTCGAGTATATACGGTACTTTAAAGTGGTATAAAACCCATTTTTATTCCCCCCCAGCCAAGGTGATGTATCCATTTTTTCCACCCCAAATCCCTGCCACCTGGCATTTTTGAGATCGCTGGTTGTCTGATGGTCCGGCTGACCATAGCAGCAGTGTTCTGTGTGTACAAGTCTCCCTCTTGGTGTACGGTTGCCAACCACAGATTACAGGCAATAAAAATGTCTTTTAACACATTTGCGAGCATAAGAAAACATAAAAACAACACTAGATAAACTCACCTTGAGTTATTTTGGCTCAAACTCAAAGCTTTCTAAACTTACTAAACCCCCCAAAAAGGTACCTTGGCTCCCTAGCAGCAGATGCAGCTCTGTCCACCGCTCATAAACCTCCTGGTTTCTGAGGACTGCGGCTGGGGGCAGCGGGTGACGGGTGGCGGCACTTCTTACTCCTGAGTCGGTGCCCTGTAGCTTCTGCCATATCCCGCACGCTGTCCACTCATTGCAATGGAAGGGTAGGCCTGGCCTGCCCCTCCCTTGCAATGAATGGACAGCACTGTTTGACGCGAGGGGTGAGGTGGCGTGCCAGGCACCGGGAGCGCCTGGGCGAGCTGCAAGGGAGTGAAGGTGAATGTCTGAATTTTTTCAGGCTTTAGTAACCTTTTAGGCAACTCTATGTGGCACAAGCTACCAAACCATTTGTGATTCTCACCCTTTTGTCTCCACCTCTTATTCATTAGACCAGGGTTCCCTAACCACATTCAAAGCAAATAGATTACCTATAAATATAATACAACAAATTATTTGAATGCATCAGAGAGGCTGATTCATTACTAGCGCCAGGTATCGACAGATGAGCGTCTGTATAGCAGCGCTTAGAGCGACCACTAGTATACACTGTGATCGGCTATCGGGCGCTGTAACAGAGTGCCTCAGTCGCTGAAGTAGCCTAGCCAGCATTGAAGAATGAGATGTATGTTGGGGGTTCTAACACCAGTACAGGGTTCGCTGGGAGAGAGAGGTAGACCCAGCTCAGTGCGACCGACTCTCAGCGACTCACACACTCACACAGCGTCGGCGCTCTGGATCTGGTCGCTATAGCATAGAGCACCAGACGCTGTGTGATCAAAGTCTGTTTTTGAACACATATCCACCAGTAACAAAGTGAAAACACATGGAATGACATTGTTGTAACATTGTGACATTAATACTTGTACTAATACATTAATGCCAGACTTGTAATGACAATTCTGAATAAAAATATAAAAAATTAAAAAAGTTTTCAAAAATGACTCTTTCTAGGCCAGGAGAGGTCACACAATTATTTGAGAGAGAAAAAAAATAAAAACAAAAAACCCTGTTTAAACAGAAGAAAAGGAACGTCCATTGAAATGTATGGGAGAGCGACAGTGATCAAAAGGTAATAACCGACACTCTGGAAGCTAGAGCGCCGGCGCTATACACTGAGCTGCCTGTAATGATGAATCGTACGCTACATAGCGCTGTTAGAGTCACTCACCAGAATCTCCTTCATAAATGTGGTTTTGCGTACAGCGCCCAGCGTTCACCAGACGCTGCCTGCCGCTACAAGGCACTATCTGGCGCCATCCCTTGATAAATAAACCCCAAGGTTGATAGTTCAGTATCCAAAGAGATCCAAAGTTCAGATCCGCCAAAGAGATTAAATGGCAATATCAAAATCCAGGGAAGCATGGGAGCCTTGCGGTGTTAGAAGTTGACAAGGTAGGTAAGACAGCATGCGTCTCCACCTGCCCAATCCTGCAATAACATGCACGGTGCATTCCTGGGCGCCATGTACCCTCCTTCCTGTGTGCTAAACTGCCACAAGTGATCTGGCCCACAAGCCACTCAGCAAGGGCTCACTCCCATACTACAGGTGGGGACCACTGCTTTAGACTGTAAGCTCCTTTTGTATCCCGTATTCATAGCATAGCGCTTTGAACATTGCAGCACCTTGTACCCTTCCTGTAATTACTATATTGTACAACGCTATTGAGAATGATAGTGCTATATAAAAAAACAATAATTAAAATAATAAAGGTAAGTTGGAAATGACGAGGGGAGGGACATTCTGTGCATTGCAGCTGTCAAATGGCGTGTTGTTGTTTTAGGCCTCCACAAGCTGTTTCTCTCAAATTGGCTATGAAAAGCAGAAACATGCCAAACATACCCTGATCCGGGCAACAGGCCGAGCCAGTTACTTCACCACAAGCAGGACACTTGTTTGGGCTTTCCCTGCTAAATAGAGATGAGGGGCTTTATGAAGCGGAGTATCCATTACAAGAGCCTAAACAAGCCATGGTAACAAGACGAGGGATCAAAGCGCTAAACAATGGGGGAGGGGGGCAACTGCTGCTGGTCCCATAGTCCTGGGGATGCAGAGGTCAGGCATAGACTGTAGAACGGGGAGGCCGATTCATTAATAGCGGCAGGTAACGACAGTTGAGCGACTGTGGCAGTATTTTCACAGCGCCCGCTAGTAGTCGCTGTGCTTGGCCATTGTCCGGTTGTTGATAGCGACTCAGTCGGTGTGCAGTAATGTTGAATATTGGGTGAGGAGTCGCTATTTGACAGGTTCCGCGCTGTATGGGAGCGCATGATAGCGACTGGCCAAAGCGACCGGCTCCCACCATATTTATTAACAAATCACGCTCAAAAAATTATCGCGCTGTGAAATGCATGTTTAAACCCCAGAGCACTGCCGGCGATGTGTTAAAAGTAGTTTTTTAACCCCCAAACAACCATATTTTTGGAAACCAAAAAAAAAAGTTTTTTAAATAATTTGGTAATATGAATACATTAATATCAGACCTGTAATATCAATTCTGTACATTTTTTTTTTTTTTTTTAACTTAAAAAAAGTATTTAAAATGGCAGAAGTGGTAACAGAAAAAAAAAAATTAATAACAATTAATTATGAATATTTAAAGATTGTTCCATTGAAATGCATTGGAGAGCGCCAGGTAGCGAGAGGTCATACCTGTCGCTGTTCAAGGTCGGACGCTGGCGCTGTGGGCTGAGGCTGGAATAATGATGAATGAGTGGCTATCTGGCGCTATCTCAGTCGCTAAGCAGGATTGGCTTGATAAATGTGTGATTGTGGTGGGGAGCCGGCGTTCTCGTGGCGGGGCCCGTCATTACCGGTCGCTCACCAGTCGCTATTCCTTCATAAATAAGGGCCTTAATAAACAATAAACTCATTGGGAAAAAAAGTATTTATATAACCAGCAAACCAGACAGGTTTCAAGGCTCCCTGTGCCTTGGGGAGGTGGCGGGGGGCAGCACTTCACTTATAATGACCAGTGGCAGAATACTAAGAGGGATGGGGGTATAAAGTGCAGAGTGTGGCTGGGAAGTGTTATCTTACCTGTCCCCTGCATTCAGATCTCTTCTCTTCCACTTAGCTCAGAAAAGTGACATGCTAAAGTTAGAAAAGTGACAAGTTAAAGCATCATAAAAAGTAAAGTATGAAGTTGGTACATTTTAAAGAGGAACTAAACCCGTGGTTCACTAACCCAGGTTTTGTCCTTCCTTTCTGGGGCATCCTGATTTGGGAAGCTGTTTGTATCCATCCAGATTGTCCATAAACTCTCCTTTGGTTCATTCTCACAGTGCATACGTGTACCATCAGCTGATCGCCGTCATGCATTCCATTTTGCTTTGCTCTTAGCTCAGAGTGGCAAGCAAAGCTGGATGGGGAGTGTGCCACTGGCCCCGGCTCCTTAGCTCGCACCTGCTAAGAGCTTTTCTAATTGGCTAGTGTGGGTAAGCACAGATAGAGGTGAGGGGGGAGTTTTAATTCTCTAGGCCTGTGGGGTGCTCTACCACGATAGAGGTTAGTACTCACTTGTGCAACAGCACTCCAATGGATGCAGGCAGAGCCCCTCTTTATTAACATCTTCCATTATGGCACAAGCACAACAGCAATACAGCATTCCGACACCCGCAGCCACATCCTGTCTCCTTCACAGTGTGACCCCCCCACTGGGACTAACACTTACTCGCTGGTTCCAGATGACTTTTACAGGTGCTGCTCTCTCTCTCGCTTTCTCTAGACCTTCAGCATCATTTAATGAAAAGCCCCAAACTATTCCCCTGCATCTACATTTAGACATTTAGTCACTTTTTATTCTCCCCCCCCCCCCCCCCACTGGGCTGCAATTCTGTTCAGCACTCTAGGATATGGGCGCCGCCATCTTGCCTCAGAAGCAACACATACTGAGGAGAGGAGGGAGGGGGGAAGTACAGGGGGCGGGTTTAAGCTGTGTTTTGCACAGACAGAGCAGAGCTGGGGTCAGGAAAAGGACAGCAATCCAAGAATGCAGAGCGGCACAGTCAGAAGACACTTCCTGTTTTCAGGCAGCCTGAGACTCCATGTACCGCCATCATGGATGTTTAAAGGCTCAGAAAATGCAGTAGGTGCAGGTAGGGTGATTTTTAATGTGGGCAACCTATATGTACAGGGTGGGGGAAATATATAAGATATGCACTTATTCAGGCTGAAGGTCCGGTTTAACACTGCTCCGAACAATCCAAGTGGTATAGAACACTTGCCACAGAGTCTCTTCCTTATGGAATCTTCTGTCACATGTTCATAAACATGCCAAACATGTGCTGGTCGGTTCCCTACAAAACCCTCTAACCAATGACTGTCCTCTAGGCTGCTACTCTATTTCACTCAAGCATCCTGCTCTTATTATTAACTCTCTCTCCTTACCTTTCTGGAAATATTTCCCATTAAAGTGGACCAAAACCCATGATTTTGACTATCCTAGGTTTTGGTCCTTTCCCCCTGGGCACCCCGACCGCCTTGTGAAACCCCCCTGATCGCTGAGCACAACTCACCTGTTCCCGGTCCTATGGTCCTATGCTCGTCCAATCAGCGTGCTCGGAGCCGCTGACGTCACGCTGTCTAAGGCCATTGGCTCCGAGCACACTGACGGTCGCACCCCCCACTTTCCTTATTCACAAATAGCTGGCACAGGCACGCACCCTGCTAAAGGGATAGCAAGAATGCGGCCCTGGCCGCTGGACCGGGAAGCAAGGTAAGTGTATGGGGCGATCTGGGGGGTTTCACAAGCAGGGCATCCCGATTTTGGATGCCCGGGGGGAATCCATTGGCTGGGGAATCTTATAGGTTCCCGGGTCGATTGGCGTGGGTTTCAGTCCACTTTAAAGTCTATGGCCTAATGGTTCTCTATAGCCTGTTCCTACTACTGCCATCTTGTGTCTAAATAAGGTTACTACAACTGCTATTCACTCTAATCTCTTATTAACTATCCCCTCGATTCAAAGAGCAAAAGTTAATTGATTTCGTATCGAGAATCGTAAGTTTGGGTGGGTGTTTGTCATTTTTTCTTGTTTTTTTGCCCATTTCGTATTCGCACGATCGTTTGCGCATAGACGTATATGAACATACGCATTTCGTACGGAAATCGTATATTTTGCGTTAGTTCGTGTCTTTTTCCCGTCCAAATCGTATTATTTGCGTCAGATCCTATTTTTTACGTCATTCACATGGGCTTGCGACCAATTCAGAGAGCTGATTGCTAATTGTTTTGAAGCCCATTAAAGAGCTGCTTTACGAAATGTTTGCCGGCAGCTATTTGGCCTCGGGAGTAGGATGGAGAGGAGCGAGTTTGTGGCACATCAAGGGCTTATGCTTTTTGGCATTGAGTTGATCCAGATGTCTGAGAGCAGATTGCCCCTGCGTCGTCGCATGAACATCGATAGCATGAATGATGTTGAGCTGTTCGAGCTGACCAGGCTTAATCGCGCTTCCCTCAATAAATTATATAGTGAGCTGCGGCCATGGTTAGCCCGCACCACAAGGAAGGGGCATGCAATTTCAGGTATGACCAAGATGCTTGGCTGCCTGCAATTTTTGGCGAACGGCTGGTTCCAGAGGCTGGGTGCCCTCTCCGTGGGGATCTCACAGCCTACGCTGAGCCGCGCACTATCTAAATTTTTGGAAGGCATGGCTGCCATAACTCCAAAATATATTTATTTTCCGGATGATATGGCAGCCAGAAACGCCATTAAGCTTGGTTTTTATAATGTGGCCGACATGCCCAACGTTATTGGTGCTGTTGACTGCACACATGTGGCACTCGTACCTAGGGCAGCCGACGAGTATATATATAGGTATTTATATTTTGTTTTAGGTTATTATGTTGCCCAACGTGTAATGTAACCTGTTTTCCTTTGCGGCAGCATATTTTTTTTTGGCTCATTTGTGTACATGCCTTATTTAGGCTTTTCATTAGTAGTTTCCAATAGAGTGCAGACATGTTTTAAATTTTTGATCCTTTTTTCAATTATCAATTACCCTTTTTGTATGCTTTTGCCTTAAGGAATCGAAAAATGGGACACTCCCTTAATGTCCAGGCCGTGGTTGGGCCGGACATGCGTTTTCTGAGTGTCCTTGCCGGCTACCCAGGATCGTCGCACGACTCATATATACTCAGACGATCTGGGTTGTTTCGGAGATTTGAGTCAGGTGAATTTTCGGGTGCATGGCTGCTTGGTAAGTGTGTCCTATTTATTTGGTATTAAATTTCTGATTAATCTGTTATTTGTGGATATTTGTGTTTTTGTATTCTTTACATAAGCCTGAAACTGCATTTTAGTTGGGTCGTATTTTCGGAACTCAAAACCAAAATGCTTGCCTCACTTTGTCCTTCAGAATGTTTTCCCTTTAGTTAGGATGTCTGTAAGTTCCATGTCCCAAAATATATTGGTTGGGAGTTTATACCCAAGTATCTGTTAGTTTATGGTCCTTTTGTAGTATTGGTCTTTAAATGGCAAAGTGGACTTAAACTGCATACATTGTAATCTTTATATAAATGTTGAGTGCCCCTCAGCAGCATCCTAATTGTAACATGTCAGAAAACCAAAAATATATAAAAATTCTAACTACCCTTGCCCGTGCAGATGTTTTATCATTCTTTTGTATATTTAAGCGGCATTTTTATTTATGTACTACATTAGTGGCAATAGTTATTTTGCTAATGTGCCCTGGGTGTATTTTTACGCCCTTTACCTTACATCATTTGGATATATGTCAAATTCTTTGTGTTTGTTGTCTTGCCTTTTTAATGTTTATTAAATTTAATTGTCTTGTTAAGGTGATTCCGGGTACCCACTTCTCCCCTGGCTCATGACGCCTGTGCTGCGGCCCCAGGATGCCTCTCAGGAAGCGTACAACCGTGCGCACCGCAAGACCAGGGCTGTTGTGGAGAGGGCCTTTGGGCTGTTGAAGACCCGTTTTCGTTGTTTGGACCATACTGGGGGCACCCTGCAATATGATCCCAAAAAAGTGATCGACATCATCATGGCATGTGCTGTTTTGCACAATTTTGCAATACTAGAACGTGTCCCACGTTATGTGGATAGTTTGCCCTCTACAGCCCTAGAGGATGATGGAGACAATTATGTTGGGCCACCCAGTGAGTCTGGACAATCAGTTAGAGCAAACTTGATATTGCAGCATTTTAGTTAATTTTATTTCGTTTTTCAACATTCTGTGTGTCTGTCTTAGCCTTTTTGTTCAATATGTTGTTTTGCCGTAATGTGGCATTACCTTAAATTAAAACATTTTTCCCTTAATTGTTGCCTAATGTATTTCATGTTGTTTACTTAGCTTGATATTTGCATTGTTACACCTCTTAAACCAAAAAGTATCTGGTTTAGCCCAAGCTGATTTAAAATGTGTTTCCACTAAAAACGCCACAAGTATTGTAATTGTGAAATTTGTTTTACTTTGTAGAATTAGAATTATTGTGCTTAACATAAAACATTCCACATACAACTGTGGTTAAAAAGGCATGATATAACAAAAAACAAATCAAGCACATCTACACCTGGAAGTGAGTGGCACAACCAAACAAGGACACCCAGTCCAAAGGCCAGCCTAGTCCAGTCATTAATATTGCCTGTGCCAAGGGATATTTGGGCATGGCCATAATGTCACACAAACATGTCTGCAAACAGGAGGAGCACAAACCAAATACATATTTAAAGCCATAAGTGGCCAGATACACTCCACATAGACCTATGGCATTGGCTAGTGGCCTTAATCATTACTCTAAGGAGCTATATGGGAGCAAATACAAAACACAACCTGCATGAGCAACACAAAATGGATTGTTTGAAACCTCAAAGGACAAGTAAATACAGTGGGGGGTAAGAGAAAAGATGTCCCACACAATCATGGCTTAATAGGGTGGCTGCCCATAATACCCAGGTGGAGGTCCGTGGGGATGGGACCTAGCCTGGGCCATGGCTGCATTGTGAATTTGAAACTGCTCCATAATGTTTCTCTGCATATTGGTCATCTCAGCCATGGCTGACTGGATGCCATTACTTGCAGTTACCATGTTGCTGTTGAGGGTACGCAACTCCGCGAGGATGCCCTGTAAGCTGTTATTGATGTTGACCATGTCGGCATGCCTTTCCTCACGCTCAGTAACGAGCTGTGCCTCAAAAGAGTCCCTCTCTTGGGTCCATAATTGAAGCAGGGCACTCTGCCTCCCCTGGGAAATTGTGGGGCGGCGTAATGGAGTCCGCCGCACAATTACCCTGGCTCTTGGGCGTGCCCTGCCGCGTTGTGTCGTCCCCTCAACAGCAACAGGCATGCTTGGCAAATCCTCAGCAGCAGAGTGAACACTGGGGACTGTTGTGTCAGTCTCCCCATGTGCATGCACAATGGATGGAGATTCACTCTGCTGCTGAGGATTGGCCAGAGAAACATTAGGGAGCAGTTCCAGATTGGGACCCAGGGGGAGGTCATCGGACGTGCCCTGCAGGGAGACATCAGCTTCCTCCATTTCCTGGATCTCTTCCATGATTGTGCGGGTCTGTAGGGACATATAAAAAAAAAGGGTAAGTTGGCGTCCAAATTTGGGATTCCATCAGTTTAACACATGCTTAAGCACTTGGTATTAGTTATGGTACTAAATTAACTTACCGGAAATCTCGGATCTGGGCTCCTATGCTGTACGGACCTGGTAGGCATAAGCAAACTGGGGGGTGAGTTTACCCTTGCTGAGGGGTCATGCTGGGCTGAAGAAGAGAAAACAAAACAAGGTAAACACACACATAAGCATTGTTTTTTTAGTTACTAAAAAAAGCCACTATTTGTAATATTAAGCAACTCTACAGCAATGGGGACAATTGTTAAAATACACGCAATTTTAGATAGGTGCAATGGCTCGAGAAAACTGCTAACTGACCTCAGTTCAAAGTCAGGAAGTGTACCCAGTCAGCATACAACTTGCACAGCAACTATTTGGATTTTGACTACCATTCTCTAGGTCAGGGGTACTCAAACACTTCTTGTAAAGGTCCATTTAAAGGTATGTGGTGAGAGGTGAATGTCTGGGCATGGGGCTGTCGCAGGGGGTGTCTAGTTAGAAATAAACACACTGGGGGAGGGGCTGGAGATTGCCAAGTGCAAACTAATAAAGGCTGCTTGCCCTTGCTGGGCTGGATGGGGCAGAGCTGAGGGGACAGGGATTGGATGGCTAAAGGTGGGAGGTCAGGAATTGATGGTGATGGGATGGATGGAGCAAATATGTTAGAAATGTATGGGGCTTATGTGGGGGGGGGGGCAGATGGTGGGACTGTGGCAGATGGGGCAGAGCTGGGGCAGCGGGACAGGATTGGACCAAGAGAAAGATGCACCAAGTTACTGTGTACCTTGCAATGCCACTTCCTGTGCAGTACTTCATATTGCAATGCTATGTTTCAGGGAGCCATGACATTGGGCAGGAGACCAACCACTACATCGCCGATCAAGGGGGCAGCTCTGAGCACGTCAACACAGAAGTAACTGAGTGCAGTGCTGTCTGGCCAGGGGTCCGGGAATCTGGTGCCAAGGTCCGCATTGGGACCCCGGGCCGCCAGTTGAGTCTCGCTGCTCTAGGTCAGATATGTTTGGGGGTGTGTAATTAAATTGTTACCTCAAACACAACTCACACAACAAATAGCCAACACATCCCTAATGATGTGTGTTTTGTGATTGAGGCCAAATATATCACTTTTCAGGATAAACTTCGTTACTTGACAAATATTTTTTGTTAATTGGTCTTTTACATAATGTATGTGGTCCTAAATGTGTGATTCACAGGGACCAAAACAGGACACAAACAGGCACAGTAGTGCGAGCCCAAGCAAGCCACACCATAGGGCCATACCGTCATCTTGGTACTAGTGACCTTTATATTTTTTACCAAACAGGCAAACATGCAGATTAAGAGTACTCACCGTGGGTACGGGTCGGTGAGTCTGTGTCCCTTAGACCCGCATGGCCACCGACCGCGACCGGATGGAGAAGGCCCAGCACAATCTCCTCAGCAGGGGTAAACTCCAGTTTGGTAGGAAAGCCACCTCCAGTTTGCATGCTGAAAAGAGAAAATCGTTTGGTACTCAGAAAAGGTGCATACAGTACATCCTAATCCTTATATTTGGAGACATCTTTTATTTACCTGTAATTATGCCTTTTAATTTCTTTTTGACGTACAGCATATTTGAGATCCGAGATTTTCTTTTGAATTTGTGGCACATCTTTCCTCTCTTCCCCCGCTGCATTTACTTGTCGTAGGATGGTTTCAAACAATTCCATCTTGCGCTGCTTCGTGGTGTGTTTTGATTTGCTCCCATAGAGCTCGTCATAGTATAATGTAAGGCCACTAGCCAATGCCATATTTTGGTCATGGGAGAATCTCCCACTCAACTGGCCGCGGCGCAATGTGCGGCCAGATGGTTGGCTTGGGTGCTCCTCCATGTGTGCAGACACATGTGGTGACATTATGGCCTGGGGCTGGGTAGGGGAATGGACGGATTGCTGGCTTCCCAATGACTGGACTGGACTGGCCAAGGGACTGGGTGTTCTTGCGTGGCTGGCCACCGAACTTCCAGGTGTAGATGTGGTCAGGGTGGCCATTCTTTGGCCTCTTGGGGGGCTATGTTCCCGGCTGGTGCCAGGTCGGGGGCTATGTTCCCGGCTGGTGCCAGGTCGGGGGCTATGTTCCCGGCTGGTGCCAGGTCGGGGGCTATGTTCCCGGCTGGTGCCAGGTCGGGGGCTTCTGGCCCTGCTGCGTGGCCTGTATTGGCTTCTGGCCCTGCTTCTTGGCCTTTCTGGGCTTCTGGCCCTGCTTCTGGGCCTGGATGGGGTTGTTGCCCTGCTGCGCGGCCTTTCTGGGCTTCTGGCCCTGCTTCTGGGCCTGGATGGGGTTGTTGCCCTGCTGCGTGGCCTTGCTGGGGTTCTGGGCCTCCTGTCTCGGCTTTCTGGGCTTCTGGCCCTGCTGCGGGGCCTGTATGGGCTTCTGGCCCTGCTTCTGGGCCTTTCTGGGGTTCTGGCCCTGCTGCAGGGCCTGTATGGGCTTCTGGCCCTGCTTCTGGGCCTTTCTGGGGTTCTGGACCTGCTTCTGGGCCTGGATGGGGTTGTTGCCCTGCTGCGCGGCCTTGCTGGGGTTCTGGCCCTGCTTCTGGGCCTGGATGGGGTTGTTGCCCTGCTGCACGGCCTTGCTGGGGTTCTGGGCCTCCTGTGTCTGCTTTCTGGGCTTCTGGCCCTGCTTCTGGGCCTGGACGGGCTTCTGGCCCTGGATGGGCTTCTGGCCCAGCTGCGTGGCCTAGATGGGCTTCTGGCCCTGCTGCGTGGCCTAGATGGGCTTCTGGCCCTGCTGCGGGGCCTGGGTTGGCGAAGTGCCCTGCTTGAAACCATGGGCGGTGTGGGCTCCCTTGGGCGGCCTCTTCTGGGGGCAGAGGTGGTGGGTGCTGCTGTGGCCTGTTTTTTGGCTGCAGGGGCACGTGCCTTTGGGGCCCTTTTTTGGGTAAGGGAGGGTCCAGTGTCCCTTGGTGGGGCCGAGGTGGTACTCGCCTTCTTGGAGCGTAATTTCTTGCTTCCTTGCTGGGACCTGGTGGTTGGGCCCTCCGAGGTCTGGCTTGGCTGGGCGCGTTTTGCTGCAGGCTTTTTGGGTGCCATTTTCCACAAATGCTCAAAGAGAATGAGCTTTGGGTGCAGGGACCTTTAAATAATGAGCCCAGCGTGTGACGCCTATGCGCACGACTACGCGCTCGTACGGACGTACGTTCGAGCGGAACCAGGAAACCGCTGGGGTTTCACTTATCTGCTGCCTTGAAGAAGCATAAAGATGGCGCCCACTATCTTCACCCGTCAACAGGAAGAGATCCTCATGCTGGTAAGTGCCTGGCTCTGCGTTTTAAGCTAATACTCAATGATGGCCTAAATGTAAATGATGCGTTTGGAACTAGTTTTGGGTCTCTTAATGTTTAAGAACTGGCTCCTCACACTTCATCCTCAAGGGCCGAGCCTGGCCACGTTTTCACCTGTCTATGCTGATGTCCGAATTAGGGCAATTGCTCTGGCTTAGCACCAGTTAATAAACCTGTGGAGTAGCGGGGCTAGCTGTCAAACCTGGCCTGTCTCGGACCTTGATGCGGATGTTTGAGGAACACTGTTTGCCTAAGACCGCAAAACACAACGGCAAGCCACACACGTGGCCCAAAAGCCTAAGCATAAGCCGACATCTTGGATGTTGAAACCATCCTAACATGCCATAGATGCAGGTGGCCTGATTTTTAATGTTGGCTATTATCTGTATGTACATGGTGTGTGAAACATATAACATAAGACCAGACTCTCATTCACAGTCAACGTCCGCTTTAAGGCACTCCCCAAAAATGGCTGCCACTCTAAATGTGTGTGTTAATGACATGAAATTCTCAACTTGTGATGCAACACATATGGGTCTGTGTGTAAAAGTAAAAGCTCTGTGTCCATTATGTTTTTCAGATCATGCTTCAGCGCCGGTATGACTTCGCGCCCAATGTGTGCGAAAAAAGGGACATCGCCCGGGAGATCATCGCGGAAATACACCGTGTGACCAGCACCACCTTCACTCACACCCAGATAATGCAGCATTGGTCGGACCTGAAACATCTGCACATGGCCCGGGTGCGGAGGTTTTTTGGGATCCATTTCCCAAGTAAGTACCAAGCGATAGCATGTTATATGTTGCAAATGTATAAGCTATACCTTTATTTATAATGACTTTTCTTTGTTAGTGTTGGAAATGGATTTCAGAATTCGCCGCACCCGGAGGCGCACAGGCCGACCAGTGCTGCATGAGTCTGCATCTGTGAGTGAAGGTGGTGGATCTCCCGGGCGACGGACCTACCCCTCCTCTGTGGCCTCCTCAGACCAGCCCCTGGACCTTACCACAGAGGAGGGGCGCAACCGCGTGGGCGTGGAGTCATGCCCGGCCAGGCATGGGGAAGGCTCTGGTATGTCACTCTTCATG
Organism: Gastrophryne carolinensis; assembly: GCA_027917425.1. NCBI lineage: Eukaryota > Metazoa > Chordata > Amphibia > Anura > Microhylidae > Gastrophryne > Gastrophryne carolinensis. The sequence continues at coordinate 205,495,578 of CM051240.1, read as the reverse complement.
TATAGGCACAAAGATATACATGGCAGGCCAAAAACTAAGTTATCCTTTATTATGTATTTGTAGAAGCTTCTGGAGCGGGTGAGATAGTGGAGGAGGAGGCAGCAGAGATGCTGGAAGTCGATCCTGACGAAGGTCAGCCAGCCTGGGAGCCAGATCTGTTTGGAATAGTGACTCTATACAACTACTAACCAAATGTCACATGTTTCTCCAGGGACTTCTTCACAGCATAGCCAGGACCAAGGGCAGCCTGTTGGCCCCAACCAGCCATCTGTCGGCCACCAACTCAGTAAGTATCCATGCCATTATTCATATTAATGTGTTGTTAGCTAATAACACACACATAACTAAAGGCGTAGCCAATGTGTAGTTAACACTTTCATGTGGGCACTTCGTTAGCTTAAAGCGGACCCTAACTCGTATTAAGAACATAGCTAATATTTAGCCAACACACTGTACATACAGATTGGGAACATTGAAAAACAGCCTACAGCCATCTAATGCATGTTAGGAGCCTGTAAACATCCAATATGGCGGAATATGGAATGCCCAATATTTACATGCTGCATGGGATACAGATTAGAAAAAGTAAGGTGCTGCCATGCATTGTGGGACTGATGACCTTTCCCTGAACCCAGCTATGCTCTGTATTCCCAAAGCACCACTGTAACCTACTCCCCTGTACTTGATCCCACTCTCCTCTCCTCATTAACTGTTATGCTTCGGAGTCCCGATGGCGGCGCAGTAATCATAAATCCACCAAAATATACTTCGATCTGGTGCAGAATCATTTTGGAATAGTTATTGCTTTTCATTAAATAATGTTGAAGGTCCGGTTTAAGGAGTTTCAATACTTACCTGTGGGAAATGCATTTACTTTATCCCTTTGAAGAATGACATATGTCATGCATTTACATGTATTTAATTAACCCCAAATCTATTTCCAGGTACTCCTAGGTACTCCTATTTATGTTTATTTCTCTATTGCTTACAGGGATGAGGCCACAAACCGTGGCAGAAAAAAAAAAAAGAATCAAAGAGTTGGTGGCCGAGCTGCTGGCCATACAGGCGACGTTGGGGCCAACAGATGAAGAAGAGGAGGAGGATTAGTGCCCTTGGTCCTGGCTACTTTTGTAAAATAGTTTTACAGTTTGTTTTAGATAGTGGACTTTTATTTTTTTAAAAACCAAAAAAATTTTAAACATTTTTAAAATGTTTTTAAAATAAACAAAAAAAAACAAACAACAAATATTTAAAATAAATAATATTTTAAGCCTTAATAAATGTGTCATTTCTAATATGCGCACAAAAAGACATTTACACAAACACGAAAAAACACGCTTAGAAACATATAGACATATGTACATTATGTTGTTTGGGTAAGTTTTAGGGTCGTCAACATGAAGAAGGATGCAAGCGCTAAGGGGTTTAGGTAAGTTTTATGGACCGAGAAATGAAGAAGGATGCAAGCGCTAAGGGGTTTAGGTAAGTTTTATGGACCGAGAAATGAAGTTGGATGCAAGCGCTAAGGGGTTTAGGTAAGTTTTATGGACCGAGAAATGAAGAAGGATGCAAGCGCTAAGGGGTTTAGGTAAGTTTTATGGACCAAGAAATGAAGAAGGATGCAAGCGCTAAGGGGTTTAGGTAAGTTTTAGGGACCGAGAAATGAAGAAGGATGCAAGCGCTAAGGGGTTTAGGTAAGTTTTATGGACCGAGAAATGAAGTTGGATGCAAGCGCTAAGGGGTTTAGGTAAGTTTTAGGGACCGAGAAATGAAGTTGGATGCAAGCGCTAAGGGGTTTAGGTAAGTTTTATGGACCGAGAAATGAAGTTGGATGCAAGCGCTAAGGGGTTTAGGTAAGTTTTAGGGACCGAGAAATGAAGTTGGATGCAAGCGCTAAGGGGTTTAGGTAAGTTTTAGGGACCGAGAAATGAAGTTGGATGCAAGCGCTAAGGGGTTTAGGCAAGTTATTGGAAGAGGTGGACGATGGAAGCAGCACAAAAAACAGGCTGCCGCCGCAACAAGTGAGCACATGAACGTGAATTTTACGATTGACAACTGACTGAGGCAAGTTCGGGAGATAACATACGAACGGACGTATATTTTAGGATAGAAACGTATTTGCTTATAGAATCACTCGCAAGTTCATATGAACGCACGAGCGGACGTGAAAAATAGGATGATCGGCACCCAAATCAAAGCTGTTACATGTTTCTTTGAATCGACCCTTATATGTACAGGGGTCGTTTATTAGCTAACTAACATGTGCCTATCTACACACAGGCCCCTACACTGAGCTGATGTTTCCTGGAGCTAGAATGGCTGCCGACAAGCCCCCATGGGGCTACTAGCTATCCAGCAGGTCAGTTTATGGGAAAATACATTGTATTGGCAAATGTTTTTTTATACAAGAACCACATTATGACAAATGCACCCAACTCCATTCATCACCATGTTTCTTTTCTTCTTGTTGCCCCCAAGCAGTTCTGTCATAGGTCAGGTGTCTGTAAATGACAAGTGTGTTTGGATTTGGACGGCTGTCGGTAGTTAAAGCCAAGTTAGGTCAAGAGGTCCAATCTCCCCGCGTACGGCCTTATTTCCAGATTCTACAACCAGTTTGCTGCGAGCATGAAGAGCACATTCTCAAGACCTTGTCATCATAAAACTCAAGTTCAGATCTTGTCTGATGCTCCTCAGGATTCAGCCTGGGGTCTTCTGTTGTGGGCTGACCTCTGACCCGCCCGGCTGTCAGCGTTTTGTCTTATTTACTCAACTTTCCGCCCTGAAACTCAGGAAATCCAGCTCGCCCTGGACCTGCTTGGTTTCCCTGTATACTGTCCTAAGATGATGATGATTGGCAGGGAACCTCTCATACTTTATACTGGACTCATTTAAGGGGGAAGCAACTAATATGACTTTTGTTAATGTTTTTGGTGCACCAAGGCTGACTTCTATTTTGTAACATGCATGAAAAAAATACACAAAAAATAAAGAAAATAAAGAACATACCTACATAAAAACTACAGGATGCATATTATTCCAAATGTTCAGAAGGGCCCAAATCTGAGTCTGAGTCATTTAAGAAACACTAACACCACGTAAGCGTAACGTAGCTGCAGGTGTTTTTCGTGAGCACCACCAGCAAGTCATTTATGATGCCAAAAAATGTTTAGCGCCTATCCTAGTGCCCTGAAGGGTTCCATGTATCACGAGTGCCAGGTGCTTTGTTAGCGCCACATCACATCAGATGCTCAGTGTCCTTCTCCCATAGACTTCAATTAGCCATTCCAGTCCTGTTTTTTGGTGACTTCTGGTTAGCGTTTTTTTTTTTTTTTTGCTCAGTCATGTGACATGGGATCCCTGGCCTGTTCAGAATGTTTTTTGCATTCATTGATGTACTTAGGTTACCCACTGCTAACTTGCTTTTCCATGCCTGCCAATCATGTGTCATGTCATTTGTATGTTCCCAGTGTCGTTTCATTTGTTTTCGCTTGATCACTGTGCAGCCGTTAAAGCTTTTTATTTGTATTGCACATGGCACTGTATGCCTGAGGATAATGGTTTCACAGCGCCCACACTGGCGCTGTTCATTTACATTAAATACAAATGATTTCTGCCCCTCACCACCGGCGCTATCTGTCGCTATCTCCAGATAGACACAGAGCCATGGGTAGCCTACAGTGCCGAACATTAACAGCGCCGCCTGCCTGGGGCTGACGTTGTGGCTGAGGCGTTAATAGCGTCTCTCTGCTGGCTCTCAAGTGGCACTATGAGGCGCTAGTGATAAATCAGCCTTTATGTCTCTAAAGCCCCCCTAAAAAACCCAATTGCATGTGAACATCTGAGGAACACAAGTGAGGCGTTGCCTTAAAGTGGACCAATCAGCTCCCCGTGGCTATGCTCGAATGTAAAAGATTCCAGGGCCGGCTGCTAGTCTGCTTACCAGGACATCTAATACCGGAACGGCGGAACGGTGAGAGAAAGCAGGTGATCTAGGGGGCTTCACACAGGGCCAGGGAGCAATCGCCAGGATAGTTACAGTCCTGGTGATTGGTTCACTTTAAGCCACATGTATTTTTATGTTTAAATTTGTGTATTATTGTAAAGGGAGGAAGGTACATACATGTTATAATCATTTGAATGTTACAGAGAAAATCATTCATAAATCAAATACATTATTTAGGCTTCCATGATTTGAAGCTACATACATTCCCTCAATAACATTCCCTCCTAGAGACAGAGGTAATATGCATTTATTTTATGAGAAGAAGTAAATTTCAGAGTGAGAAAAGAAAGGATTAGAAGAAATGGAGAGATGAGACTAAGAGGCCGATTCATTAATAGCGCCAGGTAGCGACAGATGAGCGACAGTAGCGTTATTTTCACAGCGCCCGCTAGTATTCGCTGTGCTTGGCCGTTGTTCGGCTGTTGACAGTGACTCAGTCGGTGTGCGGTAATGTTGAATACGGGGTTATGAGTCGCTGTTTGACAGGTTCTGCGCTGTATGGGAGCGCATGACAGCGAATGGCCATTGCGAACGGCTCCCAGCATATTCATGGAAGTGTTTTTAAGAAGAAGCTTAATGATAGAACAAGGGGGCACAACCTGAAGCTAGTCGGGGGGAAGATCAGGAGCAATGTTAGAAAATATTATTTTACAGAAAGAGTAGTAGATGATTGGAACAAACTTCCAGCAGAGGTAGTTGAAAAATCAACAGTCACTGAATTTAAACATGCCTGGGATAAGCACACATCTATCCTAAGATAAAGAGTACATACAGTATACACATAAGGGCAGACTAGATGGACCGTATGGTCTCCTTCTGCCGTCAACCTTCTATGTTTCTATGTTTCTATGAGTGTTACTAAAATATAAACTTGCACTTTATTAATGTATACAATGTACCATTGTGTGAACTATTGTTCCTTTTAGCTGAGTTTTTTTGCTGCTAAAGCACTTTATGCACCTTAAAATTTAGATTTATAGTATTCTTAAACTGCAATTTAGGCATGATGAAGCAAGCAGTTTTGCTAAAAGTGATCTCTGAATGTTGTTTTCCTTGTGTGTACTCGTCTGAATGAATTATATGTATTGTAATATAACTGCATTGATATCATTAAATCTTTGAACTAAATGGTATATGAGTGCGCACTTTATTCATTAATGTACATAAAAGTCTGTTTCTAAACACATATCCACCAGCACCAGAGCAAAAACACATGGAATGACATTTTAACACTGTGACAATGACACTGCAATGGCAGATCTGCACATACAATTCTGCATAAAAATAAATAAAAAAAATATAACAATAAAAGTGTTTGGTTGCTGGGTAGGAGAGGTCACACAATAATTTGAATCAAAAATGTATAAAATTACTTTAGGAAAACGCTATTTGTACACAACCAGATGAAACACCATTGAGATGTATGGGAGAGCGACACTGAGCGACAGGTGCTACATGACGCTGCTTTACACTGAGCCGCTGCTAGTGATACATGTGGCGCTACATGACGCTATCAGAGGCACTCACCAGTTTGACTTTCATATATATGATTTTCCTGACGCTACGTGGCAGTACGTGGCGTTAGCGTTTCTTAAATTACCCCCCTAAATAAAGTTTTTGGGAACCTATTTTCTAAAGTTCTAGGGTGTGTCATAGTTCCTTCAGTCTTCAGAGATATGTACATTTCTGAGATGGGTTACTTAGCCTAATCATTAAGCAGGATCAAAATCACAAAAAAACACAGAGCTGTTCACGATCAAATGTAATTCTTGTGAATGACAATCCCAAAGCGCATGCCTCTCCACAGTCCGTGAAATCCACCACCAAAAATGATTGGACTCTTACTAGATAAATGGCAACATGGGCTGCAGAAGGATAAAGGCTCTCAGCTAAGGTATTTAGTGGTCCTGATATCCCGATCCATAAAAATTGACAATCGAAACCAGAGACTCCCAGGTATTTTAAAAATTGGCCAGTTCTCCAAATATAGCCATCAGATGGCAAATAACCAAGTGAGAAAAAAAACTGATCTAGTGCAACACCTCTAAGTAATTCACACACATTTAATTAATAAAAAATGCACTCACAAAAATTAAACAACACAGGCATATAAAATCTGTACAGAGCCAGTATGCCGCCAACAGGTCTCACCGCCAGGGATCCCGAACAATCAAATCCATAAACATGCTCCACTCAGATACAACTACAGGGATGCAGTAGACAATGCTAAAACCGAGCTCCTCCGCCGCTTTTCATCGCCTTAGCGACTTTTGCCAATTTTTTCAATTATCAGTCTGTAGCGCAGTATTGTTGTTATATTTGTTCATTAAAGTGGACCAACACCCATGGCTGATCGGCCCGGGAATCTATAAGAAATCGGGATGCCCCGCTGTGGGAAACCCCCCTGGACGCCCACAAACCTTACCTTCTCCCCGTTCCAATGGCGTATGCGCGGGCCGCGGCCGCCTCTCGCGCTTCCCTCTAGCAGGGCGCGCACCCCCTCACCTTGAAGCGACATGGGAGTCGCGGGCGCGGTGATTTATATTTGATGACCCTGTGATGCTGACTCTATGTGCCATTCTTTATTCTTGAATATTCAGGTTTGCTGGTGTCATTTAGCATGTACACGTGCACTTTGAGTATATCTTTATTGTTTCCATTCACTTATAACTGTTTGAACTGGGCGAGTCTGTCAATATATTTTCTGTGGAATTTATTTTTTTATTTATTTTCACATATGAGGTATTGTTGTTAAGAGTTGACACTTATTTGTATAGGAGACTATCAGCATGTCTCATGGTTTATATGTAGTAGATATAGGTTGTACACTTTGAGGGTTTACACATATAATTTTTATGCCGGCATAAAATAACTGTTATAATAGGATCTAATAAGCGCACATAGGGTGTTTTGATGCATTGTTCCCCTTAGGGGCTTTTTTTCATGAATATTATTGAGACCATGGGGTCATCCATGTGATTTTAATTGTCCAGTGTGTTTTTGTGTATTTTAAAAGTATCTCCTTTTTCATAATAAAGAATTTTGTATCCATATTGATATTGGTGCTCCTTTTTGAAGAAAAGTGTGTTATTGGACACGTCCACTTCAGTCTTGTTTGGCGCGCACCCCCGCCGGCCGTTTGTGAATGACCGGCGCGGGCATGCTCCCTGTTAGAAGGAAGGTGGCCTCCAGCGCGCTCAGAGCCGCTGTGGTTGTCCGTCGCTTGTCCGTACATACCACAGTGGCTCTGAGCGCTCTGATTGGACGAGCGCTCGCGTAGGAGCGGGGTGAGGTGAGTTTTTTGGGGCGTTCTGGGGGGTTTTACACAGCGGGGCACCCCCAATCGGGGTGCCCCGCAGAAGTGGACCAAAACCCAGGATAGTGAAAATCCTGGGTGTTGGTTCACTTTAAACAGCATCATTTGTAGATTGATTTCTTAATTTTAAATTCCCCCCACTCCACCAGTAATGTGATCATCACACGAAAGCATAGCAGAGAGGGTGCTGTCTCAAGTAAAGATTAATGGCCTAATAGCCTGTGTGCTACAAGTCATTGTTAACCACCATGAAAGTCATATCACTGATCACACTACTGATTATGTAAAGTGCTGGGGGGGGCAGCCATTGATCAAATTCAGAGTGGCGTTTTTTTCTTTGTAAATATGTGCAAAACCATTTGTCCTTATTCACCTTTTCTCTCCATGAAAGGGTTTCTTGTTGCTCGGGGGGATCGTCTGAAGTGTAATGTATGTTTCACTTTCAAGCATTTAGGCAGAAGCTCAATATAGCTTCCATAAAAACAGGACCAAATACCTAGGGGGATTGTTAAGATACATTTACCTAAAAAAGGGTATAATGTGGTAACTTAATGCAGTAGCCATATTAAGTAACTGGAGTAGCAATTCCACAAGCTGTATTTGTAAACTGACATCAAGTGGTCATAAACTTACACCCTGACGCATTTCGCCAACAGGCATCTTCAGAGGGTAGGTTAAAATGGACAACGGTACCTTGAGCCTGGAATTGCAGCCACATGGCACAAAGCCACTGGGTAGTACTATTCTGGTCATTATTATATGCAGAGCTGCTCATTGAAAGCAGCTGCACACTCTTGGATTTTGGACATTTGACCGGAATACTGCCAATTTCATTTCCTGTTTGCTGGTGCAAGTCCAAATCATGGAGGATGCTGCTGCTTAGGGGGGTAGATCTGACTGAATCTCACTTTTATACATGACATCTAACCTTAGCCCGAGCATTAAAAATGCCCCTTTAATGTATAGGTTAGAAAGCACAAATTCTCCCCACCATCATAGTAGACAGCAGCACTCCATAAACCTGTTAGAGTGCCCCTCCGCCCAATAATTTATATGCAGATTACAAGTGGATCCCTCTAAAACATAAATCAATGCACTTCACTAGTATTTTTCCTATCATCTGCATCTCATAGGGTGACATAAATGTCCCATGACACCTTATGCCATCAGTCTGGACCACAGAGGACAGGAAGCAGAATGCAGGAGCCAGAGTAAATATGATGTCATACTTCCCAGCTATATTCTGATCAGGTCAGTGCCATGCCTCCCTTCTCCACACACTCCCTCAGGACAAGGCAGGAGAAATTAAAAAGTACACATGGGGCACTCCAGTAAAATGCAGAGGGTGCCACACCCAGAGCTAGAAAGCAAATCTCAGAAGTAGGGGTGTCAAAAAATCGATTCGCTCAAGTATCGCAATATTTCATTCGACGATACTGAATCGATTTTTTCCTCCCTAGTATTGATTGTGACTCCGCCTCGCTACAGTAAAAAGAAAAGTAATAAAATCACTCACCTGGCCCCTCGTTTGATCTAGCCGGCTCTCCTCTTCACCCGGGGGGGGGGGGGGGCGCTCCGATTCCCCGCCAGGGCTCTTCAGTCTTCAGGAGAGAGCCTGACAGGCCCCCTTCCACTCCTTTCCCGACAGGCGCCTTTGGGGGCGGGGCTAATGATGTCACCCTACCGGCGTCATCCTGGCTCCGGGCGGCTCAGCTGTCAGATGCTATTTTTGATGGGGACAGGAGGAGGCGTGCATGGGATCCTCTGATCTCCTGCCTCCCCCTCTGCTCTTTTTATTTAAATTAAGACATTTTTTCTGATGTGTGGTGTGTTTTTTTACTGTTAACCCCTAGTGTCTATGAGACCCCTATACCAGTTCACAGGGCTGGGGGCTGGCAAGTCACCTGCAGCTAGTGGGTGACTTGCCATTAACCCCTGACTCCCAAATTACCTGCCTCCCCAAAGCCCAGGGGGGGGGGCAGAAGGGCCCGGGCCCCACAGAAGCTATGTGGGCTTGTAGACAGTAACCATGTAAACTTTTTTTATTATTTTTAATGGATTTTAAACCCTTAAAATTCCATTAAAAATGCCCCCCCCCCCCCCGAGAAGGGGGAACTTATGTCAATTTTTTTAAATAAAAAAATATTCAATAAAAAAAAAATGCGATATAACATCTTTGAGACAGAATCAGGATATATTGGGATATATCGTATCGTCATACGTGTATCGCGGTAAGTATCGCCAGATTCTTGCCAATTCACACCCCTACTCAGAAGTTAGTTCAGTGCCCCCTGCCTATCTGGTGCTCAGGGCACTTGCCTGGGCCTAAAAAAGACCTGGTCACATAGTAGGACAGGGATTGAGGAGATAAGGCCCAGGAGTAGGCAGAGAGAAAATCTTCTGTGGAAGTGGTGTGTTTTGAACCACAAGCGTCATTAAAGGGGACATAAACAGTATTATTTGAGGAAGTGATCACTTATAACATTGATCAACACAGCGATTGGCCCAACAGCATCGCAATCATTTCAAATCTGACCTGACAATAAATAAGAGAAACTATTTTTCAATGCCCTTAAAAATTCACTTCAGTCACTTGAGGTGAAGCTTGGCGGTTGCATTATGTTCATAAATTGTGTGATGGTATCTCGGCAGTGTCAACAGCAGTAGCTGAATTCCTGCCTCAACCATCTGTCAGAACTCAATGTATAGCCCCCGACTTGTCATGGCAGGTCTACAGCCTCTGCTTCACCAAAGCTGATAGATATTCAAGGTATGCCAGATAGCATCTGCTGCTATAAAGCTCATTTCAGCCCTATTTAGGTCTAAATGATTTAAAGTTAAAACTGGCCTTTAAGCATTTTTTGGGGGGGCGCGTTCCCTTTGAAGACCTTCAACCTCCAAACTAAAATAAAATCCATAGGTGTCAAAGGAATCAAAGGAGGAGTAACTTTACAGGATTCCTAGTTATATTCTATATCATATCCTATATTTTTGTGTCACATTTTGTTCCGGATCACGTCCAATAATTATCTGCATTTAAAGAGGACCAAAACCCCGGATTTTGACTATCCTGGGTTTTGGTCCTTTCCCCCAGGGTACCCCGATCAGGGGTGCCCCTCTGCATGAAACCCCCCAGATCACTGAAGGTAACTCACCTCGTCCCAGTCCTACGGCGCATGTGCGGCCACTTGTCCAATCAGCGCGCTCTGAGCCCCTGACGTCACCTCGTCTAAGCTCCGTCTAAGGCCAGCGGCTCCGAGCATGCTGGCGGCTGCATCCCCCACTTCCCTCTAGCAGGGAGCGTGCCCGCGCCAGCCATTCACAAATGCCTGGCATGGGCACAAGTGCTGCTAGAGGGATAGCAGGGATGCTGCTGCGGCTCACACATGCGCTGTTGAGCTGGGAAAAAAGGTAAGTGTATGGAGTGACCTGGGGGTGTCACACAGTGAGGCATCCCGATTTTGGATGTCCGGGGGGAGGGAAACGATCGGCCCGAGAATCTTATAGATTCCCGGGCCTATCGTGGTGGGTTTTGGTCCACTTTAAAAACTGCCTGTCACCAAACTGTAAGTAATGGTAGAACTCCCACAAGGGGTGGCCTATGGTAAAGAAGAGTATTTGGAGTTTAGACTTTTCTTCCCCAAATCCCACCTAGTCATTTTTGACCAGAGGTCCTCCTCAAAGTGCCTATAAGAGTCAGGTTGGCTTTATAAATTACAAGTAGTTTAGCAAATATTCTAATTACTGTTCACCAGACTGAAAGGATCCAGTATACACCCGGCAGCATTATTTTCCATTAGGCCTGTGGCCAGGAAAGCCACCAGAAGGAGGGGCAGTAGTAAAGAAAAAGCCCTGTTATTGGCACTTTAATGCCCTCTTACAAGAGCCCCCCTCACAGTAAGACACAGTTAATGGGTGTTCAGAGGGGGAAATCATGACGGCAGATAAAGTGGACTAAAACGCTGAAACGTTCCCTATCCCGGGTCTTTGTCCTTGTCTCTGTGGTCATGTGACTCATGTGTGTCCAGGAAGCCAGAAAGCCTGTAAGAAGTACATGTTCCGAAGCACTTTTTAAAGTCTAGGGCCATTGGCTACAGACTGTAGACACAACTTCTACCGTCCAGTGTGGGACTGGTGTGTCTGGGGGCCCACCCCACTCTTCAATGCAAGTATCACTGGCTTATATTCGAAGCCTTTATTTTTCTCATTAACTAAATGCAGTGGTGTAATTACTCTCATAAAGCTCCTGTTTTACCATCATTGTTAATCTCCTGCTCCAGGCAAAGTAGGCAAAAAAGATTCAAGTTCTGCATACAATTAATTCTAATGAATGTCAAGTAAGAAAATGCACCTCACCGCCATGAGAACTGGAGGCACAGGTTCTACCAGGGCTCTGCTGCATAATGACATTTTCATTGCTTATCCAGAGTAAAGGGGTAATTATGACATCATCATGAAATGCCTTACTGCATATCCTGTCTTATCCAGAGTGAAGGGGTAATTATGACATCATCATGACATGCCTTACTGCATATCCTGTCTTATCCAGAGTGAAGGGGTAATTATGACATCATCATGGAATGCCTTACTGCATATCCTGTCTTATCCAGAGTGAAGGGGTAATTATGACATCATCATGGAATGCCTTACTGCATATCCTGTCTTATCCAGAGTGAATGGGTCATTATGACATCATCATGAAATGCCTTACTGCATATCCTGTCTTATCCAGAGTGAAGGGGTCATTATGACATCATCATGGAATGCCTTACTGCATATCCTGTCTTATCCAGAGTGAATGGGTCATTATGACATCATCATGAAATGCCTTACTGCATATCCTGTCTTATCCAGAGTGAATGGGTCATTATGACATCATCATGACGTGCCTTCCTGACCTGAAAATGGGACACACACAACTGATCCAAAGTGACATTGATTGTGTGATTGCACAGACTGGGGCCATAAATCAGCCCTGGATTTTACCCTGGCCGGCCCAAGACATCATAGCTGAGCACCCCCCCCCCCCCCCCCGCCATGGTGACAGGACCATAGCATCGGAGGCTGGGGTTCCTTGGCTTGTGGGTATGGTGGGGAAGGGTACTGGGGGGATAAGGGGACTGGTATTGAATGTGGGTGTTAAAAGCATCAGCCCAACTGGCTCCAAAGCAGTGCGGCCCACCGGGCATTGTCCCTATGGCCAGTCTGCCCCTGCTCATTCATGTATATGCCATAGTGATTGTACAAATGTATCTGCGTCACCTAGCAATTTATATTAATCCACATCAATTTGTGCAACCCAATATTTTCTGTTAAAATGTGAGCAGTTTCCCCCCACTCACATAAAATACTTACTCCCTTCGGATACAGATCCCCTATATCCAAAGAGGTTTAGAGTAGACCAAAACACAAACTGCAGCGGCCCTGGAATCTTATACCTACCCCCAGAGCATCCAGAATCGGGATTTCCCACTGTGTGAAAACCCCCAGGTTGCCCAGAAACTCACCTCCTTCCCCGGTCCAACAGCGCATGCACGAGCAGCAGCGGCATCCCCGCTATCCCTTTAGCAGGGTGCTTTCCAGGCATTTTAGAACGCTGTCATGCTCCCTTTGAGGGGGTTGTGGGGGATGTGACTGCCAGCACGTTCGGATCCATTTGCCTTAAACAAAGGGGGCTAGTGGATCCGAGCACGCTGATTGGACCGGTGAAAGGTGAGTCAGAACGGAGTCACAGGGGGCAGAGACCAAAACCCAGAGTTCTGGGTTTTGGTCCACTTTAATAGCAAAGTTGTACTGACGGAGGATCTTGATTACCTGTCTCCTTTTTTAAAGCAGAACAGTTTTTAAAGCGGAACAAAACCCACCTGCAGCCGGCCTGGAATTTAAAGGAATCTAAAAGATTCCAGGGCCAGCCTCTGAAATCTGGATGCTCCTCTGTGTGAAACCCCCCAGAAAGCCCCAAAATCCTCACCTGGCCACTCGTCCAATGGCACATGCACGGGCTCTCATCCAATGACAACATCATTCACGGTCCTCATTGTTTACAATGATGCAGTCATTCAGATGGTCTGGGACGGGAGCGCACGCGCGACATGGAATTCAGGGGATGCCGCAGCGCACGCTCCCCACTGACTAGAATGAGAGCTGTCTACTGAATGACATCATCATAGAGGGCGGCTCTCATTGGGGCTTCCTGGGGGCACAGAACCAGACCCGGGAAAGTCAAATTCACGGGTTTTGTTCCACTTTAATCTCTTTGCTCTCCGTGTGGCCCTGGAAAATGATCACATGGGGAATCTGGGAGGAGGCAGTTAGCAAACCACATAACAAGGCTCCGTGAGCTACTTGTGGCACTGGAGCTACAGTTGGGGATCCTTGGTCCTTACCATGGACCTTCAATGTACACATTTATACTACAATCATTCGAAACCTTGTGCTTGCACAATTCTGGTTCGATGGCTGCCCCAGTAATGCTGAGATCTTTTGAGGATCCCCTCTACACAAAAGCTTTGGCTGGAGTCAGCCTTTACCATTACAGCTGGTCCTGGGGTGGAGAAGATGCCATTAATCATACCACCAATTTAGAGTTATTAGGTCTATTGTTTTTTCTCTAATTGCTGCAGAACAAACCTATTGCTTGCAGGCAGCTCTTGTTTGGGGTGGAGGGAGAAACCATCCATAAGTGTTTTATGTTTGTCAATGTTGGTTTCGCTGTAATTGTGCCCTGTAAGGGTGTGAAACACTCAATTAGAGTCCACACTCTTATGTACAATAGGGAAACCTGAGTCCTGCTATAATTGCTGACTCTTTCATATGATAAATGAGTTTTTTTCCAACAACAAGCTAATTCCTCATTGGCTTTTACACAACCTTCAGTTCCGCCACCTATGACCATCTACCTGCACTGGCAGATTTACAGTCAGGAGGAGCTGGTCACTCCAGAGGGGAGGTGAAGTACCCCCGGGCCAGCAAATTCCGAAGCCCGCACATGTACCTTGCTTATGTTTACTGACAGACGGAGATTTACAGCTTTGGTTAATTGTTTTTCACTCCCCATACTTTCCTTAAGATTTACTGATGGAACATGTGACACAATGATACTTGTGTTGTCACACACAAATCAAAATGGGGGGAGGGGCAAAGGCATAGCCATAGGGGATGCAGAGATGGCAACCAGCTTAGACTATCCCGCATGTCCTCATATCTTCCCATCATAATTTTATGGGCAGACAATTTCAAAAGATAATGGAGGTTTGGCATGTTTCTGTTGGGAATACAATAGTTTGCAACAGCTTCTGCTTGTCTCTGAATGTGATTTGGGGACTTTTGCTAGATTAATGCAGTTTACAGTTAGGACACTAGATGTGGCAGTGAACCAATGCTTAACTGTAGTCTCTCCATGCATTTTTCGGATGTGTTGTATTTCCTATATATTCAGCTCTGCTCTATGGCTTCTGTGTTAGACACCATGTTTAGGTGACATTCTCTTACTGCATTCATGTTCCAGTAAAGCTAGGGCATGTGCGTGCTTCCACCCATTTAGTCATTTAGCCTGCTTATGCATCGTAGGACTGAGAAAGTGGTGAGTGAATAGCGGCGTTCTAGGGGGTTTCACACAGCCGGGCATCCCAATTTGGAATGCCCCAGGGGAACAGAACAAGACCTGGGAAAGCTCTGTTGTCAGCACACAAGCTTTCCTCCTTAAAGGGCCTTAAAGTGGACCAACACCCACCGCTGATCGGCCCAGGAATCTATAAGATTCCTGGGCCGATTAGCTCCCTGCCTGCGGGGCACCCCGATCGGGGGTCAGGTGAGTTTTTGGGGCTTTCTGGGGGGTTTCACACAGCGGGGCACCCCCGATCGGGGGTCAGGTGAGTTTTTGGGGCTTTCTGGGGGGTTTCACACAGCGGGGCACCCCCGATCGGGGTGCCCAGCGGAAGTGGACCAACACCCAGGATAGTGAAAATCCTGGGTGTTGGTCCACTTTAAGCATGTTTGTGTGCAAAGTGATTAATGGAACCTTGTGCATGTGACCACAAACAGAATTCACATATACGCACTGGCACCAATGTGCTCAAACCCCTGACACCTACATTATTATCCCTTACCCTTCAAAGTTAAGATTTGCCTAATGCAATCAGGCTGGTAATGTTCCCTGGCATTTCCTAAACTCGTTTATCAGATAGAGAAGAGTGACTGGTCCCTCCACAAAACACATTTTCACTGCCCCAGAGCCCAGTGGCAGCATTGCACTAAATACCACTCCATCCAACTCATAAGGCGAACAGTGGGCAGCCTTGTTCTGTGGTCTACATTTAAGAAGATTTAGGCGGCAGAAATTTTTTTTGCAAATGTTATGGGGAAATTATACAACACCTTCCACCAAATCAGACACGTCATAAGGAGAATACCATTTAAAATGATTGTCTAGGGACCCCGGCGGGGGTCGAACGACCAAAACACAGGGGTCGCCTAAAGCCATCGGAAAATACATATTTCCGATGGCTTTATCCGCTGGGAAGTCGCGCTACCATCTGCAGCAGCGCTATTCAGCAGGAATGCACGCTGTTATGGATGCGCGTTCCAAACTGAATGCCTGCGCGCATGCGCAGACGTGATTGCATCATCCGTCCGGGGCCTAAGGGGCGGGGGAAGCGGGGGGAACGCTCCACAGTCCATAGCAGCGCATTACGTGTGTCCGGCGCTTGCTGACGTCATCAGTGGGTGGACGCAGCAAGCGCCGGAGGACAGAAGCCTAGGAGGCGGAGAGGCAAGAGAGCCTGCGAGACGCCTGCTGGTGTAAAAAAGGTTAATAATGTAAAAACAGTGCACACACCATACACACAATACTGTGTAAGTGTAAGGTGCTTTGTGTGTAATCATTGCACAGTACACAAAGCAGCTTACACTTACACAAAGCACCATACATTTACACAGTGTCTTATACTATAAGAGACCACTATAAGGTGTAGTTCTCACTGTTCCCCAATGTATAATTATCTCCCATATCTCCCACTATTTTCCCATATTCTGAATGAGGAAACTGCTGAAATCAGAGGTTTCTGGCATTGAATCCGCCTCCTATTGATTTCATTGTGAGTGTGGCAGATTTTGTGGAAGAGAGCTCCCGAGAATCTCGAGTTACCACACAATCCGCCGCAGCCTCCTATTAATTTCAATAAGAGGCGGAGAGATGACAGTTTCTGACACATGCTATGTCATGGTGAAATGTTATTTATTGAAATTAGTAATAAATATTTCTCAACATATAATTAAAAATAGTTTTTGTGATTAATCACTATGTATAAATTATGTTTGATTTGTAGAAATGAGATTACATAATGCATATCAGGTATTTACATTCCGAACCATAACTGTAGCAAAATTACAGTTTTAAAGTAGCCCCCAAACGTATTTTTTGGTTTGGGGTCACCGCAACATGAGGAACTGTATTGCGGGGTCACGGCATTAGAAAGGTTGAGAACCACTGGTCTAGGCTAACTGTAAGAATGGTTTGCTTAACTGCCATGCGGAAGATTCACCCTGGTGTTCTGCTGAGGAAAAGTGTTGAAGCTGAGATTTAGCCTCCTTTCTGTAATCTGGATTTTATTTATACATGACCACCTTGTTTGTACTCTGAGAGGTGGACCTGCAGGGGAGATCTGGCTTCTTTATCAACTTGTCTGTCTCTTCTGTGCTTCCAAGCTCAGGCAAAGATTTCATTAGCAGCAAACAAAAAATGAATAATGTTCTTAGGCTGGTGAGTGAGTGAAAAAAATACCGATACACAAACATGCTGAAACATGGACCCTCCCCCTGCTTTTACAGACTTTCATGGATCGATCCCGGCTTTTCTCACACAGGAAATTTCAGCCATGTTGCAGAATGGGAGGCATGAAATCATCCCAATGATTCTATTATTCGAGATCAGATTGGCAGATATTTTATTGTGTGTGGTTTTTTTTTGGTTTTGGCTTTTCTTATTTTTAATTAAAGGATCACAGCACGTGTGTTACAATGATCTGATGTAATAGTCTACCAGAGCATTTTACTTTCAGGTGCTAAACTAGACCTAAAATATAGTTATAATTGGGGTTTAATAATGTTAATTTTAGAGAGGACCTTTATATAAGCCTCATTCTTGAGCCGGAGGTTTTTGGAAGTTTATCCTACCCGTCATAAAATTTTAATGATCACTATACACAGAGGATGCCCTCATTTTAAGCCTAATTTTGAACTCTATGAGGCTGATTAACCGCGGCAGGTAGCGACAGTTGAGCGACTGTAGCGGCATTTTCAGAGCGCCCGCTAGTAGTTGCTGTGCTTGGCCGTTGTTCGGTAGTTGATAGCGACTCAGTCGGTTTGCCGTAATGTTGAATATTGGGTGAGGAGTCGCTATTTGACAGGTTCCGCGCTGTATGGGAGCGCATGATAGCGACTGGCCATAGCGACCGGCTCCCACCATATTCATTAACAAATCACGCTCAAAAAATTCTTGCGCTGTAAAATGCATGTTTAAACCCCAGAGCGCTGGCGGCGATGGGTTAAAAGTAGTTTTTTAACCCCCAAACAACCATATTTTTTGAAACCAAAAAAAACAAGTTTTTTTAAATAATTTTGTAATATGAATACATTAATATCAGACCTGTAATATCAATTCTGTACATTTTTTTTTTTACCTTAAAAAAATTATTTTAAATGGCAGAAGTGGTCACAGAATTTTTCACATTTAAAAAAAAAAAATTAATAACAATTAATTATGAATATTTAAAGATTGTTCCATTGAAATGCATTGGAGAGCGCCAGGTAGCGAGAGGTCATACCTGTCGGTGTTCAAGGTCGGACGCTGGCGCTGTGGGCTGAGGCTGGAATAATGATGAATGAGTCGCTATATGGCGCTATCTCAGTCGCTAAGCAGGATCGGCTTGATAAATGTGTGATTGTGGTGGGGAGCCGGCGTTCTCGTGGCGGGGCCCGTCATTACCGGCCGCTCACCAGTCGCTACCTGTCGCTATCCCTTGTTAAATAAGGGCCTATGTCTGAACAAAGGGGGTTTATTTAATTGTCTAAAATGTCCTAAATGCATGATTCTTATCCAAGAAGCATCTTAGTTGCAACTCTTGTAAACTGATCTCCCTAAATATTTTGGCCCTTGACCCCCCTACCTTTTTTTTTAATGTTACTTAATTGTCATCTCTGTCAGAGAGGTCTCAGTTGGAAAGGAAGTAGTGGAGGGCGTCATGTAAAGATAATACTCCCAGTGATACTGCTGTAACAAGGCACAATTTATAGGGCCAGTTTGGGCTGAACAAGGGCCTCGATGATTGACATTTCAGATAAAAGACGTTTCTAACAGAAGGAAGATTCACAATAAGGTTATAGAAGGTTGTGAAATTCTAGATGGAGAGCCAGGTATTGATAACACAACACAAGCCATTTACATTTTTGTGTATCATTTAGGCTTCCACATGATGAAAGTGTAATGGAGAAGAAGATAAGTGTAATGAGTAATTTTTTTAAATGTCTAAAAATTGTTTTGTTTTGTAAGAACATGAAAGCACATTAAAGCACCTATGAGTATTGGATGATCATTTTCCAAACTGACCTTTCCATCATGAAGATCATTTCCCAACTGATCTTTGCATCCCGCTCATATTTATAAAACCTTGTCAGAGATTCTTGAATGTTTTTTACTTTGTACCAATTTTTCCTACTTATCAACCTGTTCTCGCCATTCCTGTACACCTGTTTTTATGTGTCTTCATTTTATCTTGAGCTCACTACTATTGCCATTCTATACACCATTTTAGCAATTTAGAAAGCTCCTTTACGGCACTTTAGATGATCTTGTGCTCGTTGTTTTCTCGCCACATTTACTGTCTGATTGGGAGGAGATCATTCAGCTATGTTTTGAGTAAGTTCTCCCACCTGGACACAACTTTTGTATGCTATTTTTAATTTTCTATGCATTTTTTTCTTCGTAAGTTGTTTTGTGCAATTCATCATAACGGGGAAGACAATTCAAACCTTGGCTTTGTTTACAGCAAAGACTTTCTTCCAAATATGACAGAATCACCTCTGTTGGACTTTTGACTCTCTTAAGAAGAAAAAAATCTTATCAGCAACATTTTTGCTTTGGCCTGATGCATAATTACATTTACGTGTATTCATTTTGAGTTCTTTTCTAATCTAAGTGGGTTTATTTGATCTATTAATCTTTATCAGTAATTTTCCATATAATAAATGATCCAGTTGACGTCCTTTGCCCATCTCGAGTTTGTTCCTTTGCTGAGTAGGGGGGTTATTCATGAAGGTATAGCCCCAGGTAGTGCCTTGTAGCAGCAGGCAGCGTCTGGTGAACGCGCCATGTCGCGTCCGATTTATCATTACAGGTGACTCAGGCCCTTATTTATGAAGGAATAGCGACAGGTAGCGTCTGGTGAGCGGCCGGTAATGACGGGCCCCGCCACGAGAACGCCGGCTCCCCACCACAATCACACATTTATCAAGCCGATCCTGCTTAGCGACTGAGATAGCGCCATATAGCCACTCATTCATCATTATTCCAGCCTCAGCCCACAGCGCCAGCGTCTGACCTTGAACAGCGACAGGTATGACCTCTCGCTACCTGGCGCTCTCCAATGCATTTCAATGGAACAATCTTTAAATATTCATAATTAATTGTTATTAATTTTTTTTTTTTTTTTTTTTTTAAATGTGAAAAATTCTGTGACCACTTCTACCATTTTAAGTTTACAAAAATGACCTTTTCTAGGCCAGGAGAGGTCACACAATTATTTGATAGGAAAAAAAAATGAAAAAAAAACCCCTGTTTAAACAGAAGAAAAGGAACATCAAGAGAGCGACAGGTAGCGACAGGTAATACATGGCGCTCTGGAAGCTAAAGTGCTGGCGCTATACGCTGAGTCACCTGTAATGATAAATTGGACGCGACATGGCGCATTCACCAGATGCTGCCTGCTGCTACAAGGCACTACCTTCATGAATAACCCCCCTAGTCAGCAAAGGAACAAACTCAAGATGGGCAAAGGACGTCAACTGGATCATTTATTATATGGGAAATTACTGATAAAGATTAATAGATCAAATAAACCCACTTAGAGGCTGATTTATTAATAGCGACATGTAGCGACAGTTGAGCGACTGTAGCGTTATTTTCACAGCGCCCGCTAGTAGTCGCTGTGCTTGGCCGTTGTTCAGTTGTTGACAGCGACTCAGTCGGTGTGGCGTAATGTTGAATACAAGGTTACGAGTCGCTATTTGACAGGTTCCGCGATGTATGGGTGCGCATGATAGCGACTGGTCAGAGCGACCGGCTTCCACCATATTCATCAAAAAATTCAAGCGCTGTGAAATGCATGTTTAAACCCCAGAGCGCTGGAGGCGATGTGTTAAAAGTAGTTTTTTTAACCCCCAAACCAGCATATTTTTGGAAACTAAAAAAAAAATGATTTTAAATAATTTAGTAATATGAATACATTAATATCAGACCTGTAATATCAATTCTGTACAATTTTTTTCCCTTAAAAAAATATCTAAAATGGCAGACGTGGTCACAGAATTTTTCACATTTAAAAAAAAAACAAAAAAAACATTAATAACAATTAATTATTAATATTTTAAGATTGTTCCATTGAAATGCATTGGAGAGCACCAGGTAGCGAGAGGTCATACCTGTCGCTGTTCGAAGTCGGACGCTGGCGCTGTGGGCTGGGGCTGGAATAATGATGAATGAGTGGCTATATGGTGCTATCTCAGTCGCTAATTAGGATTGGCTTGATAAATGTGTGATTGTGGTGGGGAGCCGGCGTTCTCGTGGCGGTGCCCGTCATTACCGGCCGCTCACCAGCCGCTACCTGTCGCTATTCCTTCATAAATAAGGGCCTTAGTCGCTCTGTTCCTGACCATGTTCATAAATCCTTCTTAAGTATGGCTTGGGTGTTGCTCTCCCAGGTCAATTTCTTAGATATAATGGTGCCCAGGAACTTTGTTTCCTGAACCTCCTTTACTGGTTGCCCATAAATGGAAATAGAGGGGTGGGTGGGATGGCGGGACGACCTTCCTAAAGTCTACAACTATTTTCACAGTCTTGCCCCTGCCCCTGCCTGTACCCCAATCTGATCTGCTGCCATCAGGCAGGCTGATTCATCATTAGCGGCAGGTAGCGACAGATGAGCGTCTGTAGCACGCATTTTCAGAGCGCCCGCTAGTAGTAGCAGTGCTCGGCCGTGAGTCGCTAGTTTATAGCGACTCAGTCGCTGTGCAGTAATGTTAAATACATTGTGAGGAGTCGCTATTTGACCAGTACAGCACTGTATGGGAGCGCATGTTAGCGACTGCTCATAGCGACGACTCACACCATATTCAGCAAAAAAACAGCCTCACAAATCTCTGGCGCTGAAAAATAGTTGTTTGAAGCCCAGAGCGCAGGAGGCGGTGTGTATAAAGTGTGTTTTTCAGCATCTATCAACTAGTAACAAAGCAAAAACATATGGAATTACATTGTAGCAACATTGTAACATGAACACTTTAATGGCAGACCTGTAATGTCATTTCTGAAGAAATATATAAAAAATAAAAAAAATGTGAAAAAACTGCTTATTCAATGCCAGAAGAGGTCACAGAATTATTTGAGATTTAAAAACAAAAAAAAAAAAAACACAGTTTAAAGAGAAGGAAAGGATCGTCCATTGAAATATATGGGAGAGCGTCAGGTAGCGAGAGGTCATACCTGGCGCTGTGCAAGGCTGAACGCCGGTGCTGTTCGCTAAGGCTGTGAAAATGATGAATCAGACGCTACATGGCGTTATCCCAGTCGCTAAACAGACTCTGCTTGATAAATGTGTAATTGCGTGCCGTGTCCAGCGTTCACCAGTCGCTACATGTCGCTACCTCTCATTAACCAGCCACTACCTGACGCTATCCCTTCATGAATAAGGCCCTAAGTTTTACCCAAGTCTGCTGATACAAACCATTTATGTGCATTTTTGTGCATTTCATGCAGTTTAAATGGTTATTTCGCATGTCTTTTAAAGGGCCACTCCAGCCCCTTCCAAAAAAGACACTCACCTTCACCCTGAATCCAGCCGCCGTAGTCAGCGGTGCTGTAAATGTGGCACCGAACGCCCGCCTCCATCTTTCTGAAAGTCCCAGCTAGCGGCTGGCTAAGAGTTCAGGAAGATGGCAGCGGGCGTTCGGTGCCACATTTACAGCACCGCTGACTTCAGCGGCTGGATTCAGGGAGAAGGTGAGTGTCTTTTTTTTCTTTTATTATGTGAGCTGTAATGCTAATAGGAGGGGCAGAGCAACGGGTTAGTTATTTTTTAGGAAGGAGCTGGGGAGACCCTTTAACACAATTTTAGGCTTCTGACAACCCACAAGCCACCAAGGAGGTACTTGAGATCATTACTTGGCATAATTTAGAGAAAGGGAGCACCATGTGTCTCTGCAGTTTCAATCTTTAATTAAATTAAAAGACAGAATAAAGTTTACAGGATGAGCCTTGGAAGGGATCCATTTAATGTTTGCACCAGGGCCCCGTCACATTTAGTTATGCTTAATAAAAATGGTTGGGGCCTCTTGGTCTAGCAGCATCCTTCAAGATTTAGGCAGGGCTCTTTAAAGCGGACCAACACCCAGGGGGGATCGGCCCGGGAATCTATAAGATTCCCGGGCCGATCAGATCCCTCCCCGCGGGGCATCCGAAATCGGGATGTCCCGCGGGGTGAAACCCCCCACAAAGCCCACAATCCTACCTTTTCCACGTTCCAGCGGCGCAAGCGCGTCCGCGTCCGCCGCCTCCCGCGCGTCCCTCTAGCAGGGTGCGCTCCCGCGCCGGCCGTTTGTGAATGGCCGGCGCGGGTGCGCTCCCTGTAAGAGGGACGCGCGGGAGGCGGCGGCGGACGCGTTCTGCTTGTCCGGCGCTGCCTCTCGCTTGACCGCCGGCGGGGATTGGCTGCAGCGGTCACGTGGGAGCGGGGAGAGGTGAGTTTTCGGGGCTTTCTGGGGGGTTTCACACAGCGGGGCACCCCCGATCGGGGTGCCCCACCGAAGTGGACCAAAACCCAGGATAGTCAAAATCCTGGGTGTTGGTCCACTTTAGTTCCAGTGATGTATTGAATTCACAACTATGATTAGTCAAGCAAATCTTTAAAATAATGGAGAGGAAGGATCCCAGGCTGTCTCTTCCACATTGTAAAGCACCATCAGGTGAGGTGTATATTATCACGGCAGGAGGGAGGGGTGGCTGGGTGGTTACAAAAAGCTTGGACCCCATAACAAGCAGTGCAGCAGAGCAATCCCCCAAATCACCCCATAACAAGCAGTACAGCAGAGCACCCCCCAAATCACCCCATAACAAGCAGTGCAGCAAAGCACCCCCCAAATCACCCCATAACAATCAGTGCAGCAGAGCATCCCCCAAATCACCCCATAACAAGCAGTGCAGCAGAGCACCCCCCCAAATCACCCCATAACAAGCAGTGCAGCAGAGCACCCCCCCAAATCACCCCATAACAAGCAGTGCAGCAGAGCACCCCCCAAATCACCCCATAACAATCAGTGCAGCAGAGCACCCCCCAAATCACCCCATAACAAGCAGTGCAGTAGAGCACCCCCCAAATCACCCCATAACAAGCAGTGCAGCAAAGCACCCCCCAAATCACCCCATAACAAGCAGTGCAGCAGAGCATCCCCCAAATCACCCCATAACAAGCAGTGCAGCAGAGCACCCCCCAAATCACCCCATAACAAGCAGTGCAGCAGAGCATCCCCCCAAATCACCCCATAACAAGCAGTACAGCAGAGCATCCCCCAAATCACCCCATAACAAGCAGTACAGCAGAGCATCCCCCCAAATCACCCCATAACAAGCAGTACAGCAGAGCATCCCCCCAAAAACACCCCATAACAAGCAGTGCAGCAGAGCACCCCCCAAATCACCCCATAACAAGCAGTACAGCAGAGCATCCCCCAAATCACCCCATAACAAGCAGTGCAGCAGAGCACCCCCCAAATCACCCCATAACAAGCAGTACAGCAGAGCATCCCCCAAATCATCCCATAACAAGCAGTACAGCAGAGCACCCCCCAAATCACCCCATAACAAGCAGTACAGCAGAGCATCCCCCAAATCATCCCATAACAAGCAGTACAGCAGAGCACCCCCCAAATCCCCCCATAACAAGCAGTGCAGCAAAGCACCCCCCAAATCACCCCATAACAAGCAGTGCAGCAGAGCACCCCCCCAAATCACCCCATAACAAGCAGTACAGCAGAGCACCCCCCCAAATCACCCCATAACAAACAGTGCAGCAGAGCACCCCCCAAATCACCTCATAACAAGCAGTGCAGCAGAGCACCCCCCCCAAATCACCCCATAACAAGCAGTGCAGCAAGCCCCCATCCCCAGCGTTGCCCTGCTCCCTGTAGAAGCCAAAGTTACCCCATGCTCTGTGCACTGGCTTATGGCAGCCGGGTGGCAACACAGCATCAGCATAGAAAATTCCAGCAGAGGCGTGACTCTCATGCTCATTCTATGCACCGTATGGCCATCAAAGGTAGCCACCGCCTCCCCGCACTACGAGCCTGCCCTGGCCACCTGTCATCCACTGCCCCCCTGCAATGGCCGCCTGCCACACTGGCCACCAGTTGGCCTTGTACTTTAATGCAGGCTTTCTGGCAATGCTTCTCACGGCAGGCGGGGTGAGTGGGATCTGCCACAAGCCACCGTACGCCCTGCAGTGGCTTCCATTCACCTGACCTGCCGCAAGAATCATTGCTGGATCAGATAACTACCATATCGGCAGACGGCCAGAACAGGGAGGTGGCGGCCTACCGCGCATTGGCTGTATAACAAGCAGTACAGCAGAGCACCCCCCAAATCACCCCATAACAAGCAGTGCAGCAGAACATCCCCCCAAATCACCCCATAACAAGCAGTGCAGCAGAGCATCCCCCCAAATCACCCCATAACAAGCAGTGCAGCAGAGCATCCCCCCAAATCACCCCATAACAAGCAGTGCAGCAGAGCATCCCCCCAAATCACCCCATAACAAGCAGTGCAGCAGAGCATCCCCCAAATCACCCCATATCAAGCAGTACAGCAGAGCATCCCCCAAATCACCCCATAACAAACAGTGCAGCAGAGCATCCCCCCAAATCACCCATAACAAGCAGTGCAGCAGAGCACCCCCCAAATCACCCCATAACAAGCAGTAAAGCAGAGCATCCCCCAAATCACCCATAACAAGCAGTGCAGCAGAGCACCCCCCAAATCACCCCATAACAAGCAGTACAGCAGAGCATCCCCCAAATCACCCCATAACAAGCAGTGCAGCAGAGCATCCCCCCAAATCACCCCATAACAAGCAGTGCAGCAGAGCATCCCCCAAATCACCCCATAACAGGCAGTGCAGCAGAGCACCCCCCAAATCACCCCATAACAAGCAGTGCAGCAGAGCACCCCCCAAATCACCCATAACAAGCAGTGCAGCAGAGCATCCCCCAAATCACCCCATAACAAGCAGTGCAGCAGAGCACCCCCCAAATCACCCCATAACAAGCAGTGCAGCAGAGCACCCCCCAAATCACCCCATAACAAGCAGTGCAGCAAAGCACCCCCCAAATCACCCATAACAAGCAGTGCAGCAGAGCACCCCCCAAATCACCCCATAA
This sequence comes from Gastrophryne carolinensis, assembly GCA_027917425.1. NCBI lineage: Eukaryota > Metazoa > Chordata > Amphibia > Anura > Microhylidae > Gastrophryne > Gastrophryne carolinensis. The sequence goes on along the minus strand of CM051240.1, from coordinate 205,469,563 downwards.
CAAGCAGTGCAGCAGAGCACCCCCCAAATCACCCCATAACAAGCAGTGCAGCAAAGCCCCCATCCCCAGCGTTGCCCTGCTCCCTGTAGAAGCCAAAGTTACCCCATGCTCTGTGCACTGGCTTATGGCAGCCGGGTGGCAACACAGCATCAGCGTAGAAAGTTCCAGCAGAGGCGTGACTCTCATGCTCATTCTATGCACCGTCTGGCCATCAAAGGTAGCCACCGCCTCCCCGCACTACGAGCCTGCCCTGGCCACCTGTCATCCACTGCCCCCCTGCAATGGCCGCCTGCCACACTGGCCACCAGTTGGCCTTGTACTTTAATGCAGGCTTTCTGGCAATGCTTCTCACGGCAGGCGGGGTGAGTGGGAGCTGCCACAAGCCACCGTACGCCCTGCAGTGGTTTCCATTCACCTGACATGCCGCAAGAATCATTGCTGGATCAGATAACTACCATATCGGCAGGCGGCCAGTACAGGGAGGTGGCGGCCTACCGCGCATTGGCTGTACGGGCGCTGTTGTTGGGTTGAGGTTTGGTGATCATGGTCAGATGAATAGGTGTATCAATAGCATAGCCAGAAGTTTTCTCTGGTTGTTAGGCCACTAACACTAACCATAAGTGTTATAGGGAAAATATTTCTATTGTATTAATTTCTTAGGATTTAGTACTATTATGTTTATTCCTATGGTATTATGCTCAATAAGACATGATTTCCTTTTAATATATATACACAATATGTACCTCGCCTGTATCAGATGGTTATTAGTGTACCTAAATGGTCCTCATGGTTCTTTTCAGTGTCAGACTGGAATGCCTGGGGCCCACCTGTAGAACTGACTTTGGGGGCCCACCCCACATTTAGATGCAGGTATTACCGGCTTGCATTCAGGGCCCATGCACAGAAGCATTATGCCCAGACTGTATTGCCTGTGTGTGCGGAGACACACAATTGGCTTGATGCAGAGCCTCCCCGTTCAGCTCCCCCGTGCGTTTCCCCGTTGGTTTTGGGCTTTGATCGGGTCAGGAAAGGGTGCTACGTTGATTTTAGTGTGCGTTTATGCGCTCAGGTGTGCGCTCAGCCGCCTTTCCAATTGTCGGCTCGCACAAGGCTGTTTCCCGGGAAAACGGACGCCTCGTTCATTGGTCCGTTTTTTTCAGTGATGCAGAGCCTTGATTTCCTATTGAAAACACCCTAATAAAACGGGGCCGCCGAGCCTTCACTTACGGCAAGTCAGAGCAGCCGTATTTGCACTCGGGCAATAATATGCAGTCCTCTGTTGGAGCACATCAGTGGCGCCAGCTCCGCGGTCTTGTCCTGCTGAGTATGGCAGAAACCAGGCTGCACCGCACGCCTTTGGACATCGATGGCATGAGTATTTGATATTTTTTATGGTTTTTTTTTTGGGATCCTTTTTACAGGGTCTCCATAATTTTTATTTTATTGTTTGTGTGCAGGCATTTGAAGATGGGACATAGGATAAATGTGCAGGCACTGGCTGGCCCTGATTTGGTTTTTGGGAGTCGTTTTTCTGGCTCTCCCTGCCTAGGAATTCCTGCCTACATGAGCGATTCAAATCAGCCGATCTATTTGGTGGCTGGCTACTGGGTATGTGTCTGAAACTTGTATTGGTTGCCCACCCTCTCTGACTGTGTTTGTTCCCGTAACACACTATTTGGTAACTTTTTTCGTAGTATATTTGGAGCCCAATTATTGATCTACAAATTAAATGGGTTAAGTGATTGTACCCTATTGCGTCATGTTCTTGCCCTCTTATGTAAGTAGTATTCCCCAGACTTTTTAAATCAGAGTACAGGTTGGATGTGCATGTAGTCTCATTACAAATGTCCTTTCCTCCCACCCTACCCCGCTCACCTATTTGTCCCTCTTTTCTATTGTTGCAATGCACACCTTTTTTTATTTTTTTTTTTTTTTTGGTTTTAGGGCAGGAGACTCTGCCTATCCTTTGGTCCCCTGGATGAAGACCCCCATCCTGCACCGATCTTCACAGGCAGAGGAGCGCTACAATACTGCCCCCAGGAGGACTCGCTCTGTGTTGGAGCCAGGCTTTGTTCTCTTGAAGATGAGGTTCCGTTGTCTTGATGAGACTGGGGGGGGGGGGCACTACAATAGACGCCTGCAACGGTCCTAAACCTAATCATGGCTTGTGGGCTACTCCACCACCTTTAGTTTCAGCCCTCCCCACCCCTCCTTTTTCTTGCACCCAAAGTGGCACCGCGCAAACCATACGTGCACAACTAGTGTTTAGTGTTTTTTCAGAGACCACATTTTTTTTTTTTTTCAAACAAATTTTGTTTTGTCATTTGTTTTTTTGTGCCCAAAAGAAAAATTACACGTGGGCACAGAAAATGTATTCCCCACAAATTAGTGGTATGTTGGGTTGCATGGTGACGAGGAATGATGTTGTGCCTGCAAATTGGCTGCAATGTGGGCCAGGCTTTGCTTAATCTCACCCATATGGCTGGTTAGGGCAGAGATATTTCTGTTTAATACCTCTACTTGGGCGTTGAGGTTTGTGAGTTGGGTGCACACAGTCTCATTGAATTGCTGTGTTGTTGCAGCAAAGGCAATATTTTCCTGGCTCCATGTTTCCTCCAAAATTTGAAGTTGCCTTCTTTGGGAAATATGGCGTTTAGACTGGGTAGGAGCAGTGGGACGGGTGGTTGGTTCTGGTTCCGAAGGTGGTTGTGGATGTGGTGGCTGTGCCGGGGTTGACTGCGTTGCTGCCACTGGTGCAGTAGTGGTTAGTGACATATGTGGGGTGTCCTCCTCCAAATCTCGTATATGGTCGATGATGGGTGGGCTTCCTGTGGTCTGTTAAGAAATATAGCATCCTTTTAGTTTATTTCTGGCCACAAAATCTCGCAAATATCAATGTTAAAAGTACACACCAAGGCCCATTGACTTACCTCATCGCAATCCACAATTTGGGTTTGTGGTGTAGAAGCCTGGTGTGCCCTTGGCCTCGGTGCTAACGCAGGGGTTTGGGGGCCTGGTGTGTCCTGTTGACTTGGTCCTTAATATGTAGATAGGAAGATTAGGTAAATGGCCAAGTACAGTGTGTTGTGTAGCATAACACTGCCTTCTTGAACTTTTTGTACTAGGTCATGGCAAAATCAGACTTACCTTGGGACCTTACATTCCGGTCTGTGTCTTGTGCCTCTGCCAGTCCCTGGATGCTGGCCGGGTGTATGAATGTATATACATGTTCCTCGGCGGGCGTAAGGATAATTTTAGTGGGTAAGCCACCCCCTGTCTGTTGGCTGGGGAAGATTAAATCACACCTAATAAGTGTTACATCCTTTTAACAATGTTACAAAAAATGCATTTTACTTTTTCCTTTACTTCTGCTCCACCCCCTGTCTGTTGGCTGGGGAAGATTAAATTACACCTAATAAGTGTTACATCCTTTTAACAATGTGACTAAAAATTGTCCATTACCTCTGCTGACGGCGCATGTCCATTTTTTTTTGGCTGTAGTATTTCAGATCCCCAAATTTCCTTTTTATTTGCTGAATATCTCTCCGGACTGATCCCACACTATTGACCTGCCTGCAAATATTAGTCCAGATTTCCATCTTAGCCTGCTTTGTGGTTGTTTTGGAGGTGCGGCCAAATAGGGCATCATAATGCTCGCAAACTGCATTTGTCACCGCCATGCTTTGAGCATCGCAAAATCGGGCAGTTAGTGAGCCACGCCGTAGTTGTCTGCCACATGGGTGTGTGGTCTCCCCTGCCTCTGAGGAAATTGATGGTTGGGTATCTGGGGAGTCGTGTGTGCTTCTTTGGCTTATGGGGGAGGGGGATGTTGTGTGTGTGCTTCTCTGGCTTAATGTCTGGGTTCCTGTTGAGCTATCAGATGTGGAGCTGCATGTGGAATCTGAGGTACTGGAATTGGGGGAACCAGAGGGTGGAGGTGGAGGGGTGGGTGACCTAGGTGGGGTGGTGGTTTTGGCAATGCGCTTACCCTTGCTTATGTGTTTGGATTTGTGGGTATGCTTGGTGTGTGGAGGTGGAGGATGCTGCATGGTCTGACTAGATGGGGCACCCTTGTGTGTGCCTGTTTTTTTTGCAGGTGGTGGTGAATGGGTTAATGTGCCCTTGGTCCTGCGTTTTTTGGAATGTGCCTGTTTGTGTGGAGTATCCACCGTTTTAGTGGGGGCATGTTCGGCATGTGTCTGGTGCCTGCTCTTCTGTCTTGTGGAGGATGAGGCATGTGTGCGGCTGCTATGTGCCTCGGCCCTTGGTTGGCTCTTTTTGCTCCCTTTAGGTCTGCCCATATTGATATGGTATCCAACACAGAGCTGAGTGCCTTGTGCTTTAAATATGTTTTCCGTGTGGCCGTGGTCAACAGCGGGTGCGCGCCTGCGCGCACGCACGCACTCACCTACGTCTCCGCGGGGGAACGTCAGAGCTATACCTTGCAAACCCAGAAAAGCTGTCGGCCGCAAACGTTACCCCGGAGCAGGACGACATCATCATGGATGTGAGTATGCGCGCGTGCGTTTATGTGCGCGCACACATTCCTTGTAATAAAAAAAAAAACAAAGCGCCAGTATAGTCTGAAACAACTTCGTTTTTCACGTTACATACAAGCCCACCTTAGTTTAACACATGTACGCAGCTCAAAACTAGGCTACATGCAGATAGAAGAACTAGGGCAATGTGAGGCAGCAAGAGGTTCAAAAAGTGACTTTAGTTAGGCCAGCAAACTTGTTAATGCTTTTTGTGTACATGAGACAACAACAGTCTCTAATATCTGTATCTTTGTCATGCAAACAGATTCACAGCAGCAACCAAGGGAGCAAGAATGGAGACTCCGCCCCTGACGCAATATGCGCCTAAAACATTGTAAGTGGCGTTTTTTGGTACCAAAGTAAATGAACCAACAATTCCATTGGCCACAAAATGTAAAAACCAAAAGAAAACAACCAAAGAATTTGTCTAAAAAGCCCTTAAAGCGGACCTTCACTCAGAATAAGTCTATCTTATATGTTTCCCACACCCTGTACATAAAGTTTGCCCACCTTCAAAATCATCCTACCTGCACCTAGTGCATGTTATGAGGCTTTCAACATCCAAGATGGCGGATTATGGAAGCCGCCATCTTATCAGGCAGCCTGCAAACAGGAAGTGCCTTCTAACTGTGCTGCTCTGCATTCTGGGATTGCTGACCTTTTCAAGAGGTCTCTGCTCTGTGTGAGCAAAGCACAGCTATAACCCACCCCCTGTACCTTATCCCACTCTCCTCTCCTCAGTAAGTGTGATGCTTCTGAGTCAAGATGGCGGCAGCCGTATACTAAATTCCTGAACTGAGTTGCAGCCCAGTGGTGGAAAGAATAATTATTGATTGACTAAAAAATTACAATCTATTATTTTGAGATGCTGCGGAATCTTTTGTTAAGAGTTTGGGCTTTTCAGTAAATAACGCAGAAGGTCTGGTTTAAAAAGGGCCCCAAAAAAAACACGCACAACCAAACCAAATAAACAATGCTAAACTAATGTTGTTTTTCATTCACAGATACAAGAAAATCACAGGCACAAGACACCGAGGCCTAAAGAATTTTAATTTGGCTTAAAATGAAAATAGTTTATTTGTTAAAACATTTAGATTCAATTATTTGTAAAAAACTTTGTTTACAAATTTCAATTTCAAATGTTGGAATAAAATCAAAAAAAAATAAAGTTGAAAGTTGTGTTTCCTGCAAATGTACAATCACACAACATCATCACACATTTACATGACACAAAAAGTTTAGATACGGTACAATAAATCCAAAACAATCAGAAAGAATTAAGGTATGCATTAATGGCAAGGAAAAAGGAACACAAAGGAGATTAAGGTATGCATTAATGGCAAGGAAAAAGGAACAACCCAAATTTATTGTTCCCAAAAAAATATGTGTCAAATTGGCAGTGGTTGCCAAATGTATATTCCAATGGAGTTTGAGGGATGTGCGCTTGCGTGTAGCCAGATTGGCAACTGAAGAGCCATGGAGATGTAAGTATACTTGCTAAAACCACCAAAATGGAAGGTCAAATACGACGGAAACCAAGCAGGTACGTTCAAAAAGGCATGAAAAATCAGAGAAAAACGGGCCGCCCGTGTGAACGTGAATGGGAGCCCCGATCAAATTGAAGGCACCCGAGAGAGCAAAAAAAGCTTTCCGAGTAAAGTGAAATTGACGGATCAGTTAGGGAGCCATTCCGACGGAGGCTCTGCATCACATTTGAGCCACGATTCAAACGGGAGCCCCGGACAATTGGAAGGTTTTAAGGGCAGTTCAGAGGAGGCTCTGCATCAGGCCCAATAGCCTCAATTCAGAGACACATTCGTCCGGACTTCCATAGCTGTCTGTGAAAGTTTTGGTGGGTGTTTGTCATTTTTTTGCTTTTTTTCGTCCATTTTCTACTCGCACGAAGGTTCGGGAATGCGCTTTCGATGAACGGAAGCGAATCGGAACATTTCCGTTAATTCGGATCATTTTCCAAACAAAATCGGAAATTTTCCGTTCGTTCAAAAAACTTCCGTTGCTGGGATAGGTTTCTGTCTGATTCAGAGAGCTGATTTCCGAGGGATCACCACCCTATAAAACCGTTTCATTTCCGTTCCACTTACGGGACCTTTGAGGGCTCGGATTGCTATTGTTGAACATGTTTTGCGGCTATGTGGAGGAGTCTGCGCGCCTTTAGCACCAAGGCATTGCATGTATCAGCATGGCCGAGGCAATAAATTGTATAGCAATGCATACCTGAATCAATACATTTCATGTATGCCTTATAGAAGCATTTTAATGCTGACCTTAATTAGTCCTTAGCATGTAAACCTTTATTTTCCCACACATCCATATAATTGCTATATTTTTTTAGACTTATTTCCTTTGTGAATTATATTTTGATTGTTGAACTTGAATCTTAATTTGTTATAGGAGTTATTGTTTTAGATGGTTACCTTTGCTTTGTGTAATTATTTTATATTTGGTTGCAGGAACTGCAAGATGTGCCACTCGCCCTTGCTCCTGATGCCCGTTCTTTGCCTGCAGAATGCGGGCCAGGGGTTCTCTAATCGGCCACTATGCAAAACCCGGGCCGTGTCGAGGGCCCTCTGGCTTTTGAAGTCTAGATTTAGGTGTTTGGACCATACGGGGGGGGGGGGGGGGCACTGCAGTATGACCCCAACAAGGTTATACCAAAATTTTAATTTACGTTTTTTTAACAGGGACCACACGTGCCAGAGTGGCACAACTCGTTGGGGACCACAGATGAAGAATAATGTTCAGTGGCCTGCCATTGCTATGTATTTTGTTTTTTTTAAATGTTATATTTTATGATGGTATAAAAAAAAATGTTACATTGTCATTTCATTTACAAAATACATTAACACAAAACTAATGGGCCCAGAAATATTTAAAGATGAATATTCACATGACCGAGAAGTGATTTGGGTAAGTTTTAGGGGGCTAAAATGGAAGAAGAACCTAACCAAGAAGTGGTTTGGGTGAGCTTTAAGGGTCCAAAAGGGAAGATGGAGGATAGTGCTAAGTGGTTTGGGTGAGCTTTAAGGGTCCAAAAGGGAAGATGGAGGATAGTGCTAAGTGATTTAGCTAAACATTGTAGTAGAAGTGAGGGTGGCAAATATGTAGGCGAGCACTTTAATGAGTTAAGTTTGTAGTGCGCAGGCGCAAGATCGTAAGGATTTCCGTCTGGATGAATATTTATTGAAAAAGGGAAACAGAATCGAACGGGAAACGTAAAGGATTCGTTGGAGGATACGATGGGAAAAGGGCAAAAACGAAAGCCTACGTTGTAACATGTGAAAATGAAACGGAAAAGTCTGGATGGAAAATGACATCCTCGTATTCGTAATCTGCCGTACGAACGGACGGAAACTTTACAGAAGGTTTTCAATGCATGCATAGAATCGCTCGTACGCTCATACGAGAACGGAAACATTTCACAAAAATAAACAGATCGGAACTAAAACTGAAGTTTTTTTGTGTCTCTCTGAATCAAGCCTATTGTTCAGGTTTGTTGATGAAGACACTCAAATGGATCCCGTTGGTGTTTTTTCCTGGTAACCCTGTGGGCCAGTCTGAGCCTGGTTCTTTTCATGTTTTGTAACATGAATTATTCACTACAGCACATAAGTACCTCTTAGAGAATTGTGTGTTTCCTTGTTGTAGCTCCATATCTATAATTATCAAATGAAAACGTCAGCTAGCAAATATGGGTGTGGTGTTTGTGTGGCCACTTTCTATTCTATTGACCAGTGTATCTATGGTCTGCTGCCAGTGGATATCGGCTAACAATCTGCATTTTGGCTGCTTAGCTCAACATGTAGATGCCTTAGAAGAGGATTGTTCTGCACAATAAAACTCATTGACCCAGGTCAGCCCTTCCCTTAGCTCCTGGAGATTACTGGGCAGGTACATTAAGAACAAGAGCAAACAATTTTGGAAAATCAATGTGAAGGCTCATCCTAGTTGTTGGTGTATGTGGGACAATTTGTGAATGAGAATTGTGTGAACAAACAAGATAAAGGACTTGATAGTTTTTTTCCTTACTGTTTGACCACATTGAGTTCAAATACTATGTTCTACTTTCTGATTTTCTTAAACCGCACCTTCAGCATGATTTAATGAAAAGCCCAAACCCTTAAAAAACTATTCCCCAGCATCTAAAATTGATATATTTATCATTTTTAGTCACTTACTTTTTATTCTTTCCCTCACTGGCCTGCAACTCTGTTCAGGACTTTAGGATACGGGCGCCGCCATCTTGGCTCAGTAGCATCACATACTGAGGAGATAAGAGGGGTCAAAAGTGCAGGAGAGAGGGGTTATAGCTGTGCTCTGCACAAAAAGAGCAGAGCTGGGGTCAGGAAAAGCAATCCCAGAATGCAGAGTGGCACAGTCAGAAGACACTTCCTGTTTGCAGGCAGCCTGCACCTCCATGGGTCGCCATCTTGGATGTTTAAAGTCTCAGAAAATGAAATAGATACAGGTAGGACGATTTTTAATGTGAGCAATCTGTATGTACAGCGTTGGGGAATCATATAAGATAGGCTCTTATTTAGGGTGAAGGTCCAGTTTATGTAGCACTGGGGTAATAGGTATGTCTTGTCAGCCACCAAAACTGTGTTACAAATGCAACAAACAGCAATGTAAAGTGAATAAAATCCATATAAACATTTTTGGGCGACTTTTGGAGCAGTTTTGTACGTATGGAGCAAATCAGGCTTAGGGAAAGTAGATATAAATGACAACAGATCAGGTTGGTGTACAAATCATTCTGAAACTTTGCCTAGAACCACCTGATGGGCTCTCAAGTGCCACCCAGCTCTACACCCGACATTCCTGTGTTGATGATATACTGTCTGACACCAATAAAATGTAAGACTTCCTTTGTGGTTTATTAACTTCCTCAATTCTGAACCCCTCTGCTTGCTTCATCCACATTTCCTCTCACTTCTCCAGTGCTGCTCCCCTCTGCCAGTCCCTCCACTGTCTGCCGGTCTCCCAGAGAAATCATCCAAAAATGATAAAGCTAAGGTTTAGTCCAGAAATTACAATCCCGACGCAACCTCCACTGTGCTTTTGACCTTCTCCTGTCCTCCACCCTGGTAACCTCCTCGCACTCTTGGCTCCAGGACCTTTCACGTGTCTCCATTATTCTGGTATGCACTACCCTGCTCATTTCCACACTCTCCAACACTCCAAGCTTTCAAAAGTAATCTCAAAACTCACCTCCTCCATTATAACTTCCACAGGGATGCCACCAAACTCAATTCTTACCACTTGTGATCCTCCCCTTTTGTCTCCAACCCCTATTCTTTACACTGAAAGACAGTAAGGGCAGGGCTTCCTCCAGTGGCGGACTGGGGCCAAAAATCAGTCCAGGATTTTACCAGCTCCAGCCAGCCCATGACCAACTCATGACATTCTCTCTGAGATCCAGGTCGGTCAATGCCTGTGCCCCAAGCCTGAGGCTATATCTTTGCAGGGACAGATAAAAAGGTCATACTCATCCAAATTAGAGGAGAAATTTTCTTCATCCAATTCCAGAGCACTTTGGTCGGACTTAAAGCAAATCACAAACTTCAAAGGCACCGCCCCTACCATCAATCCGAGCAAGGATCTCACTGAGGAACTGAATAAGTACTGCAGGTTTGACGCAATGAAGCCAGGAAGAGGACCTGTAAGCCCCCCTCCATGGCAAGCGGGACATCCTACCCATTGACTTCGTCCACACTGAACCTTGAAGTGTCAGATGTCAAGAAGATTCTACTGACGCTCAACACCAGGAAAGCATCTGGCCCCGATGGGATTTCCACAACATGCCTCAAAGTATGTGCGGAACAGATTGCCCCAGTCCTTACTGACATCTTCAGGAGTTCACTTGAGGTAGGAATAGTCCCTGACTGTCTGAAGAACTCAGCCATCATTCCAATCCCAAAGTCGTCATCAGCTTCAGCCTTGAACGACTATAGACCCATTGCTCTGACCCCAGTGGTCATGAAAGTCTTTGAACGACTGGTAATACCATTTCTCAAGGAGGCTATTGGCTCACAGTGGGATCCACTGCAGTTTGCTTACAAAGCAAACAGATCTGCAGAAGACGCGGTCAATCTGGCGATCAAGCTAACATTAGACCATGTTGATCGACCCAATTCATACATCAGACTCTTATTTGTGGATTTCTCATCCTCCTTCAACACCATTGTCCCACAAATTCTCCATGGAAAAATGCTCTCACTGGGCATCTCACCAGGTTTATCTGGCTGGATTACTAACTTTCTCACGAACAGGACCCAGAGAGTCAAACTGGGACCCTTTATTTCATCATCCAGAACAACCAATATAGGTGCACCACAGGGATGTGTTCTGTCTCCCCTTCTCTTTTCCATCTACACAAACGACTTCAAATCCTCAGACCCATCTATCAAGATCATCAAGTATGCAGATGATACCACCTTGGTAGGCCTCATCAACGACAATGATGAGTCTCCCTACCAAACACAAGTAAAAAACCTGGAATCTTGGTCTGGAGAAAACAACCATATCCTGAACATCCAGAAAACGGTTGAACGCTCCCACTTAACGCATCATCCCATTTCCATCGGTAATGGCGAAGTAAATATCGCTACCAGCACAAAATTTCTTGGCACTGTGATCACACAAGACTTGAAGTGGAGCAGGCAAGCAAGAAGGCCCAACAGAGACTATACTTCTTGAAACAACTAGCAAGATACGGTATGTCTAAAAGGATCCTAAAGACCTTTTACAATGGTGCAATAAGCTCACTTCTGACCTCCTCCTCCACGGTCTGGTTTTGCGGGATCACAGCCAAGGACAAGAACAGGCTGAAGAGGATTACCAGGACTGCCACGAACTTCCTGTCTCTATCATGTCACTAGTTACCAACAACATCATGTGTACATATGTTAAAATGTTAACATGTATAATATGTAAAAATGTTTAATTTTTATATTATTTTTTTTTTTTTTATATTTAATGTTTATAGCTCTAAAGGGGTACCTCCCTTCCAAAAAGCATTTCTTGTATGTATCCTGTACTTACTTGGTGGTCAATAAAATATTCGTATATATTCGTATATTCATTGGCTATATGCAAGAGATAGTACTGAAGCTTTAATATTGTAGGAGCAGATAATGTGGCAGGGGTGGGTAACCCTTCCCAGAGGCAAGGTGCTGAGGCTTTAGCATTAGGGGCAGAACATAGGCTGGGGCTTTGTCCAATTTACCCTGTTTTCAAAGCATTGCGCTTGAACGTTGTAGCATCTTGTTTGTAATAGTCTATGTACTATATGTTTTACTGTCTTTCAAGGATAAGATGGTGCTGTCTATATAAGCAATAGTAATCATATTAATTGGACTCAGCATCAATGCTTGCTACTGCTTTTATTTACCTTCAATGCTGCTGGCTTGGTTTGTTCCAGTACCATAGTATATTTTGTTCACTTGTCCCTTTAAGAGTATTAGGGGTAAAATGATGTGGCTTTGTTAAAAAGTTAAGTTAGCGAGCCGCGTCTAGTGGCGGAAAAGTAATGCGCCAGGGACTATGGCGGTTTGACCCCTAGGATTACCCCTAACACGGGGATTGCGGGGCTGTGTCCAACAACGCTTAACTTCTCAACAAAGCCACATAGGCTAACCCCTAATACTCTTAAATGGACAAGTGAAATATACTTATTTCATGAATTTTGGGATACCTGCACCCTCCCATCAGTGTCTGAAGCATGCACTACCAGTTCATATATTAGGGGCCATATTGATAAAGCCCAGGCAGGTGAAACATGTTTACCCAGAAGCTTTAAAAGCAAGACAAAGACAGAATAAACCAACAAAAAGAGAAACAAGCGGCATAGCAATTCATATATGTTGTTAAGAAAATATTGTTATCCTTTTAAAGGCACTGTAGCAATGTAAATGAAATGTAAACACATAATGATTTTACATTTTTTTTTTATTTAATTTTTAAAAAATTAAGATTAAATAAATGTGATTATTTTTTATTAATATTGTGCATAATATGGTCAAACACAAAGGCTCTGCATAGGGGAGGGGAAATGCCTAATCGCCTTAAGGGAATATAGATGCAGTATTGAGAGCCTGTGTTTGTACCAATCTCTATGATTTAGCATTAACGATGAGGTCAAGCAGCAGGTGACTACAGTGTGAGGTCACTTCCTTTTTTTGGAGCAAATATGTATAATAGGTTTTATATCTGTATCCTGTGGAAGCACCAGGTGTATTGGTAATTGGCGAAACTTCAACTCCTGTGTTCATTAAAAGTAACATCGTAAATAAATGCTGAAAAAATGTGGTTTCTGACAGTCTATAGAAAAAGACGACACAATTTGAATGTGGAACATATTGTAACAATAATGAACAAAGTTGCTGATCTGCAAAGGTTGTAGTAAATGCCTAGAAACCAAAGAGCTAATGCCCAGGTACCCAAAAACCTTTTTTATCCTTTTGATAAAAGGAAAATTCTTCAAAACTCTAAAAACACATAAAAATTCAGATTCTAATCCATGAAGCTTGAAAAATAAAGTTATACAGGGGAGGTCTAGGGGGAAATAAACAAAAAAGAGCATCCACACGTCCATAAAGCCAGTTTTTGTAGGTTCCAGTTCATGGACACACGAGGAAGCTATTAAAGATCATTACAATCCCTAAGAGTGTTACAACTGAAATAAGAACAAAAACAAGCAGAACCAGATAAAAGCCAGAAGGTGAACAGGTGAAGAGTCAGTAAGAGGCCTCCCCAGCATGTGTCTATAGATCTCTGGCTGCCTGCAGACCTACAGAGACCCCCTACCCTGTAGACTAGGTAAAATGAGACCAATGAATGCAGGAGAATACCTGGGGCAAATGTTCCCCGCTAGGAAAGATGTCACATACAGCATGCAGGCCATGGCTAATGTTTTATACTTGCTGCCTCTTGGTGTTAATTATTCCACTGACACCTTCAGAGGAGCCCCCCCAGTGCTACCTCCAATCAGGAACATCTTCCAGTCATACTGTCAGAGGTCACACGGGTGACAGTTCACCAAATGTTACATGTATGAAGATCTAACATATCTATTTCACCCTCTTGTCTAGTAATAGTGTTTATGCCATAACAGTGGTCGGAAACAAAAGACAATGTGGCGACCCAGAAGACTTTCAAGACTCTCTCAAGACTTAGGAAACACCAGGGGGCAGAATGACAGGCTTATGTGTAGTCAAAGGAGGGATAGTCGTGACATGACCCCTGTGGCAACTAAATATTTCACTAGTGTCAAATGGAAAATGGTTCATTTTTTAGCATGCTTTATTTCCTGTTAATTATTGTCTTAATTTGGCAAATAAATGATAATACACATACAATTTCAGTTACCTCTAGCAGCCAGCAGATGGTGGGCTGCTTGTAAGAGCAGCATAGTGTTTAGTGTGCCTCTGCCTATAGTATCCTGAACAGATGATGATTGGGTTGAGTGAACCCGAGCTTCTAAGTTCAAGTTCGTACTGAACTTCAGCAAGACGTCCGTGCCCAGGTTCGGCGCTCGCCTGAACCCGGAAACTGCAAAGCTGTTCATTTGTTAAAAGCTGGTTGAGCAGCCAAACAACCAGCTTTTTAACAAATGAAAACCATAGCCATGCACATGTTAGTCATGGCTGTGATTGGCCAGGCAGGACACGTGACCCTGCATTATAAAAGGTGGGGTCACGCGTCACATCAGTGTCATTCCAGTGCTGTTTAGATAGGGAGAGGTGCTGTTCCAATGTCAGGGACAGATAGGGCTGCAAAAAGGTGCACTTATTGTGATTTTTGCACCCTGAAAATGTGCAGCTGCTGGGGCACATTCTCGGCATTTAGTACAGCTCATCTTTGGGCACACCTGGCATTAGACCCTTTTTGGCTTTGATAAACTATTTAATAGTGGGCACAACTAGAATTAGACCGTTTTGGCTGTGAGAAACAAGTTAATTGCAAACCTAGTATCAAACCCTCTTGGCCTTTGATAAACTAGTTACTTGGCACACCTTATATTACACCCTCTTGGCCTTCAATAAACCAGTTACTTGGCACACTTTACATTAGACCCTCTTGGTCTTTTTTAAACTATTTACTTGGCACACCTTGCATTAGACCTTTTGGTCTTTTATTAAACCAGTTACTTGGAACACCTTGCATTAGACCTTCTTGGTCTTTGATAAACCAGTTACTTGGCACACCTTGCATTAGACCTTTTTGCTCTGTGGTAAAACAGTTACCTGGAACATCTTGCATTAAACCCTTTTGGTCTTTGATAAACCAGTTACTTGGCACACCTTGCATAAAACCCTCTTGGTCTTTGATAAACTAGATACTTGTTGGCACACCTTGCATTACACCCCCTTGTGCTTTTTAAGAACCAGCTACTTGGCACACCTCGCATTCGACTCTTGGTCTTTGATAAACCAGTTACTTGGCACACCTTGCATTACACCCTTTGGGGTTTTGATAAACCAGTTACTTGGCACACCTTGCATAAAACCCTCTTGGGCTTTGATAAACTAGATACTTGTTGGCACACCTTGCATTAGACCTTCTTGGTCTTTGATAAACCAGTTACTTAGCACACCTTGCACTGAACCCTATTGGTCTTTGATAAACCAGTTGTTTGGCACACCTTGCATTAGACCCTTTTGGTCTTGGATAAACCAGTTACTTGGAACCCCTTGCATTACACCCCCTTGTGCTTTTTAAGAACCAGTTACTTGGCACACCTCACATTCGACTCTTGGTCTTTGATAAACCAGTTACTTGGAACCCCTTGCATTACACCCCCTTGGGCTTTTTAAGAACCAGTTACTTGGCACACCTCGCATTCGACTCTTGGTCTTTGATAAACCAGTTACTTGGCACACCTTGCATTACACCCTTTTGGGTTTTGATAAACCAGTTACTTGCCATCGCTTGCATTAGACGCTCTTGGGTAGAAGTGCAGACTAACAGCACTTCTCCACCAATGAGTGGGCCTCCATGAGGGACATCTGTGTGGTGCTGCAGTGCTTCCAGTACGCCACCAATATGGTCTGCACTGATTACACCGTTGTCAGCACTGCCATCCCCATGTTTTGCCTGCTGGAAAAAACATTTAGGCCATGATAGAGAATATGGTGGTGCAACAAGAGGAAGCAGAGGAGGAGGAGGAAGGCCCATTTTCCCAGGCGGCCAGGTACTCCACTGTCCAGCAGACAGTAATGGAGGATTCAGAGCAAGAGGAGGAGTGGTAGGAGGAGGACTTTCTCTCATAGCAGGGTGGCTCCCAGTGCAGCTCAAAGAAATCACTGGAACGTGGCTGGAGGGAGGAGCAGGAGGAGGAGACTCCTGACAGTTAGGACAGCTTCTCCTTGGCTCAGGTCAGACTGGCTCACATGAGCAACTACATGCTCCAGTGCCTGCACAATGACCGCAGAGTTGCCCGGATAGTCACCAGTGCCATTTACTGGGTGGCTACCCTGCTGTATCCCTGCTATACGGACATAACTTCCTTGTTTCCAGCACTGGAATGGGATAGAAATATGAGGGAGTACAAACGCACTCTGGTGGAGGCATTATTGGTGGAGTTCTCAGCTGACTTTGAGGGCTCCGTGGCGGCACAAGGCCGAGGAGGAAGAGCAAGTCGCTAGCACAGAAGGGGCACCTCACAGGGGAGGGTGAGCAAGGCCACAATGTAGAACACCTTATTCCATTGTCTGCCACATCCACCACCATTGGATACATCCCATAGTACCACGAGGCAGACTTTGACTCCCATGGTGGATGACTACCTGTCCACGCGTCTCCTGGTACTGAGCACTGGACCTTCCCTGTTCAATTTCTGGGTTGGTAAACTGGACACATGGCCACAGCTTGCCCTCTATGCCTTGCAAGTGCTGGTCTGCCCTGTGGCAAGTGTCCTATCAGAAAGTGTTCTGCACTGTAGGAGGTGTCATCAGCAACAGCAGAATCCACCTATCCACAGACAATGGGGACAATGGCCCCAACGCCCTTAAAAAAACGGTAACAGTATTGTGTTCTTCAGGACGGGCACAGAGAGAGTGGCTTTTGCCCCTAGAGAGAAAGCACAAAATGGGACAGATTAAAAGCCCCACCCCTTCCCCCAGTCCTCAGTAGAATTCAAGTAACTCAACAAACCCGAACGAACTATATAACATGAGGGGGGGGAGTTGTATAGTCTGTCCTGAAGGACTCGTAGAAATACTGTTACTGTAGAACTAACAGGGATTTTCTCCCTACAACCTTCAGGATGGTCACGGAGAGGATGAAAAAGAAGTTCAATTTAAGGGTGGTAAACTGCCTGTGTTTTAAAAAGGTAATGTGAAGAAGTCTAAGATGCTGCTTTGCAAATCTCTTCTATGGATGCCCCTGCTCTTTCTGCCCAAGAGGCGACCACTGCTCTGATGAAGTGAGCACTAATGTTTCCATCCATGCAAGTATAGACGAGCAAAATTCATCTGGCATTAGTAGATTTTGAGGCTGCCAGGTCTCTCTGTTTTCCTGAGAAGGATACAAACGGGTTATCGGCTTTGTGAAAATTGTTGATGTACTCTAAGTAGAGAATTAGGGCTCTCCTCACATCTAGGAGATTATAGAAGTGTCACCAGGAACCCCCAGGAACAGTCACATGGGATGGAAAATGGTATGGAAAAATGATTTCCTGTGAGTGATGGAAGGCTGATGCTATTTTTGGTAAATATAACGGGCCAGGCTTTAAAATGACCCTGTCTGGCAAAAAAATGCCGTAGGGATCTCTAACCAAGAGTGCTTGTAGGTCACTCACTCTTCCAGCAGAAGATATCTCAATCAAAAGCTAATCTTAAGGGTGTCTACAGAGTCGATTAAGAACCAATACTAAATCCCAAGAAGGGCAGTGGATATGTTGCACCTTTTTTTTACACCCTAAAACCCCATAAAAAATGTATTGACCATTTCTCTTTTTCTTAGATTCCTGTCCAAAAAACTGATAAAGCCAAAGCTTAAGTTCTCAAAGTACTTATGGTAAAGCCTAACTCAAACCCTTCCTGCAGGTACCACCGGGGTAGAATAATTCAGACTGTTCAGACTGTTGACTTCACAGTAAGAAGAGAAACGTTTCCACACCTTTAGGTAAATCTTCCTGATTGTCATTTTCCTGCTATCCCAGAGCATCATGCCAACTCTAGGTTACAGTCCATGACAATGGGGATATACAGATATGTGTCCTGCAGGTCTATCGTGACCATGAAATCCAGGGGCATCGAGAGGTTCCTTACCGTAAATATGGACTCCATACAAAACCTCTTGTTTAGCCGTTTTGAGGTTCAAAAACATCCGGAAAGCTCCTAAAGACTTTTGAACTAAAAATACATGGGAATAAAAACCCCTTCCCTGCTCTACTAGCAGAACCATTTCTATGACCCTCTTTTGGTGGAGTTCATAAATGACATGTGGGAAGGCTGCTCACTTTTCCTGGTCCCTTGGTCCCTTGGAGTCAAGAGAAAGGATCGGAGGGTTCTGAAGAAACTCTAGGTGGTATCCTGACTGAATCAGCTCAGGACTGGCTAAATCTAGTACCACCATACTGGGAAGAGGGACAGTCTGCCTCCCTCTGGGATCTCTGTGTCAGGGCTAAGGTATGATTAAGGGCTCTTGAAGCCTGAAACGCGTTACGGTGTTAGTGAGGGATGGGGGTGACACTGTTTTGCCGGACACTTTGATTGCTTTGAGTTGCTTTGGACTTTTCCTATGGATTACATTTTATACTTTACTAGTAAAAGTTAAGTTTTATCCCTGGAGCTGGAAAAAAATGGCTCCCAACACCCTTAAAAGTGAAAATTTTCTTTTTGTTTATGTATGTATGTATTTCCATACATTTTGTGCAGGGCAGTTGCCCAGGTGTTACCTCTACACTTTGGCCTCCGTCACTACTAATGTTTTGATTTTTTTAAATTTACAGTATGTATGTATTTCTTTAATTTTTTTAGTTTTTTGTTATTGTTGAGTACTTTCACTAGCCCATTTTGTGCAGGGCAATCACCCTGGTGTTCCTTTTAATTTGCAGCCATCTAACCCTTGCTACCCCCATTTGACAGACATTTGGGCTCCCAAGTTCAGGTCCCTATTCACTTCATTGGGGTTCAGGTTCGGGTAAGGGGACCTGAGCTGAATTTTAAAGGCAAGTTTGGCCGAATTTCTACAGGCTCGCTCATCCATAATAATAAACTATACTCCTGACATTATTATTAGTAGCAGTTTACAAGTTGACACATGTTGCCAACCCCCCTCCCCATCAGGGAAGATTTTTTTTCCTAAATTAAGTATACAGTATCTCACAAAGGTGATGACACTCCTTACATTTTTGTAAATGTTTTATTATAGCTTTTCATGGACAACACTGAAGATATGACTTTAAAACACTGTAAAGTAGTCAGTGTACAGCTCGTATATCAGTGTAAATGCGGTGTGCCATCAAAATAACTCAACTCACAGCTATTAATGCCTAATTCCCTGGCAACTAATGTGAGTACAAAAGTGTAAATCTCAGGCCTCAGGTTTGAATTGGTGGTCCACATCAAGGGGAGGCGCTGGAGGATGAGGAAGAAGAAATTCCCATTCCTTTTGGTGACCATGTGGGAGACATGTGGGACTGACACTAGCTGTCACTTTAAAGTCCAACATTTTTGCCAGTTTTGGATAGAGGGCCTACATCAGGAATTTTTGGACACCATACAACTACAAAGTCTGGGCCCCCCTGTGATGACTGGAACCCTAGTTTAAACTGAGTCCCAGGTCCCAGGCCCCAAGCCAACCAGGCTCACTCAGTATCCATACTATATAGGAAACTGAGTTTCCAATAAGGGGACCAGCCAACACATTATAAGTTATGGGGGACTTAGACGCAATATAGGCTGTATAGAGTCTGCTCCCCTGGCCCGTAACCTATGTGTGAAGACTGGTCCGCAGTTTGCACTGGACCTCAAAGCATCATCATCGGTAGAGATTTAAAGTAAGCCAGCACGGCTCAGGGCAGGGCTGCCATCAAAGCTTTCTGGCTGTGGTCTGGGCCCCCATTTACATAGGGTCCCTCAGTCCCCATACTGGAGTCTTGGCTGTCCTGCTGCCCTGATGGTTAGAAGGGTTGTTCCTGCACCTTGTGAAGACAAACCCCTCTTTCTTGCTCATCTGCAGAAACTCATCTAGCATATAAGGTCTACAACGAAATCAAATAGTTTGCTCAGGTCACCACCCTTCAGTCCTGATGAAACTCCGGTCGCCAAAGATTAAACAGAACATTACTTCACTACTCTATCAAAAACAAAAGTTTAGACTGATTGGGCTTCAATGCCACCCCTTCCACATTACTCATAATGCCACTGCTGCGCAACAAAAATGGTGCGACTAAGCACTTGAATGTGCACCCCCCCCCTCCCATTAATAGCTTCCCGAGGTCTTCTTTATTTGGTGTCCTTGCTCTACATGTATATAACCTCTCTGTTCTGAGCTGCCCGCTATGACGTCAGCCCTTTCAGCACACTAATTACATGGGTTTGATCTCACTTTTATTAAGTATACAGGTGGGTGCCAACGTTGCCAACAGCGTAAACAATGAGCAGCACTGTTCAATACGCCAACCTCCCGATACCACACAATGGCCAGATAAATGCAGGGCTCCTGGCTAAAGGCAAAGGGTATTCATCTCCTCTTTCTGGGGCGCCAGCATGTCAATGCCTGACTCCATTATGGGGACCTCAAAATCTTCTGCCTCTAATTAATGGCTTGACTATTAGTTAAAAAGAGGAGTCACTTTGTGCAGCAGAATGGACACACAAACACAAGAAGAAATTCTCACACCTTAAAGCCCAATTCCAGAGAATCTTTTTTAATACAGTAACTATGCAGTGAACAATAGTTATATCGTACCTGGTGCCTTCCAGCATCATATCTATTGTTACCAATGCTAATGGCTCCTTTGGATGGTGTCTCCTCACATGACAGTGATGTGGCTCCTATTTACAGTATCTCTATGGAAACCATGAGAAGCCCATGGGAAGGGACTGATGGGGAGACCTGAAGTCTCTCCGTGTGAATGGCCCTCTTCAACTAAGTACCCTTCCCCTCAAAAAACAAACAATGCAAGAATGGGGATACCAGGGTAAAAATGCTGTAATGCAATCCAAGTTTCAAAAGGGTCAAGTTTGCTTAATGACTTTTCATGAAAGTTGATTGGGGGACCAGAAGCCATTCCTTGCAGACAGCCCTCCTTTAAAATAGTCCAGCTATGTAACTGATTGGTGGTTGTCTGGCACCTGCCTACTTACTGGAAAGTCAGATTGAGTCCCTTGTGCCACCCTTGTGCGGGTGCGTGCTGCTCGGGAACTCCTGCTTTGCCATTCTGGGCACCCAGCTGATCCAGCAGAAAACAGTTCCCTGCATTGAGCTGCCAATGGCTGGGCTTGGTGGCTTATGTGCAGTGAACGGCCGTCGCACCCATGTAAAGTTGCTGACGGCGTTTTTTCTGCTCTAGACTCTCTGTCCTGCCCTGTAGTGGCTTTGGCTGCCCAGGCGCAGGGGGCCCCCACTGCCACCCATAGCTTTGTTGCCGGCCCCGCAGCCCATCAGACCAAAGACTTAAAATCCTCCTGGACCAGACCATAACCCAAAGGTTGGTGGAGGCCCCCTTTGCAGGGCAAGTGGTGAAGGCCCCGGGGCGTGCCCCTTGTACCCCCCCCCCCCCATAATCCAGCCCTGATTACAAGTTCAATGAGGGTGGTGGAGCCACTCCAGGGACGGAAACCTTTATTTACAATGTCATTTTAAAAGTCCATTATTGTGTGCCAAAATGATGTTCTCAAGGTGCTGAACTTATCTGTGATTTTTTTATTTGTTTGCACCTCTGTGTTACAAAAGAAAACAGTTTTCTCTAACACCAATGTGTTTACCTTAGCAACTGGTGTAATCAGTGTGCATAGCAGAGACTTCCTGAGTCTGGCTTGCTAATTATCTGATTGGCTGAGGCAGAGGCAACGCTTCACACTTCTGAACTTAGAAGTTTAATCCCTCCTACTGTAATTCAGCCTCTTCAGTTGAGGGATCACAACCTTGTGTTCCAGTAGCTAAGAGATTATTGGCAGCATTCTCACCTGGGGAGGTCATTACTGCTGCTTAACTTAGCCAACTCTAATGATAAGCTTGTAGTTTGGAACTTGTATTCATTAGTTTTTACTCCAAGCCAAGAAAGCTGATCCCACTTAGTACCACAAAGCCACAGGAATATTAAAAATTGGAAACAGCATGCTGATGCTAAAGTCAAAAGTCTTGGGACACCATCCACACACAAATGTTTATTTTACATTTCAAAAGAGGACAACAAGGCAGAACCAGGGCCGGACATAGACCTGTTGGGGCCCCACAGCCGGGACTCCATCACAGGCCCCCATCAACAGTTTGTGGGAGATAGCTGCAGCTTGGATTTGCAAGAACTGTCCAGCTACAAGTTCTGGGCTTGCCTCCTAATTTAGAAAGAGAAAGTTGGATGAAGGAGTATTGAGGCCATCAAACCCACAAGTAACAGGAGGAAACTCTGGAGGGCTGGAGATATATATTTGAATCCAGACAGCCAGGAAACCTCCAAGGCTAGCTCTACATCTGTTATTCACGGAAGGCTTCCCATTGTGGATGTGGGGATTTTCCCCCATTAGGGCATCAGGCCATAAGGCCCAGGTTGCATGTTTTAAAGGGGACCAAAACCCACGCCGATCGGCCAAGGAATCTTTAAGATTCCCGGGCCGATCTATTCCCTTCCCCTAGGGCATCCAAAATTGGATTTGGAAAGGTTGTTCCATGCACTTACCTTGTTTCCCGGTCCAATGGCGCATGCGCAAGCCGTAGCCGCATGCCCGCACTAGGCTTTTGTGAATGGCTCCCAGTTAGAGAGAAGCAGGGATGCAGGTACCAGCGCGTTCGGAGCTGCTGGCCTTACACAAAGGTTTAGACAACATAGCGTCAGAGGCTCCAAGCACGCTAATTGGACGAGCGGCCACGCTTGCGCTGTAGATCCGGAAAGAGGTGAGTTGGCATCGGCGATCTGGGGGGTTTCACACAGCGGGGCAGCCCCGATTGGTGTGTCCCAGGGGAAAGGACCAAAACCCAAGATAGTCAAAATCCTGGTCCACTTTAAATAAGGTTCGAGGTTATGCATAGCAACAACAGCCGATCCTCTGGTGGCAAAAGGGGACAACTAGGTGGGCATGCAAGATAAATGGTAAACTTGAATGGCCACTGGTGATCACATAGGCTGTGAGAGAGACACTGGAGCGCAGATCAGCTGACCAATTTAACCCATTGCAGGATTCTTTTTATGACCTCAATCATAGTACTCTCCTCCAGTGGTGACCCATTCTTTTAAAAAATAAAAAAAAGTTTGTTTGGAGTTCTACAGTTGACCTCCACTGCCTTAGGCTTGTCAACAAAGTGGAGGGTCATAAATAACTCAGAGCTGGTTGCTTATGGCCTGGGGACACTCGCTCGCTCACAAAAATAGATTTCAGAGGTCCAGGTTAGAGATGTCCCGGCTGAAGGGCACTGTGTGCGGTCTATCTACTTTCTCCTTCACCTTTGTTTGCTTGTTTTCTTAGTAAGATACGTGTCCTGTCACTTTCAGGTAAACTCCTGTCACACATCAATATGCCTTAAGCTAACTGAGGGTAGTTTCTGTTGTAAGGTTCCCGTTAGGATTTGGCCCTTTTGGAGCTATATACACAAGGTAGTATTATTGCACAGCTGTGTTTGTCACTAATAGCGTTGAGCTTTAGGTTTGGGTTATAGTTAAATGCAACCTAAACTTTGCTGATTCAGTCTGAGTCAAACTATTCGGCAATCTTTTAAAAATATCTTTAATATTCTTAGTATACAGTACGTCCTGCTCCAGATGTAATACTTACACTTGGGTTATCCTCCGCCAGATGGCGCTGCACTGCAGAGACATGGAATAACAGGCTCCTCCCGGCCCTTCAAATACCCAGGGACCTCCCACAAATCCCCAGATTTCTCTACAGTGCTGACTGCGAAGACATGATGTGTCACTCTCTCGCAGGTGAGCGGGGCTATTAAAGCCTGCGGCCCTGTTGGACAATTCCCACCCGTCCTCTTCGTGATGTGCCTCCCAGCCTGGGCTGCGCTGGTCGGGTGAAGGTAGGCAGCACTACGTTTGCTTATGAAGCCATGCTCCTCCGCAGTCCCCCACCAAAGGGTAGGCGGTATAGGCTGATGGTGAGCCTCTTGTGGATGCCCCTCCCATGCTATTGCCCCATACCCCGTGTAGCGGTGGACCCTGTTCAAAGGGTCGCCATTCTCCCTCATTCCCCCCGTAGCTCGGGGGGAAAGAAAGGGGGGGGGTGTGTGGTGGTCTTGTGTATTCAGTACACGTTATGGCCTTAGTATTGTCCTTGACTCATTCACCTGGTGTCAGAGCCGCGCTGTCTTTATTGTCTATCGGCCGCCGCCGCGCGATTATCTTGCCCTTATTGGACGGGCGCGCGAACAGGCGATCTTCATTGGTACACTGCGGCGTCTTCATTGGTATACGTTGTCGGGCGCAGGGGGCGATGCCCTGGCTCCTCCTGGGGGACCAAACCCAAAGCCCCTCCCAAGACCCCTTAGGCATGAGGGGGCGCCCTCGCCCGCCAGGGTGGGGGGACGGCTACAGCACTTCGCGCACGTCTGGAGGCATCAAGTCTCAGACCGGTGGATTCAGGAGGTAGTTACCTCCGGCTACAAGATAGAGTTTGCTGTACGGCCCCCCTCAAGATTCGTCAGGTCCCGGATCCCCCAGGACCCGGTATCAGCTCAAGTTCTGATGCAGGCAGTGCAGGGACTTCTGGAGCTGGGAGTTATTTGCAAAGTTCCCTTGAGAGAATTGGGAGAAGGTTTCTACTCCAACCTTTTCACAGTACCCAAAAGAGATGGGTCAGTCAGGCCCATTCTGGATTTAAAGATCCTCAACAAATTTGTCAAGAACAAGCGCTTTCGCATGGAAACCCTGCGCTCGGCCGTTGGCTCTCTGCGACCAGGGGATTTTATGACGTCTGTGGACATCAAAGATTCTTACCTTCACATCCCTGTGTTCCCAGGGTATCAAAGGTTTCTCAGATTCGAGTTGAAATATCAACACTACCAATTTGTGGCTTTACCGTTTGGCCTCACCTCAGCTCCCAGAGTGTTCACCAAGGTATTGGCGGGGGTGATGTCCTTGCTAAGGTCAGGGGGCATTCGAGTGCTGCCCTACCTGGACGACATCCTCATCGCCTCATGGCCTCTACAGCAGGCGGAGCTGGACACTCAGCTGGTGGTGTCCACCTTGGAGTCCTTCGGCTGGGTGATCAATCATCCCAAGTCCTCCCTGTCCCCTTCACCGGTGACCCCATTCCTGGGGATGATTCTGGATACGGTTCAGTCTCGATTATTCCTTCCCCAACAGAAGGTGGAAGATCTGACTGCGCAGGTACAGTCCCTGCTCTCGTGCCCCCAGCTCTCCCTCAGACAGGGAATGCGGCTGGTGGGCCTGATGGTGGCGTGCTTCGAGGCGGTGCCCTTTGCTCAGTTCCATTCGAGGCCTCTGCAGCTTCACCTCCTATCAGTATGGGACAAGGACCCCGCGTCCTTGGACGGGGTTTGTGTGCTTCCTCCATTGGTCAGAAGGTCCCTCTCGTGGTGGCTGGACCACAAGAACTTGCTAAAGGGCAGGTCCTTTCTAGCCCCCTCCTGGGAGACGGACACCACGGATGCCAGTCTCTCAGGTTGGGGGGGATTCTTGAAATCCCTGAGGTTCCAGGGGAGGTGGGGCCCTCAGGAGGCCCATTTACCCATCAACATTCTGGAACTACGGGCGGTCAGGTTGGTTTTGGAACAGTTGACCGATCACCTACAGGGTCTGTCTGTGCAGGTGCGCTCAGACAACAGGACAGCGGTTGCCTACATCAACCATCAGGGAGGGACCCGGAGCAAGGGTGCCCTCCAGGAAGTGTCGCGGATTCTGACATGGGCGGAGGCCAATGTTCAATGCATTTCGGCGGTTTATATCCCGGGGGTAGAGAATCTTCTAGCAGACTCTCTGAGCAGGGGGACTTCCCGTCAGGGGGAGTGGTCCCTCTGCAACAGGGTATTCCAGTCCCTGTGTTACCGGTGGGGACTACCGGATGTGGATCTGTTTGCATCCCGTCACAATCACAAGCTCCCGGCCTTTGTCTCCCTGTCTCAGGATCCTCTGGCCTTGGCCACGGACGCTCTGTCACTGTCATAGAAGAAATTCCGGCTCCTGTATGCCTTCCCCCCGTTCCCCCTGCTGGGCAGGGTTCTGCGCAAGATTGCCCTGGAAAGGGTGCCAGTGATTCTGGTGGCCCCGAGGTGGCCAAGAAGAGTGTGGTTCGCAGACGTGGTACAAATGGCAGTAGACCAGTACGTCCTGCCAGATGAGCCAGATCTACTCACTCAAGGCTTCTTACGCCATCCCAGTTTACAAACTCTGGCTTTGACGGCCTGGTGCTGAAACCTCCATCTTGATGGAGAAAGGCTTGTCTGCCTCAGTGGTGGATACCATGGTACAGGCTAGGAAGAAAACTTCTGCTGCCATCTATTATAGGGTATGGCGTTCCTACATTGACTGGTGTGAGTCTAGGTCTCTCCCATGCAGGGAATTCTTAATCCCTAGAATTCTAGAGTTTTTACAACATGGATTGGAGTTGGGTTTAAAACTCAGTACTCTGAAGGGTCAGGTTTCTGCTCTGTCTGTCTTCTTTCAGAAGTCTTTTGCACAGCATCCCTTGGTTAAGACCTTCTTTCAGGGGGTCACTCACGTGCGTCCCCCACGTAAGCCTACGATCCCTGTTTGGGACTTGAACCTGGTTTTGTCTGCTTTACAGGGTGCTCCCTTTGAGCCTATTCAGGATGCTGCTCTGGCTGTACTTACCGTCAAAGTTGTTTTTCTGGTGGCAATTACTTCGGTCAGGCGCGTGTCTGAGCTGGCGGCTCTGTCTATTCAGCCCCCATACCACGAGAGACACCAGGACAAGGTGGTGTTCCGCTTTAAGTCAGATTTTCTTCCAAAGGTGGTGTCTGCTTTTCATTTGAATCAGGACATTGTTCTTCCTTCATTGTGTCCTAATCCTAGCAACGCTAAGGAAAGGGTTTTGCATTCATTGGATGTGGTCAGGTGTCTGAAGTAATACCTGGTAGCCACTGCGGCTTTTAGGAAGACTGATGCTCTTTTTGTGGTCCCTTCTGGTCCTAGGAAGGGTTTGGCTCCTGCCAAGTCTACTATTAGCAAATGGATTCGTCAGGCTGTGATTCAGGCCTATTCTGCTAAGGGGAAGAATCCTCCCTTCCGCCTTACTGCTCATTCTACTCGTGCTATTGGTGCCTCTTGGGCCTTCCAGCACCAGGCTTCTGTTGAACAAGTTTGCAAGGCTGCTACTTGGTCTTCTGTTCATACCTTTTCAAAGTTTTACAAGGTTGATGTTAGGGCCTCAGCTGATGCTGTTTTTGGCCGCAAGGTTTTGCAAGTGGCAGTAGTTTAAACTGCCTGTTGTCACCTTTTTGTGGGGGATCCCACCCTACTTTATGGACACTGCTATTGGATGTCCCAAGTGTATGTATTACATCTGGAGCAGGACGTACTGTATACTAAGAATAATACAATTCTGTGAAGTACTCACCTGTAGAATTGGTATTATAAGTATACAGTACGTCCTGCTCCACCCACCCTTTTGTTGCATTATTCTGGATCCCCTGTATGGTGATTGTTATCATTGTTATCATTACCAGTTGTTCTGGGTGGTTTAATTCTCCCGGCTTCTTGTTCACTGCTTTTCAATGCTGGGGATTTGTGGGAGGTCCCTGGGTATTTGAAGGGCCGAGAGGAGCCTGTTTTTTCCATGTCTCTGCAGTGCAGCGCCATCTGGCAGAGGATAACCCAAGTGTAAGTATTACATCTGGAGCAGGACATACTGTATACAAATAATATCAATTCTACAGGTGAGTACTTCACAGAATTGTATTTTTTTACACCCTACCATAGGGCTATGATCCCCAAGCAACAGGTATAGGGGCTGGTATTCCCAGGGTTCGAGGACCGGCCTCCAGCCATGGAGGCACACCAGGCCCTATACTGCTCAGCACAAATCTGGTGCACTTCCACAAGAGCTCAAAAAAACAGCAATCTTCAATCAACTCAAAGATGAGGGAATGTTTTCAAAAAGGGGGAAGAGTTTAATTTTTCACACTACTTGCTTGAATTAGTAACTGGACCCTATATCAGAGTAGAGTAGAAGAGTGACAATGCAAACCCGATGCATTACAGGTGACTTGCCAATACAGCTGCCCAATAACATGCACCTCCTCATGAGAGCCTGCTGCCCAATGGCTGGTCTAGGGACACCATCCCATATGCCTGGT
The DNA here is from genome assembly GCA_027917425.1 of Gastrophryne carolinensis. Taxonomy (NCBI): domain Eukaryota; kingdom Metazoa; phylum Chordata; class Amphibia; order Anura; family Microhylidae; genus Gastrophryne; species Gastrophryne carolinensis. The sequence continues at coordinate 205,441,559 of CM051240.1, read as the reverse complement.
GCACCAGTGAAACAGAACCAAAAAGAGCCATGTTTGGATCATCACAAGTCACCACATCCAAGTTTCTTCGGGGGGGGGTTAAAACTCCCCACCTCAGTGACCAGGAAGGAAAAGGGGTAAATCTCCATGTGAGGGAAAAATAGATTTATAATCAATTTCACAGAAATGCCCTCTGATTTCTTGGGTATGATTAAGTCATACAATTCACATATGGCCGTCCAGGTCTCGTTCAGTCACAAAAACATTTTCAGGAATAGGAGGGGGGGGGGATTTTCACTATGAGAGACCGATAGACCCCCTGCTAATTCAATTCACACCTCTGCTAGCTTGTTGACCAAAGTGATGGCTGACAGCATGCTCCCTGCACTGTGCCCACAATCATAAGGAACTTGAAAGGCCAAAACCCAGTTGCACAGGTGCCAGTGTTGTTTAAAGAATCCTGAGGTTGTCATGAACATTAATCATAAGCTAAATACATATTCAGAACCTGGAATTCATAAGGTATGCAGGGGTATCTCTTGTCCGATTCTAAGGTGCTCAAAGACAGAGGTCTAGAGAACTCAGGTTAGGAACCACATGTAGCAGCAGTGTTTAGACCCATTGTCATTTGACACCAGAACCAGTATCCTAGGACCTTCCTCCTAAAAGGTATGCTGCATATTAATTTTTATAGCTGAGAGAGGCCAGAAGGAGGAGACTAGAACTCCTTCCATAAGGAAAGGGAGAGTGTCTGACCTGTGAATAATAGTCTCAGGGCTTAGCCACTCTGGCTGGTTGTCTTCTGGGGGGGGGGGTCACCTGACATGTTGAAGAAGTCCCAAGGAACGAGCAGGCCTACTTGCCCCCTGTGGTTGCCCTGCATCACTGCATATCACCCACTGCAATAAGGTAATTTGACATTATATCTACTCATGCTGTCTGTAACTATTTACTTGTAACTTGCCTTCAGACGAGTATATGAGTCTGTTCATTGCATGTAAATCGTATGTATAAGTGTGCTCTTAAAGCAATTAAATACATCTATAATAAATCTTGGGCATCCTTTTTATCTTGATCTTAATCTTGTTTTTACTCAGTTATAATTACTGGACTGGCTTCCAGGCCCACTATATGGCATTAACGGCCCGGGGATGGGGGTATCTAACAAAGCTGGTGGCAGTTATTGCGACTGGCAGGACTCCTTGTAGTGAAGGGATCCCACAGCCAGTCAATTATATTAACAAAAATGTATTGTGTGATGTTGGTGATATTGACATCAGCCCCTGGGCCACGTGATACGGGTTTCCTCACATTCACTAATAGAATTGTAAAGAATACTGTATTGGTTGGAAGCCTTTTCCACTGCATCTTAAATGTCATGTCCCACGACTTACATTTCATTCTACGCGGGGTAATAGTTTAAAATATATGTTTATTTGCATAGGCTCAGCACTGTGCCTTTAATTCCCCTTGTCCCCTCCAGGCTCCCTTAGTCTTGCTCTGATGTAAGTAACTCCTCCCCTCTTCCTCTCCCTGGTGGCCATTCTTACCCTGACGTCAAAGGAGTGCACAGATGCTGCTGCCGTCTTTAGCTGTAGTTCTTTCACCTGTTGTTGTATAGATTCACCACAAGTTTTCCAGCTGCATTGAAAGTACACATCTCCTGTACCAAGATTATGTACCGAAATAAAGCTTTTGAATACTTATCACTGGTCTACTAACAATTGAGTGAGCTATCTGCCGAGCCCTATGGAGCGAAGAAAACATCCAGCACAGACATACACAAGGAACGTGGAGCTGTCTACAGGATTCCATTTCCTGCCATCTGGTGAGTCAGAATAGTGAAAGAACTGTATTTCATCTGTTAAGATTGTCCAGCAGCTCATGTGCAGCTTAGCTACAGAGCAATACAGAGCATCATATGTATGTGTGACTGAAGCCATCACAGAAAAGTGTCTTCATTTACCAGCCTGTGTTATTACAGCTTGATCAGCCACAGCACAGCTAACTGTATAATAGGAGCTACTATCAAGTGACCTATATTCATCTGTGTGCCCGTGAAAGATTATTGAAGTGCATTTGGATATGTGATTTAGACTTTGCTCAGTTCAACGTTGTTTCTAGAAGCAAGTAAGCTATTCATTTCTGCCTTCCACCAGCCAGCTCCCAAATGTATCAATTTCAACTCATTCTCCCCAGCCAGCGTCTCTAGCAAATTGTTACATAGCAGGTGCATCTTCTTGGGCAGCCTGCCAACTCACAAGTTGTTACTTTTTTCTGAAAACATCTCTGCAGCCCAGAGATTTATGCTGTCATCACAAAATACAGATCTACAGCCCAGTTATAGAATAAAACGCTCTGTTAAGCCCACATTCAAAGCAAAGGAAAGTCTTGAAAATATGACTCAAGTGCTGCTTTCCAAAATCACCCAGCAATGGGAGGCCATTTTAACCCATCGAGTTACTTTTACTCAGACTGCTAATGATGTGTCATTATTAGAGGCTGCTCTAAGACAACTTTCCACACTTTATGAGAAGTATATGCAGTTAAGTCAGAAATATATTGACACTTTAGAGAGAATTAATTCAGACCATTCATTAAAAGAGTTGCAAAGCTTCCAGCAACTTAACTCTGAAAGAGACTGTTTAATTAGTGAGATTAAAACCAATGCTCAAGCAAAAATTGCTCAACTCCAGGAGACTGCTTCTCACATTTCTAAGGCCACTAGTCGTTCTAAAAGTGCAAAACGATCATCCAAATCATGATCGTCTAAATATTCAACGATCAGCCAACAATTTATACAAGCTCGCTCAGATGTGGCAGCTGCTAAAATCCAAGCAAGGTTTGCATAAAGGAAGGCGAACATGTAGACAGAGGCAGCTCTACAGCGGGCAGAGGCAGCTCGACAGCGGGCAGGGTCAGAGGCCGAGGCAGCTCGACAGCGGGCAGAGGCCGAGGCAGCTCTACAGCAGACAGAGGCCGAGGCAGATCGACAGCGGGCAGAGGTCGAGGCAGCTCTACAGCGGGCAGAAACAGAGGCAGCTCGTAAGGAAGTAAAGGCGATACGGAAGAGAGCGGAGATTGAAGCTCTGGAGAAACAATGTGAGCATGCCATCAGCGGTAGTGAAAGAGACAGTGTCAGTTTAAGTGAAGTGTCATCAGATCCTTTTGAGCGCACAAGGGACTATGTGCTAAGCCAAAATAGTGTGCCCCTGAATGCTACAGATGTTTCTGATAGTGGAGACATTTCTCCACAGCGGCAGGGGACAGATCCTTTGGCAGCACTCAGCTTTCAAGGTCAGTACAACGCATCACTCACTTATCAACCTGAGCTTTCCTCACACTTTCCTGCACTCCAGGCCCCTATACCTCAATGAGTACATTTCAAAGACATTTATTTTCAAGCCAATGCACCAACACGGTACCAACCACCTCACCGCTACACAGCTCCAATTGTACATGGAACCGAGCCTATGAACTTTAAGACAGTACCTGGTTTAAATGCTCATGCAGCTCCTTACCTACCCACATCTGTCACTTCTCAGTCAGCAATTCCCTGCCTAAAGACAGAGAAATCAGACATGTCAGAGTTCGCCAAATACATGGTCCGCCTTGAACTCACAAAGACCAGCCTCACAAGGTTTGATGACCAACCTGAGAACTACAGAGCTTAGAAATGTGCATTTAAAGCGACAATCAGTGACCTTGGCATTACGGCAGCTGAGGAGCTTGATTTACTTGTAAAGTGGCTAGGCCCACAATCCAATGAATGCATTAAGAGACAGATCTGTTCATACTGACAACCCAGGAGCAGGACTTATTGCTGCTTGGGAAAGACTTGAGCAAAATTTGGCAGTCCAGAGGCTACTGAGAACACACTTTTCAAAAGATTTCAGGCCTTTCCAAAGTTATCTGGTAAGGACAACCAGAAATTCTTAGAGCTCAGTGACCTGCTGTCAGAGCTCCAACTTGCCAAGGCAGACCCTCACTTACTGGGACTAAGTTACTTGGACACAGCTCATGGGGTAAACCCAATCGTTTCCAAACTGCCATACCATCTGCAAGAAAGGTGGGCTACACTTGGGTCGAGATATAAAAGGGATTATCAGGTCTCTTTTCCTCCATTTTCCTACGTCTGTGAGTTCATCAGAGACATTGCAAAAACTAAGAATGATCCAAGCTTTCCCTTTGGTGAACTTAGTGGACCTGGTCCACCCCCTACTGCACTTGACAGCTTCTACCCCAACTACAGAAACCATAGAGGTCCAGTGTCAGTGAAAAAGATCGACATTCTTCCTACACCCTCACTTGTGCATTGGCCTCAGAAAGAAACCACTCAAAGAACGCATAGAACTTTTGAAGCAATTTGGGGTATGTTTCAGATGTTGTGCATCTACTGAACACATAGCTGCTAAGGACTGTAAAACCCCTATCAAGTGGATAGAGTGCGACAGCGAAGACCATGTGCAGGCACTCAATCAATATGAGCAAAGCCCTGCACCACCTGCTGATTCCTCTCCTGTGTCACAGCATGGCGGGGAGGATACAAGTCAACCCGCAAGACCCACCACAGTATCTGCTTCGTGTAAACCTTTATGACAAATCATGCTCAAAAATATGTCTTGTCAAGGTATACCCTAAAGACCACCCAGAAAAGACTTTACGAGTTTATGCCATCTTAGACGATCAGAGTAATCGATCGCTTGCAAGATCAGAACTTTTTGACTTTTTCAACCTGAAGGGTGAGATGTATCCTTACACTCTGGGTACCTGTAGTGGCATCGCTAAAGTCTCTGGAAGAAGAGCCAGCGGACTGATGGTAGCTCCTGTTCAAAACAATATTGAACTACCCTTGCCTACACTTCTGGAGTGCAACCAGATACCATCCAACAGGGATGAGATCCCTACACCAGAGGCCACTTGTCATCACCCGCACCTGAGGTTAATAGCTCATGAAATACCACATCTTGATAAGGATGCCAAGATCTTGCTACTGCTGGGCAGAGACATTTTCCAAGTACACAAGGTACGCTGGCAGATGAATGGAGTGGGTGGCGCTCCGTTTGCTCAACGCCTTGATCTAGGTTGGGTCATTGTAGGCAATGTTTGCATAGATAAAATGAAGAAGTCTACACCAGTCACTTCATTAAAAACGCAGATCATGCTAAATAGTCCCAACTGCCATTTTGAGTCATGTCCATATCATTACTGCGTGAAGGAAAAGCTGAGCAGCAGTAAGTGTCAGCAAGAACCTCAAAACAACCTACCTCAGGATGACAGCCTGAGAGCAACAGTGCCTAATACAATCAGTGACAACAATTTGGCATCTGCAGAAGAAGTTAAAGAACTCATAGTAACATAGTAACATAGTATGTAAGGCTGAATAAAGACTTTAGTCCATCCAGTTCAGCCTGTTTAACTCCTTCCAGTGGTCTAGTAGCCATAGCTGGAAATGTTATTACATGCCAGAAAGGCATCAAGGCCACTTTTGAACGTTTTTACTGTATCCATCATTGCTACCTCTTCTGGCAGCGAGTTCCATAGTCTTACTGCTCTTACAGAGAAGAATCCCCTCCTATGTCGGTGGAGAAAGCACCTTTCCTCTAATCTTAGTGGATGCCCCCCGGGTTATGGTTACACTCCGGGGTATAAATAGATTGTGGGACAGATCTTTGTATTGACCCCGAATATATTTATACATAGTTATTAGATCACCCCTCAATCGTCTTTTTCTAGACTAAATAAACCTAACTTGGACAATCTTTCCGGGTACTCTAGCCCCCGCACTCCTTCTATTAACTTTGTTGCCCTTCTTTGAACACGCTCCAGTTCTGATATGTCCTTCTTAAGCACAGGTGCCCATAACTGTACACAGTATTCCATATGGGGTCTGACCAGTGACTTGTACAGGGGTAAAATGATGCTCTGGTCATGAGCACCTATGCCCCTCCTGATGCACCCCATGATCCTATTTGCCTTGGCAGCAGCTGCCTGGCATTGATTACTACAGTTGAGCTTATTGTCAACTAAAACCCCTAGGTCCTTTTCCATTGTTGTTTTACCAAGTGTTTCTTTATTTAGTGTGTAATCATGACACAGATTTCTCCTTCCCATGTGCATAACCTTACATTTATCTGTGTTAAACTTAATTTGCCATTTAACTACCCATGCTTCCAATTTATCTAAATCTGTTTGTAGCTGCCTGCTGTCCTCTTTTGTTTTAATTACTTTACTCAGCTTAGTATCATCTGCAAATATTGAGACTTTACAGTTTAATCCATGCCCAATGTCATTTATATACATATTCCCCTCGATTCAAAGAGCAAAAGTTAATTGATTTCGGATCGAGAATCGTAAGTTTGGGTGGGTGTTAGTCATTTTTTCCTGTTTTTTTGGCCATTTACGACTCGAGCCTACGTACGAATGCGTATATGCTCTTACGATCATCGCAAGTTCGTTCCTAAATTTTAGGATCAAAACGTAAAACTTAGGATCAAATCCTAAAACTTAGGATCAAAACGTAAAACTTAGGATAATCGAATGGGTTTAGGTGTGATTCAGAGAACAGTTTTCAAACCTCTAAATCCGTTTTAAAAGAAAGCCACTGCCGACACCTTTTAGCAGTCGGATTGCTGTTCTTGAACAGGTTTTTTGCCTATGTGGAGGAGTCTGCGCGTCTTGAGCTCCAATGAACTGCATGTATCAGCATGGCCGAGGCCATAAATTGTATGGCAATGCATACCTGATTCATGTATGCCTTATAAAAGCATTTTAATGTGGACCTTAATTAGTCCTTTGCATGTAAACCTTTATTTTGCAATACATCCATATATTTGCGTTAATTAAAGAAACTTATGTCCTTTGGTATTTATTTTTAAATTGATGTACTAGAATAATATTTTTAGATTGCATTTATTGGTGTAGTTGTTTACCTTTGCTTTGTTTAATTATTTAAGCACATCTTTGGTCAGATGCATCACACTTACTGAGGAGAGGAGAGCGGGATAAAGTGCAGGATGTGGGTTACTGCTGTATTTTGCACAGACACAGCAGAGCTGGGGGCACGGAAAGGTCAGAAATCAAAGAATGCAGAGCAACACAGTCACAAGGCCCTTTCTGTTTGCAGGCTGCCCGATAATACCTGACCCGCCATCTTGGCTGTTTCTAGGCTCATAACATGCAGAAGTTGCTGGGTGTTTTTTTATATTTGAGAGCAATCTGTATGTAGAGGGTGTGGGTAACCACACACAAAATTTTAAGTTGTACCATTTGAAGCCTAAATATTAAAATTAAATCCACAAGTAAAAAATGCAAGTTAACTAAAAATTAAACAAAGTAAGATTTACTTATGCAAATGCATTCATTAATGGTTGGTTACTACAAAATGAATGAAATAAAGAAAAATAAAAGACCAAATATTTAGAATGCACTTTAATGAGGTAAGTTTGTAGTGCGCAGCCGCAAGATCAGAAGGATTTACGTCCAGACAAAAAAGGAAAAAGGGCAAAACCAATGTTGCAACCTGAGAAATGAAACGGAAAATTCAGGATGGAAACTGACATAGGTCTGATTCCCGAACTGCCATACGAACGGACGTACATTTTAGGATAGAAACGTATTTGCTTATAGAATCACTCGCAAGTTCATACGAACGCACGAGCGCACGGGAAAAATAGGATGATCGGCACCCAAATCAAAGCTGTTACATGTTTCTTTGAATCGACCCTATTGAAGAGAATTGGTCCCAGAACTGACCCTTGTGGTACTCCACTAGTAACAGTGACCCAATCTGAGTGTGTACCATTGATAACCACCCTCTGCTTCCGATCATTAAGCCAATTTCCCACCCATCCGCACACGTTTTCCCCCAGTCCAAGCATTCTCATCTTTTGTACCAGCCTTTTATGTGGCACAGTATCAAATGCTTTAGAAAAGTCAAGATATATGATATCCAATGACTCCCCCTGATCCAATCTTGAACTTACCTCCTCATAAAAGCTGATTAGGTTTGTCTGGCAGGAGTGATTCCTCATAAATCCATGCTGATATGGAGTAATAAGGTCATTTTCCCCAAGGTGCTCCAGGATAGTATCCCTTAAGAAACCTTCAAACAGCTTGCCCACCACAGATGTTAAGCTTACCGGTCTGTAGTTCCCAGGTTCCCCCCTAGATCCCTTTTTGAATATTGGCACCACATTTACCAAGCGCCAATCCCTCGGAACAGACCCTGTAGTTATGGAATCCACAAATATTAGAAATAACGGCTTGTCTATTACTGTACATAACTCCCTTAAAACACGAGGATGTATGTCATCTGGTCCCGGTAATTTATCGATTTTTATCTGCTTGAGACGGTGCTGGACTTCTTCCTTGGTTAGACCAGTGACATTTAATGGAGGGTTTCGGTTATTCCCCTGCATTTCACTCGGCATGTCAAATTCTTTTGTGAATATAGAAGCAAAGAAGTTGTTAAGCAAATTTGCTTTCTCCTCATTTCCCTCTATAGGGGTCCCCTCCTTGCTTTTCAGGGGGCCCACACCCTCAGGTTTGTACCTTTTACGGTTTATGTAGCTAAAGAATAATTTGGGGTTAGTTTTACTATCTTTCGCGACCAGTCTTTCTGTCTCCAGCTTAGCTGCCCTTATCTGTTGTTTACATTGTTTATTTTCTTCTTTGTAGTTTTTTAACGCTTCCGCTGTCCCTTCCTGCTTTAAACGTTTAAATACCTTTTTTTTGTTGTTTATTGCCCCCTTAACCTTTTTATTTAGCCACATCGGTTTACATGTGTGTCTAATAGTTTTATTCCTGTAAGGTATATATCTGTCACAATGAAAATTAAGGATTCCTTTGAAAGTATCCCATTTAGCGTCCATGCTTTTGTTTTTTTAGGACATTTTCCCAGTCAATGCAGTGTAGGGCATTTCTAAGTTGGTCAAACTTTGCCTTTCTGAAGTCCCGCGGCTCCTTGTTAAGGCACCCTAGTGACTACTAATTGGAAATTAATTATATTATGATCACTGCTTCCAAGGTGTCCCCCAACCTGTACCTTTATTACTTTGTCTGGTACATTGGTTAGTATTAGGTCCAATATGGCTTTCCCCCTTGTTGGAGCTTGTACTTGTTGGGAAAGGTAGCCATCTTTTGTTTTAGATAAAAAACTATTACTTTTATTCGAAACACATTTTTCAGCATCCCAGTCTATATCTGGGTAGTTAAAGTCCCCCATAATCACTACCTCATTTAGTTTAGCGGCTATATCTGTTTGCCTTAGCATCATATTTTCTATGGATTCGGATATATCTGGAGGTTTATAGCAAATCCCCATCAGTATTTTATTTTTGTTTCTCCCTCCATGTATTTCTACCCATACAGACTCCACATGGTCATTCCCCTCACATATATCCTCCCGCAGAGTGGGTTGTAGAGAGGATTTTACAATTAAGCAGACTCCACCCCCTTTGCGTTTGTTACGGTCCCTCCTAAACACACAGTATCCCTGTAAATTTACTGCCCAGTCATAGCTTTCATCCAGCCAGGTCTCTGTTACCCCCACTATGTCATATTGCTCTTCTGTTATTATCAGTTCTAGTTAACTCCTGTCCAAGTTATGGACAAGGAATTTACACCTGACAATTCCAACAGCTTGGTAGCACACCTACCTATCCATTCTCCAAGAGAGACTTTACCTAACAAAGACTTTGACAAGGAAGTCAAAGACTTCAAAATGGAAGTGTTTGTCTTCAGCAAAAGCCCCTCTCCTGCTGTAGCAACCTATGGACTTAGAAGGACAGTACCAGAAGTTGAGAAGGAGTTTGGTTCTGCTGTTTGTCAGTCTGTTAAACTGGACTTTCACATGCAAGAAGATCCTAAACACTTGCCCACAACTGAACAGACATCTGAACATCTCAGCACATCACAAGAGATGCTACCTGTGGCAAACCTCAACCATCGCAAGATCATCTCCAAGAGCCAGAAAGTGATGAAAGCCTTTCCATCTGATGATCGTACCGTCAACCTAGAGGACCTCGACCTTAGGTCCAATATTCCCCCCATGCAATGCAGCCTAGGCTTGCTATGGGAAATCCAGCAGGATACCTTCACACTCCAGGCGTCAGTTTCTGATAAAGTTTTCACCAAACGTGGAGTCCTGACTGTTGTGAACAGTACCTATGATCCCCTTGGATTTATAGCCCCAGCAGCCATTCAGGGCAAAGTACTGCTGAGACAACTTACTACGGAAAACATAGACTGGGACACCCCTCTACCCCTGGAGAAACAGCAAAGATGGGAGAAATGAAAGAGTTCTTTGGAAGTATTGGAACAACTTCAGGTCCCGCACTGCTATGCTCCCGGCTCTATCCCTACCTCTGTCAGAAAAGAAGTCTGCATTTTCTCAGATGCACCCAATAGAGCCATTGCCACAGTAACCTACTTGACATTCTCAGGAACCAGCAGCAAATTGTACTGTAGATTCGTTCTAAGGTAAGCAGAGTTAACTCCGAAACCAGCCCACACTGTGCCTAGACTTGAACCTTGTGCAGCTGTGTTCGCAGTGGAAATTGCTGAAGTCAAGTTAGCAAGTAGAGGCCCAGAGCGAGTCTTCTTTCGGCCAGTTACTGAACTTGTTATCCTCCTTTCCAGAGAAGAAGTTACATGAAAAGGACATACTTCATTCTGCAAGGCCATGGCGGGGAGTATACCCTTCATTCAGCTGCTATGGCACACAAGATACTTTCTTGCTTTCAAACAGTGACTATCTTATACCACATCCATGGAATTTGGATTAAAAGTTTTTCCTTGGATTACTGGGTTTTTGAGGCCTTGGCCTACGGCAGCCTCTTTAATCTGAAGAGTGTTTTTTTTTCTTTTATTTGGATTTCTTCTTCCAGTTGTTAGGCACAAGAACATTGACTACGCCTTGTGGATTATGAACAATCTTCAGGAACATTGTTCGCTTCATGCTTAGAATAATTAAGAAAGTTATGCCATTGCATGTTTTACCTTTACAGGGTTCAAATCATCATTACCATTGGACAATTAATGGACATTTATATAATGTTGTTGTGTTATGTGAAATCTAAAGATTTCAGGCGGGGAGTGTCATGTCCCATGACTTACATTTCATTCTACCTGGGGTAATAGTTTAAAATATATGTTTATTTGCATAGGCTCAGCACTGTGCCTTTAATTCCCCTTATCCCCTCCAGGCTCCCTTAGTCTTTCTCTGATGTAAGTAACTCCTCCCCTCTTCCTCTCCCTGGTGGCCATTCTTACCCTGACATCCAAGGAGTGCACAGCTGCTGCTGCGTCTTTAGCTATAGTTCTTTCACCTGTTGTTGCTGTATAGATTCACCACAAGTTTTCCAGCTGCATTGAAAGTACACGTCTCCTGTACCAAGATTATGTACCAAAATAAAGCTTTTGAATACTTATCACTGGTCTACCAACAATTGAGTGAGCTATCTGCCGAGCCCTATGGAGCGAAGAAAACATCCAGCACAGACATACACAAGGAACGTAGAGCTGTCTACAGGATTCCATTTGCTGCCATCTGGTGAGTCAGAATAATAAAAATTTTGTCTGGAGTTGTGTTTGTTAATTATTAATTTAGTGTTTTCTAACTGCAAACCTGTTAAGGAGATCAAAAATAAAGCTTTTGTTTTTAAACAGAATTTGCACAAGTGATCTGTGTTCCCACAAGTATTGACAAGCACTAAACATTGGATCCCAATGACCAGGACTGGATTACGTGTGGTGGAGTCTCTAGGGTAGAAAGTCTAGTTGAAGCCTCCCAAAAGTAAATGAATCACTGACCCTGTTAACAAGTAATGGAGACCCCCAAGTGACCGAGGCCTTGGCTCTGTTGGATCAGTTTCTTGTTCTTGGTCACTACAGACCATAAGTAATACATTACTTGTCCAAATACTAAGTTGATAAATCAGCTAAAATAATTATTCATAATGATTACACAGAACAAATAATCAGGCCCCATTGCAAAGATTTGAGAAAAAATACTGGAGGACAAAAAACAATATTTTGCAGTTGAGTTTTTTTCATTTAAAGCCATATTGGCCATGTAAGAAAACTCTATGCTCTCTTTCGTACCCCACAGCACATTCAGTGTGTTCACATTCGGGTGATCAGGGCTTTATACATGCTGACATCAACAGGGATTGGTGTTCTGGCTCATTTAACAACCAGAAAGTGCAGACCAAAAGGGGGTCTCTCCTGTTGAGACTCCACCTCATCTGCAATGAATATTTATGAGCATACCCTCAGGGGTGCAGCTTAATGGCTGGTATGCGATAAATGCCAGGGTGACAGCTTAGGCCACCTGAACGCATTTTAATGAAGATTCTCCTCCTTGACTGGAGTCTGCCTTTAATGGGCCAGCAAGGAATTTAAGACTGCCTGAAGTTTCCTGGGAAGGCTGCACTTGGCATAAAAACAGAGAATGGAAAGTCCACCGGACAATGGAGGGGGCGGCACTAATTATAGTGCAGCAATTAGTCACTTAATTTCAGTAAGCGTTATCCTGGTGGGATCAGAATAACATTTCACCCTTATTTTAGATGATATGGATCACATTTCCTCTTCAGTGCTAATTATGGGGTGGGTGTTTCAGCTCCTAGCTGGGGGGGTTATTATTATTGTTGTTTATATATAAAGCACCATCGTATTCCGTGGCACTGTACAAAGTGTAATTTACAGGCGGGTGGGAAGAGTAACATAACTTTTAATACACAGGACATTATGAGTTGTATATAACAGAAATATAACTACAAATGCATATAATACATACAACAGGAAAACACATTAACATATGAGTACATGAGGAGAGAGGGCCCTGCCATTGCAAGCTTACAATCTAAAGGTAGAGGAAGGATACAAGAGGCTAAAAGAGTATTTGCTAAGCATGGTAGCAAGTGTTCTGAAGGGTGATAACACTGTAAAGTATATTAGTTTGGCCAGATAGTAAGGTTGTCTAAATAGATGGGTTTTGAGTGTTCGAATTATATGGGGAAGGGCATTCCAGAAGAACAGAATGGCATGTGTGAAGTCCTGGACATGAGAGTGGGAGAAGGTGATCAGGATTGAGGCCAGGAGAAGGTCACGGGCCGATCGGAGACTGCGTCTGGGTTGGGATCTTTGGACAAGTATTGAAATGGAAGGGCCTTGGCTATAGAAGTCTTTGTACTTTAGGGTTAGGATTTTGAGTTGAATTCTTTCAGATATTGGCCACTAGTGTAGGGATTGACTTAGAGGGAAGCACTGGAAAAGTGAGAGGAGAGGTGGATGAGTTGAGCAGCAGAGCTGAGAATAGATTGGAGGAGGGCCAGTTTGTTAGCAGGTAGACCACACAGGAGGGTGTTGCAGTAGTCTAGTCGGGAGATGATCAGGGCATGCACTAGAATTTTTGTGGTTTCAGGTGTGAGGAAAGGATTGATGCTGGAGATGTTTTTGATTAGGTGTCAGCAGGAGGAGTGACTGAATGTGGCATTGGAATGAGAGAGAGGAATCCAGTATAACATCAATACTTCAGGTTTGAGGAGCCTCTGTGATGTGGTCGTTGACAGAAATAGGTATTGGGGAGACAAGAGCAGAGTTGGAAGGCGGAAAACGACAAGTTCTGTTTTGTCCATGTTTAGTTTGAGAGAATGGGAGGACATTAATGAAGATGTAGCTGTTAGACAGTCCGGAGCACAAGATAGAAGGGAAGAGTGATCTTGGCTTGAGAGTAAATTTGAGTGTTTTCACCAGAGAAGTGGCCAAAAGAGTTTGAGTTGGCCAAGGCCATAGGTGTAGACTGAGAAAAGTAGGGGTCCCAGGACAGACCCTCGTGGTACCCTGATGGACAGAGGGTGAGGAAAGGAGTGGGATACACTAAAAGTGTGATCTGAGAGGTAAGACGGTGTCAACAGCAGAGGATAGATCGAGAAGGACGAGGATGGAGTAATGGCCTTTAGATCTGGCAGTTAGTAGATCTTTAGTGACTTTAGTAAGGGCAGTTACAGTGGAGTGATGAGAACAGAAACCAGATTGGAATAGGGGGTAGTAAGGAGTTCAAAGAAATAAAGCATTAGAAGTGTTAGTTCCAAGTGAACATGCTGCTCTAGAAGTTTGGATGTGAAAGGAAGCAGTGAGATGGGTCGGTAGTTGGTGAGGGCAGAGGGATCCAGGGAGGAAGCAAGTAGTAAGGTGGGTCTTGGAGATGAGGGAGAATAGTCTTTGATTAGACAGCAGGGAAAAAATGAGATAGAGAAATAATCAGGGATGGAGCTGGGGGGTTCTCTGGGTAGATTAGTGGTGCTAAGCTTAGTCGGGTGTTGTTTATTTTGTCTTGGAAAAAGGGGGCAAATTCATTTGCTGTTATTTTAGAATTGGGAGGAGGTAGGCAAAGGAAAGAGCTAAAGATGTTATACAATTGTTTGGGGTTCCGGCCTGTGAGGATATTAGGGAATCCAAATATGCTTGTTTGGCTGATGAAAGGGCATTACTGAGGTTCTGAAAGGCTTGTTTATAGATTAGGAAGTCGCCACTGGTTTTGGTCTTCCGCCACCGGAGTTCAGTGTCCCCGGAGTGCCTTTTCTGGCAATGTCCATGTTAAGCCAGGGTTGTCATTTTGCATGGCGAGGATGGATTTGTTGGCAAATTTCCAAGGTGGAACATGGGTGATCAAAAAACAATGCTCCTAGAATTCAGTGTAAATCTGTGGGCAACAACGGGTATCAACTGCATCAGTGCTGGTCAGGGGCCACATCTAGGTTTTCCTACATCCAGCTGTGTACCCAAAATATATTCTATATTTGGTAAAGGGCACTTTCAAAGAAATGTTATACAGGCCAAAGACTTCAATGGCTGTGCAAGAGGCTGTCAGCAGGAGACATCTCTACCACTGATGCCTATGCAACCACTGTTAGGGGCTTGGTCACTTTAAAAATGTTTGCCTGATTTACCCAACTTAATAGGAGAATCCTCAGGCATGAAACCATCAACCCTTCTATAGAGCATGCTTTGCTCCATATCCCTACTGAGTCTGGCCATGTTTTAGGTGATCAGCCAAAATCAGGGTAGGCCTTAAGTTAGAAGGTGTCCTGAGCCCCTCCAATCGACCCCACACCTAAAAAATAAATCTGGTGAGGTAAGCAGGTGGCATGCCCTCTACTTCTGGGACAAAACCCACTGTATGGGTTCCAGTAAACCCCACTTACCCCTCAAATGCAACCTGACAGAGCCGCTGCCCTTATCCCCCTGCACCTCCTCAGACCGCACTAGTGCATAAAAAATGTACATCAGCACCCCCCCCACAGTACCCTGTGCGGTTGCTCCATCTTAACACCCAAAAGCCGGACATGGACAGAGTATTGGATGTATTGTCCGCTCTTGTTCTTATAGCATTGTCCAAACAAGGAGCTGTCCAGCCATTGGACCCTGATTTAAACTAGTAACAGGTCCAAATTATCACTTTTCCAGTTCACATAGGAAGGGGGCAAAGATCAGTTAAAGATGGGGTATCGATCACCAGGACTCTTACTGACCATAGAACCTGGATGGAGGCAGTTTCTGTTCAGCATATATGCGCAATAGTCTGTTGATTTCCCTACATTTATAGGTATCTCATAGCCAGTTAGGCCTAAGAAATGTGCAGGTGGTTTACCCATTGTTGGCATAGATTGTGACTTAGCTGTGTTTGAGCAAGTATGCTGCTCATAAATAACCCCCCCCCCCCCCCCCCCAAGTTATACACGGTATAGTGCTGGTATATAAATAGCCAACAGGGCAAACCCAGAAAGCGCCACTACAAGATATGCCAGGCAAGTGTTGTTAGGGTGCAGATACACCTGGATACAACTGGTATGAATTTAAACCGGATCCATAGCCTGGCACAGTTGGAAAAGAAAGGTAGCGGCCATTTTGGAGCTTCTGCTCTCAACTGACATACTGACAATGCACAGTAACAGGAAGTCCAGCAGCCCTTCTGTTTGCAGGTGGCCTGCAAATACATGAGCCACCATACTGTTTTTAAAATTTACCACAACAGAAGTTAGAAAAAGGTTAATTAATTTTATGTGCAGCAATCTAAATTGCCCTGGGGAGGGATGTATATGAGCACTGTTTGTTGTGTTGGTGTGGTTTAAGTCATTTTGTTTTGTTGGTCTGCTTTAACCTCCCGTGACCTTCAGGTATATGCACTGCCCCCAGACAGATGCCCATTTTGGCTGCAGTCCAAAATGCTAAATTTGAGTCCGACTTCAAATCTCTAAAGTTTATATGATGATCGTAAGAAACTTGATAGAAACAACCCTAATCAAAATGAGTCAATTTTATTATTAACGTTTTATCTTTTTATCCCCACCGTTTTGTTTTAAAATGCATTAAAGGACATCTGTAATCAATACGCAGAAACCCTTTTAAACTTCCCATTCTGTGTGCTCCCACTATTGGCCTAAAGCAGGCCACGGTCAGTAGCACTCTGCTATGATGTGGCCCCAGGGCCGGATTAAGTGTGGTGAAGGCCCCCGGGCACAAAATCTGGTGGAGGCCCCAGATACAGTATTTTTTTTCCTTTAAAATAATTTGTCCAGCCATGTATCTGATTGGTGGTTGTCTGGCACCTGTCTGCTCACTAGAACGTCATATCGAGTCCCTTGTGCCACCCTTGTGCCGGTGCGTGCTGCTGAGGAACTCCTGCTTTGCCATTCTGGGTGGAGGGTAGTGTAGTCACCCAGCTGGTCCAGCAGAAAACAGTTCCCTGCATTGAGCTGCCAGCGGCTGTGCTTGGTGGCTTATGTGCAGTGAGCGGCCGCCGAGTGACAGCTCTGCACGCACCTATCATTGTAGCTCTAGACTCTCCGTCCCTGTGGAGGCTTTGGCTGCAGGTTTGCAAAAACAAAAAATAGGCTTGCCCAGGTGCGCCCCCACTGCCAGCGATAGCTTCGTTGCTGGCCCCGCGGCCCATCAGAGCAAAGACTGAAAAGCCTCCTGGACCAGACCATAACCCAAAGGTTGGTGTAGGCCCCCTTTGCAGGGCAGGGCATGCTCCCCTTGTGCCTCCCCCCATAATCCAGACCTGTGTGGCCCAGATTCGAACCAGTAGATGGTGGCACAACTAAAAGTTATACAAGAAATTCAATGTTTGAAAGTGAAATCAAATTGTGCAAAGGGAAAGTCTTATGTTTTTGTCTTGAAAAGTCCTTTAATGAGAGCGTTCATTGGAATACACTAGTGGCCACTAAGGGGAGCACTAGTCTCAAAAGCAAAATAAAACAGTGAAATGAAGGACTTTCTTTTTTTGCATTGAATTGTACTCTAAAGTAGCACTACAACAAGAAGGAGGTCGGCATAGGCAGTCCCTTCATGTCACCATGTGGCAGGTTCTGTGTTAATAGTTCCCCAGTTAAAGTCAAAAAGCAGAATATAATTTGTACGAAGCCTTTTGAAAATATTTCTTGCAAGCACAATAGTTATAAACAAGGATATGAGAATATGATCCGGCGTCAGCTTGTGCGCTGTCAGCCATCTGATTGTCGGAGGTGCGATCCAGCATTGTAGGTCTGGATCTAAACGTGTCTCGTGTTACGGTTATAGGTGTCATTCTTACCAGCGTACAGGAGCACGTCACGGGGAAACCCGAGCAGCAGCCGCAGGGCCCTAGGATTCTAACTTGCGCCTTCGGTTACATCACAAGTGCGTGTGATATCTCCTACAGGTCCGTCTATCAGCGGGGCAAAGCTGTTCCCACGTCCTAATGGGACTAAGAATTCAAACCGACATCATTATTTCCAGATTTGTTATCAGATTTATTATCATGTCTGTCAAAAGCCAACAGGAGTGATGAGAGACGTATCAATCTGACGCTGTAACACATAATACATATATTTTAAAGTCAACTGTAAGCAGTTAAAAGGGTAAAGGGGGTCAGTCCACCCAACAGCCTCCCTGCCGGGGCTGCCTGTGGAATTTCAGTCATCCCTCTGAATTGAATTGGCCACGTCATCTAATTTTTAATAAGGTTACTGTGATAGAGTGGGATATATATATATATATATATATATATATATATAATTTTTTTTGCATACATGTTTTTGTGCCCTCTGCACCCCCCAAAGAAGGGTTATCCATTGACGCACAAAGGTAGAGAAAAATATTTTGTTTATTTTTTTTTTTAATACCTCCCATCCATCCCGAGCACTGTGTCCCAAGCTGATCACTCTGGCTTCTAGCTCTCCTGCTGATGCTGGAAGCCTTTTATACCTGCTGAGTGATGGGACATAAAGGATTAATTTTAAAAAATGACATAGGGGGATGCCATTTTGGGGGGGGGGGGATTTTAAGGGTTAAAAACCCTGAAAAATCCCCCAAAAAATGAAGTGGATTTCCCCCTACCAAGCATAGCAAGCCCGGGGACCAGCTATGGGGGCTTGTAGAACAGGGCGCAGGGGCCAACTTTGATGGCCCCCCGCCTTTCAGACTACAAGCCCACACAGCCGAAATGGCCCCGGGCTCTCCTGCACCCCCCAGGCTTTGGGGAGGCTGAGAGTTAATAGCAAGTCATCCGCTAGCTGCAGATGACTTGCCAGCCCCCTAAGCCTTATGACCGGTTGTAGGGGTTTCATGGATCCCTCACCAGTTCACGAAGGGTTAAATGTAAAAAAAAAAAGACACCAAACGAGTAGAAAAAATATTTTATATGTTTTAATACTTATCTCCCATGGATTCATCCCTGAACACTGTGTCCCAGGCCACCAGTCACTCTGGCTTCTGCTCTCCTGCTGATGCTGGAAGCCTTTTATACCTGCTGTGAGTGATGGGGCATAGTGGGTTCATTTAAAAAAAAATGACATAAGGCCCTCCCGGGGGGTAACCCCATATTGTTAGCTAAATTTAGAGGTTAAAAACCCTTAAAAGTCCAAAACAATGATGTGGGGTCCCCATCACCCAGATGACTTGCCAGCCCTCCAAGCCTTGTGAACTGGTATAGGGGTCTCATGGATCCCTTACCAGTTCACAAGGGGTTAAATGTAAAAATAAACAGACACAGAGCAAAAAAGTGACCTTTATTATTATTTTTTCACTCACCTCCAATCCTGTGTCCCACGCTGCTGTCCCAGTGACAGATGACAGATGCCGGTGCTGATCAGATCAGGGCGGGTGGGGGGCAGGAGATCAGAGCCCCCTGCCGCCCGCCCTGCACTGGTACTACCAGTATCTGCCAGAGCCGGAGCAGATCTGGAAACTACGACTGATATCATCCCACTCCTCCCACAAAATGGAGTGGCTAAAAGTGTTGTCAGAAGCATTGGGGGGGGGGGGGTTGTTCCGGGCCCTTACTTGAAGCCTACAAAGCCCGGGAGCCCCCCCACCCCCAGTGAAGAGAAGACCCAGCTGGAGGGATCGGTCAAGGAGGTGAGTGGATGTCTTTTTTTCTTACAGCCGCAACTGTCAGCAGTGGTGGAAGCGGGAAGGGTCCTGTTTTGGGCACCCTTCTGAAGCTGGGAGACCGTGAGGTGGGGATCGGATGCCCCCCCCAGAAGAAGAAGAGACCCTCAGCTTTTGATCTAGGCCGGGGGTGAGTTTTTTTTTTTTTTTTTTTTTGAGAATAACAGGGGAAAATGGCAAGCATGTAGATTCTATGTGCTTAGCAACTGTCCCGATTCTTCCGGAGCTGTCCTGATTCTTCCACAATATCCTGGAACATTAATAATTGTCCCGGGATGCCCCTGCACCATGGGCTTGTGCCCAGGGCTGCTATGGTGCTGGGGAAGTGACTTGCTGACCTTCTGAATAGATACTGCCGGGTGGGACTTCCGGGCGGACGGGCGTGAAGAGACTTCTGAGTCGGGTGTGCGGGGGGTGAAGAAACTTATGGCCGGGAATGAAGAGACTTGCGGGCTGGCGTGAAGCCTACAATGCTGGAGGAGCTGATGTCAATCTGCCAGCAGCTGGGCGGGGCAGATGTTCTTATGGGCGGGGCCCATTTGTGCTGGCTGCAGACTCAGCAGGTTTAAACCCCACCCAGAAAGACGTCTGGCCCGCCCCCTGCTCCCAGATTGGCTGAGACTACTAAGAGGGCAGTGCTGGGATCGATTGAATAGGATGGGGCAGAGCTGAACCGGATAGTGAGGCTGCAGCCTGGCATGTAGCCCAGATCCTCCATCCTGCTCACCTGGACAAGTATGACCCCCTGTTCTGTCTGTTATGTATGTACAGTTATATTTCCAATCTGCACCCCCCTCCCTAGCCACCAAACCACACCCCTTTACCCTCCTCTCTAACTGCTGACCTACACCCCCAGTTAAAGTAGACCAAAACCCACGCCGATCGGCCCAGGCAAATCGATTACCTCCCCCCGGGGAACCCAAAATCGGGATGCCACTGTGTGAAACCCCCCAGGTCGCCAATGCACTTACCTTTGTTCCCGGTCCAATGGCGCACGTGCGAGCTGCATCCCCGCTATCCCTCTAGCAGGGCGTTACCCGCACCAGGCATTTTCGTGTGGCCTGTGCGCGCACGCTCCCTGTTAGAGGGTAGCGGGGGATGCGGCCGCCAGCGCGCTAATTGGACAAACGTCGTGGGACCGGGAAGAGATGAGTTGGCTGTGGCGATCTGGGGGTTTCACACAGCGGGGCACTCCCGATTGGGGTGCCCTGGGGGAAAGGACCAAAACCCAGGATAGTCAAAATCCTGGGTTTTGGTCCACTTTAAAAAAAAGAGCACCAAAAGGGAGGAGCAAATGGCACATTAAATTTAACCAAAACATTTTTTCTGTGCCCCAGGGGCATCCTGAATATGCCCATACAAACTTGCCTTTCCCTGGCCTTACACTGCATGTGCACGTTCTGGACCAGAGCCGTTTGCTGTACATCCCCTGCAGCGCACTACTCCAGCCTATCTCAATTTCTGGTGGCAGGAGCGTGCGAACATCCCAAAGATGCAGGGATGCGGCCACCAGATATTTACCAAGTGAGCCGCCAGAATAGTTGACTTTTGCAGCACCCGGGGCATCAAACACCGAACTGGGATGCCCCCGGAGAAGGCCAGCAGCCAGCCTTGGAACCTAAAATGCCACCCTTGGTTTTGTTATGCTTTAAAGTGAACCATAACCCAGGATTTCGACTATCTGGGGTTTCAGTCCTTGGCCCTGGGGCACCCCAATTTGGGATGCCCCGCTGTGTTATACCCCTCAGGTCGCCCGATCTGGCTCTCCCTTCCCCGGTTATATGGCACATGCACAGCCTGTCCAATCAGCATGCTCGACTGCACTGGTGCAAACTGGGCTTGGCTTGTCTAAGGAGCCGAGTCTAGCCAAGAAATGCCCAATGCAGGCGAGGGCGCCTGCGCCATTCACAAATGCTTGCCACGGGCACTCACCCTGCTAAAGGGATTGGACTGGTAGAGAAGGTGAGCATAGTGGGTGACCTGGGGGGACCTGGGGGGGTATCATGCATTTTAGGACTACTTGATTCCTTAGCCCCGGGGCATTCAGAATCGGGATGCCCCGGCGCTAAGGAATCAAGTAGTCCTAAAATCTCCTGATTCCAGGGCCAATCGGTGGAGGTTTTGGTCCCCTTTAAAATATGTTCTGTTGTTTGTCTTTGAAGTGGACCAACACTGGTGAGTTTGACCACCTTGGGCTTTGGTCCACTTTTCTTGGGGCATCTGGATTTGCAATCCCATGGCGCATGTGAGGGCTCTTGCCCAATCAGTGCTGTATGCCATGAATACTAATGGTTGGTATATGGCCCTGTGGACACATTCCCGGCCTCCCTGTGATCCGGCCACAGTACTGCCCCCAGCCTATCTCAATGGCTGTGTCTTGGTGTGATCTGCAGGGGATACAGCCACGGCCCCCAAATGCAGCTCTTGTCCAATCAGAGCTGTTTGCCTGTTGGCAAAAAGCTTAGATTGTTTACTACGGAAAGCACGCGCACAATGTGGGGAATGCAGGAGATGCGGCAGTGTGCA
The DNA here is from genome assembly GCA_027917425.1 of Gastrophryne carolinensis. NCBI lineage: Eukaryota > Metazoa > Chordata > Amphibia > Anura > Microhylidae > Gastrophryne > Gastrophryne carolinensis. Next base: position 205,419,614 of record CM051240.1, on the reverse strand, counting down.
CTCTTCATTTTAATGAGAGACGCCTGCCAAAAACCTGGTGACGCCAAATGGCTCTCATTGAGCTTGCGTATGCACCATTAGAACCAGGAAGAGATGAGTATACTGGGCATTTTGGGGGGATTCACACAGCGGGGTATCCTATATTGGGATGCCCCAAAGTTGGTCCTTGTGGCATCTCAATTTGGCCTGCTATGTGAAGCCACCTTGATCGCCCATTCAGTTCACGTTGCATGTGCAGACTCTCATCCAATCGGCACTTTATGCCAGGCATACTAATGCACAGCATAAAGCCTTTGTTATGAACTCAGCGTCGGTGGCCACATCCCCATTTCCCCTGTGGAGTGCGCGCTCCCTGGAAATCAGTCTACCTGAATAGCAGGAGTGGGCACAGCTGCAAGAATGCCAGGGTTGTGCAGGGCCTGCATTCACGGCAAGGTACTGGCGGAAAGGTAGTTCCTGGGGAATGGCACTGTATCCCGGGCATGGTAAGGTTTTTTTTTTACTTTATATCCCCCCATCCTGCCTCGGGAGGGGGGGGGTTGTTAAATGACTGCACATCCACTTCTGTGGGCTTTTTCACCCTATAAGACACACTATTTTTTCCCCCAAACTAGGGGAAAATGTCAGTGCGTCTTATTGGGCAAATGTAAAAATAAGGTATACTTACATGAGCCTCGCTCCTGCACCATGGCCACCAAGAGGCCAGCCGATGGGGGAGAAGCTGGTGGGCAGGCATGGAGTGGACAGTTTAAATTAACCCTGCCCGCTGTCCCCGCTCTGGCTTCTGCTGCTTCTCAGGCTGGCGTGCGCACTGACACAAACACTCAGGACTTTGCAGTGGGCAGAAATGGCATACATCCGCATCTATAGTCCTGAATGGACGTGGACGCAGGATGCAGCCACCTGCTGCACAGACCCGAGTGCACGTGCTGGCCCAAAAACTAGTTGCGGTGATGGCCAGCGTGGGGACAGCGGGCAAGGTTCATTTACTTCTCTTCATGCCTGCCCACCAGCTCCCACATCAGCTGGCCTCTTGGTGGCCACAGCGCGGAAGCGAGGCTCATGTAGGTAACTCTTTTTTTCTTCTCTCTAGTGCCCGGGGGTGGGGGATGACTCTGCCACACTGCCTATGGAAATGGGAGGGGAAATGCCACACTGCCTATATGGAGGAATGAGATGGAGAAGTGCCACATTATCTAAAGGAATGGGAGGGGGGATGCCACAGTGCCTAGGAGGAATGGGGGGGGGGGATGCCACACTGCCTATGGGAATGGGAGGGGAAATGCCATACTGCCTATGGGAATGGGAGGGGAAATGCCACACTGCCTATGGGAATGGGAGGGGAAATGCCACACTGCCTATGGGAATGGGAAGGGAAATGCTACGCTACCTATGGGAATGGGAGGGGAAATGCCACACTGCCCATGGGAATGGGAGGGGAAATGCCACACTGCCCATGGGAATGGGAGGGGAAATGCCACACTGCCTATGGGAATAGGAAGGGAAATGCCACACTGCCTATGGGAATAGGAAGGGAAATGCTGCACTGCCTATGGGAATGGGAGGGGAAATGCCACACTGCCTATGGGAATAGGAAGGGAAATGCTGCACTGCCTATGGGAATGGGAGGGGAAATGCCACACTGCCTATGGGAATAGGAAGGGAAATGCGTCACTGCCTATGGGAATGGGAGGGGAATGCCACACTGCCTATGGGAATGGGAGGGGAAATGCCACACTGCCTATGGGAATGGGAGGGGAAATGCCACACTGACTATGGGAATGGGAGGGGAAATGCCACACTGCCTATGGGAATGGGATAGGGGAATGCCACACTGCCTATGGGAATAGGCAGGGAAATGCCACACTGCCTATGGGAATGGGAGGGGAAATGCCACACTGCCTATGGGAATAGGAAGGGAAATGCCACACTGCCTATGGGAATGGGAGGGGAAATGCCACACTGCCTATGGGAATAGGAAGGGAAATGCTGCACTGCCTATGGGAATGGGAGGGGAAATGCCACACTGCCTATGGGAATAGGAAGGGAAATGCGTCACTGCCTATGGGAATGGGAGGGGAATGCCACACTGCCTATGGGAATGGGAGGGGAAATGCCACACTGCCTATGGGAATGGGAGGGGAAATGCCACACTGACTATGGGAATGGGAGGGGAAATGCCACACTGCCTATGGGAATGGGATAGGGGAATGCCACACTGCCTATGGGAATAGGCAGGGAAATGCCACACTGCCTATGGGAATGGGAGGGGAAATGCCACACTGCCTATGGGAATAGGAAGGGAAATGCCACACTGCCTATGGGAATGGGAGGGGAAATGCCACACTGCCTATGGGAATGGAAGAGGGGAATGCCACACTGCCCAAATCGGGAGGCCAACTTTGGTACATTGCAAATGGACCAAGACTTTGAATAGAGTTTTGGTCCACTTCAAGTGAAGGAGCATCCTAAACCAAATCTTTGAATGAAGTCCTATTGCAGCAACATTTATTATAATAATAAATAATAAAGTAACTTTCAATTTTAATAATAAATAACCTAAATATAATAAACTAGCTTCCGAGATGTTTTGTGATGTCATGTGAAGTGAGCAAGATATTCATTACTATTGGGGAGGGATCAAGGCCACGCTGCAGTAGAGAGCTGTAAACTGTGGCCTGATTTGAGCCACCAGGGGGAGCACAAGCCTAAATTAGTCGAGATTATATGAGGAAAATGAAAAGACAAAAATACTAAAAATATGGAGCAGCTCCCCTCCAGGCTGTCATTTTGTTCCTGTAAGAACAGATTGAAACATGGCCGTTCTTTTCCGGCAGGATTAGAAGATGCAGAGATGCCTTTGGACCTTAGAAATGTCAGCCCTAGAGCGGAATATTTTAATATGAGAAACCTTGTGTGTGCGTCATTATCTGTGCATGCAGCGCGTCTCGTGGCTCGGGTTACCCGGGTGACTTCCTCATCCTTGTGACTCGTCCAGTTTGGTCACAATCCCCAAGAGATTAACTGGCGAGGCCTGAAATCTGAGGGGTGGGAGAGCTGGCTCACTCGCCATTGTTTCTCTTTTAACCCCTCCCCCAAACACACATATATAATTATCAGCACAATGGGGGCATTTATTTGCTTCATCAGCGGCAAATGAGCTTCTACCTTCATTCTAATATATCTGCGATGATGGGATGGTAAACTGGCAACCTGGATGCTGGGGGGGGGGGATTGCAGGAGGGTGGATTTTAGTTGTAGATGGGAAGCCTGTGTCATGGTGCTGGACTTCCCATCCTACTAGGCTTCATTTAAACTCATTCTTGAATTTATCACTTTAAACCCTTAAAGCGGACCAAAACCTGTGGAGGAGGTGGAGCTTTACTGCTAAAACAGGCAGCATTTTATGGTATTCGAGTGAAGTAGGGGCAGTGAAAATTGGCAAAAAACTCTTCACGGGGGAAAGCAATTCAGAGGATGTTAGTTAAAAATGTGGGTTTTGGTCCTCTTTAAACCGGAACAACACCCATCTTTTGAAAAATGTGGCTGTTAAACCACTTTTGTGTGTGGTCCAGGAGAAATGTAATTAAAAGGAAGCCAACAACTTACTTCTAGAGTTCCCCCTAAAACAGCAATCCATCTTTTCTGGACTGAAGTCTCCTGCAGCTCTAATGTTCAGTGAGCGATAGGCACGAAAAAGAACAACACACCCGATTTTCACTTTTCGGGGTGTTGTTCCTCTCAGTGAGGACATCCCAAATTAGGATGCCCTGCTGTGTGTATGCTCCTAGGTCACTCACCTTCCTGCCGCTCCCACGAAGCAGACGACGAGAACACGCGCGCTGATTGGCTGAATGGCCCGTTGAACCAATCAGCACGCTCGCTTTCACTCTACACCCGAAGGGAGCCGAGCATGCCACTGGCCGCATCCCCTGCTCACCTCCTAGCCGTTGCCTGACCACGCTGCCCATTCAAAAAGGCCGGGCGCAGGAGCGCGCATGGCTAAAGGTGAGCCAGGATGCGGCCACGGCACAGAGATGCGGTGAGGGCTCTGCAACAAGGTGAGTGAAACAAGGCTTCTGGGGGTTTTAAACAGCGGTGCTTCCCAATTCAGGATGCCCCAAGGAGTGGAACTCGGATGGCCCTGTAGTTTTTAAACTCCAGGGCTTCCGATGTTCCTCTTTGAAGCAGGACAAAGCCCGATTAGATCACCAGGGATTCACCTTTCCTATGCACCAGCTCTTAGCCAATCAGAAGCATTTGTTGTGCATATTAATGCACAGCAAGCAGTTTTGTGCTCAGCAATCAGAAGAGAGAAGCGCCGCATCCCCAGGCACTGGCGCTCTGCAGCCCACAACCTCTGAATGGCTGGACACGAGCGCATGCACCATGCTTGAGATGCTGGGGATGCGGCCGCCGGTATTAACATCAGTGAGGGAGCCGCTGGAAAAGGTGAGTTTGTGGCGACCTGGGGGAGTCTGGGGGTTTCATACAGCAGGGCATCCTGATTTGTGATGCCCCAGAGAAAGGTCAGCAGCCTGCCCTGGAATCTAAAATATTGTTGTGATTTGTTCCAATTTGAGGATGTGTAAGCATACAATGGTCAAATGAACACATCACTATTATTATTTATTATTAAAGCAATTTTTAACTCTCCCACCTTCCAATGCTAAAATAAAAATGTCTGCTGTGGGCTTTAAACCACCATTTGTAAATAAAGTGAAACCCCCAGTTTTGCAGACCTTGTGCTGCCAGGCGAATGTGTATTTAGTGGGTACCTAATACAAGGCTGAGTGAATGGGTATTTAGTGGGTGACTAATACAAGGCCGGGTGAATGGCCTTTAGTGAGTGCCTAATACAAGGCCGGGTGAATGGCATTTAGTGGGTGCCTAATACAAGACCGGGTTAATGGGCATTTAGTGGGGGCATAATACAAGGCTGAGTAAATGGGCATTTAGTGGGTGCATAATACAAGGCTGAGTAAATGGGCATTTAGTGGGTGCATAATACAAGGCCAGGTGATTGGACATTTAGTGGGTGCATAATACAAGGCCGGGTGAATGGGTATTTAGTGGGGGCATAATACAAGGTCGAGTAAATGGGCATTTAGTGGGCGCCTGATACAGTGCCGGGTGAATGAACACACTGCTGGTGCCTAATACAAGGCCGGGTAATTGGACAGACTGTGGGTGCCTGATACAGGGCCAGGTGAATGGACAGACTGTGGGTACCTGATACAGGGCTGGGTGAATGGACAGACTGTGGGTGCCTGATACAGGGCTGGGTGAATGGACAGACTGTGGGTACCTGATACAGGGCCAGGTGAATGGACAGACTGTGGGTGTCTGATACAGGGCCAGGTGAATGGACAGACTGTGGGTACCTGATACAGGGCTGGGTGAATGGACAGACTGTGGGTGCCTGATACAGGGCTGGGTGAATGGACAGACTGTGGGTACCTGATACAGGGCTGGGTGAATGGACAGACTGTGGGTACCTGATACAGGGCTGGGTGAATGGACAGACTGTGGGTGCCTGATACAGGGCTGGGTGAATGGACAGACTGTGGGTACCTGATACAGGGCCAGGTGAATGGACAGACTGTGGGTGTCTGATACAGGGCCAGGTGAATGGACAGACTGTGGGTACCTGATACAGGGCTGGGTGAATGGACAGACTGTGGGTGCCTGATACAGGGCCAGGTGAATGGACAGACTGTGGGTGCCTGATACAGGGCCGGGTGAATGGACAGACTGTGGGTGCCTGATACAGGGCCGGGTGAATGGACAGACTGTGGGTACCTGATACAGGGCAGGGTGAATGGACAGACTGTGGGCGCCTGATACAAGGCCAGGTGAATGGACAGACTGTGGGCGCCTGATACAGGGCCGGGTGAATGGACAGACTGTGGGTGCCTGATACAGGGCCGGGTAATTGGACAGACTGTGGGTACCTGATACAGGGCCGGGTGAATGGACAGACTGTGGGTGCCTGATATAGGGCCGGGTGAATGGACAGACTGTGGGTGCCTGATATAGGGCCGGGTGAATGGACAGACTGTGGGCGCCTGATACAGGGCTGGGTGAATGGACAGACTGTGGGTGCCTGATACAGGGCTGGGTGAATGGACAGACTGTGGGTGCCTGATACAGGGCCGGGTGAATGGACAGACTGTGGGTACCTGATACAGGGCCGGGTGAATGGACAGACTGTGGGTACCTGATACAGGGCCGGGTGAATGGACAGACTGTGGGTGCCTGATACAGGGCCGGGTGAATGGACAGACTGTGGGTGCCTGATATAGGGCCGGGTGAATGGACAGACTGTGGGTGCCTGATACAGGGCTGGGTGAATGGACAGACTGTGGGTGCCTGATACAGGGCTGGGTGAATGGACAGACTGTGGGTGCCTGATACAGGGCCGGGTGAATGGACAGACTGTGGGTGCCTGATACAGGGCCGGGTGAATGGACAGACTGTGGGTACCTGATACAGGGCCGGGTGAATGGACAGACTGTGGGTGCCTGATACAGGGCCGGGTGAATGGACAGACTGTGGGTACCTGATACAGGGCCGGGTGAATGCACAGACTGTGGGTGCCTGATACAGGCCGGGGTCTGGATGGGCAGCGCACACACTTTATGACACGTACACAAGCATTAACATTGATAAATGGCGGTGAAATACAAATGTGGATAATCGTCCCTGTTGACTTCATGGCCCCAGGCCTGCTGAGACAATGGAGGGAGGGTCGCTCTGACAGTGGAGGTGTCTAAGTTTCTATTCTGCGCATTCTCAGGTCTGTTATGTCATATTAAATTAGTAATAATATGACATCATACAGGCAGAGGGTCGGCTGCGGGTCAGCTGGTTACACAGAACTGCATGGTGCTTCTAGTTGCACTATAGATAAACAAGGCTCAGGTTCAGGTAGCTGGGCTGCTATGGGTTGGTTGCTTTATATGTGAATTGAGCTTGTGGTTAAAGTGGACCTTCACCCTGAATAATAGCATATTTTATATGTTTCCCACACCCTGTACATACAGATTGCTCACATTAAAAAAACATCCTAACTGCATCTACTGCATGTTATGAGCCTTTAAACATCCAAGATGGCGGCTCATGGAGCATCAGGCAGCCTGCAAACAGGAAGTGTCTTCTGACTGTGTCGCTCTGCATTCTGGGACTGCTGTCCTTTCCCTGACCTCAGCTCTGCTCTGTCTGAGCAAAGCGCAGCTATTACCCTGTCCCCTGTACTTTGTCTCGCTCTCCTCTCCTCAGTTTGTGATGCTTCTGAGTCAAGATGGCGGCACCCATATCCTAGAGAGTAACGGCCCAGCGGGGGAAAGAATAAAAAGTGACTAAAAACCTAAAATATATTAATTTTACATGCTAGGGAATAGTTTTTTAAAGGATTGGGCTTTTCATCAAATCATGCTGAAGGTCCGGTATAAGAGGTGACCTGGGATGGAGGATTCTGGTGGTGGCCTGGGTCTTTTTTTAGTCTGAATCAGGCTGGGGAGTGCAGGGTCCCTAGTAGAAGTACTAGTACTAGATAAGGCTATTGGTTGGCTTGCTGGTCAGGCTTTATTATGGGTGGATCAGTATGGGGATTGGGTAACGGTCAGGTTTTGTAATGGGTGGACCAGATTGCAATGTGGGTCAGGCTTTATTATGGATGGATCAGGCTGGGGATTGGGCTGCAGGTCAGGCTTTGTTATGGGTGGATCAGGCTGGGGACTGGTTTGCAGGTCAGGCATTTTTATGATTGGATCAGGTTGGTGATTGGGTTGTGGGTCAGGCTTTTTATGGGTGGCTCAGGCTGGGGATTGGGTTGTGGGTCAGGCTTTATTATGGGAGGATCAGGTTGGGGATTGAGTTGTGGGTCAGGTTTTTATTATAGATGGTTCAGGCTGGATTGCAGGTCAGGCATTTTAAGGGTGGATCAGGTTGGGGATTGGGTTGCAGGTGAGGCTCTTTATGGGTCGATCAGGTTGGGGATTGGGATGTGGGTCAAGCTTTTGTTATAGGTGGATCAGGTTGGGGATTGGGTTGTGGGTCAGGCTTCATTATAGATGGCTCAGGCTGGATTGCAGGTCAGGCATTAATATAGGTGGATTTGGTTGGGTTGTGGATCAGGCTTTGTTATGGGTGGATCAGGTTGGGGATTGGGTTGTAGGTCAGACAGTATTATGAGTGGATCAGGTTGGGGATTGGGATGTGGGTCAGGCTTTTGTTATAGGTGGATCAGGTTGGGAATTAGGTTGCGGGTCAGGCTTCATTATAGATGGCTCAGGCTGGATTGCAGGCCAGGCATTATTATTGGTGCATTAGGTTAGGGTTTGGGTTGTGGGTCAGGCATTATTATGGGTGGATCAGGTTAGGGTTTGGGTTGTGGGTCAGGCATTATTATGGGTGGATCAGGTTAGGGTTTGGGTCAGACATTATTATGGGTGGATCAGGTTAGGGTTTGGGTTGTGGGTCAGACATTATTATGGGTGGATCAGGTTAGGGTTTGGGTTGTGGGTCAGGCATTATTATCGGTGGATCAGGTTAGGGTTTGGGTTGCGGGTCAGACATCATGGGTGGATCAGGCTGGGTATTGGGTTGCGGGTCAGCCATTATTATGGGTGGATCAGGTTGAGGAATAGGTTGCGGGTCAGGCTCTTTATGGGTGGATCGGGCTGGGGGTTCGGGGTCCCAGGGCCACACGCAGAGCAGAATCTCGGGTAGAAGTTCGCTCAGAATCGCTCGCATGCTACAGTGATGTCACTGTGCGGTTAGCCCAAGCTAGGGGTGTGTTCTGAAACCCCGCCCCCCGCATTGTTCAGCCAATTAGAGCGCTCCTCAGCCCACCAGCTTGTCCAGGCAGAGCAGGCTTGTGCTGGGTGCTGAGGATCGGCGGCGCGGCGGGGATCGTGGAGGTTGCGGTGCCGGATTCCCGTGCGGGGGGTAAGTCGCTCTGCCTTGGTGTCTGTGGGGTTGCTGCTCGGTACGATCAGAGATCGGGCAGCGCTAGGTCCTCACCCTGCAGGGATGTCTGTCTACCAAGCCCTTCTGCTGTTCTCCACCTGTCAGCATGCTGGGACTTGTAGTACCACCCACGGCAGACTGTGTTACTGAAGAGCACTTTTGTTATTTATGTTGGACACCACTATATACCCACACACACCAATGATTCCAATGAAATGATTTTCCGTTTATTTAATTTGGTATGATTCGTATCGATCAGGTCAGACCAAAAACAATTAGTTTAGTAAAGTTGAATCCTATACAATGCTTTATAATACACACACACACACACACACACACACACACACACACACGGATTAAAATGATCGATCTGATCTAAAGTCTGAAGGATCTGCCCATACACATGAAGTTTGATCAATCAAATTTGATCTATTTGATTTCAGTCCTTTCGGATGCAGAAACAGTTTCTTTTATAAAAAAGTGATCCATCTGATCCCTGTTATATAGGCATATATGGTCATAACTACAGAGGTGCATATTTAGTGACTGCAGTGGGACCCATGATTCCAGGGCCCCAGCATTATTGCCCCCCCTTATTTCTTTGTCTCACCTTATTACTTTGATTTGTGCTCACATGAAGCTATGTATAGAAAGAAAGCAGCATTTGTATTTGTTGATTCAGTGTTTAGTATCTAATTGGTGTAACTAAATGTGACGGGTAGGGACGGCCCTAGGGTAAGTGTCACCCTGTGCAGGATGGCGCCCCCTAGAGACACACACACACATAGAATGGAAAGTGGGCAAAAGAAGAAACATGGAAAAGACAGAGACAAGGTGCCAGAACAGAGGGAATGCTGAAAAAGACTGAAGGTAGACAAGAGAGAAAGAGGAAATGTAGAAAACAGATTGATAGAAGCAAAAAGGAAAGTCATATTGAGAGAAGGTGAGAGGATGGAGAGAATGTGGAAAAGAGAAAGGAGAACAGATAGAAAAGAGAAAAACTTAAAAGAAAGAAATAAGAAAGAAAAAGTGAGAGAGGGCAAAAGAGCAAGAAAGAAAGAAGGGATGAAGATAGAAAGAAAGAGCGAGACAGCAGCTTGCACACCCCAGGGGCCACCCATAATGACGGGGCCCTGCTGCGAACATTTATCGGGGCCCTTTAAAGGCTCATACAGTAAACTCAGTCTTTTAAAGTGGACCAACACCCAGGGGTGATCGGCCCGGAAATCTATGAGATTCCCAGGCCGATCACCTCCCACCCCGCGGGACATCCGAGATCGGGATGTCCCGCGGGGTGAAACCCCCCAGAAACCCCAAAAAGATCTTACCTGATCCGCCGCCTCCCGCCGAGAGTGACGCGCGGGAGGCGGCGGCGGCGGAAGCGGCTTGGACGTTCCTGTCCCCCGCCTGGACGTTGGCGGGGATTGGCTGTGGCGTTCACGTGGGAGCGGGGAGAGGTGAGTTTTTTGGGGTTTCTGGGGGGTTTCACACAGCGGGGCACCCCCGAAGTGGACCAAAACCCAGGATAGTCAAAATCCTAGGTGTTGGTCCACTTTAAATCAGTTGAATGCAACTAGATAACTAAATCAGCAGCGATGAATGGTGCTTCCTTTCTCTAAATGATGCCAAGTGAGCACAAATATAATAAATGGGGTGCAGGTGCAGCAAAGATAGGGCCCCTGACCTTCTGGGCCTTGGTGCAGTCACAGCCCCCCTGCGCCCCCTATAATTATACCTCTGCTAATGGGCATCCTATGGACTGAATGTCACAGGAAACAAGTTTTACTGTACGAACAGCGCAGGGCCCAGTCACATTTAGTTACACCTTAGATGTTATTGATCAGTCCTTCCCTAATCCATTTGGTATCCGGCCAGTCAAATTAAAGGCAAGTGTTCTGGTACAGTTCTGTACCTTTTCTGGGTTCAGCAACTCACAGCTTTTAGAGTGACAGTGGGGTGAGGAGGTCTATAGCGGCAGTCTTTAACTCCTGTAATGACAGATTCTCTTTATATTTGGATGACAGTAAGGACAGTGATGCAGGACATGGGTGAGCCATCCAGCTGTGGTGGGTGGGGGGCTGACTAGAGCCCCCCCCCCCCGCCTCACCTGCCCCTGTGTTGCAGCTGTGATGTCCTTCGACAATGGCACAGCTCATATTAAACCCAATTGGAGTGGACTGATCAATGGTGGAGAGTGGGATGTGGTCAGTTGTGTTATTCCTTATTAGACAGCCAAAACCAAGCCTTACCTCAGCCCTGCTCTTCCTGTACACTCGATTAGAATGTTTACTGAAAGACTACAACTTGCTATCAGAACAGCTCTTGGAAAAAGTAGCTCAGGGGCCACAACTACTTTGGGAGGGAGGATTTTTACGACCATCGATCAAACCACTGGTGCCCCCCCCCCCATACCCCACTTGCCATCTATTTACATTGATCTGGGGTGTGTGTCCCTCACATGCTCCTTATTTTTTTTCCTTTAATTTACTTACGGTAATAGATTTGATTATTAAATCAATTCAAATGAAAATATTTTATTTCTTGTACTGTTAAATTTGTGTGTGTGGGGGGGTGAATTGATCACAATTTTGGGGTGAAAGCTTGATCTCCCCCAAAAGCTCCCACCTTCTACCACTGCTTCCCAGCATGTTCTTATCTTGAGCGGGGGACCAGAAGGCACAGCATACACTGCTGCAGCCAGCGCCACCTTTTGGAAAAGTGTGGTCAGAGGATACCATGCTCTGGGGCTAACAATCCCACAAGACATGGGTCGGGTGATCCTAGCGAAGTAGATGGCAATAGGGAAGCTCAATGAAAAGGGGCAATCTGAGCCTAGGGGCACATAAAGAATTCCTTATAGCCGTCAGCATGCTGCCTACCTCACCTGAGCCTTTGCCAGGGTTTGAATTCTCACACCACCTCCACTTCCTGCCTCTCTAATCTTGCCACTATACCCCACTTTACCCACCCACACTCTAGTACCCCCCCCCCATACAAAGACACCCTAGCCCATGTGCTGCACCTGCAATGCTATAGCCTCCACTTGACTCACATGACTGTGGCAGGGGCATACTCACCTTGGCACAGTATCTTCCGCTAACTATATTAAAGCTTTAGTACCATCCAGCCATAGAACATTGAGGTGGGGCTCAGCAGCTCATGGGGGGACCAGTCCGCCTCTGTCAATGTGCATGTTGCTACTGACTCTCCCGTCTCCCCTTCTCCACCCCAGCCCCAAAGCAACTGAAACCTCTACTTTTGCCAGTAGGAGGTGCGAGCTAATGCATTGTGCACTGTGGCTTCTAGTCCCCCTGAAGAGACCAGGTGGCAAGTCGGGATGGGGTCGCTAAGGGACATTCTTCCCTTATGCTGTAAGAATCTGTATGTTGTAATGGAAAGAGTGCCTGGTTGGGGGCTACTGTGTGCTCAGTGATATATATTGTGTAACTAACAATCAGGAAACTTGGGCTCGCCATGAGCAAATATTTCTTGCCATTCTCTTTGTCGCTTTGAACTTGCCCAGCGTGACCTTCGCAGTTCAGCAACCTGTTCTGGCACCCACCTCCCCTTCCGAATGTACGCCGATGAAATGTGCGGCCCACTGGTTAACCTCAGGGGGGTGTTGATGGCCCCTCTGGGTGGTAGTGACTTGTTGCCTCTGAGCTGCATGGGTTAAAGTTGGATTCTATGTTTCAGATCATGTGACCCATTCATGTGTCAGCTTTATAGGTGTTCTTTCATGTATTATCTAGGGACAGAGCTTTCAATATTCTTGTTGTCATTATTGTTTTTGTATCTTTTGTTTGTTTAATGATTTTATTTGTTTTGAATAAAAATGGCAGAATAACACTGTTGGAGAATGCAGAGATTCAGGCAAGAAACATGTTTCCTATTATTCTACACTGTACATTCAATATTATTGTTTTCATTATCTGTTAATATTTAAAGCGAGACAAAACCCATGGTTTTGACTTTCCCAGCTTTTTTCCTGTTTCCCTTCCCGTTGCATGAGCCCCCACCCCCCCACCCCCGTTCGCCAAGTTAAACTCACCTCTGTTTGGCCCAATGGCACATGTGTGGGGCGCTAATGACTTGTCAAATGACTCTCATTGGCTATAATAGGGAGCATGCACTGCCGCATCCCCTGCATCCCCGGCCATGCATGCGCAGCAATGACAGCTGCCTGCCAATTCACGTCAGTTCAGTGGGCGGCTCTCATTGGACCAGAGCCCACGCATGTGTTGTTGGACAGGTGAGTGTGTACAGGCGCCCTGGGGGGGTTTCACACATTGGGGCATTCCGAATCGGGCTGGGGGAAAGACTGCGGCCAACCCTGGAATCTTTTACATTCCAGGCCAGCCGCTGGTGTGGTTTGTTCTGCTTTTAAAAAGGACCAGTTCATTATAAATGTATCCTGTTCTGCACACTCCCCACCAATGCACAGTGCAGTCGTTTGTAGAAAATACTTCCATTGAAAGACAACATTACAGCGGAACAAAACCCTGATATCTAAAAAGTTCCAGGGCTGGCCGCTGGCCTTCTCCCTAGGCATCCCAGGTAGGGATGCCCCATTGTGTGCCCTCACCTCGGGGGGGGGCGCCGCTCCCTCACCAATATAAACACCGGCGTCCGCAGATAGGCTGGGGGCCCGCTGCAGGGGATGAGGCTGCCCTCGCTCCGCTTGTCATAAACAGCAGTTTGCCGAACATTGAATATGCAAAGTAAATGGGTCTGATTGGATGGGGATAAGGTGAGTTGTTCTGGGCGAACTGGTGGGCATCCTGATTTGGGATGACCCGCTGTGTGTATCCCCAAGGATCACCTGTGAACTTGCCTTTTATCAGCGTTTGAGCTTAAAGTGGACCAAAACACAGGATTTTGACTATCCTAGGTTTTGGTCCTCTCCCCCGGGGCACCCCGATCGGGTGTGAAACCCCCCAGATCATCAATTCCAACTCACCTCTTTCCGGTCCTACTGTGCATGCATGGCCACTCGTCCAATTAGCGTGCACAGAGCCGTTGACGTCTCATCGTCTAAGCCTTCGCCTAAGGCCAGTGGCTCTAAGCGCACTGGCGGCCGCATCCCCCGCTTCCCTCTAAGAGGGAGCGTGCCCTCGCTGGCCATTCACTGCTAGAGGGATAGAGGGGATGCAGCCACAGCTCGCGCATGCGCCATTGGACTGGGAAACAAGGTAAGCGTATGGGTGACCTGGGGGGTTTCACCCAGCGGGGCATCCCGATTTTGGATTCCCCGGTGGGAGGGAATGGATCAGCCTGGGAATCGTATAGATTCCCGGGCGATCGGCATGAGTTTTGGTCAACTTTAAGAGCAGCAAGAAATCTGAGTTGTGGGCATGCCTGTGCCAGCCATTTAGAAAACACAGGGATATGGGCGTTGGCCCCAAATTGAGATGCTCCTTAAAGAGGGTGACCACCACCCCTAAAGTCTTTATACTGGGGTGGTTGTTCCTCTTCAGACAGCAACATAAAAAATAATAAAAAAAACAACAATAAACTATACTTCCCTTTTGTCCCCTGCAGGTCCGCTGTGCAGTTCCAGCGTCTTCATACTAACCAATGGTGCAGAAGAGCAATTCAGCCCATCTAGCCTTGTATCTGCCCCTAACACACCTGCTCTTTTCATTGCAATGGCAGGGGGACGTCCTTGCCACCTTGGTGATGGTTGTAGTGGATGTGTTGACGGACGCCACCCGGCGCTGGAGGGCCGAATACCTCTCTCTCTGTTATCAGTAAGATTGAAGACAGTGGAGCTGGGACAAAATATTACTATAGACGTTTGTATGTTATTGCCTGAACAGGGCGATGCCCCATAGTGTGACCCTGTTTCCCTGTAAACCCCCCTCGAACCTTGATTGACAGCTGCAGCAAAGCCTCACCACACCCAGCAGTATCCCATGCCCCCTGAGCCTGTGCAGTCCTGGGTTTTGGTCCACTTCAGGGGGGCACCCCGATTTGGGGTGCCCCGCTGTGTAAAACCCCCCAGAAAGCCCCCAATACTCACCTCAACACGCTCCCACGTGGCCACGGACAAGCGGGTGACAGCGGCGGACAAGACAGTGCGCCCGCCGTTGCCTCCCGCACGTCGCTCTGACAGGGCGCGCGCCCGCGCCGGCCATTCACAAACGGCCGGCGCGAGCACGCGCACGTCTAGAGGAGCGCGCGGAAGATGAGGTGAGTTTATTTGGGGTTTTGGGGGGGGGGGGCCCTCACCGCGGGACATCCCGATCTCGGATGTCCCGCGGTGAGGGAGGTGATCGGCCCGGGAATCTTATAGATTCCCGGGCCGATCACCCCTGGGTGATGGTCCACTTTAGGTCTGTCAAGTATGCAGAGCGTGGATGCTGTCAGAGGCCCGCACATGTGCTGTGGGATCAAGAATCAAGATGAATACACAGGGAAATCAGGGGTTTTTCACACTGCAAAACATCCCATGCCTCTAGGATAGGGCATCACTGGGCTTACACTCCATTACACTCCAGATCCAGCCAAAGTGGGTTTTTGTCCTCTGTAAAACATATATATATATATATATATATATATATATATATATATATATATATAATCATTATATTAGCATTATTTTGTATTTGTCACCATACAGTAACAGTAAAATAATTACGTGATTGGGCATGGTGGAGACGTTTTCTTTAAATGGTAAAAACTAAAATATAATCATTAGGAGCTGTGAATATTACTTTTAGTAATATTAGTTTAGAATTTGAAAATTGGACTTTAAGAGGAACCTAAAGTTTAAAAGAGGGAGAGGCTGTGGTGTGTGTGGTGCCTTTTAATAATATGCCTAGGTGTTTGAGTGATTTATTGCGGGGGCCTGGCAATAGTGTTGTTGTTGGCCTTTTAGGGTCTGGCTTATTCATCTAAATATTAGTGTAGTGTAGATCTCTGGCTCAGATCTGCGTCTAGGAATTTCAAGGGGAAGTCAAGTCACCACTTCTTCATTTACTTGTATGGCAGCAAATAGCAGACAGTGATGTAACTGCCGGCAACCAGTCAGGTTTGATGTGCAAGCCCAGATTGGTGGCCGACAGTCAGGTGATTGGAAGCCATGTAATCAATGAAGAAGTGGTAAGAATTGGCTGACATGAACTTGTAACTTTTTCAGTATTCCTTTCTGTCTGTGGGCCTGTTGTAGAGATTTAGAGGCCGATTCATTAATAGCGCCAGGTAGCGACAGATGAGCGACTGTAGCAGTATTTTCACAGCGCCCGCTAGTAGTCGCTGTGCTTGGCCGTTGTTCGGTTGTTGACAGCGACTCAGTCAGTGTGCGGTAATGTTGAATATTGGGTGAGGAGTCGCTATTTGACAGGTTCTGCCCTGTATGGGAGCGCATGATAGCGAATGGCCATAGCGAACGGCTCCCACCATATTCATTAACAAATCACGCTCAAAAAATTCTCGCGCTGTGAAATGCATGTTTAAACCCCCAGAGCGCTGGCGGCGATGGGTTAAAAGTAGTTTTTTAACCCCCAAACAACCATATTTTTTGAAACCAAAAAAAACAAGTTTATAAAAACATTTTGTAATATGAATACATTAATATCAGACCTGTAATATCAATTCTGCACACATTTTTTTTTTATTTTTTTTTTTACCTTAAAAAAAATAACTAACATGGCAGAAGTGGTAACAGAAATTTTCAAATAAAAAATAAAATAAAAAATGAACAATTAATTATGAATATTTAAAGATTGTTCCATTGAAATGCATTGGAGAGCCCCAGGTAGCGAGAGGTCATACCTGTCGCTGTTCAAGGTCGCTCGCTGGCGCTGTGGGGTGAGGCTGGAATAATGATGAATGATTCGCTATCTGGCGCTCTCTCAGTCGCTAAGCAGGATCGGCTTGATAAATGTGTGATTGCGGAGGGGAGCCGGCGTTCTCGTGGCGGTGAGCGTCATTACCGCTCGCTCACCAGTCGCTACCTGGCGCTATCCCTTGTTAAATAAGGGCCCAAGCCTCACTTCTCTGAAACCAGAGAATCATTTAACAGAAAATCTAAGGGTGTCACTTAAAGTGGACCAAAACCCAGGATGTTGACTATCTAGAGTTTTGGTCCTTGCCCCTGGGGCACCCTGATCGGGGGTGCCCCGCTGTGTGAAACCCTCCAGATCACCCAATCTGACTTACCCTTCGCCGGTCTTATGGCGCATGCGCGGCCCCTCTTCCAGTCAGCATGCTTGGATCTGCTCCTGACCCTTCATCTTAAGAGCTTGTATAAGAACAGCGGATCCAAGCACACTGGCGGCTGCATCCCCTGCTACCCTCTAAAAGGGAGCGTGCCCTTGTTGGCCATTCACAAATTCCTGATGCGGGCACGCACCCTGCTAAAGGTATAGCAGGGATGCAGCCGCTGCCCACGTATGCCTCTTTGGACCAGGAAAGAAGTTGAGTTTCCGGGTGACTTGGGAGGCTTCTTAGCCAGGGGCCAGCACCGTTCTGCCCGCTCAGCCAATCGCCAGTCGATTTTGCTCGGTTCTGTTAGTCCCTTGGGCTGAAGGGAGTCCATCGCTGGCCGCATCCCTACTCTGTTTATAGCTGTGGGCGTGCCAGCACCACCCGTTCAGAACGGACTGGCGAAGGTGCACGCACAGCTAGAGGTGGGCGGGGATGCAGCCTCGGCACTGAGGCGTGGGAAGGGCTCCTAGAGCAGGTAAATGGAACAGCCGGTCTAGGGAGGTTGCACACAGCGGGTCATCCCAATTTGGGATGCCCCAATTTAGGACCCAGGTGGGCCTCCGAAGTTCCTTTGTGAAAAGTTAGGAACTTTTGAAGGCCTCAAGAGTTGGAGAGTGGTAAATTGTATTGGCAAGAGCATTTCAGAGGAGTGGAGTGGCTCATGTTAAGTCCTGAAGAAGAGAGTGTGAGAAAGGGTTTAGGACCGGGCACAGGAGGGGTCATGGGCAGACAGAGAGGAGAGGAGAGATGGATGATGGGAGCAGCATAGCTAAGAATACATTAAGCTAGTCTATTGCCCTTATTCATCAAGCGATAGCGCCAGGTAGTGTCTGACGAGCGCCAGGTAGCGGCAGCTAACGGCGACTACCGACTCAAGTACGCCCGGCGGTGGTCACAATGACGCATTTATCAAGCAAAATGAGGCTAGCGCCAGCGAGAGCGACGGCTAGCGCGGCATTCATCATGAAGCCGCCTGGACCGAACAGCGCCGCTGCAAATTCCCTCACAGCGCCAGGTATGAGCTGTCGCTCCCTGGCGATGTCCAATGCATTTCAATGGAGCAATCTATAATTAATCATAATTAATTGTTTTTTTTTTTTTTTTTTTTTTTTTTAATGTCAAAAAATCGGAGAACACTTCTGCAATGTTAGGATTTATTTTTAAGTAAAAAAAAAAAAAAAAAAAATTATGTGCAGAATTGATCTAACAGGTCTGAGATTAATGTATTCATATTACAAAATGATTCTAAAAACATGTATAATGTTACATTCAAAAAATATGGTTGTTTAGGGGTTAAAAACTAGTTAATACACATCGCCGCCAGCGCTCTGGGGTTTAAACAAGGAATGGACAGCGACAGCACATTCGGAGCGTGATTTGTTGATGAATATGAAGCTAGCCGTTCGCTCTGGCCATTCGTTGTCAGGCGCTCACATACAACGCTGGACCTGTGAAACAGCGACCCCCCAGCCCGTATTCAACATTACCGCACACCGACTGAGTCGCTGTCATCAAGCTAATGCCGGCCAAGCACAGCGAATACTGGCTGGCGCTGAAAAAATCACGCTACAGTCGCTCATCTGTCGCTACCTGGCGCTATTGATGAATCGGCCTCTATGTGCTGGTAGACAGCAGAGGGGGGGTTGCAGTAGTGTAGTTGGGAGATGATCAGGGCAAACACTTGAATTTTAGTGCTTTCAGGCATAGAAAAGAGACGGGTGTGAGAGTTCTGGAGATGACAGGAGGTGACTAGTGACTGACTGGAAGATGTGAATGGGATAAGTCCAGTAACCAGCAAGCCATTGTGTTTGAAAAGCTGCGGAGGGTTGTGCAGCACCAAAGTGCTCATCCTATGATAGCGCCCTCTAGTATGTGCGCCCTGTATATGCAGAGTAGGAGTTGATGGATGACCTGGCCATATTGATAAGGTGGGTATATGCTCCTATTAAAATAGAGATAAATAGAGGGGCATTACCTACTTGTTCCCTGTGACATGCGGGTACTCTCATCCCAACCATTCAGATAGGCTGGTATGGGAGTGTGCATGCTACTGGGGATGCAGGGTATGCAGCAGCGTGCGTTCCTCATTAAAGCCATTTGCCGACTGACATAGTCACAGCTGATGTCTCTTATTGAACAAAAGCCCGCACATGCACCAGTGGAACAAGTAAGAGGTGAGTACATTGCAGCGTTCTGGGGGGTTTCGTACAGCGGGGAATCCCAATTCAGGGATGCCCAAGGGAGTAAAAAAATGAATTGCTATTTTCGCTTACCCTGACATACCCTGTTTTGGGGGCTCTATTCCTGTGCTCCATCATCATCAGATCCTGGCCCTTGTGGCGGGCCTTTAGGACCTAATGAAAGAGGACACAGAGATTTGAACAAGAGCATAACTCGGGTACTGGATCATGATGTAATCCGGCAATCGCGGGTCCTGACACTGTCACGATCTGGGACTTTGGGAAATGGCCGGATCTATTGCTGGGAAAAGAGAGAAGACATGATGGCGAAACCATCCAAAAGGTTCTGCCTGTGGGGTAAAGGATGCGAGGGATATTAGCTGAAGAGATGGGTTTTGGTTTGCATTTAAGGGCTAACAAATACACACTGAACACCTGTTCCTGATACTACATGAGTCTATGGGGGTAATTTAAGAGGGGATAGCGCTAGGTAGTGCATCGTAGCGGCAGGCAGCGCCTGGTGAACGCGGGGCGCTGTACGCAAAACCACATTTATGAAAGTGAATCTGGTGAGCGACTCTAACAGCGCCATGTAGCATCCGATGTATTATTACAGGCAGCTCAGCGTATAGCGCCGGCACTCTAGCTTCCAGAGCGCCAGGTATTACCTTTCGCTCACTGTCGCTCTCCCATACATTTCAATGGACGTTCATTTGCTTGTGTTTAAACAGAGCATTTGACATTTTTTTTTTGTTTTTTGCTCAAACCATTGTGTCACCTCTCCTGGCTGCAAACAAACATTTTTAGAAACTTTTTTGACTTTTTATATTTTTATGCAGAATTGTCATTACAGGTCTGGCACTAAAGTGTTATTGTCACAGTGTTGAAACAATGTCATTCCATGTGTTTTCACTTTGTTACAGGTGGATATGTGTTCAAAAACAGACTTTAATCACACAGCGTTTTGCGCTGTATGCTATAGCGACCAGATTTAGAGCGCCGCCGCTGTGTGTGTCCTTTTTTGATAAGTATGGTGTTGAGCACCGAGAGTCGGTCGCACTGAGCTGGCGCTACCTCTTGCTCAGTACAGCGCTGTACTGATGTTAGAACGCCCAACATACATCACATTCATCGATGCTGGCAGGTTACTGCAGTGACTGAGGCGCTCTGTTACAGCGCCCCATACCCGCTTGCAGCATCTACTAGCTATACAGGCTCTCATCTGCCGATACCTGGCGTTAATAGTGAATCAGCCTCCACGGCAGGTCTGTGAGCTATATGGTGCTGGGAGGAGGATTTGTTTGCTTGCACTAAGAAAACACTCTGATATTGTTTATCCGGCTCGCTTGTTGCCATTTTTCCACATTTTGTAGTTTATTTAAGTTTTTCATTTGCGCTGGCGCCATGTGTTTGCGGAACAGAGCCGTGAATGGCTACGGAAAGCCCCATTGTTAGATGCCGATCTGTGAGCATGTCAAAGGGGAGGTCGGGGCGAGCCTGGAAACCAGACATGCTCCTATCATTTACATACCCGCATGCCTCTGCACTGTCTATATTGTGATGGGTATTTTAGCACTGTATACAATATATATATCTGGATATTTCTAAAGGATAGAACAAGGCTTTAATCCAATCAGCACTTGGGGGGGGGGGGGGCATCCTGTAGTCTCACACAAGGAGCCTTCCATCCTAAGGCTGCCCAAGTATCATTATTCTTCATGTTGGCAGTTTTTGTTGTAGACAGGGGCGTACATACCATAGGGGCAGTGCAGACACATGTCCCCAGGCCAATAAAACAAGTGGGCCTGGCGCACGCTACCTCAATCACCTCTGCGGTATTACCTGCTCTAAATACTTACCTAGCCTTGCCGCCTCCTTCCCACTGGGACATGGGCTTATGACTCACAATTTGTGTCTTTTAGACTCCAGGGCCTCCAGTGTTCCTCTTTCAGTTTGTGCCTGTAACATTTTAAAATGTGTAAAATAGCCCACAGCCTATAATATGCAGGAGCGGACTTGCCATAGGGAGACCCTGGAGAACTCCCAGTGGGCTGAACTCCTTTTGGAGTTGGGCTTCTGCTTCTAACACTCAGATCTAACACCAGCCACCCTAGCCCCCCCCCCCAGCCTCCCTGTACCAGATCTGATTGTACCTCTGTAGTCAAGCAGCCAAAAATTTCCAGCCCAGGTTCTGCCCCTATAGCCTCAATACCATGGTTGTTGGGGGCCAACCCACCCCTACCCATAATGGAACCTTCCAATACAATAGCCTCTTCCTTGGAACGCACTCATTGACCAGCCAGGAAGCCCATTGGCATGCTCACTGGGAATGTCACAGGTAGGTCACGAGCTGGACATGGTCAGTAGAATCCTGGGCTGATTTTAGGCCACAGTCCACCATTGATAATATGTAATGGCTAAGTTCCTTGACAGCCATATTTGGATCAGGCTCCAGCATTTAACCATTAAATACTAAAATAAGTTGTTAATAATCATTTTCTAAATCTAGATATACATTGAGGCGGTATGGGGCCCAGAAAATCCTGTCCTGCACACTCCACCCAGCCGTCATTCTATCCTATGGGCCTCCGGGATGCTGGCTGGGCAATTGGCTCTGTTAGTCTAAATAACTTTTTCTTTTTTGTGGAATGACCACAGCGACCATCAATAATATAGAAAGTGTTGAAACTGGGACAATGGAGGCAAGCGCTTTTAAGTAAACAGCACACAGGTGTTTTGTGTGTGGACGCGCCCAGGACAATGACAGACGATGTAAAGTGACAGTTTTTAAATCACCCTCTTAGATCAGCTTGCAGTCTCTGCAGTGTTTGCTCTCAGTCCTGACCCTGTTTGCTTTTTTTTGTCTGCATTGTTGAAGGCGATCAGACTACATTTACCAAGAAAAGCACCGGGGAGGGTCATCACACTACAAAAGAGAAGGAAATGTTTATAGTCAAAGGAAGCTCTAATGGTTAATTCAAGCGTGTTCCAAGCGATTTTTTTAAAAATATTTTTTTAGCCCCCCCCCGCCTTAAAGTTGATGAGAAACCACCATACCCATATATAGAAGACTCTAGACTCTAGGGAACTGGGGTTGGATTTGGGATGCCCTACTATGTGAAACCTCCAATACCTCCTGTATTTATCTCAACCCAACAATGCAAATCAGAGTGCAGCAGTGGGTGACTTTGGTGGTAGTGGTAGAAGATCATAATCTGAATGGACTAAGGGGGTTATTTAAGAAGGGATAGCGCCAGGTAGTGCCTCGTAGCGGAAGGCAGTGTCTGGTGAAAGCTGGGCGCTGTACTCAAAACCACATTTATGAAAGCGATTCTGGTGAGCGACTCTAACAGCGCCATGTAGCGTCTGATGTATTATTACAGACTGCTCAGCTTATAGTGTCGGCGCTCTAGCTTCCAGAGCGCCAGGTATTACCTTTCGCTTCGTGTCGTTCTCCCATACAATTCAATGGCCGCTCATTTGCTTGTGTGTATTTGACAATTTTTGTTTTTGTTTTTTTTGCTCAAATCACTGTGTGACCTCTCCGGGCTGCAAACAAACACAGAATTGTCATTACAGGTCTGGCACTAAAGTGTTAATGCCACAACAATGTCATTCCATGTGTTTTCGCTTTGTTACTGGTGGATATGTGTTCAAAAACAGACTCTATGCTAGAGAGCCCAGCTTTAGAGCGCCAATGCAGTATGTGTGTTCTTTTTTACAAGGATTGTTTGGAGTGCTGAGAGTCAGTCACACTAAGCTGGCGCTACTTTTCGCTCCCTGCAGCGATATACTGGTGTTAGAGCGGCCAACATACATTTCATTCATCAATGTGGGCCAGGTTACTACAGTGACTGAGGCACTCTGTTACAGCGCCCGGTAGCTGCTTACAGCATCTACTAGCGGTCGCTCTAAGCGCCGCTATACAGACGCTCATCTGCCGATACCTGCCGTTAGTAATGAATCAGCCTCCATGTCAGTTTGAAGATAAAAAAAAAATCCCCTTGTTTCGACAGTGTTCCAGCATCCACACCGGGGGGGGGGGGGGTGAGCTCTGTAGTCTGTGGTGTGTTCCACATATTGAAAGGTGGAAGAAAGGGTGCTTGTCCTGAAATGCCTGGGATAGCTATAGATACCTAGATAGTGGCTGTGTTTCTGATGACTAGGCTGGTGGTTTGGGTCCAGTATAGGTCTAGGTCAGCTTGTGAAATGCAGGAAAACATTTCCATTGTGCTGGTGTTAAAGTTGACCAAAACCCAGGTTTTTCACTCACCTGAGTATTGGTCCCCTTTACTGGGTGATCTCATTTAGATGTGAAACTTGCGGGAAAGGCAAGTATTCCTATCTCTCCTGCGATCCCATGCCGTATACGGGGGCTCTTTTATATTATATATATTGTCAACTGAGACCTATACTTTCTCGCTGTCTGGGTAACAAAAACCAAATCCCGAGCAGTAGCTGCGTGGGTGAGATTTCTCATGGTAGTAAAAAATTCATTTCATGAGAAAAAAGCCTGAGAATTTCAATGTTGATGAATCGCCAGATAGGAAGACAAAAAAAGTCAATGGTACTTTTTTTACTCCTGAGAAAAGTAGTGAACCGTGTGACAGACTCTCTGCCTTTTGGATTTCACCACGATTCAATTGCCCACCGGGTCATTCATTGGATGCCCACTGTTCCTTTTTCTATACGGCCCCTGGGACCCTACTTGGGCATATTGGATTTTAAAGGCACTGTTTCTGCCCCTTGGACTTTACAAAGATTCATTACTTTCATTTTCTTAAGCATGTTCCAGACAATGTCATTTGTTGTTGATTGTGTTACAGACTGTCATTGTGTTGTTGATTGTGTTACAGACTGTCATTGTGTTGTTGATTGTGTTACAGACTGCCATTGTGTTGCTGATTGTGTTACCGACAGAGTTGAGGGATTGTGTGGCCTGCTCCCATTGGTCTGTGCGTTTGTCATGCAGTTCTCCATCAGGTCCACAGGGGAGGTCCCCTTGCATGAAGACTTGCATATAAGGCCCAGGGTGGCACTAATAAAAGAAGTTCCTCTTCACCCTCAATACTGAGTTCCGTCTCTTATTGGGGAAAGCGCTATATCGCAATTCACTAGCCCTTGTAAGAGCTGTTCCTGTCTTCCTCACGGATGACTCTGGAATTCCTGCAGCACCTCTCACCATTGGGAAAAGGACGTCTCTGGCGGGGAAGCCCTCCGGCGATAAAGGTTATCGCTACAAACCGTTTACTCCTTTTTTCACTGCAGTAAAAAGTACCATTGACTTTTATTGTCTTCCTATCTGGTGATTCATTCCCACCATGAGAATTTTTTTCAATTAAGGCCATTGATTTAGTAATTTAACTACTATGACATAAAAAAACACAGGTTATTGCTTAGAATCTCTCTGGCTATGCCCTTTTTAAAGTGGACCAACACCCAGGGGGGGATCTTATAGATTCCCGGGCCGATCAGATCCCTCCCCGTGGGGCATCCGAAATCGGGATGTCCCGCGGGGTGAAACCCCCCAGGAAGGCCAGAAACCTTACCTTAACCCCGTTCCAACGGCGCATGCGCGGGCCGCGTCTCGCGCTTCCCTCTAGCACGGAGCGCACCCGCGCCGGCCGTTTGTGAATGGCCAGCACGGGCGCACTCCCTGTTAGAGGGAAGCACAAGCCTCCAGCGCTCAGAGCTGCTGTGGTTGGACGCCGCTTGTACGTGCATACCACAGCGGCTCTGAGCGCTCTGATTGGACGAGCGCCCGCGTAGGAGCGTGGTGAGGTGAGTGTTTCCGGGCGTTCTGGGGGGTTTCACACAGCGGGGCAGCCCGATCGGGGTGCCCCACCGAAGTGGACCAAAACCCAGGATAGTCAAAATCCTGGGTGTTGGTCCACTTTAAATCCATGTCTGTAATATGATTTCTTTATATTCATCAAATATTTGCTGAGTAATAATTTCTTCACCGTGTGACCATTTTTGTTAGCAAATATGACTGGTGCAGGTTCGCACTATCCTGTCCTGTGGAGACTTCCCGCCATTTTCTCCTGGCTTCCTTCCCTGTTAGCTGAGTCATGTGGTCTCTGAGGTATTGACACATGAGGCAGCTTTGTAAAGGAGCATTCAGCGGCCTTTTCTCACTTACCCTCCAATATTTACACGCTCATAAATGTGCTCGGCTTCCTGCTCGCTCAGTCCAGCCTTATCCAAATGTGCCTTTGTGACAGCTTGCCTGGGGAGGGCTCCATGTTGGACAGAAATACCTCAGAGCTCTTTTTTTTATAATGTTTTTTCCTATTTGTATGGGCAGGGTTGTATCTGGCAGGATTGAGCTTTTCGCCCACGCAGACCATCGCTCCTAGGCCGGGGCAGCAGCGCTCACCTGAAAGGCTGGACGCAGGTCTGTCCGCCACCTTGCGTAGTGCCGCTCACTCGTCGAGCTTCTCTTCTCTTCTCTCGCTGACATTGAGGTGCCCCAGCCATTAGTGATGGTGAGCTGCCGCGCCCTCCTCCATTGCAGGAAATGGTGACGAGGGACCTGAAACCAGACTTTCAGGGGAGCGCTGCTGTCCTGGACTAGGAGCGATGGTCTGCATGGGAGAAAAGGTGAGTATAGCTTTTTTTTTTTATTTATCTGAAAATTGGCTTTAAAATGGACCAAAACCCACCGTGATCGGCCCTGGTTGTTGGAGGCCAACCCACCCCTACCCATAATGGAACCTTCCAATACAATAGCCTCTTCCTTGGAACGCACTCATTGACCAGCCAGGAAGCCCATTGGCATGCTCACTGGGAATGTCACAGGTAGGTCACGAGCTGGACATGGTCAGTAGAATCCTGGGCTAATTTTAGGCCACAGTCCACCATTGATAATATGTAATGGCTAAGTTCCTTGACAGCCATGTTTGGATCAGGCTCCAGCATTTAACCATTAAATACTAAAATAAGTTGTTCTAAATCTAGATATACATTGAGGCGGTATGGGGCCCAGAATTTCCTGTCCTGCACACTCCACCCAGCCGTCATTCTATCCTATGGGCCTCCGGGATGCTGGCTGGGCAATTGGCTCTGTTAGTCTAAATAACTTTTCTTTTTTGTGGAATGACCACAGCGACCATCAATAATATAGAAAGTGTTGAAAATGGGACAATGGAGGCAAGCGCTTTTAAGTAAACAGCACACAGGTGTTTTGTGTGTGCCAATCGATCCCCCCCCCCCCGGGGAACCCAAAGTCAGGATGCCCCCGCTGTGTGAAACCCCCCAGGTCACCCCATACACTCACCTTGTTTCCCGGACCAACAGCGCATGCGCGAGCCGTGGCCGCATCCCCGCTATCCCCCTAGTAGGACGGGTGCCCGCACGAGACGTTTGCGAATGGCCGGTGCAGGCACGCTCCCTAATAGAGGGAAGTGTGGGATGCGGCCGCCAGCGTGCTCGGAGCCACTGGCCTTAGACAAAGCCTTAGATGACGTGACGTCAGCGGCTCCGACTGCGCTTATTGGACTAGCGGCCGCATATGCGCCGTAGGACCAGGAAGAGGTGAGTTGGGCTTGGTAATCTGGGGGGTTTCACACAGTGGGGCAACGGGGGAAAGGATCAAAACTCAGGATAGTCAAAATCCTGGCTTTTGGTCCACTTTAAAGAGTAACACCAAGCCTCACCAATCTGTTGCCCCCCCCCCCCCCCTCCAATTTTACCTTAGGGCATTATTTACTCACCTTGCCAAGGGATCCATCTTCTAGGTCCCTCGGTTTCCGGGTGGCCTTCCGGCGCCATCTTGCATTCCATCAGACACTAAATGTGGCCTCCGATCTTGTGCCTGTACAGTGCGATGGTGTAATGGGGCCGCCTGAAATCCCGCAACACTTCTCTGAGCTGCGAGGTTGCAGTGGGACATTGGCGAGCATGGCTAAGCTTGTCATTAAAGGAGCATCATTGCGAAATTGTGTAATATTAAAAATCCAAATGAACACATCAGCTAATGGGAGGAGGGGTCACTTATACACCTTAACTGAATAAAACTCCCGCCAAGCTTGTGGTTTATTATCTCATGGTAGGAATAAAATCCAGGGGTGACAGGCTTAGTCTATCAGGGGTGACAGAACCTGTCATCCTGGATGTCCTCTTCCTTACATTAAAAGAAAGAAAAATAAGCCTGGCTGGATATTTCTTGATGCCGGATGTATAAGTGATCCCTCCTCCAGCAATCCAGCTAATTTATATGGATTTTTATCATTGGGCCATTTTTCGCGATACTGCTCCTTTAACAAACAGCTAAGGGGGTTATTCAAGAAGGGATACCACCAGGTAGTGCCGCGTAGTGGCAGGCAGCGTCTGGCGAACGCCGGGCGCTGTACGCAAAACCACATTTATGAAAGCGAATCTTGTGAGTGACTCTAACAGCACCATGTAGCTTCCGATGTATTATTACAGGCGGCTCAGCCTATAGCGTCGGCGCTCTACCTTCCAGAGCGCCAGGTATTACCTTTCGCTCAGTGTCGCTCTCCCATACATTTCAATGGCCGTTCATTTGTTTGTGTTTAAACAGTGTGTTTGACATTTTTCATTGTGTGACCTCTCCTGGCTGCAAACAAACATTTTTAGAAACTTTTTGACTTTTTTTATATTTTTATGCAGAATTGTCATTACAGGTCTGGCACTAAAGTGTTAATGTCACAGTGTTATAACAATGTCATTCCATGTGTTTTCGCTTTGTTACTGGTGGATATGTGTTCAAAAACAGACTTTGGCCCTTATTTAACAAGCGATAGCGTCAGGTAGCGAATGGTGAGCGAACGGTAATGACGGTCACCGCCACGAGAACGCCGGCTCCCCTCCGCAATCACACATTTATCAAGCCGATCCTGCTTAGCGACTGACAGAGCGCCAGATAGCGAATCATTCATCATTATTCCAGCCTCACCCCACAGCGCCAGCGAGCGACCTTGAACAGCGACAGGTATGACCTCTCGCTACCTGGCGCTCTCCAATGCATTTCAATGGAGCAATCTTTAAATATTAATAATTAATTGTTATTAATGTTTTTTTTTTTTTTTTTTGTTTTTTTTAAATGTCAAAAATTCTGTGACCACTTCTGCAATGTTAGATTTTTTTTTTAAGGTAAAAAAAAAATAAATAAATTTGTGCAGAATTGATATTACAGGTCTGATATTAATGTATTCATATTACAAAATGTTTTGAAAAACATGTTTGTTTGTTTTTTACTAAAAATATGGTTGTTTGGGGGTTAAAAAACTACTTTTAACCCATTGCCGCCAGCGCTCTGGGGTTTAAACAAGCATTTCACAGCGCGAGAATTTTTGGAGCGTGATTTGTTAATGAATATGCTGGGAGCCGTTCGCTGTCATGCGCTCCCATACAGCGCGGAACCTGTCAAACAGCGACTCCTAACCCCGTATTCAACATTACCGCACACCGACTGAGTCGCTGTCAACAGCCGAACAATGGCCAAGCACAGCGAATACTAGCGGGCGCTGTGAAAATAACGCTACTGTCGCTCATCTGTCGCTACCTGGCGCTATTAATGAATCGGCCTCTAAGTGTTAAATGTCACAGTGTTATAACAATGTCATTCCATGTGTTTTCGCTTTGTTACTGGTGGATATGTGTTCAAAAACAGACTTTAATCACACAGCGCTATGCTATAGTGATCAGATTTAGAGTGCCGGCGCTGTGTGTGTGTCCTTTTTTTGATAAGTATGGTGTGGAGCGTCGAGAGTCGGTCGCACAGAGCTGGCGCTACCTTTCGCTCCCTGCAGCGCTGTACTGGTGTTACAGCGCCCGCTACCTGCTTACAGGTATCTCTAAGCGCCGCTATACAGACGCTCATCTGCCAATACCTGGCGTTAGTAATGAATCAGCCTCCACGCGGACGGCGGGGTGAGGATCGGGCCCCGAAGCAGCCGGATGTTGCTGCAGCAGGCAATAGCGACATCCTCTTTAAAATAATGGACAGTGTTCTCCCTTGCACACAGCACAGTGCAGACTGATGTAAACACACATGCAAACAGCCTCCATAAACTTTTAGAAAGTTTCAGAACTCCCAGGTTGGATTAGCTAGTGGAGGGGGAGGTGATGAGTTTGCAACACGTTGGCTTTTTATTAACTTTCTCACATAGAGTAACTTTTTTTGTGTTTGGTTTAGTGCTCCTTTAACAAACATGATATTGGATGTAGTGCCTGGGGGAATTCATTCACCTGCGCACGCCTCATGAAAGACCCAAGGTTGACCCCTTACAACACTTTGAATCTTAGTTCCTAACTACTGCGTGTAGAAAATGAGGGTCTGAGGGCATTTGCCAGGCACAACTATTTCAGCTGCACATTTGAAGTTCTTTTGCATATTGCCCCCTTGGGATACAATAAAAGTGTAGCTGACATGTTTCATTGAATTAAAGTGACAATTACCACCACTAGCCCCTGGCCAGCTTGGCTGTGTTATTTTATGAATGGCACTGGTTAGCATCTGCCTTGGAACTTGGTTCTTAGAAATCTTAGCCCTGTGGGAGAAATTGCAACTGGAGACCTGTCCATTGCAGATCCTGGGCTGATTGTAGATCTTGCTAGATTTCCCAGGGAAAGT
Organism: Gastrophryne carolinensis; assembly: GCA_027917425.1. Taxonomy (NCBI): domain Eukaryota; kingdom Metazoa; phylum Chordata; class Amphibia; order Anura; family Microhylidae; genus Gastrophryne; species Gastrophryne carolinensis. Next base: position 205,389,650 of record CM051240.1, on the reverse strand, counting down.
GAGGAGCCTCCTGTGGATAAAAAGTTTATTCCTCCATTGATCCCTGTTTTTAGTTACACCTTGGAAGAACATCCAGCCGCGATAACATCCAGCCCTTATTTCTGCCCTGAAACTGTACAGACGTCATAAACCCTGTCACTGCCTGGCTCCCGATCTCTTAGCACTGGGGCCCTGCTTGTAAAGCTTTTGGCATTTACAATGTAATTGCTTTAATGTAATGCTAAAAAGCAGTAAATAGAGTAAACACTAGAAGGTTATTGTGGCTTTTCATCTCCCCTGGGAACCACATTCCCCCCCCCCCATACTGTAAAGCTGGGTACAGACTTGCAAAAAAAGATCAGTCAGTATATGAAGATACCTACAATGAAGGATTTCCAGTTCAAAGACTCTGCTACCAACACATTAGTCATCCTAGTCACTCCCTCGCTAATCTCCACACCTCCAGGGTGACTGTTACCTTGTCCATGTCCCCTGTGCATTTAGTAATGACAAATGATTGGTCCCATCATGTCAGATTTGTGAACAGTATTTTTGCAAATAAAAATTAAAGGGATTCAGCAGGCGGGCAGGGTAGTTAAACCCCGCCCACTGTCCCCGCTCCGGCCGCTGCTAGCACCGCCGATATTTCACAGTGTATATGGGCAATGGGATCGGGGGGGGGGCTGCACCACTGCATATGGGGAATGGGATGGGGGAATGCCACACTACCTATGGGGATGGGATGAGGGGAATGCCACACTGCCTATGGGGATGGGATGAGGGGAATGCCACACTGCCTATGGTGATGGGATGAGGGGAATGCCACACTACCTATGGGGATGGGATGAGGGGAATGCCACACTACCTATGGGGATGGGATGAGGGGAATGCCACACTGCCTATGGGGAATGGGAGGGGGGGAATGCCACATTGCCTATGGTGATGGGATGAGGGGAATGCCACACTGCCTATGGGGAATGGGAGGGGGGAATGCCACATTGCCTATGGTGATGGGATAAGGGGAATGCCACACTGCCTATGAGGAATGGGAGGGGGGAATGCCACACTGCCTATGAGGAATGGGAGGGGGGAATGCCACACTGCCTATGGTGATGGGATGAGGGGAATGCCACTTCCTATGGTGATGGGATGAGGAGAATGCCACTCTGCCTATGAGGAATGGGGGTAATGCCATACTGCCTATGGGGAATGGGAGGGGGAAATGCCACACTACCTATTGGGGTGAGATGAGGGGAATGCGACACTGCCTATATGGGGAATGGGAGGGGGTAATGCCGCACTGCCTATGGGAATGGGATGGGGGAGGCCACGCTGCCTATGGGAATGGGATGAGAAAATGCCACTCTACCTATGGGATGGGGATAATGCCGCAATGCCTGTAATGGGGTGTTTTAGAACAGCATTTGGTTTAGAATATTTTTTTTTTATTTATTATTTTCCTCCTTCAAATCCTAGGTGCGTCTTATGGGCAGATGTATCTTATGGGGCGAAAAACACAGTAGATGCTTATTTAGAAGAAAATAACGTTAACGTTAACAGTTACTATTAGCTGTTATCAGTAAAAAAAAATAAAAAAATAACTTTCCCTACCCCAACACCCTTGGTTGAACTTGATAGACATATGTCTTATTTCAACCGCATTAACTATGTAACTATGTATGTAACCCTGGATTTCACTGTCTCAGGTTTTGGTCCTTCCCCCTGTGTGAAACCCGCCAGGTCGCTGAATCTACTCACCTCTCCTCGAGCCCACGGCACAGGCCCGGATGCTTGTCCAATTATCTTCTCCGGCTGTGCATATTAATGTGTGACTAGAGAAGCTGAATGGAATCTCTAGCCACACACATCAGCAGCCTCTGCCATCACTTGCATTTTTGGCTGTTCATGGCCACTCAAAACCATTCAGTTGGGGTGGGCATTGACAAAGGGGGCACCACGATAATTATCAATAGTAAATTAACAATGACCGATTTAAAGAAGGAGTGCCCCCCTAGACCCACAAGTCATAAATCACAGAAAAAGCACAAAAACTCTAGAAATGGGGCACACATGTATAATTGCCAAAATGTATTAATCAAAATGCAAAGGATAAAAAACGCACAGTACACAAACATCACACAACACTATTAAAAACAACCACCACATAATCACCACACCTGGACATTTTAAATAGAATAAAGTGACTAGTGCATTAAAAATGTTAAAAATTGATTTTTGTAGATAAAAATAAATAATATCAGATGATGTCCAATTAGAAGTGCTAAATAATACCTAAGATGGATAAATCCATATTTAATATTTAGACCAAATAGGGCTGCTGCTGTAAGCCATTGCTTACCTTATCGGGAATATTAGATGTACTAGCATTAGGTCCAGGGTGATGTTGTCCACATCCGAGAAGCAGGGCTGTGGAGTCGGTAGAAATGTGTCTGCTCCAACATAAGAAAGACAATCTCTAAATAGTATTTTATAATTAATGAAGCTTTCATAAGAAGCGTAAAATGTTATTTATAGATATATTTTATATTCAATCTAAGACCCATGTTAGACGGAACATTGGCTTACCGACTCCACAGCCCTGCCGAGAAGGGGTGCTAGTAATGCCGGCACTGGCTTCACATGCGCCATGGGTTCAGCAGAAAGGTAAGAATTGCGGGCGAACTTGGGGGTTTCACACAGCGGGGAAATCCCAGTTCGGGATGCCACAGGGGGAGTAAGTTGGCCATGGAGTCTCATAACCTGCTGCTGAATAAAGCTCTTGTTCTTGAGATTTAGCCCCTTACCTATAGCCCAACCCCATGGAGTTTATTTATTCATGACCACCTTTTTTAGCACTGAGAAGTTGACCTATCTCCGCCTCCTTTCACCAATGTGGATCAAGGCCGGCCGGGTTCCACCCAGGGTATCACGAATCGAGATACCCCGCTGTGTGAAGCCCCCCACCAGGGCGCCCCCGTAAACACTCACTTTTCCTCCGCTCCAACAGAGCGTGAGCTGGCTATCGTCCAATGAGATCCATCTGCTGTGGCTATGTCATTCGGCAAACTGCTCTCTTTGTTGTGAATGGGGAGCGTGCGCTGACTAGTTAATAATAATAATGTTTGCCAAATGACATAGTCACAGCAGACAGCTCTCATTGGATGAGAGCCTGCACATGTTCCGTTGAAACCAGGAAGAGGTGAGTGAAAATCGGCATTCTGGGGGGGTTGCACATAGCGAGGCATCCCGATTTGGGATGCCCCAGGGGAACAGAACAAAACCCGGTAAAGTTAAATTCTGTGGTTTTGTTCCGCTTTAGGACAGGGAGTGCTCCCACCCCTAGCCTATCTGAATGGTTGGGTGTGAGAGTGTGCCTCATTCCAGAGATGCTGAGGATGAGCCAGCATTGTTTACATTGCTGTGGGAGCTAGGGCAAAAGTGAGTATTGCGGCGACCCAGTAGGGAGGGTGCGGGGTCATACAGCAGGATGCAATTTGGGAATTGTCTTGATATGCTGTTTCCTCCATCCCCTAGAATTTCGGATTTGGGATGCCTTAATGCTGACGGCCATACAGCAAGACTGGAAATTGGGCAAAAATCTCCCCCCAGCATCTTAAGTGACTGCCAGCAGGCAATGACATTCACCAAATGGGCATGTGCGGCTTCACTTCTGCCTGGAAAACACTATTAATCATCGATGGAGCAGTGAACACGTAGATGTGATCACTGATGTGATGTCAGTTTGAGCATGGAATGGTTCCTACGGAATATTCATTAGAGAGTGGCCAGGGTCAAGAGTGTACTAACACGTGTAATCCTTCCATGTGTACCTGTATGATTTATTTCCATCTATATTTGGCAATATCTAACCTAACAGGTGACCAGGAGTAACCCCTGGCCTAAAGTAATTATTAGCTTTTTATGTTTGTTCAGAGATGCCTTTTAGGTTTAAAAATTAAACCGGACCAACACTCTTAGAAGAAACAGTGCTCAGATTGCTGCACATTCATTTATCTTTTTTGTTTTGTAACTCCTGCCGTGATCGTTTTTTCCTCCTTAATAGTGTCCTATACTGGGCCGGCTCCAGGTTTATGTAGGCCCATGGTCTCAGTGGGTCTTTTTGTGGTGAAGAGTCACGTCACATCACTGAGGGACGTCCCAAATCTGGATGCCCCCTAAAGATCATGCTATTTTGGTCTACTTTGAAGTGCACCAAACCCCTTTAAACCTGACCTCGGAGTCTAAAGAATCTAGATACTCCTGATTTTGGATGCCCCTGTGTGTGACCTCCCCCACCTTCCTTAATTACTTTCCTTGAACTGGTGAATGCACTGCGGGATCTCCGGTTTGAGTCAATGGACAAACCAGGGGGGTTCTTTCACAAACAGGGGCATCCCAAATTGAGATACCCCTGTAAAGCCGGCCAAAACTCAGGGGTGGAATTGCTTGCATAGTGGGTATGCCAGCGATCCCAGGGGGGATTCTCACAGGATCTCACAGATTGGGATGCTCCAGGGATATGAAAACCAGCTGGGGGGGGCAACTTAAAAGCGGAACAAAACCCAGCACTTCCTCCCCTGGAATCTAAATCGAGATGCCCCGTTGTGTGGAACCCCGCCATTCGAGAAGATGTGGCACCAGCTGTGGGGGTGCCCTCCCAGACCTCCGCTGGTCAAGCATCGTCGCACACCCCAAAGGGTGGGGGCCCCTGGCAGCTGCCCCGCCTTCCTGGGTGCTGACGCCGGCCCTGGTCCTATGGAACTGCAGGTAGCTTGCAAACAGGAAGTGCTGCTGGGTTTCCTGCCACTGTGCATTGTGGGTTATTTCAGTTAAGTCCAGGAAGCAGCACCACTGGGATGCTGGGAAAGGAAGCCAGCAAGATGGCCGCAACCAGGAGAAAATCAATGAAGCAGCGTTTCAGCTTTAAAGAGGACCAAAACCCACATATTTAAAGAGGACCTTCACTCTGAATAAGAGTCTATCTTATATGTTTCCCACACCCTGTACATACAGATTGCTCACATTAAAAATCATCCTACCTGCATCTACTGCATGTTATGAGCCTTTAAACATCCAAGATGGCGGCTCATGGGACAGGAAGTGCCTTCTGACTGTGCTGCTCTGCATTCTGGGATTGCTGACCTTTTCCTGACCCCAGCTCTGCTCTGCCTAAGCAAAGCACAGCTATAACCCACCCCCCTGTACTTTATCCCACTCTCCTTTCCTCAGTAAGTATGATGCTTCTGAGTCAAGATGGCGGCGCCCGTATCCTAAAGTCCTGAACAGACTTGCAGCCCAGTGGGGGAAAGAATAATAAGTAAGTGACTAAAAACTTGAAATATATTAATTTTAGATGCTGAGGAATAGTTTTATAAGGGTTTGCGCTTTTCAATAAATCATGGTGAAGGTCCGGTTTAACTAGCATCCCCTGAATTGTCATTGGCGAGTCATCCCAAATCGGGATTCTTGGAGGTAGAGGGCCAAGGCCAAACCCTTTTTACATTAGGTACTATTGTCTGTATTTTTTTCCATATGTACATCATCAATTGAAGAGTTTTAGCTGGAAGATCACTAAAGCAAACCAATGTGAGCTCCCCTGGGGGCAGAGATCTTCTATTTTATAACCACTGTATATAATTTATTTTGTCCAACATCATGTTTTTTCATTAGATTTACATTGCTGGTGTGGTCTAAATTCTAGAGGAAAAAATGACGCTAAATTAATCGGCAATATTTGTCTTCTTCTTTCGATCAGCTCGACCTTGTAGCTGGTCTCATTTTTCAAACGCGATTGGAGGTCAGTAGCAGGGAAGCAATATATCAAATGTGGAGGCAGCTTACCTTTAAGGGCTTGATCTGTACAGCCTCATCTCACCTTGGAGGAAGCAATAAATTCTAATCTGCGGGGGCTTGCTGGAGAGAATGCGGCTGGCTGTCCCGATCCTTTTCAGGTTTCCCGCTTTCTGTAAGAAGCTGAAATGACTTTTCAGAATGGGAAAGTGCAGAGCCGTTATGCGCCAGACTCAATGCCTTTTTGTTGGTATCCTTTTGTGGTCTGATTTCTGGTAATAAAATCTCTTTTTCTTTGTGTTGCTGGAGATGATGGACATGTCTTGTTGTTCTGTGACCCTTCTATAGAGGACGAGGCTCTTTTCATAGGATCCATCATCATTTTCTATACCACAAGGTTGGCCAATCCCTGTTTTACTTTTCTGCCATTTTACCAGTGGAGAACGAGAAACTGACTTTGACCTTTTGTACACCACCTAAGCTGGTGGAGGGTGTTTTTGAGTTAAAGGGTTACTAAAGCCAAATAAAAAAAAAACACAGGCACTCACCTTCACTCCTGCGCAGCTGGCCCGGGCCGGTCCGACGCTCTGAAACTTACCAGGTTCAGGGGACCGCACTCCTGGTGCCGCGGCACGTCCCACCACTGGCATTAGTCAAACAGTGCCATGAATGGACGGCGTATGCGATCTGGAGGAAGATGCCGGGCTCCAACTAACAGCGAACAGGAGGTTTCCGAGCAGCGGACAGTGAAGAAGTGAAGGTGAGTGCCTGTTTGTTTTCTGGGGGGGTTTATTAACCCTTTAAAGTGGACCAAAACCTACCCTGGAGTCTATGAGACTCGAGGGCAGGGATACTCGCTCCCCCTGGGGCATCCAGATTTGGGATGCCCCACTGTGTAAAACTCCCAGGTTGCCCGGAAACTCACATTCTTTCCCGGTCCAATGGCACATGCGCGCACAGCGTTCGCATCCCCGCTATCCCTTTAGCAGGGCTCGTGCCCGCGCCAGGCATTTGTTAATGTTCCCTGTTGAAGGGTACTGGGGGATGCAGCCACCAGCGCACTCGGACGAAGGGGAGGGAGCGGATCCGAGGTGGTGGAAATTCATGTGGTTTCAATGCAAATCTTCAGTCGTGCCAATATAGATTCAAAGGGGTTGATTCAAAGCCAGGTGGGAATTCTCACTTCTTTTTTAGGAGCGAAAACTGTTATTGACTTCCATTGTCTACCATGCAGCTGATTCAGAGGAGATAGGAGATAATAATGTTTTTTTAAACAAGAGTACAATAAAGAATAATGCTATTTTCCAACAATCTTGCTTACAGTCATTTGCATGAAACATTGATACAGAGTCATAACATTACTTTCTAATTGTTACAAGGGGGATGGAAGGAATTTTCTGTTATATAGCAACAGTTTGCCATATTTTGCAGAAAAATCGTCCTACAGAGCTGCATGCTCAACTAAGGACCTTGATATAGAATATAGTATATAATTATTGCTGTAAATACAAGAAACACGTTTTGACAGATTTGACAGTTGAGAATTTACTACATTGTCCTTTTTTTTGTAGTAGCTCCTAGTAGGTCACTGCTGGTCAACAACCTTTGAAAACTTGACCTCATGTAGTAGGGTCTCTGCTGGCAGAACAAGCCCTTGGGCCGTTTTTTTACAGGTCACCAGCATCTTCAACCACATTGCACTGTATAAATTAGAATAATGGGATATTTAACCTGAGATATCACCAACATATTATTAAGGTATACAGTATCGGATTGGAGTGGGGTGGGGGTATAAAACACAGACCTTCTGTGTTATACAGAATGTAATTGACACCCCGTCAACAGCAAGACTGGTGTAATTACATTATTATTCTTGGCTGTGCAGGGATGTGAATAAACATGTTGCTTCCAAATTTGTGAAGTTTCCAGTGTCTTGTAAAACGTGCCTCCATCTTCAGGCTTCACCGCTTGCTTTGCCATCTGATTCTGATTTCTCAAGTGGCTCGAAATGCCAACTATCCAGTGGTGGAGGGCAGAATGACCTTGGTTCTGTTTGCTACAGATTTTTAATTGATCATTGGATTAAAAGGTGTTTTAATGTTGCACAGGAAGTTTGGGTCAGACACCAGTGCTGTTTTTTTCCCAGATTTTTTTTGAAGAGGTGGAGCAACCATAGTGTTTTTTAAGATGGAAGGTTGGACTGATAATATGAAACAAGGGAGGAAGTGTGCTGAATTCTGCTGGATTGTGGAGGCTGATTCCTTACTAACGCGAGGTATCGACAGATGAGCGGCTATATAATGGCGCTTAGAGCGACCGCTAGTAGATGCTGTAAGCCGGTATCGAGCGCTGTAACAGAGCGCTTCAATCACTGTAGTAACCTGGCCGGCATTGATGAATGTGATGTATGTTGGGTGCTCAAACACCAGTACAGCGCTGCATCGAGTGGGAGGTAGTGCCAGTTCAGTGAGTCCGGGACTCGGTGCCCCACACCATACTTATCAAAAAAGGACACACACACACAGCATCGGCACTCTAAATCTGGTCGCTATAGCATAGAGCGCCAGACGCTGTGTGATTAAAGTCTGTTTTTGATCACATATCCACCAGTAACAAAGCGAAAACACATGGAATGACATTGTTTTAACACTGTGACATTAATACTTTAGTGCCAGACCTGTAATGACAATTCTGCACAAAAATATAAAAAGTCAAAAAAATGTATAAAGTGTTTGTTTGCAGCCAGGAGAGGTTGCACAATTATTTGAGCAAAAAAATTTACAAACACGCTGTTTAAACACAAGCAAATGAACGGCCATTGCAATATATGGGAGAGCGACACTGAGCGAAAGGTAATACCTGGTGCTCTAGAAGCTAGAGCGCCGGTGCTATACGCTGAGCCACCTGTAATATTACATCGGACACTACACAGTGCTGTTAGAGTCGCTCACCAGATTTGCTTTCCTAAATGTGGTTTTGCGTACAGCCCCAGGCGTTCACCAGACACTGCCTGCCACTACGAGGCACTACCTGGCACTAGACCTTCTTAAATAACCTCCATAGTCTTTTTTAAGGTTAAAGGTTGGGCTGATAATATGAAGCAAGGGAGGAAGTGTGCTGAATTCTGCTGGGTTGTAGTGTTCTTTGCACTTACGATGTAAGTGTGCGCCCCCTGCCTACTCCAGAATATGCTCTTGCCTCCAGTTATAACTGTCCAGGCTCCCTTGCCTCAGACCAGATACATTGAATGCTCTTAGCTCATCATTGCCTATTTGGGTTGCAATGGTAACCTGTGCCTGCAGGACGAGTGAAGGTGACAGACAACAGCTGCCATGGATCAATCATCAGAGCTAATTGGCAACCTGCAGCCGGCTGAACTCCGATGGATCAATCCCACAGGAGGTTGGCTAAATATTTAATCTGCCTATAATTTCCATAAAATGTTGACTTTCACATTTAATTCACAGTAAAAGTTCACCCTCTAAATTTGGCATTAAAGTGGCACAAAAGCCGTGTCTAAAAGACTCCAGGGACAGTTTTTAGCCTGCCCCTAGGGCATCTGAAATTGGGATGTCCTGCCATGTAAAACCCCTGGGGTCACCGGTAAACTCACCTTTACTGGCGGCTCACGCGATGCTGTCTTCACTGGAGGCTGCATTCTTGGCTTCCCTGTAGCTGTGGCGAGCTCCCGCACCCAGCCTTTCAGGTAGGCTGGAGGCGGGATTGCTCCCCAGACTACAGGAACACCGGGTATGCAGCCAGCAGCAATCTCCAAAATGTCGTGTGGGCGTGGTCTCGGCAGTGGTAAAAGCTGTTTTTTTTTTTTGTTTTTTTTTATTTTAACTGTGACACCTCTGTGCCAGCTGCAATTCCTGAGTTACTTGGGTGGGGGACTGGGATTGTGCCGCTTTAAAAATGCTGCCAAATGTGTGATGCAAAATGATTCTCCTTAATGGCTGTACATCATTCTCTATAAACAGTTGTTGGGGGGGGGGGTTTGGGAAAGGGACACAGTAATTCCTATGGAACCTATCTTGTGGTGGTGGGTTGGTATTGCATGCCCCTCTGGGGCACTTGTTAAAATGGTAAGTGGGGGGTGAGAGTGGTTTTCACCCCTCTCCTCTCCTCAGTATTTGATGCTTCTGAGGCAGGGGGTGGGTTATAGCTGTGCTTTGCACAGAGAGAGCAGAGCTGGGGTCAGGAAAAGGACAGCAATCCCAGAATGCAGAGCAGCACAGTCAGAAGACACTTCCTGTTTGCAGGCTGCCTGATGCTCCATGAGCGGCCATCTTGGATGTTTAAAGGCTCATAACATGCATTAGATGCAGGTAGGATGATTTTTAATGTGAGCAATCTGTATGTACAGGGTGTAGGGAACATATAAGCTATGCTCTTATTCAGGGTGAAGGTCTGCTTTAAAGCGGAACAAAACCTGGGAATTTGACTTTCCTGGGTTTTGTTCCTTTCCCTGGGGGCGTCACAATTGGGGATGCTCCGCTGTGTGAAACCCCCAGAAAGCCCCAAACAACTCACCTCTACCTCCTTCCAGCGGCACATGCACAGGCTCCCAGTCGATGAGAGCCATTTGCTGTGTTTTTTCTCTTTTGGCAAACTACTCTCATTGACTTTAATGGGGAGCATGCGCTGCTGCATCCCCTGTATTCCCGGCCTCATGTATGTTCCGGAGTCCAGGTATATGTAAAGCTTTCACATTTGCATCACCTGGCCTTTCCTAATAATAATTGTGAAGCCTTCACTCCCGACAGAGAGACCTTGGTCAAAGTTATCTGAGCTCACAAATTCCTTGGGTTACCATACTTTTGCAAGGTCTTCTTTACCTTTTTTGTACCAAAATAAAACAAAGACACTGATATTACTACAGCTTTGGGAAAATGTGTCACAGTTAATTGTTTATCCATTTGGAGATCATTTCATCTTCATCTTGCTCAACTGTTCCCAGTAACAGTAGTTTTCAGCAAAACCTTTTGCATGTCACTATATGACTGCCTGAGGCTGAGAGTATCCATGTTTCTTGGACCTCTTATGGCCCCATCCTTGGCTGCTAGCAGCATGTTACGTGTTCTCGCTCAGTCCGCACTCTTTCTGGATTAGTTCTCTCACAAAAGCTGGATTTTCTATGCAAGTATTAATCAGCTGGAAACATAATACAGCAGGGCCAGGCTAAGTGTGACGGCTTCATTCAGGTTGAAATCCTGGCATTGCTCCCTTCACCACAAACGAGACAAGGGTCAAAAATTCACTTGGGTTGTATCTGTAAATATAAGTGATCTGTGCTGAACGGTATGCATGTTTCTAAGCGGTAATCCCGCTGTTGTGCGAGGGATTCCTCTCCGCGCAGGGAGTTCTCCGCTCATTATGAATAATTCATTGTATATTTAAATGGAGCATTTAATCTCTCTCAGGTGCGTATGTGGTGAATGGCCTTCTGTTTTCAGGCTGCAGACCCCATACAGGAGGCTTGGGTCTTATTCTACTTTAACCTGAAGAGATGAAAATGAACGTTTACTTTTTTTTGGATGCGTTGTGAGAAGTTGTGCGTTGTTTCATTTTGACTCCGCTTTTTTTCTGATGCCCTGCCTGCCTTTGACACTTTAGGATAACATGTGCCTATACAGATCCTAAACTGGGCACCTATTTTCTATTGGCTGATGGAGATTTCTCAGCTTTTCTGTCCAGGCAAATGAAAAGAACATATATAACCTACCTGCCAGCTCGCAGGCTCAATCCCGAATCCCATCTGCTCCAGTCCATTTACAGTCCACTTCCTGATGATATGTTCTATGAGTGGTGAACGCTCGTGATAGGTTACAAGATGCACTGACTACCGCTCATCAACGCGGGAGCCTGCGTCAAGCCGACTGCGAAGAATGCTGCTGGGACTGGAGCTAACAGCTCTGAAACCTAGACCTAGGAACATTTAAGCAGTCCAGGATAGTGCCAAAGGGAATTGTCTCGTTGAGTGATGAGTGACAAAGGCAGGAACATTGTCACCCATAACAAGGGAGCAGTATAATATTGGTTCTCTTAGGACATAGAGCTGATCTTCTTCAGAAAGGAGGTCGGGTGGCTATGATCACTTTAAAGTGGACCAAATCCCTTTTGGCTGTTTTCGTCTCCAAAACTGGCCATTTCCCATGCCCCTGTTTGGGATGCCCCACTCTGTGAAATCTCCCACTTTGCCCTGTATATTTACTGATTCCGTGATGCCACAGTGGCAACACTGGTTGGCGAGGGCATGCACATCCGAAGGGGAGCAGCCATAGAGATGTTAGCCACTCCCAGTGCTCTATCCTGGGCTCTGATGACAAACAGCACTCTATGTACATTTATTTATATACCTGGCATAGAACACTGATGGGCTCTCAGGATTGGTATGTATACCGGCTGAACTAGGGGTTTTACACAGCAGGGGCATCCCCCCTTCCTGCAAAAAGAGGGAGAATGGGGCAAAATGATCAAGTTTGAAAAATGGTTTAATAACAAAACCTATACATCCTGCACTGATTCCAATCAAGCTTGTTATTTTTTTATCTGGAAAGAGGAAGAATCAGGCGTTTATTTAATAAGATCATCGTTACCATGTCTTGAGCTGTCAACGCCTTTTGGAGCTCCAGTGACAACCCTCTGGCTCCTGTGGCACCCATGATTTTTCTTTTAAATTAACTATTGCTCATTATCAGTGTGCAATTTGTAACCCTCCGAGCATAAAGATGCGGCCTAGCTGGAATGAAAGTCACCTCCATCACAGTGCTGATTGTGCTTAGTTAGCATCAATGTCAATAGAGACAAGCTCTGGTGGGCTGGACTGGTGCCACCGCCGGCAGCTAACCCCGCATTCGCCCAGGAATGCTGCTTGTGCCGACATCCGAGACGTCCTCTCCCAGCCATATTAGCGGGAGGCTGAATGCGTCTTGCTTACTGTCAGGTGTGCACAATGACGGCTCTGTTGGAAGGGGACGAGGAAATGGTCACTTTATGGTTGGTGGCTTCACTCATTTTGCGGTGGAGGGCGGGAGATGTAATCAGTCCTCTCATTAAGGTGACCCCATTTCTTTTCCCTCTTGTAATGATGTTATAGGAGCCCCTGGGAGATGTCCGGCCTCTGTTGGCTGAGGCCTAGGTTAAGTGGGAACGCATTTCTCACGGGACTCTGGATGGTGTTTTACAAATATTTATTCCCAAATATACAATTACGCTCTTCTGCTTGAAGTGGTCTTAAAAGCCGCCGTAGCATCAAATGTCCCCTGTATCTATACAACTGCGAAACAGATTCCCGTTTAGTGTGGTGGATGCCCCATATACACTAGTGGTCGCTGGCAGTCATGTACAGAGCAGGTGAAACATGGATGGTTTTCTCTGCAGCGCTGGGGAGCATAGTGGATGACAGAAGCTGGAAGTATTTGAACCCAGTCTCTGACTTACTTATAGGTAATAGTCTGTGGAGCATCCCAAATGGGGATAATTCCAAGGAGAGGGGTAAGAAACAAAAACAGTCCTAAAGTCTTTTGAGATATTAGGACCACTTTAACTGGGGCTTATGATCAGCAAGAAGAAATGGATTAGGGTGTCCTGTCACTGGCACCCAGACAGCCTGCCCTAATGGAAACTTAATTCAGAGGGGGCACACTGGAAGCCATACTCCTGCAGAAAGAAAATATCTGCAGGAATGCACCCCAAGGTCTGCAAATCTGCGGCCCTCCTATGTGAGGAGCAAATACCACTCACATTGATGGTAGCCACAGTGAACACTACTGGACAAAAAACTTGCCACTCATGGCCTCAGGCAGATACCCCAATTTTTTATTTTTTTTTTTCCAAACGATCAGCAGTCGATTTGCTCCACATCATCGGGATACTCCATCATCACAATGGTCTCCCATGACTTCTCCCATGACTTCCAGAGCCTAGTTGCATCATAGTTTGTATAATACATAAAGATTATAAATCTTGTCAATAGCAGATACCACTTAGTTTAGAATATACTCGACCCCCCCCACCCGTCCCCCTCCCGAACCCCCCCACTCCTCTCCCCCCCCCACTCCTCTCCCCCCCTTTAAATCTAATTGTTATATCTCTAATATATTCCCAATTTTTTACTTGGGCCCTTGTTGGCTACTTGACTCTTTTCTTTGTGGACTCTTCCCTACATGTGTACAGCAGCCATCCTCTTACTTAATTTTCTTCCTACCCCTGGACTGGGGGAATTCCTGTGGATGCACCACAAAATGGGAGGTGTCTTAATAATGAAAGAGAGCAGTGGCACTGCACCTTGGCCCCATATTCCATCTTGTGAAAAGATCTGCTGATGTTCCCTCTGACTTTGAGGGGCCTGTTGTCCGTCCTTCTGTATGGGTCTATGAATACATTTCAGGTCCCATGTCCATGGCTATTTTTAAGAAAATTTAGACATTTAGACATTTCCTTTGTGAATCTGAGATAAAGTGCAACGTGGACCACTTTCAGATGATTTTTACTCATGTACCACTTTTGTCTACCCTAAATGGCCATTATTCTGCCATAAAAGCCATGATCTAATCACTTAGCGCTCGCTAATGAGACAAGTTGGACCCCCATAGCAGTACGAATATAAAGTCTATTAAAGATACACGACTGTTACTAAATGATGGCCTTTTCTGTACAAACTGGTCATGAAGAGGTTAGGACCTATGTCTTGCTCTTTAATATATGCTAACCAGGTGCAATTTAAAACTTTAACATTTGACCTCCTGTTAATTTATTCCAATTGTAACAGCCCCTGGCCAACATACTTCTGTACCAAGGTTTGGCCCTCAGGGCTTTTTTTCTCATAGATCGCCTGCCACAAGGGACCATTTGTCACCAAAACCAGCAGATTTATGACCTCTGAGCGTTAGACTGCTTGTGGCCAGGATGAGGGAACCAGACATTTCTTCCTGAATCCGGATATGAGACTTGTTTCTCTTCAGCCTAAAGACTTGTGTAAAGACTCTTTTGGCCAAGGCAGTGCACTAAGGTTGTACATATCCGAACTGCACACTCCAAATTTACCCTCATTACAAGGGTGGCAAAGGAGGAAGGTAAAGAGAAACTTGGAGTAACCATTTATCGGAAGCCTATTACAACTGTGAGCAGATCCTATAGTTAAGCAGTTTTTACAAACAGTCTAATTGGCGCTAGCAGTCGCTGCACAGAATGCTAATTAGCTTTTATTGTTAGACTTAGGTATTGGCCGGCCTATGACAGCGCCTGTTGGACCCGACTGCGGATTATCCTAGCGCAAGTGAGCGCCACTTTGGACCGCCATTTTTCCTGCGCTCAACAGCATATTTATGATTTTTTTCCCACCTTGAAATCTTTGGCACTGTATTTTGCAGGAGCTGGTCAGTGATTCCTCATTACAGTTCCAAAAAAATCACTGCAAAACTTTACAGTGCGTTTTAGTTGTCCAAATTACACATTTTGGACATGCAAAACAAGCCATTAAAAACAATTTTATTAACACCCCCAAAAAATCATTTTGTGACATCTAGTTCCTGTGTTTCAATTTTTGACGATAATCTAGGAGAGAGGTAGACTGTCAGGTCAGTCCACGAACAAAACCCCACAAAAGTCCCGCTCACACATGAGGCACGGTCACTCGCCCTGGCGAAGTGGGCTTGACCCACGCAACGCGTCGGTGTGACCGAACCTCGAGGGTATAGGGGCTCTGCAAACTGGTTATGTAATTTGATATTTTTGCAATACATTGTATTATTGTATTACCTCTGCGGGTTGTCTGATTACTGTTGTTATTGATGGCAATTGTTTAGCACCTGCACTTTCCTTTTGGGAGCCTTATATAGCCTCCTGCACTTCTTGTACTGTGTTGTTGTGGTTTTCAAGGTTTAAATGATACATGTATCTGGTGGTTTGTAACTGCCCTGGGTTTATATGCTTAGATACACTTTAACTTCATGGCATTTGCACTTTTGTGGATTAGCCACTTTCTAGCACATTTAAGACTAATTATCTTTTTTTTATTGATTTAATAATTTCTATACATTGAGAGGCCTCAGTGATAATCAATTATCCATACTTATTAATACTTTACTGTAGCCCCTATTAACTCCCTACTCGGTCGTGTCTTATATGTTTTTAATTGTCTTTTTTAAATGTGACTTTTTATGTACAGTAAATATGTATTGATCGGCACTTTTGTGGGGTTTTATTAGTGGCCTGACCTGACAGTCTACCTCTCTCCTAGATTATAGTCCCTCTATAAACCCCAGTGCCAGCACCGCATCTAGATTTCAGTGGTGCAACCCTACTTTAGTCAATTATTGAGTCACAATGCAATTTCTGTACAAATAAATGTGTTTAATATGATTTATAAGCATCAAGCTCTTCAATCCTATTCTGCCCATTGTGCTCTATGGGATCTTAACCTACAGCGCCGGGTTACATCTTGTGCTGCTTCAACCAGAGCGCCCAGCACTACAACCTTTTCGGTGTTAGTGTTAAATAAGGTGATAGCTGATTGAACGCTGAGAGCCGCTGAGGCCCAAAAAAGTGGCGCTAACGCTTCTTAAATAAGGCTCCGGGTTTCGCATTAAAGGGGCACCCCAGCCTATTTGTGAAAAAATAACATACCCCGCCCTGCCCCCTTTTATGACTGATACTGCATGTGTAATAACAGATGAAGAAAAAAAACACCCTCACCCCGAATCCAGCTGACGAAGTTGGTGGTGCCACAGATGCTGCACATATCACTCGTCGCAATGTTCTTGAAGTCCCCGTGACTTTGCCAGCTGGATTGGGGTTGAAGGTGTTTTTTTTTATTCTTTTTCTTTTATTACACGGGCAGTATCACTCATAGGAGGGGGCAAGGTGGGGGTATGATTTTTTTTTTACAAAGAGGCTGGAGTAAACCTTTAATAGCCTCACTCACTCATCAGGTGACTGATCTAGCCTAAGTCAGAAGAGTTCTCAGGGGCAAATTGATGGATTCTGACTAAACCATTTCACATCCACAATTAATTTTTATTTTTTTTGGTCATCTAACATATAGAACAGCTTTGACTAGAATGGAGGGTGCTGGTGGTGAGTACTGAGTACTGGAAATGAAAGGTACGGTTGGTGCTGAGGGAGCGCATGACCAGTAGCTGACTAAACAAGGTGCATCTTTAGTAGTTAATAGAGATAAGCCAATGGAGGCAGCGTGAATGGAGAAGTTTGGTGTTAAAAAGTAGGCAATGGAGAGAGCTTCATTGGTTGCAAAAAAACAGGGCTGGTGAGCTCTGTTGGAAGTAAGGCGTCAGTAGTAGGGTTTGCATAGTTGGGCAAGGCTGATCCTCAAAAGCCAAAGAGACACAGTGTAAAAGCTTAGTGGGTGAAGAAGCTCATATTCTGTTGAGTGATGTGGAGGATTTGTTGGTGGTAGAAAGCTTATGGAGGGACTCTACTTATGATAAGGAGCTAATGCTGGAAAGGTGTGATACTAATGGTAGAGCTCTAATGGTAGGGTTTGACTTTACCATTCATGAGAAGCCTGAGCTAACAAGTCATGCTGGGTGACCGTGAAAGAGGAGCTGTGATAAGGACAGGTTGGGGTTGGTCCATCATTATTAAAAGACCTAAAAAGATCTACAGATTACCATACTTTTTTTTAAAATTTTATAGATAGAGGAGAACCTACACACAGAGACCTCATCCATGATTACCATAATGAAATTCTAATATGAGTGGATGGACTGGCCCTGATGATCTCTTAGCCAATCAGCTTTCATTTACAGCCTATCTTACCTGATTTTTTGTTTGACCCATTCAGATCTATTTTATTCCTAGCTTGTTACACAGACCGTTCATGACACATTAACGTGAAAGCGATATCCCTTATACACACACAGATTACATCTAAAGCAAATCACCGGGGTTTATTGTGTTTTACAGTAATTATTGGAAATAATCAGCTGGCTTCTCACTAGATGTTTAGCTTGGCATAATGCCTCTGACTCCCAACTAAACTAGAGACCTGCCTAGCTGTTAGGTTACAGGTAAGCCTTCCAGTGCCAGGCACTGGACATGAGCAGTCCCAAATGTGTTTGTCAGGACTGGAGGACTGTCTCGTATGTGCTGTTTTTCTCTTCCTTGATGTCTGAGGACTAGTTTTTAAACAACAGAAATTCAAGATAATTATTTTAGGCATGGATAACTTTGCACTAGGCTGGCATTAATCAGCAAAAATGTCTTTAGGTAAAGTGAACCTGTCTAGGCGTACAAATGTGCATGTGCAATAATGGCGGTCATGCTAAAGATTTAGTGAAGCAAATGTAACTGAGGGCTTTATTCATCAAGGGATAGCGACAGGTATTGCCTTGTAAGCGACAGGTAGTGGCAGGTGAACGCCGGCCGCGGCACGCAATACCACATTTATGAAGGCGATTCTGGTGAGCGCCTCTTACAGCGACACGCAGCGACAGATTCATCATCACAGACGGCTCAGTGGATCCCGGCGGCGCTCTGGCTTTCAGAGCGCCTGGCATTACCTGTCGCTCTCCCATACATTTCAATGGACGTTACTTTTCTTCTGTTTTGTAAACATTTTTTTTTTTTTAAATAAAATCCTTGTGTGAGGTCTTCTGGCCTTTTAAAAGTTATTTTGGAAAAGTTTTTTGATTTTTTCAATTTTTTATGAAGAATTGTCATTACAGGTTTGGTATTAAAGTGTTAATGTCACAATGTAATAACAATGTAATTCCATATGTTTTCGCTTTGTTACTAGTGGATATCTGTTTAAAAACGGACTTTAATCACACAGCTTCTAGCGCTCTGGGCTACAAAGACCCAGTTTTGAGCGCCAGCGCTGTGTGAGGCTGTTTTTTTGATGAATATGGTTTGAGTCGCTCACACTGACCAGTCGCTTCCGTTCGCTCCCATATAGCTCTGTACTGGTGTTATAGCGACTAAAATCAATCGAATCGAATCAATGCCAGCAATGTTACTACAGCAACTGAGGCACTCTGTAATAGCGACTCACGGCCGATCAGAGCGACCACTAGCGGTCGCTCTTAGCGCCGCTGTACAGACGCTCATCTGCTGTTACCTGGCGCTAGTAATGCCCGTGTGAATTGCAACCTGTGTGTCGGTGAGCTTTTAAACTTTATCACAACAAAATGTCCAATAAAAAAATGTTTGGTTCTACTTTTTCTCGTTCAATCAGAGCCCTTTGCTGTGTTTACTTCCTTTTGGAAAGGAGCTCTGGTTGAAATCAATGGATGCCCCATCCCCCATGTCCCCGGCCTTGTGGGAGCATGCGCAAGGGTGCCTTGGGGGGTTACACACACTGGTACATCCTGATTCAGGTTGCCCTGGGGAAAAGCCAGCGGTCAGCCCTGGAATTTTTTAGATTCCAGGCTGGCCGCTGGTGGTTTTGTTTCGTTTTTCAATGATTAGCAGCCATACAATGAATGAGGAAGTGGTCTGACATAACTATAGTACAGCTTTAATAGTAGTCATATTCACTCCTGCCATTGAGTTGTCCCTGAAAAGCTATAGCTTCAGCATTTTGCATACTTAGCTAACCAGGAAGTGTATGGGGGGGGGGGGGGGGCTTCAACTGGTATTTTGTTGGCTGGTCATAGGCTGGCCAGGGGCTTGTAAAATCCTGGGCTGATTTATGTCCCCAGTCCGCCACTGGCAGCACACATATGAGTTTAAAATGATCCAAAAATTTGAAGACTTTTAAATCACTATTAATGATTTTAAGGGGGCATCACAATTCGGGATGCCCTACAAAAGAAAGGCTATACAGCTGATTCCCTCACCCCACTGTGTGAAATACCCCGGGATCATCCGGCCCATCTGAATGGCCGGTGCTAACACTTACAGCCGTATGGAAGTGGCTGAAGGGAGCGCTTATTTATTCTGAATAGATTGCCAGGTGACACAATCTATTCTGATTAGAGGAAAGCATATGCATGTGCTGTGGGGTTTGCTGGAGAGGTAAGAATACTGCATCCAAAATCAGGATACTGCTGTTAAGCAGACCAAAACCCAAGTGATTGAAAAAACCTGGGTTTGGTTTAACCAGCCCCCTTCTCATTGATCCCACTGCTGTAAGACTACTACTACTAATCAGTCTTATCAGACTCATGCATCAGAGGGCCACAGGACTGAACACAGCCCTACCCACTGAGATACAATGTTTGCTACATGTGATTTTACTCTGTCTCATGGCTAAAGAATATTTGTTCACATATCTGCTTTCTAGCAAAAATATACTTATTAGCTTGTCTTAAAAGATAGTACCTAGGAATACCTGGGTGCGGCACACAATGGATGTCATGTTACCTCTGATACAGTGGCTGGAGAATTCTAAAGGTTTTTTATGTCCTTGGTAAAAGCAAGGAGCAAAGGATATGGTTATGAAATGTAGAACAAGTAGTTAAAGCATATTCCAAGCATATTTGACTACACGTTAGCATGTGTCTCTGTTGCTTGCAATGCTGTGAGAAGGTTGTTGGCTTTGTGATGGCCATGACTTTAGGGTGGAAGGTTGAAATTTGGGGTGGGGAGTATTCTGGTATTGGAATCTGGCTAATATTAGATTGAGAAGCCACCATCTCCAAGTTACATTCCTGTGGACTTATATTGAAACGTAAAGCTAGGTACTTTGGGACACTAAATGACCCACCTGCTTTCCATCTTGAATAAGCAGATGCCCTTCTTCTGGTACAACAGGTCAGCCATATGAATTGTGTAAGTAAGTTCTTATGGATATACACAGTCCAGTGCCTGTGGTCATGTACCCAAACTGCTTAAAAGAAGAAGATGCTTCTTCCCAAAATGGAAAGCCAAGGCGACAGCCAATCGGGATGTTTCCCCATCCTGCTGGATAGCGAATAATAGATTTGCTTTCACACCATCTGTGGGAACAAAAACGACCCATCTGACCACAGGGAGACTTACTTCAGCTAAGCCCCAGTTTCTCATACTGTGCTGTTCTTCTGTCCCCTTGACCCAGCTCCTGGCATGTTCACCAGCCAGCATCAGTGTGTCCCAGACCAGTAACAGACCTAAGCACACTTAGCATGGCTGGCGTTCATGCGCAATCTTTCCTATAGACTACAGGGGGCGCTTATTCTCTTATGACTCAGAGTACACCTGGTGCCTGGCCGAAGTGGGGAAAAGAAGAGCGCTGTTTGAGGAACCAGGGCTACATTGTTGGCCTTTCAATGACTTCAAATGTAAAAGCCATGAAATATCAGAAATGATAGACTAAATCATCAGGTCTAGTAAGTAGGTTACGGTGCACTTGAAGTCAAATGTCAAACAGGTGATGGCTTCATTGTTCATTATGAACACAGCTTGCAATTACCTGGCAGGGTGTACAGTTCATGTACATTACACATAGCCTTCACAATGCCAATGAGGATAATTGGAGCCAAAGTTCAGAGAGGGTCACCAACACAGGATCACAACCTGTTAATCCTGGTAACATCTATGGATTTGTATATTAACATGCACCCACAAACTTATAAGGGGAAATTTGTGACAGGCTTGAGTAGTGCAAAGCAGTCCAGTTTACTCACCTTATCCAGCATATATCCATGTGCTCGAGGACCAGAAACGTTAGCACCCACTACTTCCTGTTCATTCCATTGGAGGAGCATTAGCAGCTCTCCGTATGTGCTGTGCTTTCCAGTCCCCTAGTACAAAAAAGCCTCAGCACTGAATAATTTGAGAAACCCCAAACAGGGGAGGACACCAGTAATCACAGAGGTGCCTTCATACATATAAAGTCCACACTAAATGAACCCAAAAATTATCAAAAAGAAAATCATGGTAGAAGGGCTACATTTCAGCATATACCGGCCCACTCTATCTAACGCAAAAAAATCAAGGGAAATAAGCCAATCTTTCTTAGTGCTCTCCTTTGGGTTCGACTGAATCTTTCAAGCCACTAGGAAACTGGAGTCAAGTCCCAGAAGCCCCAGAAGCTGAAAGATGCAGGGTTGTAAACTTGTTCATGAAAGGTTTGAGGAGCATCTAAGGACCACAGGCGCCCAAGGCAGTGTTTCCTTAGCCCTATATACAAGTGGAAAGCCCTCTGGATATTCTTCTGTGGGTTTGGATATACTGCCTTTGTGTCAAAGGAAAACGTATTTTTAGTGCAACAAGTGTGTGTCCTTGCTCAGTTTTTCTCTTGAAGGGATTTCTAATGTTACCTTGGTATTCTGTATAGAAGCATCTGTATTTCTACTACTCTCCTCCTGGTATGAATTTTACAGTGGAACCAGCCATAACATTATAACATAGAGATACCATGGAGGCTACCTAGGGACACCATTGAGGCTGATGCCCAGCAGGTCCTCTCGATTTTGTTTGCACAGTCAGCTTGATTTATGAGATCATGATAAGCACGTGAAGTGTTTCTACCATGACAACCATTGGAAGGGCTCTTAAGTGGAATTAGCACATGAATTATGCAGCCTGTAAGATCAGTTAAATAACTCTCAGATGAAGGGAAAGAAGTATTTGTGGAGTGATAATATGTTTCCTGTTCGGAGGTGTATTTGCACAGCTGAGCTTCCTGGCTCATAGGTTGGAAAGTGGTGCAAGGAGAACAGGGTGTGGTGTTGTGTAGTTAGGGTGGGTGTGAAAAGCTGTCAGTAATTATTTGGGCATGGGGGATCCACATAGCCTGGACCTTTAAAAGCAGAAAAGCACTGAACTTTTAGACCTAAGAGAATGATGATGAGTCCCCTGGCTCAAAAGTTTGCAGAGGTCTGATGAACACCACATCTCAGAAGCTTAGAATTAGTGAGGTGTACTGGATTATGGGTGATGCTGACTTTGTTGTGCGACTGGGCCTTTAAGGGGTTGCCAGTAAGGCACTTAAAGGAGCACTACCGCAAAAATGGCCCAATGATAAAAATCCATATAAATGGGCTGGATGGTAGGGCGATGGGTCACTTATACACTCGACATCAAGAAATATCCAGCCAGGCTTATTTTTCTTTCTTTTAATGGAAGGAAAAGGACATCCAGGGTGACAGGCTCTGTCACCCCTGATAGACTATGCATTTTTAATATTACACAATTTTGTGCTTTTTTAAAGAGGAACAACACACAGGAATTTCACTTTCCCATGAGTTGTTCCTCTGTGCGGTGGCATCCCGAATTGGGATGCCCCGCTGTGTGAACCCCCCAGGTCGCTCCATTTAAACACCCTCCTTCCGCTCCCATGGTGAAGACTTGGGCGAGAGCGAGTGCACTGATTGGCTGAGCGCACTGAGCCAATCAGCGCACTCGCTGTCACTGCTCCCTTTGGCGCCGCCTAGACGGCTAAGCGCTGAGTGGCGTCGATGAGAGCCGAGTAGCATCGCCAGCCGCATCATCCGCCCAACTTGCAGCTGTGGCATGCTCGCGCTGCCCATTCAGAAAGGGCAGACATGCGCACTGCTAGAGGTGAGCGGGTATGTGGCTGGAGCACAGACCCGGCGAGGGCTCCAGGAGAAGGTGACTGAAACTGCCGATCTAATTCCCCAGCATCTAAAATTAATATATTTTAGTCACTTACTTTTTATTCTTTCCCCCACTGGACTCTAGGATACAGACACCACCATCTTGCCTCAGAAGCATCACATACTGAGGAGAGGAGAGGAGAGGGGACGTAAAAATAAAGGGGGTGGGGTTATAGCTGTGCTTTGCATAGACAGAGCAGAGCTGGGGTCAGGAAAAGGACAGCAATCCCAGAATGCAGAGCAGTGCAGTTAGCAGACACTTCCTGTTTGCAGGCAGCCTGAGACTCCGTGGGCCACCATCTTGGATGTTTAAAGGCTCATAAGATGCAGTAGATGCAGGTAGGATAATTTTAATGTATGTACAGGGTGGGGGAAACATATAAGTTAAGCTCTAATTCAGGGTGATGGTCCGGTTTAACTCTGAACACGCACATTATTGCATTGTCTCTTTAGAGGACCCTGGTAGAATGGAAAGGATTGCCTATTTCTCCCAGCTGATTCCATATTTCCTCCCACTGCCATATAAAGTCATTGGGTGCTGGCTGGTCTAGGGTTTATGTCTGCTTTAAGGTGGCATACATGGTGCCCCAAAGACCTGCCCAGCCAGAGTTTGTCTGTGAAAAGTGTGGGCTAATTGTTTAAAACAGCCACTGTTCTCTATTGTTCTCTATGAATAAACTGTATTTGAAAGAGCCACTATCATAGGTTTGGCCAATGGTTGGATTGTTTGAAAAGAATCAATCTAATCCCAAGTGGATGACCAAGTTGAGCCGTAGTCCCAGCATCATTTTTAGATTAGTAGACTTTGGACACAAAGCTAAATACAGAGCCAATTTTCTGTCATTGGCCAGTGAATTTTTATAAAAGGTTGCTGATTATGCGAGCGAGGCGCCAAGCTTTCTTGGGCGGAACTGCTTAAAATGCTCCCACTGACCAAACAGTGAAACACCCCGAATATTTGTCAGAGATCTGCGGTGTGGGTTCAGTGAGCACAAAGCTAAACAATGTAACTTGTACAATGCTCAGCCATGGCTGAGTGGTGGCAGCTAAGGAATGTGCTGGAGACAAATGTGGGGCACTGTATCATTTTAACAATGCAACACAGAGCCCAACTCTTGTTTTTTTTTTTGGTTTAGAAAAGAGAGTGAGGCATTACAAACTATTTCACCTTCATTTTACAAATACTTTATTGTGGGGATTTCAACAGGGCCGGCCTTGCGGTAACTCTCGCCCTGTGCAAGATTTAAGGATGACGCCCCCCACAGACACACACCATCATGGAAAGTGAGGGTGAACAAAGAGGGAGACAGAATTGGGGCAAGAAAAATGAAGAAAACGCAAAAAAAGAAAGAGGAGATGTGCACATAAGATCGAGAGAAGGAGAAAGGAATGTGATATGAAGAGAAGGTAAAGGAGGGGATGACAGAAGGGAAAAGAGGAGAAAAGATAAAGATAGGGTGACACAGAAAGTGAGAGTGAAAAAAGAGATTAAAAGCAGACCAAAAGTAAAAAAAATAAAGTTCAGTAAATTCCATGTCATAGAATAGTAGGCAGATTCTATGCTGCATAACTGCTTGGGAGCGGCCATCTTGCCACATACCCAGCCCATAAAAAACATACCCAGGTTATATAAAAACCTAATCTCACAGTCAAAATTGCCTCACATGTTATTGCAATCCTCCTTTATTTCTAGTAGAAAGCCATCAGCTGCGATGACTCACTGTGTATCATTTTAGAAGATACATATGTTTACACTGATGCTGTGCGTTCAATCCAGATTAATCAGTGAACAGTGCTAAAGATACATGGTTGCAGCTTTCCCTTCACACATACAATCTCTCTAGCAGCTGGTTTTTCAGTGTGGGTGTGTTTTATATAAAATAATACACAAGCTGCCCGTGTTTCGGAGGCATTTACCTTCCTGTTTGTTGTGGGCTGCTGCTTGCATAGCTTTCCTCTCTCGCTTATGTGTGTGACAAGATGGCCGCTCCCATGCAGTTCTGCAGCAAAGAATCGGCTTGTAGTTCCAGAACTTCTGCATGGAGTTGAGCCCTCTCTAATAGGTTTTGCCAGAGGGGGGCTTTAGGGGAGAAATTTAATAAACTTTCTTTTTTTTTTACTTTTGTTCCGCGTTAAGGAATGTGACAAGAGAAGAGATGGAGAGAATGTGGGAATAGAAAAAAACAGAGTTGAATCGGGTGTGAGAGAGAAAAAAGAGAGAAAGAGAAAGGAAGAAAGTAGTCAAGCAAGAAGAGAAAGAAAGGGCAAGAGAAAATGAGAGGAATGTGGAAATTACATGAAAGAGGGGGATGGGGGATATGGAAAGAGGAAAATGAAGGGATTAATGAAAAGCCTAAACCCTTAAAAAACTATTCCCCAGGATCTAAAATTAATATATTTTAAGTTTTTAGTCACTTACTTATTCTTTCCCCCACTGGGCTGCAACTCTGTTCAGGACGTTAGGATACGGGCGCCGCCATCTTGACTCAGAATCATCACATACTGAGGAGAGGAGAGCGGGATAAAGTACAGGGGGTGGGGTTATAGCTGTGCTTTGGACAGACAGAGCAGAGCTGAGGTCAGGGAAAGGACAACAATCCCAGAATGCAGAGCGACACAGTCAGAAGACACTTCCTGTTTGCAGGCTGCCTGATGCTCCATGAGCAGTAGATGCAGGTAGGATGATTTTTAAAGTGAGCAATCTGTATGTACAGGGTGTGGGAAACATATAAGATAGACTCTTATTCGGGGTGAAGGTCCGCTTTAAGTTGAGAGCTCCTGGCCCCCCTTTACAGGGGGATTGAGATGGTGCCCTGTGCATTTTCACACCTTACACACCCCAAAACCCATGGATTTCAATGAACTTCCTGTTAGGTCACCACAAAGAGAAAGTGCCACTACCTTGGACTACATTCTATATGTTGACCTGGCTGTAGAGGTTCCCATTGTGTATGCAGTATTGCCTTCCTTTATTTCCTATACCTAACACCCACTATTTTATTAAAATTGATCAATAAATTAGAAACCATAGACGGTCTAATGTTCATTCATTATTTTTACCTGCAGGTGAAATGATTCTGGAACCAGACAGCATGTTGCTAAGGAACATTGTATTCATCTGCATTATCCACTTCACCATCATAAAAGGCAAAGCATTTGCTAGAAATGTCAATTTCCATCATGTCAGGCCTCCTGCTGACCGTGAGTAGCATTTTATGCAGATCCAATCAGAACCTGTCAGTTATTCTCATTCATATTCTTGTGAATTAGCATTCAATGGTGCAGCTGGCCATCCACAGAGCATTGGGAATTGGGGGTGTTTAACACAGCAGGCCATCACAGATCCTAAATTAGGATGCCCCTAAAGAGGGCTTTTACCCGGCCCTATAGCTTTTTAGTCTCTAGGGCCTGGTTTAAAGGGTTTTGGGCCAGTTAAAGAGGAACATTATAGGTTTTGGGGAGTTAATAAAAACTCTCCAAACCTGGCTTGCCTCCGGTTTAGCAGTTAACTATCAAAAACGTACCTCTCCAGTCAAGTCGCGCTCTGCAACCCTCCACTCCCTCGCCATCCTCCGATCTTGCGCGTGCAGTGTGTCATTACATAGGCTGCAATGACACTGGGCGCAAATGCACGCAAGATTTGAGGAGCAGTGCGCGGAATTGCAACAGCAGCCGCCAAAAAGGTGAGTATCCTGCCATCACTCAATAACGGCTAAAGGTGGGGAGGCGGTGGAATGCAGAAGGATGTCAGCGTTTAAGATTATTAAGATAATGCTGACATCCAAAACGCATTGAGGGAGCGGGGAGGCATTATCTGAGAGGAACATCAGAAAAGGTCTGTGGGGCATGTGTGGTCTCTTGTCCAATCAGCATTGATTGTTGTGCATAAAAATGCTAAATTAAATAACTGCCAGGAGCCTCCTATAGAGGGAGGCACCAGAGGATTGAATCCAAATGTGAGTATACTGACATACCAGGAGGTTTTACACAGGGGATGGTTTTTGCCTGGCCATAGAGTCTTTTAGACTCTAGGGTCGGGATTAGTGGGTTTTGTCCCCGTACACCTTATATAAAAACGATTCCTTTGCTAAATTTCTGGGTCTGGGCTGAACTGCTAAGGGCGTGTCATGGCACAGCTGTAATAGTCTTGAGCATGCACTGCTGTGGTAGCTGTGTGACCACTGTGGCTTGCTGTGCTCACTCATGCTGAAAGAAGCAAGGGACCTTTGGAGCAATGTTCCCTCTAAGCAGCTGCTGTGCAGAGTAGTGAGGTAACTGGGCATTGCCCGAGCACGCTGGAGGCCGCATCCCCTGCCACCCTCTAACAAGGAGCGTGCCCGTGCCGGCCATTCACAAATGCCTGGTGTGGACATGGGATATCCCCGCATATCCCATGCGGCCACTGCTCGTGCATGCGTTGTTGGACCGGGAAAGAAGGTGAGTTTTTTGTGACCTGGGAGGTTTCACGCAGAGGGGCATCCTGATTCTGGATGCCTGGGAGGAGGGAATCAAGTAGCCCTGGAATCGTATGATTTCCTGAGCCGATCTCCTTGGGTTTTGGCCCACTTTAATGGAATCTAAGCCACACATATGGGCAGCAGGTGGCATCACTTGCATCCTTCAGCTGTGTGTGGCCATGAACAGCCGAAAGAAAATGCAAGTGATGCCGCTGCTGGCCGCACATGTGCCGTGGGCTCAGACAGCTAAGATCTGTGGGCGAATGGCTGGGTTTCAACTTTCCCAGGTTTTGTTCCATTCCCCCAGGGCATCCTGAATCGGGATACCCCACTGCATGAATCCCCCAGAACGCCGACATTTACTAACCTCTTCCCACGGCCCATGTGCGGGTTCTCCTCCAATGAAAGCCATTTGCCGCAACTAATTCACATGCGCCACTGGAACGAGGTGAGTAAATAGCAGTGTTCTGGGGGTTTTATACAGTGGGGCATCCCAATTTGGGATGGCCAGGGTGAAAGTCAGCAGCCAGCCCTAGAATCTCTTAGATTCCAGGGATGGAATGCATCCACACCCAGCCCCTGTTCTTAGCACCCTTGGCAAAGTTCACATTCAACAATTTCCTGTCCTGAAACGAAGGTGATGAGGAGAGAGACACTGAGCTCCTCTCCTCCAGACAGCGGTCCAGGGTCAGCCAGCCTGTGTTCCTCTGTCAGTGCTCTGCTCTCTGCACTGTCAGCATGCTGGTGGGAGCGAGTCAGCGTGTGAGGGAGAGATGGCCCCGCCTACATCCAGCCAATCAGTGTCCGTGCAGCGCAGACAGTCTGAATGAATCATTGATTCATTGGCTGTGCTGTCTGCCAGTAGACCCAAGGCCCGCCCGGGCATGTGATGGGCCTTGCCGTCGAGTGCTAGAGCCAGCCCTGCCGACAGCAACCATACGCAGACAGCAGGGGGGGCTTAGCGGAGGGGCGGGTGCGTGGCCGCGCACGCACTCACCTTACAGGGAGCACTGCTTTGGAGCCCTGCTATGGCTTCTGTCCTACGTTGCTGGAAATGGAGGAGAGGCACATCAGGTCAGCTGCTTGCTGGCTAATTTTTGCCTTCCCTCTGTTAAAAGACAAGTGTCTTTTCTGCCCTGGCAAAGGAGCTGTGTGTATTTTCATTAAACCGGACCTTCACCATGATTTATTGAAAAGCCCATAGCCTTAAAAAACGATTCCCCGGCATCTAATATATTTGAAGTTTTTAGTCACGTACTTACGTATTCTTTCCCCCACTGGGCTGCAACTCTGTTCAGGACTCTAGGATACGGGCGCTGCCATCTTGACTCAATAGCATCACACTTACTGAGGAGAGCGGGATAAAGTACAGGGGGGCGGGTTATAGCTGTGCTTTGCACAGACAGAGCAGAGCTGGGGTCAGGGAAAGGTCAGCAATCCCAGAATGCAGAGCAACACAGTCAGAAGGCACTTCCTGTTTGCAGGCTGCCTGATGTTCCATGATCCGCCATCTTGGATGTTTAAAGGCTCATAACATGCAGTAGATGCAGGTAGGATGATTTTTAATGTGAGCAATCTGTATGTACAGGGTGTGGGAAGCATACAAGATATGTTTTCAGAGTGAAGGACCGCTTTAATGACATTTCTTTGCCTCTCAGCTGATAAATATGTTTCTTCTAGTGCAGGAGAAACTTGTTACATTTAGATACAGTTGGCCATTAGTTTCTGATACATATGTATCTGAATGTAACAAGCTTCCCCCTGCACTAGAAGTAGTAGAGTTTAGTAACAGATTCCAGAGCAGTTGGCAAACGAAACTTGTCCTTTAGAGAAAGGCCTTACAATAATAAAAAAAATGGCAAGCGGGGAGTATGAAGCCTATGCGGAGCTTTCATCACATTTGTAAATACATAATGTTTAGGTTGTGTATTATGCCCATCAACATGCAGAGCTTTAAATAGGACCAAAACCCTTGCAGTGTGGCTCTGGAGTCTTAAAGCCTCCAGGCCCAGTAGTTAGCCTCCCCCCAGGGCATCTGAAAGGCTGCACCCACAGTTTTCCTTTAGCTTCTGTGCTCAGCCATGCAGCTTGGCTGAGGATGGGAGCACTACCCAGACTAAAGAGAAGCCAGGGATGTGGCCAGCAAGTAGATCAGGCTGTTGGTAATCATTCAGAGTGGGCATGGCCATAGCAGTGGAACCGGGCCGCCGCTGCACCAGCATTATTGTCCAAGGTACTTGTGTGGAGCCGTGGGGGATCAGATTTTGGCCTGCTTAAAGGCAAACTATAGGAAACAACATTAAAGAGGAACACCAAGCTTTTTGTAACCCCACCTCCCCTCTGCCCTCCCCTTGAGCTGAGCCCAATTTGGGCCTTAAAATAATAAAACAGCTCACCTGATCACCATAATCCACCCCCGAATTTCGGCAGGGGTGCGGGACTCTGAATGGCAGATGTAGACCTGAGTGACATTTGGACTTGAGTGAATGACCAGTACAGTTACGCTGCTGCATGGGATTGGATGACAGACCTGTGCATTCTGTACAAGATGGCTGTCCCCAGGACCCAAGGTTACTTATAGACTGAACTTCCACTTTACAAAGGACAGTAAAGGTTACTTTACCTTTACCAGGAAGACCTTACCCCCATACAGTAGGGAAAATAGGTTGCAACACTGTTCTTTAATAGTGGACCAAAACCCTTGTTACCTGGCCCTGAAGTTCTCCAGACAATGCCCACTATTATGGATCCCATGGTGTACCTGGTGCTGTCACACAGGGGGACGTCCCAAATCTTGATGCCCTTGGAGAGGATTATAAATGTAGGGTTTTAGTCCTCTTGAAAGGGTTGGTTGAGGACACCGTATTAACATGTCCTTTACATTAAAGTGGACCATCACCCTCCCGTGATCGGCTCGGGAATCTATAAGATTCCCGGGCCGATCACCTCCCTCCCCGCGGGACATCCGAGATCGGGATGTCCCGCGGGGTGAAACCCCCCCAAACACCCCAAATCCCCTTACCTTGTCTAGACGTGCGCGCGCCCGCGCCGGCCGTCTGTGAATGGCCGGCACGGGCGTGCGCGCGTCAAGAGTGACGCGCGGGAGGCGGCGGCGGAGGAGCCGCTTGTCTGTTGCTGTCAAATCGCTTGTCCGTCGGCGCTGGGAGCGGGGAGAGGTGAGTTTTTCGGGTGATCGGGGGGGTTTCACACAGCGGGGCACCCCGATCGGGGGTGCCCCACCGAAGTGGACCAAGACCCAGGATAGTCAAAATGCTGGGTGTTGGTCCACTTTAAAGTAACTTTACCAGTGGCTTCTTGTGTACCTTTCCTTTCCTTTTCTGTTTCAACACCCTGTTTGGGATCTGAGTTTCTGCAAAAAAAATACTATAAAAACAATATTCTATAATAAGACTCGTGGAGGCTTATTCATTACTAACGCCAGGTATCGGCAGATGAGCGTCTGTATAGCGGCGCTTAAAGCGACCGCTAGTAAATGCTCATGTGCAGGTATTGGGGCACTGTCAGAGTGTCTTGGTCGCTCTAGTAACCTGGCCGGCATTGATGACTGTGAAGTGTGTTGGGCGCTGTAAAAGCAGTACCGCGCTACAGGGAGCAAAAGGTAGCACCAGCTCAGTGCGACCGACTCTCAGTGACTCAACACCTTCAAAAAACTACACAGCGTAGGCGCTCTGGATCTGGTCGCTGTAGCATAGAGCGCCAGACCCTGTGTGATTAAAGTCTGTTTTTGAACACATATCCACCAGTAACAAAGAGAAAACACATGGAATTACATTGTTGTAACATTGTGACATTAATACTTTAGTGCCAGACCTGTAATGACAATTCTGCACAAAAAACTAGGCCAGGAGAGGTGACACAATTATTTGAGAAAAAAAAAACAAAAAAAAACGCTGTTTAAACAGAAGAAAAGTAACGGCTATTGAAATGTATGGGAGAGCGACAGATAGCGGCAGGTAATACCTGGCGCTCTGGAAGCTGAAGCGATGGCGCTTTACGCTGAGCCAATTGTAATGAGGAATTGTACTCTACATGGCGCTGTTAGAGTCACTCACCACAATCGCCTTCATAAATGTGGTATTGCGTACAGTGCCCAGCATTCACCAGGCGCTATGAGGCACTACCTGGTGCTATCCCTTCATGAATAAACCCCTTAGATGCTAATGTGTTACAATCTATACTTGTATGAAGGGGCAAAACCATTTCACCAGTATCATGAAGGAGCTTGCTGTCAATGTTCTGTGCTCCGGAGGTTTCTTTTTTGTGTAATAATATATATGTTTCTTTCATGCAGCGAGTCCATATCCCAATAGCTTCAAGTGTTTTACATGTGAGAGATCCAGTGACAATTACAACTGCAACCGCTGGGCTGAGGACAAGTGGTGTCCACCAAGTGAGTGGCCTTCTGTTTCCTGCACACTGATACAAGATGGTGTCCTATAAACACATTTATTGGTGTTGTCGCTTCTTGATAGCTGAATTTAGGTATAGGTACCAAAGCAAGTCTTTTAATGTACCAACCTTTCTCTTACTCGTCCAACTGTACCTGCTCCTGGGTGGCCTAGAGACAACTCACTTGCTCGTAAATTTAAAAAATTTTAATATTTATTAAGATAATTTTTTATACACTTAAAGCGCACTTATACTCAGAGGGTAGTATATGTAGTCACCTTCTATAACCAGCTCAGTGCCCCAAAACAGCCAGTGTTTCTTTTTTACCTCAGCCTTTGCCCAATATTCATAACAACAAACAAACTGGATGTAGTTCGCCATATTGCTCCTTGGCTGAGAAGCCCCACCCCAAGTGAAGATGCAATCAGTTAGAGTACATACAGCTCAGCAATGGGGAGCACTTCAACCTAACTGCCATTATGTGACAGTTTGATTGTAACTGAATTAATTAGCATATGGCTGCCATTCACCATAATACTACTTCTGGTTGTTTTTTCCTGGCATTTTTATAGATATTGGGGCAAAGGCTGAGGTAAAAGGCCTGAGGCACAGGGCTGAGGATAGAAGGTGACCACATAAACTTCCATTCCGAGTATAGGTGGAAGCTGTTTAATTTGAAATATTGAACCTGTTGATATCGTAGTGGCAAAAAGTATTTGGCCTTTGCTCTATACACCTATGGTTTGTTCCCATAAAGATTACTGAGTAACCTCCTTATGGTGCAGTTTGATACAGGTCTATTCAGAATAGTGTATATTTTAGGAAATTGACTTCACATCACTGTAGATTTTCCCAAACGTTAAAATTATTTGAAAGGCATTTTACATGATGAAGTGTCAGTGTCATGCTGTCTTTTTGCTCTGGTCATAGAAAGGAATGAGATTTTCCTCTTCCTTTCCCCTGATCTTGAGTACATATTCAATCCTGAGGCTCGTGTCAGGTTGACACCCCCTCTGTTAGTGACAGGCTAAAATGGAGCTCTTTACACTGTCAGTCCCAGCTCTGCTCAGTGTAATGCAATGCACACAGTGTGTTTGTATAACTCAGCCCTGTCACTCCCATCACAAAGGACATGAGGAAAATGAATAAAATGAGGTAAACCTTTATTTTATCATTTCTCTGGCAATATAGCTTCATTGTAAAACGAAAACGAATGAGAACATTGCCATGTGTGGCCTTGAAAATAATTTGAGTGTGCCTGGGCAATGATTTTAACGTTACAAAGAGCACTGAGCTCTGCAGGGAAATGTCTGTGATATGTATTGTAAATGGCACCTCATTCTTTTGCAACAGGTACAAATTACTGTAAAACAGTGCACCACTTTACCAGCCATGGCAAGAGCAAGTCTGTCACCAAAAAATGCGCCACGCGAGACGAGTGTCACAACACTGGATGCCGCCATCACAGGGATTCTGGACATACAGTAAGGATGCATTTTTATTAACAACTCCTTAAAAATGTGAATGTTACCCCCCTAGCACACTGGCATGAGAAATTGGGCTGTATCTCCTTTCTGTGGGCCTGGTGTGGGCAGACCTTCATTCTCCCTAGGGCATACTTGCAGAAAGGTGTAGCCCTCAGTTAAATCATTGTGCATGCCATTAACCCCTCCAGGGCCCAGGACCAAGCCTTGTGGTACACTACTTGTGCCTGTGGTACACTACTTGTGCTGTTTTAGGGACTAATTAGAAGAAAGTGTTTGGTTGCTTTCATAAACTCAAGATAGGTTAGCATTTGACAGTTCCATGTAATGAGCTCATAAAGAGTGGCGACATCAGGGAGATTTTATGGCAACAGTAGCCGAAATTGGTTTATACACACATTAGGTCACTACCTTGAGGTCCTAGGACGCGACTAGATTTGTTATTAAATGAACTTCCTGTCTCCATTGACAAAACAGGAATTAAAACAGAGCACCATGGGCTTGATTCAACAATAAATTGTTCGAAAATGAGGGCAAAAGTGTTTTGCTTCCAGGTGAAAATAGCTTTAGTAAGAGAAAATTCATGAAAAATTGGCTCGAAAATCTCTGAAAGCATCTCTGGTGCTGAGAAGCCTTTGCCCCAAATGGCGCATTTGTTTTTCACATTTCACACAGTTTCAGAATGATCAAGTGACATCCCCATGTAATATACAGAATTGTGAATTTGTGACAATTGTTTTTTTAAATGGGTTTATTTAAGAAGCGGTAGTGCCACACAGTGCCAGGTAGTGCCAGATGAATGTCAGGTCCCAGTGCAAAAATCTATTTTGTACTACTCTAATTTGCGCTGATGTGGCATAAACTGGCAAATCGTGTCTTAAATCAGGCCCTTGATCTCTGCTGCAAAAGTAACATTAAAGGGGTACTCCAGCCCAGGACTCCCGTTTTTTTAAAACCAGCACTCCAAATGTGATCCATAGTCACATATTGTAGATGAAATTGGCACAATAACAGCAAATGTTGGCATTTCGGGGGTTGAAAGGGCATGATTGAAAGGGCATGAACTGGCCGGACGGCCCTTAAGGGGCTTATCTCAATGTTGTATAGTTGTATTAATAAGCCACTGCCCTGCTTGACCCTCCCACATGCTAAAAAATGGTCCCTGGACCTGGTAGCTGACAGGCCCAAGTAAGAGTGGGAAAAGATATGGGCCATTAATGTGCTTTCTCTGGGGACTGCATATAAATCCCTCCTAAGGTAGTACCTGGTACCAACCAGAATAGCTCATGCAGTTGTGGAACCCTAGGGGACGTTATGTATATTTGTTGGGGATGTCCCATGGTGGTTAGACACTGTGTTTTGTCTGGTTATAATTGGAGTTATAATTAAATGCGACCCATGGGTGGCCTTATTACAACTCAAAATTAGGCAAAATAAACTATTGGTCTTCCCTCTACTGGCAGCTAAACAAGCCATAGCCAAGGCTTGGAAACAAAGAGCCACCAACATTCTTGGAAAACCAGGATCGAAGGGTTCTTCATTAAAATGGACAAAACCCACACCCCAACTAGGCTGCTAGATTCCCTTCACTGGGGGCATCCAGAATCGGTATACCCTGCTGTGTGGAAACCCCAGGTCGCCCGAAAACTCACCTTCTTTCCCAGTCCAACTACGCATGCCCGGGGAGCGACCGCATCCCCGCGATCCCTTTAGCAGGTCGCGTGCCAGAGTCAGGCATTTGTGAATGGCAGTGTGCTCAGACGCTGGAACACATTTGAAGTTTTTTTTTTGGGAGGGGGGGCAACAAAACATTCAGGATTGATTTTTTTTATGGCAGTATACTGTGCAATGAGAACAGGAGAATACACACACCATGTATAGTGCGCCTTACACAGTGCAATGCAGGTTGGGGGGGGTCAGTCAACCTCTTGGTCTAGCAAAAAGTGGTTGTGCTAGAACGAGGAGAAAAATGCTTTAATTTTACACTTAGTCTGCACAAAGCTGTAATAGAGGACCAAAACCCATTGGTCACCCCCTCCAGGGGCATCCTAATTTCCTCCAGTATGAAGCATGTGTGGCTCTCTTAAGACATCCTCGCTCTGCAGGCTTGTGGTACCTGGTAGATAGAATATCTGCTTGTACAAGCACGCGGTCCAGGGGGAAAGGGGATGTCTTATAGTTGCCAGGGCCAGGCATAATAGGTTATGGTGCTCTTTAAAGTGTTTCTAACCTTTACCCAGTCCATCTAAAAATAAAATAAAAATAAAATACTCGGTACAATATAGACAAGTACCTAAAATATGCCTCGATTTAGAAGTTGGAATTATTAACATTTTGTATTTTTTATTCTGGTTATTTAACCCCCAGCTCTTGACCTTTTATTGCACATTGCTGTGTTAACATATCTTTCTTTCTATATACAGGAGTGTATTTCCTGTTGCGAGGGGATGATCTGCAACATTGATGTTCCCACAAATCATACAAACGCCATATTTAAAGTGATGCGATCACATCGGAAGTCAGACTCCCACAGGGTGACAGCCTTTGCACCTATAATGCTACTGGCCATGGTGATTCTCCTCATCCTCTAGCACCATGTGTGAAGGGATCTTCAACCTGTGCCACTGCTCTTTTCATAAGAGATCCTCTACAGACTTAGGAGTCTCAAGGGAATTTTGAGACTGTAATTTATTTCGAGGATAATAAAAACCATCTCCTGTGGACGTGGTAAAATGTACCAAAATACAAACAAGTGTCACACGCTCGCCAAGCACCTTTTTTAATACTGCAGCCACAAATGGAAATAGGTTCCACGTGCAATGAAACTTACTACTGGATGACACTCAAGGAACCAGGAACGGGGACAATCAGCTAGGCGAGTCTATGGGACAAGAACCTAGTTTTTGAAACTAGTAAACAAGTTGTTGCTACTCTGGATCATATGAGATCAACCTGCCTGTGTCTTGACGGATCCTGGTTCAGCAATACAGCCAGGAGCAAAGAAAGGATAAGCACACATTGTTCATGGATTTTAACCCTTAGAAATGTGGAACGGAAGAGAACAGCATTTTAGACTTTAGAAGATTCCTCCATTTGGGATCTATACAGTATACAACTTGATCTTCAGTAGGATATAAACTAAGCAGGTAGAGGTGAAAATGTTAATCCTCAGCTAATTGACACATCTCACATAAAACAGAGCAGCTACCTGAGATGATGCCTAGAAGAAAACATGCAAGGTTGCCAGACATGCCTCACACCAGACGTGCCAACATCAGACATGCATCACACCAGACATGCCTCACATCAGACATGCACCATATCAGATATGCCTCACATCAGACATGCATCACATCAGACGTGTCAACATCAGACATGGCTCACACCAGACATGGCTCACATCAGACATGTATCACACCAGACGTGCCAACATCAGACATGCATCACACCAGACATGGCTCACATCAGACATGCATCACACCAGACGTGCCAACATCAGACATGGCTCACATCAGACATGCATCACACCAGACGTGTCAACATCAGACATGGCTCACATCAGACATGCCTCACATCAGACATGCATCACATAAGACATGCCTCACATCAGACATGCACCATATCAGATATGTCTTACATCAGACATGCATCACATCAGACATGCCTCACATCAGACATGCCTCACACCAGACATGCCAACATCAGACATGCATCACACCAGTACATGCATCACATCAGACATGCCTCACACCAGACGTGCCAACATCAGACATGCATCACACCAGTACATGCCTCACATCAGACATGGCTCACACCAGACATGGCTCACATCAGACATGGCTCACATCAGACATGCACCATATCAGACATGCCTCACACCAGACGTGCCAACATCAGACATGCATCACACCAGTACATGCATCACATCAGACATGCCTCACATCAGACATGCACCATATCAGACATGCCTCACATCAGACATGCCTCACATCAAGGGCAAGCTTTAGACCAAAGGAAACACCAATATAGCAGCTGTAAGGCCAGAGAGAAAACACCCTCCAGTCTTTCTTCACCAATGACAGCAGGCCAGCACTGTCTTTACAGAAGGGTGGCCATGCCCTACTGCCCTTCAGCTATTTCTGACAACCTTCCAAGATGGCCGATATTATGTAACGGGAAAAAGCAGCAACAGCACAGGATTATTAAAACTACAGTTTACTGTAGTTAACTCCAGGATAAGGGCCGTGCAGTAACCAGGACTGACTCTCCACCAGGACCAAATTATCCACCAGGGCCTTCTTTCTGATAGTTGCCCTTGTATTCTTTGTTTCTTTCCTTCTTTTTCTTTCTTTCCATTTACTCTTTGTTTCTTTAATCATTAGTCATTCTCTGTCTTTATTTATTCTTTCCTTCTATTATTTCTGTCTTTCCATTTCCTATTGGAATTCCTATTCTTGTTCCTTTCTTTCATCTGTTTATTCTGCCATTTCTTTTTTTTTCTTTCTTCTTTCCTGCTTTTATTTTTTCTGTCATTCCTTAACTTTCTTTTTTCTGTCAGCCCTTCTGTTCTTTCCATCTTTCCTGTTATCTCTTTTATTCTCTCCCATTCCTCCTCTCTCTATCTTTTTTTCTGTCTGTCAGTCCTTCGATTTTTCTTTCTTTTCTTCCATCTCCTCTTATTTTTCTCCCATTCCTCCACTCTCTCTCTCTTTCCATTTTTTCTGTCATTTATTTTATTCCTTTTGTCACTCATTCTATGTTTTTGTTCTTTGTTTCTCTTTCTTTCCATTTTTTCCATTTGTAATTCCCTTTCTCTCTTTCTTTCCTGCTTTCATTTTTTTCTGTCATTCTTTCTATTCTTTCGTTCTTTATTACTCATTCTTTCTGTCATTCCTTCTATACTTTGTCATTCCTTCTATTATTTTCTCTTTCTATTCTTTAGCACTATTCACCATCCATGCAACTTTGTCACCATGTATGGAGTATCATACCACACCACAAGGGGCCATTGAGACTCTATTGCCCTAGAGCCTGCATAAACCTGGAGTCGGCCTTGGATTTGGCCACTGCTCTCTGCAGGTATCACTACAATGGCCACAAAACCAGTTTCATTTGGCCCCTCTTCCAGGACGAAGTCTCCATCAAATGTTTCCAGAACATACACAGTACTATGGCTGGCCATCTTTTTATTGACAAGCCGGTTTGACATGCTAGTTGCTAGAGCTACAGCTCATGAACTTAGTGAAAGCAATGGCTGACATACTTACTTCTCAGGTATACATTTGAAGGGCTGGCAGTGGCCCACTTTAATGAACTCTTGTGGTTGCTTATTTACAGTGGATTGATACCCAACGTGTTAAATGACCACAGTACCTATGATCATAAGATCAAACTTAGAGGCTTATTCATTAATAGCGACAGATAGCGACTGTTGAGCGACTGTAGCAGTATTTTGACAGCGACCGCTAGTAGTCGCTGTGCTTGGCCATTGTTCGGTGGATGATAGCGACTCAGTCGGTGTGCCGTAATGTTGAATACAAGATGCTGAGTTGCTATTTGACAGGTTCGCTGTTGTATGGGAGCGCATGATAGCGACTGGACATAGCGACCGGCACCCACCATATTCATTAAAAAATCAGCCTTAAAAATTCCTAGCGCTGTGAAATGCATGTTTAAATCCCAGAGCGCAGTAGGCGATGTGTTAAAAGTAGTTTTTTAACCCCCAAACCACCCCCCCAAAAAAATGGAATGATTTTGAAATAATATTCAAACCTGAATAGTTTAAAATCAGACCTGTAATATCAATTCTGCAAAAAAAAAAAAATGTTTTAAAAATCCCCAAAAAATACATTTTCAAAGGAAGAAGTGTTCACAGATTTTTTGGGGGAAATCTTAAAAAAAATATATATATTAAAAAATAATTATTAATTAAAATACATTCTGCCATTGAAATGCATTGGAGAGCGCCAGGTAGCGAGAGGTCATACCTGTCGCTGTTCAAGGATGTTCGCTGGCGCTGTGAGATGAGGCTGGGATAATGATGAATGAGTTGCTAGGTGGCGCTATCTCAGTCGCTAAGCAGTATCGGCTTGATAAATGTGTGATTGTGGAGGGGAGCCGGCGTTCTAGTTGCGGTACCTGGCTTTACTCCTGGCTTTACTCCCCAGTCGCTATCTGTCGCTATTCCTTGATAAATAAGACCCTTAGTCCTAAAGGACTCAGCTGATGTAATAGATTGGGAGAACCATTGATTACCTCTAGTGTCCATCTTTGAAGGCTAATGGTAAACAACTCTGAGCAACAAGGTGGATAACAGGATAAACTTTGTTGGCTGACGAAACCTTCATCAAATGCTGGACTGAGGGTACATTGTATGAGAGCAGTAGAAAATGAAGTTAATACATTGCGCTATTTCCTCACTTTCTAGGACACATCATAAGAACGTTCGATGCTAAATGATCTGTTGGAAAATGTCTAGCACTCCCATTAAAACCAAAAAACATCACCATTATTTGAGTCCAATTAAAACCAGAATATTGGTAGGATGCATTTAAAAGTCCAAGATCATGGCAATAGGCCATGTTTTGTTCTGCTTTAAAGATATTGTCCAGGGATTAAAGTAAAGAAAGCCATTTACT
This sequence comes from Gastrophryne carolinensis, assembly GCA_027917425.1. Lineage (NCBI taxonomy): Eukaryota > Metazoa > Chordata > Amphibia > Anura > Microhylidae > Gastrophryne > Gastrophryne carolinensis. The sequence continues at coordinate 205,349,388 of CM051240.1, read as the reverse complement.
TTCACCGCAGCTGATCCCGCCTTACCAACTCACCCACTCGCTTGATCCAGTCCAGCACATCCTCCCTGTCAGACACATGCCCCCTCGCTTTCAGTCAGAGTGACTTGGCTACACCTGCTCCATTTACTACAGTAGAGGACATTCTTAGGCCTGGTCTGGTACACCCCCCCCCCCTAATTGCAGTGAATGGAGGCACAGTGGGGCACTGGACTGAATCGAGCAATCTGCACGTGCTGAAATAGGAGTGATCGGCTGTGGCGGATAAAGGGGAATATAGCTTTTTTGTTTTAATGCCTGGAAAATCACTTTAAGCAGAAGACACCATCCTTCTGTATATTTGCAAATTGTATTGTATAGCTTGATACCGCTCTGATACCGCTCTTTTTTATTCTTTGTTACTTTTTGTATATTATTTATAATAAATATTAGCACACTGAACAGCAACCGTTGTCCTGTTAGATAGAACGCCAACCAAAAACGGAAGCAGTGTTAGTGTCCTGATTTGAAAATGAGGATTTATCAATTCGGTTTTTAGTGACCAAAAAGGAAAGTTAAAAAAAAAAAAAAAAAATTAGGTTATGCTTTTTATGACCACCCACATTTTAAACCCTGTGTGGACCAGGAGCCATTACCTCCAGTACAGTCTTATCTGATCTCAAAATGTGGGAAATCTAGGAAAATACATCAACCTTGCTGACATTAGGAACAGACATTGCTGGGCAGGACCCAACGTGTGCCTCTGGCTTTTGTCTGCCACAGGGTTGCAATTTGTTGGCGCAGCGCATGTTTTCAGAGTCAGGAATGCTGGAATCGCAGTGCTATGTCTATCACTTTCTACACCACTTTGCCCCACACAATGCAGTCTCACCATTTGTTTGGCCTGCTATGAACTTGGGAAATGTTAGGAAGGGCCAGACAGCCACAGGGTATTTTATCCTAATTGTGTTTTGGTCTCCAAACCAACTCCAAATTTGCCAATTCATTCATCAAATGTCTGGAAATGTTATGTCACATAGTTATAGTTTAGGATGAGACTAAATTGGAATCTGTCAATATTGTCTCTAGACAATAGGGGCCGAAAGCCTCAGTCAAAGTTTCCAGGCATACTAAAGCTTTGGATGTTTTCATTTTTTAAAGAGACTTGACAGTTTTTATTAAGAGTGCCCCCTGACTCCGCACAAAAACATAAATCTCACCTTGTCCTCACATCCAGCGAGTGCTGGCAACTTCACTAAGAGGCATCTTCTGTTGTGTGCGCTCCTGCTAGTCCATTAACTTGAATGGGGGCCAATGAGCTGAGTTGATGTAGGTACAAGGTGAGAGATTTTTTTTTTTACCTGGAGGCACTAAAGTACTCACCTTTTGTCCCCACAAAGCACATCCACGCTAATATGGTAGTAGAAAACTTAGCAGGTACTGCCACGTCCCTAATCCATCCACATCAGCCACAGTGACTTCTACACACCCACTCTATTCATTACAGTGGAGGGGCCGTGCTAAGGTGTGGCATTCCCCTCCATTGCAGACTTACTAGTGCCGGTGAGAAGGGTTTGGTATAAAGGTATAAAATTGGTGTCATTCCAATGCCCCTCTGTGTAAACCCTCACAACCTTTTCTGCTTTCACAGCAAAACCAGGCCATGATTGGCCGTTGACAGTGACGTGCAGTCCTCTTCTGGGCTTTTGGCTACTACTGACAGGTCTGCTGATCACATGAGGGCCTGCAGCCAATCACAGGCCAGGTCTGCTGATCACATGAGTGCCTGCAACCAATCACAGGCCCTGGTTCCACTGGGAGAGAGTGAGGAGGTAGGAGCAAACAGGGCTTGGAAAGGGTTATGCACAAGCGCTTTTTCACTACTGGGACTAGGGTGTTGGCTCTATTATTTAATGCCCCGCTGTACAAACACCCTCTACAAACTGCATTTGCACTTACCTCCTAGCTCTCTCAAGAAACCCAACTGTAGGGAACAGATAAAACTGGATTTCAGTTGGGGGGGGGGGGGGGGGCACATAAAAATGGGTGTTTGATTGCTTTAAAGGGATTGATCACTAAAAAAACAAAAGGCTACTCACCCTTTGTCCCCTGCAACTGATCGGTCCTACTCTGGAGCAACTCACCTGATCACTGGATTGCATCCCGCACTGGCCTAGTAGGAGATCCCTTCACCGGCATTTCGGTGTCAGGATTGCACCCTTCCACCATCAGTCACAGGAGCACACCCCATTTTTTTTTGTTGGGTGGTCAATCCCTTTAATGTATCACAAGATGGGAAGGCATCTACAACCAGGGCCACTATAACACTGATCTGGTCTTATTGGGGAATAGGGAGATGTATGTTGGTTACTGAAAGCAATATATTCATTTTACAGTAAGTCTGTGGGTGTTGTGATGTGTATGTTGTGTTCCTGAATCTGTGAAGCCCCTGGTTTTCCTGTTACAAGAATTGAACATCCTCACATGATGTGTTGGTAAATTTTCAGGTTCTCACAATTGTGCATAAACCCTTGTTGCACAAATAAGCAGACCCAAAGTCGGATTTCACATGGTGGGGCCCAGTGGCGGACTAGGGCCAAAAATCAGCCCAGGATTTTCCCAGCACCTGGCCTGCTCATGGCCAACCAGCGGCATCTCTGCTGCTTCCTGGCCAGTTTACCAGTGTGCTCCAAGACTGAGGCTATATCATTAGGGTGAGGACTTGGGCTGGGGTTGCTTGGATGGGTGGATACAGTGGTAGAGGAAATGGGGGGCTGGGGTTGGATGGAGGTTTTAGTAAAGGTAGCAGCCCAGACTGCCCCAAAGTAGTACGGCCCACCGGACGTTTCCCCGGGTCTCCCTATTGCCAGTCCACCCCTGGTGGGGCCCAATCAGAGAAGCTTCTATGCTAGGCACCATAGCAAAAATCACCCGGTACAGCCCCTTTAGATGCTCCAGGTTAGTCTTTTGTTTTGCACTTTTACACCTTGTTAGAAGAGCCATTACCCGAGCATCAGACCGTACAGCCGATACCTCCCTTTCCTTTGTACATCCAGCCCTCTCAGTCAGACTAGAACATTTGCTGCACTACAAAAACAAACACTTCCTTTAGAAATGAGCCGAAACCACTGCAATAATCTCAGCTTCTCCGAGGATCTACAGAGGAATCGGGCAGAATCAGGAAATTAGAAGCTATTCAGGGTCAGGATTCACACTTCAGCCTTGATTCAATAATGGTAGAAAAAAATTCTCATGGTAGTAAAAGATTCAATTCATGAGCAAAAAGCCTGAGAATGTCACTGTTACTGAATCACCAGCTAAGAAAACAATGAAAGTCAATGGCACTTTTTTACTCCTAAGAAAAGTAGAGAACTGTTTACTCCTTTCTACACTGTAGTAAAAGCTGCCATTGACTTTCATTAAATTTTTCTGGTGATTCAGTAACAATAACATTCTCAGACTTTTTGCTTATGAATTGAATTTTTTTCTACCTTTATTGAATCAAGGCCTTCATCTCCATCTATTAGGAGCTTGTTTGTGGTTCTGGATCTGTATCCCAGCTTGAATTTTCCCATGTGAAGGCTGATTCACTACTAACGCCAGGTATCGGCAGATGAGCGTCTGTATAGCAGCGCTTAAAGCAACCGCTAGTAGACGCTGTTAGCGGGTATCGGTAACAGAGTGCCTCATTCGCCGGTATAGATGAATGTGATGTATGTTGGGCGCTCTAACATCAGTACAGCACTGCAGGGAGTGAGAGGTAGCGCCAGCTCAGTGCGTCCGGCACTCGGCACTCCACACCATACTACACACACACACACACACACACACACAGCCTCGGTGCTCTAAAGCTGGACGCTATAGCATAGAGCACCAGACGCTGTGTGATTAAAGTGTGTTTTTGAACACATATCCTGTAACCAGTAACAAAGCAAAAACACATGGAATGACATTGTTTTAACAGTGTGACATTAACACTTTAGTGCCAGACCTGTAATGACAATATAATATAAAATATAAAGAGTCAGAAAAGTTTCTAAAAGTGTTTGTTTGCAGCCAGGAGACGTCACACAATGATTTGAGCAAAAAAAACAAAAAAACACGCTGTTTAAACACAAGCAAATGAACAGCCATTGAAATGTATGGGAGAGCAACACTGAGCGAAAGGCAATACCTGGCGCTCTGGAAGCTAGAGCACCGGTGCTATACACTGAGCCGCCTGTAATAATTCATCGGACGCTACATGGCGCTGTTAGAGTCGCTCACCAGATTCGCTTTCATAAATGTGATTCCCTGTACAGCGACCGGCGTTCACCAGACGCTGCCTGCCGCTACGAGGCACTACCCGCCGTTATCCCTTCTTAAATAGCCCCCTTTGTCTACAATATGTGTAGGGCCTCTTTTAAGTGGAACAAAACCCGGCATTTTCACTTTCCAGGGTTTTGTTCTGCACCCCCAGGGCATTTGGGATATCCCCCTGTGTGACCCCCCCCCCCCCAGATTGGCGTCTCGTTCAATCAAAGCTGCCCACTGAAGTGACATAATTTGGTGAGCAACTCTAATTAGTGTAAATGTGGAGTGAGAGCAGCCGCATGCCCTGCTGCCCTGCACTCACACCTCAACCCGAGGATGCGGGGTGGTGCCATTCTTACTCTCCATTCACAACAATCAAAGCTGCCGTGCTGAATTACGTCAGCTCAGCAAATGGCTCTGATTGGACGAGAGCCTGCACAGGTACCATTGAACTGGAGAAAGGTAAGGGATTACCAGTGCTCTCGGGATTTCACACAGCAGGGTATCCCAGTTTGAGATACCCCAGGGAAAGGCCAGCAGCTGGCACTGGAATCTTTTAGATGGCAGGCCAGGTGGGTTTTATTCCGCTATAACTGTAAAAGATTAGCTTAAAAAGGACAAAAACCTTAGTAACCAGGCTCCAGAATGACAGCGTTCCCCTGGGGGAATTTCTGATTTGGGATGCCCCACTGAGTGAACCCCCCTGCTCACCAGCTATGCTTACCTCTCCTACAGTGCTTTAACCTTGAAAAAGCAGTCGGGGGCCTGGCCATTTTTTGGCTATCCATATGGGGGACACCGTGGGGACTCGCTATTCTTTAGGTGATGTTTTTTGGTATTAATAATTGCTTTATTGTGCCCACTATGTACTTTGCTCTTTTTGCCATTTTTCTCTCAGGAATTATATTACTGGTAATTTATTTGGAATATATTTTGCACTTTTTGTGGCACTTTAACTCAGCCAATAGCACTTTATATATTTGATTGCTGTTTTTTATATTGTGATAGATTTTGCACAGATTATGATATTTTTGCGGGTCAACATGGGATGCCCTTTTTCATGAATAGCCTTGGGCATTTTGCTGGGGCCATTATTTAGGGAGTTGATACCTTTCCCACAGCACATGACTGCCAGCAGTATATTTCCAGCTGCTGCGTGTACACCAAATACTCCCAGAGGCTTATAATTCACATATGGCTAAGTGTAAGATTAGGGGCAAGGACCTGCATTTAGCTCAGATAATCTACAGCATTGAGAAATTCTTCATCTGTGATTGTGATATACCCGAAACAGAGCAAGTTTTAGGAGAGTTAACACCAGAATTTTCTTCCATGGTTGTAGGTCACCAGAATTTTCATGTGTCTACGGACCTCAATCCCCCCCCCCCCCCCACCATGACCCTGTTACCCATCTCAGATATGCAGGTTGTGATAGCGATCACCTTCATGGCCAGGACACCGGGGCAACAAGACCACTGGGCACATTTCATGTAACACTAACATTTCTCCCCAGTAACTGAATTGGGTGTGTTTTAGCCTTTTAATAAAAGAAGCTTTTAGGTTTGGTTGAGTGGTCAGCTATATATTTCACTAGAATAGAAGAGGGTTAAAAGTATTGACCACTCAAATAAAAAACAAAAGTGTACTCACCTTCCCCCCCCCCCCCGCAGCTGATCAGATGCCGGTGATCAGCAACTTACCCGATTGCTGCATCGAATCTCATGATGACTAGGCCTGAGCTCCAGTAACCAGCAAGGGTGAATCTGGACTCTTTTCTGCCTCAGGTGAACTATAAAAAGTCACCCCCAGGACTTTCTGCTCCACCTCCACATGGGTCTTGCCTATGATAGGAGTGGCTCTGACTTGCTGTCTGGGGTAGGGGGGTAAAGCATGCCTCCCAACTGTCCCGATTTTCCCGGGATTGTCCCGTTTTTTGCACAAAGTCCCACGGTCCCGGACCGTTAACAAATGTCCCGGGACGCCCTGCGCCGTGGCGGTGTGGCCAGGGCCGCAACGACGTTGCCGCCTTTTAAATAAACACTGGCCAGCGCGAAGATACTAACTTCCTGAAACACTAATGAGAAAAAAGTATATGAGAAAAGAAAACATGTCCAGCTGCTGCCCTCCTGCAGTGCTGCCTGAGATGGTTGCTTCACATGGCCTCATTACAGTGTACCCCTGGTCACCAGAGCTTCTCTGTCTGAATCATGCCTCCTGTCAATCAAAGTGGTGCTGACACGCCCTCTCCTTTTACTACAATGGAGGGGGTGTGTTGCAGCTTAACATGCCCCCTCCATTGCAGTAAAAGGAAAGGCTGATGGCCAACCTAAGGCCTGCATTGCCCTCAGTTGCAGCGCCACTAATTCTGTTAGGTTGGCTACTAAGACAACCCTAATTTTTAAAACAGGATGTGAGGCACCAATGAACTTTTCTGTTGAGGTGGGTGACACAAGTGCGCTTTCCTTTTGTTGTGTTTATTGGTGTGTTGCTTGTGTCTGGAGATCATTTGTTCTGCAGGGGAAATTGTATTGTGTGTTCATCACTGCAAACATGGCATCTGAATAATAAGCAGAGTGCAGGTCCTTTTAGCCCAAATCCGGGCTAAAACTAGTTTAGTGCAGTCTGTGTCCTTTTCACCTTACCCCTGCCTACATCTACCACCTCACCCCTGCCTACCTCTACCCACTTCACCCCTGCCTACATCTACCCACCTCACCCCTGCCTACCTCTACCCACCTCACCCCTGCCTACATCTACCACCTCACCCCTGCCTACCTCTACCCACCTCACCCCTGCCTACATCTACCCACCTCACCCCTGCCTACATCTACCACCTCACCCCTGCCTACATCTACCCACCTCACCCCTGCCTACATCTACCCACCTCACCCCTGCCTACATCTACCACCTCACCCCTGCCTACATCTACCACCTTACCCCTGCCTACATCTACCACCTCACCCCTGCCTACCTCTACCCACCTCACCCCTGCCTACATCTACCCACCTCACCCCTGCCTACATCTACCACCTCACCCCTGCCTACATCTACCCACCTCACCCCTGCCTACCTCTACCACCTTACCCCTGCCTACATCTACCACCTCACCCCTGCCTACCTCTACCCACCTCACCCCTGCCTACATCTACCCACCTCACCCCTGCCTACCTCTACCACCTCACCCCTGCCTACATCTACCACCTCACCCCTGCCTACCTCTACCCACCTCACCCCTGCCTACATCTACCCACCTCACCCCTGCCTACATCTACCACCTCACCCCTGCCTACATCTACCCACCTCACCCCTGCCTACATCTACCCACCTCACCCCTGCCTACATCTACCACCTCACCCCTGCCTACATCTACCACCTTACCCCTGCCTACATCTACCACCTCACCCCTGCCTACATCTACCCACCTCACCCCTGCCTACCTCTACCACCTTACCCCTGCCTACATCTACCACCTCACCCCTGCCTACCTCTACCCACCTCACCCCTGCCTACATCTACCCACCTCACCCCTGCCTACCTCTACCACCTTACCCCTGCCTACATCTACCACCTCACCCCTGCCTACATCTACCCACCTCACCCCCTGCCTACCTCTACCCACCTCACCCCTGCCTACCTCTACCCACCTCACCCCTGCCTACATCTACCACCTCACCCCTGCCTACCTCTACCCACCTCACCCCTGCCTACCTCTACCCACCTCATCCCTGCCTACATCTACCCACCTCACCCCTGCCTACCTCTACCACCTTACCCCTGCCTACATCTACCACCTCACCCCTGCCTACCTCTACCCACCTCACCCCTGCCTACATCTACCCACCTCACCCCTGCCTACCTCTACCCACCTCACCCCTGCCTACATCTACCAACTCACCCCTGCCTACATCTACCACCTCACCCCTGCCTACCTCTACCCACCTCACCCCTGCCTACATCTACCCACCTCACCCCTGCCTACATCTACCACCTCACCCCTGCCTACATCTACCCACCTCACCCCTGCCTACATCTACCACCTCACCCCTGCCTACCTCTACCACCTCACCCCTGCCTACATCTACCCACCTCACCCCTGCCTACCTCTACCCACCTCACCCCTGCCTACCTCTACCCACCTCACCCCTGCCTACCTCTACCACCTCACCCCTGCCTACCTCTACCCACCTCACCCCTGCCTATCTCTACCACCTCACCCCTGCCTACCTCTACCACCTCACCCCTGCCTACATCTACCCACCTCACCCCTGCCTACCTCTACCACCTCACCCCTGCCTACCTCTACCACCTCACCCCTGCCTACATCTACCACCTCACCCCTGCCTACATCTACCACCGCACCCCTGCCTACATCTACCACCTCACCCCTGCCTACCTCTACCACCTCACCCCTGCCTACCTCTACCCACCTCACCCCTGCCTACCTCTACCACCTCACCCCTGCCTACCTCTACCACCTCATCCCTGCCTACCTCTACCCACCTCACCCCTGCCTACATCTACCACCTCACCCCTGCCTACCTCTACCACCTCACCCCTGCCTACATCTACCACCTCACCCCTGCCTACCTCTACCACCTCACCCCTGCCTACCTCTACCACCTCACCCCCTGCCTACCTCTACCACCTCACCCCTGCATACATCTACCACCTCACCCCCTGCCTACCTCTACCACCTCACCCCTGCCTACATCTACCACCTCACCCCTGCCTACCTCTACCACCTCACCCCTGCCTACATCTACCACCTCACCCCTGCCTACCTCTACCCACCTCACCCCTGCCTACCTCTACCCACCTCACCCCTGCCTACCTCTACCACCTCACCCCTGCCTACCTCTACCCACCTCACCCCTGCCTACCTCTACCACCTCACCCCTGCCTACATCTACCCACCTCACCCCTGCCTACCTCTACCACCTCACCCCTGCCTACCTCTACCACCTCACCCCTGCCTACATCTACCACCTCACCCCTGCCTACATCTACCACCTCACCCCTGCCTACATCTACCACCTCACCCCTGCCTACATCTACCACCTCACCCCTGCCTACCTCTACCACCTCACCCTGCCTACCTCTACCCACCTCACCCCTGCCTACCTCTACCACCTCATCCCTGCCTATCTCTACCCACCTCACCCCTGCCTACATCTACCACCTCACCTCTGCCTACATCTACCACCTCACCCCTGCCTACATCTACCACCTCACCCCTGCCTACCTCTACCACCTCACCCCTGCCTACATCTACCACCTCACCCCTGCCTACCTCTACCCACCTCATCCCTGCCTACCTCTACCCACCTCATCCCTGCCTACATCTACCACCTCACCCCTGCCTACCTCTACCACCTCACCCCTGCCTACCTCTACCACCTCACCCCTGCCTACATCTACCCACCTCACCCCTGCCTACCTCTACCCACCTCATCCCTGCCTACATCTACCACCTTACCCCTGCCTACATCTACCACCTCACCCCTGCCTACCTCTACCACCTCACCCCTGCCTACCTCTACCACCTCACCCCTGCCTACCTCTACCCACCTCATCCCTGCCTACATCTACCACCTCACCCCTGCCTACCTCTACCCACCTCACCCCTGCCTACCTCTACCACCTCACCCCTGCCTACCTCTACCACCTCACCCCTGCCTACATCTACCCACCTCACCCCTGCCTACATCTACCACCTCACCCCTGCCTACCTCTACCCAGCTCATCCCTGCCTACCTCTACCCACCTCATCCCTGCCTACCTCTACCACCTCACCCCTGCCTACATCTACCACCTTACCCCTGCCTACATCTACCACCTCACCCCTGCCTACATCTACCACCTCACCCCTGCCTACCTCTACCCACCTCATCCCTGCCTACCTCTACCCACCTCACCCCTGCCTACATCTACCCACCTCACCCCTGCCTACCTCTACCACCTCACCCCTGCCTACCTCTACCCACCTCACCCCTGCCTACCTCTACCACCTCACCCCTGCCTACATCTACCCACCTCACCCCTGCCTACATCTACCCACCTCACCCCTGCCTACCTCTACCACCTCACCCCTGCCTACCTCTACCACCTCAACCCTGCCTACATCTACCACCTCACCCCTGCCTACCTCTACCCACCTCACCCCTGCCTACATCTACCCACCTCACCCCTGCCTACCTCTACCACCTCACCCCTGCCTACCTCTACCCACCTCACCCCTGCCTACCTCTACCCACCTCACCCCTGCCTACATCTACCACCTCACCCCTGCCTACCTCTACCACCTCACTCCTGCCTACCTCTACCACCTCACCCCTGCCTACCTCTACCACCTCACCCCTGCCTACCTCTACCACCTCATCCCTGCCTACATCTACCACCTCACCCCTGCCTACCTCTACCCACCTCACCCCTGCCTACCTCTACCACCTCACCCCTGCCTACCTCTACCACCTCACCCCTGCCTACATCTACCACCTCACCCCTGCCTACCTCTACCCACCTCACCCCTGCCTACCTCTACCCACCTCACCCCTGCCTACCTCTACCACCTCACCCCTGCCTACCTCTACCCACCTCACCCCTGCCTACCTCTACCACCTCACCCCTGCCTACATCTACCCACCTCACCCCTGCCTACCTCTACCACCTCACCCCTGCCTACCTCTACCACCTCACCCCTGCCTACATCTACCACCTCACCCCTGCCTACCTCTACCACCTCACCCCTGCCTACATCTACCCACCTCACCCCTGCCTACCTCTACCACCTCACCCCTGCCTACCTCTACCACCTCACCCCTGCCTACATCTACCACCTCACCCCTGCCTACATCTACCACCTCACCCCTGCCTACATCTACCACCTTACCCCTGCCTACATCTACCACCTCACCCCTGCCTACATCTACCACCTCACCCCTGCCTACCTCTACCACCTCACCCCTGCCTACCTCTACCCACCTCACCCCTGCCTACCTCTACCACCTCACCCCTGCCTACCTCTACCCACCTCACCCCTGCCTACATCTACCACCTCACCCCTGCCTACATCTACCACCTCACCCCTGCCTACATCTACCACCTCACCCCTGCCTACATCTACCACCTCACCCCTGCCTACCTCTACCCACCTCATCCCTGCCTACATCTACCACCTCACCCCTGCCTACCTCTACCATCTCACCCCTGCCTACATCTACCCACCTCACCCCTGCCTACCTCTACCCACCTCATCCCTGCCTACATCTACCACCTCACCCCTGCCTACCTCTACCACCTCACCCCTGCCTACATCTACCCACCTCACCCCTGCCTACCTCTACCCACCTCATCCCTGCCTACATCTACCACCTCACCCCTGCCTACCTCTACCCACCTCACCCCTGCCTACCTCCACCACCTCACCCCTGCCTACCTCTACCACCTCACCCCTGCCTACCTCTACCCACCTCATCCCTGCCTACCTCTACCACCTCACCCCTGCCTACCTCTTTCACCTCACCCCTGCCTACATCTACCACCTTACCCCTGCCTACATCTACCACCTCACCACTGCCTACATCTACCACCTCACCCCTGCCTACCTCTACCCACCTCACCCCTGCCTACCTCTACCACCTCACCCCTGCCTACCTCTTTCACCTCACCCCTGCCTACATCTACCACCTTACCCCTGCCTACATCTACCACCTCACCCCTGCCTACCTCTACCCACCTCACCCCTGCCTACCTCTACCACCTCACCCCTGCCTACCTCTACCACCTCACCCCTGCCTACATCTACCACCTCACCCCTGCCTACCTCTACCCACCTCACCCCTGCCTACCTCTACCACCTCACCCCTGCCTACCTCTACCACCTCACCCCTGCCTACCTCTACCACCTCACCCCTGCCTACATCTACCCACCTCACCCCTGCCTACCTCTACCCAGCTGATCCCTGCCTACCTCTACCCACCTCATCCCTGCCTACCTCTACCACCTCACCCCTGCCTACCTCTACCACCTCACCCCTGCCTACATCTACCCACCTCACCCCTGCCTACCTCTACCCAGCTGATCCCTGCCTACCTCTACCCACCTCATCCCTGCCTACCTCTACCACCTCACCCCTGCCTACCTCTACCACCTCACCCCTGCCTACCTCTACCACCTCACCCCTGCCTACATCTACCCACCTCACCCCTGCCTACCTCTACCCAGCTGATCCCTGCCTACCTCTACCCACCTCATCCCTGCCTACCTCTACCACCTCACCCCTGCCTACCTCTACCACCTCACCCCTGCCTACCTCTACCACCTCACCCCTGCCTACATCTACCACCTCACCCCTGCCTACCTCTACCACCTCACCCCTGCCTACCTCTACCACCTCACCCCTGCCTACATCTACCCACCTCACCCCTGCCTACCTCTACCCACCTCATCCCTGCCTACATCTACCACCTCACCCCTGCCTACCTCTACCCACCTCACCCCTGCCTACCTCCACCACCTCACCCCTGCCTACCTCTACCACCTCACCCCTGCCTACCTCTACCCACCTCATCCCTGCCTACCTCTACCACCTCACCCCTGCCTACCTCTTTCACCTCACCCCTGCCTACATCTACCACCTTACCCCTGCCTACATCTACCACCTCACCCCTGCCTACATCTACCACCTCACCCCTGCCTACCTCTACCCACCTCACCCCTGCCTACCTCTACCACCTCACCCCTGCCTACCTCTTTCACCTCACCCCTGCCTACATCTACCACCTTACCCCTGCCTACATCTACCACCTCACCCCTGCCTACATCTACCACCTCACCCCTGCCTACCTCTACCCACCTCACCCCTGCCTACCTCTACCACCTCACCCCTGCCTACATCTACCCACCTCACCCCTGCCTACCTCTACCCAGCTGATCCCTGCCTACCTCTACCCACCTCATCCCTGCCTACCTCTACCACCTCACCCCTGCCTACCTCTACCACCTCACCCCTGCCTACATCTACCCACCTCACCCCTGCCTACCTCTACCCAGCTGATCCCTGCCTACCTCTACCCACCTCATCCCTGCCTACCTCTACCACCTCACCCCTGCCTACCTCTACCACCTCACCCCTGCCTACCTCTACCACCTCACCCCTGCCTACATCTACCCACCTCACCCCTGCCTACCTCTACCCAGCTGATCCCTGCCTACCTCTACCCACCTCATCCCTGCCTACCTCTACCACCTCACCCCTGCCTACCTCTACCACCTCACCCCTGCCTACCTCTACCACCTCACCCCTGCCTACATCTACCCACCTCACCCCTGCCTACCTCTACCCAGCTGATCCCTGCCTACCTCTACCCACCTCATCCCTGCCTACCTCTACCACCTCACCCCTGCCTACCTCTACCACCTCACCCCTGCCTACCTCTACCACCTCACCCCTGCCTACATCTACCCACCTCACCCCTGCCTACCTCTACCCAGCTGATCCCTGCCTACCTCTACCCACCTCACCCCTGCCTACCTCTACCACCTCACCCCTGCCTACATCTACCACCTTACCCCTGCCTACATCTACCACCTCACCCCTGCCTACATCTACCACCTCACCCCTGCCTACCTCTACCCACCTCATCCCTGCCTACCTCTACCCACCTCATCCCTGCCTACCTCTACCCACCTCATCCCTGCCTACATCTACCACCTCACCCCTGCCTACATCTACCACCTCACCCCTGCCTACATCTACCACCTCACCCCTGCCTACCTCTACCCACCTCATCCCTGCCTACCTCTACCCACCTCATCCCTGCCTACCTCTACCCACCTCACCCCTGCCTACATCTACCACCTCACCCCTGCCTACCTCTACCACCTCACCCCTGCCTACATCTACCACCTTACCCTTGCCTACCTCTACCACCTCACCCCTGCCTACCTCTACCACCTCATCCCTGCCTACATCTACCACCTCACCCCTGCCTACATCTACCACCTCATCCCTGCCTACCTCTACCCACCTCACCCCTGCCTACCTCTACCACCTCATCCCTTCCTACATCTACCACCTCATCCCTGCCTACCTCTACCACCTCACCCCTGCCTACATCTACCCACCTCACCCCTGCCTACCTCTACCCACCTCACCCCTGCCTACCTCTACCACCTCATCCCTGCCTACATCTACCACCTCACCCCTGCCTACCTCTACCACCTCACCCCTGCCTACCTCTACCACCTCACCCCTGCCTACATCTACCCACCTCACCCCTGCCTACCTCTACCCACCTCACCCCTGCCTACCTCTACCACCTCATCCCTGCCTACCTCTACCCACCTCACCCCTGCCTACCTCTACCCACCTCACCCCTGCCTACCTCTACCCACCTCACCCATGCCTACCTCTACCCACCTCACCCCTGCCTACCTCTACCCACCTCACCCCTGCCTACCTCTACCCACCTTACCCCTGCCTAACTCTACCCACCTCACCCCTGCCTACCTCTACCACCTTACCCCTGCCTACCTCTACCCAGCTTACCCCTGCCTACCTCTACCCACCTCACCCCTGCCTACCTCTACCACCTTACCCCTGCCTACCTCTACCCAGCTTACCCCTGCCTACCTCTACCACCTTACCCCTGCCTACCTCTACCCATCTTACCCCTGCCTACCTCTACCCATCGTACCCCTGCCTACCTCTACCCAGCTTACCCCTGCCTACCTCTACCCACCTCACCCCTGCCTACCTCTGCCCATCTTACCCCTGCCTACCTCTACCCACCTCACCCCTGCCTACCTCTACCCACCTCACCCCTGCCTACCTCTACCATCTTACCCCTGCCTACCTCTACCCACCTCACCCCTGCCTACCTCTACCCACCTCACCCCTGCCTACCTCTACCATCTTACCCCTGCCTACCTCTACCCACCTCACCCCTGCCTACCTCTACCCACCTCACCCCTGCCTACCTCTACCCATCTTACCCCTGCCTACCTCTACCCATCTCACCCCTGCCTACCTCTACCCACCTCACCCCTGCCTACCTCTACCCACCTCACCCCTGCCTACCTCTACCATCATACCCCTGCCTACCTCTACCCATCTTACCCCTGCCTACCTCTACCCATCTTACCCCTGCCTACCTCTACCCAGCTTACCCCTGCCTACCTCTACCCACCTCACCCCTGCCTACCTCTGCCCATCTTACCCCTGCCTACCTCTACCCACCTTACCCCTGCCTACCTCTACCCACCTTACCCCTGCCTACCTCTACCCACCTTACCCCTGCCTACCTCTACCCACCTCACCCCTGCCTACCTCTACCCACCTTACCCCTGCCTACCTCTACCCACCTCACCCCTGCCTACCTCTACCACCTTACCCCTGCCTACCTCTACCCACCTCACCCCTGCCTACCTCTACCATCTTACCCCTGCCTACCTCTACTCACCTCACCCCTGCCTTCTTCTACCATCTTACCCCTGCCTACCTCTAACCACCTCACCCCTGCCTACCTCTACCCACCTCACCCCTGCCTACCTCTACCATCTTACCCCTGCCTACCTCTACCCACCTTACCCCTGCCTACCTCTACCCACCTCACCCCTGCCTACCTCTACCATCTTACCCCTGCCTACCTCTACCCACCTCACCCCTGCCTACCTCTACCCACCTCACCCCTGCCTACCTCTACCCATCTTACCCCTGCCTACCTCTACCCATCTTACCCCTGCCTACCTCTACCCACCTCACCCCTGCCTACCTCTACCCACCTCACCCCTGCCTACCTCTACCATCATACCCCTGCCTACCTCTACCCACCTTACCCCTGCCTACCTCTACCCACCTTACCCCTGCCTACCTCTACCCACCTTACCCCTGCCTACCTCTACCCACCTCACCCCTGCCTACCTCTACCACCTTACCCCTGCCTACCTCTACCCACCTTACCCCTGCCTACCTCTACCCACCTCACCCCTGCCTACCTCTACCATCTTACCCCTGCCTACCTCTACCCACCTCACCCCTGCCTACCTCTACCCACCTCACCCCTGCCTACCTCTACCATCTTACCCCTGCCTACCTCTACCCACCTCACCCCTGCCTACCTCTACCCACCTCACCCCTGCCTACCTCTACCCATCTTACCCCTGCCTACCTCTACCCATCTTACCCCTGCCTACCTCTACCCACCTCACCCCTGCCTACCTCTACCCACCTCACCCCTGCCTACCTCTACCATCATACCCCTGCCTACCTCTACCCACCTTACTCCTGCCTACCTCTACCCACTTCACCCCTGCCTACCTCTACCCACCTCACCCCTGCCTACCTCTACCATCATACCCCTGCCTACCTCTACCCACCTTACTCCTGCCTACCTCTACCACCTTACCCCGCCCACCTCTACCCACATCACCCCTGCCTACCTCTACCCACCTCAGCCCTGCCTACCTCTACCCACATCAGAACTGCCTACCTCTACCAACTTACCCCTGCCTACCTCTACCCACATCAGAACTGCCTACCTCTACCCACCTCACCCCTGTCTACCTCTACCCATCTTACCCCTGCATACCTCTACCCACATCACCCCTGCCTACCTCTACCCACATCAGAACTGCCTACCTCTACCCACCTTACCCCTGCCTACCTCTACCATCTTACCCCTGCATACCTCTACCCACATCACCCCTGATGTATGTTGGGCGTTCTAATATCAGTACAGCGTTGCAGGGAGCGAAAGATAGCACCAGCTCATTGCGACCGACTCTCAGCGACTCACACCATATTCAACAAAAAAAACACACAGCGTCGGCGCTCTGGATCTGGTCGCTATAGCATACAGCGCCAGACGCTGTGTGATTAAAGTCTGTTTTTGAACACATATCCACCAGTAACAAAGCGAAAACACATGGAATGAAATAGTTTTAACACTGTGACATTAATACTTGCCAGACCTGTAATGACAATTCTGCATAAAAATATATGTCAAAAATGTTTTCAAATGAAATTAATTTTTCTAGGCCAGGACACGTCACAATTATTTGAGAGAAAAAAATTAAAAACAAAAAACCTTGTTTAAACAGAAGAAAAGGAACGTCCATTGTAATGTATGGGAGAGCGACAGGTAGCGACAGGTAATACCTGGAGCTCTGGAAGCTAGAGCTCTGGCGCTATACACTGAGCCGCCTGTAATGTTGAATCGTATGTTACATGGCGCTGTTAGAGTTGCTCACCAGAATCGCTTTCATAAATGTGGTATTGCGTACAGCGCCCAGCGTTCACCAGACGCTGCCTGACACTACGAGGCACTACCTGCCGCTATCCCTTGATGAATAAACCCCTTAGATGCAAAATATAATATAGATATAAAGGTCTCTGGCCAGGCAAAGTGGAAAAAATAGATTGTGTTCCTCTTTAGTGAGGGAAGTTGAATATCTGTGTAGACATTTCTTGTTCCCTATCAGATACAATGCTGCCAGGAAAAGTTCAGTGTCTCTAATGCAGGGCTTAGAGACACCATGATGGCTGGATTAGGTTAGATTAATGCCTTTGTAAACCAGGAGTCTCTGGTACAGAGGGAGGGTTTAGGTCTGCTTGAGTAGGGCCCAGATATTGGAGATTGAAAATGGTCCCTTAACCCTTCAAATGCCAAGCACGTAGTTTCTATGTGCTTACTTCTCCGACCGCATACCTTCCAACTTTTCAGTGTGGGAAAGAGGGACAATTGTTAAATGAAGCCACGCCCCCTCAATGATTGATGGATAGTAGATAGGGTGTAACAGTTACATCGATAGAAACACTTTGAATGGGCAAATGAATCAATTATTGATGCAGATCTGCATGTTACACCTCAAAGAAAGACGAATAGGGGAAAAAAGAGGGACAGTTTGGAGGTATGTGTATCTATATTCTTAAAGGCTTGAAGTGGACCAAAACCCAGGATTTGGACTATCCTGGGCAGGGCCGGCTCCAGGTTTATGTGGGCCCTTGGGCGGCATGGTCTCAGTGGGCCCCTTTGTGGTAAAGAGTTGCATCACATCACAGAGGGACATCCCAGATATGGAATGCCCCCCTAAGCATCATGCTATTTGGACCAAAATTCTAGTTTTGGTCTACTTTGAAGTGCACCAAACCCTTTTAAACCTGACCTTGGAGTACGAATCTAGATTGTCCTGCTTTTGGATGCCCCTGTGTATGACCCCCCCCCCCTTTGTTCATTACTTTCCTCAAACTGGTGAATCAGCTGGGGTGGGCAACTTAAAAGCAGAACAAAACCCAGCATTTCCCTGGAATCTAAATCGAGAGGCCCTGTTGTGTGGAACCCCACAATTTAAAGTGGACCATCACCCTCCCGTGATCGGCCCGGGAGATTCCCGGGCCGATCACCTCCCTCCCCGTGGGACATCCGAGATCTGGATGTCCCGCGGGGTGAAACCCCCCCAAACACCCCAAATCCACTTACCTTGCCTCCCTCGCTCCCCTCTAGACGTGCGCGCGCCCGCGCCGGCCGTCTGTGATTGGCCGGCGCGGGCGCGTGCGCATCAAGAGTGACGCGCGGGAGGCGGCGGCGCTGCTTGTCCACGGCTGTCAAAACGCTTGTCCGTCGGCGCTGGGAGCGGGGAGAGGTGAGTTTTTCGGGTGATCGGGGGGGGGGGGGTTTCGGGGGTGCCCCACCGAAGTGGACCAAGACCCAGGATAGTCAAAATCCTGGGTGTTGGTCCACTTTAAGAAGATGCGGGCACCAGCTGTGGCGGTGCCCTCCCAGTCCGCCTTTGCACACCTCAAAGTCCGGTCCTGTCAGTGTGCTGACGCCGGCCCTGATCCTGGGTTTTGGTCCTTGCCCCTGAGGCATCCTATATTTAGGGTGCCCAGCTACATGGAACCCCTTACCTGACCGCCAATCCAGTGGTGCATGTGCGGACAATCAGCACTCTGCCCTCTAGCTGGGGGCATGCGTCTTAATAAAGGCTTGTGTGGCCTGCGGCCTGCATATGCGCCATTGTTTCGGCGGTCAGGTACATTTTACCGGGGATCTGAGGGTTCCCAGGGCGTGGGATTCAGGTGGCTCTGGAGTCTATAAGACTTTTGATCCACTTTAATGAACTATTTTAGTTTCCTAAGATAGCCTGTAGAGGCATCCCAAACTTGGATGACCCCAGGACAGTGACATACATACCATAGGGGCAGTGCAGGCATCTGCCCCGGGCCCATGGAACAAGGGGGCCATGCGCAAGCTACCTGCACCACCTGTTAGGAATGTGCACCCGGCACCAGCATAATTCTTACCTGGCCAGTGATACCCTGGTGTCTCCACCTCCATCGCTGCCGCCTCTGTGCGCACGCTGCAAGCCCCTTGTGGCCCATCTTGTACACACTGCATGCTTCCTGTCCATAAGTGTCTGCCCTGGGGGGGCGTGATGGGGGCCCTACAAAGGGGACCCATCAGGGCTATGTATGTGTAGCCGGCGGAAGTATTCAGCCATTATCTTTGTGGTTCTTCAGTGTGGTAGTTTATATCTGTCCTGCAGTTGCGCTATATCACCACTGTTGGATGGCTAATGGATTGTGACACTGCAGGTCTACCAAACTGATGGCTAAAACCTAACAACATAGGAGTACAGCTGAGCTGCCATTGGCTAAGGTGAGTAAAAGCTAGAGAAGTTGCTGGAAGCAGTCTAAGGGAATCTATATAAGGAGGTCATGAGAGTTACCTCAGAAGGACCAGAAGTGAACAGAAGTAGTTCTCTATTGTAGTAACAGGGAGTGAGGAAGGTACCAGCAGGGTCACTGGTAGCAGCGGACACAAGTGTAAGAGAGAGCAGAGGAGCCACATTCATACCTAACAAGTGACCACAGGAAAGGTGAACCATTCCCCCCGAGATGCTGATGGAGGAAGCTAAGGCCGCAGTATTCTGCTATGGGATCAAGATGAGTGACCACCACCTGTTGAAGTCCACCTGGATGTAATGCTGTGCTATGGAAACTGCTAATGGAACTGTTGTGGATAAAGACTGTATGACCTGCTGTGAAGCCTAAAGTGTACCTGAAGTCCTGCTAATAAAGTAAGTGCCCTTTTCATAAAGTCCCCCAAGCCTGTTAACAAAGAACCCACTCCCCATACGTCTGAGGAGCTAACCCCCCCCCCCTCCCCCTCCCCCCGGGACCCGTATGCTACATATGGCCCTGCTCTGGGGCAAGTATTAATTATCAGGGGTGCTGGTGCCAGTGTCAGCTGTGGAAAGTTACTTTTGGGCGTCGGTGCAATTTGCTTCTAAATCTAAATGTCTGGAGTTTTTCTTTAATACATGGTGACATTTAATAAAGCGGACCTTCACCCTGAAAAAGAGTCTATCTTATATGTTTCCCACACTCTGTACATACAGATTGTCCACCTTAAAAATCATTCTACCTGCACCTACTGCATGTTATGAGCCATCCAAGATGGCGGCTCATGAAACATCAGGCAGCCTGCAGACAGGAAGTGTCTTCTGACTGTGCTGCTCTGCATTCTGGGATTGCTGTCCTTTCCCTGGCCCCAGCTCTGCTCTGTCTGTGCAAAGCACAGCTATAACCACCGTCCCCTGCACTTTATCCCCCTCTCCACAGTTATGCTTCTGAGTCAAGATGGCGGCGCCCGTATCCTAGAGTCCTGAACAGAGTTGCAGCCCGGTGGGGGAAAGAATAATAAGTGACTAAAAACTTATATATATTAATTTTAGATGCTGGGGAACAATTTTTTTAAGGGTTTGGGCTTTTCATTAAATCATGGTGAAGGTCCGGTTTAAGCAATGCACTTTGTTTCGAGTCTTTAGTGGGATGACATAAATGGTCACATGGGGTACAGCAGCCTAACATACACAATGCAGGCACGCCATTGAAATAAAGTTACATTTTACCTGTTTCCAATGAACCAGAAAAAGAGAATGATGTGCCGCTCACCACCATCCATCAAAGTGACATCCCAGCGGCCAGCAGAGGAGAATGACGCCTCCCTAGACTATGGGGTCGATTCAGAGCCGGGTGAGAAAACGTACTTCTTTTTTACAAGAGATATTGACATTCATTTTCATTGTCTACCTTGGGGCTGTTTCAGAGCCAGGTGAAAATTTACAACCGGTAGACAATGAAAGTCAATGGCAGTTTTCTCTCCTAAAAAAAAAAGACATGAGTTTTCTCATCTGTCTCTGACTATCCTGGAATTGGTGCTTTCCCCCGGGGCACCTGAGTCGGGGGTGCCCAGCTGCGTCATGTCATGGCAGCGCATTTGCCACCTCACCTCTTCCCGGTACTACGGCGCATGTGCGGGTGCTCGTCCAATCAGCGCGCAAATGATAACAACGAGGGACTCAGAAGAGGTAGTTCCTCCAAATCAGGGACAGTAGGGAGGTATGCCTAAAAGGCTTAAAGTGGACCAAAGCCTAGGATTTTGACTATCCTGGGTTTTGGTTCTTGCCCCCGAGGCATCCCAATTTGGGATTCCCCGCTCCATTTTGGGATGCACAGCATGTGCTGGCGCTCGTCCAATCAGCGCGCTTGGAGCTGCTGACGCGTCACGTCGTCTAAGCTTCTTCTAAGTCCAGAGGCTCCGTTCGCAGCCGCATCCCCTGCTACCCTCCAATAGTGAGCGTGCCCGCGCTGGCCATTCACAAATGCCTGGCGCGGGCACGTGCCCTGCTAGAGGCATAGCGGAGATGTGACCGCGACTTGCACATGCGCTGTTGGACCGGGAAGCAAGGTAAGTGTATGGGGTGACCTGGGGGGTTTCACACAGCGGGGCACCCCGATTTTGGATGCCCTGGGGGAGGGAATCGATCGGATCAGATTATAGATTCCTGGGCCGAATGCAGTGGGTTTTGGTCCACTTTAAGGACAGTATTTTATCATCAGTTAGTGAGAGCCCAATCAAGCTGTATGCAGGCATGAAATCTCCCGATCCCCCCCATCCCAGTCCTTTGGAATATCCTCCATTAATAGCTTTTATAGTAATTCTATCTACTCCAGGTTGGCTCCTGTGCAGCACCTTACTGCAGCCATCTCTTTCTGAGCTTCTTGAAAACGTTTCTACTTACTGAATCGTACACAGTCACCACAAAGTGCTGCAAGCAGAATGAATCTCACCTGGGATTTACTTCCTTTTGCAGTTGTGTTAAAGCGGAACAAAACCCAACGGGGTTGGGCCTGTGTGAAGTTTTCTCACCAGGCTGATTCAGGGGTTTGCTCCGCTTTAAGATTTGCAATGGTGGTGAGTAGCGCTGGAAGGAAGGAAGGAAGGAATGTTTTGATGGAGCAGCTGCCTGAGCTGAAGGGCCACACCTCAGAGTGGGTCTAGTATGCACAAAATGTAGAGATCCATTTTCGCTAATGATGTGATGGAACTGCAGTATGTATTGATCACAGCTCAAAAGTACTGGGTTCAGGCGCGCTTTAAGGTTATTTCAGAAATTGATTCTGTCCCAGAAGTTTTTTGTTTTTTTTTACAGGGATCTAAACAAATCTTTTGAGAGGTTTTTACTGTTGGCTGGGCTGGGATTAACAGTTCAGCCAGATGTACAACTAAATATAAGCACAAAAGCATTTATGTGTCACTCATCAAAATTAGTGTAGTAATTAACAGTGGCACTTACCACCGTGCCCGGAAACTCACTTGAATCTGGTCCTTGTGGTACTGCTATAGAAAGAGTGATCCCCGGCCCCTCTTCTAATATATTAACCCTACGCCCAGTGCCTATAATCCTGTCCCACGTGCCCAGTTCATACAGGTTCCCTACATGCAAAGTCCCTGCTTTTCTCCCCCCATGTAGCCAGTCCCAGCCCTGGTGTCTAAAAGACATTTCTCTTCTGGATGCCCTATCATGTGAAACCCCTGAAATGTTGCAACTCTTACCGGATCTTTGTTCCAAGGGCACCTGTGCGGCTGTTGCCGGCACCCATGGCTCCCCTCTAGTGTCTGCGTGCCAGCACCCATGGCTCCCCTCTAGTGTCTGCGTGCCAGCACCCATGGCTCCCCTCTAGTGTCTGCGTGCCAGCACCCATGGCTCCCCACTAGTGTCTGCGTGCAAGCACCCATGGCTTCCCCTAGTGTCTGCGTGCCAGCACCCATGGCTCCCTTTAGTGTCTGCGTGCCGGCACCCATGGCTCCCTTTAGTGTCTGCGTGTCGGCACCCATGGCTCCCCTCTAGTGTCTGCGTGTCAGCATCCATGGCTCCCCTCTAGTGTCTGCGTGCCAGCATCCATGGCTCCCCTCTAGTGTCTGCATGCCAGCACCCATGGCTCCCCTCTAGTGTCTGCGTACTGGCACCCATGGCTTCCCCTAGTGTCTGCGTGCCAGCACCCATGGCTCCCTTTAGTGTCTGCGTGCCGGCACCCATGGCTCCCTTTAGTGTCTGCGTGTCGGCACCCATGGCTCCCCTCTAGTGTCTGCGTGTCAGCACCCATGGCTCCCCTCTAGTGTCTGCGTGCCAGCACCCATGGCTCCCCTCTAGTGTCTGCGTGCTGACACCCATGGCTTCCCCTAGTGTCTGCATGCCAGCACCCATGGCTTCCCTCTAGTGTCTGCCGGTACCCATGGCTCCCCTCTAGTGTCTGCGTGTCAGCACCCATGGCTCCCCTCTAGTGTCTGCGTGTCAGCACCCATGGCTCCCCTCTAGTCTCTGCGTGCCAGCATCCATGGGCTCCCCTCTAGTGTCTGCGTGCTGGCACCCATGGCTCCCCTCTAGTGTCTGCGTGTCAGCACCCATGGCTCCCCTCTAGTGTCTGCGTGCCAGCACCCATGGCTCCCCTCTAGTGTCTGCGTGCCAGCACCCATGGCTCCCCTCTAGTGTCTGCGTGCCAGCACCCA
The DNA here is from genome assembly GCA_027917425.1 of Gastrophryne carolinensis. Lineage (NCBI taxonomy): Eukaryota > Metazoa > Chordata > Amphibia > Anura > Microhylidae > Gastrophryne > Gastrophryne carolinensis. Next base: position 205,325,262 of record CM051240.1, on the reverse strand, counting down.
TGGCTCCTCTCTAGTGTCTGCGTGCCAGCACCCATGGCTCCCCTCTAGTGTCTGCGTGCCGGCACCCATGGCTCCCCTCTAGTGTCTGCGTGCTGGCACCCATGGCTCCCCCCTAGTGTCTGCGTGTCAGCACCCATGGCTCCCCTCTAGTCTCTGCGTGTCAGCACCCATGGCTCCCCTCTAGTGTCTGCATGCCAGCACCCATGGCTCCCCTCTAGTGTCTGCGTGCCAGCACCCATGGCTCCTCTCTAGTGTCTGCGTGCCAGCACCCATGGCTCCCCTCTAGTGTCTGCGTGCCAGCACCCATGGCTCCCCTCTAGTGTCTGCGTGCCAGCACCCATGGCTCCTCTCTAGTGTCTGCGTGCCAGCACCCATGGCTCCTCTCTAGTGTCTGCGTGCCAGCACCCATGGCTCCCTTTAGTGTCTGCGTGCCGGCACCCATGGCTCCCTTTAGTGTCTGCGTGCCGGCACCCATGGCTCCCTTTAGTGTCTGCGTGTCGGCACCCATGGCTCCCTTTAGTGTCTGCGTGTCAGCACCCATGGCTCCCCTCTAGTGTCTGCGTGTCAGCACCCATGGCTCCCCTCTAGTGTCTGCGTGCCAGCATCCATGGCTCCCCTCTAGTGTCTGCATGCCAACACCCATGGCTCCCCTCTAGTGTCTGCGTGCTGGCACCCATGGCTCCCCCCTAGTGTCTGCATGCCAACACCCATGGCTCCCCTCTAGTGTCTGCGTGCCAGCACCCATGGCTCCCCTCTAGTGTCTGCGTGCCGGCACCCATGGCTCCCCTCTAGTGTCTGCGTGCTGGCACCCATGGCTCCCCTCTAGTGTCTGCGTGCTGGCACCCATGGCTCCCCTCTAGTGTCTGCGTGCCAGCACCCATGGCTCCCATCTAGTGTCTGCGTGCGGGCACCCATGGCTCCCATCTAGTGTCTGCGTGCGGGCACCCATGGCTCCCCTCTAGTGTCTGCGTGCCAGCACCCATGGCTCCTCTCTAGTGTCTGCGTGCCAGCACCCATGGCTCCTCTCTAGTGTCTGCGTGCCAGCACCCATGGCTCCCATCTAGTGTCTGCGTGCGGGCACCCATGGCTCCCCTCTAGTGTCTGTGTGCCGGCACCCATGGCTCCCCTCTAGTGTCTGTGTGCCGGCACCCATGGCTCCTCTCTAGTATCTGCGTGCCAGCACCCATGGCTCCCCTCTAGTGTCTGCGTGCCGGCACCCATGGCTCCCCTCTAGTGTCTGCGTGCCAGCACCCATGGCTCCCATCTAGTGTCTGTGTGCCAGCACCCATGGCTCCCATCTAGTGTCTGTGTGCCAGCACCCATGGCTCCCATCTAGTGTCTGTGTGCCAGCAGTAACTTAATGGCTGGCGCTGGCAAGCACAGCACAAGAGAAGCTGCATGTGCCTAAAACTCCAGTCAGCTGATTCAGCCGTTTGTTTATATGTGCGGCTGAGGCAGCTGATTGGACGAGAACCATGCATGCACCGTGGGAGCTTCAATCAGGTAAGAATTGTGGCAATTTCCAGGGGTTTCACATGGCGGGCGTCCCAAATCAGGATGCCCCACTGATTAAGCAAAACTCAGGACCGTAAAAATCCCAGGGTAAAAATAACTGACCCCTAACATGTTCTAGCTAAATAATCTTAGACATTATATAAGGCCACTCACATTACATTTACAGGCTGTGAACATATAATCAGACCAGGTCTGGTAGCCAAGCTATTCTACAGATAAGGAAGAAGATGGATGGATGCCCTGGTGGTGGCCATGCACCCTCTTTTGAACTGCGGCGCCACTTCCACATGATAATTTAAGGTAAGATGGCAGCCCCCATGAGGCAGCTGGCTGCTGACAGGGACACACACATGGGACCGGCCACCTTACGGCCTGCCGTATCCCATGCTGATATAGGAGAAACCCGGGCACCAGAAGGCAATTGGAAATAAGGCTCTGCCTGGTGGCAACCCTAGCACCGAACGGGAGCCCTCCAGAGTCCTGGGGCCCCAGCCAACTGCCTAGTTTGCCTGCCCCAAGCACTATCCCTGCTTGGTACAAGTAATTGTTTAACAGACAGTCTCTAGAGTTCATGTAAAGGAGACTGGGAAGTGTGTGTATAAATGTTATCTCCCCCCAGGTTGTGCTTGTCATGGCAGTAGATGAGTACACAACAACACTGCATACAGCTCATTACAGTGGACAATAATAATGTGGAGAGAACTAATAAGCATATCAGGAAGCAAAAATACAGAGAAACTCATGTTAAATAACAGTACTAAGTAAACAGCGCCATCTACTGCCTGGAAAAAGCAATCACTACAGAGCCTGTGTACAAGTGAGCTTGCATGGACATCGCATCACACTGCAAAATATTTCTATATATTAAAGTGGACCAATTCTCTGGATTTTGACCATCCCAGGTTTTGGTCCACATTGCTGGGTCATCCTAATTTGGGATGCCCTGCTGTGTAAAACCCCCTGGAAAACCCCAAAAAGGCACCATTACTCTCATCCAATCAGCACTGTATGTCGTGCCCACTAAAGTGGACCAACACCCGTTCAATGGGTATTGGCCCCCACCACTTTAAAATAGGCTGGGGGGCATGCTGGACCCCCCCCCCCCCCCCACACACACACACACACACACACACACACACACATAATCTGCAGAAAACTCATAAATCTTACCTTTACATCGACCCCCCACCAGGAATCCAGCAACATGATTGGCCCTTTCCTGTTGCACAGATCTGGGTGATGCGGGTGTGGCTTGTAGGCATGACATGGGTGTGCTGGAAAGGTGACTGTTTGTGGGGTGATCCCAGGAGGGTCCACACAGTAGGGCAACCAATATCTGTATTCCCCCATGAGGGGAGGGGAATAACCAGCCAGCCCTGGAGTCTTTTTTTTCATGTTGTACAGATGCCGGGGATGTAGTTTTGGCCTGTAAATGTGCATTTGCTGGGCGATCCCAGGTTCACGAAGCAGGGAATTCCCAAATTGGGATGTCCCATGAATAATCGGCCAGCCCTGGAGTCTTTCAGACTCAATGGGGACAGGTGCAGCAGCAGGGCAGTTTCTAGGGGAGGGTGAGCAGGGCTCCTTTATCCCAGTAATCCTGTTTTCTGCAGATGAGTCAGGGCCCCTGTTAGTGGTGCAGGCCCCTCAGCACCCCATATTGGGGTAAATCAGTGGGAGGGGGCACTGGCTGCTTCTAAGGAAGGGGTGCAGCTAAATATATTGTATGGGGCAGCAGCAGCACCATAGGACGGGATGGGGGGGGGGCAGCCGGCCGCACTGAGCGCTATTCTGTCTAGAAACTGCCCTGTGCATCTGCCATGCCTTCTCCAACAGGAGATATATATTACTGCAGCTATTTTCTGTCCCCCATCAGAGCTCAATACTGGATTTTGAGCTTCTTAAAGTAAACCAAAACCCAGAAATTCGTCTTTCCCTGGTTTTGTTCTGTGCCCCTGGGGCATCCTGAATTGGGATGCCCCGCTGTGTAAAACCCCCCCAGTTCACACATTAAAACTCACCTCTCCCCAGTCCAATGGCATATACATGGGCTATTGTCCAATCAGAGCCCTTTGCCATGTTTACATTGGCAAAGGGCTCCGATTGCCTTCAATGAGCGCGCACTGCTGCATCCCTGGCAGCGCACGCGCTCCCGCCTTAGACTATCTTAATTCCCGGGGGCAGGACGACGCGGGGGGGGGGGGGGTGCAGGGAATGTGGCAGCGTGCTCCCCATTGCAAGCAATCAGAGCCCTTTGCCGAAGGATAAGCCTGTGCATGGACCAAAGGGAGGTCTTTTATTGTGCAGACCCGAAAGCCAGCACATGCGCCATTTGACCGGGCTGCTCATTCAAAAAGGCCTGGCACAGGCTAGGGCCGCTCAACCAATCAGCACACTCGCTGTCACTCGGCTACCTTTGGCGCCAGGACAGCTAAGCATCCAAGAGGCGCCAAAGGGAGCCAAGTGCACCACCAGCCGCATCCACCGTTCAGACCGGGAGCGGGCACGCACATAGAAGTGAGCGGGGATGCGGCCGCAGCGAGGGCTCAGGAGAAGGTGAGTGGATCTGGGCATCTGGGGGTTTCACACTGTGGGGCATCCCAATTCATGAAGCTGCAAGAACAGGAACTTGGGCAGCCCCGGGAATCTTTTGGACTCCAGGGCCTCTGAAGTTCCTCTTTAAGGAAGAGGCTTCCCAATACTTTTTTTTTTAAAGTTTTTATTTTTCATTTTAAAGTGAGTGGCAACGGGAAATGTATCCTTCCGGTCACTATGCACACAGGAGGTAAGAAGGCGGGGGCGAGGCGAGCGCCCATCACAAGCCAAAGCCTCACAACCGCCAGCACATTCCTATCACCCCGGCCCCGGACCCACTCCATTCCAATCCATCCTGCATTCCACCTCAGGGTGCCTCCCCCATATCCCTGCACCCCAACGCCTCTGTACCTCAGTGTCTGTCTCCCTGCCGCCGTCTCAACACATTGCAGCTTTGCTGAATTTATGGAGCAGTGTAGGTCAGCTTGTAAAGGGCCAATTTTGATTAATCAGTTTCGGAACCGCAGGATGCTTCCGATTCAGAAGAATAAATTTCCTGGCATAAAATATCAGCAACCTCATCAGCTCCTTTAGTGACCTATCCTCAGAGATCGGGTCCATCACCCCTAGAAGGCAGAGCGCTATGGATCCCTGTACCTGAAACCCCACCACTCTGCTCACTACAGCCAACCACTTCTCCCCAAAAGCGCCTTATTTTCGTACACGACCAGACCATATGTATCCATGTGGCACGCTCACTCCCAATCTCGGGAACAGGTCACTGTCCACCAATCCCATTCTGCAGAGGCTCGCTGATGTTATGTATGCTTGATGGAGCCATTTAGTTTGGATGAACCTGTCCCTTGCCTCCACTACAGAAGTATGGATATTCTCCAACACCTCTTCCCAATCATCCGCGTCCATACTCGGCTCTAGTTCCTGCCACTTGGCAACCACCTGCTCCCGGGGAGAGGTCAAGTATCATAATAGGGTCTTATATATAAAAGTATATATATACTCTCAATTGAAGGCTTCCCAATAATTTAGTGATAATATTAAACCCATCAGTATCTGTGTCCCCAAAATAATATGAGGGAGGAACCTTATTTGCCTTGAGTTTCCTTCCAAGATGCCTCAGTGTCATTTACAAGAAGAAAGGAATGTCACAAAGTGAAATGTCACAAAAAATTAAAAAAAAGACTCCAAAGAGGAAGTAAACTGTAATTCCATTTTATTTTCGGATAAAATAGCATGCAAGCTGCCAGTGTATCATCCATCTGTCACAGTTGGAGAGGTGGAGATCATATCCTGGGGGGGATTCCTGTGAGACCCTTTACAGTCGGAACAGTTTGAATTATGTTACAGAGAAGTCCTCAGGCAGAAGCAAAGAAAAAGTGTTTTGCTTTTCTATGGGGCAGCTTCCATTTAGGATCTGATCTCCCAGAATGCACTTTTTTTTTTCTTCCTAGAATGGATGCTACAATACAGATACACGGTACACACGCCACAATGCGACATATACAGCGCTACAAAAAGCTTTTTATCTTCTTGAATCTCGCACATAAAAAAATGTGGAAAAACTGAAATAAATAAAAAAGCACACATTGTAGTCAATAGACAGAAAATCCATTCATAAATATCTGATCCAAGGACCAAGCGCGAGAAAATCTGTAAATTATATACAACCATAATAAATACATATAAATAATACAATAAGTTAAAAGAAAATGTTTAGAGCTTGCTGCAAACACACCTGGGATAATGGTCTGCCAATTTCTACACATTAAATTGGATCTCAATGATCCCTTATGCTGAGGGCTAGTGTGTCCACTGCTGGGTCTCTGTGTGACCAGACACTGGAAGCTGCAGCAATTGAGGGGTTACTGGAATCTGCATCAAGTGACGGGGTACTGGAATCTGCATCAAGTGACGGGGTACTGGAATCTGCATCAAGTGACGGGGTACTGGAATCTGCAGCAAGTGACGGGGTACTGGAATCTGCAGCAAGTGACGGGGTACTGGAATCTGCATCAAGTGACGGGTTACTGGAATCTGCATCAAGTGACGGGGTACTGGAATCTGCATCAAGTGACGGGGTACTGGAAGCTGCAGCAAGTGACGGGGTACTGGAATCTGCAGCAAGTGACGGGTTACTGGAATCTGCAGCAAGTGACGGGGTACTGGAAGTTGCAGCAAGTGACGGGGTACTGGAATCTGCAGCAAGTGACGGGGTACTGGAATCTGCAGCAAGTGACTGGGTACTGGAAGCTGCAGCAAGTGACGAGGTACTGGAAGCTGCAGCAAGTGACTGGGTACTGGAATCTGCAGCAAGTGACGGGACACTGGAATCTGCAGCAAGTGACGGGACACTGGAATCTGCAGCAAGTGACGGGTTACTGGAATCTGCAGCAAGTGACGGGACACTGGAATCTGCAGCAAGTGACGGGTTACTGGAATCTGCAGCAAGTGATGGGACACTGGAATCTGCAGCAAGTGACGGGACACTGGAATCTGCAGCAAGTGACGGGTTACTGGAATCTGCAGCAAGTGACGGGGTACTGGAATCTGCAGCAAGTGACGGGGCACTGGAAGCTGCAGCAAGTGACTGGGTACTGGAATCTGCAGCAAGTGACCGGACACTGGAAGCTGCAGCAAGTGACGGGACACTGGAATCTGCAGCAAGTGACGGGACACTGGAATCTGCAGCAAGTGATGGGACACTGGAATCTGCAGCAAGTGACGGGTTACTGGAATCTGCAGCAAGTGATGGGACACTGGAATCTGCAGCAAGTGATGGGACACTGGAATCTGCAGCAAGTGACTGGACACTGGAAGCTGCAGGAAGTGACGGGTTACTGGAATCTGCAGCAAGTGACGGGCACTGGAATCTGCAGCAAGTGATGGGTTACTGAAAGCTGCAAGAAGTGACGGGTTACTGCAAGCTGCAGCAAGTGACGGGGCACTGAAAGCTGCAGCAATTGAGGGGGTACTGGAAGCTGCAGCAAGTGGTGGGGCACTGGAATCTGCAGCAAGTGACGGGGCACTGGAATCTGCAGCAAGTGACGGGACACTGGAATCAGCAGCAAGTGACGGGGCACTGGAAGCTGCAGCAAGTGGCGGGGCACTGGAATCTGCAGCAAGTGACGGGGCACTGGAATCTGCAGCAAGTGACGGGGCACTGGAAGCTGCAGCAAGTGACGGGGCACTGGAATCTGCAGCAAGTGACGGGGCACTGGAATCTGCAGCAAGTGACGGGACACTGGAAGCTGCAGGAAGTGACGGGTTACTGGAATCTGCATCAAGTGACGGGGCACTGGAATCTGCAGCAAGTGACGGGGTACTGGAATCTGCATCAAGTGACGGGGTACTGGAATCTGCATCAAGTGACGGGGTACTGGAATCTGCAGCAAGTGACGGGGTACTGGAATCTGCAGCAAGTGACGGGGTACTGGAATCTGCATCAAGTGACGGGTTACTGGAATCTGCATCAAGTGACGGGGTACTGGAATCTGCATCAAGTGACGGGGTACTGGAATCTGCATCAAGTGACGGGGTACTGGAAGCTGCAGCAAGTGACGGGGTACTGGAATCTGCAGCAAGTGACGGGTTACTGGAATCTGCAGCAAGTGACGGGGTACTGGAAGTTGCAGCAAGTGACGGGGTACTGGAATCTGCAGCAAGTGACGGGGTACTGGAATCTGCAGCAAGTGACTGGGTACTGGAAGCTGCAGCAAGTGACGAGGTACTGGAAGCTGCAGCAAGTGACTGGGTACTGGAATCTGCAGCAAGTGACGGGACACTGGAATCTGCAGCAAGTGACGGGACACTGGAATCTGCAGCAAGTGACGGGTTACTGGAATCTGCAGCAAGTGACGGGACACTGGAATCTGCAGCAAGTGACGGGACACTGGAATCTGCAGCAAGTGACGGGTTACTGGAATCTGCAGCAAGTGACGGGGTACTGGAATCTGCAGCAAGTGACGGGGCACTGGAAGCTGCAGCAAGTGACTGGGTACTGGAATCTGCAGCAAGTGACCGGACACTGGAAGCTGCAGCAAGTGACGGGACACTGGAATCTGCAGCAAGTGACGGGACACTGGAATCTGCAGCAAGTGATGGGACACTGGAATCTGCAGCAAGTGACGGGTTACTGGAATCTGCAGCAAGTGACGGGGTACTGGAATCTGCAGCAAGTGATGGGACACTGGAATCTGCAGCAAGTGACTGGACACTGGAAGCTGCAAGAAGTGACGGGTTACTGGAATCTGCAGCAAGTGATGGGACACTGGAATCTGCAGCAAGTGATGGGACACTGGAATCTGCAGCAAGTGACTGGACACTGGAAGCTGCAGGAAGTGACGGGTTACTGGAATCTGCAGCAAGTGACGGGCACTGGAATCTGCAGCAAGTGATGGGTTACTGAAAGCTGCAAGAAGTGACGGGTTACTGCAAGCTGCAGCAAGTGACGGGGCACTGAAAGCTGCAGCAATTGAGGGGGTACTGGAAGCTGCAGCAAGTGGTGGGGCACTGGAATCTGCAGCAAGTGACGGGGCACTGGAATCTGCAGCAAGTGACGGGACACTGGAATCAGCAGCAAGTGACGGGGCACTGGAAGCTGCAGCAAGTGGCGGGGCACTGGAATCTGCAGCAAGTGACGGGGCACTGGAATCTGCAGCAAGTGACGGGGCACTGGAAGCTGCAGCAAGTGACGGGGCACTGGAATCTGCAGCAAGTGACGGGGCACTGGAATCTGCAGCAAGTGACGGGACACTGGAAGCTGCAGCAAGTGACGGGGCACTGGAAGCTGCAGCAAGTGACGGGGCACTGGAATCTGCAGCAAGTGACGGGGCACTGGAAGCTGCAGCAATTGAGGGGGGTACTGGAAGCTGCAGCAAGTGACGGGGTACTGGAAGCTGCAGCAAGTGACGGGGCACTGGAAGCTGCAGCAAGTGACGGGGCACTGGAAGCTGCAGCAAGTGACGGGGCACTGGAAGCTGCAGCAAGTGACGGGGCACTGGAAGCTGCAGCAAGTGACGGGGCACTGGAATCTGCAGCAAGTGACGGGTTATTGGAAGCTGCAGCAAGTGACGGGGCACTGGAATCTGCAGCAAGTGACGGGCACTGGAATCTGCAGCAAGTGACGGGGCACTGGAATCTGCAGCAATTGAGGGGGGTACTGGAAGCTGCAGCAAGTGACGGGGCACTGGAATCTGCAGCAAGTGATGGGGCACTGGAATCTGCAGCAAGTGACGGGGCACTGGAAGCTGCAGCAAGTGACGGGGCACTGGAAGCTGCAGCAAGTGACGGGGCACAGGAAGCTGCAGCAAGTGACGGGGCACAGGAAGCTGCAGCAAGTGACGGGTTACTGGAAGCTGCAGCAAGTGACGGGTTACTGGAAGCTGCAGCAAGTGACGGGGCACTGGAATCTGCAGCAAGTGACGGGGCACTGGAATCTGCAGCAATTGAGGGGGTACTGGAAGCTGCAGCAAGTGACGAGGCACTGGAATCTGCAGCAAGTGACGAGGCACTGGAATCTGCAGCAAGTGACGGGGTACTGGAAGCTGCAGCAAGTGACGGGACACTGGAAGCTGCAGCAATTGAGGGGGTACTGGAAGCTGCAGCAAGTGACAGGGTCCTAGACGCTGCAGCAAGTTATGGGGTACTTGAATCAGCAGCAAACGAAATGATGTGACTTCCACTCCTCGTTGAAAGGAGACCCAGAAATAGGTGAGTATTACTGTCTGGGAGGTTTAAGGAATGTAGGGGGGTGTTTAAATGGGTGAAGTTGAATCTGCTGAACAGGGATGGGCTTCCCTTCTAGGGTACAGGTCTGCTTTAAAGGGGTACAAAACCCGGGATTTTGACTATCCTGGGTTTTGATCTTTGCCCCCAAGGCATCCCAAACAGGCGAGTGTGTGTGGTTCTTTCTGTCCCCCATTGGATGCAGGTCTGATAGAAAAAGCTGATCATCTCCCTTATAGGGTTCACTGATTTGAAAGGGTAGATTTGGTTAGTTTAGTGTTCCAATGAACCATAGCACAGAATTAGCATGGAGTGTAGTGGTCCAACCTGGAGCACGTGTGCAGCTAAGGAGCTCTGACTATTTTCAGGCTTTAATATTAACATGATTAGAGCTAGAGGGTCATTAAGTAATAATATAGGTGGAATAGAAAAAATTAAATAAAATGCTCACCTGTTTTGAGTCTGAGTCACCCAATCACTGTACACAAGGGTGACTCAGCAGTGGCTGCTGGGGGCTATACTGTTATTCTTGTAGATATTTAACTAAATTAACTTGTAGAGACAGGAAGTGAATGTCATTCTCATTAATGGGGTCACAGGAAGAAAATAAACCTGGTAAAGGAATTAACTGCTCTCTACTAAAAGATAACAAACTTTCCTTGTGAGCTACTTTAATCCTCGGCAAATCCATAACTTATTCTGTAAATCTAAGCTCCATTACTTGGGTGCCTCTTGGTGGGTTATAAAGGTGAGGCTGGGCCATTGCAGAAGAGACACCTACTTGGATGTTGAAGCAGTTATATAAAGAAGAATTAACCACCCAGGTCATTTGTGGGCTACATTTGTAAGCATAGAATAATGCCAGGAAGAGGAAGCTGATAATCATCTACCGCATTCATCCTAAAGTCATAACCATGCTGGGCTCGCTGTGACTTCTCAGGCTCAGGACTCCTAAAGGTTTACACCTTGCATCTCAAGATATGATTGGCTGATCAGACTTGGACATCAAAATGGCCTTAACAGAGTTGATGAACCCAACAAGACATGATCTCGGACATACTAAACAAAATGCATGGGCATCTATTCTAATCAGGTTTTCCATAGCCACCAATAAGATTTTATGAGTTAGTTTCTAATGGCAGATAGAAAATAAAAACTAAAATCTAGCTGGCCGTTACGGAAAACAATTTACTCTCTATAAGATACTTGGAACATTATTCTTGGGTCAGAGTGGCAGCTTCCTAAAATGCATTTATTGGTTACATAGATGGGGAAGGGGCAGTCTGTGACCCCACTGCTGAGATGTGGTTAATAAAACAAAGACATCTCTTAATTTCCACGAGAATAACAAAAGGACGGGTTTGGGTTCTTAGACCAGAAAAAAATGATTTTTTTTAAGTATCTTGCTAGACCTGTTTTGGATCACTAAATTATCCCTAAATGTTTACCAAATCCAAGATGTGGCAGCTATAATGACATATGAGACCATAGGAGTGGAGACAGTAACTGAATTTGTTTTGTTCTGAACCCAGCTGAAGAATTCTCAGGGACAGTATGGTTTACAGTCTTATAACTAAAATGTTACCAGCAAGTCTCTAGGTGAACCTATTCTATGTTCCTAAAAGAGGGCACAGAAGAATACCATGATATATTAGTAACAATTTATGGACTAGCCAAACTGGAGGACCTTAGCTGAAAGTGAAAACCATGGGGAGTGATAAACCCTACAACATATAATTAATGTCCTATTAAAAAAAATACATGTTTAACTTCCTTAGACTTCCAGGTTTCTAGATGGGCTTTGACAGAAAGCCCTGGTTTCTACTCATGCCCCAAAAGGTGGCATCAACAGATGTGGTTGGGTAATCAACAGTAAGAGAATTTAAACATGCCTGGGATAACCATACATCAGTCGGAGATAAAGAGAACATATAAGGGCAGACTAGACAGACCATAAGGACTTCTTCTGCCATCAACCTTCTATGTTCCTAACAATGATTGCATTGAAAAGGTGAGAGGCAGGAATAATGTATTCAAGAGCCCTGTTAAAAGCATTGGGGTACTAAACCCATCACTCCCACCACCCAAAACTCCCACCACAACTCTGTGGACATTTTTGAAGTCTACATATGTACATATGTTCTGAGTTTAGATTACAAATATTAGATGCTGTATTGCCTCCTCCAATATTCATGGGCTAGCTGATTCTGTCCAGGGTTACCAACCAACAGAAATTTGGTCCACTTTAAATTTCTGTGGATAGGCCAGATGAGCGGAGTTTAGGAGGAGCTACTGAAAGCTGGGATATGGTAAGTCTCCGGTTGCTTACTAAATAGCTGTTTAGATATAGTTGGGGCATAAATGTAAGGCAAGAGTCCTGGAACCACTCAAGATGCAACTTTTTTTAGAACTGAAATCTTATATTGTTTAGTGTCAGTAACTTCCTAATGATCGGCTGCCCTGGCTCTACCAGTGTGTGTTTGCATAAGCTCACAATAAAAACACCAAAGAATTGATGAGTAAATGAATGATAAATCAATGAATCCCCACACAGGAATACAATTAAATATATATATACATTAGAGGCTTGTCAGCTGCTTCTCTATTCCTCATAAATAGTTTCATTCTCTAGCAACAGAAAAGGAAATATCAGTCTTTCGGGATTTGTTTGGAATACATTTTTCTACCCAGAGGCCTGTGCACAGACAGGTTCTCTTTGATGAGGAAAAACTGGTTCAAACTGGCACATAAGGGTCAGAAGAAGGCAAAAAACCATCTCAGTAAAATGGAACAGTTCTATCGTAAAGGCGGCCATGTTGGCTGCAATAGGAAAAACCTGTTAAATACATTCAGTTGTGTATCTGCTGTACATGTGTGAATCTGTTGTAGAATGGTTCAAGGTTAGGCATGATTCCTTACATCAGTATGTCATCACAAGCTTTATATATCTATACGGCCATCTTGTTACTTACATAAAAAACATACAACCCTGCTGCCTTATAGCTGTGCTGAACATAGGAATATTAAAGGGAAAGTATAACCTCCTAAATCCAACCAGGCCCACTGCCGATGCCTCCATTTGGAAAGAACGGGTCTTCTGACCCGTCATTATTGGCAGCCACCTTGGCACTGACAATGGACGCTGCCAGCTTTGCAAACAGAAGGCACTTGGCTCAGGTTGGGGTGGTTATGTTGGACTGTTATTGGGCCTGATTGTGAGGCTTTAGAAGTATATAGGTTCTCTTTACACTGGCCAGACTGAGACCATATTGAACAGGTCCGTGGCCTGAGTGATAGCTAAGCCTTCCCTATGTCGCAGACACATCTTTTATCAGGTACAAGTCCTAAACCGAGGATAACATTTTATTACAAGTTAGCAGCTAAGTAAGAAGGACACATCATGTAACATGACAATGTAGGTCTCCATTTGGAGTGTTCTGTTTGGTGGAGGGGTTGGAAAAGACACCCCAAAGAAACATGACAGATATCAAGGGAACATGAAAATACCAAGATGAAGGTGCTGTCCTTTGAAGCCCTTTATTGGGCGGCATCTTGAAAAGATATGTTCCATAGGTCATCATAGAGATGAGCAAGACCATGTACACTGGTCTTCCTCCCACTCATGAATGGACCCCGATAGATTCGATGAGGTTAGAATAAGGCGAGTCAGGGCTGGCTTTATGATTGTAGAGAGCTTAGAAAGTTGCAGTGACATACGATTGGCGGACGTGAGGTCGGTGGTGCCACATGCTTAGCGATGATTTAGAACCTGCAAGATACAAGGCAAAACTGAAAAACCCCAAAAGCAGAGCATTTACAGTTTTTAGAAATAGTTGATGTATTTCCTTTTTACATTATCTGTAATATAATTCCTTTAAAATGACGTAGTCATGGCAAACGGCTCTGATTGGACGAGAGACTCTGCATGTGCCATTGAACCAGGAAGAAGTGAGTTATCATGGGTGATATGGGGGGTTTCACACAGCAGGGCACCCCAAAATGGTATGCCCCAGGGGCAAGGAACAAAACAATGAAAAAACGCAATTCTGTGAGACTCACCTGTAGAATTGGTTTTGCTTCCAATCCATTCCAGGACGTCCATTATTCATTACATCTGGGACTTCTGCGCCCGGAGGGATGTGGACTGCAAGATCAAAGGTGTGGCTACTCCCGGCCCCCTATAAATAGCAGCTGCCTCTTAACCAAGCACAGCAGTAACTCAAATAGCAAGAGGCAAGGCCAGGAGGCCCCGAGCATAGGAGACCATGTTACTTCACATAGCCTCCACTTGTATTCTCTCATAATGTTACATTTTTATAACAAGTGTCCTATGAACAAGTATGGTTCAATCACCATAAAAAAAGGCATGCAGGACAATAATAAACCTCAAAGAGGGCGGGTTGGACTGCCTGGAATGGATCGGAAGCAAAACCAATTCTACAGGTGAGTCTCACAGAATTGCGTTTTTTCTTCCAATCCATTCCCGGCAGCCCATTATTCATTACATCTGGGACATCCAAAAGCAGTGTCCAATATGGGCGGGATCCCCAATGCGGAACAGCAGGTAGTTCATTTCACTACCGCCTGCAGCACTTTTAGGTCAAAAACAGCGTCAGCTGAGGCCCTCACATCCACCTTGTAAAACTTGGTAAATGTATGCACTGAAGACCATGTGGCAGCTTTACAGACCTGTTCCACCGAGGCCTGATGCTGAAAGGCCCAGGAAACACCAATGGCTCTAGTAGAATGAGCTGTGATCCAAAAAGGGGGTTCTTTCCCCTTGGCAGAATAGGCTTTTACCACCGCCTGTCTAATCCACTTACGGAGTGTGGACTTGGCTGGTGGAAATCCCTTTCTAGAGCCTTCCGCTAGTACAAAAAGCAAATCCAATTTCCGGAAAGATTCAGTAGCAGCCAGGTAATATCTTATGGCTCTAACCACATCCAAAGCATGGAGAGTGCTTTCTTTAGGATTAGCCGCTGCTGGTCACAAGGAAGGTAAACAACTTCCTCATTAAGGTGAAAAGGAGAGACAACCTTAGGCAAAAAATCCGCCTTAAAACGAAAAACCACCTTGTCTCTGTGCAATTCAAAATAAGGTGGTTTCATACATAACGCAGCCAATTCTGAGACTCGACGCATAGAGGTGATCGCTACCAAAACGAGAGTCAGCATAGGCAATGTAGCGTCTTACAAAGGCTCGAAGGGGGCACCCTGGAGAGCAGATAACACCAGATTTAGGTCCCACACCGGTAAAACTGGTTTTTGCGGTGGTCGGACATGAGTGCCCCCTGAAAAAAGGTTCTGAACAATCTATTATTGGCAATAGACTTCTGGAAAAAATTGGATAGGGCCGAGACCTGACCCTTGAGGGTGCTCAACTGGAGGCCCAATTCTAGATCATACTGCAGAAAATCTAGAATTCTAGAAACAGAATATCTCCGGCAAGGAAACTTCCTGGCCTCACACCAAGCAATATAGGCATGCCAAACTCTGTAGTATATTATGGAAAAAGTCTTCTCCCGTGCCTGAATCATGGTGTGAATAACCGTGGCTGATAAACCCTACTCCTTCAGGATGGAGGTTTCAACAGCCAGACCGTCAAAGCCAGCCTCTGTAAATTCGGGTGCCGAAGCGACTCCTGTGTGAGAAGCTCCGGATCGTCGGACATGAGGCAGTGATCTGTTGACATCCTTACTATGTCCACAAACCAACTCCTCCTTGGCCAACAAGGAGCCGCCAGGATGGTTGGTACCCCCTCCTGGACTATTTTGCGTAGTACTCGGTCCAGGAGCGGAAACGGAGGAAAAGCATACAGAAGATTGAACCCTGTCCAGGGGATTGCCAGGGCGTCTGTTGCTATGGCCAGAGGGTCTCTTGAGAGAGATACAAACCTTGGAAGTTTGTGATTGTGTCTGGACGCAAAAAGATCCACGTCCGGTCGACCCCAGCGGAGACACAGAGCTTGAAAGGGCTTCCTGCTCAGGGAGTCTGCCTCCTGGTTCTCTACCCCCGGGATGTAAACCGCCGAGATGCAGGGAACGTTCTCCTCTGCCCAACTCAGAATTTGGCTTACTTCCTTGAGTACCCCCCTGCTCCGAGTACCCCCCTGGTGGTTGATGTAGGCTATCACCGCCGATTGTCTGAGCGGACCTGAACCGCATGGCCCCTTAAATTGGGGGTCAGATGTAGAAGAACAAGCCAAATTGCCCTCAGCTCCAAGAGATTGATGGGCAGCCAGTTCTCTCTCGGACCCCACTGACCCTGGATTTTCTGGGTCTGCCAGATGCCTCCCCAGCCTGTCAGACTGGCATCCGTGGTAACTATCTCCCAATGAGGGGTCCGAAAGGACTTGCCCACCAGCAGATGTCGAGGATCCAACCACCACAAGAGGAATTGTCTGGGTATCGCTCTCGGCCTCCTGAAGGGACGGGGCCGAGATCAGAAGGTCGTCCAAATAGGGTAAGACACGAATACCCTGAACCCTCAGGATAGCCATGAGGCCCGCCAGCACCTTGGTGAACACCCTGGGAGCTGAGGATATGCTGAAAGGGAGTGCCACAAATTGGAAATGCTGACCCTCCAATGTGTAGATACGCGTCCCTGATGTCCACCGTTGTCAAAGTCGCCGGGACGAAGCGACCTCACAGCCAACCGCAATGTTTCCATGCGGAAATGCCTCACCCTTATGAACTTGTTGAGGCCCTTTAGGTCCAAGATCGGCCGCACCAATCCATCCTTCTTGGGAACCGTGTATAGGTTGGAGTAAAGACCTTGACCTTTCCTGCCGGGGCACGTGACAAATCACCCCTGTCCGCAGGAGGTGCAGAACAGCGGCTCTCAAAGCCTCCGCTTTTAGCTGGATTTGGGATGCCCTTGACCATAGAAATCTTGTGGGTGGTCTGGCTGCCAGCTCGATTTTGTAACCTGACGACACAACCTCCTGAATTCAAAGATCCGAGACGTGATGCTTCCAGATTGGAGCAAACAGCAGTAGCCATCCCCCCACCCGTACGGGTGAGGGCGCCCCCTCATGCCTGTGTAGATTTCCAAGCGGGATTGGGCTGACCGCGGGACCTACCTCTGCCCCAACAATCTTTGCGGGCACTGGAAAAGGAAGATCCTCTTCTCCCCCAAAAGGACCAGTAAGAAGAGGAGTGCCGAAAGGGCCAAGTAGGTTTCTTTCTCTGCGGGAGCTTACCATCCTTGATCAAAAGGTCCAGCTGCTCCCCGAACAGCCGACCCCCCACAAAGGGTAAATTTGTGAGGGACTTTTTGGCGGCCGCAGTGGCCGACCACTGCTTCAACCACAGCAAATGGCGTAATGCTACAAGCAAAGCCGAAGTCTTGGCACCAAGCCTGACTACATCATCCATGGCAGTAACAACAAAGCTGATGAAATCCAAACAGGCTGTGAGTTCCTTGGAATCCTGTGCCCGTTTGCGAGACCTAGCCTTAGCCACAAGCTGCTTAACCTTTTTCCTCATGGCTAGGGAAACAATTGCCGTGGCACACGCAGGGCGTAGAAGCGAACCCACCAAGGCAAAGGCATGGCAAGCCAACTGATGCCAACCATGCGTTTATCTGCAGGGTCTCTTAAGGAAGCATTATCAGGTGACGGCATAATAATGGTGTTGGACAGACCCAAAACCAGAGGGTCCACCTCCGGAGAATGCGACCATAATTTAATCAAGTCAGCGGGGAAAGGATACCGTCTCTCTAGGCTCTTAGGAACCGACGGCAGCTTGTTGGGCCTTTCCCACCTTAAGCACCATTTTAGAAAAATGTGGCTGTTCAGGAAAAACCCGCCGCTGTCTCTCAGGCCGAAACAAATCATCCTTCCTTCTCTTGGCCACCTTTGGAGGAATAATGTGTAAAGTGGCAAAAACAGAGGAAAGCAAGCATTCTGTATCATCCAGGAGTAAGGAATCCTCATCCGAGGAATAACCAGAGTTGCTGTCTTCTCCACCGGAGAGCAACTCACCTTCCGAGAGTGGCTCATCCGCCGACTCCCCTTCCTCCGCGGAACCAAAAGAAGCATACAATTCCTCATCTGAGTAAGTAGGCTCCAAGTGCCGCTTCTTACTCGAAGCCTTTTTAGGGGCTACCAATGAAAGCTGATTCTCGAGGCTAGCCAGCCGCTGCGTCAAATCTGAGTTTGTCCCCCTGCCGTGTCCCCCTTCTCGAGGGGCTAACTGCAGCAGCGGAGGAGCCGGAGAGGCTGGAGCTGACGCAGGATTAGGGGCGGAAGCGACAGCCCTCTCATGGTCCGAAACAATGCCTCTGGCGCAACTGGAACAAATTGTGCTGAACCCGCCCAGGGAATTCCGTTTGCACAAGGGGCATAGCCTGTCTTGCCCAAGTGGGGTGCCCAGCTCACTATCCCCTGATGCCTCCGTCATGGTGATTTTTTAAATATTTAATATTTGTGAAAGGCAAAATAGACGCTAATGTCCTAAGCTTATAGCCGATCCCCTACAACGGGGACCAGGAGAAACCACAACCCTCAACCTTCTTCCCACAATATAAAATCAAAAAGAGAAAGACAGTAATCAAAACATGTCCTACACTGCCATAATACATACAAGTGCATATATACAGACACGTAAACATAGCTACATGAAAAACGTTTCTATATATTTTTTTTTGTAAACAACATGATGGCCACATGAAAAGAATTGTAGGACTCACGGTACCCGGGGGCGCCGTCCAGGCTCTGCGCGTCCGGGGCCCCATGCAGCAGCGTGCGATCTAGAAGCTTCTGGCTGGGGGAGCGTAGCGTCGTGGCTCCACCCCCCGGCCATCCCAGAATTGCGGCCTAGCCGCCACTCGCCCCCCCCCTCACCCGCGAGGCGCACCGGCCCGTGCCCCCGAGCAAGGAGGCCGCCATCGGCGACGGAACGGGGGTGGTAAGTATAGAAGGGGAGAGGCAGCAGAGACCGCTCCTTGCTGTAGTCCCCTATGGCGACGGAGCGCTCACTGCTGCTCCCCCACGCCAGTAGTAAACAGAAGCATGCACATACACAATAAAAATAAAAAATACATGTGGGAAGAAGGGAGGGAGATATATAAAAATATATATCTGGTTTCTCAGCAGGTTCACCATTTAACCTGCGGCTGACCTGCTTGTTTCAGAAGCCTGCAGCCCAGAGCATAGAGCCCTGACAAACGCCCCAGACCCCGGAGTTTCACCCTTCCGTCACGGATCCTAGAAAACAGCCAAAGCTGGGGAGGCATCAGATGAGTCAGAGGAATCCGTGGGAATAGAGTCCTGCAGCAAGTCGACAGGTTAGAGGCCCCACTTTGCTGCTAAATCCCTGAGAGAGAATAAGCGATCTTCGCAGTTCAACTGCAAGAAGTAGACTAGGGTTGGTTAAGAGGCAGCTGCTATTTATTGGGGGCCGGGAAGAGCCACACCTTTGATCTTGCAGTCCACGCCCCTCCAGGCAGAGAAGTCCCAGATGTAATAAATAATGGACGGCCTGGAATGGATTGGAAGAAAAATAGTCAAACTCACTATCACTATTTGGCTTTAAACAAAACAGTAGCCCTTGTCTCAATGGTTCCATTGTATGAATCCAGCTCACCAAGTCCCGTAATACTTAACCTTTACTATAAATCATTAAAAAAGGCAATTCTGTGAAACTCACCTGTAGAATTGCTATTGTTCTTTGATCCATTCCAGCCCGTCCAGAAGTATTCACGTTTGGGAGTTCGCCCCTAGGGGGTGCTGACTGCAAGATCAAAAGATGTAGCTCCTCCCGGCCCCCTATAAAGGCAGCTGCCTCTCAATCCAGCCCCAGTAGTTTAAAAGCAGTACTCAATAGAAGAGGCAGGCCGGAAGGTCCAAACAAAAAATAGGAGACCATGTTACCTCACACGCTTGTACTCTCTCGAATCAAAACTAAAATAGTGTCTAACATAGTGTCCTATGAGCAAAAATGGTTCAATCACCATAACAGGCATGCAGGACATAATAAACCACAAGGGCGGGGTGGACGGGCTGGAATGGCTCGGAGAACAAAAGCAATTCTACAGGTGAGTTTCACAGAATTGCCTTTTTCTTTCAGATCCATTCCAGCCGTCCAGAAGTATTCACGTTTGGGACATCCAAAAGCAGTGTCCATATGGGCGGGATCCCCAGTGTGGAACAGCAGATAGTTCATTTCACTACCGCCTGAAGCACCTTTCGGCCAAAAACAGCGTATGAACTGAAGACCATGTAGCAGCCTTGCAAACTTGTTCCACCGAGGCCTGGTGCTGAAAAGCCCAAGAAGCACCGATGGCTCTAGTAGAATGAACTGTGATCCGAAAAGGGGGTACCTTCCCCCTGGCAGAATAGGCTCGTACCACCGCCTGTATAATCCACTTGGCTGGTGGCAATCCCTTTCTAGAACCCTCTGTTAAGACAAAAAGCAAATCTGATGTCCTGAAGGATTCAGTCGCAGCCAGGTAATACCTTATGGCTCTGGCCACATCCAAAGCATGGAGGGTCCGTTCTTTGGAATTAGCCGATGCTGGACACAAAGAAGGTAAGACAACTTCCTCAGGTTTAAAACGAAAAACCACCTTATCTCTGTGCATCTCAAAGTAGGGCGGTTTCATACATAGCGCAGCCAGCTCTGATACACGACGTACCGAGGTAATCGCCACCAGAAAAACCACCTTGAGTGTAAGCATAGACAACGTAGCGTCATTCAATGGCTCGAAGGGAGGACCCTGGAGAGCAGACAGCACTAGATTCAAGTCCCACACCGGTAAGACTAATTTACATGGAGGGCAGACATGGGTGACCCCCTGGAAAAAAGTCTTGATCAATCTATGATTGGCAATGGACCTCTGGAAAAAAAATGGATAAGGCCGAGACCTGACCCTTGAGGGTGCTCAGCTGGAGGCCCAAGTCTAGACCTTGTTGTAGAAACTCAAGAATTCTAGAAATAGAAAATTTCCAGCAAGGAAGGCTCTTGGCCTCGCACCAAGCGATATAGGCCCGCCAAACTCTGTAGTATATCATGGAAGAAGACTTCTTCCGTGCCTGAATCATTGTGTGAATAACCGTGGCCGATAAACCCTTCTCTGTCAGGACTGAGGTTTCAATAGCCAGGCCGTCAAAAAAGCCAGCGTCCATAAATTTGGGTGACGTAGCGACCACTGTGTGAGAAGCCCTGGATCCTCGGGCATGATGTAGTGATTTATTGACATCTGTACTTGTCCGCAAACCAACTCCTCCTTGGCCAGCGAGGAGCCACCAGGATGGATGGTAACCCCTCTTGGGCTATCTTGTGCAGGACTCTGCCCAGGAGCGGAAAGGGAGGGAATGCATACAGAAGGTTGAACTCCGTCCAAGGAATCGCCAGAGCGTCTGTTGCTATGGCCAGAGGGTCTCTTGAGAGAGAGAGACGAACCTTGGAAGCTTGTGATTGTGTCTGGACACAAAAAGATCTACGTCTGGTTGACCCCAGCGGAGGCACAGAGCCTGAAAGGTCTCGCTGCTGAGGGACCAAGGAGCTCCTGCTCAGGGAGCCTGCCTCCTGGTTTTCCACCCCGGGGATGTAAACCGCCGAGATACAGGGAACATTCTCCTCTGCCCAAGTCAGAATCCGGCTTACCTCCTTGAGGGATCTCTTGCTCCGAGTAACGCCCTGTTGGTTGATGTAGACCACAGCTGTCTGATTGTCCGAATGGACCTGAACCGCATGGCCTTATAAATGGGGAGTCAGGCGTAGAAGAACCAACCAAATTGCTCTCAGTTCCAAGAGATTTATGGGTAACCGGTTCTCCTTCGGACCCCACTGACCCTGGATCTTATGGGTCTGCCAAACGCCTCCCCAGCCTGTAAGACTGGCATCCGTGGTAACTATCTCCCATTGGGGAGTCTGAAAGGACTTGCCTACCAGCAGGTTCCGAGAGTCCAACCACCACAAGAGGGATCGCCTGGCGGGGGGGGGGGGGGGAGGGGGGGCGGGGGGCAGCAAAAATCCTTGTTCCAGAGATTCCTGCGACCGATTCCAGCTGATCCGCAGGTTCAGCTGTAGAGGTCTCATGTGGAATTGGGCGAAGGGCACTGCCTCGAAGCACGACACCATTAGGCCCACCAATCTCATTCCCAGACGTACCGATGGCTGTTGACAAGCCAACAAGGCCTGCACTTGCGTCTGGAGTCCCTAAACTTTCTGCAGTGGCAGAAAGACCTTGACCTGACGGGTGTCTAGCGTCATTCCCAGGAAGGATCTCACTGTTGAAGGCGTGATAAATGGCTTGGGGTAGTTGATCACCCAACCGAAGGCTTCCAGGGTTGACAGTACAGTCCGGGTGTCGCTCTCAGCCTCCTGAAGGGACCGGGTGGAGCTGAGGATATGCCAAAGAGGAGTGCCACAAACTGGTAATGTTGATCCTCCAGTGCAAACCTCAAAAACTTCTGATGTCCTTTGAAAATCGGTATGTACAGATAAGCATCCCTGATGTCCATCGTGGTCAAAAAGTCGCCGGGCCGAAGCGATCTCACCACCGACCGCAACGTTTCCATGAGGAAATGTCTGACCTTTACAAATTTGTTGAGACCCTTCAGGTCCAAGATTGGCCACAGCGATCCGTCCTTCTTGGGGACCGTGAACAGGTTGGAATAGAACCCCTGACCCTGTTCCTGCCAGGGCACGGGGCAAATCACACCTATCCGCAGGAGGTTTTGAACAGCTGTTCTCAAAGCCTGAGCTTTTAGCGGGTTTCGGGATATCCTTGAACAGGAATTTTGTGGGTGGTCTGGCTGCCAGCTCTATCTTGTAACCTGAGGACACCACCTCCTGAATCCACCGGTCCGAGACATGATGTCTCCAGATCGGAGCAAACAGCAGAAGCCGTCCCTCCACCCGTATGGGTGAGGGCACCCCCTCATGCCTGAGTAGGTTTGGCTGGGGGTTTGGGCTTAGCTCCCCAGGTGGGGTTGGGCCAGCTGCGGGGCCTACCTCTGCCCCAGGTATCTCTGCGGGCACCGGAAAATGAAGAACCACTTCCTCCCCGAAAGGACCGATAAGAAGAGGAGTTCCGAAAGGGCTGAGCAGGCTTTCTTCCCTGAGGGAGCTTACCATCCTTGACCAAAAGGTCTAGTCGCTCCCCAAACAGCCGGCTTCCCACAAAAGGTAGACTTGTGAGGGACTACTTGGCAGCCGTATCGGCCGACCACTGCTTCAACCACAGCGAGTGGCGTAAAGCTACAAGCAAGGCCGAAATTCTGGCACCGAGCCTGACCACATCATCCATGGCAGTAACAACAAAGCCGATGAAATCCAAACAGGCCTTGAATTCCTTAAACTCCTCCGCCCGTTTGCGGGACTTAGCCTTAGCCACAAGGTGTTTAACCTTTCTCCTGTTGGCTAGGGAAACAATTGCCGAGGCACAAGCAGGCCGACAAAGGGCACCAACAAAGGTGAAAGCATGGCAGGCCAACTGATCCATGCGTTTGTCTGCAGGATCACGTAAGGAAGCATTGTCAGGTGACGGCATAACCGTGGTGTTGGACAATCCTGACACCGGAGGGTCCACCTCGGGAGGGTGAGACCATAACTGAATCAATTTGGCAGGGATAGGATACCGTCTATCTAGGCCCTTAGGAACCGACGGTAGCTTGTTGGGCCTTTCCCATTCCTTAAGAATCATGTTAGAAAAATTTGGCTGCTCTGGAAAAACCCGCCGTTGTCTTTCAGGCTGAAACAAATCACCCTTTTTCCTCTTAGCCGTTCTGGGAGGAACAATGTGTAAGGTATCAAAAACGGCAGAAAGCAAACTTTCTGTATCATCTGGAAGGAAGGAATCCTCATCCGAAGAGGAACCAGAGATGCTATCGTCTCCGGTGGAGAGCAACTCACCTACTGAGAGTGGGTCATCTGGCGACTCGCCTTCCTCCGCAGATCCCAAGGAATCATAAAAATCATCATCCGAGTAAACCGGCCCCAAATGCCGCTTCTTAATCGAGGCCTTAATAGGAGCTGCCAACGAGATCTGGTTCTCAAGGCTAGCCAGCCTGTGCGCAAAACCAGCGTGTGTCCCCTCGCTGGCTCCCCCTTTACTAGGGGCTAACTGCAGCAGCAGAGGATCCGGAGAGGCCGGTGGTAACGCAGGGCTAGGGTCAGGAGCGACCGCCCGCTCATGGTCCAAAGCAATGCCTCTAGCGCAGGTGGAACAATTGTGCTGAATCCGCTCAGGGAATTCTGTCTGCACAAGGGGCAGAGCCTGTCCTGCCCAAGTGGGGTGCCCGGCTCACTATCCCCTGATGCCTCCATTATGGTGATTCTGAATTAAAATAAGGCTAATAGACACTAACGGCCTAAGCCTAAGAGCCGATCCCTCTTTTTAATAATGGGGACCGGGAGAAACCACAACCCTCAACCTTCAGCCCACAGTCTAAAATCAAAAGGAGAAAGACAGCAATTACAAAATGACCCACAACATCATGCATTAACATATAAGAAACATAAAATATACATGTCAATGAAATAAAATAAGCAAACTGTGATAATACAGTGCAGAATACAGTGTCTATCCCCCATATCCCCTTAAAGCAGGACAACCACAAGAGGGACTCACGACCGCGCCGCTCAGCGCAACGGCAGGAGAAACAAGAGGTGCTGGCTCCCCGATCACATCCGAGGTCCCCAGCCGCGCTCGCAAGGCCCGCAGCGCCATGCACACACAGCGCTTTTAGAAGGGTCCGCCGGGGGAGCGTCACAGGAGCGACGGCCAGCCTGCTCGCCGCCGCCCATGGCTCCGCCCCCTTGGCGCGTCACGTCCAGGCCTAGTTGCGGCGCCACGAGCGCCGCCATATCATATATCATGATATGGCGGCTCCCCCCCGCCGACCAGCGAGGGGCCCGCAGGGGAGAAGGGAGGGCATATATGAAGTACATATATATGTGGTTCCCCAGCAGGCTCATCATAGAATGCCTGCGGCCGACTACTTTTTGTTAATAGAGTCTGCGGCCCAGAGCCATGTGCTCTGCCAGAACTTCCCATACCCCGGCATTTCACCCTACCGTACACGGATCCCCTTTATCAGCCAAGGCTGGGAGGCAAGGATGGGTCAGAAGAGACCCGAGGAAATAGGGTCCTGCAGCGGCCCACAGGCTAGAAGGCCCCTCTCTTGTGCAGTCAACTGCAAGAAAAAGAACTGGGGCTGGATTGAGAGGCAGCTGCCTTTATAGGGGGCCGGGAGGAGCTACATCTTTTGATCTTGCAGTCAGCGCCCCCTAGGGGCGAACTCCCAAACGTGAATACTTCTGGACGGGCTGGAATGGATCAGAAAGAAAATATACGAATCCCGTGCAGTGGTGTAACTTCATTTCACCCCCTCAAGGTTACGTGTTTTTGGGGTTCAAAACCCCATAGTCCTACCTTGTGGATGAGGTTGACTGGCTGGCAACCAGGAAGATTCCCCTATGCGACTGGCGCCATTGCACCCGTGCACAGGGGCTCCCGTGCTCGAGTGCGCTGTCGGTGATTGGTGGATTGACTAGGTTGTCCCAGCTCTGCCGCTGATTCGCGCGTTTCTGATGGTGCACAGGGGGCTCACATGCACGAGGAAAGGATTGCTATAGGGCAGGGGCACATAACCTTTTTGGGTCTAAGGGCCGCATTGTCTTATTGTTTCACATCAAAGGGCCATAATAAAATGGAAGCAGTGAAATCTATACGCCTAATGCATTTTATATGTTTTAATATACAGTATATGCAAAGGGCAAAGGTAAGCAGAGGTAAGGGGGGAAGAAGTGCAGAACAGAAGTGGTAAGAGGTGAGTTAAGTAGAGGTGAGGAGGGGTGAGGTGGGACAGCTAGCAATAGAATAAAAAAACATAAAGTGCCTAAACCAAAAGTGAGGGTAGATCTCATAGATCACAGACAGCACTATTAGATCCAAGCCCTTTCCCACCTAAAACATTTTGCCTGAATTAGGACTATGACTTGTCACAATGCTGTGAGCCTTTCCCTGCTCATTCTTTAGATGCTGTGTTTGCAGCAATACCTAAGAACACTAAAAATACAATGTCCCAAGCAACATATCAACATAGTGTCACCAACCTATACAGAGATGTTCATCACTCCCTCACTTTCTGCTTCAGGAATTAGCAATGCACTGCCTTGAATGGACAGCCAAGTGCACTGCAGGCAATTACAATTACATTTCGAATTAGGGGTACTAGGGGCCGCAAATGAGGGCAGTGCGAGCCGCAGCTTGTGTATCCTGGCTGTAGGGTATACAGTAGCTCCACTCTAAGTTACCGGTTAAGGCATAGTCCAAATAGCACCTGAGTGTTTTTTTGTCCAAAAATGAGGTGCCATCTATTAACACTTAATTAACACTTCTTGTTCAGAAGCTGGATTGCTTAATCATGTGGACCCCATCACCCAGCAGGAGGCTTGTTTGGCAGTTGTTTTTTCTGTGTTACAAGTTATGGTGGTTATAACAATGCTTATCAGGGGATTATTGTATTATACCAACTTACTTTTTGATTATTTTGTGTTGTGGTAGTAAGAATGGACGTTTCCACCTCCTCCTCGGATTGCGTGCACAGCTGTTGGAGAGGATGCTGGGTAATGTCCAGGGCGAATTGGCTTTGCTATAAAAAAAAAAGAAAAACAAAAATCAAGTTAAAAAATACCATTCTGTGAATACTCACCTTGTAGAATGGTTATTATAAGTATGCAGCACTCCCTGCTCCAGTAATGATTCATTACGTCTGGGATATAGTCCACAAGAGGGCGCTTTACTGCAGAGATAGCAAAAAAGAGGCCCCTCCCGGTCCTTATATACCCGGGACCTCCCACTAAATTCCCCAGTATAAAAAAGCAGTAAGGGAACCCAGAGAAGCCAATAACAAGATTAACAATATTAACCAGGAAACATTCACCATATAGAGGATCCAAGAACAAAAACTCAGGGTGGGATGGAGCAGGGCGTGCTGCATACTTATAATACCCATTCTACAAGGTGAGTATTCACAGAATGGTATTATTCCAAGTATGCAGCACTCCCTGTTCCGGTAATGATTCATTACGTCTGGGACATCCAATAGCAGTGTCCATAAACGGGTGGGGATCCCAAAAAGGCAACAATGCGCAGTTCAAACCACTGCCACCTGCAGAACCTTGCGGCCAAAAACGGCATCCGCTCAACCTTGTAAAACTTGGAAAAAGTATAAACAGAAGACCAAGTAGCAGCCTTACAAACTTGTTCAACAGAAGCCTGGTGCTGAAAGGCCCAGGAAGCCCCGACAGCACGAGTAGAATGAGCAGTGACTCGAAAAGGAGGATCCCTCCCTTTAGCAGAATAGGCCCTAATAAAGGCCTGACGAATCCATTTACTAATAGTAGACTTGACAGGCGCCAAACCCTTCTTGGGACCTGAGGGTACCACAAACAAGGCGTCCGTCTCCCTGAAAGGCGCTGTAGCCACCAGGTAGTATTTCAAGTTCCTAAAAATGTCCAGAGAATGCAAGGCCCTCTCCTTGTCATTACCAGGATTAGGGCACAAGGAAGGAAGCACAATGTCCTGATTGAGGTGAAAGGCAGAGACAACCTTAGGCAAGAAGTCTGGTTTAAAGCGGAAACCACCTTGTCCTGGTGTCTTTCAAAGTAGGGGGCCTGAATAGACAGAGCCGCCAACTCAGAAACACGCCGGACAGAAGTGATAGCCACCAAGAAGGCAACTTTCAAGGTGAGAATAGACAGTGCAGCCTCATGCACAAATGGAGAACCATGAAGGGCAGACAATACCAAATTCAAATCCCAAACCGGTAACATGGGTTTGCGGGGAGGGCGCACATGAGTGACCCCCTGGAAGAAAGTCTTGACCAAAGGATGAAGAGCAAAAGACCTCTGAAAGAAAACAGCCAAAGCGGAAACATGCCCCTTCAGAGTGCTAAGCTGAAAACCCAAATCCAGGCCATGTTGAAGGAACTCCAGTATCCGAGGGATGGAGAACACCCGGCAGGGATAAGCTCTAGCCTCACACCAGTCAATGTAGGTCCGCCAGGTCCTGTAATAGATGGTAGAAGAGGATTTCTTCCTAGCCCTGACCAGAGTCTGAACAACCGAATCAGACAGACCTCTTTCCCTTAGGATGGAGGTTTCAGCAGCCAGGCCGTCAAAGCCAGCGTTTGTAAATTGGGGTAACAGAGCCGTCCTTGAGTGAGAAGATCCGGAACCGGGGACAGAGGATACTGATCGACCGCCAGCTGCACGACGTCTGCGAACCACACCTGTCTTGGCCACCTGGGGGCCACCAGAACAGCTGGCACTCTTTCCTGAATCAGCTTGTGCAGAACCTTGCCCAGAAGGGGAAACGGAGGGAAGAGGTACAGGAGACCGAACCCCTGCCAGGACAGAGACATGGCATCCACCGCCAGAGCCAGAGGATCCTGGGACAGTGAGACAAATGCTGGAAACTTGTGATTATGGCGAGAAGCAAACAGATCTACGTCTGGCATCCCCCACCTGTGACAAAGGGATAGGAAGACCTCGCTGTTGAGGGACCATTCTCCCCGGCGAGAGGCCCCCCTGCTCAGACTCCACTTCCAGATTCTCCCCTCCCGGAATGTAAACCGCAGAGATGCACGGGACATTGTCCTCGGCCCAAGACAGGATCAACGACACCTCCCGGAGGGCACTCTTGCTCCGGGTCCCTCTCTGATGATTTATGTAAGCAACCGCAGTCCGGCTGTCGGAGCGAACCTGAACCGACAGGCCCTGGAGGTGAGACGTCAGCTGCGCCAGCACCAACAGAACCGCCCTCAGCTCCAGAACATTGATGGGGGCGTGGGCCTCCTGAGGGCCCCATAGCCCCTGGAATTGGAGGGCTCTCCAGTAGCCCCCCCAACCTGACAGGCTGGCATCCATAGTGACCGTCTCCCAACACTGTGTCAGAAATGATCTGCCCCCCAGAAGATTCCTCGAGTCCAGCCACCACAGGAGGGACCGCCGGACCAGAGGAGATAGGCCTGATCCAGAGACAGGGGACTCTTATCCCAGACCGACAGAAGATGGAGCTGAAGGGGTCTCATGTGAAATTGAGCATAAGGATCTGCCTCGAAGCAGGACACCATCAGTCCCACCAGCTGCATCCCTTGCCGGATGGATGGAAGAGTGCTGGACAGCCAGAAATGAATCAGAGCTTGAAGAGAGTCCACCTTCTGCTGAGGGAGGAAAATCCTGGCCTGAATGGTATCCAGAGTCATACCCAGGAAGGGGGTCACCCGGGACGGGGAGAGCGAGGATTTGGGATAATTGATCACCCAACCGAACATTTCCAGGGTCGCCACCACTGTCCGGGTGTCCAATTATGCCTGTTGGAGTGAATGGGATGTAATCAAAAGGTCGTCCAGATAAGGAAGAATACCCCGGGCTCTGAGAAGGGCCACCACGCCCGCCAACACCTTGGTGAACACTCTGGGGGCAGAGGTGAGACCGAAGGGAAGTGCCACAAATTGGTAGTGTTGTTCCTCTACTGCGAACCTGAGGACCCGCTGATGCCCTGAGAAGACCGGCACATGAAGGTAAGCATCTTTGATGTCTATGGAAGTCATAAAGTCCCCCGGGCGCAGGGAGCTTATAGCGGATCGCAGAGTTTCCATGCGAAAACGTCTGGTCCTGATGAACTTGTTGAGAAGTTTTAGGTCCAGGATGGGTCTGATGGAACCATCCTTTTTGGGTACTGTAAAGATATTGGAATAGTAACACTGACCTCTCTCTCCCGGAGGAACCTGACAAATGACCCCCATGGCCAAGAGGTTTTGTACCGCCAGAACCAGACCCCGAGGTGCCCGAGTATCCATAGGAACCCGAGACCTGAGGAATCTGGGAGGAGGCCAGTCCGCGAGAACTCCAGCTTGCTAAGCCCAGACCTGAGCGAAGAGTGAGGGCGCCCCCTCATTGCTGAGCGTGGGAAGCCAGCTGGTCAATACACCGGTCCTCACTATCCTTCAAGGTAGTGGAATCGGGAATGCACCACAGAAGTGTTAGACAACCCCAACACAGGGGCATCCACTTCGGGTGGAGTTGACCAATATTTTACCACATCCGAGGGGAAAGGATACCTCCTATCCCGCCCCTTAGGGATACCGGGGAGCCGGCTAGGCCGCTCCCATTCCCTGAGAATCAGATTATTAAAATGCGTCTGTTCTTGGAAATCCAAAACGTGGTTTTGCGGTACCAAACAATTCCCCCTGGGAAATGGAAAGTACCTCAAAAATTTGAGTCAAAAGTCTATGGGTGTCATCAGCATCCCAATGCTCTGAGCCGGCATCAGCGCCAAGGCAATGCTGATCATCAGACAGATCTGAATCTGAAAATAATTCCCCTTCTTCGAGAGGGGTATAGTCAGACAAATCAAGGGAATCATCTTGTTCCATGGTAAGGGCCGGCACAGTGGGCGCCACATGCCATCTTTTAGCTGGAGCCTTACGAGCTGCAGAGCTAGCAACCAGTCTCTCAATGTTGGCCAATCTGGTGGAAACATCAGGTTGAGACTACCCGCTAGTGTTAATCACACTAGGGGACATAATCAAGCGAGGGGTGTGGGAGACGATACCGAGGGTGCCGACCCAGACACATGTAGCCCAGATAGCCGCACAAGCGCCTGCTGGGCGCAGGGTACACAGACCCGCACATCCTCGCCCACATGAGATGCCCCACACGCCACACACATCCGGGCTTGCCCCGAGGGGACCCCGAGCCCAGTATCCTGGGAAGCCTCCATATGGTGAATTATAAGTCACACTGACTAATGGGAATTACGCTGTGCAGCTATCCGGGATGCCCCTTAATGTCCGCTAGTGGGAGGATTTACAAATTAAACCCCCAAAATTAATTGTCTACATAGGGGACATGACCGGGAGAAACCTCTAATTAGGTTGTCCCTCTTGAAAGACACAATCAATTCACACAGTCAGTCTGGCATAACAGTGAATACCATCAATTCACAAGTAACATACAGTGAAATAGTAAAAAAAGCCAGCTGAGAGCACTCACGGACGCTGTGGAGCATGCAGACATGCAGGATGTCCATGCAAGATGGCGCTGAACAACGCAGGAGGGGGCGTGCCACCTACCTCCAGGAACGCGGGGACAAGCAGAGGAGGCCCAGCCTCCAATCCACAGGACGCCGGCATCCGTGACGTCACCGGCCCGCCGCCACCGCAGAGCGTGCGCGCGGGCCTTTCGAATCCACAGTGACACACACACTGCAAAACTGAGAGAAGAGGAGGAAGGGAGCGCTGAGCCTAAGTGCCAGCGCTCAGTATGTCACAGTCCAAGCACAGTAAAACTATACACAAAACACGGACACGGACCCAACCCCCCTTAACTAACCGGGCACACTGGAGAAGGGGCATAATAAGCCCATAGTCACATTTGGGACATGTGATGAGGGCATAAAGCGGATGGGTTATCCCATATCAGGCTCACCGACCTGTGCCGGCTACCCTTTGGTGGGGGATTTGCGGCGGAGCAGAGCTCCATTAACAACACCTCTAATAGGTGCCGCCTACCGTCACCCGACCATGCAGCCAAAGCTGGGAGGCAAGTAAATAGTGGAACGGGTGGGAATAGGATACAGGGCCAGGGGCTGTGCAGCCCGGCTTACCTGCGAGGAGAGAAGCCATCATCTTGACCTTCGCAGCCCGACTGCAGAGACTAAACTGGGGAATTTAGTGGGAGGTCCCGGGTATATAAGGACCGGGAGGCTCCTCTTTTTTGTCATCTCTGCAGTAAAGCACCCTCTTGTGGAATATATCCCAGACGTAATGAATCATTACTGGAGCAGGGCGTGCTGCATACTTGGAATATGCAGCTTTGCCTATTTCTCCCCAGAGAGAGCACCATTGGAATTTCACATTGTGAACAGCCTGTGGTGTACAAGTAATTCAACCTCATATGTTGGTACATGTGCAGCATAATGGTCTCTGTACATTGCATAACCATAATGGAGCACTCAAACAGCCCTATAAAATCTCCTGTCACACAGCCGTATAAAATCTCCTGTCACACAGCTGTATACAATCTACTGTCGCACAGCCGTATAAAATCTCCTGTCACACAGCCGTATAAAATCTCCTGTCACACAGCTGTGTAAAATCTCCTGTCACACAGCTGTATACAATCTACTGTCACACAGCCAAATAAAATCTCGTGTCACACAGCCAAATAAAATCTCGTGTCACACAGCCCTATAAAATCTCCTGTCACACAGCTGTATAAAATCTCCTATCACACAGCTGTATAAAATCTCCTGTCACACAGCTGTATAAAATCTCCTGTCACACAGCTGTATAAAATCTCCTATCACACAGCTGTATAAAATCTCCTGTCACACAGCTGTATAAAATCTCCTGTCACACAGCTGTATAAAATCTCCTATCACACAGCTGTATAAAATCTCCTGTCACACAGCTGTATAAAATCTCCTGTCACACAGCTGTATAAAATCTCCTGTCACACAGCTGTATAAAATCTCCTGTCACACAGCTGTATAAAATCTCCTGTCACACAGCCCTATAAAATCTCCTGTCACACAGCCGTATAAAATCTCCTGTCACACAGCCCTATAAAATCTCCTGTCACACAGCTGTATAAAATCTCCTGTCACACAGCCCTATAAAATCTCCTGTCACACAGCTGTATAAAATCTCCTGTCACACAGCCCTATAAAATCTCCTGTCACACAGCTGTATAAAATCTCCTGTCACACAGCCCTATAAAATCTCCTGTCACACAGCTGTGTAAAATCTCCTGTCACACAGCTGTATAAAATCTCCTGTCACACAGCCCTATAAAATCTCCTGTCACACAGCTGTATAAAATCTCCTGTCACACAGCTGTATAAAATCTCCTGTCACACAGCTGTATAAAATCTCCTGTCACACAGCTGTATAAAATCTCCTGTCACACAGCCCTATAAAATCTCCTGTCACACAGCTGTGTAAAATCTCCTGTCACACAGCTGTGTAAAATCTCCTGTCACACAGTTGTATAAAATCTCCTGTCACACAGCTGTATAAAATCTCGTGTCACACAGCTGTATAAAATCTCCTGTCACACAGCCCTATAAAATCGCCTTATCCTTTATACTAGATTTTTACCTTTGTAGCCATGAGTCTCTGCCTCAAATTGTTCGGGGAAAGAATTCCAAAGAGCTGGAAATTGATTGTAAAGTGGACTAAAACCCAGGATTTTGACTATCCTGGGTTTTGGTCCTTGCCCCAGGGGCACCCCGATCGGGGGTGTCCCGCTGTGTGAAACACCCTCAGGTTGCCCGAACAAACCTCTACTCGGTCCTATGGCGCATGCACGGCCGTTTGTCCAATCAGCGAGCTTGGATCCACTTGAGCCGCTTCACCCAGGAGCTCCTCTAATGCACATCCGAGTGCCTGGCAGCCACATCCCCCTCTACCCTCTAACAGGGAGCATGCCCACGTCGGCATTCCCAAATGCCTGGTGCGGGGATGTACCCTGCAAAAGGGATAGTGGGGACGCGGCCCCTGCTACCGCATGCCCCGTTGGACCGGGAACAAAAGTGAGTTTTCGGGCAACTTGGGGGGGGGGGGGGGGGGTTTGGTGTATTAGATAAAAAAAATAGTGCCTTGTGTTGACGTTCACATCCTGACTGGCTGACTGACCCCTACCTATATACCTGTCCACTGACCCAACCACCTACCTTCCTACTGACCCGCACACCCACCTACCTACTTATTTACCTTCTTACTGACCCACCCCAACCTACCTACCAGCCTATCTACCTGCCGACTCACCCACCTGCCTACTGATCCATTAACCAATTTACCCACCCTCCATACTATCTACCTGACCCACCCACATACCTATCCAACTGCCCACTGAATACACTGGAATTTTGCTTTTTGGGAAAAAAATACTGTATCAGGGGACTCCACCACACTTTATTATGTCCCAGTTGCTGCCATATCCTAATTGATTCAGTTCCAACTAAACTGTTACATCATGGCAGCCATATGAAAACTTACCAATCTGGGCAGTATGCATTCTCCTAGCCATGTTTTTTGCTCTGACTGCTTCTTTTATGCGGTCCACCTCCTGCTGGTATCTTTTGCGGTCACGCATTGCATTCTCTTTGGCTTCCTTTAGGGCACCCTCCAAAGCCTTGACCCTCTCGGCTGTGGCACGAAGACGTTTCTCCAGTTTCGGCAGCTCACATCGCAGATCTGCATTGTCACGGACCAGCTGAAAACCAAAACAGATTAAAGAGAGATTAAGGATTGATTTTAAAACCAACTCTACCAGAAATTACCATGGATGATGGATCGTATCAAATAACCCTGTTTGATATAAAGTGATAATTGTTCCATATATAAGCTCTTTAGGTATTAGGTTTATTGCTGTTGAGCAGTATTACTGGCAGCTCCAACATACCATCTAACATCTAAAAGGTAGAGATCTGGGGCAGCATGCTCTTTGTCATTAGGGGATGGTAATGGTAGTGGTGTGGATCTACTATTTAAAATTCACTAAATGAAATGTCAAAATTAACTGGACATATTTCCTTTTTTTATTTTCATTGGCATAGATTTTTTCTAAGACTTGTATAAAACATTGCCCTCTTGCTTTTTGCAGCCATCTTCAGGGGCCACTGCACCCCCCCCCCCCATGCACCACGAGACATCCTGATTTTAGATGCTTACGTTGCAAGGAAGCAGGAGAGCAGACCACCACTGGGCCATCAGCTGAAGATACACGCAATTGGTGTAGTGGTGTGCATCATTTCCAGACAACGGCTCACCAGTGATCTGTTTTCCTGGCCCCGTAGCCGGTCTGGGAGTGCAAGAGTGCCGGTCGACAGCCCTGGAATCCTTAAGATTCCAGTGGTGCGTGCCCAGCCAAAGGTATAGCTTACGGCGTTCCTTGCTCACGTATGCAGCGTTGGATAGTTTCTTAGGGCCAACTGATTCCCTCCCCCTGGGACATCCAGAACTGAGATGCCCCACTGTGCAACCCCCCCCCCCCCCGAGTCCCCAGAAAAGCGTACCTTCTCCCCAATCCAACAGTGCATATGTGAGCCACGGCCACAGTAAGCTATATCTTTAGCTGGGTGCGCGTCCCAGCTATTTGTGAGTGGCTGACAAAGGCATGCACCCTGTTACAGAGTAGCAGGCATGTAGGCACCGGCGCTGGCGATGTAGGTCCGCGCTTGCATATAGGACCGTAATAGGACGGCGCGACCTTGGGGGTATCACACGGCGGGGCATCCCAAATCTGGGTGCTCCAAGGCTCCGACTAAAACCAAGGATAGTTAAAATCCTGGGTTTTGGTTCACTGTAAGCCAGGGAGGGTGTGTCTTCAGCCCAAGTGATGAGGACAGAGGAACAGTGATGTAGGGGGTTCCAGATTCACTGCATTTTCTGGCCCTTGGGTGAAGTGAGGGAGGTGTATTGGGCAGCTTCATTATTAATTATATACTGTATACTATACAAGCAGTATACACACACACACACAGCATTAGGAAATAAACTAAACATATACTTAGTCGATATACACTGAAAATCCCCTCAGACAGATTCATTTAGAGGGACACAGTGCACGTCTTACCTGCTTGTGAACTTTTGTCAACTGCTCAAGGTTGTTCTCCAAGAAGGAAATCTTCTGTTTCTGAGCTGCACTTCCACCACCCACATCAGTGTCCAGCTCCACACTCTGTACCCAAAGGCAAGTTTAAAGGAGAACTCTAGTCAGAATCAGCAGTTAGTTATTATATATATATTACATGTCCATTAGCAGTTTCAGGCAGAAATGGTTCAATAATACAAACCATCTAAATATGCTGGATGGTGGGAGGAGGGGTCACTGGCTTATTTATTTCTTTTAATAGAAGAAAGAGGTCCTGTCACCCCTGATACACTCAAGAAAAATATAGGAGGGACAAAAGGGGGGTGGGAGGGGAGAAGGTCAGTCCAGACAAGTCCAAGGTGGGAAAGGGCCTGTGGCTCGGGCCTGGAGTGCTGGATGCTTGTAGAGGGGTAACCAAGAGGATATGAATGCCCTGAGGGTGCGCTAAGCTAGAGGAGGCCAGTGCAGGTGTTATACCCACCACTTACTCACCCGGAGCTTGGGGCAGGCACACAACTAAGGAGACTGGGGTATGGCAGGGATGAAGTGACTGAGTACATCCCCTGAATTGCTCCCCCCATGAAAAGTATCGTTTTTTAAATTTTACTGCTCATGCTTCACTCTAATCCCAGATAAAGGAGCCTGTTTTAGCTTTAAAGCTCCGCCTCCTCCATTCACTGCCACTGTTGTGTATGGCAATGATGTCACTGCCACACCTATGCAATGGCCCCATGCCATCTTTCAAAGAGGAACAGCAAATAAATTGGTTTCAAATAAATTTGAAAAACGAAAATATCTATTTCTAGTTCTACACACTAAGATGGGACTATCGGCAGGGGATTTGGCCAAATATATTTCACAAGTCCAGTGGGTTTTGGTCTGCTTTAATAAAGAATGGGGCATCCCTCTTTTTGTAACTGGAAGCTGTCTCCGTGAATTCTTCAGCTGATCCTGCTCTGTAGAGAACTATTCCAGAGATGACCACCAGGTTATGGACAGTACACCGCATTCATCCACTGAGCCCACTTTTGCAGGTCTCTGCACCTACCACATGTTGGTTACATAAGTGCAACTGAAGAAACAAGTTTTTTTTTAAATACCAGAGCAATGTGAAGACACACATGGGTGGACTGGGGCCAAAAATCAGCTCAGAGTTTTACCTGTGCCGGGGCCGTCCATGGCCAGCCTGCGGCATGCCCGCTGGGCCCCACCAGAGTGCTTCCTGGACAGTCAAGGCACGTGCTGTACAGGTAAAGGTATATAATTGCAGGGACAGATTATGGCCAGGGATCCATATGGCAACTCTTTAATTGATGGTTGTAAAGCTTTAAAATTAGCAGGGGTGGGTTTGCCCCCCTACAGTCTGGGGCTATTAGAATCGGGGGCAAAACAGAGGCTGTGGTTTCTTGGATGGTGGTGGGTGATACAGTGAGGTCGGGTACAGGATGGATTGGAGGGGCATCTAGATAGGCAGGGATTGTTAGAAGCAGCAGCCCAACCTGTCCCAAAGCGGTGTGACCCAGGAATTCTCCGGGATCTCCATACAGCTAGTCCGCCCCTGCACACCACCCATGTTAACCCTTCAGCATTTAGGTGTAACTTGAAAGCCAGTGGCTGGCACAAACCTTCTTGACTCTGGTGGTAAGATCCTGAACAAAGAGCCTGCGCAGGTTGTGCAGTGTCTGGAGTTCTCTGGCCTGACGGAAACACAGAATAAAACGTTTGTAGATCTTGGATATAAAATGATTTACCAACATGTCAAATAACCAGCTTATCCCGTTACAAACAAGTGATAACTTCAGGAAGTCACATTAGCAGGAGGTCTAATGCACACAACAGAATAGTGTAACAAGTGTGGAGACATTCTCATCCATTTCTGCCCCAGTAAAGCCAGTGCCAATGTCTTTAAAGTGGACCAACATCTGCCTTGGCAACTCTGCATTTCTGTTTCACTGGAACATGAAACCAACCCACTCATGCCATCAATGAGCCTTAAATTACTAACCTTTCCCTAGAGCAGGGGTACTCAACCACTTTTTGTATAGGTCCATTAAGGGCATCCCATGAGAGGTGAAGGTCCAGACGGGGGGCTGTCGCGGGGGGTGGATAGTTAGAGTGCAGTGCAGTACTTCATATGACAATGCTAGGTGCCAGGGAGACTAAGCACTATATTGCTTATCAAGGTGCAGCTCTGAGCCTGGCAACACATAAGCAACTGAATGCAGGGCTGTCATGGAAGGGGTCCAAAAATCTGGCACTGAGGTCCGCATTCGGACCCCGGTCCGCCAGTTGAGTACCGCTGCCCTAGAGGAACTATGATGAGGAATTTGTTCTTGTCCCCATCATATAGAGCTCCATGCCTGAATTTGGGGATCTATGACTGTGCTGATTGTTAAAAGGGGACAAAGCTAATCCTTGGCATTGCACCCTTAGCGTTTCTAAGGGCCTTGGATGGCACAGAGACATAAAGAGATGATTTGCATAGCTCCGCCTACTGCAAGGATAGTAATGCTATCTGTCCTTGGACTGGGTACTGTGCAAATACTTTCTGTTCTAGGAAAGCTCCTCTTTTCCCTTACCTAAGTAGAGAGTTTTTTGGTCTCTTTAGCCCCCCTATATTAAGCCTAAAATGGGTCTCCCCACATACTGGCTTGCGACTATGTTTTAAAAGGGGACATAAAGTCATTTCCACAGAGGAACGATCACCAGGAATTTACTCTCCTAGTAATTGTACCTCTCCAGTGTGAAACCCCAGGGACGGTCTTAAAAACTCACCTCCACCGCATTCCTATTGGTCATACACGGACCACCTGACATCAGAGCGGCACAAACAGTTGGCTGTTCCTGCATGTACCCACGCCAGCCATTCAGAAGTGCCTGGTGGAGGTACATGTATTAGGCGAGGGAAGCCAGAGATGCAGCTTATGCATGGTGGGAAGGCCGGCGAGATGAATTATTACAGTGATAAAAGGGATTTCAAACAGTGGGGCACCCCAAATCCTCCAGGGATGGGATCAGCTGTCCCTGAAGATCATTCCTTTTTAAAGTGGGCCAAAACCCAAGGCCATCGGCCATGAAGTCTTATAGATTCCAGGGCCGCAAGATTCTGCCCCCTGGGGCATCCAGAATTGGGATGTCCTGCTGTGTAAACCTTCCAGGTCGCCCGCAAACTCACCTTCTTCCCTGGTTCAATGGCGCATGCTCGAGTAGTGGCCAGATCCCGATATCCTTTAGCAGGGCACGTGGCTGCACCAGGCATTTCTGAATGGCCGGCGACCACTGCGCTGATTGTACAGGAAGCCGCGCATATGCCGTAGGACTGGGGAAAGGTGAATTGAAGTAGGTGATCTGGGGGGTTTCATATAGCGGGATATCCTGCATCAGGGTGATCCACCTCACCAATTCACTTCAATTCACCTTTCCCCAGTCCTACGGCACATGCGCGGCTTCCCGTATAATCAGCGCAGTAGTCTAAGGAGCCGAGTCTAGCCGCATCCCCACTACCCTCTAACAAGGAGCATGCCCACACCGGCCATTCAGAAATGCCTGGTGCAGCCACGTGTCCTGCTAAAAGATAGCGGGGATCATTCTTTACCATAAGAACTATAAATCTGTGGAATAGCCTCCCCCAGAAGCTTGTTACAGAATCAACCGTTGACAGCTTTAAAAAAGGATTAGATGTTTATTTAGAAGAAAATAACATTAACAGTTACTATTAGCGGTTATCAGTAAAAAAAAAAGTAAAATAAGTATAACTTTCCCCTACCCCAACATCCTTGGTTGAACTTGATGGACATATGTCTTATTTCAACTGTATTAACTATGTAAGGGTGCCCCGGGGGCAAGGTCCACTTTAAAGCCCTTTTTAGTCAGCCTAGAATTGTGAGCAGGAACATATTGCAAACAATCCCCTGGCAAACATGACAGGCCTGACGCTTCTTGTAAATGGATAAAGTGTCAGGCCTGTCATTCTTCACAGCAGCAGCATGGGCAGTGTCTGCTCACAAAGGTTTAAAGCACAGTATATTTGGTAAAATGACCTATATATATATATATATATATATGACCAATATATGAATGGTAAAAAGACCAATTCCATGGTCTATAATATAAGAACATAACATTAGAGGTTTCTGATGATAGTCATCAAGTATAGAATTATTGTCATCAGCATAATGCAATTTGTATTTTGGGCAACAACAATATGTACAATCCAGTAATCAATTTACATACCACAGTCTCTTCCAAACCTTTAAGATCTTCTCGAGACTGCTCCCTTTTCTCATTAAGAAGTCTAGAGATGAAACATTTATACATTAATACTGAAGTCAGATGCTGAGTAGAATTATCAAGCCTTCTACTATGTAACTTACACAAGTTTCTCCAGTTCCATCTGCTTCTGGTGATCTTCAGCCTCGAGCTTCTCATAATCAGATGTCAGTTTGTCCTTTTGTAGCTGCAACTTCTGAGTGAGGCTGCAAATAAATAATGACAACAGGGCATTCAAAAGTGTAGGAAACTGAAGGAAACGAATTGCCTTGACCTGCCACTCAACTTCCGTCAGTGACAGTTAACTCAATGAATGAGTCTGTAACCTTCAACCACCACTGTCGCCAATGTGGATATGCCTCTACAGTAACCTGCAGTGGGCCCAGTCATATTGCATACAGGTTTCTAGGTGTGAGGCTTTCTAAGGTTTTAGAAAAACAATGTGCCAGCTACCATCAGATGTCACGAAATCTGAAACTTACAACAATAAAAGTATACTAGTATACAGCATACAACTTCACAACAGATTTCGGGGGTCTAATGAAGCCCCCCTTGGTCATGTCTAAGGTATGAGTCCACTTCACAGGCTTCTCTTAACCGGATCAACACCCCATTTTATATAAAATGGATCCTGGTTCACTCCGGGGAGACATCCCAATTGCCAGGGTCTTCCCCACATTAACAAATTACATTAACCAGCCAGCCAATGAGGGGGTTTCTGTGGGGAGAAAATCCGGAGCTTGTGATTGGCCATGAGACCTTGCCATCCAATCACAAAGAATTAAAAATAATGCTTTAGATGTGAACATTCAGCTGCACTGATCTACCACCAGTTGTGGTCCTTTCTAAGGCATGAGCCCATTTCATATGTTCCCTTCAGTGGCAGTTACCACCCTGAAGGAATCCAGTCACCTTGACCCCAAAAAACGTTTTCACTCAAGGAATCCTGTCGTCTAGACCCTGCCACTCCGGATCCTGTCATTTTGCACACAGGTCTAGTATACAAACTTAATCCCACCTTAATCTAAACCTCAAATTACCTCCTAGAACTGCTGATTAATATACTGTAGTGGGTATAGCCCCTGGATGACTTTTCACATATTTCCTATATATGATTCACACCCCGATTATGCTGCGGATTTCATTAACAAAATGAAATAGAAAAAAATACATAGTTTTGGCTTACTCTTTGAGCTCATCAATCTCCTTTTGCTTCTCTTCGATCTCATCCCGCAGACGTGATAATTGCTTCTGGTGAGCTTCGCGGTGACCCTCCATTTGCTGCTCCAGAGTTTTCTGTTAAAACAGCACATATTCAGGCAGAGTAAGCAATAGTGTATGTAGGCAACATGCAGCCAGCCCAAGATAACAAATTCGGAAATAACTCTTTGTTTGCCATTGGATACTACAATACACGTTGCATTGCTAAGACGCATGAAGTGTCCTACTGAATAGGAGTTTGGTAAAAGGGAATTTTGATTACTAGGCATCCACTGTGGATGCACGCCCAGCATATTTACTAGAGAGGATTATTAGCCAATTTATGTATTTATTTTATATATATGAATATAAATGTATACATACAACAGCAAATATAAAATAAATCCTCATCATGAATATGAAACGTGAAGTGTATAAATACAGTTGGTTGTTAAGGGGAGCAATACCCATAGTTAGAACCTCCCCACCCTGTGTGTGGTTCAATGTTTCACCCCTAAATGATCTTAAAGTGTACCAAAACCCAGGATTTTGACTATTCTGGGTTTTGGTCATTTCCCCGAGGCACAACGATCGGGGGGTGCCCCACTGCGTGAAACTCCCCAGACCACCTAAGGCAACTCACCTCTTACCAGTCCTACGGCGCATGTGCGGTGGCTCGTGCAATCAGCATGCTCGGAGACGCTGACCTCACTCCGCTTAAGGCTTTGTCTAGGAGCAGCGAATCCGAGCGCGCTGACGGCCGCATCCTCCGCTTCCCTCTAACAGGGAGTGTGCCCACGCCGGGCATTCAGAAATTCCCTGCACGCACCCTGCTAGAGGTACAGCGGGGATGCGGCCATGGCTCGCACACGCAACGTTGGATCGGGAATGAAGGTAAGTGAATGGGGCGTTTTACACATTTTTGATGCCCCGGGTGGGACCGATGAGCCCGGGAAACGGGCCGATCGGTGTGGACTTTGGTCCACTTTAAGCCAGATTAGGGAGAGACAAATACTAGGCAGTATAAAGGGATTTAAGAGACCAAACAGCCCTTTATTTAAAGGTAAAAAAGTAGTCCTAAAACAGAAAGCATTTTTAAGGTGCATACATCAAAAGATAATGGAATTATCCCAAGATCCTTTGCATTACGCAGGGCCATGCATCTCTTCTTGTCTCATGGCTAGACCCAAAAGCGCACCTTCATTTTTGGCACACAACCTTGATGCCTCTACTAAAAAAGCAGAAGATAAAGAGGAATTTCACCTTTCAGCACAACGGCAACCCAAAGAATCCATAGCAACAAAATTAAGGTTTCACCAGAAGATCAAGGTTTTGGAATGACCCAGCCAGAGCCCAGACCTGAGTCCAATTGAAAATCTGTGGCTTGACCTGAACAGGGCTGTACACTGGAGATTTGGAGCACTATGTAAGAGCGGGCAAAGATTGCCAAATGTAGATGTGCCATGCTGATCGACTCCCACCCAAAAAAAGACCGAATGCTCTCATAAATTGAAAGGGTGTCATATTTATGCAACCACATTATTTTACTTCTTTATATTTATTTTTCCACCCTTGTCATCTATGACTAACAAGAAGCATTTATACCCAGAAAGGAAGTTCTATGTTGTCACCTTCTATCCCTAGCCCAATGCCCTAAGCAGGGCCAGATTAAGTGTGGTGGAGGCCCCCGGGTACAAAATCTGGTGGAGGCCCTAGATACAGTATTTTGTTTTTCCTTTAAATTAATAGTCCAGCCAAATAACTGATTGGTGGTTGTCTGGCACCCGCCTACTTACTGGAACATCGTATCGAGTCCCTTGTGCCACCCTTGTGCGGGTGCGTGCTGCTCGGGAACTCCTGCTTTGCCATTCTAGGTGGGGGGTAGTGTAGTCACCCAGCTGGTCCAGCAGAAAACAGTTCCCTGCATTGAGTTGCCAGCGGGCTGTGCTTGGTGGCTTATGTGCAGTGACAGCTCTGCACGCACCTGCTTATGGCGGCTTTGCTGCTCTGGACTCTCCGTCCTGCCCTGTGTTGACTTTGGCTGCAGGTTTGCAAAAACAAAATAAGGCTTGTTGCTGGCCCAACAGCCCATCAGACCAAAGACTGAAATTCCTCCTGAACCAGACCAAAATCCAAAAGGTTGGTGGAGGCCCCCTTTGCAGGAAAAGTGGTGGAGGCCCGGGGCTTTCACCCTTTGCGCCCTCCTCATAATCCATTCCTAGCCCTAAGTCAGTCTGCATTTATTTTATTACTAAAGCCTTAGCCCAATATTCATAAATACACTATACAGATGCAGTCTAATGTTCGAATGGTGGCCATAGGTCTCTTTGGCAGTGCAGCAGCACTCCCTGGTGATTTCCAGTGATGATATATTACGTCATAAGCTTAATTGTCACATGAGGTGTATATGGCAGTTAAGCTTGTAGTGCCTTTGGATATTTTGCAGTTAATACTCCTGATAAGGCTGACCATCAATGCTTATCGGTTGTAACTTTCTGGAGAGCACTGTCACAGGGCCAGGGAGCCAAATGATCAGCCTTCAAACATCAGACTGCATCCGGTTTGTGTTTTTATGAATGGGCAAAG
Organism: Gastrophryne carolinensis; assembly: GCA_027917425.1. Lineage (NCBI taxonomy): Eukaryota > Metazoa > Chordata > Amphibia > Anura > Microhylidae > Gastrophryne > Gastrophryne carolinensis. The sequence goes on along the minus strand of CM051240.1, from coordinate 205,281,797 downwards.
GCTTTGGTAAAAAAAAAAAAAAAAAAAACAGGCTGTTTGGGGCACTGGGCTGGTGATAGGAGGTGACAACATGAACTTCCTTTCTGGGAATAGGATCACTTTAAGATTCACCTTCATCTCCTCTGCATCCTGAAGTCGAGTTAGATGTTCCTTCTCTTTGTCTTGAAAGGTGACTTCATGCATTTTCTCTGTAAATAGGGAAATGAGCTGTTTACATTTGAAGGTAATGGTATAGTTTCTATTTAGGTAGCTTTGGCAAACAATTATTTTCAACAAAAGCCTGAGGCTTCCTAACCTTCTGCTATTATTGGAGCAATGGTGGGACAATGCAGTTACCCCACCATTTAGACAGGGCAGGCGTCAGCACTAGGCATACCCGGCAGGTGCCGGGCCCCTGCGCCTTGGAAGGGTCCACCTTGTTCCCTATACCCTGGACAGCCCCTATGCAGGACACAGGGCCATGCAGTAACCAGGACTATCATCCTGGAGAAGATTGTCCCTTAGGAGAGGCTTTTCTTCTGTCAGTCCTTCTATTGTTTGTTTCCTTATTTCTAGTTCTTTCCTTTTATTTCTTTTCATTCTATCTAGTATTTGTTTCTTTTATCAGTTTGTTCTGTTATACCCTTTCTTTCCTTCTATTATTGTTTTCTGTCATTCCTTCTCTTTTTTTCCGGTTAATCCTATTCTTTCTTTCCTTCTATTTATTTTCTCCCACTCCTTCCCTCTATATCCACCTTTTTTCTGTCATTGCTTTTATTCTTTCTTTGTTTCTGTTATTCATTCTATGTTTTTGATCTTTGTTTCATTTATTTTTTAGATTTCTTTATTTCTTTCCATATTTTCTCTTTTTTTCTGTCATTCCTTTTCTCCTGCTCTTTTTCTTTCATGCTTTCATTCCTTCTGTTCTTTAATTGTCATTGCTTCTATGCTTTTTCATTCCTTCTGTTATTTTTTCTTGCTATTCTTTAGTAGTATTCACCATACATGCAACTTTAGCACTGTGGAATGTCAAGGGCCGGCATAAACCTGGAGCCAGCCCTGCATTTAGAGTAGGACAATTGTATATTAGGAGACTTTACCAGACTGGCCTAGTTCCACTCAGTGCCCTCTACTGACTATTTGGAAACATGACAACTGGCCTCAGTCTCAGTTCTGCCCCCTCACCCAGCATTGGTGCAAGTGATACCTTGTGCATGCAGCCGCGCCAGCTCCTCATTGAGAGAATCCTGAGCTTCTTCCAGCTGCCGGCGCCGATGCTCCATGTTCTGCATATAATCCGTCAGTGATCTGATCTTGGCTTCATGCTGCGATACATTTTAATAACATTTTAAAACCGGACATTGTTTTTTTCCCCTCTGAAAGACTAGAATTTTGACTATCCTGGGTTTCGGTCTTTGCCCCCTGGGCACCCCGATCGGGGATGCCCCACTGTGTGAAACCCCTCAGGTTGCCCAATCTCACTTTCCCTTTCCCGGTCCTATGGCGCATACGCAGCCCTCTCGTCCAATCAGCGCGCTCGGATCAGTGCCAGCCCCTTCGTCCTAGAGCTTGTCTAATGCGAGCGGATCCAAGCACGCTGACGGTCGCATCCCCCGCTACCCTTTAACAGGGAGCGTGCTGGCGCCGGCCATTCACAAATGCCTGGCGCAGGCACACGCCCTGCTAAAGGGAAAGCAGAGATGCGGCCGCTGTTTGCTCAAGCTGCGTTGGACCGGGTACGGAGGTAAGTTTTCGGGTGACCTGGGGGGTTTGACACAGCCCGAATCTGGATGCCCCGGGGGGAGCGAGTATGCTCATTAAAGCAGAAAAAACCCTGGATTTTGACAATGTGGGTCTTGTTCCTTGCCCCCAATTTGGGAAGCCCCACTGTGTACACCCCCAGATCGCCCAGTAAAACTCACCTCTTCCCTGTTCTATGGCACATGCGTGGGCTCTTGTCCGCGCCGCTTGCCATGCAAATTAAAAGTTCGGCAAGAAGCTCTGTTTATGACAATCAGGATCTCAAGGGGCTGCATCGCCAGCAGCAGACGTGCTCCCGTCCATCTGAATGGCTGGGGCACATTTACCCAAAGATGCCAGGATGCAGCCGCCCAATGCACCTTGGCCAATGGGGGGCACACAGCTGGGCATCCCGATTTGGGTTGCCAACAGGAAGCCCATTGGCCACTCCTGGAATCTTTTAGATTCCATGGCCAGCCACACTGGTTTTTGTCCCGCTTTAAAATAGGAATCATGGGTGGCAGGAGTGGGTAAGTTGGAGATGATTTGGGTCCATTTTATTAGTGCTGATACCAACACTGGGCATAACCGGGCAATGTCAGGGCCCCTGGCACCTTAACGTGCCCTCTAGCCTTATACAAAAATGTAAACCCTGTACAGGCAGAACAATCTTTAGCATTGCACCACACAGCCTTCATTGAATGATTTCCATTTGCGGTCTGCAGTACCTCATATCAACCAATGGAGGGTGGTGGTGGGCCATCAAATATGCAAAGCTGACTGCAACAAGTTTTATCAGTTCTATGTAATGTATGTCATTGTTCTGTGGATCCTGAAACTTTAGTGATACCCTTTAGATCAAAGGTGTCAAACTCCCTCCTGAAGGCAAAAAGAAGAAATACTTCCCAATGTTATTTGGGGACTAAAGTTAGTGCTCCCTCCTATATCCTTGCATCGGGAACTGTTTTCTCTTAGCAGTGTATATGTGCTGGTTGTGTGTCGGGGTTAATTATTGGATCATTAAGGTAGACCTGGGCAACATACAATGAATCACAGGGGGAAAAGGGGTCCCTGGAACATTGAGAGGAATAGCTAGGCTTTCTGGCACCCGGGGCAGAGATTTGAAATGGTGCCCCCCACCTGTGTTCAGGTCCCCCTTTGGCGCCCCCTGACCTGCTGCCCCCGGGGGCATGTGCCACCCTAGCTACGCCCTGAGCTTTGACTGGATGAACTGTACCTTCTCCAAACCCTGTCATATGCACAGTGAGATACTTTACAGCACATATGTCAAACTCATGGCCCTCCAAGCCTTTTTATGTGGCCCTCCGACAGGTTGCAGATAGCAATGGCTGGTCGGCACCCCTTCTAGCCAGCCTGGTCACTTCAAGCCTCCTGACACTGGCAGTTCATCGTGTGTGGCACTGCCGAGTGATGTGCTGATACACTGCGCTCCATTGCGTAGTACCACCTCTAATACTACCCCCACTAGTATTCTAATATAATTCTGCTACAGGGGTTATTGCTAGCTATTTTGCCCAGGCCATGGGCAAAATTATTCAGTGTCTGCATCTGTCCTGACCAAAGTAATTCTGTGGATGCCCTGGGCAAAATAATTTAGCGTCTGCATCTGTCCTAGGAAAATTAATTCTGTAACTTTCCTGGGCAAAAAAAATTCTGAGACTATCCTGAACAAAATCATTTAGCGTCTGCATCTGTCCTAAGGAAATTAATTTTGTAACTTTCCTGGGCAAAACAATTCTGAGACTATTCTGGGCAAAATAATTTAGCATCTGCATCTGTCCTGAGAAAATTAATTCTGTAACTTTCCTGGGCAAAACAATTCTGAGACTATCCTGGGCAAAATAATTTAGCGTCTGCATCTGTCCTGGGAAAAATCATTTTGTGGCTGTTCTTGGCAAAATAATTCTGTATCTGTCCTGGGGAAAATAGTTCAGTGTCTGTTGCGTCTGTCTTGGGCAAAATAATTCTTTGTCTGTAATAAAAGATTTAAAAGTTCTTGTTTGCATTTTGTTTTATCTCTGTTATCATTAATCAGAAACCAGAATGCTAATGTGGCCCTCAGTAAATATGAGTTTGACACCAATGCTTTACAGCATAATGCTTGGATTCAGGACAAAGGTTCTTGAGGAAGCTGAAGGAGTGAAACATGTCCACCCAAGCATACTGAAATCCACATGAAGCAGTTTATTGTACTCACTGTAATAATCACCTTTAACATCATGGACACACTACAATGATTAACCCACACATGGACTATATTTACATGAATGGAAAACAGTCACAAGGGAAGCTGTTCTTCATAAAATGTGTTAATGAAACCTGAATTGTAGAATCATATGTGAGGTTGTTGGTAGTAAAGGACATTGCTGGGGCGACTAGTTGATCTCCTACTATTCATGATCCCTCCTGAACAGCCAGCAACAGGCCAGGATATATGGATCTCCACACAGGTTGATTAATTAGTGCTCAGATACAGAGCTATAGAGATGGCTATATGGAGATCCACACCTGACCTGCTGCTGCCACTTCGGGTGTGAGTTTGACACCCCTGCTTTAGATGAGGTATTTTCCCCTTAATTTGAGAAAATTACACCTTATTGAAACACATATATCTGAACTAGAAGATTCCGTTACCCCAGAACCCGATCAAAAAAGGTGAGGTTGTCAATCTCTTATAAATGCTGGGCAAAAGGCCACAGAGGACTACAAGCTCTCCTACATGAGGTGGAGAGATCACCAAATTCCAATGAATCACACTTTATGTATTAGCTTCTGAACTAAAACTTCCTAAAAGGACCCACCCTCCTAAGACTAAGATTTTTGATGATGGAACTTAGTATTTTTTAAACCCAATATGAAAAGATTTGCAGAATGATCACCAACCTGTGAGCTGAGCAGTTGACAAGCCGCAAGCTCCTTCTCCGTTTCATTTATCTTGCGGTTTGCCTCGATCTGCGCCGTTTCCAGCTGTTTGCTGCGATTGACCAATGACTTGACCTCGGACTTCATTTTGCTAATGTACAGGCGAGCCATAGTGAACTCCTCCTCGATCACACCATTTACATCAGCCAGCTGCAGATAGAGATAGCAAATACATTAACTATTTTATGGAGCCAGAGATGTATAAGCGAACCATGGTCATCCATTATTGCATCCAGTACCCTGCCCTCAGCAATAAGGTCCACTTCAATAATTGAAGCAGACCAACACCCATTTTTTACAAAAAGGGTGTTGGCCACAGGGCAGAGGAGCATGCCGATAGCTGATGCCCCCCCACACATAACCCCCTGCAAGCTCCGTTTGGCTTACCTGCACTGCACTCCTTTGCTGAAACCGAGCCCACCTTTGGTCAAGTAGTCAAGATTCCTTTTTGGTGGCGGAATCCTGAAAGAGGACTCGTGACCACTGTTAGGCAAGTGGAAGGTGCAAGTAAGGAAAACAGGGCTTGGGGGGTTATGCATGGGGGGCAGTAGTGATCTGGATGCCCCCCAAAGCTCAATACATTTGCCGCCAAAACCTATTTAGTTAAAATATGCATGTACAAGCATAATGGCATCACAAGTATGGGGTAGTCGCTTCTACTGGTGGGGCCCAGACATCCCAATCCGACACTGCCTCTACTTTACATCATTATGCCATCATAAAATAAAATTATTACCGTTTTCACATCATTTGTACCAATGATGCCTCCAATCTCGCCTAGGTCCTTCAGCAACAGGTTAAGGATTTCAGTGGCTCTTTTCTTTTGGTGGCTGCTAAGTTCCTGCAGTTGGTGAAGTTCCCGCTGGGTAGCAATCAGACTGGTCTGAAAAATAATATGGAAGTTGGGTTAATGTTAGATAACACAGATTTGGATGTTACACCTCCCCCAACTGAAGAATTAAAAAGGACCTCCAATCACTGGAAGCCCTATCCCCTCTGGTAGCAAATAACTCACCTAATCATGTTGATCATCTGCCAATCAGGTTGGAAGCGTGGCCATGCTGTATGGCTGCCGCACAGCTTGGAGGTTGAGTAACATGTCAGTCACTCACTTGCTACTGCAGCTATAGTGTCACTATGCAGAGACTGACATGTCATTCAAACTCCGCAGATTTTCATGGAAGCCGGAAGCTGCTTGCTTCAGCTCTAAATGGCAGTAGATTGCAGCAATCATGTTTTTCTTTAATATCCATTTCGCTCCTGCCCCCCCCCCTTCCTCTGTTTCCGCTGCAGACAGAATACCTTTATATGTCAAGTACAAAGGAGATGCACAATGAATTATTACACGAGCGGCGGATACATTTTACTGTTATAAATTTTACTACTTACTGGTTCCGTCCCTCGCCAGGTCTCTGCTGATCTTTGGGGCTCTTCTCAGCCCACTCTGCCGTCTTCTTTGGGCAGCGCCAGGTGCCAGTTCTGATGCTGGGCACCACCTGGAGAATGGGAGGACATGGGTCCCCCCTTCTTTCATCTTTGCTACCAGCAACGGAAATTAGCTTTGGGCAGGACGGGTAACATCAAATTTAGAACTTTTTATTTTGTGTTGTGTGTTTTATTTCACTTACTTAGGGTGAATTGGTGAGGGGTCCAAGGGGCGGTTTGGGAGCCGGCATGTCACCTGCTGGCATCAGCAGGTCACATTTCTCTACACCGCCCAATTACCCGCACCCCTATTTGGGACAACTGGGGTGTGGAACTGCTTATCAATATGGCACCACGGCACCAGTGGAAGTGTGCCGAACCCATACTGACAGGCATAAGGCCTTGTAACTTGCAGAGGCCAGCACGGCCTCTTGAGCCCTGGGTTACAAGCCCTTATGCCTAGATGTCTTTTTTGGGGGGAGGGGGGCATGATTTTTTCTGTTTTTGTTTTATTTTTAGAAAACAAACATTATTTACGAAAATAAGGCCGGCTGTCCTTTTTAATGATAAAAATCATGATGGGTATAGCAGCATGTTTTTTTTATCAATAAGAACTAGAAGAACTCACTGACTAATTCAAATCTTGGATGGAAGTGAGAATTCCCGCAACAAAATCATCTAGGAAATAGCTTTGAATCAGCAGAGATTGCGAGAATTCACACTGGCGAGTTGTCTTTCGTACCAAAACAAGATTTTTGTTCGGGGCTCTGAATCAAGCTTGATTTGGGTTATGCCTGGCTAAAAACATTTTAGAGCGTTGGAAATGAAGCCTGTCCTAACTGGATGACCCTAATACAAACATGTCTGTAATACAGAGGTGGTGAGTTGTCTGCTTAAAACTTGGAGTTTGGGACCCATGGCAATCAGACCCACTGTTGCATGTCAAGTAAAGGGAGTGTACCTAATCTGAGTCACGCTGGTGCACTCCCTCTGAGTGAATAGAGCAGCACAAGAAAACAAATGAACTGCTTCCAGAAGCATTGATGTGCAAGTTGAAATACATATGTTTTGAATAGTTTGTATTCAAGGCAACTGGAGTGGGGTATTAAAGGTGAGTAAAGCTATTTTATTTACCAAAATTTCCCTTTAAAGAGGACAGCCAGTAGTAGTCCATTTCTTAGTTGTGTTGTTGGCCTGGTGAGGAGTGGATCAGGCTGTGTATCAGAACGTGATAGAGGATCTAGAAAGGTGGTGCAGAAGAAACCACCTAATAATCAACCCAACAAAATAAGAGATGATAGACCAGAGGAAAGCAACTAATAATAGCAATTGTGAAAGAGAAGTTTTAGGCATTATCATCTCAGATGACCTAAGGTGGGAGACACACAACACAGCTACCCTGAGGAAGGCATGACAGAGATGATTCTTTCACTGCCAGTTTAAAAAAAAAGGTTTGTTCACGGAACTGATAGTGCTATTTATTTAATGCAGTGATTGGGTCTGTGCTTAGCTTCTCCTACTCCATATAGTTTGAAGTAGCAACCAAGAGAGTAGGCCTAATTAGAACAATAATAAAAGCTTGATAAAGAGCCCTAAGCGAATATCTCATTTTGGCGCGAAAGACAACTCCCCGTGTGAATTTTTACAATCTCTCCTGATTCAAAGCTCCTTCCTAGATGATTTTGTAGCGGGAAAGAAGAGAGAATTTAACTAATCAGCGAGTTGTACTAGTTTTCATTGAAAAACATTTCGCTATACCCATCATGATTTTTATCAATGAAAAGGTCAGCCAGCAGTGTACTTACCTCTTGTCCATCGCAGCTGATCAGTGTCAGTCCAGCGATCAGTAAGTCACCTGATTGCTGGATCTGAGCCCTCACATCAGCCCCGGACAGTGTGGGCTCAGTTCCAGCGATCACGTGGGTAGCTGATCATCAGACTGGCACCCATCGGCTGCGTGGGACAGAAGGCAAGTAACCTTTTGTTTTTTTATGTGCCTTCTGAATGACTTTAATTTTACAGGAAAGCTATTGTTGCTACAGGGACCAGAATTTGTTGCGTCAATGGAGCTCAGCATCTCTCGATCCTGATAACACTGATGGGTTTTCAGGTAAAATGATCTCATTTTTGTCGACCAAGGAGTCAAAAGTAAATCCCCTCCAAAGCATCAAAGACTGCAAAATATTGGCCCAAATGATGGTCCAGCACACCACAGCACTGCATAAATCTGCTCTCCACAATGACTTCATGTTATCCTTCTCAGTGCAAAGACTTCATTCTACCGAGGATAAAAGATGTCAGAATGAAAGTAAATCCTATAGAAAGATTACACGGTTTAATGTGGAAACACTTTCTCTGACAGCGACAGTGCTCTGAGCCAGGCTATAATACATCCAGATAACAGAGAGCTGGAGGGAAAAGGATAGACATTTCACCTGTAATGGATTACGGTAGATTCTTAGTTATACATGGCAAGAAAACACAATATATATATACAATATATATATATATATATATATCCCTTTGTCTTCCTATTCCTTAGACTGTAAGCTTGTAAGGGCAGGCCTGTCTCTCCTATTGTTGCCTGTTTCCATAACATTCACTTTAATCTTTGTACATCGCTATGGATGAAGATGGTGCTATATAAATAAACAGTAATAATAATACCCGTACTGACCTAATTTCCCCCATTGCAAAGCAAACTATGCTGATGAAATTCAAACTACCAAATCACTGCCAATGTCAATTAAAACCAATGATAGAATAAGAGAACTCCTCACTGAAAGTAAAAAATATATTAAAGGAGCACTATCGCGAAAAAATGGGCCAATAATAAAAATCCATATAAATATGCTGGATGTCGAGAGGTGAGGTCACATATATACTCGGCATCAAGAAATATCCAGCCAGGCTTGTTCTTTATTTTTATTAACGGAAGGAAGAGGAAATCGCGTGACAGATTCTGTCACCCCTGATAAACTACACCTGTCACCCCTTTTATTCCTACCAGGAAAAGAAAACCACAAGCTTGGTGGGAGTTTTATTCAGTTCGGGTGTAAGCAACTCCTCCTCTCATTGCCAATGTGTTTATAAGGGTTTTTAATATTACACAATTTCGTGCTCCTCTAAAGAGGAAGTCTAAGCATATTGTAACATTTTTTAAATCAGAGTTATCTTGGTGGTGCAGCAGCATTGTATGCTGGAGACTGTAATCCATATATTTCTGTTCTAATTGGCATTTTCATCATAGATGCTTCACATTTATGTCATACACCACATTAAAAAATCAGTCGCACACAGGTCAGCCCAGCCATGTGTTCCCCCCGGAGTAGGAGAGATGTCGTCACATGTACCAGCCTTCATCACTGCCGACTTATTGAAAAAGTTCAACACCTTCAAAATTTTGTTTGGTGAACTTTTTGCTTCCCATGCACCCCTGTGAATGTGCATTTGTGCCTGGTGTCAGGGAAGCCAGGTATTTATTACAAGGCTCAGGATATGACCATTTTCAACATTACAAGAAGACCTTGTCTGTGCATCTACTCAACTCTTGTCCCCTCCTCTAGTTCAGTAAAACTCACCAGTTCCCGAGATCAACCGCTGACCGGCTGCTCTCCATCAGTCACAGTGACTGGCCATGCCTACTCCACTGCACTGTAACTAACACCGGCCAATCAACAACGGTGTTGCGACAGCGAAATTGTGGAGCTTCTCACCAGGGTAGTCGATCTTGTGATACGATAAGTGTTATTAAAGTGGACCAACACCCAGGATTTTGACTGTCCTGGGTATTGGTCCACTTCCCCGGGGCACCCCGATCGGGGGTGCCCCGCTGTGTGAAACCCCCCAGAAAGCCCCCAAAACTCACCTCTCCCCGCTCCCATGTGGCCGCGCCGTCCAATCGGCGCCGACGGACAAGCTGATTGACAGCAACGTACAAGCAGCTTGCCCGTCGGCGCCTCCCGCGCGTCACTCTTGACGTGTGCGGGCCCGCGCCGGCCATTCAGAGACGGCCTATAGATTCCCGGGCCGATCACCTCAGGGTGTTGGTCCACTTTAAACTGGAGTAGGACGGTTCAACAGGGGGCAAAAGGTGAGTATTCATGTTTGTTTTTCTTAGCCTGGACTGCCCTTTAATAATGGATTTTTATACCAGGTTTATACATAACATCTGGCTGCAGACAGAAGGGGGGAAGGTCTTTTTCAATAACAGCAAATAGAGAAGAAATTTTAAATGCTATTTAAAAAAAGTGTTTATATTTAAATAGATAGTATAGGCCAAGAGTGTCAAACTCTAAAAAAATAAAACATATACAGTAGGGGTTCCCAAGTGACTGGTACACGAAGGGCCTGTAGCTGTTTATGGGGAACCTATAGGCTAACAGAAGGCCTGTGCACTCTCCCTGTCATGGTGCTCATAACAGCGGCTCTGAACTCCACGCGCCCCTGCACCAGAGGAGGAGCCAGGCTTTCTGGCACCTGGGGAAAATACCACCCCACTTCAGACTTTAATAATTACACTAGGGTTAACGCACCTCTAGGTGACAGCATTGCAGAGAACTTCTCCAAAAAACTTCAACAGGCCCCTCCCGGTCTATACATACCTGGTACCTCCCAAGAACCTCCCAGTATTAGAACAGCAGTAAGACAAGGTACCAGAACCAAACAATGTAACCCTCAACGTAAAGAACCAAACTTCACCAAATAGAGAGCCAGGATACCAAAAAGGGCGGGTGAAGTGGGGTGTGTGACATACTTATAATACCCATTTTACAGGTGAGTATTCACAAAATGGTATTATTCTAAGTATGTCACACACCCCACTTCAGACTTTAATAATTACACTAGGGACATCCAACAGCAGTGTCCAGAAAAGGGTGGGTATCCGAACAGGCAATAACGCAGAAAAAAAATTCAAACCACTGCAGCCTGCAAAACCTTGCGGCCAAAAACAGCATCCGCTGAGGCCCGCACATCAACCTTATAAAACTTAGAAAAGGTATGAACAGAAGACCAAGTTGCAGCCTTACACACTTGTTCAACCGAAGCCTGGTCCTGAAAAGCCCAGGACGCACCAACCGCACGAGTAGAATGAGCAGTAACTCGGAAAGGGGGATCCTTCCCCTTGGCCGAATAAGCACCAACAATGGCCTGACGAATCCATTTACTAATGGAAGATTTGGCCGGAGCCAAACCCTTCCTAGGCCCACATGGCACAACGAAAAAGGCATCAGTCTTACGAAAAGAAGACGTAGCACGTAGATAGTACCTGACACAACGTACCACATCCAAGCAGTGCAAAGCACTCTCCTTGACATTCTTAGGCTTAGGACACAAAGAAGGAAGAACAATGTCCTGGTTAAGATGAAAAGCAGAGACCACTTTAGGGAGAAAATCTGACTTGTAACGAAAAACCACTTTGTCCTGATGATCCTCAAAATAAGGAGCCTGAATAGACAAAGCTGCCAGCTCTGAAACACGCCGAACCGAAGTAATGGCCACCAGAAAGGCAACCTTCTGAGTAAGAATGGACAAAGCAACATCCCGCAAAGGCTCAAAAGGAGGAGCCTTAAGAGCAGAAAGAACCAAATTCAAATCCCACACTGGGAGCAAAGGCTTCCTAGGAGGCCGCACATGCGAAACCCCCTGGAAAAAAGTCTTGACCAAGGAATGACTAGCAAAAGATTTCTGGAAAAAAATTGACAAAGCAGAAACCTGCCCCTTCAAGGTACTCAACTGAAGACCAGAGTCCAGCCCCGCCTGAAGGAACTCCAAAATCCTAGACACAGAAAAGACCCGGCAGGGCAAAGACCTAGCCTCACACCAATCAATATAAGATCTCCAATACCTGTAATAGATGGAAGAAGAAGAACTCTTCCTAGCACTAATAAGAGTCTGAATGACCGCATCCGAAAGACCCTCCTCCTTTAAGATGGAGGTTTCAGCAGCCAAGCCGTCAAAGCCAGCGTTTGTAAACTGGGGTAACAGAGTTGACCCTGAGTGAGAAGATCTGGCCGAAGAGGCAGATCGAACTGATCTACGGCCAGACGAACGATGTCCGCGAACCACACCCGCCTTGGCCACCTTGGAGCCACGAGAACAGCGGGAACTCCTTCCAGAACCAACTTTCGCAGAACCCTGCCTAGCATGGGAATCGGAGGAAACAGATAAAGAAACCCCAGGTCCCTCCAGCTCAGGGTCATGGCATCCACCGCCAGAGCCAGAGGGTCCCGGGACAGGGACACAAAGGACGGAAGCTTGTGATTGTGACGAGAGGCAAACAGATCCACCTCCGGCGTCCCCCACCGGAGACAAAGTGACCGAAACACCTGGGGATGGAGAGACCACTCCCCCCGACGGGACGCACACCGGCTCAGAAAATCCGCCTCCGTGTTTTCCACTCCCGGAATGTAAACTGCCGAGATGCAAGGGACATGAGTCTCCGCCCAGACCAAAATCAGAGACACTTCCCTGTGGGCACCCAGACTGCGAGTCCCTCCTTGGTGATTGATGTAAGCAACCGCCGTCTGATTGTCTGAGCGAACCTGAACCGGCAGACCCTGTAAATGATGCGTCAAGTGAGACAGAACCAACCTGATGGCTCGCAGTTCCAGAACATTGATGGGCAAGTGGGCCTCCTGAGGGTCCCACTGCCCCTGAAACCGAAGATCCTTCCAATAACCTCCCCAGCCTGACAAACTGGCATCCGTGGTGACAGTCTCCCAAAGTGGAGTCAGAAACGACCTGCCCTTCAGAAGGTTGTCCGAGACCAACCACCACAGAAGGGACTGCCGAACCCGAGGGGACAACCGGAAGGACCGATCCAACGACCCCGGACACCGGTTCCAAGACACCAAAAGATGAAGTTGAAGAGTCCTCGTATGAAACTGAGCAAAAGGAACTGCCACCATCAACCCCACCAGTCTCATCCCCAGACGAATGGACGGATGAGGATGGGAGAGGAGCAGCTGGACCAATTCCTGAATCATCAGAACCTTGGCCTGAGGGAGAAACACTCTGTGCTGGCAGGAGTCCAACGACATCCCCAGAAAGGTCACCACCCTGGCCGGAACCAGCGAGGACTTGGGGTAATTGATCACCCAGCCGAACCTCTCCAACAGAGACACCACCGTGCTGGTGTCCCCCTCTGCTTGACTGAAGGAAGGAGCCATGATGAGAAGATCGTCCAGGTAAGGCACAATGCGAATCCCCTGAGCTCTGAGCAGGGCCATCACCCCCGCCAACACCTTGGTGAACACTCTCGGAGCAGAGGTGAGACCGAATAGAAGAGCCACAAACTGAAAATGCCGATCCCCCACCACGAAACGGAGGAACCGCTGATGAGCAGGAAAGATCGGCACGTGCAGGTACGCATCCTTGATGTCTAAGGACGTCATAAAGTCCCCCTGCCGAAGCGAACCGATCGCAGACCGCAGGGTTTCCATGCGAAACTTCCGAGGACGGATAAACTTGTTGAGAAACTTCAAATCCAGAATAGGACGGAAGGACCCGTCCTTTTTGGGGACCGTGAAGAGATTGGAATAAAACCCGCGCCCCACCTCTGAAGGAGGAACCGGGCAAATGACAGCCAAATCCAGAAGATTCCTTACTACCGCCAGGAGCCCCTGCGCGGCCAAAGGATCCAAAGACACCCGAGACCTGAAGAACCTTGGAGGAGGACGGGACTCGAACTCCAACTTGTAACCGGCGGAAACCACCTCCCGGATCCATCTGTCCGGGACCTCCTGGTCCCACACCCGGGAGAAAAGTTGCAACCGTCCCCCCACCCGAACGGGTGAGGGCGCCCCCTCATTGCTGGGTGGGCTTGGCAGCCGGCTTGGGCTTGGCACCCCAGACGCGAGTGGGGCGGCCACGGCCTCTGCCCCTATTCCAACTGCCGCCCCTGGGGGCCGAGGAGCCCGCACCTCTACCGGCGCCGACTCCCCGAAAGGACGGATTGAACGAGACCATCCCCCGAAAGGAACGGCGAAATTTCTTGCGCTGAGGTAACTTACCTCCCTTGGCAACAGAGTCCAGCCTCGCACCAAAAAGCCTCAAACCCAGAAAGGGCAGAGCCGTGAGCGATCTTTTAGAATTAAAATCAGCCGTCCACTGTCTCAACCACACACAGCGCCGGATAGCCACCAGCAAGGCAGTAGCCCCGCCACACATCAGCATGGCATCCTCCTGAGCGGCCAGGATAAAGGACAAAAAAGCATCACAGCGCTTAAGCCCAAGGGACTCATCACTGGTGGGCTCGAGATCCACCCCCAAGTCCCTGACAATAGACCTGACAGCAAAAGTCAAAAGAGCCGAAGCACAGACAGGCCTTAACACCGAACCCGCACATACAAAACCATGACGGGCAAGCTGATCAACCCGGCGATCCTCACCGTCCCTGAGCGAAGTCGTGTCAGGGGAATGCACGACCGCCGTGTTGGACAGTCCCAAGACCGGAGTATCTACCTCAGGGGGGACAGACCAACGCTTCATCAATTCCGCCGGAAAGGGATACTTCCTATCCCAGCTAGACGGCACACCAACAAGACGTGTAGGTTGCTCCCATTGCTTGAAGACAATTTCTTCAAAATGCTGTTGGCTGGGAAACTCCAGACGCTGCTTGGACACCGGAGTAGAGGAATCGAGAGGGAGGCCATCATCCTGATCCCCCTCAGAACCCAGCAACTGCTGAACATCAGAATCTTCATCCTCAACGAGCTCACCTTCTTCACGGGGACGATCCGACCAATCCAGATCTCCCACAACTTCCTCATCTGAATCCGGCGGAGGCGGAGACAGATGCTTCCGCTTAGCTGAAGCCTTCTGAGCGGCTATAGCAGAAAACCGCTTCTCAAGGCTGGTCAAACGGGCACATACCTCAGCCTGCGAATCCCCGCCCAGGACAACGTCACACGGGGTCCGGAATAAGCGAGGGGGAGAGGGAGATGGCGCAGCTGACGAAGTGCTAGGCACCGGAGTACTGGACTGCCGTGCAATGTTCTGCTGTGCACAAGGGATACACAAAATGACATCATCTCCCTGGAGCGGAGCCCCACAACCCCCGCACACCTTGGATTGTCCCGAAGAACCATTCCCGGTATCTGTGGCAACCTCCATGTGGTGAAATTATGGTTTTTGCAGAACCCAGGGATTTATGCGGTACGCGACCCGGGATGCCCCTTAATAACCTAACACTTGTCTAAGGACAGTCACAAGATCCTGACCCAGGGGAATAGCATAAGACCCTTATAAAAATACAAATAAGTGTATATATATAAATATATTGCAAAGAAAAAACACCCCCCACGAGCCAGGTATATATGACCGGGAGAGCCCTGCCAGACGGGATCCCAGGATCTGAAAAACACAAAGGGAGAGGGGCAGGCGTCAATCAGCACCATGCCAAAATACCACATAATATACAAAACCCCCCTCACACCACCCCCCCCCATTAACCAGAGCAACGGAAATGGTTAATGCCAACCAGCACCATCAAGATGCGCCGGGGCGAGGAGGGAGGAAAAGGAGGAGGAAAGGATCCGAGGGGTCACTGACATACAAGCCAAAAAACGCCTACCTGGAGAGGAGAGGAAAACGCGCAGCCAGCAGAAGATGGCGGCCAGCACACAGTGGACAGAGGAAGAGAGAAGCTCCGGGAGTGCGGGAGCCGAGAAGGCCCCGCCCCTCCGGGCGTCCAATCCGTGCGCGGCCCCGCCCCCAGGCAGCGTCAGCGTCTGCCTGCGGGGACCGCAATCAGACCTCGATAACGGGACCGGCGGCGCCACCCGCCGGCTCCCAGTGTACAGCGCCGGAGTAACACAGACCCACACACTGATAAAAGGTCCCCCCTGAGCAGCCGGGCAAGCAGGCTGCAAGCGCCGGGTACGGCGCTCAGCCACCAGCGGGACCGCGGCGCAGCACGCCGCGAGGCCCCGCCCCCCCCGGCTCCTGAGGGGAGATACACACAACCATGGGAGAAAAGAAAAACGGAGAACAGACAGTGAAATCAGACAAAGTAAAAACACAAAGGGAATCACAAGGTAGAGTGCAGCAGCACACTCACACAGCATGTCACTTAATAAAAAGCATGACACTGTCCCCAGCGCGTCCCACACCCCGGAAGAGACACAATCCCAGGGCAAGACACAACCTGACCACTAACTCCTATAAAATGGGGCATCCCACCTCCGGATCACCACTCCGGGAATCCCGCTATGCCCCGCAATGAAGGGTCGAGCGGAGGAGCTAATCTCCTAGGCACCAATGGTGCCGGCTACCTTATTGCCCGGCCTACAGCCGAAGCTGGGAGGCTGCCATTACATAGAATACATTCAAACAAAGCCGGGCAGAAATAGACCACGGGGGGGGGGGGAGGCCGGGGGGATACCCCGGCTACCTGCAAGCAGGAGACTTCTTTCTTCTGTCTTGTCGCCACCTTGCAGAGAACAACACTGGGAGGTTCTTGGGAGGTACCAGGTATGTATAGACCGGGAGGGGCCTGTTGAAGTTTTTTGGAGAAGTTCTCTGCAATGCTGGCACCTAGAGGTGCGTTAACCCTAGTGTAATTATTAAAGTCTGAAGTGGGGTGTGTGACATACTTAGAATAAGTTTGTAAATGGCACCCCCCACCTCAGCTCAGACTCCCCTTTGGTGCCCCCCTGACCTGCTGCACCCGGGGCACGTGCCCCGCTATCCTGCACCGATCCTCACCCCAAAATGGTAATGTTAGAAACTAAAATAAATAAAAAAATAGTGGTTCTAGCGCCTCTAAAAACTACTGCTGGTCTGCTTAGATTGTTCATATTTTTCATTTTGGCCCACTGCGTATGACGTTGACACCCCTGGTGTAGGCAAAAGCAGAAGAAAGCATTGCCTATCTGCAGGCTGCACCTCCCAAGTGCCCTGATTTGGAGGGACTGTCCCACATTTGAGTCCATGTCCCGCTGTCCCTTATTCTCATTTGTCCCTCTTTGTAACATGCAGCTCTGCAGCAATAAATGATTCATTTGCCTATTCAAAGTGTTTCTATTATTGTTACTGTTACATCCTGTCTCATATCCATCCCTCAATGAGGGGACGTGGCTTCATTTACATATTGTCCCTCTTTTCCATCCTGAAAAGTTGGAAGGTATGCATTCATACAGGTCTGAGAGCACATAGAGCCATGGGCTTACATACCATAGCAGCAGGGAAGGCAACTGCTACCGGGCCCGTGACAAAAGGTGGCCCAATATCAGCTACCTCCCCCTGCCTTGCAGCACCTGTGGTGACAGTATTAGACTGCAGCCACAGCCGTATACAGTGTTTGCGCTGTCTTCCAGGAGCGCTGTAGGTTCTGCAGAGTAGAACTAAGATGGCAGCACAAGTGTATTGGGCTCCCAGGAACTGGGCCCCACCAACCCTGCCCACAGTGCACCAACACTACTTAGAACCCCAATGAGATCCCAGTCACAGACAGCGTGTCCATGAGGACAGACTCTGAGGGCCCACCATACAGTTACATGTAAGCATTACTGGCTTAGTTTTAGGGCCTAACTGCATACCTCCCAAGTGTCCCTGATTTGGAGGGACTGTACCTCTTTTGAGTCCATGTCCCCCTGTCCCTCTTTGTTCTCATTTGTCCCTCTTGGAGGTGCAACATGCAGATCTGCAGCTATAAATGATTTATTTTCCTATTCAAATTGTTTCTATTGTTGTAATTGTACATCCTATCTCCTATCCATCCCTCAATGAGGGGGCGTGGCTTCATCCATCCCCCAATGAGGGTGCGTGGCCTAGTTTAACAAATATCCCTCTTTCCTACCCTGAAAAGTTGGAAGGTATGCTTTAGCTACTGTATTACACCCAAAACTAAGAGCATATTAAGCGGTGGATGCTCACATGTGCAGCCAATTATTGAGGGAGTCTATGAGTGGCAGCAGAAAAGACAATTCTGTGAGTACTCACCTGTAGAATTGCTTTTACTATGCATGGCACGGCCTGCTTCCAGAAGTCCTTACGTATGGGTAATCCCGCCACAAGGTGGCGCAGTGTACTGCAGAAGAGTTGTGGCTCCTCCAGGTACCATATAAAAACGGAATCACCATAGACTTATCCAGTGTTGACAAGCAGTAATTCAAGAAACCGGGAGCTAATAAAGGTAAAGAAGGTAACAAACCCCAACTAACTTGGAACAATCACCATAAAGAGGCAACCAAGAATAACGATAACAAGAGTGGGGTGAAGCAGGCCGTGCCACGCATAGTAAAAGCAATTCTACAGGTGAGTACTCACAGAATTGTCTTTTTCCTATTGCATGGCACGGCCTGCTTCCAGAAGTCCTTACGTATGGGACGTCCAACAGCAGTGTCCATAAGGTAGGGTGGGATCCCCAAAGAGTAACAACAGGCAGTTCAAACCACTACTGCCTGAAGTACCTTGCGGCCAAAAGCAGCATCAGCTGAGGCCTTAACATCAACCTTGTAAAGCTTGTAGAAAAAGTATGAACAGAAGACCAAGTTGCAGCCTTACAAACTTGTTCAACAGAAGCTTGGTGCTGAAAGGCCCAAGACGCACCAATAGCACGAGTGGAATGAGCAGTAACCCTAAAAGGTGGAACCTTCCCCCTGGCAGAATAGGCCTGCTCCATCTCCTGACGGATCCACTTGCTGATCGTGGATTTAGCCGGAGGCAAACCCTTCCTAGGTCCAGCAGGAAGAACAAAAAGAGCGTCAGATTTCCTGAAAGACTCAGTAGCAACCAAATAAAACTTCAGAGCCCTGACAACATTCAAAGAGTCCGCTCCTTGGAATTAGCAGGATTAGGACACAAAGAAGGCAAAACAATGTCCTGATTGAGATGAAAAGCAGACACAACCTTAGGCAAGAAATCCGGCTTAAGCCAAGACACCACCTTATCCTGATGCCGCTCAAAATAAGGAGGTTTGATGGAAAGAGCCGCCAGCTCAGAAACTCGCCTGACCGAAGTAATGGCCACCAAACGGGCCACCTGAAGAGTCAGAATGGGCAAAGCAGCCCCACGGATAGGCTCAAAGGGAGGACGCTGCAGAGCAGACAACACAAGATTCTGGTCCCAAACCGGTAGCATAGGCTTACATGGCGGACGCACATGAGTAACTCCCTGGAAAAAAATCTTAACCAACCGGTGATTGGCAAAGGCTCTTTGGAAAAAAATTGCCAGAGCTGACACCTGTCCCTTAAGGGTACTAAGTTGAAGGCCCGAATCCAAACCATGTTGCAAAAATTCCAGAATCCTGGGGATAGAAAACACCCGACAAAGAAGAGATTTGGACACGCCGGGGAGGGGGGGAGGAGAGCAAGCAGGCATCAGCGAGAGCCCCAGCCAGGATGGGGGGGGGGGGGGGACACCAGAACAAGTCACACAGTCCCCAAAAAACACTCACCCCCTCAGAAGCTAGGACAGGAAAACCGAAACCCTAGTAGGCTCACCATAAAGCATATGGCCGGCTACCCTTTGTGGTACAGGGTCTGCGGCTTGGAGCAGTGCTCCCCGAGCACCTGACCCTAGTGCTCCTCTACCCTCACCCGATCCGTCAGCCAAGGCTGGGAGGCACAGAGGGTCCGGAAACGGGTGGAAATAGCCATGCAGGGCCGCAGGCTTGGTTGCCCCGCTCACCTGCGCAATATAAGAGCCATCTTCTATCTTCGCAGAATCACTGCAGAGAGAACACTGAGATAAATCTATGGTGATTCCATTTTTACATGGTACCGGGAGGAGCCACAACTCTTCTGCAGTACACTGCGCCACCTTGTGGCGGGATTACCCATACGTAAGGACTTCTGGAAGCAGGCCATGCCATGCAATAGGAAAATGAGGCCTGGGTTTTGCCAGCACTTTCTGTCTTGTCGAGCCTATGGAAAACTGCAACACAGGTACAACATTGTGCTTTATCTGTGCCATAGACTCTGCTCACATGTTAACAGGCCCATAGAAAATGGACTAATGGCTGGATATGAGCGAGGGTCTGCACTGCTTCTCCAAAGTTATAACAGCCACTCGAACGAACATCCATAAAGTAAAATGATGTTAGCATCTTCAGATAAGGAGCCTGTGGAAGCCTGGACATACCGTTTTCTGCGTTAACTCATTAGTCAACTCCTCATTGGCTTTGGTCTTGTCCTCCACTTCCTGAGACTTCTGGTCATAATTTACAGCCAGCTCCTCCAGGGCCTGGAGCACTTCCTTTACTTCATCCTTAGCAGCATCGTTCTCAATCTGAAGCCGGGTCAGCTCTTCTTGGATTTTTTCATAATCTCTGCGTGTGGATGCCAAAAGCTGAAAATACAAACACACAGGTTATAACAACGTGACACAATGCAAACACCAACTCACTGCCTCCACTAGCAGCTTCTATCATAAATGTCCACACTTGTGCACAGAGCAATTCAATGATATTAAGAGCAGCTTCAATTCATATGTTGTAAAAGTTGACTTTTACAACATATGAATTGAAGCTTTTATTACTAAGCTTGTGTTAGCGCTGTATACTATCGCTTTAAATATTGCAGGACCAGGACCCTATTTTCAGTTAGGCAACCCTATACTTGTACCCAAGGCAGCCCGGCTGCAGGAGGCACCAGTATAGGAATAAAAATTAACCCTCCACAGAGGTCTACTTGTAGACCACAACCTGAACGTACCACACCCACGCGGTCCTTTTGCGACAGCAGATCCCTGTTTCCCTGTTCAATATGGAGTGCTCCCTCCCCCAGTCTATCGAATAGGCAAGCCACGGGAGTGCACTACAGCTGTAGAGATGCCAGAGATGCAGCCACCGGGAAATATAGCAGCATGCAACCACTTACCATGGCATCCTGTTTTAGAATGCCCCGGGTCCTGGGCTGGCCCTGGACTCTTTTAGAGTCCCCTTCTGAAATGGGCCCAGTAGCAGCTGCCTCCCCCGCCTCATGGTATGTACCTTCCTGCTATACCCTATTATATATTAAACATGCTATGTGTGAACAGCTTGGGAAATCTCAACCAAAGAGATGTGCTTGAAGCTTGGAAATTCTTACACCACTGATTTCCTCTATGTCATCCCCTAGAATTTGGTTCCTTTATTGAAAGCCAGATTTAGTCACATGATAGATTAAAGTGGATTTACTTCATTCACACAGCTCTTTTGTGGTGCACCTTTGAAGCGATAAGACTTCTTTTATACGTTTTGGAAAGAGCAAGGACCCCGCCAAGTGGTGACTGGTTCTAACACTGGTGTTTCTGTGCCAGAACCACTAGGCTGGCCTGCAGTAGATGGTCTGTAATTTATTGGTGACTAACTTAACTTGGACATTAAACCGGACCTTCACCCTTAATAAGAGTCTATCTTGTATGGTTTCCCCACTCTGTACATACAGATTGCCCACATTAAAAATCATCCTACCTGCATCCAGTACATTTTCAGAGCCTTTAAACATCCAATATGGCTGTGCATGGTGTCTCAGGCTGCCTGCAGACAGGAAGTGTCTTCTGCCTATGCCGCTCTGCATTGTGATCCCAGTCTTGCTCTGTCTGTGCAAAGCACAGCTATAAACCCACCCCCCCCTGCACTCCCCCGCTTCTCTCCTCAGAATGTGATGCTTCTGAGGCAAGATGGCGGCACCATGGCACTGCTCGCAGGAAGTTGACACAATGTCATACCCTGTGCCCTTCCCTGAATGTTATCTCATCAGCAAACTATCAGGTCTTCCAGGCTTCCATGGCAGGTATGTTTCTACACGCTTTACCTGAGCTGAATTCGTTTACAGGAAGTAAGTGTGCGGCCCAGGTGCGGTGTTAAGTAGCAATTCCTGAATCAGAATGCCCCTAGGAATCCTACTATCCAGACCATGGTTTGGGGTAAGGGTCCCTAGATAGAGAAGCCTGTTTCAAACAATTGTTCTGGTAAACTTCTACTCTATCCTCTTTTATACCCCAATATACTGTACTGCAAGCTCTTCTACTCTATGTGTCCTGCCGAGTACTCACAGAAAATTATTTTACCCTGCGAACCCCCAACCCCGTCAACCATAATATCTAGTAGGCTTTTTCACCATCTCTATTCTCCTGCCATTTGCTTTGGGGCATTGCACTTGGAAGGCCAATCACAGTTTTGCAATAGCGGACCCTGTCATTTGTAGTTCTGCCCCTGCATGAACATGACTGTGCAAAATCCAACAACTGCCAGGTATTTTACATTTATTGATATGTATCGGTCAAAATGAGTCAAAGTGTTGACATGTCACCAGAAAATGCAGAGGTGCACCCTGAGACAACTTACCTCATCTTGATCAAGCATTTGTTGCTTCAGCTTCTCGGCCAGCTGACTCTGCTGGTTGATTTCATCGTCCTAGAAGCAAAGGATAAAAAAGAAAAGGCCAACACATTAAAAAAGACTTGTTGATAATGTTCTATCTACCAAAGGACTTTCATCATGCCTAGCTGAAATGTTGTTTGCTTCACAAGCTGTACTCAGGATATGTGATGTCTGTACTGTTTTGATTCTATCCATAAAAAAGTAAAGTAAAAAAAAAAAAAGAAAAATAAATTGTTGGTTAAAGGCCTGAATCAGGAAATATAACCATTCATTTCATTGTTGATGGTCTGTGACTAAACCAATGAGATATAGAGTAATTCAGTAGGATTTCGAGAGGCTTTAAGAGCTTCTAAATTTAAAAAACCTGGGAATCTTACTCTCCTGGTTTTGTTCCGTTCCCCCGGAGAATCCCGGCAGTGTGAAACCCCCGAGAATGCCTCTAATCACTTACCTATCCCCAGTCCAATGGTACATGCACAGGCTCTTGTCCAATGAGAGTTGTCTGCCATGACTATGTAATTCGGCAAATGGCTTTCTCTGACTTTAATGGGTAGTGCGTCACCTCCGCATTTCCCGCATCCCTGGCAGCGCGTGCTGCCATCCCAGCCTATCTGAATTTGAAAACAATGAGAGCTGACAGATGGCTCTCAATGGACGAGAGCCCGTGCATGTGCCGCTGAACCGGGGAAATGTAACTGATAACTGGCGCCCTGGGGAGGTCTCACACAGCGGAGCATGCCATTCCTGGATGCCCCAGGGGAAGCCAGCAGGTGGGTTTTGTTCCGCTTTAAGTAAATACATGTGCACTCTGCAAGATTTGAGAGACTCTCAAGCGCACAATAAAGCACAATTCTTTTTAATCTTTCAAACTTGATTGAACTTTACGATAAAGTAGTCCAGCAGGTAAAGTGCAGAAGGCATTTTTCAAACAACAGCCCATATGGGGTATATATTAAAATATGGAGAGCCAAGAAGGAGACGCGTTATTCTTTTAATAAATACCCTTCGCTCACTACAAGAGAAACGTTTTAGCTGGCGTTGGGCTTTAGTAAATCATAAATCAATTTAATCTGTTTTCTTCATAAGAGCCAGACTTCAGAATAAGGAGATTTAGCATCAACCTGGTAGATGTTTTTCTGCTGCAAGCCATATCTATGATGCAAAAAAATGTTTAGCGCCACACATAGCGTTCCATGTATCAAGAGCACCAGGTACTTTGTTTAGCGCCATCGCTGTGTTCCCTACAGCACCACATCACATCAGACGCTCTAGTGTCGTTCTCCCATAGACTTCAATAAGCCATTCCAGTTATGTTATTTTTGGTGACTTCTGGTTTGTGCTTTTATTTTTTTTTTGCTCAATCGAGTGACATGGGATCCCTGGCCTGTTCAGAATGTTTTTTTTTCATTTATTGTACTTAGGTTATCCGAGGCAAACTTGTGTTTTCATGCCTGCCATTCATGTGTCATGTCATCTATATGTCCCCAATGTCATTACATGTGTTTTCGCTTTGTCACTATGCTGCCATCATCTTTAAAAGTCTTTTTTGCCATTGTACCTGGCACTGTATGCCTGAGATTCACTGTTCTATAGCGCCAGTGCTGGCACTGTGGTTTTACATGTTAAATACATCATGGAGCAGTGGAACACCACCAGCGCTACCTGCCGCTATCTGCATTGAAAAACAATCAGGCAAAGGTACAGGGCCACATAGCCTACAGCGCCGAACACTGGCAGTGGCGTCTGCCTGTGGCCGGCATTGCGGCTCTCGGCAGATGCTAAAGTAGCGCTACGAGGTGCTAGTAATAAATTGGGCTCTTAGTTTTCATGGCGA
The DNA here is from genome assembly GCA_027917425.1 of Gastrophryne carolinensis. Lineage (NCBI taxonomy): Eukaryota > Metazoa > Chordata > Amphibia > Anura > Microhylidae > Gastrophryne > Gastrophryne carolinensis. The sequence goes on along the minus strand of CM051240.1, from coordinate 205,257,564 downwards.
ATGTCTATTTTAAAGCTATATACGTGCATACGTGTATACGTATCTAACAATAAATCCTCTTAACTACAAAGCATGAAACATAACATTTTACCGCAGCCATTAACATTTTATTTCTGGAACATTTATATTCCCTGCCTGCTGCACTTACTCGACTTGCTGTCATCCTTTTTCTTCAAGAGAAGGAATAATGTCAGCAGATCTGCCAATCTCCGTATAAGATTAAATATTACCATCTTTATGATCTCGCATAGGCTCCAGGTTTTTTTTGGGCCCTTGAATCTTGATGGGCCCCTTTGCGATGTGGCTGAATCATGTGGATTGGTACCTATGCTCTGTATTGGGGGGGGGGGGGGTATTGCACCTACCCTGCACCCATAGCCACCTGGAAGATTGCCATGGTGCAAATAGTATGATTACTGCCCTGCTCATTGCCACAGGTCACCACCATGGGAAACGGTTGGCAGGAAATGACATTAAACATGGGATGGTGAGAATGAGGATAAGGAAAGTTGAAAAAAATCAAATAAGGAGGGAGTATGGGGGAAAAAGTGAGGAAATGGGAATGAGAAGCAAGAACAGGGTGAAAAAAGAGTTGACTGTTGAAGTATGCCTGCAGCCATGTCTGAATGCTGCTGCCACCCGAGGAACAGCCCGTTACTATTACTACACTCACTCATAAGTAGTCCCTTTGTGTAGGGCTACACATGGCAATGTTCTCATTTTCTTTCCTTTTTGAAAACAAAGCATGTTCCTTATGTTCTTTTTGAAGGGAGTGACAGGGCTGAGTCATACAAGCACACTTCGTGCATTGCATTGACTTGAGCTGAGATTGACTAACAGTAGGGAGAAAGGAGGTCGCCTTTCTAGCCTATCACTAAGAATGGGGATGTCAACTTGACACGAGCCTCAGGATTGTATTTGTGGTCTAGATCAGGGGGAGGCACTGGAGGCAGAGGAAGAGGAAGTTCCCCTTCTTTTCACACAGTGTTGGACTGACACTGTACCAGATAAGCTGCTAGATAAATTAGTTTAAAGTTTGACTGGTTAATCCCTTTCAGTATCAGTTCAGTCCCTAAACTAAAACCTATTGACTCGGGAAAAAGGGTTCAGTTAACATACCTGCTATTGTGGCAGCTCTGTCTAGATTCCACAGCTGGTCCTTGACCCCACACTGCTGAGTCTTTTTGACTGCCTCCCTGTCGACCTTCACTGGCTTACATACAGTGCTGTAGCGCTCCAGCCCACATGTTTTCATCCTTATGCCCCCTATTCTGCCCTCTCAATGCTTCCCTCTATGGTTGGCTGTGTGTAACAGCAACCCGACAAGCTCTGTCAATTTTATAGGTGACAGGTCCAGGGCCAAGATTAGGGGCAATACTGCGATCCCCAGTGGAGTGCAGTGTACATGCGCGTCACTTGGCAGTGCGACATACCGGTGCAAAGATGTGGTTTCGGTCTCAGCAGCCTTGGAATGACCGTGCCAGCTAGGCCGGGCGCCGGTGCCATCTGGCAGCTGTTAGAGGGCCACATAAAAAGGCTTGGAGGGCTGCATCCAGCCTGGGCCATATGTGCTCTATACAGTATGAAACATATCAATATCTATAAGGCCCTGCTCATAGATTATAGCAAAAGAGGGAGCGGGTCCCCGAGGGTGTGGAGTTTGGACAGCTTTAAGACCCAATAAACAGTACAGATTTCAAGTAGACTGATCTCTTAAAGGATGAAAGACACGATCATACATGGTAGAATCTAAAAGGCCCTCTGTAAATCTTTAATTTGTGGTTCTGCTAATTACAACTACAAGTCATCACTAAGGAGGAGATAGGGACTGTGCACTGTGTAACTATTGTTCCCTGCTAATGTATTCAGGACAAACGCATAATTAAGACAGCGCAAACCATTATTATCACTAATAATAAGATAGCCTAGAGAGACTTCTCCAAAATGCGACACAGTAATAAAAATGAAGATATAAAAAAACACATATATACCTATTTTGATTGGAGGAGAGCCTGCGCATGGGAGAGTGAAGCGAGGCAAAATTTTCATACACAGGGGCATCCCAAATAGGATGCCCCTGTAAAGAGGACCAAAATCCTGGAAAGTGAAAACCCTGGATTCTGGTGTACTTTAAGAATAGGAGGTATACTCTCTAGCTGAATCCAGTAGAGGGGGTGGGTGATACTTTTATGAAAATGGTTGGATGATGACTATGTCACACATGCTTAATACTCCTCCAGGGTCACTGACAGGTTTTTCAGATCTCCACATTGATGTACAGGTGAAGTAATGAGTGCTTAGCCTCAGCGCTGATTGCATTGCCTGTATATCTGGGTGGAGATCAGCAAAACCAGGCCTGTTGGGGAGCCTTGAGGATGAACCTGTCAGGGACCGCTGGACACCCTTCTCTCGTGAGCCAACAATCCCCAATCTCCACCGCCTCTTGTGCCTATAGACAAGCCCCCGCTTGTTGGAGACACGGGTTATGCCTCTCCAGACTCGGTTGCCCCCAGGTCTTACTGGCGCAAAGATTGCTGGCTTACGATAAAGACGGATGAACTGCGGGGTATCCCAAATCAGGAGTTCATGCACCAAAGTCTGTAAACGTCAAAACCAAGGGGCAAGGCAAAGAGTAGTCGGGACTGGCAAGGGTCAAGGCCGGGTGATCACAGAAGCGCGGTAGCCAAGGGGTTAAGCAGAAACGAAGTCAGACAGGCAGAAGGTCGGTTCAGGCAGCGAGCAGGAGTAGTCAAGGACGAAGCCGGATCAAACACACTAAGACGAGATTCAGAAGCACACCCAAGCTAGTAAATGGCTATAACAGGCACTGGTGGTTCGGGCGGGAAAATATTTAAATGGTGACTGACCAATGGGAAGGGGAATGTGCTGATTGGTGCAACACACGATCTCACCCCTGATAGGAGAAACTCCAGGGACTGGACCGCCCTGGCCAGTCAGGCTGTCCATTCCCTGACCTTCCCAGAGCAGAGGATTCCTGGGTCAGGATTGGTCCTTTTAAATCTGCCCCCGGCGAATGCGCTGGGAGCAGCGCCGCCGGGGGACATAAAGGGAACGTGCTAGCACGCGGGCACGTGCACGGCCGTCGGCTGCCGGTGCGCCCGACGCTGGAGGGGCGGCTGCCTGGCACGGCCGCCGGAGGGGCCGCGCCACCAGTGAGCGTGTGGAGGCACCGCGGGACAGACTCCCAGGTAAGTTCCTTACATTACCCCCCCCTTGAGGAGGGGCCTCTGGACCCTCCAAGCTGGGTTTCTGAGGGTTCTCTCTGTGAAACTTCCTAACCAACCTCCCCGCGTGGACATCTCTGGCCGGGACCCAAGACCTCTCTTCTGGACCGTATCCCTTCCAATCTACTAGGTACTGGAGAGAGTTTCGGAAGAAACGTGAGTCCAATATCCGGGCTACCTCGAATTCTTGCTGCCCGTCTACCAGGATGGCAGCAGGGGAAGTATCTGGCTCAATACCCTTGGCAGATTTTAAAAGGGAAACATGAAAAGAATTGCAAATTTTCATGGAGGGAGGGAGATCAAGGCGATAAGTAACTCGATTAATCTTCCGTAGTATAGGAAAAGGGCCAATAAACCTTGGACCTAGCTTAGCAGAGGGTTGACGTAATGCCAAATTTTTGGTGGAAAGCCAAACTAACTCCCCCACCTCATAATCAGGGTCACTAGACCGACCATGATCGGCAAAAGTTTTCTGCTGGCCGACAGCCCTGGTCAAGTTTTGCTGGATCTTTGCCCATAAGTCCGGCCATTGGGACAACCATTCCTCAAGCGAGGGCACACTAGAGGGTTCTTCGGACAAAGCAGAAAACTTGAGGTCCCTACCAAAGACACAGCGAAACGGGGAAACCCCTGTGGAAGTATGGGTGGCATTATTTAGAGCAAACTCTGCAAACGGAAGGTACAGTAACCAATCTGTCTGGACATCGGAAACAAAACATCGAAGGTACTGCTCCAGTGATTGGTTGGTTCTCTCTGTCTGTCCATTTGATTGGGGATGAAATGCAGAGGACAGAGAGACAGAGAACCCCAACCTGGCACAAAATGCCCTCCAAAATTGAGAGACAAACTGTACCCCCCTGTCAGAGACCACATCCTCCGGGATTCCATGGAGTCTGAATATATGTGTTAAAAAATGTTGTGCAAGGTCTTGAGCGGTTGGTAACTTTTTTAACGGGATAAAGTGTGCCATCTTACTGAACCGATCTACCACCACCCAGATGACGGTAAACCCCTGCGATGATGGAAGATCGGTGATGAAATCCATGGCAAGGTGTGTCCATGGTCGGGAAGGAATGGATAAGGGCAACAGTGAACCTTCAGGAGAATGTCTAGGGGTTTTACTCCGGGCACAAATCTTACAGGCTCGAACATAATCCTGAGCATCTTTTTTAATAGAGGGCCACCAAACATGACGTGACAACATGGAAATGGTTTTCTTAACTCCAGGATGGCCTACAGTTTTAGAGGCATGAAATTGCTGTAGGATGGCCGAACGATGTGACGCAGGTACAAACTGGACATGAGCCGGTTTACCAGGCGGAGATTCAGACTGAAACTGATTCAGGTCAGAGAGGTTCGGCTGAATCACAGCTACCACCATGTGTTGTGGCAGTATGGGCAAATTCTTCCCCTCAGGTAAGTTAGTCGTGGAAAAGCTTTGAGACAAGGCATCAGCTTTTACGTTCTTTGACCCCGGTTTGTAAGTAATTGTAAAGTTAAATCGGGAAAAGAACAGGGACCACCGAGCTTGCCTAGGGGTTAACCTCTTTGCAGACTGAATATATTCTAAATTTTTATGGTCCGTGAAGACCGTAACAGGGAACTGGGCCCCTTCTAACCAGTGTCTCCATTCTTGAAAGGCTAGTTTAACCGCCAAGAGCTCCCGATTCCCAATGTCATAATTCCGCTCAGCGGGATTGAATTTTTTCGAGAAAAAAGCACAAGGGTGAAGTCGTTCCGGGGAACCGCTGTACTGCGAGAGAACTGCCCCAACGCCAAGCTCGGAAGCGTCAACTTCGACTATAAAATCTCGTTGACATTCTGGGTGAACTAATACTGGGGCAGAGCTAAAGACTTCTTTTAACTTTCTAAAGGCTTGAAAGGATCGTTCCGGCCAGGGTGATGGGAAGCTCCCCTTCTTGGTGAGATCTGTGAGAGGTGCTACTAGGGTGGAGAAGTTCTTAATAAATCTCCTATAAAAGTTGGCGAATCCCAGGAATCTTTGTAGCCCCTTTAAATCTCTAGGTTGCTCCCACTCAAGTACAGCTTTGACCTTAGCCTGATCCATAGATAACCCAGTGTTAGAAATTATATACCCTAAAAAAGGGACCTCAGGAACCTCGAATACACATTTCTTGAGTTTAGCGTATAAGCAATTCTCTCTTAATTTTTGTAAGACAAGGCGAACATGTTCACGATGTTCCATTAAAGAGGAAGAAAAAATCAAAATATCATCGAGGTACACTACTACAAAGCGACCCAAATACTCTCTAAAAATTTCGTTTACAAAGTCCTGGAAGACGGCCGGGGCAATACACAAACCAAAGGGCATCACAAGGTACTCGTAATGCCCATCTTGCGGTCTTCCATTCATCACCCTGATGGATCCTTATCAACTTATAGGCCCCCCGTAGATCCAACTTGGTAAAGACTTGGGCCCCGATGATCTGTGTAAATAACCCATCAATCAGAGGAAGGGGGTATTTATTTTTAATGGTTATTTTATTCAAACCCTGGTAATCTATACAGGGGCGGAGCCCCCCATCTTTTTTTTCAACAAAGAAAAAACCCGCCCCAGCCGGAGAAGTGGATGCCCTTCTGTAAATTCTCAGCTATGTAATCTTTCATAGCTTTGTTTTCCGCCCGGGTCAAATTATAGATTTTTCCCCTGGGTGGCATAGTCCCCGGAAGAAGTTCTATGGGGCAGTCAAAGGACCTATGAGGCGGAAGAACATCCGCCGCTTTTTCCGAAAATACATCGAGAAAATCATGATAAGGGCCTGGAACCCCATCGGGGAGTAGCTGTGTGGCACGCACCGGGACATCCAAACAGGACTGGAAACATGACGGGCCCCATTTAGTAATCTGCCTCGCAGCCCAGTCAATCTGAGGGTTATGCTTTTGTAACCAAGGCAACCCGAGTACTAATGGAGTTAAGGGCATTTTTAAGACAAAAAAGCAAATCCATTCAGAATGCCCTGCTCCCACTCTAAGAAACACTGGTGGGGTCTTAAAGTGTATGAGGCCCCCCGCAATAGGTGTGTCATCAATGGCTAAAACCCGGATAACCTTAGACAAAGGTTGGAGCGGAATCTTCAAACGTTGAGCTAGCTCTAAGTCAAGAAAATTCCCTGCAGCCCCACAATCAAGAAGGGCCTCCAAATTTTTAAATTCAAGGTCCACTTTAATCTGGACTGGGACCATAAACTGGGAATAAATCTGAGGAAATACCTTGCAGCCTAGGTGGGTTCCCTCGACCCCACCTAGGCTCTAAAGTTTCCCGGCTGCTTCTTGGGGCAGACTCTGACCAGGTGACCGGTCCCCCCACAGTAGAGACACAGTCCTTCTGTCAATCGCCGACGCCTCTCAGCCTCAGAAAGCTTGGTAGCTCCCAGCTGCATAGGTTCCTCGACTGGTAAAGGGGCTGGAGCTCCAGCTTTCCAGCTGGTATCGGGATGCGCCCCTCTTTCAAGGCGTCTCTCCCGTCAACGCCGGTCCATTCGGATAGCGAGTTGCATGGTTTCGTCCAAAGACTGAGGTACAGGGTGATTCACAAAAATGTCCTTAATGGCGTCAGATAGGCCCAACCGGAATTGACCACACAGGGCAGGGTCATTCCACCGAGAGTCCACAGCCCACCGACGGAATTCGGAACAATACTCCTCGGCCTGCCGGCGACCCTGTCGCAAGGAACGCAGTTTGGCATCAGCAGTGGCACCCCTATCTGGGTCATCATAAAGAATTTCCATAGCTGAAAAAAACACATCGACCGATTGCCGTGCTGGGTCCTGAGGTGACAGGCCGAATGCCCAGGACTGTGGGTCCCCTTGCAGGAGGGAGATGACCAGGCCCACACGTTGTTCTTGGGAGCCAGAGGAGTGTGGGCGGAGTTGAAAATAAAATTTGCAGGCATCCCGAAAGTTGGAAAACTTGCTTCTGTCCCCAGTGAACTTATCGGGGAGTGGGATCTTGGGTTCCACAGGATGGACGGCCGGTGCCCCCAAAGGGACTGGGTTGATAGGAGTTGGACGGTTCTCCTGGGCCGCCACTCGATGAGCCAGGTGCTCAACAGCCGCAGTCAAGGCCTGCACCTGCTCCAAAATTTGGTCCATAGTTCTGGCCTGTTATACTGTCAGGGACCGCTGGACACCCTTCTCTCGTGAGCCAACAATCCCCAATCTCCACCGCCTCTTGTGCCTATAGACAAGCCCCCGCTTGCTGGAGACACGGGTTATGCCTCTCCAGACTCGGTTGCCCCCAGGTCTTACTGGCGCAAAGATTGCTGGCTTACGATAAAGACGGATGAACTGCGGGGTATCCCAAATCAGGAGTTCATGCACCAAAGTCTGTAAACGTCAAAACCAAGGGGCAAGGCAAAGAGTAGTCGGGACTGGCAAGGGTCAAGGCCGGGTGATCACAGAAGCGCGGTAGCCAAGGGGTTAAGCAGAAACGAAGTCAGACAGGCAGAAGGTCGGTTCAGGCAGCGAGCAGGAGTAGTCAAGGACGAAGCCGGATCAAACACACTAAGACGAGATTCAGAAGCACACCCAAGCTAGTAAATGGCTATAACAGGCACTGGTGGTTCGGGCGGGAAAATATTTAAATGGTGACTGACCAATGGGAAGGGGAATGTGCTGATTGGTGCAACACACGATCTCACCCCTGATAGGAGAAACTCCAGGGACTGGACCGCCCTGGCCAGTCAGGCTGTCCATTCCCTGACCTTCCCAGAGCAGAGGATTCCTGGGTCAGGATTGGTCCTTTTAAATCTGCCCCCGGCGAATGCGCTGGGAGCAGCGCCGCCGGGGGACATAAAGGGAACGTGCTAGCACGCGGGCACGTGCACGGCCGTCGGCTGCCGGTGCGCCCGACGCTGGAGGGGCGGCTGCCTGGCGCGGCCGCCGGAGGGGCCGCGCCACCAGTGAGCGTGCGGAGGCACCGCGGGACAGACTCCCAGGTAAGTTCCTTACAGAACCCTTGGACTATGGCCTTGATTCACAAAGAGTTGAAAAAAACTCTCATGGTAGTAAAAAATTCAATTCATGAGAAAAAAGCCTGAGAATTTCACTGTTAGTGAATCACCAGATAGGAAGACAATGCAAATCAATGGCAGCTTTTTACTACAAGTAAAAAGTTCAATACCTTTTTCAAGAGTAAAAAAGTGCCATTGACTTTCATTGTTTTCTTAGCTGGTGATTCACTAACAGTGACATTCTCAGGCTTTTTTCTCATGAATTGAATTTTTTACTACCATGAGAGTTTTTTTCAACTCTTAGTGAATCAAGGCCTATGTGTATAACTATGCATGCCACACTTTTCAGTTTTTTTTTTATTTTTCATTCAAGAAAGTATGTATCATTTTCTTTCACTCCACAAGTACTTGCTACTTTGTGTTGCTCTATCACACAAAATGTACACATTGTACATTTAAACCACTCAGATCGCCCTCTTCCCGGTCCAATGGTGCATGAACGGTCACTAATCCAATCAGAATCTTTTGCCGTGACTATGTCATTTGGCAAACGCCTCTGATCTGCATCCATGGGGAGCGCAAGCGCCAGCCTATCTGAATGCGTGTTCACAGCCTGATGATGCAGGAGATGCAGCCGCTTGTGCTCCCCATTGAAAACAATCAGAGCCCTCTGCTGAATGACATAAACACTGAAAATGGCTTTGGTTGGTCGAGAGCCCGCACATACACTGTTGGTTCGGGAAGAGGCGAGTTATTATGGGCGATCTGGTCACACAGAAGGACATCCCAGTCCCCAGGCGAAGGCCAATCCTTTAGATTCCAGGGCTGACCGCTCCGCTTTACCATTGTGGCTGCAACATTTTGAAAAAATTCAAGAGGTCTGAATTGAGGTTGCGACTTGGCTGGTATTTTTTTAATAACATTACTGGCCACTGGCCTGGTGGTGCTGGTATTTTTACTTGTATTTTACTATTTTTAATTGTATTTTTACAATTACCAGTAAAATCTAAATCGGCACCCCAGGCCAGTGGCCAGTAAACATAGAAAGAAAATACCAGCCAGGTGGCAACCCTAATCTGAATACTTTTTCAAGGCACAGTATATATGCCTAAAGTGGTAGTGATTTAGGTCTTACCTGACTTGACGTGAGCAGCTCAAGTAAAGAGAATACCAAAGTTATCACAGAAGGAGGCACCCAAATGATTAGATAAGTATATTTTTTCAGATCCTTTTCTCCTTATTTTATAAGACTGCTCCTGTGTACAACACTACAGGCTGAGAAAATGTGCACCAACCTTATCATCCAGCTGTCGGTACAAGCTGCCCATTTCATCTTCATACTTCTTCTTGTCTTCAGAAGAGATACAGGCAGCAGCAGGCAACAGGTTGTCAATGACGGGCGTGTTGTCACATGGCTCAAAAGTCTTCTGGTCCTTTGAACTCGTTTGTTCATCCAGTGGCACAGCCTCCCCTACAAGAAAAGAATTCATTTACTCTCCAAGTGTAGCCAGAATGTTAGGATTTTTGTTTTCTAAGAAGAGGCTCCTGGAGACCACACGATACAGGTGTGGTAAGAAAAAAGATCGAACACAAATGGCACAGGGCCAGATTAAGTGGTGGAGGCCCCTGGGCACAAAATCTGGTGGAGGCCCCTGATTCAATATTTTTTTCTTTAAAATAATATTCCAGCCAAGTAACTGATTGGTGGTTGTCTGGCACCCGCCTACTAACTGGAACGTCAGATCAAGTCCCTTGTGCCACTCTTGTGTTGGTGCGTGCTGCTCAGGAGCTCCTGCTTTGCCATTCTGGGCGGGGGGTTGTAGTCTCCCAACTGGTCCAGCAGAACAGTTCCCTGCATTGAGCTGCCAGCGGCTGTGCTTGGTGGCTTATGTGTCGTGAGCAGCCACTGATTGACAGCTCTACAGCCACCATCACTGTAGCATTGCTGGCGGTGTCTTTACTGCTTTAGACCCTCCATACTGCCCTGTGGTGGCTTTGGCTGAAGTTTTAAAAAAACAAAAAAATGCTTGCCCAGGCACGCTGATAGCTTTGTTGCTGGCCCAGCGGCCCGTCAGACCAAAGACTGAAAAGCCTAAATGGCTAGACCTCAACCCAATGGTTGGTGGAGGCCCTCTTTGCAGGGCAAGTGGTGGAGGCCCAGGGGCGCATGCCCCTTGCGTCCTCATAATCCGGCCCTGGGTGAGCAGGGTCAAAGGAAAGTTTCAGACATAAGAATAGCATACTAAGTTGAAAACTTGCTATGGAGTTTCATACTGTAGTTCCTTGTGAGCCTCTGATTTTCTGTGGCTTAGAAGCTACACACAGTTCGAAGATTTAAGTAACATGCAAAGCATTGGCTGTAATAGTGTAAATCAGGGTTTCCCAACCTTTATTACCACTTCCCATTTTACAGTTATCTGAAGTCCCACCACTAATACAGATTTCCTCGGGGTGGAGGTCCTGCGCCAACAATTAAAGCTCTTCTGTCAGCCAAGCAGTCATCCCAAGATGCTCCACTCCAGCAGATTTTACATTTCCTACTGGGACAGTAGCTTGTCTGCAGTGCTACATGTCCCCCCTACTTTCACCCCCAGTGGCCTTGATTAGCGCAGACTTTTAGACTTTAGGATCGAGCAATGCGAGTTTTAATCCGCTTTAAAGTGGACCAAAAGTCTATAAGACTTCAGGGCCACCTAATTTCTTGCCCCCTGCAGCATCCAGATACAGGATGCCTTGCTGTGTGAACCTCCCACCCATGAGTCCCCTGTAAAATGTACCTTCTCCCTGATTCAATGGCGCATGCATTAGCTGTGGCCGCCATCAGCTATACCTGTACCAGGCATTCGTGAATGGCCGACGCAGGCACGCACCATGTAAGAGGGTAGCAGGGATGCAACCGCCTGTGCACTAGGCTCTCTTCAGCATGCGCTGTAGGACTAGGGAAAGGGGAGTTTTACTGGGCAACCCAGGGAGTTTCACACAGCAGGGTATCCCGAATCGGGGTGGCTTAGGAGCAAGGACCAAACCGGGATAGTCAAAATCCCAGGGTTTGGTCCACTTTCATGTCCATCTCTAAGCAAAAGGTAAAAATAACACTCACATGTTCTCCCTGTAGCTTCCCTGTAGCAGATTGTGTTCCGTCTTTTTTTTTTTTATAAATTCTTTATTTATTCGTTTTCAAAATACAACATGTACATGATGCATACCACACACGTAACCAACAAAGATAGTCGAGGTAAATGGCTTATAACTATATGTATACACTCGTTTCTGCACCACGCACAGGTCCATTCTTTGGTACAAACACTTATTCATGGAAACATAAAACTTAACTGTGTAAAAACAGAGGGGTATGCAGGGTTTTTGTGCAAGGAGAGTGTTTGGGTAAATCCGCACGGGGGGGATTTGAGCTGAAGGGGGGGGGGACCGTACGTCAAACGCAAGCCCTTGTAAGTACCCGGAACATGAACTCGGGACCCTAGGGAGACTCCAAAATTGACTTGCACTCATCAGAGTCTAAGAACATCATCCAGTTGTACCAGGTGGTGGTGAATTTCTCCGACCCTCTATCTCTGGTCTGTGTAAGACTCTCAAAGCGCATGATGTCATTTACCTTCATAACCCAGGTTGCCAACGAGGGGGGACTCGCCTGCCTCCACACCAACGGGATACACGCCTTAGCTGCATTCAGTAGCTGGCATTGGAGAGATGTCCTATAGCTCCCAAACCGGGCATTGGTCAGATGAAGTAAACACGCGCCCGGGTTGTCAGGCAGGTGATACTCTGATACAGCATTTATTACCTTCCTGACGGTGTCCCAGAAAGGCCGAATTCCAGGGCACGACCAGAAAATGTGTAGCAGATCCCCTCTCTCCGCACCACACCTCCAGCAACTAGTTGACAAGCCAGGGGCCCACCTGCCAATTATGGTGGGGACTGCGTACCAACGGGTAAGTAGCTTATAGTTGCACTCTTGGAATTTGGTACAGATGGAGGTTTTATGTGGCGCGGAGAGAAGCCGCCTGATCTGGTCCGGCGTCAGGGAAACACCCAGGTCCCGTTCCCACTTTCTAACGTAGAGCGGCACCTCATCTGCCCTGGGGGAAATAAGAAGCTTGTACATGAGGGAGAGGACATGTTTCTCGGGGTTGTTACTCATACAGATTTCCTCAAAGGTCGTGAGAGGTCTATGCCTGGCAGGGAGGTCCTCAAAGGATCCCAAGAAGTGCCGGAGCTGGATGCTCTGCCAACTCGACCATTCCTTGTGTTCCGTCTTGTATACTTACCCATTGAGGGTAAGCTGTGCTCTTCATTCACTGTGACATTGACAAGTCAAGCAGTTTGCACTTGCAAGCAGTGGACAGTTTTAGAAGATGGCCAAGTGCAAACATTGTTATGGGGCCCAGGGCTGGCCTTAAATAGAAGGCACCCTGTGCAAGACTACAGGATGCCCCCCCCCCCAACATACTTCGGAACTTCCTCACTACTGGCTTATTGCCCTACATCACCTGTACATAGTCCTAGCATCAAACCTGATGCCAGGCAGAGGTGCCCACTCACAGAAGTGGTCACTAGACATTGGGTGCCAGTTCCACTGCCTCATGTGACCATCCATGTGGGTGCGGAACTGGCAAACAGTGGGGAGGCAATGCAGAAGTAAGTAAGTTCTTACAGTACCAGGACAGATGCTAGGGGTGAGTGGACCAGAAGTCATTTTTGGCCCACATTAAAGTGGACTAAACCTGTATTTGCCAGGGATGCCAGCTGCTCCCAGCTCTCCATGCTGGGCTGTGTGGACAAATAGTTCTATTCCCTGTATTAATGAATACAGCACAGGGTGATGATTGGATGAAAGCCTGCATATGTGCCATGGGATTGCTTGTAATGTGGCTATGCCAGGGGGGTCTTACACAGTGGGGCATCCCACAATGGGATGCTCCGAGTATAGGGAATCAGCCAGTTTGATCCACTTTAAAGGGCAGAACAGAGGTGAGCATGGCACCCCTTCCTTCTGAAACAACCAACCGTGCAGGGTGGGCATATTTTCTTTCTTAACAAGATGGGTTCTTCAAAGTCCCTGTTCAGACAAACAGTTTATTTTCTCATATGATTGGACAGGAGGCCAAAGGTGCCATTCAAGATGCTCTAACTACATTAAACAGGTTGTTCAGGCAAAAAGCACACATACTTAGCTTTGTCCCCCGCAGATGATCTTTCCTAGTACGATAGTATAAAACTTACCAGCTCCTTCTCACTATTGACCTCTAGGGCAAATGGCTGTCCTTCATGTCACTTAAAGCGGACCAAAACCCACATTTTTAACTAGGATCGCCTGAATTGCTCCCCCTATGAGAAATACCCGTTGCCAATTTTCTCCGCTCTTGCTTCACTCTAAATCCCTGATAATGGCGCCTGTTTTAGCTGTAAAGCTCTGCCTCCTCCATTCTTTGCCACTGTTGTGAGTGGCAATGATTTCATTGCCAAACCTATGCAATGACTGAACGCCTGTCATCTCACACCGATGGGCAGCACATAAATCAGACAATTCGAAAAGTGGAAATATCCATTTCTAGTTCAACGCCCTAATAGGGGAGGCCACTTTAATGGCTACATCCACACCATTCACTACAATAGATGAGGTGTGCCAAAGTGATTGTACTGAAATCGCTGTGACAGACACAAAAGTTGGGTGAAAGTGAAAGCTGCGGGACTTGATCTTATGAGCAGGTACGTTTTAGACTACCAGACCAGGATGGTTAATCTGCAGGGGACAGAAGGTGAGTATGTGTGTGTTTTGGAAGGAACAGTCCCTTTAATTTTCCATGCCGTGTATCTTGAATGACACAGCTGGCTTCCTGTCCAATCATCTGAGCCCCGTGGCTGAACCGCAGCAGCGTTGCATAATGGCGAGTTACTGAAGTGTGAGCACTTCTCAGCACTGTAATATGAATGATAATAATCTGCGACGGCAGAGAGCGACGATTCTTATTGCTCGCCGGCCAATGGCTCTCCATCTGAGAAATTCATTTCTGTTCATCAAGGAACTGCTGCTCAATGCGATAAAGGAAACCTGTAATCACATTTGTCAGCCATATACTCAACCTGAAGGACCTGCCAGCTGCCGTCACTATGGCAACGCCATGGCTCTAATCCAAAATACATTCACCGCCGTGCCATAGGCGAGACCTCTGGGACGCCTCTAACAGCAAGAATACATGAGTGTCAATGCAGCGCCTGGATTTGAAGCGGGAATCAAGTATTATTATGTGGGACGCTCACCCTCAACTGGGGTTTAATTATTGTTTTTCACACTTTAACTGCTTTTTGTTACAAATGACTTGACCCGTTTCGAATAGGAACAACTGTACACTTGCTTATCAGCCAATCATGTGGCAGCAATGCAATGCATAAAGCCACGCAGATATAGCTCCTGTATGAGGCCCAGCCGTGAACAGAGGCCCTGATAATAGCCAGGCAGCAGCTTTGGGGGCTTATCGGATCAATCATGCAAGTTGCCTTCACCACTCATCTAACCCCTCTTCTAAGCCACCTGGCTCCACTCATCAACTTTGGTTAAAGTGGACAAAAACCCAGGATTTTGACTATCCTGGGTTTTGTTCCTTTCCCCCCGGGCACCCCGATCGGGGGTGTCCCGCTGTATCAAACCCCCCCAGATCGCAACAGCCAACTCACCTTATCCCGGTCCCACAGCGCGTCTAAGAGCAGCTCCCCTCTGGCAGTGCGCGTGCCCGCGCCAGGCATTAGTGAATGAGGGAGGTGGAGGATGCGGGCGTCAAAGCCGCTGCTCTTAGACGCGCCGTGGGAACGGCAAGAGGTGAGTTGCTGCGGTTTCACACAGCGGGGGACCCCTGATCCAGGTGCCTCCGGGGAAAGGAACAAAACCCAGGATAGTCAAAACTTTTGACTATCCTGGGTTTTGGTCCACTTTAACATTCACATCAAACATCAAGATGGAGAACAAACCTTTAAAGAGGAATAAAACCTGGGATTTACACTATCCAGATTTGCGATGCTGAGTAAAAACTCCCATATTCCATAGTGTATCAGAGTTCAAAGCTGTGAATATTGTGCAGCATAGAACGCTCAATGAAAGGGGAGCGACAGGCATCCCCTCAGCTGCTTCTCTCCCGCTCCAGCTACCATTCAGGTAGGTCTCAAACAGGAGCACGCAGTACCTGGGGGGATGCTGCCAAGGCCTGTGCATGAACTGTGGGATCACAGAGAACCACAGAGACCAGTGGTCCTCAACCTCTTACACCAAGTACCCCCTAGCGATAAAAGGTTCAAACCAAGTAACCTCAAGTGGGTGATTAATTATACACAGTAGCAAAATAAGTAGGCCTTGTGGAACAAGCAAGAAAGGATACGGTTTCACTTGTAAAATAATATTAAATGGGACCTTCACCCTGAATAAAAGTATATCTTATATGTTTCCCCCACCCTATACATACAAATTGCTCACATTAAAAATCATCCTAGCTGCATGTACTGCATTTTCTGAGCCTTTAAACATCCAAGATGGCGGTCCATGGAGTCTCGGGCTGCCTGCGAACAGGAAGTGTCTTCTGACTGTGCTGCTCTGCATTCTGAGATTGCTGTCCTTTCCTGACACCAGCTCTGCTCTGTCTGTGCAGAGCACAGATATAACCTGCCCCTCTCCACTCATCAGTACGTGATGCTTCTGAGTCCTGAGTTGCAGCCCAGTGGGGGAAAGAATAAAAAGCAACTTAATATTTAAAATATATACATTTTAGATGTTGGGGAATAGCTTTTTAAGGGTTTGAGCTCTTCAATAAATGATGCTGAAGGTCCGGTTTAATAATAATTGATAATAATGTTGGTGTGCCCCTGAGCACCACCGTGTACCCCCTGGGGAACCTGAGAAACAGCATTATAGACACTAGGTAGGGAAGTGCTCCTTTTTAATACATTCTGTGAAAAGAACAATTTTGTAGATATAAGCCCTATTGTTAGAGCTCAGTTTGTGTAACTTTCATTTTGCCAACATTCAGTCTGGTGTATGGCACAAATCGGCAGTTAATCACGTGACTGCTGGTGATTAATCTGAATTTCCCAGTGGGCTTGAAGAGTTTCCATTGATCACATGTTTAACTGACATCTTGTGCCATATACCATGAATGAGGAGGTGGCGACTTGCTCATAGTTCCTCTTTATTCCCGCAGAGGGTGGGAGGCTGGTTGTCTGAATTAAAGCAGACCAAAACCTCCAAAAACAACTCAATCTATTTTGCTACCCCATCCCAGGTACAATACTGTTTGGATGTTTTCTGCCCTAAATACTGTTTGGTATTCTTGTTATAGTGATTTCTTTTTTAGTTTTCCCCAGGTAAGCCATTGGTTTCTGACAGGATACCATTGTTTTAAGCCCCTCTCTTCCACCCTGTTTGCACACCACTGAGTGTAAATTCAGCCCATTACAGGAAGGAAAATAAGAGCCAAAAGAAAATTTAATTTTCCCCCAATTTTCCCTTTGAAGTCAAAATCGTTTGTGAGTATTTTCCATCCAATTCATTACTAGGAAACTAAGTGGAGTTGATACATGTTTTTTTTTATTTAACCCATAGGACGTGGTCTTAAAGTGGACCAACACCCTGAGGTGATCGGCCCGGGAATCTATAAGATTCCCGGGCCGATCACCTCACACACCGCGGGACATCCGAGATCGGGATGTCCCGCGGGGTGTAAACCCCCCAAACACCCCGAAAAACCTTACCTCTCCAGCCGCTGCTTCCGCCGCCGCCGCCTCACTCGCGCTCCTCCAGACGTGCGCGCGCCCGCGCCGGCCGTCTCTGAATGGCCGGCGCGGGCGCGCACACGTCAAGAGTGACGCGCGGGAGGTGCCGACGGGCAAGCTGCTTGTACGTCGCTGTCAATCAGCTTGTCCGTCGGCGCCGATTGGACGGCGCGGCCACGTGGGAGCGGGGAGAGGTGAGTTTTGGGGGCTTTCTGGGGGGTTTCACACAGCGGGGCACCCACGATCGGGGAGCCCCAGGGAAGTGGACCAATACCCAGGATAGTCAAAATCACTGCAGCACAGTCTTTTATTATGTGGCCACATAAAAAAAGAAGCTGGACACACGGGGAGACCTTTTGGAACCTATTTTGTGCCAGTCACCCCCTATTGGTTCTAGTTAAAGGAGCACTATCACGAAAAAATGGCCCAAGAATAAAAATCTATATAAATATGCTGGATGGAGGGAGGAGGGGTCACTTATATACCAGGTATCGAGAAATATCCAGCCAGGCTTGTTTTTTTTATTTTAATGAAAGGAAAAGGACATCTTGGGTGACAGACTCTGTCACCCCTCATAGACTACACCTTTAACCCCAGGTATTTATTCCCACCAGGGGAAGAAAACCACAAGCTTGGTGGGAGTTTTATTAAGTTTGGGTGTATAAGTGACCCCTCCCCTCATTAGCTAAAGTGTTTACATACATTTTTAATATTACACAATTTTGTGATCGTGCTCCTTTAACGTTTCAGATAAACTTCCTTCCTGTCTGTGGTGCTTAAGGTAAAATTGAGTCTTCTCTGCCCCTCCAGCAACTGATTATCAAAAATTAGAAAAAAACATTTTTTGTATGTTAAAATAAAAAATCGTACTCATGTGTAAGCTTCAATTTACACCAAAGCCTCACCTACGAATGTGATTCCTCAGAGATGAAATGCGGGGCTGAGTAGAGTGGCTGGCTTCACAATACTATCTGCCTGCGGGGATGTGCAGAGTGGCTGGCTTCACAATACTATCTGTCTGCGGGGATGAGCAGAGTGGCTGGCTTCACAATACTATCTGCCTGCGGGGATGTGCAGAGTGGCTGGCTTCACAATACTATCTGCCTGCGGGGATGTGCAGAGTGGCTGGCTTCACAATACTATCTGCCTGCGGGGATGAGCAGAGTGGTTGGCTTCACAATACTATCTGCCTGCGGGGATGAGCAGAGTGGCTGGCTTCACAATACTATCTGCCTGCGGGGATGAGCAGAGTGGCTGGCTTCACAATACTATCTGCCTGCGGGGATGTGCAGAGTGGCTGGCTTCACAATACTATCTGCCTGCGGGGATGTGCAGAGTGGCTGGCTTCACAATACTATCTGCCTGCGGGGATGAGCAGAGTGGTTGGCTTCACAATACTATCTGCCTGCGGGGATGAGCAGAGTGGCTGGCTTCACAATACTATCTGCCTGCGGGGATGTGCAGAGTGGCTGGCTTCACAATGCTATCTGCCTGCGGGGATGAGCAGAGTGGTTGGCTTCACAATACTATCTGCCTGCGGGGATGTGCAGAGTGGCTGGCTTCACAATGCTATCTGCCTGCGGGGATGAGCAGAGTGGTTGGCTTCACAATGCTATCTGCCTGCGGGGATGTGCAGAGTGGTTGGCTTCACAATACTATCTGCCTGCGGGGATGTGCAGAGTGGTTGGCTTCACAATGCTATCTGCCTGCGGGGATGTGTAGAGTGGTTGGCTTCACAATACTATCTGCCTGCGGGGATGAGCAGAGTGGTTGGCTTCACAATACTATCTGCCTGCGGGGATGTGCAGAGTGGCTGGCTTCACAATGCTATCTGCCTGCGGGGATGAGCAGAGTGGCTGGCTTCACAATGCTATCTGCCTGCGGGGATGAGCAGAGTGGTTGGCTTCACAATACTATCTGCCTGCGGGGATGTGCAGAGTGGCTGGCTTCACAATACTATCTGCCTGCGGGGATGTGCAGAGTGGCTGGCTTCACAATGCTATCTGCCTGCGGGGATGTGCAGAGTGGAGGGAGCAGGATGCTGTGAGCAGTGTAAACCTGTTACTCTATTCTAGGCTTGTTTTTTATGTAGGTAGCTTTTTAATATTGAGATCATTTATAAAACTATTTTCTTACCACTTCTCCACCGGTTTAGCTCCATCTCCAGGTGCTGAATAATATTCTTGAGTGTTTTGTTTTTATCCTTCTCCTTTTCAAATTTCTTTTTCCACTCCTCCGCTGTCAGCTCCAGATTAACAGAAACGGTGTTCTTAATCGTCTTGGCTCTGCAAGGAAAAAGAAATGTTAGACTGTGGAGAGCTCACAGCATAGGCATGGAATCACGAAGGAAGGTGGACTTGCCTCTGGCCAAACATGAGGGTGGACTTTGTTTCAGCCTCATTGAAGATGGAAGGAGAGCAGCAGATGATGATTGTGGTCCGACAGTTTCCACCCAGAGAATCCTGGAGAATCCTGGTCATCTTGCTGTCCCTATACGGGACATGGGATTTCTACAAATGCAGATAAAAAGTAATACAAAGCAGAAGAAACAAACTGGCCAAAGGCAGGACAGTGTAAAGTGGACGCCATTCTTACTGCAACCATAGAATAGTGTCCCCTGTATCATGGGTAACCTTGGGAATCGTAAGAGGGCTAGAGGATTAGTGGGATAGCTTGTGAAATGTAGCTGACCAGAATCTGATTTAGGTCTACCCTATTACAAACGAGGGGGTCAAAGCTGATCCTTATCATCCTCGGAAATTTCTCCTCTGCTACATTTACTGCGAAAATTGTAAAAAGTGGGATACAAACACATTTAAACCTAGCTCTTGGTCACTTTTGAACTGAGGACTGTATTTCACAACAGGAGGTCTATGAGGCAGACAGATGCATTATGCCCACTGATTATTTGCCACCAAACCTGTTACAGTAATGATGCAATAAAAAATGATTTTTGGTTATTTTAAGTATTGTTTGCTCGGGGATAAAATGTGCAAAAACACAAAAAGTACACCAGAAAAACCTGCATGTGTTTAAAGTGCATGCGATTCAGCTTTTGCTACTTAGTAGCCACTAAGTTTTGAGTTTTGCCAGGAGCAGGTGAAAAAGCCTACTTCACATTCCTGCATGTTTTTTTTTTTTCAATAAAAATATACATGCAGGGGTGTTTTAGGTCTGCAATAATACAAATAAGGGGACTTCTTTGAAATGTATTTAAAAAAAATGCATGTCCTCCCCCTCTTTGAGCCAACCAACCAAGCACACCAGGCATAGGGCTGGCAACCCATGGCTCAGAGGCCATCCTGCTTGCCCACTCCTATCCTTCGGAACAGGTCCGGTGGACCCCTTACCAGTCCACAAAGAATTAAACAGTAAAAGAGATACTTACAAAAGAGTTCTCACTCACGTATGTTGATAGCTCCAATCCAGCCCGCAGCAGCGATCAAAGTTTTTACTGCTGCCAGCTGTTGGGTGAAAGGGGGATTAGTTATGTGGAAAGGATTCCACAGAAGATCCGCCTCCGTAGTATAGAAGCTTCCATCCCTGGCAGCCAAAATTATCCCTGGCTTGTTGCCAGGGTAGAAGTATAGGGAACCTGTGTCTCCCTGCCTCCCAAATGGCTAGGAGCCACCAGCGGACCTATGAGCCGCAAGGAAGGCCAATGCCAAGGGTAGGGGGACAGGTGCTGGCGGATCAGTATGCTGATACCTCCTGCCCCATTACCTGCACATCCTGCCAGGGACCTGAGGTTCGGAGGAACCCTGTCCCACAACATACTTATAATGAAGGGCATAGCGGCTGGCAATCCCGCTGGAAAACCCTAGCAGTGCAAAGCTTGTCAATGAGGAACACAGCCAGACATAGCATGCTTTCATGCAGCCCTAAAATTTACCCTGCCTCTCGTAGACCCTCACAATGTGCAGGTGTTACTTTGAATCACCTGGACACCTGCACATTGTACGCTTATAATCCAAAGATGGCAGCAGTGTTTTTTAGGGCCGTTTACTACATCAACACCACACTGTATGTATCTGGTTTATAAACTACACACTGTAACAAACCCCATAGCTTGCATTTTGAATATTGTGGAAAATGGAAATGCTTTTCAATGGAAAGAGCTCATGGATCTGGAGATGTTTTCCTATCTATAAGCAAGAGGTTTACGTCATCTCTGCCCTTTTTCATCACATATGCCTCAGTGGCACCAGACTCCCTGGGCTTTATGCAGGGGTAGAATATCACATGATAACCTTGCTATTCCCCCCAGGGAGGATTTATCACACAGGCACCAGAATAGAGTTACTTACCGTTCCCTCGGCCAAGGCAGAGATTACATTGCCCAGAGCTGATAGAGACTTATTGATGTTTTTTGCTTCATCCAGAACTGCTCCTTCAGCTCCGGTTTTGCTGACCTAATGGAGACATCAGCAGAAATGCATTAATAGAGGTCTTGTAATAGTCTGACAATGAAAAAAAGAAAGTGCATTTCATATATTGAAAGTCGAAACTTTACCTTTTTGTATGGCGGGTGAGTGTGTACAAAAAAGGAGCGTACAATGGCAGTTATATAGGACTTCTATTTCTGTGGGCACGGAACTCTTAAAACTGATCCAACAACTCTCATCCATCCATTTCAATGAGGGAAGCCACTTGGTAGCTGCCTGATCCCACAGCAGAAGTGGGGCAAATGGAGCCCTGATTTTCTATGGATTTGCAGGGAGCGTATATGAGTGACAGCAGTGCATAACAGCAGTGCTGCTGCAATAATTGGCTGACTAAGCCATACACCGATGAACTCCTTCCAGCAGATTGGGTGCCTTGTGCCATACAAGCAATGATTTTCTTTTGAACCCTTAAAGTGGACCAACACCCAGGGGGGATCGGCCTGGGAATCTATAAGATTCCCGGGCTGATCAGATCCCTCCCCGCGGGGCACCCGAAATCGGGATGTCCCGTGGGGTGAAACCCCCCAGGAAGCCCAGAAACCTTACCTTAACCCCGTTCCAACAGCGCATGTGCGGGCCGCACCCGCGTCTTGCGCTTCCCTCTAGCAGGGCGCGCACCCGTTTGTAATGGCCGGCGTGGGCACGCTCCCTGTTAGAGGGAAGCGCGAGACGCGGCCTCCAGCGCTCAGAGACGCTGTGGTTGGACGCCGCTTGTACGTGCATACCACAGCGGCTCTGAGTGCTCTGATTGGACGAGCGCCCGCGTAGGAGCGTGGTGAGGTGAGTGTTTCCTGGCGTTCTGGGGGGTTTCACACCCCCGATCGGGGTGCCCCACCGAATTGGACCAAAACCCAGGATAGTGAAAATCCTGGGTGTTGGTCCACTTTAATTTGGGAAAACCGGAGGGGAGGGGGCGAGGTGCAGCAAACGGCAGTAGAACTGTAATTTATTGTTTTTATAGTACAGATATCAGCATCCTATCTGCACTAAATTTATTAGCGTCGCATTACACAACTGTCTACCAGAATATAAGACAGATGATGATACAACAGCTCTGAAATGAAGGCTTATAAACAAACAAGTAAACCAACATCAGATTCACAGGAATGGGCAGAGCAAGGCAACATTAGACAAACTGACACCTTTGGAGAATGGGCCAAACCAAATTGACAAGGGTCATAAGAAAGGGGCACAACTCCACAAATACCATAAAATAATAATATCTTATTAAGTGTTACACTAAAGTGTTACAAAAATAAAAACACACATGCAACACAAAGATACTGTGAAATCAATTCGTCCACTATTCCTGTGATGATAAAATACTTAGCAATCCATATTATAGAAGACCACAAGGTATCAAAAGATACATAGAAATCAGTATTAGATAGCTCCACAAATAGCCCCCCAAAAAAGTGACACCGTTTGGAGGACATTACATTTATCAAAAAGCAAAAAAAGAGAGTACTCTGTATAGGATGTATAGGATGTTTCCTGACCCCAGCTCTGCTCTGTCTGAGCAAAGCACAGCTATAACCCGCCCCCCTGTACTTTATCCCACTTTCCTCTCCTCAGTAAGTGTGATGCTTCTGAGTCAAGATGGCGGCGCCCGTATCCTAAAGTGCTTAACAGAGTTTCAGCCCAGTGGGGTAAAGAATAATAAGTAAGTGACTAAAAACTTAAAATATATTAATTTTAGATGCTGGGGAATCGTTTTTTAAGGGTTTGGGCTTTTCAATAAATCATGGTGAAGGTCCGGTTTAAGGTGTAGATTTTAACACTGTCCATGTAGGCCTCTGCTGACGAAAGACGCCATACCACCAGTAAGAGTGGCAGTAGCTAGACCCCACTATCTCAATCAAGCAATGGTGGTGAGACTGTCATGTAACAAGAATCCTGGGGTAAGTTAATCACTGCAGCTTTAATATAGTATGATTATATTACAAACAAGCAGGGGTCCCACACACCCCAAGGTTCCCAACCTCATATACTCAGTGGCACCACTACAATAAATTTATGAAAAAATGCAAAAATGTATTTATTACATATTCAAACACATAATGACAAGCCAATTAAAATCAATTAAAAAACATATAACATGATAAATGAATATAGGGAGGGTGAGACTAAACCAACAACGGCTGGACCAGGGGGACGAATATAATAGCAGATGGAAGTATAGGGTGCCACTAAATCTAACATATATTAATTTCTTAAATCCATAATGTGGTATCTGTATGAGAAGCTAGTGTTAATATTATAATTTTATACGTGACCCTACATACAGCTAATATCTAAATAGTTAATTTCAATTAAATAAGAAACACATGTGAAAAACTCCCCAACAAACCTAATTTTCTAAACAGTACAACCAAAATTCATTATCACTACCAAATATCAAATAAAGTGCAATGTGCCTGCGTGCCAAGGATTATAAACCTATCTACCTAAATGATGATTTAAATAAAGCAAAAGGACCAACCGGAGAGAGAAAATGCCCTGCTGACGCGTGTGACGTCACGGAACGCGTCGGCTGTGACGGTGGGGGTGAGACGTCTGCTGGCTGGGGGCTTGGTTGCTGCTTACCTACTATGACTCAGTAAGTGTTTTCTATATGTTGTGGTCTGGTCTGTTTTTTTCTCTCTCATATATCATATCTCTCATATCATGTTATATGTTTTTTAATTGATTTTAATTGGCTTGTCATTATGTGTTTGAATATGTAATAAATACATTTTTGCATTTTTTCATAAATTTATTGTAGTGGTGCCACTGAGTATATGAGGTTGGGAACCTTGGGGTGTGTGGGACCCCTGCTTGTTTGTAATTTGGCCCCCGGAGGGGTTTTCTTTTCGGCCAACCTCTAGTGTTGCACACTAGTTCACTTCATTTGAGATATAGAGTGCGGTCTTTTCTTTCACATATCATAGTATGATTATAGTTATATATTTAAGCAATATAATGGTTTTAGTTTTGCAGTGGAAGTAATAAAACTTGGACTTTCTTGGTGTGGCTATCAGCACTCGGCCAGCTTTGGCAGTTTTGGACTGTCACATCTGCTTTTGAAAATGCCCATCAGCAAGCACAGAACCAGCAAGCAAATAAAGAAACTGGTTAAGCAAGCCAAGCACTGGTAGCTTTAGTTCTTTCTTCTAATAAACTACAGACCACAGATGATGAAAAAGTACTAGGTGAGGGGTTCCTGAAGTGTTTCCAAGCGGTATTTTAACCCTTTCGCTGCCAGCCTACCTGCAGCATTTGCCACTCCCTGTTGCCAGACTGAGTTTGACTGTTTCGCGCTACACATGTTCAACTGTCATTTTTGAAAGGATTTCCAGGGATTTCCCAGGAAAATTATATATTGTTTTTTTCAACAGAGTCTGGGCTTTAACATGAAATGTCTTGTTTGTATTTTTTAGGTGTATTCTCAACATTTTTGGGTGAAATGTGTGAAAAAAATTAAAAAAAATATATTTTTTTACAATTTGTCGAGTTTTTTGTAATAAAAAATGTAAGTTTGTCAATAAAATCTTATTGCGTGAGAAACCCCAATTTCTCCCGGTTACAGCGATACCACATATGTATAGGTAGACACCCTTTCCTGCCCAGAAGCCTTTTATAGCTGCTGGATGACAAATGGTTAATTCAAAAAAAAAAATGACATAGGGTCCCCCTTCCCGGGGAGGGAGACCCCATTTTTTTTTGGATTTTTAAGGGTTAAAAACCCTTAAAAATCCAAAAAAAAAAATGACGTGGGGTCCCCCTTACCCAAAGTAACCAGCCCGGGACCAGCTATGGGGGCTTGTAGGCACAGAGTGGGGGGGCCAGCTTTGGTGGCCCCCCCACCCTGCAGCCTACGAGCCCACATAGCCTATGTGGGCCCGGGCTCTTCTGCCCCCCCCTGGCCTTTGGGGAGGCAGGTAATGGGGGTGCGGGGGTCAATGGCAAGCCACCCGCTAGGGCAGGTGACTTGCCACCCCCCCAGCCTTGTGAACTGGTATAAGGGGTCTCATGGACCCCTTACCAGCTCACAAAGAGTTAATGTGAAAAAAAACCACCACACAATAATAAAAAGTATTTTATTCAAAAAAAAAAAATTTTTTTTAACTGTACTTACCTTCGATTGCAAGCTCTTGTCCCTCGCCGCTCAGCTGACAGATGCCGGTGATCGGCATCCAGAGAAGGAGAAGGCAGGAGATCAGAGGATCTCCTGTCACCTCCTTCCAGGGCACCGATCACCGGCATCTGAGAAGCTGAGAAAGCTGAAGCCGGTGATCGGGACCGGGATGACGTCATAAGCCCCGCCCCCAAGGGGGCGGGGCTTAGAGGCAAGATGGCGGCCGCCATCTTGAAGAAGAGAGGAGAGAGCCTCCCAGGCTCTCTCCTGAAGAACGGTAAGTCCTGGGGGGGGATCGGAGGCCCCCCAGGTGAAGAGGAGGGACAGCGGGAGCCAGCGCACACACAGGTAAGTGAATGTCATTTTTATTTTTTTTTTTTTTTTACAGTTAGCAGCTGCTGCTGCAGAAGCGGGGGGGGGGGCGGCCTATTCCGGGGGCTCTCCTGGAGCCATCCGACCCCCCACGGGGGATCGGATGGCACCAAATTAAAGAGGAGACCCGGCCGGATCCAACAAGGGGTCAGGTGAGTATTTTTGATTTTTATTTTTTAAACTAGAAGCGAGGAAATTCAAGCACGTAACACCTACGGGCTTGGCACTTAAGGCCCAGCCAAGCCAGCACGTAGGTGTTACGTGCTTGGCAACAAAAGGGTTAAAGAACCAAGATTAAAAGATTCTTACCTTTTCACTTCCTGCCAGATCAACTAGGTAGAGTTTCCCGCAAAGCTTCTTCTCAGTCTCAATATTTTCTTGTTTTATGTTTATTAAGAAAATGCTGTGACTTCTGGAACTGTGTTCATTCATATCTGAAGGTATTGAAATGATTCATAATAAATGTACAGACAGAGACATTAAAGCAAAATGGTCACAAGAGAGTCAAGGAGGCTGCCTTTGCCAAACCTCTATACAAAATGCAATGCTGCTCATGCATAGAGCTCCTAACCTAACACAGCACTAATCTACTGCTTAAAGTGGACCAACACCCAGGGGGGATCGGCCCGGAAATCTATAAGATTCCCGGGCCGATCAGATCCCTCCCCGCGGGGCATCCGAAATCGGGATGTCCCGCGGGGAGGAACCCCCCAGGAGGCCCACAAACCTTACCTCAGCCCCGTTCCATTGGCGCATGCGCAAGCCGCGGCCGCGTCTCGCGCTTCCCTCTAGCAGGGCGCGCACCCGCGCCGGCCGTTTGTGAATGGCCGGTGCAGGCGCGCTCCCTGTTAGAGGGAAGCGCGAGACGCGGCCTTGGACGCGCATACCACAGCGGCTCTGAGCGCTGTGATTGGCTGGCGCGGTCACGTGGGAGCGGGGAGAGGTGAGTTTTTTGGGGCTTTCTGGGGGGTTTCAGACAGCGGAGCAACCCCGATCGGGGTGCCCCACCGAAGTGGACCAAAACCCAGGATAGTCAAAATCCTGGGTGTTGGTCCACTTTAAGGCGGAACAAAACCTGGGAATTTTATTTTCTCGGGTTTTGTTTCTGTGTGAAACCATCCAGGAAGCCGCAATGGATCATGTGAAGGCTCTCGTCCAATAAGAGATGCCTGCTATGACAATGCCATTCGGCAGATGGCTCTCATTCTAATCAATGGAGGGCATGCACTGCCGCATCCCCGGTCATACGCGCTCTCCCCTCTAGCTGATCCGAATGGCTGGGGGCAGGAGCATGCGCATGCCGCTGGGGATGCAGGGGATGCGGCAGCACACGCTTCCCATTGTAAACAATGAGACCCGTCTGCTGAATGACGTTGCATGCACAGTTGGAGAGTGGCAAGGTAAGATTTTTGAGGCTTCCTGGGGGTTTCAGACAGCAGGGCACCCCACGGATTGCCCCGTGTGCATGGCACAAAACCCGTGAAAGTTCCGCATGGAACCACAACTACAGCAGGAAACAGTAAGTGCGTCACCAAGTCTCGGTCTTTGTCAAAGATACTGGGCCCTAGATTAGCCCCAAAAATGTCCCTATATATTATATAGGGACATTTTTGGGGCTAATCTAGGGCCCAGTATCTTTGACAGTATATAGGTATCTTTGTCCCTATTTCACTAGCACCCGATATTGAGCTTTACTCTGGTGGTGATTTAGCTGTGCATACCCACCCCTCCTTTATTTGACAAGTCTCGGTCTTTATCTAGGTCATGGGTTTGCAACTTTTTTTCACCAAGTGCCATTTTCCATGTTTTGAATATATCAGGTACCTCCTGGTGGTATGTATGTGTTGTCACAAGAACAGTGATAAAAAGCGTAAAAACATCCATATGATATGTTTGAAATGCACATACATAGTTCTCATAAAATCATCACCTTTTGGAGCAGTTTTGTACTTCTTGAGCAAATAAGGCTTTAGGTTTTCTGACTGGACTTCTACTTTAATTATCAAAGAGTCGGAAGTGAGATATCCCCCAAAAGGTACAAATTCAGTGATCAACAAACTAGTGCTGTAGACAGATCTTACACTTTTCCACTGTTTCCCAAAATGTTTATATTTTTCCTGAACTTTAAAGCAAAATGGTTGACAAGGTCTAGCCCTGCCTCTGTCAAAATGACTGGAACCTGGCTCTATTCACTTTGAAGCGGGTGAGTGCCAAGCAGCGCTCTGCAGAAGGTGGTGTGGGGCACACCAAGGTGTGCAGGACCTCACCTTGGTATCGGGCACCTTGGTGAATAAGCTGCTGTACAAGTATGCATTGTTTTCATTGTTTTTTAGATTACCCCTTTAAATTGTGGAGACCTTCTACATCTCCCTGCATCTCCACCTCAGTTGATTTGGAGTTGAAGAAGCTGCGTACATGAGGTGCAGAAGTTATCCAATGAGCTAAGGACATTTATCAATTAGGTGGAGAAGTCATTTACACTTTAAAGTGAACCAAAACCCAGGATTTTATCCTGGTACTTGCCCCCGGGGGAACCCCGATCGGAGATGCCCCACTGCGTAAAACCCCCCAGGTTGTCAGAATGAACTCACCTCTCCCTGGTCTTCTGGGCATGCCCAGCCTCTTGGATCCGCTCCTGCCTCTTTGTCTAAGGCGAGCAGATCTGAGCGAGCTGGTGGCCACATCCCCTGCTACCCTCTAACAGGGTCACATCAGCCATTCACAAGTGCCTAGTACATGCCCTTCTAAAGGGATAGCGGGATGCGGCCGCTGCTCACACATGCGCCGTTAGATCGGGAAAGAAGGTGAGTTTCTGGGTGACCTGGGGGGGTTTCACACAGCACTGCATCTTTTCAGGAGCTCCTGCTCTGCATATGTGCTGCAGCTTTTAGTCCCCTGTTGTGTAGAGACCCTCAATGGAATTGTCCCAATTTTAGGGTGTAGTCCCTTTTAATAAATACTCCAATTTGCTGTCTTGTTAACGTGAATTACTTCCCAGGAACTTACTGGTGACGGCGACATGTCTGTTTGCTTTTCCCTCATCAATGACATCCATCACTTCTTCGGGGCTGGATACAAACCTTTCCGTACAGCCCTAAAAATAGAAAAAGAAAGAAATATTCATTACTACTATTAGTGACAAGGCAGATAGAGATCTGTCCTGGAAAATGTATGGCTGGATAGTTCCTGTGTGCCTGAGGTACCCCCAGAAACACACCGGGCCCATGCTGATGGACAATGGGCACTTCCTGCACCTCACTGATTAGGTGTGGGCAATCAAAGAGGGAATTCAAACCCTTTAAACTGGAGCAGGGGGTCCCTGGTGCCACATGTAAAATGTAAAACACACACACACACACACACCTTGAATAACAACTACATAAATCTATATGAACTTACTCACATGTTGGCATCTTCTTACCGGTTTATTGCTGAGCAGGGTCTTCTATTTCCTCATTCGGTGGCTCCTGCAGTGGGTCCCAGGAGGGGGATCACCAGAGGCAACCACACCTCTAGTATATAAAAGCCTGCCCCCTGCTCAGGCCGCGGGGTGATTTCTCTGGTTGGATGCCAGAGAAATGGGAGAGAGAGATCTTTCTCCCACTTAAGGGGACATTGGTGCCATCATTGCTGTTGACCCTAGAAGAAGAAGAGTACCCACTACTGGACCAGAGGATGCCCTGGGACCTGCCACCGGACCAGAGGATGCCCTGGGACCTGCCACTGGACAGAGGATACCCTGGGACCTGCCACTGGACAGAGGATGCCCTGGGACCTGCCACTGGACAGAGGATGCCCTGGGACCTGCCACTGGACAGAGGATGCTCTGGGACCTGCCACTGGACAGAGGATACCCTGGGACCTGCCACTGGACAGAGGATACCCTGGGACCTGCCACTGGACAGAGGATACCCTGGGACCTGCCACTGGACAGAGGATGCTCTGGGACCTGCCACTGGACAGAGGATACCCTGGGACCTGCCACTGGACAGAGGATGCCCTGGGACCTGCCACTGGACAGAGGATGCCCTGGGACCTGCCACTGGACAGAGGATGCCTGGGACCTGCCACTGGACAGAGGATGCCCTGGGACCTGCCACTGGACAGAGGATACACTGGGACCTGCCACTGGACAGAGGATGCCCTGGGACCTGCCACTGGACAGAGGATACCCTGGGACCTGCCACTGGACAGAGGATACCCTGGGACCTGCCACTGGACAGAGGATACCCTGGGACCTGCCACTGGACAGAGGATACCCTGGGACCTGCCACTGGACAGAGGATACCCTGGGACCTGCCACTGGACAGAGGATGCTCTGGGACCTGCCACTGGACAGAGGATGCTCTGGGACCTGCCACTGGACAGAGGATGCCTGGGACCTGCCACTGGACAGAGGATACCCTGGGACCTGCCACTGGACAGAGGATACCATGGGACCTGCCACTGGACAGAGGATACCCTGGGACCTGCCACTGGACAGAGGATACACTGGGACCTGCCACTGGACAGAGGATGCTCTGGGACCTGCCACTGGACAGAGGATACACTGGGACCTGCCACTGGACAGAGGATACCCTGGGACCTGCCACTGGACAGAGGATGCCCTGGGACCTGCCACTGGACAGAGGATGCCCTGGGACCTGCCACTGGACAGAGGATGCCCTGGGACCTGCCACTGGACAGAGGATGCCCTGGGACCTGCCACTGGACAGGGGATACCCTGGGACCTGCCACTGGACAGAGGATGCCTGGGACCTGCCACTGGACAGAGGATGCCCTGGGACCTGCCACTGGAGCCACCATGGGAGCAGAGAGAATGCCACCCAGCACTGGACACTGCCAGGTGAGTATAGTTAGTTTATTTTTTTCACCTGTGACAAAGGGCATAAGAGCTGGTGGATGTGCAGAGCTGGAGGCTGGTTGCCTTGCTTCCGAGCCCTGGGTTACCAGCCACTATGCCTATTGCACCAGGTTAGTAGCCAGGGGGAGAGGGGGTACTGCTAATTTGTCCCTGACCATGAGACCATCATGGTCTAGTCATACTGGATTGAATGTGCAAGATGCAGGTAGAATGTAACCCAGATCTTGATCTCTAACACCATTATTAATGTTAGTTGGGTGTTAATACACAGGGCAATGCAATCTTAAAGGAGCACTATCGCAAAATTGTGCAATTTAAAAAATCCATATAAACATATCGGCTAATGAGAGGAGGGGGTCACTTATACACCCAAACTGAATAACACTCCCGCCAAACTTGTGGTTTATTTTCTCATGGTAGAAATAAAATCCAGACATGACAGGTTTAGTCTATCAGGGATGAAAAAGCCTGTCACCCCTGATTTCCACTTCCTTCCTTTAAAATAAAAAAAAAAAAACAAGCCTGGCTGGATATTTGTTATAAGTTACCTCTCCTCCCACCATCCAGCATATTTATATGGATTTTTATCATTGGGCCATTTTTCACGATAGTACTTCTTAAACTTAACTTCTTTAACTTAACTTCTTCAGCAAGAAGCAATCAGTAATTATTCAACTTCACTTCAACTAAAAAATCAAATTGTTCAGATAAGATGGTCCGGATAAGATGGCTGATTCAGCACCTTGAACATGTTTTTTTCTCAGGTTTTTGAAAATAAA
Organism: Gastrophryne carolinensis; assembly: GCA_027917425.1. Lineage (NCBI taxonomy): Eukaryota > Metazoa > Chordata > Amphibia > Anura > Microhylidae > Gastrophryne > Gastrophryne carolinensis. The sequence continues at coordinate 205,225,995 of CM051240.1, read as the reverse complement.
TGTATAATATTTTTTTCCTTTTTGCAAGTCAGCACCATATTAAGTGGTGCAAATTATTTAAAAATCTGCACAGCTAAATATGGTGCTGAATTGCCCTAAGCAAAAAAAAAGCAATCTCACGGTGCTGAATCAATCGTAAGGTCTTTGAGTATATGCCAGCACACTGTAAATGGGCTTCATTAAAACCTGCCTATGCTGACTCTGCATTTCTCCATACTATATACTGGCATGTTCTAAATGCCATGTAATGTAATTCAATGCAAATTTTCTGTTGAACCTTACTAAAGCAATCATTTATGGGACTATACAACCAATAAGATTGCTCATTTTTAAGGCTCTGCAGAAGTCACAGACAAAAAATAATCAAGCATAATATACACAAGTATACTAACAATGCCAAAAAAAACGCACTGTACCTTAACATAGGGGACTCTGTTTTTATCCTCGTGTACAGCCAAGTTCGTTTTGGACACTGAGAAAAGAAGCATTACAATTACACAATCTAACTAAAACATTTTATTTTATAGCTCCATCTTTTAGAATCCCAGAATCCCCTTCCCTTTAATCTCATTGCTCAATGGCAGTTCTCTGGGCAAAAAAAAAAAAAAAATATTATATGCATTTTTTATAATATAGATACCAGTGGATCACCCCCACAGGATCATCTACGGCCTAAGGGCCGCATTATTGGTATGACTAAGGGCTCTTAAGCCCGAAACGCGTCACGGTGTTGGTGGGGGACAGGGGTGACATTGTTTTGCCTGGACACGTTGGTTTTTGCTTTGAATTTTCCTGTGAAGTATATTTTAAAATTTATCAGTAAAAGCTAAGTTTTATCCCTGGAGCTGGATTCATCTTTCGCATCTGTTGTTGGAAATTTTCAAGAGTTTTTTCCGAATCCGTGCTGGAAGGATCTTTTTCACTGCTGGGTGAGCTGGTTATCTACAATCAATCTAAGGGCCGCATTAACTCAATGTTCCCCTTTAAGCACCACAATACAATTTAAAGCAGACCAACAATCAAAAATAACTTAAACCGGACCAACACAACAAACAGTGCTCATATGCATCCATCCCCAGGGCTGCACATAAAAAATCATTTATCTTTTTCTAACTCCTGCTGTTGCAAATTTTAGAAACAAAATGACGGCTCAAGCATTTGCAAGCTGCCTGCAAACAGGAAGTGCTGCTGGGCTTCCTGTTACTGTGTATTGTTAAGTTATGTCGGTTGCATCCAGACAGGGCCGGCTTATGTGGGCCCTTGGGCGGCATGGTCTTAGTGGACCCCTTTGTGGTGAAGAGTCGCGTCACATCAAGGATCATGCTATTTGGACCAAAACTCTAGTTTTAGTCTACTTTGAAGCGCACCCCCCCCCTTAAACCTGACCTCGGAGTCTAAATGAATCTAGATTCTCCTGATTTTCCTCTGTGTGTGACACCCCCCCCCTTTGTTCATTACATTCCTAAAACTAGTGAATGCACGGTAGGATCACCAGTTTGCGTTAACGGCCAAACCGAGGGGTTCTTTCACAAACAGGGGCATCCCAAATTGAGATACCACTGTAAAGCAGACCAAAACTTAGGGGTGGAATTGCTTGCATAGTAGGTATGCCAGCGATCCCAGGGGGTTTCACACAGGAGGGTATCACAGATTGGGACGCTCCACGGATAGAAATCAGCTGGGGTGGGCAACTTAAAAGCAGAACAAAACCCAGTACTTCCTCCCCTAGAATCTAAAACGAAATTCCCCGTTGTGTGGAACCCCGCCATTCGAGGAGAAGTTGGGCACCAGCTGTAATGAGGCCCTCCCAGTCTGCCGCCAGTCAAGCGCCATCGCACACCCCAAAGGCTGGCCCTATCAGTGGGCCCCCCCCAGAAAGTGGGGGCCCCCGGCAGCTGCCCCGCCTTGCCAGGTGCAGATGCCGGCCCTGTTTCTAGACAGAAGCATGGCTGAGATGCTATTAAAGGAAGCCCTAGAATGGCTGCTATCTTTCTTTTCCAACTGTGCCAGGCTAATGGGCTGGTTTAACTCTCTTGGGCATGGAGTTCACTAGATGTTGCTACTGGGATCCTCTTGCACTCCTCCGTGACAACATCAAGAAGTTGGTGGATGTTAGAGACCTTGTACTCCTCCACCTGCCATTTGAAGATGCATCTTCTCCTGCCTGCACCACTTTTTACCTCTCCTGTGGCAGCTGTAGGATACCTCTATAAGGGGTGGAAATTGTTGCAGACATGATGGGGTAAAAGGGGCAGTGATAGGATAGAATTAAAAAAGAGTAAAACCCCCTCACCCTCTTCATGGGGAATCCCGAACTGAGATGCCCCCCTGTTTGAAACCCACCCGGATCGCCCAATTTTATTACGCTGGACCAAAAGTGGCTCCAGAGTCTATAAAACTCCAGAGCCGCCAGATTCCCCTGACCTGACCCCCCATCTACATGGCCGTGGCCGCGCTCTGTTATCCCCTTAGCCAAATGCATGCCTGCCCCAGGCATTTGTGAATGGACGGCAAAGGCAAGCCCCCAGCTACAGGATAGCGGGGATGCGGCCAGCTCCATCCTTTAGCTATATATATAATGTATAAAGCCAGTGATAACTGACTAATATGTGCCCCAACAGGTTAAAAACATTATGTAATCAATGGAGGTAAAGATCATTTTTTGAAAGTTTGGAAACAACAGCACCCTATGTGGTATGCTAAGAATTCAGTATATTTATATACCGCCAAACTTACAATTATGTAACTTGTCTGTAAAAAAATGACTTATCACAAGTACACATGATTTTCTTTTTCAAACAAATCCTTTTTTTATTGCACTCATTTGTGTGTTAAACTGGACCTTCAGCATAATTTAATAAAAAGCCCAAACCCTTAAAAACGATTCCCCTGCATCTAAAATTAATATATTTAAAGTTTTTAGTCGCTTAATTATTTTTCTTTCCCAAGCTAGCCTTCAACTCTGTTTAGGACACTAGGATACGGGTGTTGCCATCTTGCCCCAGATGCATCACATACTGAGGAAAGGAGAGGGATGAAAAGCACAAGGGAGCGGGGTTATAGCTGAGCTCTGCAAAGACAGAGCAGAGCTGGGGTCAGGAAAAGGACAGTAACCCCAGAATGTAGAGCAGCATTGTCATAAGACTGAGACTACACAGGCCGCTTTCTTGGATGATTAAAGACTCAGAAAATGCATTAGGTGCAGGTACGATGATTGTTAATGTGGGCAATCTGTATGTAGAGGGTGGGGGAAACATATAAGATAGACTCTTATTTAGGGTGAAAGTCTGCTTTAAAGTTAAAAAAAAGCTAACTTAACAAAGCTGAAGTTACTGTTCACAACTAAAGTTAAACTTGCTACACCAAATAATTACAGTGACCCCCATTGGCTGCCACTGATCCAGCCTTCCCTCAACACATTAGTTAACTTTAGTAGTTAACTTTAGTTACACTTCAAAGTAATATTCTGACTTTAGTATATGCAGAGAAATCACTTACCATCTAATAAATCCCGGATTTTGTCCAAATAAATTTCAAAGTATGAGACCTATCAGATAGAAAAAAAACAATAGGTACAATGTACCAGACGTATGACTCAGGAACTGGACATAGGACACAAATGAGTTTACCTTTATGTGGAATTCTAAGTTTTCATCCATTGAATAAATGTGATCGAATATGTCCTGGGCAATTCTTGGGATAATTCCCATAAGTTGAGCATCGTGCAGCTTTCCCTGAGGACAGACACCATACAGTTATGAACAATTACACCTGGATTACACTCAATGAACATTTTATTAGGCTATAGTAATCTTCCCCAATCCTCTACTCCAGAGCCACCAACAGGATCTCCACATTACTGATGAATGTGTGTGGAGATTTGCAAAACCTGAACTGTTGGTGAGGAGAAGATTGGAAAACACTGGGCTACAGTATATACCCCAAGTCACCTGGGTAGCGTACAAATGCCGGGTATAAAAAATTCCCACTGGTGGGTACAGAACAAACAGAAGCGGTGAGTTCTAGGTCCCAGGTTCTCAGGCTTGTGGGTGGATTAACCAATTGGGATTCCCCCAAGAATGAGGGGCCATGCTTTAAAGCGATCCCACGGTGTAGCATTGCACTTTCCCGTGTGTTGTTCCTCTGTGCGGTGGCATCCTGAATTGGGATGCCCCGCTGTGTGTATTCCCCTAGGTCGCCCCATTCATTCCCCTTCCTTCTGTTCCCACGGCGCAGACTCTGGCAAGAGCAAGTAATCTGAACGGCATTCCCCTTCTCCCGTCAGCCTCATCCCCCTCTCACCTTGCAGCTGTGGCATGCCCACTCCACTCATTCAAAAAGGCCTAAGTGCAGGCGTGCGCATGGCTGGGGTGAGCAGGGATGACGGGGCGAGGGCTCAGAAGAAGGTGAGTGGATCTGAGCATCTGGGAGGTTTCACGCTGTGGGGCATCCAACTCGGGAAGCCCAAAGGACAGGAACTCGGACCGCCCAGGAGTCTTTAAACATGCACTAGCTCTCGTCCAGTCATAGTAACATAGTAACATAGTATGTAAGGCTGAATAAAGACTTTAGTCCATCCAGTTCAGCCTGTTTAACTCCTTCCAGTGGTCTAGTAGCCATAGCTGGAAATGTTATTACATGCCAGGAAGGCATCAAGGCCACTTTTGAACGTTTTTACTGTATCCATCATTACTACCTCCTCTGGCAGCGAGTTCCATAGTCTCACTGCTCTTACAGAGAAGAATCCCCTCCTATGTCGGTGGAGAAAGCACCTTTCCTCTAACCTTAGTGGATGCCCCCGGGTTATGGTTACACTCCGGGGTATAAATAGATTGTATAAATAGATATAGATTATAAATAGATCCTTGTATTGGCCCCGAATATATTTATACATAGTTATTAGATCACCCCTCAATCGTCTTTTTTCTAGACTAAATAAGCCTAACTTGGACAATCTTTCCGGGTACTCTAGCCCCCGCACTCCTTTTATTAACTTTGTTGCCCTTCTTTGAACGCGCTCCAGTTCTGATATGTCCTTTTTAAGCACAGGTCCCCAGAACTGTACACAGTATTCCATATGGGGTCTGACCAGTGACTTGTACAGGGGTAAAATGATGCTCTGGTCATGAGCACCTATGCCCCTCCTGATGCACCCCATGATCCTATTTGCCTTGGCAGCAGCTGCCTGGCATTGATTACTACAGTTGAGCTTATTGTCAACTAAAACCCCTAGGTCCTTTTCCATTGTTGTTTTACCAAGTGTTTCTTTATTTAGTGTGTAATCATGACACAGATTTCTCCTTCCCATGTGCATAACCTTACATTTATCTGTGTTAAACTTCATTTGCCATTTAACTGCCCATGCTTCCAATTTATCTAAATCTGTTTGTAGCTGCCTGTTGTCCTCTTGTTTTTATCTTTCAATATTTTTATTAGTTTCAAAAAGGCAATACAAAGGAAAAGTATAGTCAGCCAACACAGAAATCCTTCCCACGCAGGGGAGGCAAATAACACAGAGAGTACAGCAAGTTTTCGTGATCTAAACCAATATCAATGTGCAACCTTTCAGTTCAACAATAAAACGATTGATAGCATGGTTACAATGTAATAAGCGCTGGAGAAAGCAATAAATGCATCGAGATTTGTTAATCTATATCAGTTCACAGTCGCGCTGTCTCTTGCGCCAGTTATTTACCGTTCTATACAAACCATAAGGGATAAAGAGGGGAAAAGAGGGGGGGGATGGGGGTTGAACGGGGTGAAAGGAGGGGATAGGGAACAAGGAGGGGGTAGGGTGGGGAGAGGGGGGGGGGGGGGGAATCCCCGCAGCCCGGTCTGCACCGAACACCTAATGGAGCAAACCCAATGGAGCACTGGGCCAGGTGTACTGTATCCATGGTTCCCAGATGGAGAGAAACTTATCCTGGGTGTCGGCCAGAATGCTCGAAAGCCTCTCGTTAATCAGGAATCCATTCATTCTGGATGACACCTCCGATACCGGGACAATCTGTTTTTTCCAGGCTCTGGCGATGGTCTGCTTCGCCGCCAAGAGCAAGTAAGTGAACAGCTTGCACTGTTTCCTAGTAAGATCTGGAGGTCTACAATGAAGGAGGGCCACCCAGGGATCCTTTTTAATGGTCTTTTGAAACATTCTGCCGGCTATCTTATGTATATGGGACCAGAAGCGGGTTAGCATGGGGCAGGTCCACCAAATATGCATAAAGGTACCTTCAGCATCACAACCTCTAAAACACGTATTGGCCTGCCCGGGGAACATCTTACCGAGGCGACTAGGCACCAGGTACCAACGGAACAAGACTTTGTAAGCCGTCTCGGTTGTCAGAATGTTTGTGGAGCATGAGGAGGTCGCACTCCAGATCTCTTCCCACCCCCTGTCTGATGTACATGGGCCCAGGTCGCTCTCCCATTTCTCCACATAGGTATGAACTCCCTCCCCCATGCTGTTCAACTTGGAGTACAACATGGATATTAATCCCCTACGGAACGGGTCTTCGCTACAGATCTCCTCAAAGGGGGTACACCTTCGAAAGGGTTGCCCCAATCTAGTTAGAGGTGCTAGCCAATGCCTCAACTGTAGATATTGGAAAAAGGCCCTCTGAGGAACGTCAAGTTTTCTTCTCAAGGAGTCATACGATAGGAACCCCTCCTCTGTCAAAAGATGAATTATCCTAGTCATCCCATGTTCCCTCCACCAATGGTAAGTTGAGCTATTTTCCATTCCTGGGGGAAAGGACGGGTTACCCCAGAGATGAGCTAGAGGGGTATGGGGGGACATCAGGGAGGCAGAGTACTTCACTGAGTCCCACACTGAAAGTGAATGTTTCATTAGGGGGCTAAGAGTCTCGGGTCTGGACGCCGGATCCATCCACAATAGGCCATCTATCGGGGTTGGTGAGCAGTCTGGAAGTTCCAGAAATGTCCAGAGGGGAGGCTTCGAGAGAGAATGCATGGGGGCTAGCTGGGCTATCTGGGCGGCCTTATAATACAAACTAATGTTAGGAACACCAAGCCCACCCAGCGATTTATGGCAAAACATGGTGCGCTTGGGTACTCGCGGACGAGCGCCGGACCAGATGAAGGTCAATATTCTCCTTTGCATCGCACGCAACCTGTACATTGGGATTGGTACTGGCAGTGTTCTAAATAGGTATAGGAGTTTAGGGAGGATGGACATTTTAACCGCGTTTATTCGTCCCAGCCAGGAGAGTGAGTGCGACCTCCAAGTCTCGAGTAGTTGTGTTAAAGATTTGAACAATGGTGGATAGTTAGCCCCGTAAAGACCCTCGTATGTCGCCGTGATATGTACTCCCAAGTATTGAAGTGGCTCTGTCGTCCATTTGAAGGAAAAGTTATTCTTAATTTGTATCACCGTCTCTGGGGTCAAGGATATATTAAGGGCCTGGGATTTGTCGCTATTTATAGTTAGACCGGAAATGCGGGCAAATTGATCCAGGGTGGTGTACAGGTTTGGGAGAGAAGTAAGAGGTTGCGAGATCGCCACCACAACGTCGTCCGCAAAAAAGAGAGCCTTATGGTGTACCCCCGCCACTTCCAGTCCCCTAATATTTGGATTTTGCCTTATTGCTGCACCCAGGGGCTCCAGGGCTAAGATGAAAAGGATCGGAGAAAGGGGGCATCCCTGCCTCGTGCCCCCAGAAATCCGAAAGGTCTCGGAGGTGAAACCCGAGTACCGTACTCGTGCTGTCCTCTTGTTTTAATTACTTTACACAGCTTAGTATCATCTGCAAAGATTGAGACTTTACTGTTTAATCCATACCCAATGTCATTTATATATATATATTGAAGAGAATTGGTCCCAGAACTGACCCTTGTGGTACTCCACTAGTAACAGTGACCCAATCTGAGTGTGTACCATTGATAACCACCCTCTGCTTCCGATCATTAAGCCAATTTCCCACCCATCTGCACACGTTTTCCCCCAGTCCAAGCATTCTCATATTTTGTACCAGCCTTTTATGTGGCACAGTATCAAATGCTTTAGAAAAGTCAAGATATATGATATCCAATGACTCCCCCTGATCCAATCTTGAACTTACCTCCTCATAAAAGCTGATCAGGTTTGTCTGGCAGGAGCGATTCCTCATAAATCCATGCTGATATGGAGTAATAAGGTCATTTTCCCCAAGGTGCTCCAGGATAGTATCCCTTAAGAAACCTTCAAACAACTTGCCCACCACAGATGTTAAGCTTACCGGTCTGTAGTTCCCAGGTTCCCCCCTAGATCCCTTTTTGAATATTGGCACCACATTTGCCAAGCGCCAATCCATCGGAACAGACCCTGTAGTTATGGAATCCACAAATATTCGAAATAACGGCTTGTCATAACTCCCTTAAAACACGAGGATGTATGTCATCTGGTCCCGGTGATTTATCGATTTTCATCTGCTTGAGACGGTGCTGGACTTCTTCCTTGGTTAGACCAGTGACATTTAATGGAGGGTTTCGGTTATTCCCCTGCATTTCACTCGGCATGTCAAATTCTTTTGTGAATATAGAAGCAAAGAAGTTAAGCAAATTAGCTTTCTTCTCCAGTCAGAGCTGTATGCCTTTCGGTGGCAGCACTCGCTCCCCATTGACGTCAATGAGTGGTTTGCCGAAGGATGTAAACAAGGTAAATGGTTCTCACTGGGCGCACGTGCTTGAACCGTAGGAGCGAGGAAGAGGTAAGTTGTTCGGGACTTTTGGGGGGCGGGGATTCACACAGCGGAGCATCCCAATTCAGGATGACTTCCAGGAAAATGGAACAAAGCCCGGATAGTCAAAATAGAATTCTGTGAAACTCACCTGTAGAATTGTTTTTGATTATATCCAGTCCAGGTCGTCCCAGTGATGACATGTGGGTATTCCGCCCCCAGGGGGCGCTCGACTGCAAGATCAATAGCTACAGCTCCTCCCAGCCCCCTATAAAGGCAGGTGTCCCTCTATCAACAATTCTACAGGTGAGTTTCAAAGAATTGTATTTTCCCCTATATCCAGTCCAGGTCGTCCCAGTGATGACATGTGGGACATCCAAAAGCAGTGTCCATTTGGGCGGGATCCCCAGTGCGGAACAGCATGTAGTTCATTTCACTACCGCCTGAAGAACCTTTTGGCCAAAAACAGCGTCAGCTGAGGTCCTAACATCCACCTTGTAAAACCTTGAAAAGGTATGAAGACCAAGTAGCGGTCTTACAAACTTGTTGAACCGATGCCTGGTGCTGAAAAGACCAAGAGGCACCAATAGCTCTGGTAGAATGAGCTGTTGTCCGAAAAGGGGGTTCCTTCCCCTTGGCAGAATATGCTTGCGCCACCGCCTGTCTGATCCACTTACTGAGAGTGGACTTGGCTGGAGAAAATCCGATTTCCTGAAGGATTCAGTCGCAGCCAAGTAATACTTTATGGCTCTGACCACATCCAAAGCATGGAGGGTCCGTTCTTTGGAATTAGCCGGTGCTGGACACAAGGAAGGTAAGACAACTTCATTAAGATGAAAGGGAGAAACTACCTTAGGCAAAAAAATCAGGTTAAAAGCGAAAAACCACCTTATCCCTATGCCGCTTAAAATAGGGAGGTTTCATACAAAGCGCAGCCAGCTCTGATACGCGACGCACCGAGGTGATCGCTACCAAAAAGACCACCTTGAGGGTCAAAATAGGCAATGAAGCATTGCACAAGGGCTCAAAGGGAGGACCCTGGAGAGCAGAAAGTACCAAATTCAAGTCCCACACTGGTAATACAGGCTTACGTGGTGGACGTACATGGGTGACTCCCTGGAAAAAGGTCTTGATCAATCTATGATTGGCAAAGGATCTCTAGAAAAAAAATGGCCAAGGCAGAGACCTGGCCCTTGAGGGTGCTCAGCTGGAGACCCAAGTCTAAACTGTGTTGTAAAAACTCCAAGATCCTAGAGCTAGAGAATGTGCGACAAGGGAGACTCTTGGATTCACACCGAGCAATGTAGGCATGCCAAACTCTGTAATATATCATGGAAGAAGACTTCTTCCGTGCCTGAATAATGGTATGCACAACCATGGCAGACAGCCCCTTTTCCATCAGGATTGAGGTCTCAATAGCCAGGCTATCAAAGCCAGTGTCTGTAAATTGGGGTGCCGCAGCGACCCCTGCGTGAGAAGCCCTGGGTCGTCGGGTATGATGTAGCGATCCACTGACATCTGAACTATGTCCGCAAACCAACTCCTTCTCGGCCAGCGATGAGCCACTAGGATGGTTGGAACCCCTTCCTGGGCTATCTTGCACAGCACTCGGCCCAGGAGTGGAAACGGAGGGAATGCATAAAGGAGCCTGAACTCCGTCCAAGGAATTGCCAGAGCGTCTGTGGCCAGAGGATCTCTGGACAGGGAGACAAACCTTGGGAGCTTGTGATTGTGTCTGGACGCAAACAGGTCCACATCCGGCTGACCCCAGCGGAGACACAGAGCGTGAGGCCCCCCCCCCTGCTCAGGGAGTCTGCCTCCTGGTTTTCTACCCCGGGCATGTAAACCGCCAAGATGCAGGGAACATTCTCCTCTGCCCAAGTCAGAATCTGGCTCACCTCCTTGAGGGCTCGCATGCTCCAAGTCCCGCCCTGGTGATTGATGTAGGCGACAGCCGTCTGATTGTCCGAGCGAACCTGGATCGCACAACTCCTTAAATGGGGAGTCAGGCGAAGAAGCACCAACCGGATCGCTCTCAGCTCCAGGAGATTTATGGGCAAGTGGTTCTCCGGCAGACCCCACTGACCCTGGACCCTGGAACGCCTCCCCAGCCGGTCAGACTGGCATCTGTGGAAAGTATCTCCCACCGGGGAGTCAGAAAGGACTTGCCCACCAACAGGTTTCCGGAGTCCAGCCACCACAAGAGGGACTGTCTGGCCAGGGGGGACAGTGAAAACTCCTGTTCCAGCGACTCCTTCATCCGGTCCCAGACGGTCAACAGGTTCAATTGAAGAGGTCTCATGTGGAATTGGGCGAAGGGGACTGCCTCGAAGCATGACACCATCAGGCCCACCAGCTTCATCCCCAGACGGATCGATGGCCGCTGACAAGACAGCAAGGCCTGCACCTGCATCTGAAGGCCCAACACCTTCTGCTGTGGCAGGAATACCTTGACCTGAGAGGTGTCTAACGTCATGCCCAGGAAGGACCTCACCATTGAGGGAGTGATCGAAGACTTGGGGTAATTGACTAACCATCCAAAATTTTCGAGAGTGGATAACACCGTTCGGGTGTAGCTCTCGGCCTGCTGAAGGGACTGAGCCGCAATCAGTAAATCGTCCAGATAAGGCAGCACATGAAAGCCCTCATTCCTCAGAATAGCCACGATGCCCGCCAGCACCTTGGTGAAAACCCGGGGGGCTGAGGATATCCCGCATGGCAGGGCCACAAACTGGTAATGCTGGTCCTCCAGCGCAAACCTCAGGAACCTCTGATGTCCCTGGAATATCGGGATGTGCAAATAGGCAACCCTGATGTCCATCGTGGTAAGGAAATCACCGGGCTGAAACGAGCTCACCGCAGACCGTAAGGTTTCCATGCGGAAATGTCTGACTCTGACAAACCTGTTGAGACCTTTCAGGTCCAGGATAGGCCTCAGCGTTCCATCCTTCTTGGGAACCATGAACAGATTGGAGTAGAAGCCTTGGCCCTGTTCCTGAAGAGGCACAGGGCAAATCACCCCTAACCGCAGGAGGTGCTGCACGGCCATTCTGAGGCCCTGTGCCTTCATTGGGTTCTGGGATATTCGAGAAATCTTGAGGGCGGCCTGACTGCCAGCTCTATTTTGTAACCGGAGGACACCACCTCCTGAATCCACCGAGATGCGCTGTCTCCAGATATGAGCAAAGAGCAGAAGCCTTCCCCCCACCTGGATGGGTGAGGGTGCCTCCTCATGCCTGAGGAGCCTTGGCAGGGGGCTTGGACTTGGATCCCCAGGAGGGATTGGGTCGGCCGCGGGACTTACCTTGTCCCCAGAACTCTCTGCGGCCACCTGAAAATGAAGAGCCTCTTCCTCCTCTAAAGGAGCGATAGGCAGAATAACCCCGAAAGGGCGGCGCAGGCTGAGGGAGTCTACCATACTTGATCAGGAGGTCCAGACGCTCCCGAACAACCTGTGCCCCACGAAGGGGATACTAGTGAGCGACTACTTGGCGGCGAAGCGCAACAAGCAGGGCCGAAACCCTGGCACCGAGCCGGACACCATCGTCCATGGCAGCAACAACGAAGGCAATAAAGTCCACACAAGCTTTGAGGTCTTTATACTCCTTCGCCTGCTTGCGAGACTTAGCAATATCCACAAGGCGTCTCACCTTCTTTCTGATGGCTAAGAGACAATAGCCACGGCACACACAGGGCGAAACCAAGCACCAGCTGAAGGCATGACAAACCAGCTGGTCCATGCGCCTGTCAGCTGGATCACGCAAGGAAGCAGTATCGGGTGACGGCATAGCCGTAGTGTTGGATAACCCCGATACAGGGGAATGCACTTCGGGGGGACGGGACCATAGGCGGACCAGCTCCTCAGGAAAGAGATACCGCCTGTCCAGGCCCTTAGGCACCGACGGTAGCTTGTTAGGCTTTCCCACTCCTTGAAAATGATATTAGAAAAATGGGTCTGCTCAGGAAACACATGCCTCTGTCTCTCAGGCCGAAACAAATCACCCTGCTTCCTCTTAGCCGCTTTTGGAGGGACAATGTGCAACATCTCAAAAACTGAAGCCAGCAACTTCTCCGTATCATCAGGGAGCCACGTATCCTCGAGTGAGGAAGAGCCAGGCCCGCTGTCATAGCAGGCAGAATAATCCACAGTGGGTATGGAGTCCTCATGCAACTCGCCTTCCTCCACGGAGCCCAGACCTCCAAAAAGATCATCATCATCATTATCCGAGTAAACAGGCTCGATGTGCCGCTTCTTACTCGTGGCCTTCTTAGGAGCTGTGCGTGAGATCTGTCTCTCAAGGCTGGCCACCCGGTATGCCAAATCAACTTGGGACCCCCTGCTGGCTTCCCCCTCGCTGGGGGCTGAGTGCAGCAACGGGGGTTCTGGAAAGGCTGCAGGCAAAAACGGGCTAGGGGCAGATTCGCCCGCCCGATCATGCTCCAAAATGATGCTCCTGGCGCAAGTGACACAAACAGTGCTGAGTCCGCCCAGAGGGCTGGCACTGCACATGGGGCAGAGCTTCACCCGCCCAGATGGGGCCCCTAGCTCACTATCCCCAGAAGCCTCCATTATGGTGATTAGCAGACAAAAATCTTTATGCAGGTTACAAGGCAGTGACGGTCCAAGCCTATGTAGCCCTTCTGTATATTCCCTCTTTTTGTGATCCCTCTTAATAAAAGAGGGGGGAGGAGGGGGGCGGGGGACCGGGAGGAATCACAACCCACAATCTATCAAAGGGCCCAACCTGAAAGACACAAGCAAAAGAAAAGGCCATAAGCATCCCACAGCACATGCGCATAACAGTAAAACAATAGATATTGATAACAAAAGGGACTCACAACACCGACAGTGATGGCTACACCGGAGGGGTCCCAGACAGCAAGGCAGGAGAATCAAAATGCCGCTGAGTCAGCAGCTCCACGCGTTCCTCGAAGGGCCCAGGTATCTCTGCGGCCACCTGAAAATGAAGAGCCTCTTCCTCCTCGAAAGGAACGATAGGCAGAAGGATTCCAAAAGGACCGAGCAGGCTTCTGTCTCTGAGGGAGTCTACCATCCTTGACCAAAAGGTCCAGGTGCTCCCCAAACAGCCTGTGCCCCACAAAGGGGATACTCGTAAGCGACTTCTTGGCCGCAGCATCAGCCGACCATTGACCATTGGCGGAGGGCCACAAGCAGGGCCGAAATCCTGGCACCAAGCCGGACCCCATCGTCCATGGCAGAGGTAACAAAAACAATGAATTCCACACAGGCCTTGAGTTCTTTATACTCCGCTGCCCGCTTGCGAGCCTTGGCTCTATCCACAAGATGTCTCACCTTCTTTCTGATGGCCAGAGATACAATCGCTGTGGCACACACAGGGCGAAACAGGGCACCAGCAAAGGTGAACACATGGCAGGCCAGCTGATCCATGCGCTTGTCAGCCGGGTCACGTAAGGAAGCGGTATCAGGTGATGGCATAACAGTAGTGTTAGACAACCCCGACACAGGGGGATTCACTTTGAGAGGGCGAGACCATAGCCAAACCAGCTCCTCAGGGAAGGGATACTGCCTATCCAGGCCCTTAGGCACCAACGGTAGCTTGTTAGGCCTTTCCCATTACTTGAAAATCATATTAGAAAAATGGGCCTGCTTCGGAAAGGCCCGTCTCTGTCTTTCGGGTCTAAACAAATCACCTTGCATCCTCTTAGCCGCTCTGGGAGGAACAATGTGTAATGTCTCAAACACTGAGGTAAGCAACTTCTCCGTATCATCAGGGAGCCACGCATCCTCGTCCGAGGAAGAACCAGACATACTGTCATCGCCCGCAGAATAATCCACAGTGGAATGGGAATCATCTGGCAACTCACCTTTCTTTATCCGAGTACAGGCTCGAGGTGCTGTCTTTTACTCGTGGGCCTTCTTAGGAGCCGTCCGCAAGATCTGTCTCTCGAGATTGGCCAGCCTATGCGCCAAATCAGCATGGGACCCCCTGCTGGCTTCCACCTCACTGGGGGCTGAGTGCAGAAGTGGAGGGTCCGGAGAGGCTGCAGGCAGTGAAGGGCTAGGGGCAGGGACACCCCCCCGATCATGGTCCAAAATGATGCCCCTGGCGCAAGTGGTACAAACCTATCCATCCGCCCAGAAGATTCCTACTGCACAAGAGGCAGAGCTTTCCCTGCCCAAAAGGGGGCCCCAGCTCATTATCCCCCGATGCCTCCATTATGGTGATTAAAGAATGGTCAATTGGTAAAGGTTACAAGACACTAACGGCCCAAACCTATATGATCCCTCTTAATAAAAAAGGGGGACCGGGAGGAACCACAACCCTCAACCACTAAGCCCACGACCTATACAAGAGAAGAGGAGAGAGGCCCATCAGACTCAGCAAAGGACAAAGTGGCATAATAAAAAACAGATCATTCAAAAGAGGGACTCACGACAGCGACAAGGGACAGTCCCCGGAGCCGCAGAAACCTCCGATGACGGGATCCCCAGCAGCAGCAGCAGAGAGCACAGTCAGAGAGCAGGCCCCACAGCACACACACGTCGGGCCGAGCACCAGTGCGTTCCTCGAGGGGCGGGCCGGGCCGAGATGACGCAGAACGCATCAACGCACGGCTCCGCCCCCTCCGGCGGCGTGAAAAACGCGCCCGCCCACCATCATCCTCTGAGTATGAAGAGTGGCCGCCATAAACGCATGGCCGCGACCACACAGCGCAGCACGGCTCCCGCAGCGGGAGCAGAGATTCCAGCGCACGGCCCCGCACACAGCGCAGCGCTTTCCTCACACAGCGCCGCGCTTTCCTCACAAAGCTTGTGGGCAGGGAGGGTACATACAGGCATCCTAAGGTCCTAAATAGTGGTCCCCCCCCCCTTTAGGCTCACCATAAGCCTGAGGCTGGCTACCCTTTAAGACAGGGTCTGCGGCCCAGAGCGTAGCTCTGCCGAATCCCCCGACCCCGGCATTCACCCTACCGTCATGATCCTGTAGCAGCCAGCAGCTGGGAGGCAAGGATGGGTCAGAAGGGATCAGTGGAAATAGGGCCCGCAGCGGCCGACGGGCTAGGTGGCCCCGCTCTGCTGCTATTGTCTGAGAGAGTATCCAACGATCTTCTGCA
Organism: Gastrophryne carolinensis; assembly: GCA_027917425.1. Classification (NCBI taxonomy): domain Eukaryota; kingdom Metazoa; phylum Chordata; class Amphibia; order Anura; family Microhylidae; genus Gastrophryne; species Gastrophryne carolinensis. The sequence goes on along the minus strand of CM051240.1, from coordinate 205,210,222 downwards.
GCCAAGACTGCAAGATGAACACTGGAGAATGATAGAGGGACACCTGCCTTTATAGGGGGCCGGGAGGAGCAGCAGCCTTTGATCTTGCAGTAGAGCGCCCCCTGGGGGCGGAATACCCACATGTCATCACTGGGACGACCTGGACTGGATATAGGGAAAATTCATGTTTTTTGTTCAGCTTAAAGTTTTTCAGCATGGATGAAAGTGCCGCAACTCCATCCAGACCACATTACAAGCAATGCACCTCCAGCACTCCTCCTTGCTTCAGTTATCTTTACCTCATAGGAACGTCTCCTGTGTCAGCAGAACTTTTAAAATATTTTTTTTGCAGCACTAGCTGTTTAGCTGGAGAATGCACCAGACTTTTGAAACTCTGCCAAACAAGATGGCAAGCTCGTCCCATAAGGCAACAAGCTTTCCCACAGGTCATGTGGAAGTGGACGGCTATATTTTAATGAATAAACCTACATGGGTTCTGGTCTACCAACTTGCCACTGACAAGAGTGATTGGAAGCACAACAGTGTGGGCATCACCATCAGTGAGCGCGGATTACCTCCATGGTGTGAGTCTTTCCAGAGGAGGTCTGTCCATAAGCAAAAATGGTTCCATTGTAGCCACCCAGGACATCTGAAAGAAACACAAATGAGTAAATAGCTGAAATCAGAAATGAGAATATTCAAGCTTATCACCAAAATATTTGAATTTAACAAGAAGCAATATTAATTGCTTTGTGAACCCCTTTCAAGAATATACAGTCTCATCTAAAGAAGTTCACTTAGCAGATGGTTGCTGTTAAAATAACTTCCTGTCTCCTGTGATTAAATAAGAAGTTGGGCTTGACCTTTCTAATGTAATCACAAACAGAAAATTAGTATAATAAAGCAGACCTATGCCTTTCTGTAAAGCATTCCTTTTATACCTGTGTATGGGCCGAGGAAAGTCCCAAGGAAGCTAATAACACAACAGATCATCTTAAAGTATAACACATTTCAGTGCTTGGATTTCCTTTTTATAAACACTTGTGGCCTACTCTCATGTGGTTTGGTGTCACTTTCCAATTTCCAATTGTCTCAAGTACCATCTAGGTCAGTGATACTCAACTGGCACCTCTGTGCCAGATTTCCAGACCCCCTACCCTGGCAGCCCTGCACTCTGTGGCTTCTGTGTGACTTAGTTGCTTCTGTGTAGCTGTGCTCAGAGCTGCCCCCTTGATGTAGTGCTTAGTCTCCCTGCCAGTGTCATGGCTCCCCTGGCACCTAGCATTGCAATATGAAGTACTGCACGAGCGGGAAGTGGCATTGCAAGGTACACGCAAGCTTTGTTTCTCTGTCTCTTTGCCCCATCCAATGCTTCCCCCCCCCACCCAAGCTCAGCCCCATCTATCCCTGTCTCACCATCTCACCCCCCAGCTCAGCCCCATCTATCCTTGTCCCACCATCTCACCCCCCAGCTTTGCCCTCTCCATCCCATCCCCATCCATTCGAGTCCCCCCAGCTCTGCCTCATCCATCCCTGTACTCCAGCTCTGCCCCATCCATCCCTGTACTCCAGCTCTGCCCTATTCAACCCTGTACTCCAGCTCTGCCCTATCCATCCCTGTACTCCAGCTCTGCCCTATCCATCCCTGTACTCCAGCTCTGCCCCATCCATCCCTGTACTCCAGCTCTGCACTATCCATTCCTGTACTCCAGCTCTGCCCTATCCATCCCTGTACTCCAGCTCTGCCCTATCCATCCCTGTACTCCTGCTCTGCCCCATCTATCCCCGTACTCCAGCTCTGCCCTATCCATCCCTGTACTCCAGCTCTGCCCTATCCATCCCTGTCCTCCAGCCCTGCCCCATCCATCCCTGTCCCCCTAGCTCTGCCCAATCCATCCCTGTACTCCAGCTCTGCCCTATCCATCCCTGTACTCCAGCTCTGCCCTATCCATCCCTGTACTCCAGCTCTGCCCTATCCATCCCTGTCCTCCAGCCCTGCCCCATCCATCCCTGTCCCCCTAACTCTGCCCAATCCATTCCTGTCCCCTCAGCTGTGCCCCATCCATTCCTGCCCCCCAGCTTTGCCCTATCCACCCCAGCCCCATCCATTCCTGTCCCCCCAGCTCTGCCTGATCCATCCCTACCCTCCAGTTCTGCCCCATCCATCCCTGCCCCCCAGCTCTGCCCCATCCATCCCTGCACCCCAGCTCTGCCCCATCTATCCCTGCCCCCCCAGCTGTGCCCCATCCATCCTTGTCCCCTCAGCTGTGCCCCATCCATCCCTGTCCCCCTAGCTGTGCCCCATCCATTCCTGTCCTCCCAGCTTTGCCCATCCAATCCCTGTCCTCTTAGCACTATCCCATCCAGCCCAGTCTCTCTGTCCCATCCATTCCTGTCCTCCTAGTTTTGCCTCCCAGCTTTGCCAATCCATTACTCTTTCTTCCAGATCTTTCTGGCTATCTACCCCTCGCCCCCCCCCAGCTCTGCCCATTCCTGTCCTAGTTCTGTCCATCCATCCCTTCTTCCAGCTCCCTCTCCATCCCTCTCTGCCCTTCCTGTTCTGTCTATCCATCCCACTTCCTTACAGCTTCTCTCCGATTCATCCCCCTCCCCATGCCCTGATTGCCAGTAACATTTTGTTTTGTTATTTTTAGTCCACCCTGTACACAGCCTGCACAGTATGTAAGGAGGGGAGTTAGAGCAGTGTGCCGTGGGCCAGATCTGTAGGTTCTGTAGGCTAAAAAAAAACTCCTGTTTCTTCCTAGTGCCCAATCACCTTTAAATGGACCTTTACAAGAAGTGGTTGGAGTACCCCTCATCTAGGTGGAATATATAGGTTGGCAATCACGTAAAATTGTGGTAAAATACACAACACCGCACTAAAATACAAATAAGCTTCAGCTTTCATCACCTTTTGGAGCATCTAAAGTATAGATGGCAGCAGATCGGACTGGGGTACAGATCAGATCTCTCATACTGCCAGTGGTACACATGCCATAGGTTAGGAAAGAAAGCCTGACAGCGGTATGGGTACCACTGATGCTATCCATCATGTTTATTTCAAAGATCACAATACAATACTCTCTGAGTAGTATACTATTTGTTTTACCCTGTCTGTAATTTCTACCTAGTACAAGACCATAAAAGAATATTGTGCTTTATATATAAACTATAATGCTAATCTAACCCTAACCCTTGGCTGCATAGCGTATTTAACCCTAAGATCCTGTCTATAGTGTTTATTTCAAAGATCACCATACAATACTCTCTGAGTAGTATACTATTTGTTTTACCCGGTCTGTAATTTCTACCTTGTACAAGACTGTAAAAGAAGATTTTGCTTTATATATAAACTATAATGCTAATCTAGCAGAATTGCAGTGTGTAAAAATGCATCTTGGCTGCACATTTAACCCCATGTGACTTTATAACCATTATATGGAGATTTTTGACTGACATTTGTGTTAATTGCCATAGCAACTAGGAACTCAAATAAAACCCATCTGCCTGCTTGCTGCCTGTGTCTGTGCAATCTCTTACTCCCGCATTGCATCTCTCTGGCTCCTGATATGACAAGGCCGCCATGTCTCTGAAGCTACTAGTGACAGATCATGTTGTCAGTCTCCCAGACAAAAGAATAACCACGCCGATAATATATAGGGCCTGTGATTTTCTAAAATACACTTTCCCCTGGGGGACATTTCAATAACAGAGTGCTTACCGAGATCCTGGAAATGCTCCTTATTAGATGGAAAGGTGAGATGCATTAGGGGGAAAGCATTATGGAGTAAATGGCCAGTAACTAGGATCTACAAAATACAAGCCTAGCTTCTGACATCCATTTTAACCATGTGGGAACATTGAAACAATGGGGTCGATTCAGAGCCAGGTGACAATTCTCACTCCTTTTTTAGGAGAGTAAACTGCCATTGACTTTCATTGTCTACCAGGTGTAAAGTTTCACCTGGCTCTGAATCAGCCCCAAGGCAGACAATGAAAGTCAATGGCAGTTTTCTCTCCTGAAGAAAAAGTGAGAATTCTCATCTGGCTCTGAATCGACCCCAACGACTGGCTGTTTTTCTTCTATTATCTGCCTCCTGACCCCTACACAAGGAGTAGTTGTGGCAAATACATGGCTTATTTGCAATGAAAATCTCCAAGCGGTTTTTCTATATCTGTTGTACTATACTATGTAATACTTTGAAAAACTTAAAGTGGACCAACACCCAGGATTTTGACTATCCTGGGTTTTGGTCCACTTCAGGGGGGCACCCCGATTATAATGATCATTATACATTATCAGTGGCCCCGATATACAGTAGAGAAAGAACTTCGTACTAGCGCATGAAGTTGCCTATCTAGGTCAAATACATTTAAAGCAGTCCTAAACCTTCTGTGTGCCAAGGATGCTGCCGGTCCAAAGGAAGACTAAACTTACTTAACCTACTCCCTTACACCAGTAAGCTCTTCATCAGAGAGATACCCCCCTATTGCTAATGGATCATTATCCAATGTTCACAGGTGACCACCGTACAGCCACCCTCCTTCTAAGTGAGACGAGCATGCCAATCCTATTCACTGCAACGGCGTGTTCGATCCACTGTAAAGCTGTGGGGAACAGAAGGGGAGTAAGGATTTTTTATTTTTGCCTGGACAGACTCTTTAAAGCAGCCCAAAACCCTAGTAAACTGGCTCTAGAGCCCAATAGACTCCAGGGCCGGGTTACAGCTTGTATTGAAAAAAAAGGAGGGGAAAGAGCCACAAACCTCCTTGGGCTTCGGATGCCACAGGGGTGGTTTTGTGGATCTATTGTACTATATTCAAATATATTTACAGAAAAATATATTTTTCTGTATATATTCATTTACAATGTATATTGTAAATGAATAAATACTCAAGATAATACCCACACAAGAGTGAGTGGAATACAATAGATCCCAAGGTCCAAGGAGGTTTGTGGCTCTTTCCCCCCCTTTTTCTCATAAAATTACGGTACCCCATCGCCACCATACTAGGAGGGAACTCACCCACAAAAACTCCCTGAACATAACCCCCCCCCCCCCCTCTTTCTTACAGCTTGTATTGCCTACTGGACAACATATATATCTCACAGATTCGGATACAGCTTTAAAGAAGCTTTATTAAAGTTGACCAAAACTTGTCTATGTGAAACTCCCCAGATCACCTGCATCAACTCACCTCACCGTGGTCCTACGGCGCATGCACGGCCACTAGTCCAATCAGCGTGCTCGGAGCCGCAGAGCTAGGCACATCTTAGCAACGTCTTAGCTCAGCGGCTCCGAGCATGCTGGCGGCCGCAACAGCACACACCCTGCTAAAGGGATAGCGGGGATGCGGCCACGGCCCACGCATGCGCCGTTGCACCAGGATTTAGGTAAGTGTATCGGGCGTCCTGGGGGGTTTCACACAGCGGGGCATCCTTGTAGTATAGTAGCTTAGTACGTACTAGTAGTGCTCTGCCTGGTGGTGAGAGTGCAAAGGCCGCAACAGGGACTGGAGACAGCAGTGAGTACCTGGAGGGCGAAGCAAACTACAGGACAGATGCAATAATATTCATTGCCTGGCTGGGCATAGAATTCTATACGATGTGCTGCATGTAATTTTATTAATTGAAACAAAGGAGGGGTGGCAGCTGCTCAGACCATCTTATAACTAACCTGGGAGGTGCATGTGAGCAGGGCAATTAGGATACACAAGTCTTAAAGGGGCCACAGCACTTAACCCTGTTAGCTTGCAGACAAACCTATAATCTGTCTAAATCCGGTTAAAAAAGAAGCTGCACCACCAAGCGCCATGATGCCTCTGTCGGATTAGAGTTAGGACTGCACCTCACAGAGGCACCTTGGCACTTGGTGGTGCAGCTTCAGCATACCTCTGCAGACGTGTGTGGACCAAGACCTCTGTTTAACCAGATTTAGAGACAGATTATAGGTTTGTCTGCAAACTAATAGGGTTGAGTGCTATGGCTCCTTTAAGACTAATTTTATTAATTGCCACACTATTGTATCCGATTTTGTTGCATCTACAAGCTAAAATTTTTGTCCATTCTTCTTTGCAAAATAGCCCTAGCTATTAGCGTTTTGAACAGACAGTTTCAAGTCATACCACAGTTTCTGGGCATTGACAGGGCCATTCTAACACATCAATATGCTATGATTTCACCATTCTATTGCAGCTTTGGCAGTATGTTTAGGGTCATTGCCCTGCTGGAAGGTGAACCTGACTCAAGTCTTTTGCAGCCTCTAACAGTTTTTGCTCCAGAATTGCCCTATATTGAGCTCTATGCGTCTTCCCATTAACTGTGGCTTCCCAGTCACTGCTGAAAAAATACAATTCTGTGAAATACTCACCTGTAGAATTGGTGAATTGGTATTATAAGTATACAGTACGTCCTGCTCCAGATAGATTACTTACACTTGGGTTATCCTCCGCCAGATGGCGTTGCACTGCAGAGACATGCACAACAGGCTCCTCCCAGCCCCTCAAATACCCGGGGACCTCCCACAAATCCCCAGCATTGAAAAGCAGTGAACAAGAAGCCGGGAGAATTTAACCACCCAAAAACTGGTAACTCTAAATAACAACAATCACCATACAGGGGATCCAGAATAATGCAAAAACCAGGGTGGGGTGGAGCAGGACGTACTGTATACTTATAATACCAATTCTACAGGTGAGTATTTCACAAGTATTTCACAGAATTGTATTATTCTTAGTATACAGTACGTCCTGCTCCAGATAGATTACTTACACTTGGGACATCCAATAGCAGTGTCCATAAAGTAGGGTGGGATCCCCAATAAAAAAGGTAACAGCAGACAGTTTAAACCACTGCCGCCTGCAAAACCATGCGGCCAAAAACAGCAACAGCTGAGGCCCTAACATCAACCTTGTAAAACCTTGAAAAAAGCTATGAACAGAAGACCAAGTAGCGACCTTGCAAACATGTTCAACAGAAGCCTGGTGCTGGAAGGCCCAAGAGACACCAATAGTACGAGTAGAATGAGCAATAAGGTGGAAGGAAGGATTCCTCCCCTTAGCAGAATAGGCCTGAATCACAGCCTGACGGATCCATTTGCTGATAGTAGACTTGGCAGGAGCCAAACCCTTCCTAGGACCATAAGGGACCACAAAAAGAGCATCAGTTTTCCTGAAGGACGCAGATACTACTAGGTAATACTTCAGACACCTGACCACATCCAAGGAATGCAAAACCCTTTCCTTAGCATTGCTAGGATTAGGACACAATGAAGGAAGAACAATATCTTGATTCAAATGAAAGGCAGACACCACCTTAGGTAGAAAATCTCCCACAAATCCCCAGCATTGAAAAGCAGTGAACAAGAAGCCGGGAGAATTAAACCACCCAGAACCACTGGTAACGATAACAAGATAACAATCACCATACAGGGGATCCAGAATAATGCAACAACAGGGTGGGGTGGAGCAGGACATACTGTATACTTATAATACCAATTCTACAGGTGAGTATTTCACAGAATTGTATTATTCTTAGTATACAGTACGTCCTGCTCCAGATATAATACTTACACTTGGGACACCCAATAGCAGTGTCCATAAAGTAGGGTGGGATCCCCCAACAAAAAAAGGTGACAACAGGCAGTTTAAACTACTACCGCTTGCAAAACCTTGCGGCCAAAAGCAGCATCTGCTGAGGCCCTAACATCAACCTTGTAAAACTTCGAAAAGGTATGAACAGAAGACCAAGTAGCGGCTGTCACGCTCGGGGTAACTCCAGCCCTCTTAATAAGCTCACAACCCCCAATCTCCACAGCCAGCTTCACCTGTAGGAGCCCCCGCTTGCCGGGACGCAAGATACGCCTACCCGGGATCGGTTGCCCCCAGGACTTAATGGCTCAAAGGATGTAAGCTTATATGTGGGAGGACTGGAGAACCAATAGCAAGAGCGTGAGTGACGGAAGTCCAGAGACAGGCAATAGGTCGATAACGGGAAGGCAGAGATCGTAGCGGCACCAGGGGTCAGGCAAGACGTAGTCGGGGTTCAGGCAGAGGTCAGCAACTGGGGATCAGGATCTAGAAGTGTCAGTTCAGGCAAAGGTCGGCAACAAGGATTCAGGATCGAGAGGCGTCAATTCAGGCAGAGGTCGGCAACAAGGATTCAGGATCGAGAATGGTCGTACAATCAAATCGGCAATAGGCTAGACTTCACAGGAGTAGGTAACACAGGGTTCTGAGCGCTATCACAGGCAATTCACAACTGAGAGGGAATTGCCTTTATAGTGGCAAAACCGGCAGGATTGGACAGGGAGACAGTGGCTGGGATTGGTGCACATAGGATCTGGCGGCCGATTGGAGCACTGGCTCTGTAGTCTGATTGGTGAGCTCTGGGCTGATTGCCCCAGCTGAGCTTCCCAGGCAAACTGCTCAGTGCTGCACCTTCTAGACTTTGTTCTTTTAAACAGCCTCCGGTGGCCATTCTGAGTATTGCACCACCGGAAGACATGAGCTGACTGTATAGGCCAGCAAGCACAAGCTGAGTGACAATGGGCAAGGGGGAAGGACTTACTCGGCGACACATGCGCCATAGGGGATGGCAACTGAGGCATAAGCGGATCCTGGGCAGGAGGAACCCGAGCCCGTTGCCTAGGGACACCACGGGCACGGGTAGAAGGTAAGTTATTCGTGACACTACCCCCCCCTTCACGAGGGGCCTCCGGACCCTCACCAGACTCCACAGGACAACCGCCCCGAATAGTTCTGACAGACTTCAATGAAGATACACGAGGTACCCTCCTGGATGGAGAGGCAGGCGGACAAACAAACTCTGAGACCAGGGTTGCCCCAACAGTGATGCTAGCGCAGTGTTCTTCACAGTGTGGGCCCCATCCTGTCAGTTCCCCAGTTTCCCAATTAAGGGTAGGGTTGTGCATCTTCAACCAAGGGAACCCTAAGACAACCGGGGTTTCAGGGCAGTCAAATACAAAAAATTCAAGATTCTCAGAATGGGAGGGTCCCACAACTAGGCTGATAAAAGGGGTTTTGGAGGTTACTATTCCTCCACGAACAGAAATATTATTTACAGCCAACATCTGGAGGGGCTTCCCAAGGGGTATTAATGGAATGCCTAAGGCGGTCACTATGGATTTATCCAAAAAGTTGCCCACTGCTCCGCTATCGACTAGAACGGGGATGGATTTCCTGGATAATTCCCAAGCCACAGTAACAGGTAACAACATCTTATTTCTGTGAAGGGAAGTTACCTGACCGTCCTGATAAACTTTCTCAGTCTTGTCAGGACGTTGCAATCCCGCCAAAGGTTTTTTATTGGGGCAGGTCCTAACCAGGTGACCAGAAGTCCCACAGTACATGCATAGGCCTAAGGTGCGACGTCTACTCTTTTCATTAAGAGAAAGGTGAGTAGCACCAAGCTGCATAGGCTCATCAGGGGGAGAAGATGAGACCTCTCCAACAGTGGATGACTCCCAATGAGAAGATTCCCGGAAGTCAGAATGATTCTTCTCCATATGTCTCTCCTGTAGCCGTCTGTCAATTTTAATGGCCATAGGCATGAGTTCATCCAGGCTTCTGGGGTAGGGAAAATTCGTTAGAACATCCTTAATACTCTCTGAGAGACCAATACGATACTGACTACAGAGAGCAGGATCATTCCAATGGGATTCAATTGCCCAGCGGCGGAATTCAGCGCTATATTCCTCTGCTGAACGCTTCCCCTGTTTCAGGCTACGAAGCCTGGCATCGGCGGTCGAAGTCTTGTCTGGGTCAGAATACAGAATCTCCATGGAGGAGAAAAAAGCTGCGACAGTTTGCAAGGCCTCATCAGTGGGCGCTAAGCCAAACGCCCAGGACTGTGGATCACCCTGGAGCAGAGAGATAACCAGACCAACCCTCTGCAATTCGGTGCCCGAGGAGTAGGGCCGTAGTCTGAAATAAAGTTCACACGAGTTCCTGAAGTTGGAAAATCTTTTTCGGTCCCCATTAAATTTTTCAGGAAGGGGAACCTTCGGCTCGACAAGAGGTAAGGATGAAGGTGGTGCAGCCGGCTGGCGATCTTGATTAGCCACACGTTGGGACAAGTAGTTAATGGCGGTACCCATGCCATGCACTTGTTGTTCAAGTCGCTCAAAATCAAAACTCTCCTGAGTGGCTACTCGCTGGGCCAGCTGGTTGATGGCGGTGGCCAAAGCTTGCACCTGCTGTACCAGGTCATCCATTTTTGGGCCTGTGATAATGTCACGCTCGGGGTAACTCCAGCCCTCTTAATAAGCTCACAACCCCCAATCTCCACAGCCAGCTTCACCTGTAGGAGCCCCCGCTTGCCGGGACGCAAGATACGCCTACCCGGGATCGGTTGCCCCCAGGACTTAATGGCTCAAAGGATGTAAGCTTATATGTGGGAGGACTGGAGAACCAATAGCAAGAGCGTGAGTGACGGAAGTCCAGAGACAGGCAATAGGTCGATAACGGGAAGGCAGAGATCGTAGCGGCACCAGGGGTCAGGCAAGACGTAGTCGGGGTTCAGGCAGAGGTCAGCAACTGGGGATCAGGATCTAGAAGTGTCAGTTCAGGCAAAGGTCGGCAACAAGGATTCAGGATCGAGAGGCGTCAATTCAGGCAGAGGTCGGCAACAAGGATTCAGGATCGAGAATGGTCGTACAATCAAATCGGCAACAGGCTAGACTTCACAGGAGTAGGTAACACAGGGTTCTGAGCGCTATCACAGGCAATTCACAACTAAGTGGGAATTGCCTTTATAGTGGCAAAACCGGCAGGATTGGACAGGGAGACAGTGGCTGGGATTGGTGCACATAGGTTCTGGCGGCCGATTGGAGCACTGGCTCTGTAGTCTGATTGGTGAGCTCTGGGCTGATTGCCCCAGCTGAGCTTCCCAGGCAAACTGCTCAGTGCTGCACCTTCTAGACTTTGTTCTTTTAAACAGCCTCCGGTGGCCATTCTGAGTATTGCACCACCGGAAGACATGAGCTGACTGTATAGGCCAGCAAGCACAAGCTGAGTGACAATGGGCAAGGGGGAAGGACTTACTCGGCGACACATGCGCCATAGGGGATGGCAACTGAGGCATAAGCGGATCCTGGGCAGGAGGAACCCGAGCCCGTTGCCTAGGGACACCACGGGCACGGGTAGAAGGTAAGTTATTCGTGACAGCGGCCTTGCAAACTTGTTCAACCGAAGCCTGGTGCTGGAAGGCCCAAGAGGCACCAATAGCACGAGTAGAATGAGCAGTAAGACGGAAGGGGGGACTCTTCCCCTTACCAGAGTAGGCCTGAATCACAGCCTGATGAATCCATTTGCTAATAGTAGACTTGGCCGGAGCCAAACCCTTCCTAGGACCAGAGGGGACCACAAAAAGAGCATCAGTCTTCCTGAAGGCCGCAGTGACTACCAGGTAATACTTCAGACACCTGACCACATCCAAGGAATGCAGAACCCTTTCCTTAGCGTTGCTAGGATTAGGACACAATGAAGGAAGAACAACATCCTGATTCAAATGAAAGGCAGACACCACCTTTGGCAGAAAATCTGGCTTAAAGCGGAACACCACCTTGTCCTGGTGTCTCTCGTAGTATGGGGGCTGAATAGACAACGCTGCCAGCTCCGATACACGCCTGACCGAAGTGATAGCCACCAGAAAAACCACTTTGAGGGTAAGTACAGCCAAAGCAGCATCATGAATAGGCTCAAAGGGAGCACCCAGCAAGGCAGACAAAACCAGGTTCAAGTCCCAAACAGGAACCGTAGGCTTACGTGGGGGACGCACGTGAGTGACCCCCTGAAAGAAGGTCTTAACCAAGTGATGCTGAGCAAAGGACTTCTGAAAGAAGACAGACAGGGCAGAAACCTGACCCTTCAGAGTACTGAGTTTTAAACCCAACTCTAATCCATGTTGTAAAAATTCCAGAATCCTAGGAATGAAGAACTCCCTGCAGGGAAGAGACCTAGACTCACACCAGTCTATGTAGGAATGCCATACCCTGTAATAGATGGCAGAAGAAGTTTTCTTCCTAGCCTGTACCATGGTATCCATCACTGAGGCAGACAAGCCTTTCTCCATCAAGATGGAGGTTTCAGCAGCCAAGCCGTCAAAACCAGAGTTTGTAAATTGGGATGGCGTAAGGAGCCCTGAGTGAGTAGATCTGGTGCCTCTGGCAGGACGTACTGATCTACTGCCATTTGTACCACGTCTGCGAACCACACTCTTCTTGGCCACCTTGGGGCCACTAGAATCACTGGCACCTTTTCCAGGGCAATCTTGCGCAGAACCCTGCCCAGCAGGGGGAACGGGGGAAATACATACAGGAGCCGAAACTTCTTCCAAGACAATGACAGAGCGTCTGTGGCCACGGCTAGAGGATCCTGAGACAGGGAGACAAAGGCCGGGAGCTTGCGATTGTGACGGGATGCAAACAAATCCACATCCGGTAGACCCCAACGGTGACACAGGGACTGAAATACCCTGTTGCAGATGGACCACTCCCCCTGACAGGAAGTCCCCCTGCTCAGAGTGTCTGCTAGGAGATTCTCCACCCCCGGGATGTAAACGGCCGAAATGCATTGAACATTGGCCTCCGCCCATGACAGAATCCGCAACACTTCCTGGAGGGCACCCTTGCTCCGGGTCCCTCCCTGATGATTGATGTAGGCAACCGCTGATCTGTTGTCTGAGCGCACCTGAACAGACAGTCCCTGCAGGTGATCGGTCAACTGCTCCAGAACCAACCTGACCGCCCGTAGTTCCAGAATGTTGATGGGTAAATGGGCCTTCTGAGGGCCCCACCTGCCCTGGAACCTCAGGGACTTCCAGAATCCCCCCCAACCTGACAGACTGGCATCCGTAGTGACCGTCTCCCAGGAGGGGGCTAGAAAGGACCTGCCCTTTAGCAAATTCTTGTGGTCTAGCCACCACGAGAGGGACCTTATGACCAACGGGGGAAGCACACAAACCCTGTCCAGGGACGCAGGATCCTTGTCCCATACCGAGAGGAGGTGAAGCTGCAGAGGCCTCGAATGGAACTGAGCAAAGGGCACCGCCTCGAAGCTCGCCACCATCAGACCCACCAGCTGCATTCCCTCCCTGAGGGAGAGCTGGGGGCACGAGAGCAGGGACCGCACCTGCGCAGTCAGGGCTTCCACCTTCTGTTGGGGAAGGAATATTCGTGACTGAACCGTATCCAGAATCATCCCCAGGAATGGGGTCACCGACGAAGGGGACAGAGAAGACTTGGGGTGATTGATCACCCAGCCGAAGGACTCCAAGGTGGACACCACCCGCTGAGTGTCCAGCTCCGCCTGCTGTAGGGGCCATGAGGCGATGAGGATGTCGTCCAGGTAGGGCAGCACTCGAATGCCCCCTGACCTTAACAAGGACATCACTCCCGCCAGCACCTTGGTGAACACTCTGGGAGCTGAAGTGAGGCCAAAGGGAAGAGCCACAAATTGGTAGTGTTGATCTTTCAACTCGAACCTGAGAAACCTTTGATGTCCCGGAAACACAGGGATGTGAAGGTAAGCATCTTTGATGTCCACAGTCGTCATAAAATCCCCTGGGCGCAGAGAGCCAATGGCAGAGCGCAGAGTTTCCATGCGAAAGCGCTTGTGCTTGACAAATTTGTTGAGGATCTTTAAATCCTGAATAGGCCTGACTGACCCATCTCTCTTGGGTACTGTGAAAAGGTTGGAGTAGAACCCTTCTCCCAATTCTCTCAAGGGAACCTGGCAAATAACTCCCAGATCCAGAAGGCCTTGCACTGCCTGCATCAGGACCTGAGCCGATACCGGGTCCTGGGGGATCCGGGACCTGATGAATCTTGAGGGGGGCCGCACAGCAAACTCTATTTTGTAGCCAGAGGTAACTACGTCCTGAATCCACCGGTCTGAGACTTGGTGCCTCCAGACATGCGCAAAGTGCTGTAGCCGTTCCCCCACCCTGGCGGGCGAGGGCACCCCATCATGCCTGAGGGGTCTTGGGAGGGGCTTTGGGTTTGGTCCCCCAGGAGGAGCCGGGGCGTCGCCCCCTGCTCCTATGCCAGGAGTCTGCACGAGCCCCCGCGAAGGACACCCCTATCCCCTGCTTAACACTTCTGTAGGGGGCTGAAAGGGGGCCCTGGTTCCGAAAGGGCCGAGGCTGCCTGTGGTAACTTACCTCCTTTAGCAAAGAGGTCTAGGCGGTCCCCAAACAGGCGCAGGCCCTTAAATGGAAGCCCAGTAAGGGCTTTCTTAGTAGCATTGTCAGCCGCCCACTGGCGCAGCCATACCGCGCGGCGTATAGCCGCCGCCAAGGCGGAAGATCTGGCACACAGCCTAATAGCATCATCCGATGCAGACAGGATAAAGTTCACAAACACATCACAGTTAGACAGTGCATTAATAGCATCAGTAGCCAACTCATCTGGGCCGTCAAGTGCATTCCTGACCATGGCCCTGAGCGCCACAGCAGTAATGGCCAAGGTGCAAACCAGGCACAGCGCTGCCCCTCCAAATGCAAAGGCATGGCATGCCAATTGGTCAATGCGCCGGTCCTCAGAATCCCGCAGCGTAGTGGTGTCGGGGGAGTGCATAATAGAGGTGTTAGACAGCCCTAAAATAGGAGCATCGACCTTGGGGGGCGATGACCAGCACTTGACCATATCAGCAGGAAATGGATACTTCCTGTCCAAACTCTTAGGGATCCCGGGAAGTCTACTGGGATGTTCCCATTCCTTCAACACTAGTTTGTTGAAATGGGTTTGCTCAGGAAATTCCAATCGAGCCTTAGCAGTATGAAATAGCTCGCCCCTTTGCCTGGGAGCCGCAACAGGGGGAGAGATGGACAAAACTTCAAAAATCTGAAGCAGTAGTTTGTCAGTATCATCCGGGGTCCAGTGGTCAGAACCGGAATCGTCATGACCCCTTGACTTCTCATCAGAAGACTCTGAGTCAGAAAATAGCTCCCCTTCGTCCGAAGGGGTATGGCCATAAAAATGTGAAAACTCCTCAGGCTCCGTAGGGAAGGGAGCAGAATCAGGGATTATGTGGCGCGTTTTAGCAGTGGCCTTGCACGCTAGAGAACTAGCAAGCAATTTCTCAACACTGGCCAGTATAGTAGTCACATCAGGATGAGAATCCCCGCTTGTATTGGGGGTTAGACTCAGGCTTGGGGGAGTAGGTGAAGTGAGGCGAGGTGCAGGCCCAGCCACAGGAGGGGTGGGAAGTACCATTAGCACCTGCTGTGCACAAGGGATGCAGACCCGTGCATTGCCACCGCTGATAGGTGAGACCCCACAAGCTACACACAGACGGGCTTGTCCTGAGGGAACCCCGTTCACAATATCCTGGGATGCTTCCATATGGTGATTAATGGGCACAATAGGCCAGTAGGGATTGACGCTATAAGCTACCCTGGATGCCCCAAAGACCCGCAGGGAAGTGGGAGTAATTATACTAGGTCCACTGGTAATTAAACCGGGCCGGGAGAAGCCACTGGATTCGATCGTCTGAAAGACATAATAGGAATAGGGATGTCAGAGCCATGCGCAGTGAGCAAAAAAGAAGAAAAAATCGCCCGCGAGGGCACTTACAGACCTAGGGAGGAGGAGGACCACTACACATGTGCGCGTGACCAGCATCAAAAAGGCGCCAAGAACCTCGAAGGGCGGGCCAGAGCGGCTGTGACGCGGAGCGCGCCAAACCGGGTGACCCCCCCCCGAAGAGCGCGAAGCTCTGAGATAGTTTCAACATTGTCAGAAGAGCGAAGTGTATGGCACACTTAGAAAAAGATTTGCCAATGAAGACGTAGCAGCGTCTGAGGCGACGCCGCCGCTTGACGCAGCACATTCAACAAGGGAAGGAGTGCGCGTGGCGGCGACAGATGCATAATAAAAAATTCAACAGCGCAGCACTGACACCAGGAATACCAGTCAAAGACAGTACTAAGGCCATAAGTGTGTAAACATACACTGAGACCACCACACACACCCCCCCCCCTTTCTTTCCCCCTGGACTATGGGGGGAACGAGGGAGGATGGCGACCCTTTGTACAGGGCCCACCGCTACACGGGGCATGGAGCAATAGCACGGGAGGGGCATCCTCTAGAGGCTCACCATCAGCCTAACCCGCCTACCCTTTGGTGGGAGACTGCGGTGGAGCATGGCTTCATAAGCACCCAAGGTGCTGCCTACCTTCACCCGACCGACGCAGCCCGAGCTGGGAGGCACATCACAGGGAGGACGGGTGGGAATAGTCCAACAGGGCCGCAGGCTTTGATAGCCCCGCTCACCTGCGAGAGAGTGACACATCATGTCTTCGCAGTCAGCACTGCAGAGAAATCTGGGGATTTGTGGGAGGTCCCTGGGTATTTGAAGGGCCGGGAGGAGCCTGTTTTTTTGCATGTCTGCAGTGCAGCGCCATCTGGCGGAGGATAACCCCCCAAGTGTAAGTATTATATCTGGAGCAGGACGTACTGTATACTAAGAATAGACTACTGACAGAAGACAGACAGGGCAGGACCCTGACCCTTCAAAGTACTGAGTTGGAGACCCGACTCCAACCCATGCAGTTAAAACTCCAGAACCCTGGGAACTGAGAACACCCGACAGGGAAGAGACCTAGACTCACACCAGTCAATGTAGGTACGCCATACCCTATAATAGATGAAAGAAGAAGTCTTCTTCCTAGCCTTCACCATGGACTCAACCACCGAGGCAGACAAGCCTTTCTCCATCAAGATGGAGGTTTCAGCAGCCAGGCCGTCAAGCCAGAGTTTGTAATTGGAATGGCGTAAGGGGCCCTGAGTGAGCAGATCTGGCACTCCTGGCAGAACGTACTGATCTACTGCCATCTGCACCACGTCTGCGAACCACACTCTTCTTGGCCACCTGGGGGCCACCAGAATCTTGCGCAGGACCCTGCCTAACAGGGGGAATGGAGGAAAGACATACAGAACAGAATGTCCTGCCATGACATTACTAAAGCATCCGTGGTCACGGCCAGAGGATCCTGGGACAGGGAGACAAGGGCCGGGAGCTTGTGACTGTGACGGGACACAAACAGATCCACATCTGGTTGGTCCCCACGGTGACACAGAGATTGAAACACCCTGTTGCAGAGGGACCCCCCTGGAATGTATACCGCTGATATGCAGGGAACATTGGCCTCCACCCAGGTCAGGATCAGAGACACTTCTTTGAGGACCCTCTTGCTCCGGGTCCCTCCCTGATGATTGATGTAGGCAACTGCCGTCAGATTGACCGAGCGCCCCTGAACAGGCAGGCCCTGAAGATGAGTAGTCAAGCGAGCCAGAACTAACCTGATCGCTCACAGTTTCAAGACATTGGTAGGTGTATGGGCCTCCTAAGGGCCCCACCTCCCCTGGAACCACAGGGACTTCCAGAACCCCCCCCCCCAACCTGATAGACTGGCATCCGTGGTGACCGTCTCCCAGGAAGGGGCAAGAAAGGATCTGCCCCCCAACAGGTTCCTTGAGTCCATCCACTACAAGAGGGACCTCCTTACCAGGGGGGAAAGCACACAGACCCTGTCCAGGGATGCTGGGTCCTTGTCCCATACAGACAAGGTGGGACTGAGCATAAGGGACCGCTTCGAAGCATGCCATCATCAGGCCCACCAGCTGCATCCCCTGCCTGGTGGAGGGACGGGGACAGCTAGGAGGGACTGAGCCCGTGCAAACAGATTGTCCACTTTCTGCTGAGGAAGGAAGATCCTTGACTCCAGAATGGACACCACCAGCTGAGTATCCAACTTAGCCTGATGTAGAGACTGGGAAGTGATGAGGACGTCCAGGTAGGGCAGCACGCGGACGCCCCTTGGTCTCATCAGAGACATCACCTCCGCCAGCACCTTGGTGAGCACTCTGAAAGCTGAAGAGAGGCCAGATGGCAAGGCCACAAATTGGCAGTGTTTGTCTTCCAACGCGAATCTGAGGAACCTTGGTGTCCTGAAAACACAGGGATGTGAAAATAAGCATCTTTGATCTCCACAGACGGCATGAAGCCCCCGGGGCGCAAGGAGCTGATGGCCGAGCGCAGAGTTTCCATGCAGAAAACGCCTGTACTTGACGATTTGCTGAAGATCTGTAAATCCAGAATGGGCCAGACTGACCCATCCTTTTTGGGAACTGTGAAAAGGTTGGTGTAGAGTCCCTTGCCTCTGTCTGTTAAGGGAAATCTGCAAATGACCCCCAGACCCCGCAGGCCTTGCACAGCCTGCGCCAACACCTGAGCAGAAGCAGGAACCAGGAGTACCAGGGACCTGATAATCTTGGGGGAGGCCGCACAGCAAACTCTATCTTGTAGCCAGAGGACACTACCTCCTGAATCAACCGGTCTGAGGCGTGATGCCTCCAGACTTGAGCAAGGTGCCGCAGCCGTTCCCTCACCCTGATGGGCGAGGGCGCCCCATCATGCTTGAGGGGACTTGGGAGAGGATTTGGGCTTAGCCCCCCCCGGAGGAGCCAGGGTGTTGTCTGCTGCTCCTGGGACAGGAATCTGCGCGAGCCCCCGCGAAGGACACCCCTGGTTCCTGTTTAACACCATGGTAGGGGGTAGAAGGGGGGCCCTGGCCCCGAAGGGGCCGAGACAGCTGCCTGCGCTGGGGTAACTTACCTCTCTTACCAAACAGGTCTAGACGGGCCCCAAACAGGCGTAGCCCCTTAAAAGGAAGCCCAGTAAGGGCCTTCTTCGCAGCATTGTCAGCACCCCACTGTAGCAGCCAGACCAAGCGACGTATAGCCACCACGAGGGCAGAAGTTCTTGCACACATTCTGATGGTGCCATCCAATGCTAATAGGACAAAATTTACAAACACATCACAACTGGAGAGTGCATTAAACACCTCACAAGGGAGATCATCAGGGGCACTATCAAGCATTTTTCTGATGAGGGTTCTAGTGGCCCCAGCAGTAATGGCAGAGGCACAGACCGGGCGCAGCGCCATCCCCGCACATGCAAAGGCGTGGGAGGCCAGCAGGTCAATGCGCCGGTCCTCAGCATCCCGAAGGGTAGTAGAATCAGGGGGATGCATGACAGGGGTGTTAGATAGCCCTATGATCGGGACATCCACCTCGGGGGGGGATGACCAACATTTAACCACCTCAGGGGGAAAAGGATACTTCCTATCCCAATCCCTTGGAACCCCGGGAAGTTTACTGGGGCATTCCCATTCATTGAGTACAAGGGTATGGAAATGTGCCTGCTCTAGAAATTCCAAACGTGATGTTGCTGTATGGAAACGCTCCCCTCTTTGCCTGGGAGCCTCACCAGGGAGAGAGATAGACAGAACCTCAAAGATCTGGATCAATAATCTGTCAGTGTCATCCGGGGCCCAGGGGTCAGAGCCAGAATCGTCATGACCCCTCGGTCTCTCATCAGATGAGCCTGAGTCAGAAAAGAGCTCTCCTTCATCAGAAGGGGTATAGCCACACAGATTCATAAACTCCTGAGATCCCATAGGGAAAACAGTAACATAAGGCGTCAAGTGTCGCTTCTTACCAGGGCCCTTACGCACTAAAGACCTCGCAATAATCTGTTCTCGCAATAGGCAGTCTAGAAGACAAATCAGGCTGAGAATCCCCACTTGTATGCGACTCAGCAGGAGTGAGATTTAAGCTTGGGGGAGTAGGTGCGGTGAAACGAGGTGCAGCCACTGGCAGGCCAGATTGCAAGGCCAGCGCTTGCTCAGCACAGGGTACGCAGACCCATGCCTTGTCAGCGTCAGCATGAGGTTGTCCACACGCCATACACAGCCGGTCTTGTCCCAAAGGGACCCCGGTCACATTATCCTGAGATGCCTCCATATGGTGATTATTAGGCACAATATGCCAGTAGGGATTGATGCTATAAAGCAACCCTGGATGCCCCAATGACCCGCTAGGGAAGTGGGAGTAATTTTACAAGGCCCGACTATCAATTACACAGGGCCGGGAGAAGCCAATGGATTCACCCGTCTGAAAGAAACAATGAGAAGAAAGGGTGTCAGAACCGAAAACACTACAATGAGTATAAAGCCGCCCGCGAGGGCACTTACGGACCACGGTAAGTAAGAACGTCACACGCGCACGCGACCTGACAACATGGCGCAGAGTACCTTGAAGTGCGGGCTAGAGCGAGCCGTGATGCGGGGCGCGCCAGGCCAGGCCCCGCCCCCCTGATGAGCGCGAAGTCCAATAAGCAGGCAATGAGGACGCAGAAGCGTCTGAGGTAACGCTGCCGCCCGGCGCAGAACATCCAAATGAAGGAAAAGGCACGCGCCGCGGCGGCATTTGCAAGAGTAAAAAGACAAGTCAGCGCGGCGGCTGACACCACATATACAAGTCCAAAAGACATTACAAAAAGCCATATGCACGTAATCATGATACACTGACACCCACGCCCCCTCCCCCTTTCTTTCCCCCCGAAGGCTACAGGGAGAATGAGGGAGGATGGCGGGCCTTTGTACAGGGCCCACCGCTACCGGGGCATGGGACAATAATGCGGGAGGGGCATCCCATAAAGGCTCACCATCAGCCTATACCGCCTACCCTTTGGTGGGGGACTGCGGTGGAGCAGCGCTCCATAAGAACGCATGGTGCCGCCTACCTTCACCCGACCAGCGCAGCCCAGGCTGGGAGGCACATCACACGAAGGACGGGTGGGAATAGTCCAACAGGGCCGCAGGCTAATAGCCCCGCTCACCTGCGAGAGAGTGATAACTTCATGTCTTCGCAGTAAGCACTGCAGAGAAATCTGGGGATTTGTGGGAGGTCCCCGGGTATTTGAGGGGCCGGGAGGAGCCTGTTTTGCATGTCTCTGCAGTGCAGCGCCATCTGGCGGAGGATAACCCAAGTGTAAGTAATCTATCTGGAGCAGTACGTACTGTATACTAAGAATAGGCCTCCACACAGTATGACGCTGCTACCACATTTCACGGTAAGGACGGTGTGTTCTGGGTGATGTGTAGTGCTAGCTTTCCTCAACACATACCATTTGCATTTTAGTCCAAAAATGTTAACTTTAACCGGTGTCTTCTGACCTGAGCACCTTCTACCACATGCTTGCAGTGTTCCCTACATGGCTTGAGGCAAAATGCAAATTGGCCTACCTTTAGCTTGCTTATTGCCACTCTACCAGATAGGTGGATCTGGTTCCTGTGGACAGATTCTCCCACCTCCCACCTGAGCTGTGGATCTCTGCAGATGCTCCAGAGTGGGCCTCTTGGCTGCTTCTCTAAGTAGTGCTCTTTTTACCTGGGCTGTCAGTTTAGATGGAAGGCCATGTGTTGGTAGGTTTGCAGTCGTGCAATGCTCCTTCTGATGATGAATGATTGATTAATCAGTGCTCTATTAGATGTTCAAAGCTTGCAATATTTTTTTTATAATCTAACCCTGCAATATACTTCATCACAAATATATCCATAATCTCTCTGGTGTGTTCGTTGGTTTTCACGATGCTGTTTGTTCACTAACATTCTCTAACAAACTTCTGCGGTCTTCACAGTAAAGCTGTAGTTATTTTGAGATGAAATGACATACAGGTGGGTGATTTACTAGGCAGGGGTTTTCTGAAGGCAATTAATAACACTGGATTTTATCTAGTGGTATCAATGTACAGGGGGCTGAATACATATGCACGCCACACTTTTCAGATTTTTAGTTTTTTTAAAATGTGGCAAAACATATATCATGTATTTAAGCTTAACCCTTTTGTTGCCAAGCACGTAACACCTACGTGCTGGCTTGGCTGGGCCTTAAGTGCCAAGCCCGTAGGTGTTACGTGCTTGACTTTCCTCGCTTCTAGTTTAAAAAATAAAAATCAAAAATACTCACCTGACCCCTTGTTGGATCCGGCCGGGTCTCCTCTTTAATTTGGTGCCATCCGATCCCCCGTGGGGGGTCGGATGGCTCCAGGAGAGCCCCCGGAATAGGCCCCCCCCCCCCGCTTCTGCAGCAGCAGCTGCTAACTGTAAAAAAAAATAAAAAATAAAAATGACATTCACTTACCTGTGTGTGCGCTGGCTCCCGCTGTCCCTCCTCTTCACCTGGGGGGCCTCCGATCCCCCCCCAGGACTTACCGATCTTCAGGAGAGAGCCTGGGAGGCTCTCTCCTCTCTTCTTCACGATGGTGGCCGCCATCTTGCCTCTAAGCCCCGCCCCCTTGGGGGCGGGGCTTATGACGTCATCCCGGTCCCGATCACCGGCTTCAGCTTTCTCAGCTTCTCAGATGCCGGTGATCGGTGCCCTGGAAGGAGGTGACAGGAGATCCTCTGATCTCCTGCCTTCTCCTTCTCTGGATGCCGATCACAGGCATCTGTCAGCTGAGCGGCGAGGGACAAGAGCTTGCAATCGAAGGTAAGTACAGTTAAAAAAAATTTTTTTTTTTTGAATAAAATACTTTTTATTATTGTGTGGTGGTTTTTTTTCACATTAACTCTTTGTGAGCTGGTAAGGGGTCCATGAGACCCCTTATACCAGTTCACAAGGCTGGGGGGGTGGCAAGTCACCTGCCCTAGCGGGTGGCTTGCCATTGACCCCCGCACCCCCATTACCTGCCTCCCCAAAGGCCAGGGGGGGGCAGAAGAGCCCGGGCCCACATAGGCTATGTGGGCTCGTAGGCTGCAGGGTGGGGGGGCCACCAAAGCTGGCCCCCCCACTCTGTGCCTACAAGCCCCCATAGCTGGTCCCGGGCTGGTTACTTTGGGTAAGGGGGACCCCACGTCATTTTTTTTTTTGGATTTTGAAGGGTTTTTAACCCTTCAAAATCCAAAAAAAAATGGGGTCCCCCTCCCCGGGAAGGGGGACCCTATGTCATTTTTTTTTTTAATTAACCATTTGTCATCCAGCAGCTATAAAAGGCTTCTGGGCAGGAAAGGGTGTCTACCTATACATATGTGGTATCGCTGTAACCGGGAGAAATTGGGGTTTCTCACGCAATAAGATTTTATTGACAAACTTACATTTTTTATTACAAAAAAACTCTACAAATTGTAAAAAAATGTTTTTTTTTTGTTTTTTTTCACACATTTCACCCAAAAAAATTGAGAATACACCTAAAAAATACAAACAAGACATTTCATGTTAAAGCCCAGACTCTGTTGAAAAAAACAATATATAATTTTCCTGGGAAATCCCTGGAAATCCTTTCAAAAATGACAGTTGAACATGTGTAGCGCGAAACAGTGAAACTCAGTCTGGCAACAGGGAGTGGGAAATGCTGCAGGTAGGCTGGCAGCGAAAGGGTTAAACCAAGAACAAGAAGGTCCCACTCCTTCCAAGACACCCACCAAAATATGGCACCACTACTTGTAATATAATAAAAAATATGTATTTATTGGTAACAAAGTCACATTAACTACAATACACTACATGTATTTAAGCTTCACAAACACTTACTACTTTGGCCTCAATTCAATAGGAGATCTCATGGTAGTAAAAAATTCACTTTATGAGAAAAAAAGCAAGAGAATTTCACTGTTCACCATATAGGAAGGCAATGAAAGTCAACGGCATGTTTTACTACAGTATAAAAAGGAGTAAAAAGTTTCATCATTTTCTTAGAAGTAAAAAAGTTGATTTTCATTGTCTTCCAAGTTGGTGATTCAGCAACAGTGACATTCCCCGTCTTTTTTCTCAGTAAGTGACTTTTTTACTACCGTGAGAATTGTTTCCAACTCTTATTGAATAGAGGCCTTTATGTTGATTATTTGTTGGTCTATCACAAACTGATCAGATGTCTCTCTTTACGTGGGACAGTCCCACTTTGAAGCCCACTGTCCCTCCAAAAACTCTGGAAATGTCCCACTTTGCTGACATGGTGAAGACTGTCCCACCAAATGCAGAAAGCTGAATGTCTGGGTCGTGTACTGCTCTGAATAGTTGGTTGAATAGTGGTAGTAGAATGCCTGGACTTCTGAGCATTTGGTCAATCACCAACTTTTATGGACCAAATATTCCTAGAGCATGTGACCAGCAATTAAGCCACATGCTATACCACACCCCTACCGTGCCCATCACCCACAAAATGGTTTAAACTGTCCCACTTTGAGAACCCCAAAAAATGGTCAGTTTAGTCTATCAACAGAAAGGATCAATAATCCCAGCTTCAGATTTTGCTCACAGAGCAAACACTCCAGTAACATTTTGACATTCTGATGCGAGCCACTTACCTTTGACAATCTGTTTGGCGCAGTTACTGTACACTTGCTCCTGGGTGGTGTTTGGGGGTAGGACTTTGTCGAAGATATATGGTTTCCCTTGCTGCAGAGAACAGAAAACACATCATTGGAACAATCGGTTGTGAAAGCTTCTAAGAGCCAGAACATTCCCATTGTGTGTCAGTAATCCCCTCTACCCCATCACACGCAGACATACACAAAGCATCAGCACAGCACAGTCCTATTCACTCCAAGAAAATGTTACCTAAAGCCGAGTAAGAGCTAAACCTGGGATACATAACCATTCTTGGAGTCAGGCTCAGGTATGTTTAGCCTAAAGATTAGGGGCCTAACTACCATTACATAAGCCAGGGATGCTCAACTTGAAGAGCATGGGCAATATAAGCGATTTGAAATGGTCACAGGCCACAATTAACAGGTTTCATTTTAAATAGCATAGTAAAGATTTTCTACACATTAGAATACCCACTGTCTCCACAAACTCCATAGATTTTTATTTATTCATAGGCCCTTCATTCACACCACCCCAGTACCACCTATATATCTAACAATCCCTACATGCTACCAATACACATGCTGATCGCCTCACCTCTCCAAATATATGGTTCCCATATTTATAGTCCATCCTCCATCAATTCCAAATCTTAATTGTATTTCCAATACTCAACCCATCAACACCTACCAATGCTAAACATACAATAACTTATAGAAAAAACTCTTATCTAGTTATGATGCCAGAGATTTCACTCAGGGGTTGTGTTGCACTATCAATGTCACTATCAGGGGCAGACTGGGGCTAAAAAATGGCACACCGGCCCTGCTGTACTGTTCCTGGCCCAGTATAGAATCCCAATGTCACATTATATATAAACCTTATTTTTCGTTCCACAGCACGCACCCAGGGTTTAGAGGACAAGATAAGAAAGAAAATATTCTGAACCAAATGGTGTGATAAAATCACCCCATTACAGTCAGTGAGCGGCATCCCTCATTACAACCATTAAGTAGCATCCCTCATTACAGCCAGTGGGGGCATCCCTCATTACAGATTACAGCCAGTGGGGGCATCCCTCATTACCACCATTAAGTAGCATCCCTCAGTACAGCCAGTGGGGGCATCCATCAGTACAGCCAGTGGGGGCATCCATCAGTACAGCCAGTGGGGGCATCCCTCAGTACAGCCAGTGGGGGCATCCCTCAGTACAGCCATTAAGTAGCATCCCGCATTACAGCCAGTGGGGGCATCCCGCATTACAGCCAGTGGGGGCATCCATCAGTACAGCCAGTGGGGGCATCCATCAGTACAGCCAGTGGGGGCATCCCTCAGTACAGCCAGTGGGGGCATCCCTCAGTACAGCCAGTGGGGGCATCCCTCAGTACAGCCAATGGGGGCATCCCTCAGTACAGCCATTAAGTAGCATCCCTCATTACAGCCAGTGGGGGCATCCCTCAGTACAGCCATTAAGTAGCATCCCGCATTACAGCCAGTGGGGGCATCCCGCATTACAGCCAGTGGGGGCATCCCGCATTACAGCCAGTGGGGGCATCCCGCATTACAGCCAGTGGGGGGCATCGCACATTACAGCCAGTGGGGGCACCGCACATTAAAGCCAGTGGGGGCATCCCTCAGTACAGCTTACAGCCAGTGGGGGCATCCCTCAGTACAGCCATTGGGGGCATCCCTCAGTACAGGCAGTGGGGGCATCCATCATTTCACTCCCTCCCCCCTACGCTGGACAATATTAAAGCAGCAGACTGGCATGGTAACCGGTTCATGGCTGACGCTGCTGTTACCCCCCCCCCCCCCCCCCAGCTGTACACACACACACTCACACTCATCCTGGTTTCCGGTGGGCGGAGGGCCGGTCTGCCCTTCACTGCTGTTCCGCCGCTGCTGCCAAAGCCAGGCATAGGCTGCGAATGACAGATGCGGGAGGGTGGCCAGTATCTGCCTTTCGTGGCCCCTCACTGCTATTCCCCCGGCCGCCGCCACTCCCGTCGCTCTCAAAGACACACATAGCACACACACATACACAGGCTTACCGGCACTTCCTGGTCTGTGGGCGGGCCTCAGATGGCCGGCGTTCAATGAAAACAATGGACGCCGCCCATAGACACCCACTGCGTAACAACCAGGAAGTGTCGGTAAGCATGTGTGTGTGTGTGTGTGTGTGTGAGGGGCAGGGGCGGCAGGGGGAACAGCAGTGGGGGGCCGCCCACCCTCTCGCACCTTTGCTAGTGCCGGCCTACCAGGATTTTGCCCGGTATGCCCTATGGCAAGCCCGCCCCTGGTCACTATGTCCTCCAAGCCACCGCTGCCACCTCTATTTGGCAATGGGCCCCTCCTATATCAATCTCCTTGCAACCTCTCATCCTGACTGAGCCTCTATTTACCTTTACACGCCAGTTCTATTTAACCCTCTGACTTTGCCCACAGCAGGGCCACAGGTTGAGCATATGTGACATAGGCTGTGCAGCTGCTATGGGGCTCAATTTTGCACTTTACCTAAATAGTTATGCAGATATTCGGGCCATTTAGTGAGCTGATCTGGATGTGTCTCCAAAAGTTTAGAGCGTTACTGAACTGATAGAACCCTTTACTAGTCTACTATAGGAAGGGGGGATTTCTGTACATAAGGAGTGTAAATAAGGAGTGCAACAGCTTTTAGCTTTTCTCTGGATTGAACTGTAGTTAACCAACCCCTTCCAATCCAATTAAAGGACAACACCCATGAGAACTTCATACTTCAACTTCAGTGTCCAAAGGCGCCCATTGTTTGCAATAGGAGACAAACGTACACAGGCCACACCCACTCACCAGCCGCAAACCAGGATGCAAAGTGGCTCCACAAACTGGGGCAGCGGGAGACAGATTGGCAGCACAGCAGTCAGGCAAGTGGACAGTCTAGTACCCTTTAGCTGGGAGTTTTGGTGAAAAGTCCACAAAAGTTTTAAGGTTTCAAGAAAACACTGTTTATAAAAATGATAAGACCCAAGTACCCGCAATAAGTTCCCTGAGATTTCTTAAACTGCTTGTCCCCATTTGCAAGAACATTTTTGGATGAGGCTGAATATCAAACTCTGTATTATATATATTTGATGTTTAGATTTATTTAACTAAGAAATTAATGGGGATCACAAATTTTACAACATGATAACGTGCATATTGTGGGAGTTATACCCTTTATAAAATATGTATCTAATCTCAGAGTCCGGATGTGGGCAGATCTTGGCAGACACCCCCCACGAGGCGGGAAATGCTGGTCACACCCCCTAGTGTTGGTAGATTAGTGAGGCTACTGGGATGACTAGTCAGGCAGACAATGGATGGACCCCTTACCAGGATGATGCAACCATAATGTGCCAAGTATCTCTATCTACCTCTCTATTCTCCCTCTCTATCCATTATGACATATATTGTACTGTAACTAATGTATAACTTACTCATTTATGTAACAACTGCCTTGTAATATCTAAGGTTATCTGGGGAAACTTCATGAACATATTGGGTTAGTGAAGGTTATTTACTGTGCTGGTAAATTAAACCAGTTTTCATTTATACATTTTACTGTGTGTGTGGAGGATAATTTCTCACACAATAGATTATATGTGCAAAGTATTTAAAGTATTACATAGTACTTCTTAGGACATTTCGCTGGATGTATGAGCATAGCCTCAGCAACCATCGGTTTGTATCAAATAAGTGGCCGCTGGACTGATATGATTATTAGTATTATCTTTATAGTATTAATCTCTAGTAGAAATATTGGATATTAATGGGCAGCAAATAGTAGTTTAAATCACATTTTCCTATTTCAAACACTTTGGGCCTTATTTATCAAGGGATAGCGCCAGGTAGTGTCTGACTAGCGCCAGGTAGCGCCAGCTATCGGCGGCTACCGACTCCAGAACGCCCGGCGGCGGACACAATCACGCATTTATCACGCTAAATGAGGCTAGCGCCGGCGAGAGCGTCATCTAGCGCGGGATTCATCATGTAGCCGACTGCAACGAACAGCGCCGCTACTAATCCCATCACAGCGCCAGGTATGACCTGTCGCTCCCTGGCGCTCTCCAATTCATTTCAATCTTTAAATATTCATAATTAATTGTTTCTTTTTTTTTTTTTTTTTTTTTTTTAAATGTCAAACATTCTGTGACCACTTCTGCAATGTTATATTTTTTTTTTAAGGAAAAAAAAAAAAAATAAAAAAAAATTGTGCAGAATTGATATTACAGGCCTGATATTAATGTATTCATATTACAAAATGTTTATAAAAACTTGTTTAATTTTTTAATCAAAAAATATGCTTGTTTGGGGGTTAAAAACTACTTTACACCCATCGCCGCCAGCGCTCTGGGGTTTCAACAAGCATTTCACAGCGCGAGAAATTTTTGAGCGTGATTTGTTAATGAATATGCTGGAAGCCGTTCGCTCTGGCCATTCGCTGTCAGGCGCACCCATATAGCGCGGAACCTGTGAAACAGCGACACCTAACCACGTATTCAACATTAACGCACACCGACTGAGTAGCTCTCAACAAGCGAACAACGGCCAAGCACAGCGAATACTAGCTGGCGCTGTGAAAATCACGCTACTGGCGCTCATCTGTCGCTACCTGGCGCTATTAATGAATCGGCCTCTTTGTTTATTTGATGGAGGGGACTTGCCAGACTCTGCCTCGGTGCACTCTCTTAAGGGGAGTGGGGTCCGCCTGGGTGCCACAGGACCCATTACTTTTTACAGAATGTTTTTAATATTAGCACTGACAGGCCAGCATTAACCTTTTTTTTTTTTTACTTTAGTTCTTAGTTTTTTAAGACATCTTATAAAGCGTTACGTTATGACTAAATTTGGGCAGCACTTTAGCCAGCAAACAACTGTGATGCATTTGCCTGTGAGACTACTAGCCCCAAGTGGAAGCCATTTTATATACTTACCCGCAGAACCACTCAGTCTCTGTCTTTAAACCTGACATATGCCTGGTTACAGTCACTATGTGGCCATGTCTGCCCAGCTGTCCATTACAGTACTAGCCCAAGATCAAGCACACCTGCATCCTGATGACCAGTTGCATCCTATTGGAGGAATGCCAGAGTGAAGGATATTGGGATGACAGCATTGCTGACAGGAGAGCTAGCACTGCCAGGCCATTTGGTGTAACAGAATTGCCATTTTCCTAAATTGAGTTCCAAATTATGCCATGCCCCAGGGGGGTTGGGAGGTGCCCAAATCCAGTTCATCGGGGAGGAAGGGGGCAGGGATGGGAACAGGGCGCACCAGTGAGCAGAATTAGGGGCATTTTGAGGGTGGAGCTAGACTCCTCATACATTATAGATTCTTTTTAAACCAAACATATAACCTACATGTTCTCACAGAGAACCTACGGTATATACTCCCTGGGACAAACAGTCCCCTCCTGCCCCAGTGAGGCAGCTTATCTACAGAGTTATGTATCCCCCACATTTTACCATATGGTGGCCCTGAGCATCAGTAGTTGGGAAACACTTCACTAGAGAGAAACTACCAGGAAATGCTGATTAGGTGCAGCCAGGGCCGTATTCAGACTAAAATTTGGGCTGAGCTTTGTTACCTTGTCTGTAATTATACCTGGTACAGGGCTACAAAAGAAGATGGCAATATATAAATGCATAAGAGGTAATTTGCAAATCCCAACAAAATGCCAGCAGATAGTCAGTTGTCGATTTGTTAGCTAATACAATGATAGCTCTGTTCACCACGGTATGCCCCAGTCTCAACACACGCATCACAACAAGGGAAGATGAAAATCGCAGAAAGCCACGAACGTCGCGAATCAGTCCCACAATAATAAAAATAATATTAATAATAAAGAAATACTAATAAGCCCACCATGGGATTCCCTGGTAACCTGATAGGCCAGTCCGAGCCTGGTAAAATTCCAGTGTCATGCTACATTTGAAAATTTCAATCAGAGGTTAATGGAGGCTGATGTCTGATTGATGGCAGATAGCTGCACTGCTTGCTGGTCAGCTTGCGGTACAGATAATTCAGGTAGCCACATATCGTAAATAAACAGGTTTAATTGTGCAATGGATAAATCAGAATGTAGGTCACATTGTGGTATAAATGAATGAAGCAGTGGGTCAGGGACAAGCTTCCCCTTGGCTACATTTGGGTGTAGACTTTCAGTTGTCATTTTGGTTATACAGCAGGTTACTGATATACTACACAAACTATTAAGTAGATAGAATTAGAAGAGGGAAAAGCTATCACGTTTACACCACCACAATAATAATAATAATGTTTATTTATATAGCGCCATCATCTTCTGTAGCGCTTTACAAAGTAGTAGTTACAGACAGGGTAGAAACACACGGTACATATAATATATCAAATGCAGTTTTACAGAGTTGACAATGGATATTCTGAGTACAAGACACAATAGGAGAGAAAGCCCTGCCCTTGCGAGCTTACAGTCTAAAGGATGAGGGGTGAAGACGAGGGGAAAGGATCACAAACAGTCCATATTGAGCTTTGTGGCATGTGCCCTTTTAGAAGATTGGTAAAGCCAGATTATATGATTGTCTGAATAAGTGAGTTTTGAGGGCTCCTTTGAAGGTTTTGAGTGTTGTGGAGTGGCGGATTGGGCGGGGGAGGGCATTCCAGAAGATTGGAGTTGCATGTGAGAAGTCCTGAAGGCAGGCGTGAGAGGAGGTGACCAGGGAGGAGGACAGGAGAAGGTTGGTAGCAGAGCGGAGGCTGCGTCTAGGTTGATATTGTTGGATTAGATATGAGATGTAGGGAGGGGCCTGGTTGGAGAGAGCTTTGTATGCGAGAGTTAGAGTTTTGAACAGGATTCGCTGTGGGACTGGCAGCCAGTGTAGGGATTGGCAGAGAGGCGCAGAACTGGAGGAGCGAGAGGAGAGATGGATGAGGCGAGCAGCAGAGTTCAGGATAGATTGGAGGGGTGCCAGTCTGTTAGTTGGTAAGCCACAAAGAAGGATATTGCAGTAATCCAGACGGGATATGACCAGGGCATGCACTAGAATTTTAGTGGTGTCAGGAGAGAGGAAAGGACGAATGCGGGAGATGTTTTTAAGTTGGAGGCGACAGGAGGTGGCCAGGGAGTGAATATGTGGTTTGAAAGAGAGGGCAGAGTCCAAAATGACTCCCATGCACCGAGCCTGGGGAGTTGCTGTTATTGTGTAATTGTTGACAGAAATAGACGTGTTAAAAAGGGGAGGGGAGTTAGAAGGTGGGAAAATGACCAGTTCTGTCTTGTCCATGTTCAGCTTGAGGTAGCGAGATGACATGAATGAAGAAATAGCTGAGAGGCAGTTGGGGAGGCGAGATAGGAGAGAGGAGAAATTGGGGCCTGAGAGATATATCTGAGTGTCATCCGCATAGAAGTGGTATTGGAAGCCTAGTGAAGTTATAAGTTTACCAAGGCCATAGGTGTAGACTGAGAAAAGTAGGGGGCCTAGGACAGAACCTTGCGGCACACCAACAGAAAGGGAACGTGAGGATGAGACTAGAATAGGATACACTGAATGATCTGTCAGAGAGGTAAGAGGTGAGCCAAGAGAGTGCAAGACCTTGAATCCCAAGAGAGGAGAGTATATCAAGAAGCAGAGAATGGTCGGCAGTATCAAAGGCTGAGGAGAGGTCAAGAAGCATGAGGATGGAGTAGTGACCTTTGATTTTGGCAGTGAGCAGATTATTGGTGACTTTGGTGAGGGCAGTTTCAGTGGAGTGGTTACGGCAGAATCCTGATTGTAAGGGTTCAAGTAAGTTGTTAGTGGATAAGTATTGTGCCAATTCTGAGTGGACATGTTTTTCAAGAAGTTTGGAGGAGAAAGGGAGAAGTGAGATTCGGCGGTAGCTGGAGAGGGCAGAGGGGTCGAGAGAGGGTTTCTTGATTATCGGAGTAATAACTGCATGTTTGTAGGAGGAAGGAAAGGTACCAGTGGAGAAGGAAAGGTTGAATATAGAGGTTAAGGCTGGAGTGAGGGATGGAGACAGTTGAGGAATAAGGTGGGATGGAATAGGATCGAGGGAGCAGGTAGTCAGGTGGGCCCTAGAAATGAGAGAGGTTAGTCCAAGCTCACTTATTGGAGTGAAGAAAGTAAGAGAGTGAGGCGGGGGGATAGTTTGAAGTGGTGAGGGATTCTGAGGGGCAAAGCCAAGTCGAATGTTGTCAATTGTTTCTTTGAAGAATGTAGAAAATTCTTCTGCTGTTATTTGGGAGGTTGGAGGAGGGGGTGGTGGGCGGAGTAGGGAACTGAAAGTGTTGAATAGTTGTTTGGGATTCCGGGCTTGTGCAGAAATCAGTGAAGAGAAATATGCTTGCTTAGTTAGAGAGAAACAGGTCATGAATATAGGGGAGTTTATTGCGCACTGAGCGTGCATTCCACAGTGCGCAGGTGACAGTGGCAGGAAGGGGTGGGGAGGGAGTAAGCTGTATCAGATTAGATGGGTTGCGTGTGTATCCAGGTTTAACACGGTTGCAGATTTTTGGCTTTGATGAAAAGGGAATCGTTCTGGAGGAGAGGGGTGGAGAGAGCGGGCCTGGATTAGGGTTGATGTCCCCAGCGGCAAGTAAGAGTAAAAGGAGAGAGAAGAGATGGTTGTGGCTTTTGAGAGTTGAGTAATGTGTCTTGTGCTTGGATGTAGAGGTGGTGATTGATTTTTCCAAAGAAAGGAATTCGAGAGCAGAGAGGGGGAGATATATAGGGACTTACCATGCATATCAAGTGTCCCTGATTTGGAGGGACTGTCCCGCTTTGCATTTTGAAGGGACAGAGCAACTGCATTACACCAACGCTGTGCCACAGGCACCAACACACAACAAGGCAACCTAACACCCAAAGACATAATTCACACACATATTCATACTGAGACTCGGGAGGCAGTGGGACCATTATCTATCCAGAATCTTTGCACTCGAATCCTTTGGGGGAGGGAAGGGGCGACCACCAATGGTAGACGGACGTCACAACAATCCCGACAGCCTGTTCATATCAACCTGGTCCATGGCCTGGTCAAGCCCAAGCCAACCGGACAGCACAACCATCCGACCCCGGGGCCCGAAATGATATGGAGTGATCTCCAACGCCATAATACCCCTGCACCAGCCCCCCCTAATCATCTCCTGCCACCCTCTCCATACATTGCAACCATGGTTCCCAGATTTTACCAAATTTGTGGGTAACCCCCCAGGTGGTGTGGGTCAGTTTGGCAATTTTTGATTGACCAATTTCTTCCATGCCTGTACTGACGGAACCTCTGGATGCTTCCAGTTCAGGAGTATACACTTCCTGGCATAAAACATCAACAAACTCAGCAGCTCCTTCAGCGCCCTGAGAGCGGATCCATTACCCCAAGAAGGCAGGGCGCAATTGACCCTTGAACCCGGAACCCCCACCACTTCACTCGCTGTACCCAACACCTCTCCCCAGAAGCGCTCCATCACTGTACAGTACCATATCATATGTATCCCCATGGTGTTATCCCTCCTGCATCTCGGGCACAGTTCACTGTCCAATAAGCCCATGCTGATGAGCTGGCGTGATATATGCTTGATGGATCCATTTGGTTTGAATTATTCTGTCCTTCTCCTCCACTACAGAAGTATGGATATTACCCAACACTTCGTCCCAATCACCAGTGTCCAAACTCGGCTCCAACCCTACCACCTGCTCCTGGTGAGAGTTCAGGTCTCCCAACAGGGGCCTATTCAAAGTGTTTATATTGTTATCTGTTAACTGTTACATCCTATCTCCTATCCATCAATCAATGAGGGGACATTGACAATTCATAGAGTGGACGTGGGCTAAGCCACAACTTCCTCAGCATTTAGGCGGTGCACCCTCATAATTTTTGTTACATTTTCAATGAGGGGATGTGGCTTAATTTAACAAATGTCCCACCCTGGAAAGTTGGTAGATATGCAATGGTGTTCCCACAGATGTCACCAAAATATGCACAATGTCAATGTGTGGCATCAGCAACCACAAAGAAAATCTGTCGGCACCCTCCCACCCGATCAATGATTCACATGATGCTAAAGTCTCAGGAATTCATATTTATTAAAACTATACACTAACATATATTTAATAAGTATATATCAATATATGGGGGCATCCCATCTGGACCCAAACCACATATACACTTGACAATATTCCTGTGATACATTAAGCAAACAATTAATACTCCTACTCTCCTCTTATTACCGTGCAAAATTTGACATAAAGTGCCATTGAATGCTATATAGCTTCGCCCCCGCTTGTTCTGTGGCCCCGCAGCAGGTCACTTCCTCAAAGTACTAATGTGTAGTGTCTTTATACATATCACAAAACACTATCAAACAGCTTCACCACTTTTTCTCCCCAGAGTAGCTACATGGGCGCCCCTGCCCTAATAGTACCAGGGGATGTGGCTTAATTTAACAAATGTCCCACCCTGGAAAGTTGGTAGATATGCAATGGTGTTCCCACAGATGTCACCAAAATATGCACAATGTCAATGTGTGGCATCAGCAACCACAAAGAAAATCTGTCGGCACCCTCCCACCCGATCAATGATTCACATGATGCTAAAGTCTCAGGAATTCATATTTATTAAAACTATACACTAACATATATTTAATAAGTATATATCAATATATGGGGGCATCCCATCTGGACCCAAACCACATATACACTTGACAATATTCCTGTGATACATTAAGCAAACAATTAATACTCCTACTCTCCTCTTATTACCGTGCAAAATTTGACATAAAGTGCCATTGAATGATATATGGCTTCTCCCCCGCTTGTTCTGTGGCCCCGCAGCAGGTCACTTCCTCAAAGTACTAATGTGTAGTGTCTTTATACATATCACAAAACACTATCAAACAGCTTCACCACTTTTTCTCCCCAGAGTAGCTACATGGGCGCCCCTGCCCTAATAGTACCAGGGGATGGGGCAGAGAAGCACTTGCATAGTGGGCTCACTTCACAGATTAGTATTAAAAACAAATTAAAGATTGACTATCCTGGGTTTTGGTCCTTTCCACCCTGATAGGGGATGCCCCGCTGTGTGAAACCCCCAAGATCGCCAATGCCAACTCACCTCTTCCTGGTCCTACGGTGCATGCGCGGCTGCTCATCCAATCAGCGCACTCAGAGCTGGCTGGAGGCCGCAGAGCTGGCGGCCGCATCCCCCGCTTCCCTCTAACAGGGAGTGTGCTCGCGCTGACCATTCACAAATGCCTGGCGTGGGAACGCGCCCCGCTAGAGAGCTAAGGGGATGCGGCCAGGGCTCGCGCATGTGCCGTTGAGCTGGGAAACAAGGTAAGTGTATGGGGTTTCACACAGTGGGCATCCCGATTTTAGATTCCCCGGGGGGAGGGAATCGATGGGCCGATCAGAGTGGGTTTTGGTCCACTTTAAAGAGTTGAATTCATCTTTAAACCTACGACATCTGCACTTTACTTGTTTTAGTCTATATAACTCCAGAGCTGGCTCCGTGCCCTCTTCAGGATGCCCCACTCTTTGCCCAACAATCCTACCTCTCCAACAAGCCCACGGCGCACATGCTGCTGGCATTACTTGCATCCTATTTGGCTATGCGCGACCGTGCCTGCCGCAACTAAATGGCTGTGCATGGCTGCATGCACCTGTATACTGCATATTCAATATCTGGGGGGGCAGAGGGGAAATCCATGCACCTGTATACTGCATATTCAATATCTGGGGGGGCAGAGGGGAAATCCATGCACCTGTATGCTGCATATTCTATATCTGGGGGGCTGAGGGGAAATCCATGCACCTGTATGCTGCATATTCAATATCTGGGGGACTGAGGGGAAATCCATGCACCTGTATGCTGCATATTCAATATCTGGGGGGGCAGAGGGGAAATCCATGCACCTGTATGCTGCATATTCTATATCTGGGGGGCTGAGGGGAAATCCATGCACCTGTATGCTGCATATTCAATATCTGGGGGGCTGAGGGGAAATCCATGCATCTGTATGCTGCATATTCAATATCTGGGGGCAGAGGGGAAATCCATGCACCTGTATGCTGCATATTCAATATCTGGGGGGGGGGGCAGAGGGGAAATCCATGCATCTGTATGCTGCATATTCAATATCTGGGGGGCTGAGGGGAAATCCATGCACCTGTATGCTGCATATTCAATATCTGGGGGGGCAGAGGGGAAATCCATGCACCTGTATGCTGCATATTCAATATCTGGGGGGCTGAGGGGAAATCCATGCACCTGTATGCTGCATATTCAATATCTGGGGGACTGAGGGGAAATCCATGCACCTGTATGCTGCATATTCAATATCTGGGGGGGCAGATGGGAAATCCATGCACCTGTATGCTGCATATTCAATATCTGGGGGGGCAGATGGGAAATCCATGCACCTGTATGCTGCATATTCAATATCTGCGGGGCTGAGGGGAAATCCATTCACCCGTATGCTGCATATTCAATATCTGCGGGACTAAGGGGAAATCCATGCACCTGTATGCTGCATATTCAATATCTGGGGGGGGGCAGAGGGGAAATCCATGCATCTGCATGCTGCATATTCAATATCTGGGGGGGCAGAGGGGAAATCCATGCACCTGTATGCTGCATATTCAATATCTGGGGGGCTGAGGGGAAATCCATGCACCTGTATGCTGCATATTCAATATCTGGGGGACTGAGGGGAAATCCATGCACCTGTATGCTGCATATTCAATATCTGGGGGGGCAGATGGGAAATCCATGCACCTGTATGCTGCATATTCAATATCTGGGGGGGCAGATGGGAAATCCATGCACCTGTATGCTGCATATTCAATATCTGCGGGGCTGAGGGGAAATCCATTCACCCGTATGCTGCATATTCAATATCTGCGGGCCTAAGGGGAAATCCATGCACCTGTATGCTGCATATTCAATATCTGGGGGGGGGCTGAGGGGAAATCCATGCACCTGTATGCTGCATGTTCAATATCTGGGGGGCTGAGGGGAAATCCATGCACCTGTATGCTGCATATTCAATATCTGGGGGGCAGAGGGGAAATCCATGCACCTGTATGCTGCATATTCAATATCAGGGGGACGGAGGGGAAATCCATGCACCTGTATGCTGCATATTCAATATCAGGGGGACGGAGGGGAAATCCATGCACCTGTATGCTGCATATTCAATATCTGGGGGGGGCAGAGGGGAAATCCATGCACATGTATGCTGCATATTCAATATCAGGGGGACGGAGGGGAAATCCATGCACCTGTATGCTGCATATTCAATATCAGGGGGACGGAGGGGAAATCCATGCACCTGTATGCTGCATATTCAATATCAGGGGGACGGAGGGGAAATCCATGCACCTGTATGCTGCATATTCAATATCTGGGGGGGCAGAGGGGAAATCCATGCACCTGTATGCTGCATATTCAATATCTGGGGGGCAGAGAGGAAATCCATGCACCTGTATGCTGCATATTCAATATCAGGGGGACGGAGGGGAAATCCATGCACCTGTATGCTGCATATTCAATATCTGGGGGGGCAGAGGGGAAATCCATTCACCTGTATGCTGCATATTCAATATCTGGGGGGCAGAGGGGAAATCCATGCACCTGTATGCTGCATATTCAATATCAGGGGGACGGAGGGGAAATCCATGCACCTGTATGCTGCATATTCAATATCTGGGGGGCTGAGGGGAAATCCATGCACCTGTATGCTGCATATTCAATATCTGGGGGGGCAGAGGGGAAATCCATGCACCTGTATGCTGCATATTCAATATCTGCGGGACTAAGGGGAAATCCATGCACCTGTATGCTGCATATTCAATATCTGGGGGGGGGGGCTGAGGGGAAATCCATGCACCTGTATGCTGCATATTCAATATCTGGGGGGCTGAGGGGAAATCCATGCACCTGTATGCTGCATATTCAATATCTGGGGGGCAGAGGGGAAATCCATGCACCTGTATGCTGCATATTCAATATCTGGGGGGCAGAGGGGAAATCCATGCACCTGTATGCTGCATATTCAATATCTGGGGGGCTGAGGGGAAATCCATGCACCTGTATGCTGCATATTCAATATCTGGGGGGCTGAGGGGAAATCCATGCACCTGTATGCTGCATATTCAATATCTGGGGGGCTGATGGGAAATCCATGCACCTGTATGCTGCATATTCAATATCTGGGGGGCTGAGGGGAAATCCATGCACCTGTATGCTGCATATTCAATATCTGGGGGGCTGAGGGGAAATCCATGCACCTGTATGCTGCATATTCAATATCTGGGGGGCTGAGGGGAAATCCATGCACCTGTATGGTGCGAACACTAAATGGGGCCCTTTCAAGGTTCATACAGTAAACTTTTTTTATGTCTTTTTAACTTTATTGGATGCAGTTAGACAACTTAAACCGGGCCTTTAGCACAATTTAATGAAAAGCTTAAACCTTTAAAAAATTATTCCCCAGCATCTAAATTTGATTGATTTATTTCTTTCATTGTAACACTTATATTGTCAATCACTGAGTCATGATTCATCCACTGCTTCACTTGATTACACATTGGTTACAATACTGACAGATATTTTGTATAATAGCACTTTCACTGGATTAGGTTTTGAGAGAATGTCATAAGTTTTATTTGCTTGTTTAAATAGACTTTTAGTTACTGTATTGTAACACATTTTGGCCATTGCTCTGCAGGTGTGACTGCATATATTTTTCACATGTGCACTTATTGCTTTAGATATTTCAGATAGGGGAATTCTTTTCATTTTTTATTAGCTTAATTATCTTTTGTGCCAGCACAAAATATTACATTGATAGAGGTGTTTTACCAGCAATAACATTGTAATTTTTCACATGGGTCCTTCCGTTTGGGATACCCATTTAGTTTTCTGTGGGTCACTATGAGGTGAGACAGGACTGGGGTAGTCAGTGGTTGGTTTTAAATGTCTTGATGTGTATATGTGCTTTTAAAGTGCTTTTGTACTCAAATAAAATGATTTTCTAAACTAGAATTTCCTCTTTGGTGGTGCTCCCTTATTTGTGGCTGCTGTGGCTGGTAGTCGCAACTGCTACTTTTTTTTCTCCAGCATCTAAAATTAATATATTTTAAGTTTTTGGTCACTTACTTTTTATTCTTTCCCCCACTGGGCTGCAACTCTGTTTAGAACTCTAGGTGGGGTTATATCTGTGCTTTGCACAGACAGAGCAGAGCTGGGGTCAGGAAAAGGACAGCAATCGCAGAATGCAGAGCGGCACATTCAGAAGACACTTCCTGTCTGAGGGCAGTCTGAGACTCCATGTGCCACCATCTTGGATTTTTAAAGGCTCAGAAAATACAGCAGATGCAGGTAGGATGATTTTCAATGAGGGCAATCTGTATGTACAAGGTGGGGGAAACATATAACATAGGCTCCTATTCAGGGTGAAGGTCCGCTTTAAGACTAAAACATCAAAAACAAACGGCGCTTCATTTCTCTTAAATGATGCCAAGTGAGCACAAATAAGATAAATAAGGTGGAGGAGCAATGATGATGGGCTCCAGTGCGGTGGCACCCCCTCAAGTTATGCCCCTGGTTCTGTAGGGGGACCCCCACAGGGACAGGGACCAGTTTGCTTTGCGGTGTTATTGAGCCTCTATATGCCCTCCCTGCCTCATCAGCAGATGATAAATAGGGAATCACTAGTAATAGGGAACTGGGGCACATCCTGCTCACCCGGCACATAATGCCATGCGGGAGCGATCAGCAGGTGTAAAAGCATGACACCAGAAGGTGACACCGCCAATGTCACCTGGAACAATGGAGGTCATAAATTATGAAAGGTGCTGGATGGCCGATCACAGCAGGCGCTCAGTATGATGAGATGCATGGAGCAGACATCTCAGCATTCCATTATTCCGGCTCAGCAATGAATGGGAATGTTGGCAGGCCATGGCTGGATCAGCCGCAAGAGCTCCACTGCGCACGTCCCCGGCTTCATGACATCATCCCAGGCTGCTGCAGCGCCACAGACGCCGCTAGAATCTCCCCAGCTGCCAGAAATAATCCCAATCTGATGCTTTGCATCCTGCCGCCACCATCCAAACAGACAGATGGGTAGACTGGTAAGGGGGGTGGGGGGATAATGGGGGGCCAGGAACACTCCAGGATTGTATTACAATTGGATTGATATTAATTTTATAATCTTTATACAATGATTATTTTTATCTGCTTTGTATCATTTCTTGCACTAGAAAATCGGAATATACCATCCCAATGCTTTCTTGCTAATTAATGAATTAAATTGATTTCATTTAATTTAAATCAATTAAATGTAATTGATTAAAGTACTATCGCGAAAAAATGGCCTGATGATAAATATCCATATACATATGCTGGATAGCAGGAGAAGGGGTCACTTACACACCGGCATCAAGAAATATCCAGCCAGGCTTTTTTTGTTTTTATTTTAATGGAAGGAAGAGAAAATCAGGGGTGACAGGTTCTGTCACCCCGATGCACTAAACCTGTCACCTGTGGATTTTATTCCTGCCAGGAAAAGAACCACAGGCTTGGCGGAAGTTTTATTCAGTTTCGGGTGTATAAGTGACCCCTCCTCTAATTAGCTGACTTATTTATATGGATTTTTAATATTACACACGGTATAGTGCTCCTTTAATGTAGACCAACACCCTTGATTTTGACTATCCTGGGTTTTGGTCCACTTCCACGGGGCACCTCGATCAGGGGTGCAACGCTGCGTGAAACCCTCCAAAATGCCCTATTCAACATCTGACCCCACTCCTACGGCGCATGCGTGGCAGCTCTTCCAATCAGCGCGCTCGGAGCCACAGAGATATGCGCGTCAATGCAACGTCTTACCTCTGCGGCTCCGAGCGCGCTGGCGGCCGCATCTCGCGCTTCCCTCTAACAGGGAGCGCGCCTGCGCCGGTCATTCACAAATGGAGAGAAGCGCGAGATGCGGCAGTGGTCCACGCATGCGCCGTTGGACCGGGAGTCAGGTAAGGTTTGCTCACGTCCTGGGGGGTTTCACACAGCGGGGCATCCCGATCTTGGATGACCCGCGGGGAGGGATTGGGTCAGCCCAATCTTATATAGATTCCCGGGCTGATCCTCCTGGGTGTTGGTCCGCTTTAATGAAAGACGTTTCAACAATGTAAAAAGAAAAACTTAATAGTAAAGCATTTATGAGCAGTCTAGCAATACTTTAAAGGGACATTCCAGGCAAAAGGTTAAATGAGCTTTCATTCTTTCATTCAGCCTGCTTTATATTTCTTCCTAAATCCTAGTGAACTATAGGGGCCTCAGCAGGGGTTCATCAGAGAGGATGACATTCTTGTTTCAATGTCTCAGCCCACCCAGAAATTTATCGTTTTGGGGAATAAGAAAAATCAGTCAGCCAAACTGAGAAAGTTCTAGAGGATTTATCAAGGAATGCAAAGTGCCGGTGAAAAGAAAAATACAGCCCCTGACACCCTGGGTTTTGTTCTTCCTCGGTTTGGAATGCTCCACTGTGTAAAATCCCCCAGATCAACCCTAAACTCACCTTTCCGGCAATCCCACAGCACATGCATGGGCATCCATTTAGGCTTTACTATGTCGCTGAGCATGAAAAAAATCTAAATGGAGCGCGTATCTCTGGCTGCTCTCACGCATACCCACACCAGCCATTCAACTGGAGGTGCGTGCAGATACAGCCTTTGCATGTGCTGTGGGATTGCAGGCAAGGAGTTCCTGGGCAATCTAGAGAATTTCAAACATCAGGGGATTCCAAATTGAAATGCCCCACAAAGCTAAAGTCCACTGCTCCTAGAGTCTCTAGGTCAGTGGTTGCTCCTCTTTGAAAAGAACCAGAACCCTTTCCTAAGGAATTGCCGGCCCTAGATTCCCCTGAGTTGGAATGCCCCACATTGTGAAACACCCTTGTTTCCCTATATAGTCATCTCAATCTTTTATCCCACAGCACATGTGCAGGCCCCTGGTGGCATCTGCGCTCTACACGCTTGGCAGACTCGAATGTATGCTGGAGGGGCTGCACATGCCAAAGGAAGTGAGGATGCTGCCAGAGATTTGCCCCAGCCATGGGATCGTAAGAGAAATCAGGGGTTTCACACTACAGGGTATCCCGAATCAGGATGCCTATAGGGAAATCTCTTAAAGTGAACCACAATTTATAAAACAGTTGACCCTCTCAAAAATCATCCCATAAAACTATGTGCCGGGAGGGTCCAGGTTCACAGGGCCACTAAACTAACCTAACCTACCTACCTCACACCATCAGTTAGAACTTCATTAGATAGATACTCACCTATAGCATAGCTGTGTCCGTTGGGGGACTGTTAATAGCTACACACCTTTGGAATCCAATAGGGCAGAGGTACTCAACCCCTTCTTGTAAAGGTCCATTTAAAGGCATCCGATGAGAGGTGAAGGTCCGGGTAGAGGGCTGTTGCGGGGGGGGGGTGGGGTGGGGAGACAGTTATGAATCAGCAACACTGGGGGAGGGGCTATAGCTTCCCCAGGCTAAAAAAAAAGGCTACTTCTACCTTGCAATGCCCCTTCCCATCCAGGCAGTACTTCATATGGCAATACTAGGTGCCAGGGAGCCAGACACTGGCAGGGAGACTAAGCACAACATTGGCGATCAAGGGGGCAGCTCTGAGCACGGCAACACAGAAGCAACTGAGTGCAGAGCTGATTTCCTGAAAAACATGTCAGTGTTCCTATTATAAAACAAAAAAACAAGGCATAATAGAAAATTCAATCAATGTGTCAAGGCAAGTCAGTCACATGAAGTGCAGGGTGCTAGGTGTCACGATGAAGTGGCATAGCGGGCCGGGCAGCGCGTAGGTGATATTTTCTCTTGGCCGACCCTGGGGCTCACTGCTACATATGGTGATATTAACTCTCATCTTTTGATATCAGAGGTCTTTGCTTTCTTCATCTTGTTCCTCTTACTTG
This sequence comes from Gastrophryne carolinensis, assembly GCA_027917425.1. Lineage (NCBI taxonomy): Eukaryota > Metazoa > Chordata > Amphibia > Anura > Microhylidae > Gastrophryne > Gastrophryne carolinensis. Next base: position 205,167,083 of record CM051240.1, on the reverse strand, counting down.
CATAATTGCATTTTAAAACTGAACAAAACCTGGGATTTAGACTATCCCGGATTTTGTTCCATGCCCCAAGGATGGGATGCCCTGCAGTGCAAAACCACCCAGAACGCCCAGTACAAATCACCTCTTCCCAATGCATGCGCAGGCTCTCATCCAATCAGAGCCACTTGCTGTGACTATGTCATTTGGCAAACAGCTTTGATGTTCAATGGGGAGCGCAAGTGCGCACACAACCCAAGGATGCAGGGGATGCGCCCGTACTTGCTCCCCATAGAAAACAATTAGAGCTGTTTGCAGAATTACATAGGCACAGCCCACACGAAGAAAAGGTGAGCTTTACTGGAGATCTGGGGGGTTTCACACAGCAGGGCATCCCGATTCGGAATGCCTCAGGGGTAGGCCAGTGACTGGCTCTGGAAGCTTTTAGATGCCCTAGGTTTTGTTCCACTTTAAAACTTGATTTAGTATGAGGAAGAGCTTTAGGCGAGCCTACTCCCTATTTTGTGAGTGGGTTAGTTGGTAGTTATTTAATTACCTATTTATTCATTATTTAAGCACTTAGCCCCATGCACTTTATTTCAGGTGACTGAATTTTCCTTGACACCATTTTCTATTATGGACTAATATTGGTTGTTTTTTAATAGGAGCACTGAAATGTTTTTCAGGAAACTGTCCTTGTAATAGGGAGCAGTAGTTATATTTATACTTTAGCGTGCAGGGGTCCAGTCCAGTTTTGAATTGTCTTGTGATTTGTTTGTGACCTGTTTTATGTGTCATTTAAGTTTTAAATACAACTGGATTTTATTTGCACTGTTTAGTGCAGCATCACTTTGTGTGGACCTATGTGGGATACATATTAGGGGATCCCCTTTTCTTATATCTTCTAGTTTTGTATTAGTTCTATATGCCAACACCAGGCCTTGTTTAGCTTTGTTTTGTATTTTGGCTGTGCACCGTTTCTATTTACTTTTTTGGGTGACAAGCATTGCTTATACCAGGGCGCCCCAACCTTCGGTACCTTGAGAGCCACTAAGCGCTAAGAGGCATTGAGAGAAGCATATTGGCTTACCCTTTGGCTTACTCACAGCATCCAGCATAACATTAAATGGGGGTCAGGTAACGGACAGGTACTATAAGCTGGAACACTTCTCCACCTCATTGACTCCAGACAGTCCACGAGCCCCACATCAAGGGTCCGCGAACCACATGAGGATTCTGAGCTACAGGTTGGGGACCAATGGCTTATACAAATATAAGTTACCAATGTAATAACATGAAGGACTGCAGTGAAAAAGATGGCGAAAAGCCTTTTCAATAAATATAGAGCAAGCCAGGGTGTCTAGTTCTTAGAGCAACAGCTAGTGGACGCTGCAAGCAGGTGTCTGGCGCTATAACCTAACATAGCGGCTGGACAAGTGACACTGCAGTATCCTGTCCAGCACTGATAAATGTAATGTCTGAAGGGCGATGTAGAAGCTCTCTCTCTGATTCACTGCATATGTAGTGCCCTGAGGGAAAGCCGTCCAAGAAAATGCTACATATAACAAAAGGGCAACGCTGCAGCAAGAAGCGCCAGTTAAAGCGGACCTTCACCCTGAATAAGAGCCTATCATATGTTTCCCACACCCTGTACATACAGATTGCTCACATTAAACATCTTCCTACCTGCATCTACTGCCTGTTATAAGCCTTTAAACATCCAAGATGGTGGCTCATGGACGTGCAGGCTGCCTGCAAACAGGAAGTGTCCTCTGACTGTGCCGCTCTGCATTCTGGGATTGCTGACCTTTTACTGACCCCAGCTCTGCTCTGTTTGTGCAAAGCACAGCTATAACCCCGCTCTCCTGCACTTTTGACCCCTCTCAACTTCTCAGTATGTGATGCTACTGAGCCAAGATGCCGGCGCCCGTATCCTAGAGTGCTGAACAGAGTTGCAGGCCTGTGAGGGAAAGAATAATAAGTAAGTGACTAAAAACATTAAATATAATAATTTTAGATACTGGGGAATAGTTTTTTAAAGGTTTGGGCTTTTCAGTAAATGCTGAAGGTCACACAAAACACAAGAACACAAAACCAGCACCGGCGCTCTAAAACTGGGCGCTCTAGCACCGAGCGCCGGACGCTATATGCAAAGTCTGTTTCTCAACACATATCCACCAGCACCAGAGCGAAAACATATGGAATGACATTGTTTTAATGCTGTAACAATGACACTGCAATGGCCGACCTGCACATACAAGTGTGCATAAAAATACAAATATATAAATTACACAATAAAAGTGTTTAGTTGCTGGGCAGGAGAGGTCACACAATAATGATATCCTAAAATTGAGAAAAATAATTAAATTAAAATGCTATTTATACCGCTGATAACACTACTGAGCGACAGGTTCTACATGGTGCTGCTGAAGATACAGCACCAGTGCTTTACGATGAGCCACCGCTAGTGATACATGTGACGCTACATGACGCTATTAGAGGTGCTCACTAGATCTCACTAGATCATATATATGGTTTTCACATACTGCGCCCAGCGTTCACCTGACTCCACGTGGTATTACGTGGCGTTAGCATTTCTTAAATAAACCCCTAAGTCTATATGTGGTGAATGCTTCTGCACCCCACCTGCTGGAAGCTACAGGTAAATATAAAAATATGTGCCACCATTTATTATAATTGAAAAAAATGTGTTTTTAATAATAATGAACTTTATCAAAGATTATCAAAGCAATATATTAAACATTATGGATTGTAATGTAAAACAGACTGCAGTGTAGGGAGACAACTTTATCGTGAAATCATGATTTCATAACAGGAAAAGCTGCTGATAGGAAGAATTTGCTGCAATAATGGCAGTGTCTCTGTAGAAGAAAGAATGAAAGCCATCAGATGACAAGCATCTCAACATGTGGCCCCTGAGGACCCCTGCGGTGCATTGACTCACAGGAAGGTTAGCACCCACCCTGTGGGAGGAATAAATAAGCATTGTCAGCAGACCAGCCCTGGCTCCCTGATTTCTGATGACGCCGATGGATACACAGGACACCTCCCTGTAATGTAACAGCACCAGCAGCATCTCCCCCACCCATCCTTTGGGGCTGCAGATTAGTGCCCTCCTTCCCATACAAATCGAGAGGTTACCCCCTGCCCAATATTGATCTGTAGATGGATCCCCCCACCTCTCCCTGTTGTTATCCACTGTGATCAAGCCAACCACCTACACCCTCCCCCTTCCCTACACAAAGCAGATGCACAGATTAACCCCCAGCCCCCTGCAGACACCACAGAACACCGGTCAGAAACCATGTAGCAGCATAAACACCAGAAAAAACTGCTTCTAGCTTTACCTACACATCACATACATCTACAGTGCGCATAGCCACCATCATTTCACTGAGATAAACAGGTGGATGGTATATACAGGCCCTAGAAGTCTTCTTTATATAGCTGATGAAGGGGATATGTACACAAATATACGTAGGATATATATATATATATATATATATATATACGTAGGAAGCATTCAAGGCAACTAGACTTGCTGTATTAATTTCCCGATTTATAGATAAACCCATGACCTGGATGAGTGAGACACTGTGGCCATATAGAAGACTTTCCTGGCACACATCATGCAGGTCAGTAACACACAGAATGGTTCACCTACACAAAGATCTGCATATGGGTTTATGGAGCTGGGGTTGCAGGTGATGCACAAGATTAAGGTATAGAGATATTTCAGCTGCTTGTTCATATACACACATTTACACAGACACACAATGCAGGATTATTAAAAAATCAGATCACACCTTATGCAATCACAGTGTCTGATACACATAAACAAACACACACACGCTGATGCAGGATCATGACATAGAAGCATCATTTATAGATCAAAAGACATCACAAGCCTAGCATGATGCGGGCCGCCCCGGCACAACACACTAAGGCACATACAACCCATATATATATATATATATATATATATATATATATATATATATAGACAACTGTAGTATCTGTATAATAAATATATATTATCATCTAATGTGTCCTCATTTCCATATTGTATTGTGCAGAGGTGAAATAACCTGTCTAGATATCACAATGCAGATGAAATATACCTAAAGACACCAAGGCTGATCACATGTATCCATCTGCCTTGCTGTGTGTCCATTTTATCTTGTGACCCACATGTTCTGCATAGATTTCCTCTCCCCATGTTTAAAAGCTATCACATTGGTGCATGACAGTGTGTACATAGGTGTATGTAGATCTTTTTTCTACAGATGGAATATGAAGATACAGAAGCTCTAAGAGATATAAAAGTGAGAAGAAAATCATATGCATCAGATACAGGCCACCATGAGATGGGCTGAGGGGCAGGTACATCCTCTCAGGCACGCATTATTTGGATGGTAGATAGATAGATGATAGATAGATAGATAGATAGATAGATAGATAGATTTAGAGTAAGATAGAGATATGGAATAGATCAAAATGATCTAGATGAAAAAATAAATAGATAAATATGAAATAATTAGACATATAGATAGATAGATAAAAAGGAAATGCATAGAAAGATCAAAAGATAGATAGATAGATAGATAGATAGATTCAATCACATGCATATGACACATCACAAGAGAGGTACTGTATATCCTCTCAGACACACATTAGATAGATAGATAGATAGATAGATAGATAGATAGATAGATAGATAGATAGATAGATTTGTGGAATGGAATATATATTGACATAAACAAACAGACTTGAAATAAATGGATAGACAGATACTGTAAATAGATGGAAAATGGATAGAGAAATATGAAATGAATAGATACGGATTATGAACTAGATCTGGAAAATGGAATCGATACATTGGCTTGAAATGAATAGATAGATAAATACAGGAGAGGAATACAATTACATGCATAGGACACAGGCCACCACAAGATGGACAGACAGGGTCATCCTTGCAGACACACATTATTTGGATGGATGGTAAATAGATGACATACAATGGACAGACATATAGACATAAAATGAATAGATAGAGAAATATAAAATGACAGAAAGACAGATATGTGTATTGGTACTTGTTAGGCAGATGTGATGGGGGGCTGTATACATACACATTTTCAGTGAGGGAATTAATCAGATCCTCGATCAGTCTATGGGGGGAGCTGGATTTGGCCAGTCTGATTGAATAATCTGATTATATGTGAGTGTGTTGTGTGCTGGGGGATGAATGACGGCCATCCAGGAGCACAATACAATAGAGGTGAATGGCACCACCCATGTAACATAGGTGCAGGATAGGCAGGCAGGTGGGTGGGTGCAGGTCAGGGACACGCAGCACCCATGATCCAGGCAGGCACAGGGGGGGTGATGGGAAGAAGACTCACTCACCCCGATCACGATGGTGTCGTCCCCCTTGAAGCTGGGGATGAACTTGTCCCCTCGCTGGATCTCCACGCTGTTGAGGGGCCGGAAGCGGCACATCACCTTGATGCTGCACTCGGCTGGGTCCGCCATCTTCCCGCCCGGGTCACACCAAGGATGAATGAAATGAATCCCCCGCTACGATCACTACATGTCGCAGCCCGAGAGCAGCGCCGCCGCCATCCGCCCGCATCAGCACCACCAGCATCAGCCTTCTCTCCGCATCACTGGCCCCGCCCCGGTTCCGCCCCCTGCCTGCTTGCCGCGGAGGCTGCTGGGACTTGTAGGCGGAGAGGCTGGCAGGTGCGCTGAGGTGCGGGGTGACGGGTGGACTGTGGGGGGTATTAATACTCATTGCCAACCCGACATGATACAGAGACCTGCTGGCAATTTAGTTTTATGTTAAACTGGACCTTCACCATAATTTAATGAAAAGCTCAAACCCACTGAAAAACTATTCCCGTGCATCTAAAATATATATATTTTAAGCTTTTAGTCACTTACTATATACTCTTTACCCCACTGGGCTGCAACTCTGTTCAGGACTGCCATCTTGACTCAGAAGCATCACATACTGAGGAGGGGGGGGGAGAGATAAAGTTCAGGGACCCCTATACCAGTTCACAAGGCACTGGGCTGGCAAGTCACCTGCGGCTAGCGGGTGGCTTGCCATTAACTCCCCAGCACCAAAGCCCAGGGGGGGCAGAAGAGCCTGAGGCCATAGGCTATGCCGGCTTGTAGCCTGCAGGGCCAGGGGCCACTAAAGCTGGTTTAACCCTTTGTAGTGTGGATGGTAGTTGTATTTTATTTGTAAATGTTATAAAGTACTTGTTTCAGTTTGGGGGGGTCTCCTGGGCAGAAACGGGGGGCTACAGATAAATATGTGGTACCGTTCTAATCGGTAGAAATGGGGCTTTCACATGCAATATGGTTTTCTTTGATAAAATAGATTTTCTAAAAAAATTTTATTTATTTATTTTTTTACTTAATAATATTGTAAAAAACAGAACAAAATTTACAAACAAGACATTTCATGTTAAAGCCTAAACTCTGCTGCAAAAAAAATATATATAATTTTCCTGAAAATTCCAGCAAAAATGGCGCAAAACATGGCGCAAAATGGGGAAAAATGACCTGTCAACAGAGGATGACAAAATCTCAAGTAGGCTGGAAATTAAAAGGGTTAATAGTACCTCTGCATGTTGGGTATTGTTCTGTTCGGGGGACCTTGCGCTTTCAGACTTAGCTTGTTTTTTATTGTTTGCATATTGATATTTTAGGAAAAGGTGTTTTTTTATTCTGTTTTTTTATAATTTTTTTAGGGAAACCTTGATAAAGTGGTCTAAGCGGGGGGACCACGAAACGCGTTGGGGGATCGCTACTTGACCTGGACAGTCCTGGGGGTTACTCGGGGTCACATATTCAGGTGATGTGTTTGCTTTTAAATTGATTGTTGCATTTCACAATTGAGTTTGTTTTCCTTCTTCTTCTTGCCACATTGTGTTTTTAAACAGATATTTGCACAGTAGCACTTATGCACTTTGGTTGATTGTAATATTGGCACTGAAATATTAGAATTATGGGATGGGATATAGGTAAAATTGGGATGCCCCTGGGAGTGTACGGTCCAGTTTTTTATGTTTTTTAATTGTTTGTAATGTGATTTATGTGGGTAATTACTAATAAATAAATGTACCTATGAATTTATGATACATATTTAGTTGCAATATTCATTGCTGTGGAGGAGGTGCGGTGGTTTGGAACTATTTAGGGTGAATTGCTGGATTCACCACCAATACATTAGAATTCCACTTTAGGATTGAGATAGTCTCCCACCCTTGCACGGCCACAGATATCTGATTAAAATATTACATTTGTGGTGCGGAATTAATATATATACATATCTCTGAGTTTTTAGGGAAACCCTGCGCAACCAAAGAATTCTTTGAGGTATTACTTCCAGAAAGATGAGCCCACTACAACAAGCTGGGTACGCTTAGAAAGCTTAACGTGTGTACTTTCAGGGAATATATGGTTTGTAGGGGGCACTCCAAATGTAAAGGGTTGATTTGGTTGAAAAATCACAAGGTGTGCACTTTGTCTGCAGAGCTGAAATGTAAAAAAGTAAAATTACCGTTACGTACATGCTTTACTTTGGGGTGTTTGGCCACTCTTCTCTTGACAGGACCTATGCATGTTGGGTATCGTTCTGTTCGAGGGGTTGTTGCTTTTTCAGATTAAACTTGTTTATCTTGTTTTTTATATTGTTTTTTTTAGGAACATGTGGCTTGGATTCTGCTTTTTTATCCTTTTTTTAGGGAAACTCTTTGCAACCAAAGAATACATTGAGGGATTACTTCCAGAAAACTGTGGCCACATCAACAAGCCTGGTACGCCTAGAAAGCTTGAGGTGTGTACTTCCAGAGAATATATAGTTTGTTGGGGGTATTTAAAATGTAAAGGGTTGTTTTTCTGGAAAAACTGCACGGTGCACATAGCACATAGCATAGTTGTATTTTATCAGAAAATCCCCTAAAGCGCTGTTTCAGTTTGAGGGAGTCTCCTGGGCAGGAAAGGGTGTCTACCGATACATATGTGGAACTGCTGTAACCGGGAGAAATTGGGATTTCACACGCAATAAGATTTTATTGACAAACTTACATTTTTTATTACAAAAAAACACTACAAATTGTAAAAAATAGATTTTTTTTATTTTTTGCACATATTTCACCCAAAAATATTGAGAATACACCTTAAAAATGACAAGCAAGACATTTCATGTTAAAGCGCAGACTATGCTGAAAAAAACAATATATAATTTTCCTGGAAAATCCCTTCAAAAATCACATTTGAACATGCGTAGTGCAAAATAGTGATAAATGGCCTGGCAACAAAAGGTGACAAAAACTCCAGGTAGGCTGGCACTTAAAGGGTTAAAGGGATTGGCCAGCTCCACTGCCGGGAAAACTGAGCTAAACCCTATCAATGGTCAGAGATCGTTCGCCCTATCGGTCCGCTCCAGTACATGAGCGGGCGTGAAGTTACACTGCTGCAGACCCACTACATTCATGTCCCCGCCTCAGTACAGCCCCCTACATTGGGCTGCTGTGGTGCAGCCTTCCCGACACGTTCAAGGCGATATCTTGAACCAGAGGAGACCATCGGGACAATCTCTGTAAGTTGTGGCCCAGAGGATGGACAAAAGTTGAGTAGTGATGTTTTTTTTGTTTTGGGCTGGCCAATCCCTTTAAAGAAGACCAAAACTCATCATTTTACCTAGCATCCCCTGAATTGGTTCCCTTATAAAAATTACCTTTTGTCTATATTTACTGCTCCTGCTTCACTCTAATCCCATTCATTGCCACTGTTGTGTGTGGCAATGATGTAATTGCCGCACTTATTCAGTGACATGTCGTCTGCCATATCACACTGAGTAACAGCAAAAAATTCAGTGTTCCTGGAAAATTCGAAAAGCGAAAATATCTATTTCTAGTTCTATACCCTAAGAAGGGAGTATTGGCAGGAACTTTGGCCAAATGTATTTCACAAGTTCAGTGGGTATTGTTCTGCTTTTAGAGTTGTCTTGCACTATTTCCTAATAGCCAAAGGGTGGGCCCCATAAAAGATTTCCTCTGGTGGCCCCAATGTACTCCAGTCTGACAGCGCAGCGATTTTCAGAGCTTAACACACTGGGACATCCCAAATCGAGAGAGCTTACACCCACCCCCGGAACATCTTGATTTGGGATACCCTAAATACCTAATGCCCTTAAAAAAAATTAAGCCTGAAATGGGACAAATACTTATTGCTCTGGAGTCTATGTCCACTGCTAACTCCATTGGCCCCTCTCTGCACTCACTTGGGACACCTGTGTGGAGCAGGAGCTTGGGCTTGCTGAGTTATTTTGCCCAAGTTAAGTCTGCTTTTTAATCTTCAGAGTGGACCAAAAGCAGCCCTGGAGTCCATAAGTCTCCAGAGCCGCCTGATTCCTTCTCTCTGATTCAGGATGCCCCTGAGTCAACCACCCGGATCACCAGTAAATCTTCAACAGTGCATGCACAGGCTGTGCTCCGCTATATCTTTAGGCGCGTGCTCATGCAAGGCTTTTGTGAATGGCCGGCATGGTTGCGCCCCCAGCTAGAGGCCAGCGGGGTTGCGGCCGTCAGCCCAAACGGCTCCATTCAGCCCTCGTTGGCTAAGGGAAGCAGAATTGAATTGGTGATTAGGTATTAATTCAGATCTGGTAGGTTTCACACAGCAGGGCATCAGGATGGCCTGGGGCAAGGATAGTCAAAATCCCAGGTTTTGGTTCACTTTATAGGACAGGGCATCCAAAATCGGGATGCCTTGTGGTGGGGCTGTAGGGCAACCTTCGGTCATTTTTGACCATTTTAAATAAGGTGATGACAGGTGATGACGGCTCATGTCAAAGCTCTGACTAGTTCTGGATTGTTACGTTGTATGCTCTTCTCTAGCAAAGCAAATAATTGCAAATGCAGCTCAGAGCAACATGCAGGTTAAAGTACACTGAAGCAACTGGTGATTCAGTAAAAAAGATTGTGTTCTTCTGTGGTGATGTTACAGAAGCCTCAGCACATCTCAGTGGGGGGAGGGGGTCCTGACCCCACTGGCTGTGACAGAGCGGCCATAACATGAAGAAGTACAGGACCCAGACCCGGAAAACATTAGCCAGATATTAGAGCTGAATTACTAACTGACCTCATCCGCTGGTGACAGCTCTGCCAACACTGCTGTGACACTGACGTCTGATGCTGCAGCCACAGAAACAGCAAGGCCAAAAGTATTCAGACAGCCCTTCCAATGAATGAGGCTTTTTTTTATTGGCCTCTAATTGCTAACAGTAGCATCTGCAGTCTTGGTATGGTGCCTAGACTTGCATCAGCTCACATCAGTTGTTTTTTTACAATCAAATTAATATCTTTTTTCTACGTTCATTTTTATTTCTTCTTTGTGAGCGGTAATGTTGGAAGATTAATTATTATTCTATCACTTTACTGTGATAAATAGAATGATTATAATTCCAAACAAAATGCAGATAAACTTGTACATGTGATAGGGTCCTTATCTGCCAGCAATCACAAGGGCTGCCCTGCTGACATCTCTTCAAGAGGACATAGGTCCCCCATCCTCACACCCTGGTATCCCACCAGACTGCATACAAAGTGGGGGACGTGTACTAGGAGGACAAGTGAAGCAACTGGTGATTCAGGTAATGGAAGGCCCTCCATCTATTTCACAACCTGTTTTACAGCATTCAGTGTACCAGAGGGATTTTCAAAGTCCCCAGTATGACCCTTGCAGTGAATAGAGTAGGCTTGTGGGGGCATCCCCACTATTGTAATGAATAGAGTAGGCTTGTGGGGGTCATCCCCACCATTGCAATAATTGGAGTAAGCTTATGGGGGCCACCCTTTCCCTTGCAATGAATAGAGGAGGCTTGTGGGGGCCATCGCGACCATTGCAATGAATGGAGTAGGCTTGCATAGGCCATCCCCACCATTGCAGTGAATGGAGTAGGCTTGTATGGGCCATCCTCACCATTTAAATAAATAGAGTAGGCTTATGGGGACCATCCCCACCATTGAAATGAATGGAGTAGGCTTGCAGGGGTCATCCCCACCATTGAAATGAATGGAGTAGGCTTGCAGGGGTCATCCCCACCATTGAAATGAATGGAGTAGGCATGTTAGGGCCGTCCACACCTTTGCAATGAACAGAGTAGACTTGTGGACAGAGGACCTGCGTGGGCTGTGAGGTAAAAAAGGTGAGTACAGGCTTTTTTTTTGTTTTAGCCTGGACATTCCCTTTAAAGTGGACAGATCACCAGGATTTTCACTATCTTGCGGATTGGTCCACTTTTATGTGTAACCCCCCCAGATGGCCCTCGATCCCACTCGCTGGAAAGGTAAGCTGTGGGCATTTGGCAGGGGTTCACATAGCTCTGCACCCCAAGTCAGGATGCCCCCGGGAGAGGTAATCGCCCAGCCCTGGAGTATTTTAGACTCCAGGACCGGCCAGGGGGTGATAGTTCCACTTTACATTTGGCCATGTTAGGTTGCAAGAATAGAGCTGTTGTTAGGGATGTGTAGTTGCTGGCTGGGCCACCTTTAATGGTCAGTTACACCTGTTTTTGGGAGTGGGAGGGGCAGAGAATGGCTGTGTAAGGGGAAAACTGCTTGACCAGCCATCCTGAGTGACAGTCTTTTAAAGGATACAAAACATGGAGGCAAAATAAAACCAAACAAGGACATACGTTAGCAAAAATGAGAAGGTTTTAGTAATCTCTTTGCAGAAAATAAATGTTGCTCAAACATGTTCATGGGGGGAAATATTGTACTTTTTATGGACAAGGTATTAAGAGCAGAATCAATGGTCTGCTGAAAATCTCTTGGAGTCTATAGAATAGAGATGAGCAAACCGATTTGTCCGAATCAAAATTCACCCCAGGTCCTCTGTCCATAAGCCTACATCATTCATTGCAATGGTGGGGACAGGCCTAACAAGCCTACTCCATTCATTGCAATGGTGGGGATGCCCCCAACAAGCCTACTCCATTCATTGCAATGGTGGGGACGGCCCTAACAACCCTACTCCATTCATTGCAATGGTGGGGACAGCCCCAACAAGCCTACTCCATTCATTACAATTGTGGGGATGCCCCCAACAAGCCTACTCCATTCATTGCACTGGTGGGGACAGCCCCAACAAGCCTACTCCATTCATTGCACTGGTGGGGACAGCCCCAACAAGCCTACTCCATTCATTGCACTGGTGGGGACAGCCCCAACAAGCCTACTCCATTCATTGCAATTGTGGGGACAGCCCTAACAAGCATACTCCATTCATTGCAATGGTGGGGACTCCCCCAACAAGCGTACTCCATTCATTGCAATGGTGGGGATGGCCCTAACAAGCATACTCCATTCATTACAATGGTGGGGACTCCCCCAACAAGCCTGCTCCATTCATTGCAATGGTGGGGACAGCCCCAACAAGCCTACTCCATTAATTGCACTGGTGGGGACAGCCCCAACAAGCCTACTCCATTCATTGCAATGTTGGGGACGGCCCTAACAAGCCTACTCCATTCATTGCAATAGTGGGGACGGCCCTAACAAGCCTGCTCCATTCATTGCAATAGTGGGGACGGCCCTAACAAGCCTACTCCATTCATTGCAATGTTGGGGACGGCCCTAACAAGCCTGCTCCATTCATTGCAATGGTGGGGACGGCCCTAACAAGCCTGCTCCATTCATTGCAATGGTGGGGATGGCCCTAACAAGCCTGCTCCATTCATTGCAATGTTGGGGATGGCCCTAACAAGCCTGCTCCATTCATTGCAATGTTGGGGATGGCCCTAACAAGCCTGCTCCATTCATTGCAATAGTGGGGACGGCCCTAACAAGCCTGCTCAATAGAAATGTTTGTTCTAATGTTTCCCCAAAAATGACCTGCAACCTGTGATGCGGCATTTTTTATAGGGGAGGTACATACCTTTTCCACTGAGGTTAGCATTTGAACGTTAGGTATACACTATGCAGAAGTGAATTGTGAATTCTTTAGCACAGCCCATAGGGTGTTATTGTTTCCAAAATTAAAAAAAAACAATTCTTACTTCATTGTAAAATGATGCTTCTCACCAGTAAAAATGTTAAATTCATACCCAACTCGCCTCACTAAATAATTATCATGACACCCATTGTTTCAATGTGGATTGAGATCACTTACCAAAAGCCTTGTTTCCCGGTCCAACGGCGCATGCGTGAGCCGCATCCCCGCTATCCCTCTAGCAGGACGCGTGCCAGCGCCAGGCATGTGAATGGCCATCACGGGCGCGCTGCCTGTTTTAGACGATGACGTGATGTCAGCGGCTTCGACCATGCTGATTGGACGAGCGGCCATGCATGCGCCGTAGGACTGGGCAGAGGTGAGTTGGCATCGCCGATCTGGGGGTTCTCACACAGTGGGGCACCGCCGATCGGGGTGCCCCAAGGCAAAGGACCAAAACCCAGGATAGTCAAAATCCTGAGTTTTGGTCCACTTTAAACATGGTATGACAACCTATAGCTACCACCAAAGTGTTATCTGAGATAATTAAAATGGGAAGGGGTATTTGATGAACCACCTACTTAGACCATATTTCTGATTCCCACTGACCACAGGGACTCGCCGTTCTTAAAATGTTGTGTGTTATTGTTAGTTATGTGCCAAATTCTTTTCTCGATTATTTATGTAACTACAAGGCTTATTTAGGAATTTGAGACTTGTCTCATCCACTGAATGTTTGGTTACTAGAGTTGGTCAGGTCTAAGGGAAGTCAAGTGTTCAAGCTTCTTGCTTGTGATCAGCTCCCTCTACTGGTGAGAACCACACACTACCTGTTAGCAAGCTAAAGTCCTGGTTGGCGGATGAGGTTGAAGGCATCAAAGCTGTGATGTGGATTGCTAGAATGCAATATACACCTGTACTGAAACCGGACCGTCAGCATGATTTAATGAAAAGTTCAAACCCTTAAAAAACTGTTCCCCAGCATCTAAAATTAAGATATTTTACGTTTTTAGTCACTTACTTATTATTCTTTCCCCCACTGGGCTGCAACTCTGTTCAGGACTCTAGGATACGGGCGCCACCATCTTATCTCAGAAGCATAGGATAGGAGAGCTGGGATCAGGGACAGGACAGCAATCCCAGAATGCAGAGCAACACAGTCAGAAGACACTTCCTGTTTGCAGGCTGCCTGATGCTCCATGAGCCGCCATCTTGGATGTTTAAAGGCTCATAACATGCAGTAAATAGGGATAGGATGATTTTTAATGTGGGCAATCTGCATGTACAGGGTATGGGAAACATATAAGACAGGCTCTTATTCAGGGTGAAGGTCCGCTTGAAGTTGTAGATGGAGTTTGGCAGCCACAGAATGACAAAACTCAAGTTGTGGTGACACCGATGGATTTCTTATTACATGAAAGTAAGAGCAAGACAACAAATACATATAAACAAAGGGGAGACCTTTCTGGGCCTCATATAATTTAAATGCCACAGTACTCTTCTAATTAGCCGACTCACTTAACATTCCAGACCACTACCCATTATTATCCAGGTATACAACTTCCTATTAGAAAACCAGATCCAGCATTAAAGTGGACCAATCCTATTTGGAACCCCCCAATTTAAAAAAAACACCCAAACCAGGATGCCTCGCAGTGTGCGACCCCCTGGTATGGCCATATACTTACCTCCGGCGGTGAAATGAGCAGGGAGGCCGCAGGGTGCTGCATCTAAACATAGCAGACCTAAACCCTAGTAACCCGGATCAAGAGACTACATGACAGGATTGTTGGGTGAAGAGCTTGCACTGTTGGGCCAGGTGGATTACATACAATACAGGTCCTCTTTAAAGCTAAGCTACCACATCCTGGGGAATTACACCATAATACCTGTGCCAAAGAAGGCCTCAGCATCCGGACTAAACGACACTCAGCCAAAAGCACTTGCTTTGGTAGTGATGAAAGAATAGTTCTACTTGAAGCAAACTTGACGGATGCGACCATACTGGGGCCTAGGAGGTCGGGGGCTCCATCATTGTTGCTTCTCCATGTTATTTATCATATCAGTCGTTAGTTGTTTAGCTGCAGAAGAGCCTGAGTCAGAGAACAACTCCCCTTCTTCAGAAGGGGTATAGTCACACGGAGTAGCAAACCCGGAATACTGCGGCCAGTGTGACACTGACGACCTGTTGCTTAAGGTCTTTAAGGCACTGTCTATCTCTCCCCCGGTCAGGTCCCCAAGCCTAGAGGGGAGCGTTTCCATACTGCTACTGCACGTCTGGAATTTTTAGAGCAGGCTCATTTCCATGCTCTTGTCCTCAAAGAATGGGAATGCCCCAGTAAACTTCCAGGGGTTCCAGGGGACTGGGATAGGAAATACCCTTTTCCCCCTGAGGGGGTTAATTGCTGGTCATCACCCCCGTGGTGGATGCGACGATCATAGGGGTCCCTAACCCCCCCTTTATCACAACCCCTGCCTATAGCGCCCTTCGGGATGCTGAGGACCGGCGCATTGAGCTGCTGGCCTCCGTCTTTTCTTGTGCCGGGACGGCGCTGTGTCCGGTCTGTGCCGCAAAAATTGCTCGATCGTCACCCCGAGGATCTCCCCTGGGAGGTGTTCAATGCACTCTCCGTTTGTGATGTTTTTGTGAAGTTTATTCTATTGGCGTTAGATAACGCGATTAGAATGTGTGCACGAACTTCCGCCCTTGCGATGGCTATTCGTCGCTTGCTCTGGCTGCGACAGTGGGGTGCTGATGATGCTACTAAAAAGACTCTTACTGGGCTCCCCTTCAGAGGGCAACGCCTATTTGGGGCCCGTCTAGATTTGTTCGGTAAAAAGGGAAAATCACCCCTTCGCAGACGGCCCCCTCGAGGCAGGAGCACCCCTCCCCCCCCCTACCTTAGTGTTAAACAGCAACCAGGGGTGTCTTTCCGGATTTTTGGGGCAGACTCCTACCCCACGAGCAGCAGGCAATGCTCTGGCCCCTCAGGCGGGGCTAAGCCCAAATCTTCCACCAAACCCCCTCAAGCATGATGAGGCGCCCTTGCCCGGCTGGGTGAGGGGATGGCTGCAGCACCTTGCTCTTATCAGGAGGCATTTCACCTCACTCTGGCGGTTTCAGGAGGTTGTGTCCTCCAGATACAGGGTAGAGTTTGCTGTACGGCCTTCCCCAGTTTTTATCAGACCCCAGGTACGCCTGGTCCCTGCCCCTGTTCAGTTGCTGGCACAGGCCATGATAGGCCTGCAAGGTCTGAGGGTCTCTTGCAGATTGCCCGTAATAAGCAGAGGCAAGGGCCGCTATACCACCTCCCACAGCCCCTTCAGTTCTCATAGAGCATACAGAAACATGGGGCGACAGGTGCCGCTTTCTACCAGGGCCCATACGCTCTGACAACCTAGCAATAATCTGTTCAGCCGTAGGCAGCCTGGAAGGGCCGGCAGGCTGCAATTCCCCACTTGTAGGCGACTCAGCAGGAGAGAGATTTAAGCCTGGGGAGATTGGTGAATTGAAGCTAGGTGTAGCCCCTGGCCGACCAGATTGCAGGGCCAGGGCTTGCTCGGCACAGGGTACGCAGACCCGTGCCCTGCCAGCATCAGCATGGGGTTGTCCACACGCTATACACCGCCGGTCTTGTCCCGGAGGGACCCCGGTCACATGATTCTGAGATTCCTCCATATGGTGATTAATCAAGGTACAATATGCCAGTAGGGATTTACACTCTAAGTAACCCTGGATGCCCCAAAGACCCGATATGGGAGTGGGAGAATTTAACAAGGGCCGCTATAATTTAACACCGGGCCGGCAGAAGCCAATGGTGTTCACCAGTCTGAAAGACATAATGGGAATAAAGAGTGTCAGAACCATGCACAGTAAACAAAGATCATGAAAATCGCCCGCTAGGGCACTTACAGACCCAGGGAGGAGGAGGACCGCAGCCATGCGTGCGTGCGACCAGCATCAAAATGGCGCCAACGCGAACCTCGAAGGGCGGGCTGGAGCGGCCAGTGACGCGGAGCACGCCAACCTATGTCCCCGCCCCCCCCCCCCCGAAGAGCTCTGAGGTGGATACAACTGTTATGAGGAGCGAAGTGAATTGGACACTTAGAAAAGATGATTTGCCAATGAAGACGCCGCAGCCCGGCGCCGCACATCCAGTAAAGGAAGAAGTGCGAGCGGCGGCGACAATTACACAGTAAGAACTAAAACGGACTAGGGATACTAGTCCGAGCAGACTAAGGCCATAACGTGTAAAACATACATAAGGCCTTACTACACACACACACCCTTTCTTTCCCCCCAGGCTACGGTGGGGGGAATGAGGGAGGATGGCGACCCTTTGTACAGGGCCCACCGCTACACGGGGCATGAGGCCATAGTGCGGGAGGGGCATCCCCTAGAGGCCCACCATCAGCCCTAAACCGCCTACCCTTTGGTGGGGGACTGCGGTGGAGCATGGCTCCGTTAAGCATGCAAGGTGCTGCCTACCTTCACCCGACCAGCGCAGCCCAGGCTGGGAGGCACATCACAGGGAGGATGGGTGGGAATAGTCCAACAGGGCCGCAGGCTTTGGTAGCCCCGCTCACCTGCGAGAGAGTGACACATCATGTTTTCGCAGTTAGCACTGCAGAGAAATCTGGGGATTTGTGGGAGGTCCCTGGGTATTTGAAGGGCCGGGAGGAGCCTGTTTTTCCATGTATCTGCAGTACAGCGCCCTCTGGCGGAGGATAACCCATGTGTAAGTATTATATCTGGAGCAAGACGTACTGTATACTAAGAATAACTCCCCTTCTTCCAAAGGGGTATAGCCAGACAGTTCCAAAAACTCATCAGCCTCCATAGGGAAAAGAGTGACATCAGGCGTCAAGTGCCGCTTTTTAGCAGAGGCCTGGTAAACCAGGCTGCAGTGCAAGCACACCTGCTGGGCACAAGGTACACAGACCCGTACATTGTCAGCACTAGTAGAGGACACCCCACAAGCTACACACATCCGGGCTTGTCCCGAAGGAACCCCGAGCACATTATCTTGAGACGCCTCCATATGGTGATTATAGCGGCACAATAGGCCGATAGGGATTCACGGTATAAAAGCAACCCGGGATAGCCCGCTAAGGAAGTGGGAGTAATTTACACACTAGGCCTCACAAGTTTAATAACTGAATAGAGGGAGCAGGGACGGGAGAAAATACAATTCTGTGAAATGCTCACCTGTAGAATTGGTATTATACGCATACAGTACGTCCTGCTCCATATATAATACTTACACGTGGGTAATCCTCCGCCAGAGGGCGCTGTTCACTGCAGACATGCAAAAACAGGCTCCTCCCGGCCCTTCATATACCCAGGGACCTCCCACAAATACCCAGCATTGAAAAGTAGTGAGAAAAGAAGCCGGAAGAAACCAACCACCAAACTGGTAACAATAGCAATGATAACAATCACCATACAGGGGATCCAGAAAAATGTAAAACCAGGGTGGGGTGGAGCAGAATGTACTGTATGCGTATAATACCAATTCTACAGGTGAGTATTTCACAGAATTGTATTATTCTAAGCATACTGTATGTCCTGCTCCATATATAATACTTACACGTGGGACATCCAATAGCAGTGTCCATAAAGCAGGGTGGGATCCCCATAAAAAAAGGCACAGCAGACAGTAAAGGCGCTGTCACCTGCAAACCTTTCTACCAAGAGCGACAGGAGCAGAGGCTCCAAAGTCAACCTCATAAAACAAAACCTTTGAAAAGGTATGAACAGAAAACAAGCAGCGGTAGCAAAACCTGTTTAACAGAACCTGGTGCTGAAGGGCCAACGGTACCCAAGCACAAGTATAAACAGAATAGAAAGAGAAGAATATTCTTCCCCTTAAAGGAAAAGGCCAGAGTAACATCCTGACCAGTCCAAATGCAACAGTAGTCTTGGAAAACTTAGAACAGTCCCCATCGGGGAAAAGAAACCTGGTCACCCGCTAGACAGGCAGGGATACTGACCACTACTCAAACAAGGATCCGCAAGAAGCCGAAACCTTTACTCAGGACCAGAAGGACAATCATCCAAGTAAGGGCAGTCCAAAGGGCGCAGAGGCCCTGGAAACAAACGAGATCAAGCGCACACTTATGGAGGCGCCCGCAGACCCCAAGGGGCATCAGTCCCCCTAAGGGACGAGAAACAACCAGGAAACTTCAACACCTGTTGAGAGAATGTAGACCCCTTTACTTCAGCATTACTAAGAATAAGGCCCATAAGCAGACAAAAGGGACTTAAATAATGATCATAAGACACCACCTTGGGCAAAGGTCTGGCGTAAGGCGGAATACCACCCCATCATGGTGTGTACATATATAAAATGAACGAGGGCTAATTAAACAGAGCCACCCTCAGGCACACGTCTGACTGAAGCAACAGCCCCCAGAAGGGCAACTTCAAATAAGAAACAGCTCAGACAGAATCCGGAATAAGCCCCAAGGGAACAAACCGCAACAGAATAAAAATTGATCCCAACAAGGACCATAGAACTACTTGGGAGATGCCCCTGAGCAATCCCCAAAAGAACTCTTATCAAGGAAGACTGAACCAGACTTCTACAGGAAGGCAGACAGGACAGAACCTGAACCTTCAGAGTACCTGGATGGGGAGCCAACCCCAACCTATGCTGTAACAACTCTAGAACCCTGGGAACCGAGAACGTCCAACAGGGGAGAGACCAAGACTCATGCCAATCAATATGGGTACACCATAACCCACAATAGATGGAGGAAGAAGAAGCCAAAGAAGCTTGCTCCTAGCCCCCCATAGACCAAGTCACCCAGAAGATAAACCCGTCTCCAAAGGGGTGAATGAATCAGCTGTCAAGCCCTCAGACTAGAGTCTGTAGATTGGGACGACATAAGAAGGAGCCCGACAAGGGCAGAACCGCACTCCTGAGAGAGCGTACAGGTCCGCTGACCTCAGCAGAAGCATCTGCGAACCACAGTTCACTAGGCCACCCAGGGGCCATCAATCTCATGGGTCTCTTTATCAGCACAACCGTGCGCAGAACCCCACATAGCAGGGTGAATGAAGAGAAGACATATATAATAGAAAGTCTAGACATAAAATTACTAAGCCCCCATGACCAGAGTCAGAATATTCTGGGGCAGTAAAAACAAGGGCAGAGCCCCTGTGATATTAGCGAGACCCAACAGAGCCACCCTAGTTGGCTCTCAGAGGGACACCAGGATAGCACAACCTGCCACTGAAAGACATCCATTGGAGCGAATACCACTGAGAAGCAGGGGACGTAGACCCCCACCCAGATCAGGATCAGAAACCTTTCAGGAGAATCATCCTGCTCCAAGCTCCAGACCAATAATAAATACAGGCCATTGTCTTCCAACAGGCCAAGAGTCCCCAAATAGACAGGTCCTGAAGAGGAGAAGTCCAGCAATATAGAGTCAACTGAAGGCTCATTGTTTTAACAAAGCCAGTAGGTAAGATGGACCCTCTAAGGGACCCTACCTAGGAACCACGGGGGGTTTTGGAAGAAATTCCCCCCCGCCAACCTGCGAGACTTGGTACCCAAGGTGACCATCCACAGGAAGATGCAAGCGAGAAGGGGGTGCCCCCTGACAGGGTCCTTGAATATAACCAGCTCAAGAGGAACCACCGTACCAAAGGGGAATGAGCACAGACCTAGCACCCGGGGAGCTGGAACCCCATCTAGGATCAATAACCTACTGTGCCGAAGAGCCCAAGGCTCTGTAAATAAGGGACATCATCTGATACACCACCAACTGGCCCACCAGCTGCAATCCTGCCTGGTGAAAGTAAGATGTCAGCAAAGAGGGACAGAGCCCCTGTAACCAGGAGTCGACTTGTTGCTAAGGAAGAAGGCTCAAGCCTGAACCGAATCCAAGGAATGGATATAGCGGATAAGGAACCATGAAGGATTGAGGTGACTGAGCACCCATCCAATAACTCCCAGGGGACACCGCCGGCCGACTAACCTACGCAGCCTGACGTAGAGATTGGGAAGTAAGGAAGGACGATCCGGTAGGTCCTAGTGCGGACGCCCCACAGGCATGTCAGAGACATAACCCCCATCCGCACCTTGGCGAGTAGTCTGGGAGCAGAAGAGAGGCCAAAAATAAGGCCCCAATCCGCAGGGTTGGTCCTTCAACAATGACTAGTAAAGGTCATGGTGTCCAGAAGACACAGGGGGAACTAAAAGGATCTAGATCTCCCCAGGAGGCCAGAAGCCCCCTTTGCACAGGGCGCCTGTGTCCCAAGACAGATATATCATGCAGGGACTACCTGTGAGTGTAGAATTGCCAAGCCTACCATAGGCCAGCATGGTCCAGACTGCCTCATCATTTTGAGGGAAAGAGGAAGGTTAACATAGAGGCCATAGCCCCATTCTGTTAAGGGCAACCTGTAAGTAAGCCCTGACTCTGTAGGCCGAGTACGGCCTGCACCAACTCCTGAGGGGAAAACAGGGGCTAGAAGCACCCTGACAACCTCTGAGAGGGACCGCCCAGCAAATTCTATCCTGTGTTCAGGGGAACTACCTCCTGGAACCACCAGAAGGATTAGATAGACTCCCAGATAGGAGTCAGGTGCTGTGGCAGTCCCCTCGCCCAGAAGGGCGAGGGCGTCCCATCATGCTTGGGAAGTCTTGGCAGATTTGGACTTAGCCCTGCCAGAGGGCCCAGGGCGTTGCCTGCCCACCCTGTGGTGGAAATCCACTCCGAAAAGTTGGAAGCACACCTCAGGTTTGCGTTTGACACTAACGTAGGGAGGGGGAGGGGTGTCCCTGCCCCGAGGAGGCCGAGACGGCCTTCTGCGTAGGGGTGCTTTGCCCTTTTTTCCAAAAAGGTCCAAACGGGCCCCAAATAGACGCCGTCCTCTGAAAGGAAGGCCAGTGAGAGCCTTTTTTGTATCATCGTCAGCACCCCACTGTCGCAGCCAGACCAGGCGGCGAATAGCTACCACAAGGGCAGAGGTTCTAGCACACACCTTAATGGTGTCATCCAGCGCTGAGAGGATAAACCTCACAAACACATCACAATCTGAGAGTGCATTAAAGACCTCCCAGGGGAGGTCCTCAGGTCGGTGATCAAGTAGTTTTCTAATGAGAGTCCTGGCGGCCACCGCAGTGATGGCCGCGGCCCAGACCCAGACCCAGGGGCGCAGAGCCGTCCCTACACACGAAAAGGCGTGGGAAGCCAGTCTGTCAATGCGCCGGTCCTCAGCGTCCCGAAGGGTACGGTAATGAGGAGCAGTCATGTAAACCCCTTTAAGTTTACAAGGCGAGTCCCATTCTTTGGATACAAGATTCTGGAAATGCTCCTGTTCCAGGAATTCCAAGCGCGGGGGCGCTGTGTGAAAACTCTCCTTCTTAGGCTTGGGAGCCTCTCCAGGAGGGGAGATTGACAAAACCTCAAAGATCTTAATAAGTAGTTCATCAGTGTCACACAGGCCCCAAGAACCAGGCCCAGAATCATCACGGCTCCAGGGCATCTCATCCGAGGAGCCCGAATCGGAGAATAGCTCACCTTCATCAGAAGGATCAAGGTCCTGCATAGCAGCAGATCCATCAGTATCATTAGGAACCGGAGAACCAGGAGGCATCAGGGACCGCTTCTTTCCAGGGCCCAAGCGCTCCGCCAAACTAGACAGCACCTGCTCATCCGTAGGCAGCCTGCGCGGCACGACTTGCTGGTCATCCCCGCTCAAGTGAGACTCATCAGGAGTGAGATTTAGGTCCGGGGAGATGGGTGTATTGAAGCGAGGTGCAGCCACTGGCAAACCTGATTGCAGAGGGTCAGTGCCTGCTCAGCACACGGTCCGCAGACCCGTGCTCTGTCAGCATCAGCATGGGGCTGGGCTGACCACACACTGTACACAGCCGGTCTTGTCCCTGAGGGACCCCGGGTACATAATTCTGAGATGCCTCCATATGGTGATTATCTGAGCAGCATGCCTGCAGGGATTTACGCAATAGGCAACCCTGGATGCCCCAAGACCCGCTAGGAATGTGGGAGAATTTTTTTATGTGAACCCGCTATAATATATGTCAGGCCGGGAGAAGCCACCGAAATCTTGGAGTCTGAAAGACATAAAGGGGATAAGAGGGGGGTGTCAGTGCCATCCGTGAATAAAAAATCATAGGAACAAAAACCGCCCCGGGAGGGCACTTACATGACCAAGGGAGAAGGCGGATCGCAACCA
This sequence comes from Gastrophryne carolinensis, assembly GCA_027917425.1. Classification (NCBI taxonomy): domain Eukaryota; kingdom Metazoa; phylum Chordata; class Amphibia; order Anura; family Microhylidae; genus Gastrophryne; species Gastrophryne carolinensis. The sequence continues at coordinate 205,143,862 of CM051240.1, read as the reverse complement.
CGTGCGCGCGAAGACCGTCAAAATAGCGCCAAGCGAACCTCGGGGGGCGGGCCTGATCTGGCCGTGACGCGAGGTGCGTCATGCCAAGTCCCCGCCTCCCCCAAAGAGCGCGAAGCTCTAACCAGCGCAGCGTCAATGACAGTAATGGATAGGACACACGTACAGAGTGTAATTAAGGAGATTGCTCTCAACACTAGAGAATGATGCTGCCGCCCGGGCTGCACACTTCTCGTAATGAAAGGACACACACGCGCACAACCAGACAAGGTTTATGTGGAGCAAGGAGCGCGGCACTGACACCCAAGTTTAAATAAAAAGTCAACAGCCATAAACGTGTCTAACATTACACTGGGACCGCCACACACATACCCCCCCCCCTTTCTTTTCCCCCGAGCTACGGGAGGAAGCGAGGGAGAAGGGAACCTGCACCCAGGGTTCATCGCTATGAGGGGCACGGGCAACAATGCGGGAGGGGCATCTAATGGAGGCTCACCACTGGCCTAAACCGCCTACCCTATGGTGGGCGATTGCGGTGGAGTGTAGCTCCGTGAGCACACGAGGTGCTGCCTACCTTCACCCGACCAGCACAGCCGAGGCTGGGAGGCACATCCTTATCGAAGAGGATGGGTGGTAATAGTCCTGCCGGGCCGCAGACTGTAAAAGCCCCGCTCACCTGCGAGAGAGTGATACTTCATGTCTTCGCAGTCAGCACTGCAGAGAAATCTGGGGATTTGTGGGAGGTCCCTGGGTATATGAAGGGCCGGGAGGAGCCTGTTTTTGCATGTCTGCAGTGAACAGCGCCCTCTGGCGGAGGATTACCCACGTGTAAGTATTATATATGGAGCAGGACATACTGTATGCTTAGAATACCAATAGAGGTCGGCCCGTCTGAAAGACATAAGCGAAGAGAGCCCCGTGACATGTATAATGACATAGGGTAAATAAAGCCACCCGCGAGGGTACTCACGGACCGCGGTAGGTAGACGCCAGTCACGCAGCAACCGAATGCAGAGAAAAAGGGCGCCGCGTATACCTCGAGGGGCGGGCCACGGATACAGTGACGCGGAACGCGCCAACCACGGGCCCTGCGCCCCCCGAAGAGCGTGAAGCAGCACACGTGACAAGCAGCCAATAACAGCGCACCAGCGCCTGAGGTACCGCCGCCAACAAGCACGGAACACAGTGGAAGCGCACGCGGCCGCGGCGTATTTAAAAAAAGTAACCAGTGCAAGCAAGTCAGCGCGCCGACTGACACCAACCGGACAAAACATAATACAGTGAAGCACAAAATACAATTCTGTGATTACTCACCTGTAGAATTGGTATTATGAGTATATAGTACGTCCTGCTCCAAATCTAATACTTACAGTTGGGATATACTCCGCCAGATGCTGCTGGACTGCAGAGACATCGAAAATAGGCTCCTCCCGGCCCCTCAAATACCCAGGGACCTCCCACAAATCCCCAGCATTGAAAAGCAGTTAAGGAGAAAACGGAAGCATTAAACAATCCAATCAAATATAACAATCACCATACAGGGGATCCAAGAAAATGCAAAACAAGGGTTGGTTGGAGCAGGACGTACTGTATACTTATAATACCAATTCTACAGGTGAGTAATCACAGAATTGTATTATTCTTATTATACAGTACGTCCTGCTCCAAATCTAATACTTACACGTGGGACATCCAATAGCAGTGTCCATAAAGTAGGGTGGTATCCCCAAGAAAATTCAGCAGCAGACAGTTTAAACCACTGCCGCCTGCAGAACCTTTCGGCCAACATCAACCTTATAAAACTTTGAAATGGTATGAACAGAAGACCAAGTAGCAGCCTTGCAAACTCGTTCAACAGAAGCCTGGTGCTGAAAAGCCCAAGAGGAACCATTAGCACGAGTGGAATGAGCCGTAAGGTGGAAGGGAGGATTCTTTCCCTTAGCAGAGTAGGCCTGAATCACAGCCTGACGAATCCACTTGCTTATAGTAGACTTAGCAGGAGCCAAACCCTTCCTAGGACCAGAAGGAACCACAAAAAGAGCATCAGTTTTCCTGAAAGGTGCAGTAGCCACCAGATAGTACAGACACCTAACCACATCCAAAGAGTGCAAAACCCTCTCCTTAGCATTGCTAGGATTAGGGCACAAAGAAGGAAGAACAATATCCTGATTCAAATGAAAGGCAGACACTACCTTAGGCAGAAAATCAGGTTTGAAACGAAACACCACCTTGTCCTGGTGCTTCTCATAGTAGGGGGACTGAATGGACAGCGCCACCAACTCAGACACACGCCCGACAGAAGTGATAGCCACCAGAAACACAACCTTGAGCGTAAGAATGGACAAGGCAGCATCCTGCACAGGTTCAAAGGGAGCACCCTGCAAGGCTGACAGAACCAAGTTCAAATCCCAAACAGGCACCATAGGTTTACGTGGGGGACGCACATGAGTAACCCCTTGGAAATAAGTCCTGATCAGAGGGTGCTGAGCAAAGGACTTCTGGAAGAAAATAGCCAGGGCAGAAACCTGACCCTTCAGAGTACTGAGTTGGAGCCCCATCTCCGACCCATGCTGCAGGAACTCCAGAATCCTGGGAATAGAGAACACACGACAGGGAAGAGACTTAGACTCACACTAGTCAATGTAGGCACGCCAAACACTGTAATAAATGGAAGAGGAACACTTATTCCTAGCTTTAATCAAAGTATCCACAACTGAGGAAGACAGCCCCTTCTCCATCAAGATGGAGGTTTCAGCAGCCAAGCTGTCAAAGCCAGAGTTTGTAAATTGGGATGGCGTAGTGAGCCCTGAGTGAGCAGATCTGGCACCAAGGGCAGAGCATACTGATCTACTGCCAGCTGTACCACGTCTGCGAACCACACTCTTCTTGGCCACCTGGGGGCCACCAGAATTGCTGGCACCTCTTCCAGAGCAATCTTGCGCAGAACCCTGCCCAGCAGGGAAATTGGGGGGGGGGGAAGACATACAGGAACTGAAAGTCCTTCCATGACATTGCTAGCGCATCCGAGGTCAGGGCCAGAGGATCCCTGGACAGAGAGACAAAAGCTGGAAGCTTGTGATTGTGGCGGGACGCAAACAGATCCACATCTGGTTGGCCCCAACGGCGACACAGAGATTGAAACACCCTGCTGCATAGGGACCATTCTCCCTGGCGAGAGGTCCCCCCTGTTTAGAGAGTCCGCCAGGTGATTTTCCACCCCCGGGATATACACAGCTGAAATGCAGGGGACATTGGCCTCCGCCCAAGTCAGGATCAGAGACGCTTCCTGGAGGGCCCCCTTGCTCCGGGTCCCTCCCTGATGATTGATGTAGGCAACTGCCGTCTGGTTGTCCGAGCACACCTGAACAGGCAGGCCCTGAAGATGAGTAGTCAAGCGAGCCAGAACTAACCTGATCGCTCGCAACTCCAAGACATTGATAGGTGTGTGGGCCTCCTGAGGGCCCCACCTCCCCTGGAACCGCAGGAAACCCCCCCAACCTGACAGACTGGCATCCATGGTGACCGTCTCCCAGGAAGGGGCAAGAAAGGATCTGCCCCCCAACAGGTTCCTTGAGTCCATCCACCACAAGAGGGACCTCCTGACCAGGGGGGAGAGCACACAGACCCTGTCCAGGGACGCTGGGTCCTTGTCCCATACAGAAATAGGTGAAGTTGCAGAGGCCTCAAGTGGAACTGAGCATAAGGGACCGCTTCGAAGCACACCACCATCAGGCCCACCAGCTGCATCCCCTGCCTGATGGAGGGATGGGGACAAGCTAGGAGGGACTGAGCCTGTGCGATCAGACTGTCCACCTTCTGCTGAGGAAGGAAGATCCTTGCCTGAACTGTATCCAGATTCATTCCTAGGAATGGAGTTACCAAGGAAGGGGACATTGAGGTCTTGGGGTGGTTGATCACCCATCCAAATGACTCCAGAGTGGACACCACCAGCTAGTCTCCAACTCTGCCTGATATAGAGACTGGGAAGTGATGAGGATGTCGTCCAGATAGGGAAGCACGCAGACGCCCTGACATCTGAGCAGAGACATCACGCCAGCCAGAACCTTGGTGAACACCCTGGGAGCTGAAGTGAGGCCGAAGGGAAAGGCCACAAATTGGTAGTGTGGACCCATCAGAGCGAACCTGAGGAACCTTTGATGACCTGGGAACACATGAATATGAAGGTAAGCATCTTTGATGTCCACAGAAGTCATGAAAATACCATTTTGTGAGTACTCACCTGAAAAATGGATATTGTCAGTGTGCCACACACCCCGCTTCCCCTTTAATTCTTCACGATTGGGTTACTCACCGCCAGGTGATGCAGTTGCAGAGAGGTAGTCTTGTAACGAGCCCCCTTCCGGCCTATATATACCTGGTACCTCCCACTTAACACCAGTGATTTAAAAAGCAGAAAGACAAGGTACCAGTAAATCTAAAGGTAACCTCAAAATAAATAAAAGCTTCACCATATAAAGGATTTGGGATACCGAAAAGGGCGGGGGTGAAGCGGGGTGTGTGGCACACTGACAATATCAGGTGAGTACTCACAAAATGGTATTATTCTCAGTGTGCCACACACCCCGCTTCCCCTTTAATTCTTCACGATTGGGACATCCAAAAGCAGTGTCCACAAGGGATGGGTATCCGAAGGCAAAAATGAAGCATAACTTAGATGACTGCAGTCTTCAGAACTTTGCGGCCAAAAACAGCATCCGCTGAGGCCCGCACATCAACTTTGTAAAACTTAGAAAAAGTATGAACAGAAGACCAAGTAGCGGCCTTACAAACTTGTTCAACAGAAGCTTGGTGCTGAAAAGCCCAAGACGCTCCAACGGCGCGAGTAGAATGAGCAGTGATACGAAAAGGGGGAACTTTCCCCTTAGCAGAATAGGCCGCAATAATGGCCTGACGTATCCATTTGCTAATGGAAGATTTGGCCGGTGCCAAACCCTTCTTAGGCCCACAGGGCACAACAAAAAAGGCATCCGTTTTACGAAAAGGAGACGTAATAATCAAATAGTACTTAACACAGCGTACTACATCCAAACAATGCAAAACCCTCTCTTTGTCATTCTTAGGATTAGGACACAAGTAGGGAAGAACAATATCCTGATTCAAATGAAAAGCAGAAACAACCTTAGGAAGAAAGTCTGGTTTGAACCGAAAGACCACTTTATCCTGATGCCTCTCAAAATAAGGCGCCTGGATAGACAAGGCCGCCAACTCCGAGACACGCCGGACCGAAGTGATAGCTACCAAGAAGACAATCTTCTGAGTCAGGATAGACAAAGCAATATCTTGCAAAGGCTCAAAAGGAGGAGCCTGAAGAGCAGAAAGAATCAAATTCAAATCCCAAACAGGGAGTAATGGTTTCCTGGGGGGCCGCACATGCGTAACCCCCTGGAAAAAAGTTTTAACTAAAGGATGAAGCGCAAAACGCTTCTGAAAAAAGATAGATAAGGCAGAAACTTGCCCTTTCAACGTACTTAGCTGAAGACCAGAGTCTAGGCCAGATTGTAAAAACTCCAGAATCCTGGAGACCGAAAAGACCCTACAAGGAAAAGATCTAATCTCACACCAAGCGATATAGGCTTTCCAAGTCCTATAGTAGATGATAGAAGAAGACCTCTTCCGGGCACTGATCAGAGTCTTGACGACTGAGTCAGAAAGACCCTCCTCCTTCAAGATGGAGGTTTCAGCAGCCAGGCCGTCAAACCCAGCGCTGGTAAATTGGGGTAACACAACCGGCCCTGAGTGAGCAGATCGGGCCGAAGAGGCAGAACGAACTGGTCCACTGCCAGCCGAACCATGTCTGCGAACCACACTCGCCTTGGCCACTTTGGGGCCACGAGAATGGCGGACATCCTTTCCAGAGCCAACTTCCGAACCACCCTGCCCAGCATGGGTATCGGAGGAAACAGGTACAGGAACCCCAGATCCCCCCAGCTCAGGGACATGGCGTCTACTGCCAGAGCCAGAGGATCCTGGGAGAGCGACACGAAGTTCGGGACCCTGTAATTGTGACGAGAGGCAAACAGGTCCACCTCCGGCGTCCCCCACCGGAGACACAGTGAGCGAAAAACCTGAGGATGGAGAGCCCATTCTCCCAGACGGGAAGAGCCCCTGCTCAACCGATCCGCTTCCTGGTTCTCCACCCCTGGAATGTACACCGCCGAGAGACAAGGAACATGGGCCTCCGCCCAGGTCAGGATCAGGGACACCTCTCTGAGAGCACCCAGACTGCGGGTCCCTCCCTGATGATTGATGTAAGCAACCGCTGTTCGATTGTCTGAACGAACCTGGACCGGAAGGCCCAGAGTCAGGAGAGCAAGAACCCGACGGATGGCTCTCAGCTCCAGAACATTGATGGGTAAGTGGGCCTCTTGAGGTCCCCACTGCCCCTGGAACTGAAGCTCCTTCCAGAATCCCCCCCATCCCGAAAGACTGGCGTCCGTGGTGACAATTTCCCAAAGAGGGGTCAGGAAAGACCTGCCCTTCACGAGATTGGCCGAGACCAACCACCACTGGAGGGACTGCCGGACCCGGGAGGACAACTGGAAGGGCTGATCCAGCGACCGAGGCTGCCGGTCCCAGGACGCCAACAGATAGAGCTGAAGCGTCCTCGTGTGAAATTGAGCAAAAGGAACTGCCTCGAAGGAGGCAACCATCAACCCTACCAGCCTTATCCCCAGACGGATGGACGGCCGAGGATTGGAAAGTAGGTCCAACTGCATCCCCAGAAAGGACACCACCCTGGCCGGAGCGAGGGAGGACTTGGGGAAGTTGATCACCCAACCAAAGCTTTCCAGCGTGGAGACCACCATCCTGGTGTCTGTCGTCCAAATAAGGTACGACACGAATGCCCCGAGATCTGAAAATGGCTATCACCCCTGCCAGCACCTTGGTGAACACTCTTGGAGCCGAGGTAAGGCCAAACGGAAGTGCCACGAATTGAAAATGCCGATCTTTCATCACGAATCGAAGAAAACGTTGATGAGCCTGGCAGATGGGAACATGAAGATAAGCATCCTTGATGTCTATGGACGTCATGAAGTCCCCCTGCCGAAGGGAACTGACGGCCGTGCGCAAAGTTTCCATGCGAAACCTCCGAACACGGATGAACTTGTTGAGTAACTTCAGGTCCAGGATGGGACAAACCGACCCGTCCTTTTTGGGGACTGCGAAAAGATTGGAGTAGAAACCGAGGCCCATCTCTAAGTGCGGTACCGGCCGGATGACCGCCATTTCTAAAAGATTCCTTACCAACGCCAAAGATTCCTTACCGACGTAAGGATCGATGGGCACCCAAGAACGAAAGAATCGTAAAGGAGGGCGAAACTCGAATTCCAGTTTGTAACCGGATGACACCACCTCCCGAATCCACCTGTCCGGAACCTCCTGGTCCCAAACCTGGGAGAAGTGTCGCAATCGTCCCCCCACCCGCACGGGTGAGGGCAGCCCCTCATTGCTGAGCGGGCTTACCGGCAGGCTTGGGCTTGGCGCCCCAGGACTGAGTGGGGCGGCCACGGCCCCTCCCCCGGGTCCAACCTGCACCTCTGGTAGCGGGAAAGGAAGCCCCCTTACCCGCTCTGAATCCCCGAAAGGAAGGCCTAACGGTACTTGCACCCCGAAAGGGGCGACGAGGCCTCTTGCGTTGAGGCATTTTACCACCTTTTGCAACTGAATCAATTTTATCACCAAACACGCAAGCCCAAAAAGGGAAGTGCTGTGAGCACCTTTTTAGAAACTAAGTCTGCCGACCTCTGGCGTAGCCATACTGACCGACGAATAGCCACCAGCATTGCCGCTGTCCTGCTACTCATTGCCAGCGCATCGTCCTGGGCGGTCAGAACATAGGAAACAAAAGACTCACACTGCTTAAGAGCACTAAACTCATTACAAGCGGGATCAAGATCTGCGCATAGATCCTGAATAACGGACCTAACCGCCAATAGAAGAAGCGCCGAAGCACACACCGGCCGCATCGTCGATCCGGCACTAATAAAACCATGGCGAGCATACTGGCCAATCCGACGATCCTCACCATCCTTAATGGCAGTGGTCTCAGAAGACTGTACCATAGCCGTGCTAGAGAGCCCTAGCACAGGGGTATCAACGTCAGGGGGAACCGACCAAAGCTTCACCAATTCCGGTGGAAAAGGATAGCGTTTATCCCAACTGGAAGGAATTCCAGTTAAACGCATGGGATGTTCCCATTCCCTAAGCACAACCCTCTCAAAGTGTTGTCTGGGAAACACCAAACGCGGCTGAGGCACATTAAACAACTCACCCTTTGGCAGGGCGACAGCCTCAGGCGGATCTAAATTCAAAATTTCAAACATTTGAGCCAGAATGAAGGGGGTGTCAATGGAAACCCCCGCAGCCAGATCGCCAATAGCATCGACCTCAAGCTGGTCTGCAGGCTCATCTGACTCCACAAGGAGTTCCCCCTCCTCGTCCAGGGAATGATCGGACCAATCCACAAGTTCACATCCCTCATCCTGTGAAGCAGGAGCTACAGGAGAAAGGTGTTTCCGTTTCGCAGTAGCCTTCTGACCTACTTTGACGGAGACTATCTTCTCGAGGTTGGACAATCGTGCAGACACCTCGGATTGCGAATCCCCACCTTTGACAATGTGAAACGGGGTCCGGAACAGGGAGGGGGGGGGTAGGAGATGATGGAAGTTGCGAGGAGCCAGAAGCCGGAGCGACGGACTGACGCACAATATTCTGCTTTGCACAAGGAATGCATAATATAACATCATCGCCTGGGAGCGGAGTCCCACAGCCCGCACACAGCCTGGATGGCCCAGAAGAGCCATTTCCGGTATTATCAGAAGCCTCCATATGGTGATTTATGGTATTCGCACAACCGTGGGTTTAAGGCATAAGCCACCCGGGATGCCCCTTTACATTAATGTCCCGGGAGGGAGGATTTAATTTATGACTATACCCCTTTTTTTTTTTTAAATATACCAATATATATATATATATAAATATGTCCCAATTTAGAATAATAGGACTAGCCAGGTATAATAGAACCGGGAAGCCACTGCATTGAGGGAATCCCAGGATCTGTGGGGAAAGAACAACAGTAAGATCCCCAGAAAAAAAGGGCAGCATGCAGTACAACATTCATGCAACAGCATATACCAACACATAGTAAAACACATAGTAAAAACACCCCAGAGTGTTTAAAAAGGTCAAAAAAGAATTTGAACCAGTTTTTTTTTTTTTTTTTATAAAACAATCAAGAATATAACAAGAGACGGCCCCACACGAGGTGAGGCCGCTTACCTGCCCAAGGCCGAAAGCAAGGCTGAAAGCAAGGACAGGTAGCAGCAGCCGAGATATTCACTTCCTGCGGCTGAGTGCCCCGTAGCTGACTCCTGATAAGAGGGAGGAAGTGCGGCTGGGGCCGAGCTGCATATCGACGCCGTTCTAGCCACGCCCCCTCTAACGTCATCCGGGTCCCACCCCCCCTCTAGATTCAAACAGTGCGGCCCGCCAAACGGCGGTGCCGCAAAACAAGAGGGCGCCCGACGCCCTCAATAAACGGAGGGGGAGGGAAGCCTTTACCAGAGAGATTGAGGCCGTGCGCCTAAAGCGCTGACAGTGCGGCCCGCCGAACGGCGGTGCCGAAACGAGAGGACGCCCGGACAATGGGAGGGGAGGGAAGGGGAGAGCGTCACAGACAGCTTCAGCCATGCCTGCCACAGCGCGGCCCGCCCCAGCCGCTCTAAGGCGGAGCTAAACTCTGGCCGTTCAGGCCCAACAGCGGCCCGCACAATGGCGGAGCTGCTAGAGAGAGGGCTAATCAGTGTGGGCAATCTGTAAAAGAGAGAGTGTTAACCGGTCAGGCCGTGTGCACCCATCCTGCGGTGCTGACCTGAAAACTGACAAAGGTTATCCATACAAGTAAAAACACACAAGTAAAAACACCACATGCATATACACATCCCCCAACCCCCCCCCCCCCCCCATAGTGAAGGGAGAAGGGACCGTAACGGGAGAGAAAGGGGCCAAGGGGAACCTCGGGACAGGGGCATCCCAAATCCGGATCACCATGCCGGATAGCCGCATTGCCCCCAAGCAAGAGGTCGAGCGGAGGAGATAAGCTTCTAGGCACCTATAGTTCCATCTACCAATTGCCCAGTGAGCAGCCTGGGCTGGGAGGCTTCCATTTAACCATATAGGTAAAAAACAATCAAACTGGGCAGAAATAGACCAAAAGGGGGTGCCGGGGTAAGACCCTGGCTACCTGCAAGCAGGAGACTTCAATCTTCTGTATTGTCGTCATGCAGAGAGAAAAACACTGGTGTTAAGTGGGAGGTACCAGGTATATATAGGCCGGAAGGGGGCTCGTTACAAGACTTCCTCTCTGCAACTGCGTCACCTGGCGGTGAGTAACCCAATCGTGAAGAATTAAAGGGGAAGCGGGTGTGTGGCACACTGAGAATATCCCCTTGGCGCAGGGAACTGATGGCAGAACGCAGATTCTCCATGCGAAAGCGCCTGCCCCTGACAAACTTGTTGAGAATCTTTAAGTCCAGGATGGGCCTGACAGAACCATCCATTTTGGGTACTGTTAATAGGTTGGAATAAAAGCCCTTGCCGTTCTCTCTTAAAGGGACCTGGCAGATGACCCCCAGCTCCAGGAGGCCTTGCACCTTGAACCTTGGAGGGGAATCGGCAGCAAACTCCAACTTGTAACCGGAGGACACTACATCCTGAATCCACCGGTCTGAGACATGAAGCCTCCAGACGTGAGCGAAGTGCTGCAGCCGTCCACCCACCCGGATGGGTAAGGGCGCCCCATCATGCCTGAGGGGGCTTGGGAGAGGATTTAGCTTTGGGACCCCAGGAGGAGCCAGGACGTCCACGTCCTCTGCCTCTACCCCAGAAATCTCCCCGGGCCCCAGGGAAAGACACCCCCCTTCCCTGTCTTGCACCGCGGTAAGGGGAAGAGAAGGAACCCTGACCCCGAAAGGGCCGAGGTTACCGCCTGCGCTGGGGTAACCTGCCTCCAGGGGCGGGCTGGCCATAGGGCATACCGGACAAAATCCCTGTAGGCCGACAGCAGGGAAGGCCACACCAAAGTGAATGATATGATGTGGTGGCCAGTCTGCCAGTTGCTGCTGTTCCCCGGCCACCACACACACACACACTTACTTACCGGTACTTCCTGGTTGTTGCGCGCTGGTCAGTGGGCATCTATGGGCGGCGTCCATTGTTTTCATTGGACGCTGGCCATCTGGGGCACGCCCACCGGCCAGCGCGCAACAGCCTGCATGAAGATAATTGCGGTGGTGTGGCTTGAAATGCAGGGAGGAATGGCCGCGGAGGACGCGGCATTAGGAGGGGAATGGCAGCGGACCATGTGACAGCATGGAGGCAGTACCTGGCAGGCCGCAGGAAGTGTTGTGACTGGGGGCAGCATTTGGATGGCGACTCCCCAGCTGTAGAGTGGGAACACCCCCCTGCGGATAATGGCAGCGTCCGGGGGCGTTCCTTTTTCTACGTTGCTGAAGTGAAGATGGCAAACGGGCGGCCTGAGGTGAGCAGGAAAACGGCGGCATTGGGCTCCAGAGGGACCAGGCTGAAAGGGTATGCAGGGGTGAGAGACAGCTGGCGATTGGGAGGGTGCGCCCTATATCGAGACCAGTGTGTCAGCCTGAGGTTGAGCGGGCGGGGGGGGGGTGGCGCTCTCGTTTTGTGTGTGTGCCTCTGTGTGTGTGTGTCTCTCTCTTTATCAATTTGTGTGTGTGTGTGTGTGTGTCTGTACTGAGGGATGCCCCCAGTGTCTGTACTGAGGGATGCCTCTGCTGTCTGTACTGGGGGATGCCTCTGCTGTCTGTACTGAGGGATGCCCCCAGTGTCTGTACTGAGGGATGCCTCTGCTGTCTGTACTGAGGGATGCCCCCAGTGTCTGTACTGAGGGATGCCCCCAGTGTCTGTACTGAGGGATGCCCCCAGTGTCTGTACTGAGGGATGCCCCCAGTGTCTGTACTGAGGGTTGCCTCGGCTGTCTGTACTGAGGGATTCCCCCGCTGGCTGTACTGAGGGATGCCCCCGCTGGCTGTACTGAGGGATGTCCGCAGTGTCTGTGCTGAGGGATGCCCCCAGTGTCTGTACTGAAGGATGCCCCCACTGGCTGTACATAGGGATGCCTCCACTGGCTGTACTGAGGGATGCCCCCACTGGCTGTACAGAGGGATGCCTCCATTCGCTGTACAGAGGGATGCCTCTGCTGTCTGTACTGAGGGATGCCCCCAGTGTCTGTACTGAGGGATGCCTCTGCTGTCTGTACTGAGGGATGCCCCCAGTGTCTGTACTGAGGGATGCCTCTGCTGTCTGTACTGAGGGATGCCCCCGCTGGCTGTACTGAGGGATGCCCCCGCTGGCTGTACTGAGGGATGTCCGCAGTGTCTGTGCTGAGGGATGCCCCCAGTGTCTGTACTGAAGGATGCCTCCACTGGCTGTACAGAGGGATGCCCCCACTGGCTGTACAGAGGGATGCCCCCACTGGCTGTACAGAGGGATGCCCCCACTGGCTGTACAGAGGGATACCCGCAGTGTATGTACAGAGGGATGCCCCCGCTGGCTGGCTGTAATAGGAGATGCCACAACATGCCTCTGTTGGATGCTCTTCACTTGCTTTAATGAGGGATGCTACTTACTGGCTGTAATGAGAAATTCCCCTCACTGTCTGTAATGGGAGATGCTGCAACATTCCTTGGTGGGATGCCCCTCACTGGCTGTAATCAGGAATTCCCATCACTGCCTGTAATGGGAGATGCAGCAACATGCCTGTTGAATGCCCCTCACTCACTTGTAATCAGGGATACCAATGACATGCCTGTGGGATGCCCCTCACTCACTTGTAATGAGGGATACCAATGACTGCCTGCAACACCTCACAAGGCAAATCATCAGGGGCACTATCAAGCATATTTCTGCTAAGGGTTCTAGTGGCCACAGCAGTAATGGCAGAGGCACAGACCGTGCGCAGCGCCGTCCCCGCACATGCAAAGGCGTGGGATGCCAGCTGATCAATACGCCGGTCTTCAGCAACCTGCAGGGTAGTAAAATCAGGGGAATCCATGACAGAGGTGTTATATAGCCCTAGGATCGGGGCATCCACCTCGGGAGGGGGGGGGGATGACCGACATTTAACCACCTCAGCAGGAAAGGGATACTTCCTATCCCAACTCTTTGGAACCCCGGGAAGTTTACTGGGGCGCTCCCATTCCTTGAGCACAAGGTTATGGAAATGTGCCTGCTCTGGAAATTCCAAACGCGATCTTGCGGTATGGAAAAGCTCCCCTCTTTGCCTGGGAGCCTCAACAAGGACAGAACCTCAAAAATCTGGGTCAATAATCTGTCAGTGTCATCCGGGACCCAGGGGTCAGAGTCATAATCGTCATGACCCCTTGGTCTCTCATCAGATGAGTCTGAATCAGAAAAGAGCTCCCCTTCATCAGACGGGGTATAGCCACACAGATTCATAAACTCCTCCCATAGGGAAAACAGTAACATTAGGCGTCAATTGGCGCTTCTTAGCAGGGGCCTTACGCGCTAAAGACTTCGCAATAATCTGTTCAACAGTAGCCAGTCTAGAAGACACATCAGGCTGAGAATCCCCACTTGTATGCAACTCAGCAGGAGTGAGATTTAAAGTGGACCAACACCCAGGATTTTGACTATCCTGGGTCTTGGTCCACTTCGGTGGGGCACCCCCGATCGGGGTGCCCCGCTGTGTGAAACCCCCCCTAACCCCCCGAAAAACTCACCTCTCCCCGCTCCCAGCGCCGACGTACAAGAACGTCTAAGCGGCAGCCGCCGCCGCCGCCGCCGCCTCCCTCGCGTCACTTTCGGCGCGCGCGCGCCCCCGCCGGCCATTCGCAGACGGCCGGCGCGGGCACGCGCACGCCTACAGGAGCGCGAGGGAGGCGGCGGCGGCCGGCCGCCGCCGAAGATAAGGTAAGGAGTTTGGGGTGTTTGGGGGGGTTTCACCCCGCGGGACATCCCGATCTCGGATGTCCCGCGGGGTGGGGGGTGATCGACCCGGGAATCTTATAGATTCCCGGGCCGATCACCCGTGGGTGTTGGTCCACTTTAAGCTTGGGGAAGTAGGAGAAGTGAAACGAGGTGCAGCCACTGGCAGGCCAGATTGCAATGCAAGCACCTGCTCAGTACAGGGTACACAGACCCGCGCCCTGTCAGCGTCAGCATGAGGCTACCAACACGCTACACACAGCCGGTCTTGTCCCAATGGGACCCCGGTAACATTATCCTGGGATGCCTCCATTTGGTGATTATAGCAGCGCTATACGCCGATAGGGAATGACGCTATATAGCAACCCTGGATGCCCCACTAACCCGCTAGGGACGTGGGAGTATAATTTGTACAAGGCCTACAAGTAATATACTAAAAACAGGTCCGGGAGAAGCCAAGAAAGGTTCGTCCCGCCTGAAAGACATAAGCAGACAAGCTTAAGTACATCGTAACAAAAGTGAAGCAGATAAGGCAGCCCGCGAGGGCACTTACGGACCGAGGTAGGTAGGAGTCCGTCGCACATAGGCCAACCAAGTCAGAAAAAATGGCGTCGGTATACCTCGAGGGGCGGGCCAGTAATAGCGATGACGCGGAACGCACCCCCCCCCAAAGAGCGCAAAGCCAGAAGGCCAGAACAGCCAATGATGGCGCACCAGCAGCTGAGGTAATGCCGCCGCCAAGCGCGGAACCAAGTCAGCGCGCAGCGGGGGTAAATTTAAAAGCAATACAGACAAGTCAGTGCAGTGGCTGACACAAGAATAAAGAAATGTGACAAGTGAAAGCACAGACTGCATAACATACATATCTATACACATACACCCCCCCCTTTTCCCCCGAAGACTACAAGGATGAGGGAGGATGGCGGCCACTTAAATAGGGCCCACCGATAGGCAGGGGCAATAGTGCAGGAGGGGCATCCCATAGAGGCTCACTGTAAGCCTGAACCGCCTACCCTTTGGTGGAGGATTGCGGTAGAGCAGTGCTCCTAAGCACCAACGGCGGCGCTGCCTACCTTCACCCGACCAGCGCAGCCAAGGCTGGGAGGCATATTACTAGTGGAACAGGTGGGAATAGTCCTACAGGGCCGCAGGTTAATAACCCCGCTCACCTGCGAGTAGAGAGCCAATTTCTCGTCCTTCGCAGCCAGACTGCAGAGAAATTCTGGGGATTTGTGGGAGGTCCCTGGGTATTTGAGGGGCTGGGAGGAGCCTATTTTCGATGTCTCTGCAGTCCAGCGCCATCTGGCGGAGTATATCCCAACTGTAAGTATTAGATTTGGAGCAGGACGTACTGTATACTAAGAATAGGCATATACACACACCCCCGAGAGCTACAAGGGAGAGCGAGGGAGGACAGCGGCCACTTAACATAGGGCCCGATAGACAGGGGCAATAAGGCGGGAGGGGCATCCCATAGAGGCTCACCATATGCCTATACCGCCTACCCTTTGGTGGGGGATTGCGGTGGAGCAGCGCTCCTAAGCACCTGACAGCGGTGCTGCCTACCATCACCCGACCAGCACAGTCAAGGCTGGGAGGCACATTAATAATGGAACGGGTGGGAATAGTCCTACAGGGCCGCAGGCTAATAGCCCCACTCACCTGTGAGAAGAGAGCCATCTTCTTGTCCTTCGCAGTCCAGACTGCAGAGAAAAATACCGTTTTGTGAGTACTCACCTTTAAAATGGGTATTATGAGTGTGCCATACACTCCACTTCTATCTTCATGACATGTGGGTAATCTCCAGTAGAGAGCAAACTTCTGCAGAGATGAATATGCAAAAATCAAAACCAATGGTTCACCATATAAAAGCCCCAGAATACCTGAAAAAAAGGGTGGGGCGAAGTGGAGTGTATGGCACAATCATAATACCCGTTTTAAAGGTGAGTACTCACAAAACGGTATTATTCTAAGTGTGCCATACACTCCACTTCGATCTTCATGACATGTGGGACATCCAATAGCAGTGCCCCTCATGGGTGGGACAGTAAAGAATGTACCAACTCAAACCACTGCAGCTTGCAGAACCTTGCGGCCAAAAACAGCATCCACTGAAGCCCACACATCAACCTTGTAAAACTTGGAAAAAGTATGAACGTAAGACCAAGTAACAGGCTTACAAACTTGTTCAACAGAAGCCTGGTGCTGAAAAGCCCAGGAAGCACCAACATCACGTGTAGAGTGCGCAGTGACCCTAAAAGGGGGGAGTCCTCCCCTTAGCAGAATAGGCCCCAACAATGGCCTGACGAATCCATTTGCTAATCGTAGACTTAGCAGGCGCCAAACCTTTCCTGGGCCCGCAGGGCACCACGAAAAAAGAGTCCGTCTTGCGAAAGGAAGAAGTAGTCACCAAATAGTACTTCACACAGCGAACAACATCCAAATTGTGCAGAACCCTCTCCTTGTCATTGTTAGGATTAGGACACAAGGAAGGGAGAACAATATCCTGATTGAGGTGAAAAGCAGACACCACCTTAGGAAGAAAATCCGGCTTAAAACTAAAAACCACCTTATCCTGGTGTCTCTCAAAGTAAGGGGCCTGAATCGACAGAGCCGCCAACTCAGAGACACGCCGAACAGAGGTAATAGCCACCAAGAAGGCAACCTTCTGAGTGAGAACCGAAAGAGCAATATCCTGTAGCGGCTCAAAAGGAGGACCCTGCAGAGCTGAAAGAACCAAATTTAAATCCCAAAAAGAAACCACAGCCGTCCGAGGGGGCAGCACATGCGCGACCCCTTGGAAAAAGGTCTTAACCAGCGGGTGTAAGGCAAAAGACCTCTGGAAGAAAACCGACAGAGCAGAAACCTGTCCTTTCAAAGTACTAAGCTGGAACCCAAAATCCAGATTATGCTGAAGAAACTCCAAAATCCTGGGTATCGAAAACACCCTGCAAGGCAAGGCCCTAACCTCACACCAATCAATATAGGACCTCCAAGTCCTATAGTAAATGCCAGAAGAGGACCGCTTCCTAGCCCTAATCAAGGTCTGAACAACAGCCTCAGACAAACCTTCCTCTTTCAAAATGAAGGTTTCAGCAGCCAAGCCGTCAAAGCCAGCGTTTGTAAATTGGGGTAAAGTAGTTGACCCTGAGATAGCAGATCCGGCAACAAGGGAAGCCGGTACTGATCTACGGCCATCCTTACAACGTCTGCGTACCAAACCCTTCTTGGCCACCTTGGAGCCACCAGAATCGCTGGTGCCCCTTCTAGAACCAGTTTGCGAACTACCTTGCCCAGCATGGAGACGGGCGGAAACAGGTACAGAAACCCCAGATCCTTCCAAGCAAGGGACAAGGCATCCACTGCCAGAGACAGAGGATCCTGAGAAAGAGACACTAAGGCCAGAAGTTTGTGATTGTGCCTCGAGGCAAAGAGATCCACCTCCGGAGTCCCCCACTTGCGGCAAAGTTCCAGAAAAACCTTGGGGTTGAGAGACCACTCTCCTTGGCGAGAGGATCCCCTGCTCAGGGAATCCGCCTCCGTGTTCTCCACTCCCGGAATGTATACTGCCGAAATGCAAGGAACATTGCTCTCCGCCCAGTGTAGGATCAGAGAGACTTCCCTGAGGGCACTCCTGCTGCAAGTCCCTTCTTGGTGATTGATGTAAGCTACCGCCGTTCGGTTGTCTGAGCGAACTTGAACCGGTAGACCTCGTAAATGTGAGGTCAGCCGAGCCAGAACCAGTCGGATGGCTCTGAGCTCCAAGACATTGATGGGGGTGTGAGCCTCCTGGAGGACCCCACACCCCGCTGAACTGATGACTTTTCCAATAACCTCCCTAGCCCGACAGGCTGGCATCCGTGGTAACCGTCTCCCAACAAGGGACCAGAAAGGATCTGCCCTTCAACAGGTTGCTCGATTCCAGCCACCACCGAAGCGACTGTCGAACCCTGAGAGACATCCTGAAAGGTCGATCCAATGACTGCGGACACCTGTCCCAATGGGTCAATAGGTGAAGTTGAAGAGATCTCATGTGAAACTGTGCAAACGGTACCGCCTCGAAGGTGGATACCATCAAGCCCACCAGTTTCATCCCCTGTTGGATAGAGGGACAAGGATTGTCCAGAAGAAGGCGGATCAGACCCTGAATCCCCTGCACCTTGGTCTGGGGCAGAAACACTCTGGCCCGAATGGTATCCAGATTCATGCCCAGAAATGAAATCACACGAGACGGAGAGAGAGAAGACTTGGGGCGGTTGATCACCCACCCTCTCCTCTCCAGGGTCGACACCACCT
Organism: Gastrophryne carolinensis; assembly: GCA_027917425.1. Lineage (NCBI taxonomy): Eukaryota > Metazoa > Chordata > Amphibia > Anura > Microhylidae > Gastrophryne > Gastrophryne carolinensis. Next base: position 205,125,568 of record CM051240.1, on the reverse strand, counting down.
GGTGGGTGTCCAGCCCCGCCTGACGGAGGGAAGAAGCTGAGATCAACAGGTCGTCCAGATAAGGCACAATGCGAATGCTCTGAGCAGAGCCATTATTCCCGCCAAGACCTTGGTGAAGACCCTCGGCGCAGAGGACAGTCCGAAGGGAAGAGCTACAAACTGAAAATGTTGATCCTCCACCGCAATCCGGAGGAATCTCTGATGTGCCTGAAAAATCGGAACATGCAGATACGCATCCTTGATGTCTATGGATGTCATAAAATCCCCTTGGCGAAGGGAATTGATAGCCGAGCGCGGAGTCTCCATGCAGAACTTTTTGACTCTGCTAAACCTGTTGAGAACCTTGAGATCTAGAATGGGTCTCACCGAACCCTCCTTTTTGGGAACCGTGAAAAGGTTGGAGTAGTAACCCCTGCCTCTCTCCGACGGAGGCACCGGGCATATAACCCCCATGTCCAGAAGGTTTTTTACCGCTAACAGGAGCCCCTGTGCAGCCTGAGGGTCCGAGGGCACCCGGGACCTTAAGAATCTTGGGGGCGGCCAGTACTCGAACTCCAGTTTGTACCCGGAGGAGACCACTTCCAAGATCCAATTGTCTGTGACCTCCCGGGCCCAGACCTGGAAGAGGAGCCGCAGCCGTCCCCCCACCCTTGCGGGTGAGGGCGCCCCTTCATTGCTGAGCCGGTTTAACAGCAGGCTTGGAACCCCAGGCAGCCGCGGGACGTGCCCGACCTCTGCCCCTGTTCCAGGACGAGCCCCTGGCATCCGAGAAGGCCAAACCCCTAGCCGCTCTGGCCCCTCGAAAGGAAGGAGTGAACGAGTCAGCCCCCCAAAAGGGCCGGCGCTGTTTCTTCCGCTGAGGTAACTTACCTCCCTTAGCAACAGCATCCAATTTATCTCCAAACAGCCGCGTACCCAAGAAGGGAAGAGCTGTGAGAGACTTCTTGGCCCCAACGTCCGCCGTCCACTGGCGGAGCCAGACCGATCTGCGCATAGCCACCAGTAAGGCTGAAGTCCTACTACACACGACAATAGAATCTTTCATAGCAGCCATGACAAAATCCATGAACAATTTGCATCTCTTAAGGATAGCGAACTCAGCGCAGGCTGGATCAAACTGAGCGTTATTCAGCCAGTCCCTGATAAGAGACCTGGTAGCAAGCGACACCAGGGCAGATGCACAAACAGGCCGCAGGGCCGAGCTCACGCTGGCAAATGCGTGGCACGCCATCTGATCAAGGCGCTTATCCTCGCCACCCTTAAGGGAAGTGGCATCAGGGGTGTTCAGCACAGAAGAGTTGGACAAACCTAAAACTGGTGCGTCGACCTCGGGAGGAGAAGACCAGCGCTTAACCGCCTCCACCAGGAAAAGATACTTCTTATACCATCCCTGAGGAACACCAGGAAGCCGACTGGGCCTCTCCCATTCTCTAAGTATCAGCGCATCAAAGTGACCCTGGGTAGGGAATTCCAGACGGGGCTTGCGGACCCCAAAAAATTCCCCCTTCTTGAGAGGGGGCGCCTCAGGCGGTTCAATATCCAACACCTCCAATAAATGTGACAAAACAGTAGTCGTATCTACGGCATCCCCAGGCTGAACATAGTCAGCCTCTGTTTCCTGATACAATTCCTCCTCTAACGGGGAATAATCTGACAAATCAACAGAATCGTCGTCAACATCCCACAAGGGCTGGGCCGACGACAAATGTCTCTTTTTAGCCTGGGCCTTCTTGCTCACCGTACTACCAATAATTTTCTCGATGCTGGCCAACCTAGCCCAAACATCAGAGAGCGACTCCCCGCTGGCACCAATGTCACTTGGGGTACGGATAAGGTGGGGAGGGGAAGGCGATGAAGCGGGAGGAGCCGACCCAGAAGGCTGGGTACCAGACTTCCACGTTATGGCCTTTTGTGCGCATGGTATACAGATCAGCACATTCTCCCCCGTAAGGGATACCCCACACCCCACACATGGCCCGGATTGTCCCAGAGGGAGCCCGAGCCCAGTATCCTGCGGAGCCTCCATATGGTGAATTTTTGTGGTCAGTCGCAAAACCGCAGGGAATTTACTCCTAAGCAACTCGGGATGCCCCTTAAAAGTCCCGGTGGGAGGATTTGAGGTGAACAAATTTACACTAGGGACCCCAGGACCAGGAGGAACCCCTTAATATGCACATATACAATGCAATCTGTAACACACAAAACAGGCAACATAAGTGCAATCCTACAGATATAAGGCAAAAACACATACCTAATTGTATATTATATATATATATATATATATATATATATATATATATATATATATATCTGTATCCCAGACAGACATGCGTAACCAACACAAAATAAAAAAAAAAACACACACACATGTCCGCAATCAGTGGGGGGCCTCCACATAATCTAAGGAAGTGGTCATCCGGCCCTTACCTCCCAGAGCGCAGCTCAGAACCAGCATCAAAATGGCCCCCGTGAAGTGCCTCTTGCAGAAAGCAGAAAAGGAAGGGGAGTACGGGCCAGCACAGAACGCGCGTTCGGCAGGCCACGCCCCCCTCCCTGCAACGCGGATCCCCTAAAAACGAGCCAAAGGGGTGGGGCTACCGCGGCCGCGCCGAGAGCCCAGCCCGCCCCCTCCCTGAACACAGCCTGAGGGAGAGAAGCTCCCCCAGGCTAATCACAGCACCGGACACGGTCCCAGAAGTAAACTACACACTGTCAGTCACACACGCACGCACAGTGAAATCCACAGGGGCATGGGAGGACGAAAACGAATTAACGGCCCAGACAGATTCCCCCCCCCCCCCCCCGGAGGGGAGTAAGGGACCCAGAAGGGGGGAACCCTGCCAGAATCCGGCCGTAAGCATAGAGGGACGGGCATCCCACACCAGGATCACCAAAAAACCTGGATAACTGTCTACACCATAGTGAGGTCACACGGTGGAGCAGTGCTCCTTTCACCCTCATAGGGTGCTGCCTACCTTCACCAGGACCCGCAGCCTAAGCTGGGAGGCTCAAATAGGGGCAATTTAGAAAGGGTCCTGGCAGTAATAGGGACAATAATACAACTCTGTGAAGTACTCACCTGTAGAGTTGATATTATACGCATACAGCACGTCCTGCTCCCGAATAGTCATAACATGTGGGTAGTCCTCCGCCGTGCACTGCAGACATGTAGAAAACAAGCTCCTCCCAGCCCTACATATACTGGAGGACCTCCCACAAATCCCCAGCATTGAAAAGCAGTGAGAAGAGAAGCCAGAAGGAACCAACTACCCAGAATAACTGGTAGCAATATCTGAAACGATAATAATCACCATACAGGGGATCCAGAATTAGCTAAACCAGGGTGGGGTGGAGCAGGACGTGCTGTATGTGTATAATATCAACTCTACAGGTGAGTACTTCACAGAGTTGTATTATTCTAAGCATACAGCACGTCCTGCTCCCGAATAGTCATAACATGTGGGACATCCAATAGCAGTGTCCATAAGCAGGGTGGGATCCCCAGAAAAGGCAAGGCACAGCGGACAGTAAAGGCGCTGTCACCTGCAAAACTTGCAACAGGCATGAAAAAAGCATAGGCTCCAACATCAGTCTCATAACGGAACCAAGCAGGTATGAACAGAGACAGGCCATAAGGCAAGTAATTGAACTAACAGAGAAACAAAACCCTGGTGCTGAAGGGAATGTGATACCCAAGCATCCATGATAACAGAGTAAACAATAACAGGGAAGAAAGGCTCCCCTGAAGGAACATAGGTCAGTGTAGTGACCCAACCAGCTCACAGGCAAGGAAGCCTTGAGGCAACTCTTGTAACACCCTCAAGGGGAACAAAAACAGGGCACCCAACCAAGGCGGGAACACAACCCCTTAAATACCAGGAAGCCAAGGCTTCCCCAGGATCAGAGAACAACCAGAAGGAGCGCTCCAAGGCGCAATGGCGCTGGAATAGATATCAGGCGCATACCTAAGGAGGCGCCCGTAGACTTCCAAGAACAGCAGTCCCCCAAAGGCCAAGGAGGCCAGCATGGGAAGAAGTGCAAAAATCTGAAGAGGGATGTAGGCCCTCACAATTAGTATATTAGTAATCAGCCCATGGCTATACAAAAGGGTCTGAACCAAGGGTCCAACAGACCACTTGGGCCAGAAGCCCAGGATAGAGGGAAACACCCCCAGGCATGGGGTACCTGTAGCCGCATATAGCCGTACATGTATATATGAGTATACATAGCATCAGGGAATAATTAGCCATAACCATCGTCTCAGGCCCAAGTCTGACGGAGTCAGACGGCCCCAGCAATAGCGGTCTGGACTCCAGGGCAGCCGATACCGAATCCAAGCAGGATCCCCTGGAAGTCCGCAAGGTAACAGGATGAAAGGTTTGATCCCCACAGGGACTTATGGAACTACTGGGGAGGTGCAGTTAAGCAACCCAAGGAGAATACTCTACAAGGGTGACAGAAACAGACTCCTGTAGGAAAGGCCAAGACAGGCCTACACCATCAGAATCCCCAGATGGGGAGCCAATCCCAATTTAAACTGTAATGGCTTTAAGGCCCTGGGGACCGATAACGCCTCACAGGGAAGAGACTAAGGCCCCTGTCAATATGGGAACCACCCAGCCATTATAGGTGGAATAAAGGGAAACTGGGGAGCTAGCCCCCAAACCTCCACTCATACTAGGTCACCCAGAAGATGAGGCCCGCCCCCAAGGGGGGATTAGCAATCAACCCCAGACAGGAGGCCTTTGATTGGAAACAGGAAGAGACCCGATAAGGACAGGACCGCATCCCAACTGGGATATCACAATTCCGCAGCCCTCGGCAGAGACGTCTGCGAGCCATTACTCCCAAGGCCGCCTAGGCCATAGTCCCCTGGGACTCATTATCCAGCCAGCCGTGCGCAGAGCCCAAAGTTAGGTTGGTGAAAAGAAGGTATGTGAAATAATAAGGCTAAGCCTAGATACTCAGGCCCACCAACAGGAACCAGAATATCCTGGGACCGTAGGGACAAGGGCAGAGGCCCTGTGTCAGAAGGGAGACCCCTTAGAGCCGCTCTAGGCTCCCTGGGCAACCCTGCCGCTAAGGGCAACCATAGAAGCGAATACCGCTGAGAAGCAGGGGGGGAGGTAGAACCCCACCCAGGTCAGGGACAGGGACCCTCCAGAGGTAGCAACCCGTCACAATCTTTAAACCAGCATTACAAACATGCCCTCTTCTTACAACAGGCCAGGAATCCTCATGAACCGACCGGTCCTAAAGGAGGGGGAGGCCCGCCATATAGAATCAAAGGGGGCCACCGTTACAGCGAGCCCAGCCAATAAGATGGACCCTCTAAGAGATTTGGCTCTCCCGTTCCAAACCTGCTAGACTGGCACCCAGGGGGCCATAATCTAGGAGATGCTAGCAAGGAAGGGAGGTGCCCCCCTGAAGGGGCCCTTGCCAATGGGAAATTACAGAGGAGCCAGTTTACCAAGAAGGCCTGAGCACAGACCAAGCACCGGGGTTCAGGGACATATGAAGGTTTAGTAACCTACTGCGCCAAGGAGCCCGAGGGCTCGGTATATAAATGACATCTTGATGTGCCACCGACAGACCCACCAGCTGCCATCCCGCTTGGTGAAGGTAAGGCGCAAGTAAAGGAGGGCAGAGCCCCCGTAACCAGGGGTCCCCTAATGCCACGGAAGAAGGCAGCAAGCCTGAACCAATTTCCCCGGGACGGGGAATAGTGAATAAGTGACGGTGAAGGGATGGGGAATTTAAGCAACCATCCAGTAGCTTCTAGGGGACACTGTCGGCCAACCGACCCACTTTGTCTGATGCAGAGGCGGAGGAGTAAGGAAGACGACCCGGTAGGTCCCAACGCCGAAGCTCCACCTCAGGCGTGTCCCCAGTCACGCCAGGCTAGTAGCCTGGGCACGAAGGGAGGCCCCCGCAGAGCCTCAAGCTGCAGGGTTGATCCTGTGACACTGGCTAGAATAGTCTAAGGCGTGCCGCAGACCCCAGAGAAGCTGAGAAAAGCTAGAGCCTCGCAAGAGGCTGAAACCACCCCCCCCCCCCGCGCAGGGGCCCGTGGCCCAAGACAGATATGTCATATATGGATTACTTGCAAGGGCAGAAAAGCTAAGCCTGCCGTAGGCGCATGGGGTCCAGACTACCTCATACTAATGAGGGGGGAGAATGGAAAAGAATGTATAGGGGCCATGGCCCCATCCCGTTAAGGCAATTGCCAAGGCGCGCCCAACACTGCAGGCCCTAGTCCGGCCTGCGCCAGGTTCAGAAGGGAGAGCAGGGCTAAAAATACCCTGACAGGAAACTGAGGGGGGGGACCGCCAGCGAGAACCCACCCTGAGCCCAGGTGGGCTACATCCCGAAACCGCCATAAGGAGAAGGCATATTCCTGGATGTGAGACAGCTGTGCAGTCGCCCCCTCGCCCAAAGGGGCGAGGGCGCCTCTTCATGCTTGTGAGGTTTTGGCAGATTTGGGCTTGGTCCTGCCAGAAGGCCCAGGGCGCTGCCTGCCCGCGCCATGCTGGAAGTCCACGCCGAATAACTGGAAACACACCTCAGATTCACGTTTAACACTAACGTAGGGAGGTGGAGGGGTGACCCTGCCTCGTGGAGGCCGGAGCGGCCTGCTGCGCAAGGGTGCTATAGCCTTATTTCCAAAAAGGTCCAAGCAGGCTCCAAATAACCGCCGTCCTCTGAATGGAAGGCAAGTGAGAGCCTTTTTCGTAGCTCCGTCAGCACCCCACTGTCGCAGCCAGACCAGCCGGCGAATGGTTACCGCAAGTGCTGAGCTCCTAGCACACATCTTAATGGTGTCATCCAGTGCCGATAGAATAAACTTCACAAAGGCTTCGCAGTCTGATAGGGCACTAAACACCCCCCAAGGAAGATCCTCAGGGTGGTGATCCAGTATCTTTCTGACAAGAGTCCTGGCGGCCACGGCACAAACCGGGCGCAGGGCCGTCCCAGCACACGAGAAGGCGTGTGATGCCAGTCTGTCAATGCGCCGGTCCTCAGCATCCCGGAGGGTACGATAAAAGGGAGCAGTCATAAAAGGGGGGTTTGTGACCCCTATAACCGGCGCGTCCACCACCAGGGGAGCTGACCATAAATTGACCACATCTGGGGAAAAAGGGTACTTCCATTCCCAGACCCCTGGAATCCCTTTCAGCTTACCAGGCGATTCCCATTCCTGGGATATAATATTCTGGAAATGTTCCTGTTCTAGGAACTCCAAGCGCGGCGGCGCTGTATGGAAGGTCTCCTTTTTAGGCTTGGGAATCTCCCCGGGGGGAAGATTGACAAGACCTCAAAGATTTTGATCAGGATTTCATCCGTATCACACAGACCCCAGGAGTCAGGCTCGGATTCCTCACGGCCCGCGGGGCATCCCATGGGAGGAGCCCGAGTCTGAGAATAGCTCAGCTTCCTCAGAAGGGTCAGGGTCCTGCATATCATCAGAATCATCGGTATCGTTAGGAACTGGAGAACCTGGGGGCGTCAGGGAGCGCTTTTTACTAGGGCCCATACGCTCCGCCATGGGCAACGCTCTCGGCACCTCTTGCAGGTCATCCCCGCTGGAGTGGGACTCACCATGAGCGATGTTTGGGAGCGGGGAGACAGGGGTGAGGAAGGGAGGATCCTCTGTTAGCAATGCCTGTGCTGCACACTGCAGACTTGCGCCCTGTCGGCCTCAGCCAGGGTCTGGCCACACACTGCACACAGCCGGTCACGTCCCGGAGGGACCCCGGTTCCATAATTGTGAAATGCCTCCATATGGTGATTTTTATGCAGTATAACGCAGGGAATTATGCAATAAGCAACCCTGGATGCCCCAACCCGCTAGTAATGTGGGAGATTTGTAAAGAGGACCCGTGTAATATATGTTAGGCCGGGGCCGGTAACGAGGTCTTGGCTTCTGAAAGACACAATGGGACAAGGGGAGAGGAGTCGGTGCCATGCTCTGATCGAACAAACCTAGAAATCCTACCACCCCGGAGGGCACTTACATGACCGAGGGAGGAGACGAGCCACACCACGCGCGCGGGAAGATAGAGAAAATGGCGCCAGCGAACCTCGAGGGGAGGGCCAGGCCAGGCTGTGATGCAATACTCGTCAGGGCGAGTCTCCGCCTCCCCCAAAGAGCACGAAGCTCCAACCGTACAGAGTGGATGTATAAGTCTCATGCTGACATGCTGAATGAAGCTGCCGAGCAGCAGATGGTTAGTAAAAAAGCCAGCACACGCTGTATAGCGAGACGCGACACTGACCCCCTAAATCAGGGACCGAAGTCTAAAGGCGACATAGCGCTAGGGCTGCCACACATACCCCCCCCCCCCCCGTTGTTTCCCCCCCGAGTTACGGGAGGAAGCGAGGGGGAAGCTGACGGTGTCCATGGACTAATTTTGTGAGGGGCACGGGCAAAATTGCGGGAGGGGCATCCTCTAGAGGCTCACCATCGGCCTGACCGCCTACTCTATGGAGGGGGATTGCGGTGGAGCATGGCTCCATTCAGCACACCAGGTGCTACCTACCTTCACCCGACCCGGGCAGCCTAGGCTGGGAGGCATATTTCTTCTGAAGAGGATGGGTGGAAATAGTCCCACAGGACCTTGGGCCATAAGGCCCGCTCGCCTGCGAGAGCGTGATACTTCATGTCTTCGCAGTTCCAGCACTGCAGAGAAATCTGGGGATTTGTGGGAGGTCCTCCAGTATATGTAGGGCCGGGAGGAGCTTGTTTTCTACATGTCTGCAGTGCACAGCGCCGGAGGACTACCCACATGTTATGAAATTCGGGAGCAGGACGTGATGCATGCTTAGAATAAACGGCCGGGCGCGAGCCCGGCTTACCTGTAAGTAAAGAAGTCTTCATCTTCTGTCTTGTCGCCTTCCCTACAGAGAAGGAACTGGGGAATTGGTGGGAGGTCCCAGGTATATATGGACTGGGAGGGGCTTTCTTTTTTGCATATTCATCTCTGCAGAAGTTCGCCCTCTCCTGGAGATTACCCACATGTCATGAAGATCGAAGTGGAGTGTATGGCACACTTAGAATATCTGGGGATTTGTGGGAGGTCCCGGGTATTTGAGGGGCCGGGAGGAGCCAATTTCGCTGTGTCTGCAGTCCAGCGCCATCTGGCGGAGTAATACCCAAGTGTTATGATTCTTATCTGGAGCAGGATGTACTGTATACTAAGAAAATCATGTATGTGCAGGAGGAATGGGCAAATCCTTTTCCTTAGCGAAAGCCTATGCCACAGGAATGGTTTCCCCGCCCCAAACAGTTGGTAGATGCAACTAAAGTGGACCAACACCCAGGATTTTGACTATCCTGGGTTTTGGTCCTTTCTCCCGGTGTACCCCGCTAGGTGAAACCCCACAGATGGCTAGAAGAAACTCACCTCTTCCTGGTCCTACAGGGCATGCGCGGCCGCTCATCCAATCAGCACGCTCGGAGCCACCGACGTTGTGCTGGCAGCCTTCTAACAGGGAGCATGCCTGCGCTGGCTGTTCACAAATGCCTGGCGCAGGGAAGCGCCTGTGGCCCACACATGCGCCATTGGACCGGGAAGCAAGGTAAGTGAACGGGGCGACCTGGGGGGTTTCACACAGCGAGGCATCCCGATTTTGGATGCCTCGGGGGGGAAGGAATTGAAAGGCCTGGGAATCTTATAGATCAAGATGGGTTTTGGTCCACTTTAAAGGAGAGGGATGTATTTCTAGGAGGAGCACAGTCCATTTAACGTGTTAATAAATGTCTGCCAGGCCTTTCTTCTTGTCTCGTTCATAGACCGAGTTACTCTTATGAGCTGGAATCATTAACAGAAATATACATTCAAAACATAAGGAAAGGTACATTTCTTCTTTAGCTTCTGTGAGGATTATTCCATGCTATTCCTTGCATGGCCTCTGTGAGGATTATTCCATGCTATTCCTTGCAGAGTAATAGAAAATACTAATGTTGCCTTGAACTTCAAGTGCCACCATATTTATGTATATATATATATAAAAAAAATCTAATTACAAGTGTTAAAGGAATGACGTGAAAACTTTACATATCGGTTTTAGAAAAAGAAACTTGACAGTTTTTATTTCCCAGCTAGAGGAGCTGTTTCAGCTGGGCCAGTTGCCTATACACAGTGACAAGTGGCCATTGAGAGTCAGTAAAGAGCAAACAGCCAATCAAGCTCACAATGGACTGGTGACATCACCAATGCTCGAGCAGACGTCTTGACCATTTGCTCAACCAATAAAAATAAAACAAACGCAAAATAGCTGCTTCTCAGCTGTGTACAGGAAATGGGCCCACTTGAACTTTTTTTTTCTCTTCAGACACAAAGTTGGATTTATTTGTACAAGATACAAAATGTAAACATGGCAAAATAAATAGTTAAAACAAGTGGATGCAGGACCCCATTTCATGCTCATGATCCCATTAACGATTAGTTTTTTTTCTTTTTTGTTTTTATCCATTCAGTTGCAGATTCAAGTGCAAAAGCATGATGATGAATATCAACTATTCAAGTAACAGAAATAATATGGATGATACAAATAAACTATTTTACAAGGTAGTGATTTTATCCAATTTTACAAAATGTACATGGCGTGGAATGGGAGGAGGTCCCATACACTTAGAGAGTCTGTGGTTAGGTCCATGATGGCGCGCCCTGATCTGGCGAGCGTTGCGCCTTGCATTTTTTTTAATAATTCGGTGGAAATGTTAAGCCTGAGCTTAGGCCAAGTCCATGCTTTGAAGTTATGTCACCTCCATTGCTACTGTTGTGTCTGCAATTCCGTTTAAGCCCAACCGTTCTGGCTCGTGGTTCTCTCTAAAGAAAGCAAGAAAAGATGCTGGTTACTAAAGAGCATTGGGGAGGGGGGATAACCTTTAAAAAAATCCAATTTGTTTGACTTGAAACCATATAAACCCTATTGCTTTTCTGTGATCTACCAATTTGGTTACACCAAAAACCTGTATTGTGTGTATTCTAACTATGTTGGAAATCCAATAAAAATAATAAAAAAAAAAAAATCCTATTAACATCAGGACCAACACGTTCCCACACCCCACAATCATAGAGGCTAATGCTTCCACCGTGTGTTAGACCTCTGCAAAGGTTCTGGTCTAGCAGACATCTGGCAATGCACACAAAAGGGGCCTAAGAGTCGCACGTTGCTCCCAAGCTACAGGTTGGGGACCCCCATCCAAAAACATCAATTAAAGCACGACAAGAGAAAATGTTGAGACTGGCACTGTGAATTATTGCATTGGGCATTGTAAATTGGTTTCTGAACATTTCTATTTAAAAAAAAAAAAAGCCAAATGCAACCTTGTATTGACCCACCATTTATGGAATCCTCCGTGTGAGTAGGTTTCTTTAAAATAATCCCATTTTTTATTGAATAGCTGCAACTTCCCCCAATAGTTCCTTAAATCAGCCAGGCACAGTTGGAGAAGAAAGGTAGTGGCCATTTTGGAGCTTCCTCTCCCAGCATCTCAGCCATGCTGCTGCCTGGATTCAACTAACAAAGCACAGAAACAGGAAGCCCAGCAGCACTTCCTGCAAATGTATGAGCCGTTTCTAAAATTTACTACAGCAGGAGTTAGAGAAAGGTAAATGAATTTTTCTGTGCAGCAATCTAAATTGCCCTGGGGAGGGATGCATATGAGAAATGTTTATTGTGTTGGTCTGGGTTAAGTCATTTTTGACTGTTGGTAAAGTGGACCAAAACAAGCCCTGGAGTCAGATTCCAGGGCCAACTGATTCCTCTCACCCCCCCCCCACCCTTGAAACACCCATGGCACTTGCGCCTTAGGAGCCGGCATCACACGCGTCCATTCTCGATTGTGCACGTCTGCTAAAGGATGCAAGCAATGCTGCGCTCTGGGGGTTCCATTCATCTTCTCCAGCCTCACATTTATATGCTGATTGGACGAGCGCACATGCATGCACCACTGGAGAACAGGTAAGTTTCCTGGGTGAACGGTGAGGTTTCACACAGCAGGGTACCCCAAATTGGGATACCCAGGGGGACAGACTAAAATCCAGAATAGTGAAAGTCAAGGGTTGTAGCTCACTTTAGACCCCTCATCCATTTCTACACTATTAGGGACATTTATGACCAAGTCATAAATACAATTATGAGGTTCAAATACTTTGAAACAAACAAAAAAAACTTCTAAAAGAAAGTCCCCGAATTTGTTTTTTCTAGTCCACCAACATTCACTCTATTGTCTGTTAAATGACCCACATTCAACTGTATTGGACTTCGTCAGGGGAACCAGAATGTGTAAGAATATTTTCAACCAAAGGAAATGTAGCTCTGGTCTGCATTACTTTTAAGTAATGAACAGGATCTATCGGCCACAGGGACATTTAACAGAATATAGAAAGAGTGGTAATCATTTGGGGGGCCATAAACAAATAAGGGGGATTTCTTTCCAACAATAGCTTTTAGGAATTAAATGTTTTTCTGATTCAAGGTTTTAACAGCATAATTGTATTAATAAAACTTTGCGTCACATGACGTAAAGATTACATTTGTACACATAACTAAATGTGTATGATACCAGCGGATACCAAGAGAAGTAGCAGATGTCAGCAGGACTGGCAGCACAAGCCTCTTACATTGTTCCCCACCCCATTGGTGACCAACTTGTCCTTCAAGATGGTACAGAACAAGCAGGAGATTCTAATAGACATCCACATGTATGTGATCTCGTGTTCCATTAATGAGTAAACTCATGGCTTAGCAGTATATCCCTGGTCTTTGGCCACCATGAAAGCCAGGCTGTTAGCAATTATAAGCACCGCATTTGTTTGTACATATAGCTAAAATTACAAAGCAACAACCAAATCTGCCTCCATAACTATAACTCCATAACCAGCCTTATACACACCTACCTGGTTATGCTGCTGATGGCACTGCTTGGAGTAACCTTTGGCACTCGGTCCATGCTGGCAGCGACTGTAGCAATTTTTAAGGCTGTGGGAGATGGAGCAGAAGTCCTTGCATTGATATGCACATTAACGGGGGACACAACACTGACATTGTTGAGGTGAATGGCGTTCGTTAGGCAGGAATTACTCATAGGGAGGGTCTGGGGTGCACTTGTGCACAAGGCTGGGATTAAATGGTTAGTGGTGGGATGTCCGACTGTCCGTACAAGCTGAACGGTGGAGATTCCTGGGCTGGATGACAAAGCCACATTGGTGGAGTACATGGTTTTAGCATTTCCTGGGGAGGAAACAAAAAATAAAAATCATTAAGGGCTTTAATAAGAATGCAGACTGCATTGTGCACACAGTGACAACCTCTTGAAGGGACATAGGGCCTTATTCATGAAGCTCTAGCGCCAGGTAGCGACAGGTGAACGCCAGGCACGGCACGCAATTACACATTTATGAAGCCGAATCTGTAGAGCGACTGGAACAACGCCATGTAGCATCCGATTCATCATTATCCCAGGCTCAGCGTACAGCGCCGGCGTACAGCCTTGCAGAGCGCCACGTCTTACCTGTCACTCTCCCATACAGTTCAATGGACGATCCTTAAATCCCTTTCCTGATCCCAATTTTTTTTTTTTTATAAAATCTCAAAACAATACAAATGTATCCTGGCCTAGAAAACATTTTTAAAAACTTTTTTGATTATTAATATTTTTATGCAGAATTGTCCTTACATGTCTGGTATTAAAGTGTTCATGTTACAATGTTATAACAATGTAATTCCACATGTTTTCGCTTTGTTACCAGTGGATACATGTTCAAAAACAGACTTTAACCACACAGCCTCTGGCGCTATGGGCTACAACAACCCGATTTTGAGCGCCGGCGATGCTTGAGGCTGTCATTTTGATGAATGTGGAGTTGGTTGCACTGAGCTGGCGCTACCATTCGCTCCTATATAGCGTAGTACTGCGACTCACACAATTTATTCATCAATGCCGGCCAGCGACTGAGACGCTCTGAAACAAAGATCCATGGCCGAGCACAGCGACTACTAGCGGTCCCTCTGAAATCTGCGCTACAGACGCTCATCTGTCGCTACCTGGCATTAGTAATGAATCAGCCTGATGGCTTTTTTAATTGTAGGTTTTAGGCTCCGCTTACCAGAGGGCTGGACCCTAATCACAATTGTGGGTTACTGGAGGGGCCTTTATAAACTATTCTAAAAGAAATTTTAATCTAGTCATAGCAGTAGTAGGAGACGCTTAGTAACCAAGGCAACTGGATCAGCTTTGAAAGCAAACATGCAACCGCAACAGGGTGTAAGTCACGTCCCCAGATATACTTTAAGGAAAAGGATTTCATAGTGTGTACACCAAAGTTCTCTTAAAGCAGACCAAAACCCAGGATAGTCAAAAGTTTTTGACTATCCTGGGTGTTGGTCATTTCCTTGGGGGCACCCCCACTGTGTGACCCCCCCCAAGGTCGCCGCAGCAACTCACCCATTCCCAGTCCCACAGCGCGCCTAAGAGCAGCGGCTCTGACAGCCGCATCCTCTCTAACAGAGAGCGTGCCCGTGCCGGCTTTCACAAAGGCCTGGTGAGGGCACACGCTTTGCTAGAGGGAAGCGGAGGATGCGGCCGGGGAAAGGACCAAAACACAGAATAGTCAAAACATTTGACTATTCTTGGTTTTGGTCCACTTAAAGGAACTTTGGTGTACACACTATCTGGGAGGGTTTCACACAGGGGGGCACCCCCAATCGGGTTGCCCCCGGGTAAAGGACCAAAACCCAAGATAGTCAAAAATCCTGGGTTTTGGTCCACTTTAAAGTGGCAGTGACAAAACACAATCTTATTTCAGAGCGTGCAAAACAAAACTAACTCACCTTTTCCAGCGTTTCCCACAGCACAGGTGTGGGGTGCTGAGCCAAGCTGGTGGACATCCCCCAGGTATGGATCAGTGCCGCCATTTCATGGCATTTCACACAGCAAGGCATCCCGTAGGGGGTGATGGAATTGGCCAACCCTGGAGTCTTATAGACAGGGCTGGCCAAGAGAAACACCAGCATCCCTAAAGCCTTTTAAAATCTATACGATGCCCCACTGTGTGAGTAAACTCTGTGGATCTCACAGTACATACGTTACCGGATACACGATTTCCCGCGGGCGGTGCTAGGCATTTCTGAATGGCTGGCGCAGGTCAGCGGCACACGCTTCATTCGCCTTTACTAGCCTCTCTGTTGTCACAACAGCTGGGTAGAAATTAATGGAGCATGATGCACACATGCGCTGTTACCATAGAGGTGATTTCTTACGGCGTACCCTGCGGTTTCAAGCATCAAAATCGGGATACCCTACTGGAGAGTAACAATACCTGAGATATGGAAAAATCAAGGTGGTGTTCCTCTTTAATGCAGAGCCCCTTTGCAACATTGGTAATTGATCAAAGCTCAGGAAGCCTTTTAAATAAATACATTTGTGTGGAGCTGCACATACCTCCTGAAGGTTGTACAACACCGTTCAGGTTGCTGTGGGCAGTGTTCTGATCCTTGGCTATGTCACCACGAGCTGGAGTTGGTGAATGGACCACAGCGGATGCAGCAAAGTGGGCGCTAGCAGAGTCCAGTGTCTTGGACATGCAGTCAGAATTTCCAGAGCCCTATGACAGGGGAAAAAAAAAGCAATTATGTGAGTACTCACCTGTAGAATTGTTTTTGTTCTTGCATGGCACGGCCTGCTTCGGTATTCCTAACAGTTGGGTTATTCCGCCACAAGGTGGCGCAGTGTACTGCAGAAGAGCTGTGGCATCTCCCAGCTCCCTATAAAAACGGGATTAACCATAGAGTTCCCAGCGTAGACAAGCAGTGAGACAAGAAATTGGGAGAGAATAAAAGTAAAAAGTGTAAAAAAGGTAAAGAACCCCAATTAACTTGGAACAATCACCATAAAGAGGCAACCAAGAATAACGATAACGAGGGTGGGTCGAAGCAGGCCGTGCCATGCAAGAACAAAAACAATTCTACAGGTGAGTACTCACAGAATTGCTTTTTCATTATTGCATGGCACGGCCTGCTTCGGTATTCATAACAGTTGGGACATCCAAAAGCAGTTTCCAAAAGTAGGGTGGGATCGCCAATGAGTAACGGCCGGCAGTTCAAGTCACTACCGCCTGAAGCACCTTGCGGCCAAAAGCAGCATCAGCTGACGCCTTAACATCAACCTTGTAAAACTTGGAAAAAGTAAGAACAGACAACAGCTGGGTAGAAATTAATGGAGCATGATGCGCACATGCACCGTTACCATAGAGGTGATTTCTTACGGCGTACCCTGCGGTATCAAGCATCAAAAATCGGGATACCCCACTGGAGAGTAACAATACCGGAGATATGGAAAAATCAAGGTGGTGTTCCTCTTTAATGCAGAGCCCCTTTGCAAAAAGTAGGAACAGAAGACCAAGTAGCAGCCTTGCAAACTTGTTCAACAGAAGCTTGGTGCTGAAAAGCCCAAGACGCACCAATAACACGAGTGAAATGAGCAGTAATTCTAAAGGGAGGTTCCTTCCCCTTAGCAGAATAGGCTTGTACCACCACCTGACGGATCCACTTGCTGATAGTGGATTTAGCCGGAGGCAAACCCTTCCTAGGTCCAGAAGTGAGAACAAAAAGAGCATCAGATTTCCTGAAAGGCTCAGTAGCGACCAAATAAAACTTCAGAGCCCTGACCACATCCAAAGAATGCAGCGTCCGCTCCTTGGAATTACCAGGACACAATGAAGGCAAAACAATGTCCTGATTGAGATGAAAGGCAGACACGACCTTGGGCAAGAAATTCGGCTTAAGCCGAAACACCACCTTATCCTGATGTCGCTCAAAATAAGGAGGTTTGATGGAAAGCGCCTCCAGTTCAGAAACTCGCCTGACAGAAGTGATAGCCACCAAAAAGGCTACTTTAAATAGTCAGAATGGGCAAAGGCAGCCCCACGAATAGGCTCAAAGGGAGGACTCTGCAGAGCAGACAACACCAGATTCAAGTCCCAGACTGTTAGAATAGGCTAACGAGATGGACGCACATAAGTAACACCCTGGAAAAAAGTTTTAACCAACCGGTGACTGGCAAAGGATCTTTGGAAAAAAAAATAGCCAGAGCTGACACCTGTCCCTTGAGGGTACTAAGTTGAAGGCCGGAATCCAACCCATGTTGCAAAAATTCCAGAATCCTGGGGATGGAAAAAACCCGACCACACCAGGCAATGTAAGCATGCCAAACCCTGTAATAGATGAAGGACGAGGACTTCTTCCTAGCCCGAATCATGGTATCCACAACAGGGGCAGGCAATCCCTTTTCCATCAAGATGGAGGTTTCAGCAGCCAAGCCGTTAAAGCCAGCGTTTGTAAATTGGGATGGCGCAGCTGCCCCATGGGCCACAATAAGGATGTCATCCAGGTAAGGAAGGACGCGAATGCCCTGGTTCTGTAGCAGAGCCATCACCCCCGCCAGCACCTTGGTGAACACCCAAGGCGCCGAGGTGATACCAAAGGATAAAGCTACAAACTGGTAATGCTGATCCTCCAGCGCGAACCCTTCCTAGGTCCAGAAGTGAGAACAAAAAGAGCATCAGATTTCCTGAAAGGCTCAGTAGCGACCAAATAAAACTTCAGAGCCCTGACCACATCCAAAGAATGCAGCGTCCGCTCCTTGGAATTACCAGGATTAGGACACAATGAAGGCAAAACAATGTCCTGATTGAGATGAAAGGCAGACACGACCTTGGGCAAGAAATTCGGCTTAAGCCGAAACACCACCTTATCCTGATGTCGCTCAAAATAAGGAGGTTTGATGGAAAGCGCCTCCAGTTCAGAAACTCGCCTGACAGAAGTGATAGCCACCAAAAAGGCTACTTTAAATAGTCAGAATGGGCAAAGGCAGCCCCACGAATAGGCTCAAAGGGAGGACCCTGCAGAGCAGACAACACCAGATTCAAGTCCCAGACTGTTAGAATAGGCTAACGAGATGGACGCACATAAGTAACACCCTGGAAAAAAGTTTTAACCAACCGGTGACTGGCAAAGGATCTTTGGAAAAAAAAATAGCCAGAGCTGACACCTGTCCCTTGAGGGTACTAAGTTGAAGGCCGGAATCCAACCCATGTTGCAAAAATTCCAGAATCCTGGGGATGGAAAAAACCCGACCACACCAGGCAATGTAAGCATGCCAAACCCTGTAATAGATGAAGGACGAGGACTTCTTCCTAGCCCGAATCATGGTATCCACAACAGGGGCAGGCAATCCCTTTTCCATCAAGATGGAGGTTTCAGCAGCCAAGCCGTTAAAGCCAGCGTTTGTAAATTGGGATGGCGCAGCTGCCCCATGGGCCACAATAAGGATGTCATCCAGGTAAGGAAGGACGCGAATGCCCTGGTTCTGTAGCAGAGCCATCACCCCCGCCAGCACCTTGGTGAACACCCAAGGCGCCGAGGTGATACCAAAGGATAAAGCTACAAACTGGTAATGCTGATCCTCCAGCGCGAACCTCAGAAATCTGATGACCTGGGAAGTTAGGCACACGAAGTTTAGCATCCTTGATGTCCACGGTGGTCATGAAGTCGCCCGGGAAAATGGTACAGACAGTCGAGCGTAGCATCTCCATGCGAAAATGCTTGAATCTGACAAACTTGTTGAGGCCCTTCAAGTCCAGGATGGGCCTCAGAGAGCCGTCCATTTTGGGGACCTTGAGAAGAGTGGAATAGTACTCCAGACCCTGTTCTTGAGGGGGCTCCGGGCAAATGACCCCTGACTCCAGCAGGCATTAAACCGCCGAAAGCAACCCTTGAGCTGACAGGGGGCTTGAAGACATCCAGGATCTGATGAATCTTGGGGGCGGCCAGGCTGCAAACTCTATCTTGTAACTGGAATCCACCGGTCTGAGACGTGGAGCCTCCAGACGTGAGCAAAGAGCCAAAGCTGTCCCCCCACCCGGATGGGTGAGGGCGCCCCCTCATGCCTGAGGGGCCTTGGGAGGGGGTTTGGGCTTGGAACCCCAGGAGAGACCGGGACGACCAAGGGATCTGCCCCGGCCCCAAGAATCTCTGCGGCTACCTGAGAAGTACTCCCTGGAATTACGAAGGGAGGGGAGGGAGACGGAGGTCCGCCGAAAGGGCCGGGGCTGCCTCCTACGCTGAGGCAGTCTGCCATCCTTGGCAAAAAATACCATTTTGTGAGTAATCACCTGAAAAATGGGTATTGTTGGTGTGCCACACACCCCGCTTCACCTTTAAATATTCATCCATTATTGGGTTAATCCACCGCAGGTGACGTAGTGCAGAGAGGAAGTCTTGTAACGAGCCCCGTTCCGGCCGATATATACCTGGTACCTCCCTTCAATCACCAGTATTTTTTCTCTCTGCTTGCTGACAAGTCAGAAGTTGGAAGTCTCCTGCTTACAGGTAGGCCGGGGTATTCTTACCCCGCCACCCCCCTTTTGGTCTATTTCTGCCCGGTTTGAGTTTGTATACCTTTATGGTGAAATAGGAAGCCTCCCAGCCTTGGCTGCTCACCGGGCAAATGGTAGATGGCACTTTAAGTGCCTAGGAGCTTATCTCCTACCGCTCGACCTCATGCGTGGGGCAATGCGGCGAACCGGCAATGGGATGCCCCTGTCCCGAGGGTCCCCGTAGCCCCTTTCTCTCCCGTTCGGTCCCTTCACCATGGTACCTCCCTTCAATCACCAGTATATTTAAAAAGCAGAAAGACAAGGTACCAGTATTCCACCAGTAACCTCAAAATCAAATTTGATATAAACAAAAAGCTTCACCATATAAAGGCTTCGGAACTACCGAAAAGGGTGGGAGTGAAGCGGGGTGTGTGGCACACCAACAATACCCATTTTTCAGGTGAGTACTCACAAAATGGTATTATTCACCGCTTCACCTTTAAATATTCATCCATTATTGGGACATCCAAAAGCAGTGTCCCCAAGGGCTGGGCAACTAAAGGCCAGGTGAAGCATAACTTAAATGACTGCAGTCTGCAGAACCTTGCGGCCAAAAACAGCATCCGCTGAGGCTCGCACATCAACTTTGTAAAGCGTAGAAATAGTATGAACAGAAGACCAAGTGGCGGCCTTACAAACTTGTTCAACAGAAGCTTGGTGCTGAAAAGCCCAAGACGCCCCAATGGCGCGAGTAGAATGAGCAGTGATACGAAAAGGGGGAACTTTCCCCTTAGCAGAATAGGCCGCAGTAACGGCCTGACGTATCCACTTGCTAATGGCAGATTTGGCTGGTCCCAAACCCTTCTTAGGCCCATGGGGCACAACAAAAAAGGAATCCGTCCTACGAAAAGGAGACGTGATAATTAAGTAGTACTTAACACAGCGTACTACATCCAAGCAATGCAACACCCTCTCTGTCATTCTTAGGATTAGGACATAAGGAGGGAAGAACAATGTCTTGGTTCAAATGAAAAGCAGAAACAACCTTGGGAAGAAAGTCTGGCTTGAACCGAAAGACCACTTTATCCTGATGCCTCTCAAAGTAAGGCGCCTGGATAGTCAAGGCCGCCAACTCTGAGACACGCCGGACCGAAGTGATAGCTACCAAGAAGACAATCTTCTGAGTCAGGGTAGACAAAGCAATATCTTGCAAAGGCTCAAAAGGAGGAGCCTGAAGAGCAGAAAGAACCAAATTCAAATCCCAAACCGGGAGTAATGGTTTCCTGGGAGGCCGCACATGCGTAACCCCCTGGAAAAAGGTTTTAACCAAAGGTTTAAGCGCAACATGCTTCTGAAAAAAGATAAATAAGGCAGAAACTTGCCCTTTCAACGTACTAAGCTGAAGACCAGAGTCCAGCCCTGATTGTAAAAACTCCAGAATCCTGGAGACTGAAAAGACCCTACAAGGAAAAGATCTTATCTCACACCAAACGATATAGGCTTTCCAAGTCCTATAGTAGGTGATAGAAGAAGACTTCTTCCGGGCACTGATCAAAGTCTTAATGACTGAATCAGAAAGACCCTCCTCCTTCAGGATGGAGGTCTCAGCAGCCAGGCCGTCAAACCCAGCGCTGGTAAATTGGGGTAACACAATCGACCCTGAGTGAGCAGATCGGGCCGAAGAGGCAGAACGACTTGGTCCACTGCCAGCCGAACGATGTCTGCGAACCACACTTGCCTTGGCCACCTTGGGGCCACGAGAACGGCGGGCACCCTTTCCAGAGCCAACTTCCGAAGCACCCTGCCTAGCATGGGTATCGGAGGAAACAGGTATAGAAATCCCAGATCCCCCCAGCTCAGGGACATGGCGTCCACTGCCAGAGCCAGAGGATCCTGGGAGAGCGACACGAAGTTCGGGAGCCTGCAATTGTGACGGGAGGCAAACAGGTCCACCTCCGGTGTCCCCCATCGGAGACATAGTGAGCGAAACACCCGAGGATGGAGAGCCCATTCTCCCAGACGGGGAGAGCCCCTGCTCAACCGGTCCGCTTCCTGGTTCTCCACACCTGGAATGTATACCGCCGAGAGACAAGGAACATGGGCCTCTGCCCAGGTCAGGATCAGGGACACCTCCCTGAGAGCACTCAGGCTGCGAGTCCCTCCCTGATGATTGATGTAAGCAACCGCTGTTCGATTGTCTGAACGCACCTGGACCGGAAGGCCCAGGACGTGCTGAGTCAGGAGAGCAAGCACCTGACGGATGGCTCTCAGTTCCAGAATATTGATGGGTAAGTGGGCCTCCTGAGGTCCCCATTGCCCCTGGAACTGCAGCTCCTTCCAGAATCCGCCCCATCCCGTCAGACTGGCGTCCGTGGTGACAATTTCCCAAAGGGGGGTCAGGAAAGACCTGCCCTTTACGAGATTGGTCGAGACCAACCACCACTGGAGGGACTGCCGGACCCGGGAGGACAACTGGAAGGGCTGATCCAGCGACCGAGGCCGTCGGTCCCAGGACGCCAACAGATAAAGCTGAAGCGTCCTCGTGTGGAATTGAGCAAAAGGAACTGCCTCGAAGGAGGCAACCATCAACCCTACCAGCCTCATCCCCAGACGGATGGACGGCCGAGGATTGGAGAGTAGGACCCGAGCCAACTCCTGAATCAGATGAATTTTGGACTGGGGAAGAAACACTCTGTGCTGATGAGAGTCCAACTGCATCCCCAGGAAGGACACTACCCTGGCCGGAGCGAGGGAGGACTTGGGGAAGTTGATCACCCAACCAAAGTTTTCCAGCGTGGAGACCACCATGCTGGTGTCTGTCTCTGATTGATTGAGTGACGGAGCCATGATGAGAAGGTCGTCCAAATAAGGTACGACACGAATGCCCCGAGATCTGAAAATGGCCATGACCCCTGCCAGCACCTTGGTGAACACTCTTGGAGCTGAGGTAAGGCCAAACGGAAGTGCCACGAATTGATAATGCTGATCCTTCACCACGAATTGAAGAAAACGTTGATGAGCGTGGCAGATGGGAACATGAAGGTAAGCATCCTTGATGTCTATGGACGTCATGAAGTCCCCTTGCCGAAGAGAGCCGACGGCAGTACGCAAGGTTTCCATGCGAAACCTCCGAAACCGGATGAACTTGTTGAGTAACTTCAGGTCCAAGACGGGACGAACTGACCCATCTTTCTTGGGGACTGCGAATAGATTGGAGTAGAAACCGAGGCCCATCTCTAAGCGCGGTACCGGCCGGATGACCGCCATCTCTAGTAGATTCTTTACTGATGCCAGGAGCCCCTGTGCGGCGAAAGGATCGATGGGCACCCGAGACCGAAAGAACCGTGAAGGAGGGCGAGACTCGAATTCCAGCTTGTAACCGGACGACACTATCTCCTGAATCCATCTGTCCGGAACTTCCTGGTTCCAAACCTGGGAGAAGTGTCGTAATCGTCCCCCCACCCGCACGGGTGAGGGCAGCCCCTCATTGCTGAGTGGGCTTACCGGCAGGTTTGGACTTGGAGCCCCAGGACTGGGCGGGACGGCCACGGCCCCTCCCCCGAGTCCAACCTGTACGACTGGTAGAGGGAAGGGAAGCCCCCTTACCCGCTCTGTATCCTCGAAAGGAAGGCCTACCAGAACCTGCCCCCCTAAAGGGGCGTCGAGGCCTCCTGCGTTGTGGCATCTTACCACCTTTCGCGACAGAATCAATTCTCTCCCCGAACAGACGCAGCCCCAAAAAGGGGAGAGCTGTGAGCACCTTTTTGGAAGCTGAATCCGCCGACCATTGTCGCAGCCATACAGACCGACGAATGGCCACCAGCATTGCCGCTGTCTTGCTACTCATAGCCAGCGCATCGTCCTGAGCGGATAGAACGTAGGACACAAAAGATTCACACTGCTTAAGCGCAGCGAACTCATTACAAGCGGGATTGAGATCCTCGTATAGCCCCTGGATTACAGATCTGACCGCCAATAGAAGAAGGGCCGAAGCGCACACCGGGCGCATTGTAGACCCAGCATAACTAAAACCATGGCGAGCATACTGGTCAATCCGACGATCCTCCCCATCTTTAGGACAATGGTCTCAGCCGACTGTACCATAGCGTTGCTAGAGAGCCCTAGCACAGGGGTATCGACTTCAGAAGGAATGGACCAAAGCTTCACCAATTCTGGCGAAAAGGGATAACGCCTTTCCCAACTGGAAGGGATTCCAGATAACAGCGTGGGATGTTCCCATTCCTTAAGGACCACCCTCTCAAAGTGGTGCTGTCTGGGAAAAACCCAACGCGGCTGAGGCTCTTTAAACAACTGGCCCCTTGGCAGGGTGACAGCCTCAGGCGGATCTAAATTCAGAATTTCAAACATTTGAGCCAAAATGGAGGGGGTGTCAAGGGCAACCCTCGCCGACCAATCGCCAATCGCATCAGCCTCAAGCTGATCTGCCGGCTCATCTGACTCCAAGAGGAATTCCTCCTCATCCGGGGAGCCATCGGACCATTCCACAGGCTCACATAATTCGTCCTGTGGAGCCGAAGATACCGGAGTCAGGCGCTTCCGTTTTGCAGGGGCCTTCAACCCCGCTTTAACGGGCAATACTTTCCGAAGGCTGGCCAATTTTGCCGCCACCTCGGATTGCGAATCCCCACTTTTGACAGTGTCATGCGGGGTCCGGAACAGGGAGGGAGAGGCAGGAGATGATGGAAGTTGCGACAGGCCAGCAGCCGGATCAACAGACTCACGCGCAATACTCTGTTTTGCACAAGGAATGCAAATAAAGACATCATCAGCCGGGAGCGCAGCCCCACATTTTACACACCCCCTGGACGGCTCTGACGAGTCATTTCCGGTAGCAACAGAAGCCTCCATATTGGTGATTTATGGTATCGCAAATACTGGGATTTTTAAGGCATAAGCCAACCCGGGATGCCCCCTTATAAAAAAATGTCCCGGAAGGGAGGGTTTTTGCTATATAAATACTTTTTTTTTTTTTTTTTTCAAGAAAAGGTCCCCCTTAATAATCTCATTATATATATATATATATATATATTAAATGTGTAACTTTATATATAAAGAAATATCCCCCTATTTCTTTTCTAAAAAAAGACTAGCCAGGCAACATAGAGACGGAGGGCCGCTATAATCAGGGATCCCAGGATCTGAAAGGAAAGAAACAAACCATCAGATCCCTATATGAGTGTAACACATGCAGCATGTCTTATGCACAATCATAATATAAACAATAATATGATAAGAGTGCCTCCTTAAAAGCTTGCCCCCATAATCAGAGAATCCCACTCTCGGCCCCACCAAAGCGGGGCCGCTTACCTGACAGGCAAAAACGCAAGACCGGAGGGACCATGTAGCAGCCGCAGCAGTAGGATAGAAAACACATGTGCTGCAGCGCGCGCCCCCCCCCCCACATGACTTCTCTTAACAGAGACAGGAAGGAAGTGAGGCCGGGGCCGCCGAGCGCCGCTACTGCCGGCGCCACGCCCCCCCGCGTCACAGGGAGCCGCCCCCAACAACCTGGTCAGACGCGTCCTCGTGCGCGCCCATTCATTGAGGGATTGCCACCAGCTGCGCTGGTACACGCACAGCCCGGCGGAGGAGAGGAAGGAGAAGCATAAGCGCAGCCACACAGGCTGCCGCACGGAGACAGCGGGGAAGGGGGGAGGCGGGAGGGAACGCAGACTGAGGCGGCAAGCCCAACAGCTGAGCGCGGTCCGCTGCCCCGCCCCCATAAAGCTGACCAACACACTGGCCACTGATGAATCTCTTAGAGGATCTGCCTGGAGCTCCAGCATATCATACAAAGAGCACCATGCTGCGCAGTCTGCTTATATGCACAAAGTGAACACACATATGTAAAAGACAGCAATACAGTAAAAACACTATACATAATACACAACCCTCTATACCCCCCCCCCCCCCCATAGTGAAGGGAGAAGGGACCATAACGGGAGAGTAAGGGGCTAAGGGGACCCTCGGGACAGGGGCATCCCATTTCCGGATCACCATGCCGGATAGCCGCATTGCCCCCAAAAGAGGGGGTCGAGCGGAGGAGATAAGCTCCTAGGCACCTATGGTGCCGTCTACCAATTGCCCAGTGAGCAGCCTAGGCTGGGAGGCTTCCATTCCACCATAAAGGTATACAAACTCAAACCGGGCAGAAATAAACCAAAAGGGGGGTGGCGGGGTAAGAATACCCCGGCCTACCTGTAAGCAGGAGACTTCCATCTTCTGACTTGTCAGCAAGCAGAGAGAAAAATACTGGTGATTGAAGGGAGGTACCAGGTATATATAGGCCGGAAGGGGGCTCGTTACAAGACTTCCTCTCTGCACTACGTCACCTGCGGTGGATTAACCCAATAATGGATGAATATTTAAAGGTGAAGCGGGGTGTGTGGCACACCAAGAATACATCAAGGCACTCACCGAAGAGCCGCAGCCCCGCAAAAGGGAGTCCAGTGAGAGCCTTCTTAGCAGCAGCGTCGTCAGCTGCCCACTGGCGCAACCAAACAGAGCGGCGCATAGCCACCAAAAATACCATTTTGTGAGTACTCACCTGTAAAATGGATATTGTCAGTATGTCACACACCCCGCTTCCCCTTTAATTGTTACGATCGGGTTACTCCACAAGCAGGTGGCGACGTTGCAGAGAGAAGTCTTGAAAACGAGCCCCTTCCGGCCTATATATACCTGGGACCTCCCACTTAACACCCAGTGAATTCAAACAGCAGTACCAGGAAATCCAATGGTAACCTCAAAATAAAAATAAAGAAAAGCTTCACCATATAGAGGATCCAGGATACCAAAAAGGGCGGGTGAAGCGGGGTGTGTGACACACTGACAATATCCATTTTACAGGTGAGTACTCACAAAATGGTATTATTCTCAGTGTGTCACACACCCCGCTTCCCCTTTAATTCTTACGATCGGGACATCCAAAAGCAGTGTCCACAAGGGATGGGTATCCAAAGGCAAAATGAAGCATAACTTAAATGACTGCAGTCTGCAGAACCTTGCGGCCAAACACAGCATCCGCTGAGGCCCGCACATCAACCTTGTAAAACTTAGAAAAAGTATGAACAGAAGACCAAGTAGCAGCCTTACAAACTTGTTCAACAGAAGCTTGGTGCTGAAAAGCCCAAGACGCTCCAACGGCGCGAGTAGAATGAGCAGTGATACGAAAAGGGGGAACTTTCCCCTTAGCAGAATAGGCCCCAATAATGGCCTGACGTATCCATTTGCTAATGGAAGACTTGGCCGGAGCCAAACCCTTCCTAGGCCCACAGGGCACAACAAAAAAGTAGTATCAAATAGTACTTAACACAGCGTACTACATCCAAACAATGCAAAACCCTCTCCTTGTCATTCTTAGGCTTAGGACACAAGGAGGGAAGAACAATATCTTGATTCAAATGAAAAGCAGAAACAACCTTAGGAAGAAAGTCCGGTTTGAACCGAAAGACCACTTTATCCTGATGCCTCTCAAAGTAGGGCGCCTGAATCGACAAGGCCGCCAACTCCGAGACACCGAAGTGATAGCTACCAAGAAGGCAGTCTTCTGAGTCAAGGTAGACAGAGCAATATCCTGCAAGGGCTCAAAGGAGGAGCCTGAAGAGCAGAGAGAACCAAGTTCAAGTCCCAAACAGGTAGTAATGGTTTCCTGGGAGGCCGCACATGCGTAACCCCCTGGAAAAAGGTTTTAACTAAAGGATGAAGCACAAAACGCTTCTGAAAAAAGATAGATAAGGCAGGAACCTGCCCTTTCAAAGTACTCAGCTGAAGACCAGAGTCCAGCCCTGATTGTAAAAACTCCAGAATCCTGGAAACCGAAAAGACCCTACAAGGCAAAGCTCTAACCTCACACCAAGCGATATAGGCTCTCCAAGTCCTATAGTAGATGGTAGAAGAAGACCTCTTCCGGGCACAGATCAGAGTCTTAACAACCGAGTCAGAAAGACCCTCCTCCTTCAAGATGGAGGTCTCAGCAGCCAAGCCGTCAAACCCAGCGTTGGTAAATTGGGGTAACACAGCCGGCCCTGAGTGAGCAGATCGGGCCGAAGAGGCAGAGCGAACTGATGCACCGCCAGCCGAACGATGTATGCGAACCATACTCGCCTTGGCCACCTTGGAGCCACGAGGATGGCGGACACCCTTTCCAGAGCCAGCTTCCGTACCACCTTGCCTAGCATGGGTATCGGAGGAAACAGGTACAGAAAACCCAGATCCCCCCAGCTCAGGGACATGGCGTCCACCGCCAGAGCCAGAGGATCCTGGGAGAGCGACACGAAGGTCGGAAGCCAGCAATTGTGACGAGAGGCAAACAGGTCCACCTCCGGTGTCCCCCACCGGAGACACAGTGACCGAAAAACTTGAGGATGGAGAGCCCATTCTCCCAGGCGGGAAGAGCACCTGCTCAACAGATCCGCTTCCCTGTTTTCCCCACCCGGAATGTAAACTGCCGAGAGGCAAGGAACATGGGCCTCCGCCCAGGTCAGGATCAGGGACACCTCTCTGAGGGCACCCAGACTGCGAGTCCCTCCCTGATGATTGATGTAAGCAACCGCTGTTCGATTGTCCGAGCGAACCTGAACCGGAAGGCCCAGAACATGTTGAGTCAAAAGAACAAGAACCCGACGGATGGCTCTCAGTTCCAGAACATTGATGGGCAAGTGGGCCTCTCGAGGTCCCCACTGCCCCCGAAACTGAAGATCCTTCCAGAATCCCCCCCATCCTGAAAGACTGGCGTCCGTGGTGACAATTTCCCAAAGAGGAGTCAGGAAAGACCTGCCCCTCAAGAGATTGGTCGAGACCAACCACCATTGAAGGGACTGCTGGACCCGGGAGGACAACTGGAAGGGCCGATTCAACGACCGTGGTCGCCGGTCCCAAGACGCCAACAGATGAAGCTGAAGCGTCCTCGTGTGAAATTGAGCAAAAGGAACCGCCTCGAACGAGGCAACTATCAACCCTACCAGTCTCATCCCCAAACGGATGGACGGTCGAGGATTGGAAAGAAGGACCCGAGCCAACTCCTGAATCAGACAAACCTTGGATTGAGGCAGAAACACCCTGTGTTGACAAGAATCCAACCGCATTCCCAGAAAGGACACCACCCTGGCCGGAGCGAGGGAGGACTTGGGAAAGTTGATCACCCAACCGAAGCTTTCCAGCGTGGAGACCACCGTCCTGGTGTCCGTCTCCAATTGATTGAAAGAGCCATGATGAGAAGGTCGTCCAGATAAGGTACGACACGAATCCCCCGAGATCTGAGAATGGCCATCACCCCTGCCAGCACCTTGGTGAACACTCTTGGAACCGAAGTAAGGCCAAACGGAAGTGCCACGAATTGAAAATGCCGATCCTTCATCACGAACCGAAGAAAACGTTGATGAGCCTGGCAGATGGGAACATGAAGGTAAGCATCCTTGATGTCTATGGACGTCATGAAGTCCCCCTGCCGAAGAGAACCGATGGCCGACCGCAGAGTTTCCATGCGAAACTTCCGAGTACGGATGAACCTGTTGAGGAACTTCAGATCCAGGACGGGGCGAACCTTCTTGGGGACTGTGAAAAGATTGGAGTAAAAACCGAGGCCCACCTCTAAGCGTGGCACCGGCCGGATGACCGCCATTTCCAGAAGATTCCTTACCGACGCCAGGAGCCCCTGCGCGGCCAAAGGATCGGTGGGCACCCGAGACCGGAAAAACCGTGAAGGAGGGCGAGACTCGAACTCCCGGATCCATCTGTCCGGAACCTCCTGGTCCCAAACCTGGGAGAAGTGTCGCAATCGTCCCCCCACCCGCACGGGTGAGGGCAGCCCCTTATTGCTGAGCGGGCTTACCAGCAGGCTTGGGCTTGGCGCCCCAGGACTGACCGGGACGGCCACGGCCCCTCCCCCGGGTCCAACCTGCACCCCTGGTAGAGGGAAAGGAAGCCCCTCTGCCCGCTCTGACTCCCCGAAAGGAGGGACTAAAGGCAGTCGCACCCCGAAAGGAACGACGAGGCCTCTTGCGTTGAGGCAACTTACCACCCTTGGTAACTGAATCCAATTTATCACCAAACAGGCGCAAACCTACAAAAGGAAGCGCTGTAAGCGCCTTCTTAGAGTTAAAGTCTGCCGTCCACTGGCACAGCCACACTGACCGACGAATAGCAACCAACAGTGCCGCTGTCCTGCTACTCATCGCAAGTGCGTCGTCCTGGGCGGTCATGACAAAGGAAATAAATGACTCACACTGCTTGAGAGAACTGAACTCATCACAAGTGGGATCAAGACCTGCGTACAAATCTCTAATAATGGACCTAACTGCCATCAGAAGAAGCACACACCGGCCGCAGTGCCGATCCAGCACTGATAAAACCATGGTGAGCCAATTGATCAATCTGACGATCCTCACCATCTTTAATGGTAGTAGTGTCAGGGGAGTGCAACACAGCCGTGTTAGACAGCCCTAACACAGGGGCATCGACGTCAGGGGGAACCGACCAAAGCTTCACCAAATCCTCCGGAAAGGGATAACGTTTATCCCAACTAGGAGGAACTCCAGCCAGGCGCATGGGTTGTTCCCATTCCTTAAGGACAACCCTCACAAAGTGTTGCCTGGGAAACACCAAACGCGGCTGGGGCACATCAAACAACTCATCCTTTGGCGGGGGGACCACCACGGGCAGATCCAAAGCCAAAATTTCAAACATTTGAGCCAAAATGGAAGGAGTGTCAAGGGACACCCCCGCAGCCTGATCACCAGCGGTGCCAACCAATTGCTGGTCTGCAGGCTCATCCGACTCCTCAAGGAGTTCCCCCTCCTCAGGGGGACAATCGGACCAATCCAATATTTCAAACACCTCATCCTCCGGAACAGGCACTGCCGGAGAAAGGTGCTTCCGCTTCGCTGTATCCTTCTGAGCTACCGTGGCGGAAATTATCTTCTCGAGGTTGGCCAATCGCGCACACACCTCGGATTGCGAATCCCCACCTTTGACAATGTCACACGGGGTCCGGAATAGGGGAGGGGGGGGGAGGAGATGACGGAAGTTGCAAGGAGCCAGAAGCCGGAGTGCCGGACTGGCGCGCAATATTCTGCTTTGCATATGGAACGCATAATATGACATCATCGCCTGGGAGCGGAGCCCCACAACCCCCACACAGCCTGGATAGCCCTGAAGAGCCATTTCCGGTAATGTCGGAAGCCTCCATATGGTGAAATTATGGTATTCGCAACAACCCAGGGATTTACGCATTAAGCAACCCGGGATGCCCCTTTATAATTTAAGTCCCGGGAGTGGGAGGATTTTTAAGCCTAGGAGAATCCCAATTTGGAGAATAAGACTAGCCAGGTATATCAGACCGGGAGAGCCACTGCAGTGAGGGGATCCCAGAATCTGTAAGGGAAAAGAGACCACAGTCAGTCCCCCAAGAAAACTTGCCAGCATGCGCCACACACATACATAAAACAAAAAAGTAATGGTAAAATATATAAGCAATATATACACCATGAAGACAAATTGATTGATTGATTGGTATAATATATATTTGATATATATATATATATATATATATCAATCAAAACAATAAGTGCCTCCAGGAGCTATGCTAAAGTGCCAGGGAACACTCACAAGCACTACACAGCCACAATGTGAGACTAAACAACACAGCTTAAATGACGGCCCCTCGTGAGCCAAGGTGGGGACCGCTAACCTGTTACTGCTGCTGAAGACTGAACACAGTACTCCTGGAAACGCACTTTCCCCAGCTCAGCTCCAGCACCTGTCTCTGTGATGATGCAGAGGAAGGAAGGCGGGCCCGGGCTCAGCGAGTGACGCGCTCCGGCCACGCCCCCCGCCAGTGAATCACACAGCGAGGGCCGAAAGGGAGTGCGGTGTCGCCCCCAAGACCCGAACAACGCGGCCCGCCAAATGGCGGCGTCGCGTGCAAACGGGCGCCACAGCCGCCCTCAGTCCCCCAAGCCAGCCAAGCGGGGGAAGCTAAAACACATGTAGAAGGAGCCCAGCAGCTCAGGACACGCGCCCGCACGCCGCGGCGCTGCCCTGCGGCTGCCAGTGCTCCCCACACACACACACACATTACATAAGTAAAAAGCACCCCATACAAACCCCCCCCCCCCCCCAAAAGCGAAGGGAGAAGGGACCAAGCGGGAGAAGGTGGCCAAGGGGAACATCGGGA
Organism: Gastrophryne carolinensis; assembly: GCA_027917425.1. Lineage (NCBI taxonomy): Eukaryota > Metazoa > Chordata > Amphibia > Anura > Microhylidae > Gastrophryne > Gastrophryne carolinensis. The sequence continues at coordinate 205,093,987 of CM051240.1, read as the reverse complement.
CAGGGGCATCCCAAATCCGGATCACCATGCCGGATAGCCGCATTGCCCCACGCGTGGGGTCGAGCGGAGGAGATAAGCTCCTAGGCACCATATAGTGCCATCTACCGTTGCCCAGCCAGCAGCCTGGGCTGGGAGGCTTCCACTAACTATCTAGGCATATGAACAATTGACTGGGCAGAAATAGACCAAAAGGGGGGTGCCGGGGTTTGACCCCGGCTACCTGCAAGCAGGAGACTTCTTTCTTCTGTCTTGTCGCATCTTGCAGAGAGAAAACACTGGGTGTTAAGTGGGAGGTCCCAGGTATATATAGGCCGGAAGGGGCTCGTTTTCAAGACTTCTCTCTGCAACGTCGCCACCTGCTGGTGGAGTAACCCGATCGTAAGAATTAAAGGGGAAGCGGGGTGTGTGACACACTGAGAATAGTGCAGAGGCCCTACCGCCCAGCCTCAGCATCATCCATGGCAGTAAGGATAAATGCAACAAAATCAGAGCAAAGCAAGAGGGCCCTATAATCCTCCCTCCTCCTACCAGCCATAGGGCCATCACATAGACGCTTGAGCTCGCTGTCCCTCAGAGTGGTAGTGTCAGGGGAAGGCATGACCGAAGTATTGGACAGACCTAGCACGGGAGCGTCCACCTCAGGGGGACATGACCACCGCTTCACTAAATCAGCAGGAAAGGGATACCTCTTATCCAATCCCTTGGGCACAGCGGGCAGCCTGTTAGGACGTTCCCACTCCTTAAGCACCATAGTAGTGAAATGCCCTTGCTCAGGGAACTCAAGACGCTGTTTATCAGGGCGAAAGAGCTCACCCTGCTTTTTCTTAGCCACCTCAGGGGGAGCAATGTGCAAAATTTCCAAAATGTGAGACAGCAGATTATCAGTGTCCTCAGGGTACCATGATTCCTCCCCGGACGCAGAGTCACCATCGCAACCCTCCCACTGGTCCCCAGAGGAGTCAACTGGAACAGTTCCCCTTCCTCTAGGGAATAACGTCCACCAGTGGCATCAAACTCCTCATACTCCTCTATGGAGCGTGAGGGAGTGGAAGTCAGGTGCCGCTTCTTGCCAGAGGCCTTCCTAGGACAGGCCCGGCAAGCTGCCTCTCAATGTTGGCCACACGAAGTGCCAAATCAGACTGCGACCCCCTGCTATTATCCCCCTCACCGGGGGCCAATTGCAGGAGTGGGGGGTAGGCGACCCCGAAGGGGGCACAGAGCTGGGAAGCGATGCAGGCAAACCAGATTGGAGCGCAAGGACACTTTTGGGCGCACGGCACACACACCCTAACACTGTCACTCACAGGGGAAACCCCACACATGGCACGCAGCCGGGATCTCCCCGAAGGGCCCCCAAGCATGCTATCCCCAGAAGCCTCCATATGGTGATTAATACAGGCGCAATAGGCCAGCACTGGGCAAAGGCTAATACAAAAGCCACCTGGGATGCCCTCCCACAGAATGCCCCCAGAAGTCAGTAAAGGGGGGGATGAGGGGGAGGAAGGAGTAGAGCCGGGAGAAACCACAACCCGCCTGAAAGACATAAGTAAAAACGAAACATGAGCATCCCGCAACACATGCTCCACGAGACCAATAAAAAAAAACCCAAGGGGGACTCACGGACCAAGGACACCGCAGGGTCACCAATCCACAGACCGCTAGATGAAGCGACACGCTGGGGGATACAATGCTGCAGCCAGAAAGGGAGAAATCCAGATGTGCAGCTAATCCAAAATGGCGCCGGTAGAGGTACCTCGAGGGGCGGGCCGCAGGGGGACGACGCAATAGGCGCCCCCCTCCCCCCCGAAGAGCGCGACCCCGCCGGCGCCATGACTAAGCAAAAACGCCACAGGTTATAGCGCCACCCGCCACGGAGCACACAGGAACATCCCTAGCAGGCTCACCATAAAGCCTATGGCCGGCAACCCTTTGTGGAACAGGGTCTGCGGCTTGTAGCAGCGCTCCCAGAGCACTTGACCCTGGTGCTCTTCTACCCTCACCCAATCTGTCAGCCGAGGCTGGGAGGCAGAAAGGGTCCAGAAACGGGTGAAAATAGACTTGCAGGGCCGCAGGCTTGGTTGCCCCGCTCACCTGCGCACAGAGAGAGAGCCATCTTATATCTTCGCAGTTTCACTGCAGAGGAAACACTGGGAACTCTATGGTTAATCCCGTTTTTATAGGGGGCCGGGAGATGCCACAGCTCTTCTGCAGTACACTGCGCCACCTTGTGGCGGAATAACACAACTGTTATGAATACCGAAGCAGGCCGTGCCATGCAATAAAGAAAAAACAGTCAGTAAACAAAGAAGAAGAAAATGCTAAAACTATAGGTAGAATTGTGTCCACCGATTCTGATGAACTGCAGGTGGTAATATTTGAACTGGGCAAAATATCTTACCTACACTCTTAGGGCGCATGACAAGCACATACCTTAAAACTAGGCCTCAAGGAATAGAGCCGAGCACAACCATTACCATAGCAGTCAAAGCATTTGTGAATTTATTCGGGCTTCTTCTTTCCCACTTTGCTTTAGGACAGATGGCTACTATTTTTTAGGAATATTCATCAGATTTGGCAAACGTGTCCAAATGGAGCAACTTTACTCAGAATAGGCCCAAACTGAAAATCTGAGCTAACCAGCTGCAGGCAGGCTAAGGAGAGATTGGGGCCAGTGGGTAACAATTGCAATGAAGATGGGGTTTTGAGCATATCCAGGCTAGAGTAAGGTAGGTTTTGATCTGGGAATCGGAGGATGGGATATGACCCGATACTGTAGAGGTAATAAGGCTTTTTTAGAGTGACCCTGTCACATGGTGATCTAAAGCAGTGGTCTGTTTAATCCCTAGCGACAAGCAGTGACAACCAAGCATGCTCAAGGAGAAGATTAATTATTAATGTTACCAAATTAGTAGGCCATAGGCCTTGTAGCACAAGGTTTACTGTTAAGACATATCAGCCTCAAATAAACCCCCTTTTGCTGCTCCCCCAGAACAATGCAGAGTACCCCCCGTGGTATGTTTAACTGCAAGTTTAGAAATCGTGCCATAAAGCATACTTTTTTTTTTTCTAGTGAGGCCCAGCTCATCCTGCATGACTACATGGAGTCCATCAATTTTCCGTTCTGTCCTGTCAAAAATTTTCTGACAGCTACCAAGCCTAATACACTTCTATGTAAACTCTAACTAAATATTCTACTTCCAGCTCACCGAATCCTAGAAAGCAAATGGGGCACCAACAGGTGTGAAGCTAGTTTTTACACTAGGATAAACATTCTTCAGCACTGATGTATTTTTAAGGAATCCAAGCAAGGCCTGGAAAACTAGTGAGACTTCAAAGATCATGACCATTTTTTATTTTTTTAATAAATTAGCCAGAACCACTTTCCTGGAGATTTAACCTTGGCTGGCTATGATGGGAAACTCATCCAACAAACGCCATGGGTTGAACCTGTGACAACCACGTTGAACACTTGAACAAAAGCCTTTTGGATAACCATGAATTTGTTGCTGCAAGAACCTCCAGTCTCTAAATTAGCAAATAGCAAGTAATGCTAGATCTTGGAAAAACAAAAACATCTAAATTGGTTTTAACAATTCCCTACTCTATCCAAGACAATTGCTAAGTTTTAAATGCCTATTAATAATCCCTATGCTGCAAGTTTTTGTAACCCTTACTACTCTGCAAATGGTTTACTACAGTGGTTCATGAAACACATGCGGCAAAGATCTCATCCAAGGACCTGGCTATAGAAAAAAAACGGATGTGCCCTAAGACAGCCAGGTTAAGCAGGTGGCTCTTGATGATGGACTATGTACCTGTGCTTTTGGATGGATCTGCTGCGATGACTGCTGGGATTGCTGTTTCTGCTGTAGTTGAGCCAACTGCTGTCTTTGCATTTGCACCAACTGCTGCTGATGAGTCTGAAACTGTTCCTCTGTGATGCCTCCTGTGACTGAAGGAGGGTGGGGGTGAAATAAAACAGCCAGATGTCAATATTTGCCAAATTTTACAGGTTTTCACTGAGGATTTTTGAGTACAAAATGGAACAGCACTGAGGGATTTCCACGCTATCTATGACGAGATTTACAGCTTACACAGAAGCACCCGACTCTTTTTGGAGTGCTTCAGTAACGGAAACAATCATGGACATCAAACGACTAAAGCAGTGGTATTCAATAGGCAGACCTTGGTCCGCATCCAGACAGCAGCCTCAATTTCTCCAGACCCCTGCATGTCTATCCCCCTCCCACCCATTCCGCTCAACACAGACACTCTGCCAGCAGTGAACCATAGGAAAGGGCTTTTGGAAAGAGCAGCAGACCTGCACACAAACACCCCAGAGGTACTAGTGGCAAGGGCAAATCAGAGCTGCCATAACACACCTTCCCTCCCAGGCACCACTGCCACCAGCACCAGGGTCCCTAGGCCACCAGTTACCAGGAGCAGGTCCACCAGGGCCCCCAGCCTCCCTTGCCTTAAGAACCAGGGCTCCCAGCTACCAGGCCTGAGCCAGCACAACCAGGCCCCATGCCACCAAACAGACCCTGCCACCACCAGCCAGCACCCGCCCCCCACCCTGACCACGACTCCATTGCTGGCAACAACTACAACCACTGTTGCTGCAGACATGGCTCTCCCTGTGCAGGTAATAAGGATATAGGTAGGGATTTTTCAAATGTATAATTTAGCAAATTATTGCTGGGGGGTTTGAAAGTAGTTGAGTACCCCTGGACTGTGTAAAATGACAAATCAAGCTTACCTTTCCCCACCAAATACAGAACTACATTGGATCATGGGCCAATTCATAAAATACATGTGGAACTAGAAGACTTTCATATCTGGTCTTTTAATAGACTTCTAGGTATATAGGGAGGGAGGTTTGTTACCCAGGAGAATAAAACTAAGCGAGTACTCTGTGAAGCCATATATACAATTTTGGGTGAGAAAAAGGGGAAGGGGAAAATGGGCGGCACCAATGGTAACAATCCTATATGTGGTGCACTGCCCTGTGGCACTACCCAAACCAAAGTATATACAAAATGGGGGTTACCTCTTACACCCCACAGAAAATGCCCACAGGGTCTAACAATTGCACTCACTCAGTATTTCATATCAAAAGAAATTTTTTTTATTATTATCACCGATTAAAACCTACTAAAAATACCATTTTTTGATTACTCACCTGTAAAATGGTTATTACAAGTATGTCACACATCCCGCTTCCGAATATTCATGACACTTGGGTAAATGTCCTGTAGAGGGCGATCTTGCAGAGATGACATGAAAAAAAGGAGCCCCTCCTGGCCCATAAATACCTGGGACCTCCCACCATTCCCCAGTATAAGACAGCAGTAAAGGGACCAGGAAGAGCCAAATGTAAACAGCAAAAAAGGTTCACCATATAAAGGATCCCAGAAAACCAAAAAAGGGCGGGATGAAGCGGGGTGTGTGACATACTTGTAATAACCATTTTACAGGTGAGTAATCACAAAATGGTATTATTCCCAGTAGGTCACACACCCCGCTTCCGAATATTCATGACAGTGCCCATAATGGGTGGGGATCCCAAAAAGGCAATAATGCAAACTTAAACCACTGCAGCTTGCAGAACTTTGCGGCCAAAAACAGCATCCACTGAGGCCCGCACATCAACCTTATAAAACTTGGAAAAAGTATGAACAGAAGACCAAGTAGCAGCCTTACAAACTTGTTCAACAGAAGCCTGATGCTGAAAGGCCCAGGAAGCCCCAACAGCACGAGTAGAATGAGCAGTGATCTGAAAAGGGGGAACCCTCCCCTTGGCAGAATAGGCCCCAACAATGGCCTGTCGAATCCATTTACTAATGGAAGACTTAGCGGGCGCCAGACCTTTCCTGGGCCCAGAGGGCACCACGAAAAAGGCGTCCGTCTTACGAAAAGGAGAAGTAGCCAGCAAATAATATTTCACACATTGAACCACATCCAAAGAATGTAAGGTCCTCTCCTTGTCATTACTAGGCTTAGGACACAAGGAAGGGAGAACTACATCCTGATTAAGGTGGAAGGCCGAAACCACCTTAGGAAGGAAATCCAGCTTAAAGCGGAAAACGACCTTGTCCAGGTGCCTCTCAAAGTAAGGGGCCTGAATAGACAAGGCCGCCAACTCAGAGACACGCCGAACAGAGGTAATAGCCACCAAAAAGGCAACTTTCTGAGTGAGCAGAGAAAGAGCAATATCATGCACCGGCTCAAAAGGGGGCCCCTGGAGAGCCGAAAGAATCAAGTTTAAATCCCAAACCGGCAGCAAGGGCTTTCTAGGAGGCCGCACATGAGTAACCCCCTGGAAAAATGTCTTAAAGTGGACCAACACCCACGGGTGATGCCCCTCTAGACGTGCGCGCGCCCGTCTGTGAATGGCCGGCGCGGGCGCGCGTCAAGAGTGACGCGCGGGAGGCGGCGGCGGAGGAGCCGCTTGTCCGCGGCTTGTCCGTCGGCGCTGGGAGCGGTGAGTTTTTCGGGGGGGGGGGGGGGGGGGGGTTCACACAGCGGGGCACCCCGATCGGGGGTGCCCCACCGAAGTGGACCAAGACCCAGGATAGTCAAAATCCTGGGTGTTGGTCCACTTTAACCAGGGGATGAAGGGCAAAAGACCTTTGAAAGAAAACTGCTGTTTCGAAGTACTAAGCTGGAACCCCGAGTCCAGACCATGTTGAAGAAACGCCAGAATTCTGGGAATAGAAAACACCCTACAAGGCAAGGCCCTAGCCTCGCACCAGTTAATATAAGACCTCCAAGTCCTATAGTAGACGTTAGAGGAAGATCTCTTCCTAGCTCTAACAAGAGTCTGAACCACCGCATCAGAAAGACCTTCCTCCTTTAAGATGGAGGTTTCAGCAGCCACGCCGTCAAAGCCAGCGTTGGTAAATTGGGGTAGTGTAGCTGACCCTGGGTGATAAGATCCGGAAGAAGAGGCAGATAAAACTGATCTACTGCCAGCCGCACGACGTCTGCGAACCACACTCGTCTTCCACCTTGGAGCCACCAGAATTGCTGGTGCCCCTTCTAGAGTTAGCTTGCGCACCACCTTGCCTACCATGGAAAAGGAGGGGGGGGGGGTGGGGGGGAACAGGTACAGAAACCCCAGTTCCCTCCAAGCCAGGGACATGGCATCCACTGCCAGGGCCAGAGGATCCTGAGACAGAGACACAAAGGCAGGAAACTTGTGATTGTGACGAGAGGCAAAAAATACCATTTTGTGATTACTCACCTGTAAAATGGGTATTATAAGTATGTCACACACCCCGCTTCAAGACATTCATTACATGTGGGTATACTGACCTGTAGATGGCGATCTTGCAGAGATGTCAATAAAAAAAATAACTCCCTCCCGGTCCATAAATACCTGGGAACTCCCACTCATTCCCCAGTATAAAGATAGCAGTAAGTTAAGGGACCAGGAAAGCCAATTAAAACTAACAAAGGTTCACCATATAAAGGATCCAGAACACCAAAGGGCAGGATGAAGCGGGGTGTGTGACATAATACCCATTTTACAGGGGAGTAATCACAAAATGGTATTATTCTAAGTATGTCACACACCCCGCTTCAAGACATTCATTACATGTGGGACATCCAATAGCAGTGTCCAGAAAGGGCGGGGATCCAAAAACAAGGCAACACGGCACAAACTTAAACCATTGCAGCTTGCAGAACCTTGCGGCCAAAAACAGCACCCACTGAGGCCCGCACATCAACCTTGTAAAACGTGGAAAAAGTGTGAACCGAAGACCAAGTAGCAGCCTTACAAACCTGCTCAACAGAGGCCTGGTGCTGGAAAGCCCAGGATGCCCCAACAGCACGAGTAGAATGAGCAGTAACACGAAAATGGGGAATCTTCCCCTTGGCAGAATAGGCCCCAACAATGGCCTGGCGAACCCATTTACTAATGGAAGACTTGGCGGGAGCCAAACCCTTCCTAGGCCCAGAGGGCACCACAAAAAGGGCGTCCGTCCTACGAAAAGAGGAAGTAGCCACCAAATAGTACTTCACACAGCGAACCACATCCAAAGAATGCAAAACCCTCTCCTTGTCATTGCTAGGCTTAGGACACAAGGAGGGTAGAACAATGTCCTGATTAAGATGAAAAGCAGAGACCACCTTAGGAAGGAAATCTGGCTTGAAGCGGAAAACAACCTTGTCCTGATGCCTCTCAAAGTAAGGGGCCTTAATGGACAAGGCCGCCATCTCCGATACACGCCAAAGGGAAGTGATGGCAACCAGAAAAACAACCTTCTGAGTAAGCGTAGAAAGTGCAATATCCTGCAAAGGTTCAAAAGGAGGACCCTGCAAGGCAGAAAGAACCAAATTCAAATCCCAAACTGGGAGCAAAGGCTTCCTAGCAGGCCGCACATGCGTAATCCCCTGGAAAAAGGTCTTAACCAGAGGATGAAGAGCAAAAGACTTTTGAAAGAAAACCGCCAGGGCAGAAACATGCCCTTTCAGCTTTCAGCGTACTAAGCTGCAAACCTAGGTCCAGACCATGTTGCAGAAATTCCAAGACCCTAGGGATAGAAAACGCCCTGCAAGGCAAGGCCCTGACCTCACACCAATCAATATAAGACCTCCAAATCCTATAGTAGATGGCAGAGGAAGACCGCTTTCTAGCCCTAACCAGAGTCTGAATGACAGCATCAGAAAGACCTTCCTCCTTCAAGATGGAGGTTTCAGCAGCCACGCCATCAAAGCCAGCATTGGTAAATTGGGGTAGAGCAGTGGACCCTGAGTGAGCAGATCCGGCAGAAGGGGCAGAACTAACTGATCCTCTGCCAACCTTCTACCACGTCTGCGAACCAAATCTGTCTTGGCCACCTTGGAGCCACCAAGATTGCTGACGCGCCGTCTAGTGCCAGCTTGCGCACCACTTTGCCCACCATGGGAAACTGAGGGAACAGGTATAGGAACCCCAGATCCCTCCAGTTCAGAGACATGGCATCCGCTGCCAGAGCCAGCGGATCCTGCGAGAGAGACACAAATGGCGGAAGCTTGTGATTGTGACGAGAGGCAAAGAGGTCCACCTCCGGAGTCCCCCACCGGTGGCAAAGCGAACAAAACACCTTGGGGCTGAGCGACCATTCCCCCCGGCGAGATGACCCCCTGCTCAGGGAGTCCGCCTCCATGTTCTCCACTCCCGGAATGTACACTGTCGAGATGCATGGGACATTGCCCTCTGCCCAATCCAGGATCAAAGACACTTCCCTGAGGGCACGCCTGCTGCGAGTCCCTCCCTGGTGATTGATGTAGGCGACCGCCGTCCGATTGTCCGACCGAACCTGAACCGGTAGTCCCCGTAACTGATGAGTCAAGTGAGACAGAACCAACCTGATGGCTCTCAACTCCAGAACATTGATGGGATCGTGAGCCTCCTGAGGCCCCCACAGCCCCTGAAACTGAAGATCCTTCCAAAATCCCCCCCAACCTGACAGGCTGGCATCCGTGGTGACCGTCTCCCAACGAGGGGTCAGAGAAGACCTGCCCCTCATCAGATTGCTCAGTTTCAGCCACCACCGAAGAGAACGCCGCACCCGGGGAGATATCAGAAAGGACTGATCCAATGACAACGGGGACCCGTCCCAGGCCGCCAAGAGATGGAGCTGGAGCGTCCTTGTGTGAAACTGGGCAAAGGGAACTGCCTCAAACAACGCCACCATCAATCCCACCAGTCTCATCCCCAGCCGGATGGACGGACGGGGGATGGATAGCAGACGCTGAGTCAATTCCTGAATCAGAAGAACCTTGGCTCGGGGAAAAAACACCCTGGCCTGAGAAGTATCCAGAGACATGCCCAGGAACTCCACCACCCTGGAGGGAGTGAGGCAGGACTTGGGATAGTTGATCACCCAACCGAAACTCTCCAGAGTGGCCACCACGTTCCCGGTATCCAGCTGCGCCTGACTGAGGGAAGACGCCATGATGAGAAGATCGTCCAGATAGGGCACGATGCGGATACCCCTGGCTCTGAGGAACCTCTGGTGTGCCGGAAATATTGGAATATGCAGGTAAGCATCCTTGATGTCTATGGACGTCATGAAGTCCCCCTGACGAAGTGAGTGGATGGCTGAGCGCAGAGTTTCCATACGGAACTTCCGGGGACAGACGAACCTGTTGAGCAACTTCAGATCCAGAATGGGACGAACGGAACCGTCCTTCTTGGGCACCGTGAACAAATTGGAATAGAAGCCCAGGCCCCGGTCTGAGAGGGGCACCGGACAGATGACAGCCATGTCCACGAGACTTGCTACTGCCGCCCGAAGCCCCTGGGCGGCCAGAGGATCTGATGGCACCCGAGACCTGAAGAATCTGGGAGGGGGCCGGAACTCGAACTCCAGCTTGTAACCGGAAGACACCACTTCCTGAATCCACCTGGCCGAGACCTATTGGACCCAGACCTGGGAGAAGAGTTGCAACCGTCCCCCCACCCGCAAGGGTGAGGTCGCCCCCTCATTGCTGAGCCAGCTTGGCAGCGGCTCTAGGCTTGGAGCCCCAACTGTGTCCTGGATAGGCCCGACCCCTGCCCTAGGCCAGGAATCACCTCTGGACGAAGGGACGGCCGAACCCCTGCCAACTCTAGCCCTACGAAAGGACTGAGAGAAGGAAGCCGCCCCCCCGAAAGGGGCGACGCTGCTTCTTACGCTGAGGCAACTTACCTGCCTTTGCCACCGAATCCAATTTATCTCCAAAGAGCCGCAACCCCACGAAGGGAAGGGCCGTGAGCGACTTTTTGGACACAAAATCAGCCGCCCACTGGCGTAACCAAACCGACCGCTGGATAGCCACAAGCAGGGCCGCAGCTCTGCTACACATCACCAATGTGTCATCCAGGGAGGACAGCACAAAGGACAAAAATAACTCACAGCGCTTAAGGTCGGCAAACTCCTCATTAGCCGGGTCAAGCCCGGAAGAAGTAAACAATCCTCTAACAACTGACCTGGCAGCTACCAATACAAGCGCAGAAGCACAAACCGGCCGCAAGGCGGACCCAACACTGGCAAAACCATGACAAGCCATCTGGTCAATGCGTTTACCCTCACCATCCTTGATAGTAGTGCACTCCGGAGAATGGAGGACTGAGGAACTGGACAACCCCAAAACAGGAGCATCCACCTTGGGGGGAGACGACCAGTGCTTCACCGCGTTCGCCGGAAAGGGATATTTCTTGTCCCAACCCGGTGGGACACCTGGAAGCCGCGTCGGCCTCTCCCATTCCTTGAGAATGATACCATCAAAATGCTTTTGATAAGGAAATTCCAAGAGCGGCCTGGTCACTTCAGAGAACTCCCCCTTCAGCGGAGGAGCCGCCTCGGGGGGAGAAATAGCCAGGACCTCAAACACATGAGCCAGGACCCTAGAGGTATCCAAAGAATCCCCCTGGCCCTGCTCAGTATCAACGCCCACAAACTGCTGATCGTCGGAGCCATCAGACTCCTCATACAGCTCCCCTTCCTCAAGCGGGGAACAATCAGACCAATCCAGGGAGTCAAAATCCTCCCTATCAAAGGCCTGCGCAGCCGTATACAAATGTTTTCTCTTTGCCGTGGCCTTTTTTGCAACGGCACTGGAAAACAATTTTTCAAGATTGGCCAATCTGGCACACACCTCAGATTGAGACTCCCCGCCAATGACCACACCACACGTACGTGTCAAGCGAAGGGGAGACGGAGAGGAGACTGGCGGAGCAGAACCAGACGCCTGAGATCTGGTCTGCCGTGTAATAGACCGCTGCGCACAGGGTACACACATATACATCAACCTCCAAAAGGGATACCCCACACCTCAAACACAGCCTGGATTGCCCCGTGGGGGGCACAAGCCCAGTATCCGGGGAAGCCTCCATATGGCGATTTTTTAATAATATATATTATATATATGTGTACAATAATGCAACCCGGGATGCCCCTTTAAGTCCCAAGTGGGAGGATTTTAAGCCAGCTAACATTTAACCAGGGACCCTGGACCAGGAGAACCCCCCTTTAATATGATCAATGGTCCGCCTGGAACACTAAAAAAAAAACAAGCACACGCTCAGACCATGCTAGAAATAGTTAACAACAGATGAATCAGATGGCCATCAGGCCACTCACCCAACCTTCAGTACCGCATGCCAGGCACAGGGAAGGCGCAGTGTGCAGGAGGAAGAAGGAGGGAGGGCGCGGTTCGCGCGTCGCGCCCGGCCCCACCCCTCCCCCGTCTCTCTCGGCCAGAAGCCGGGACATGAAAGACGCGCCCGCAGCACAGGGGCGGGCCATAAGCGCGCGCGAGCGCCCGGCCCCGCCCAGAGGAGAAGAAGCCCTCATGGGCTCACCGCCGCCATTGCCATACAGCGGGACCCCCGGCGCCAGTCAAAGTGAAAGTAAAAGCACACACACAGTAAACATACACACGCACACACACATAAATGATAGGAATCCATAAGGAACCCGGCCCCCACCCCCCCCTCTCTAAGGGTATCCGGGAGAGGGGGAAACCATGCGAGGGTAGGGCCAAGGGACGGGGCATCCCAAACCGGGATCACCAACCCGGATAGCCGCCTACCCCTTGTTATGGGGTCTCACGGCTCCTAAGCACCAGGGGTGCCAACTACCTTTGCCCGGACCAGCAGCCTAGGCTGGGAGGCAAGAAATTTAAAAGGGGATCCGGGCAGGAATAGAAAAATACAACTCTGAAGTATTATATGCATACAGCACGTCCTGCTCCAGAATAGTAATAACATGTGAGTAATCCTCCGCCTCAGGCGCCGTGCACTGCAGACATGTAGAAAACAAGCTCCTCCCGGCCCTACATACACCGAAGGACCTCCCACAAATCCCCAGCATTGAAAAGCAGTGAGAAGAGAAGCCGGGAGGAACAAACCACCCAGAAAAACTGGTAATAAAATCTATTGATAATCACCATACAGGGGATCCAGAACAAGTGAACCAGGGTGGGGTGGAGCAGGACGTGCTGTATGCATACATCAACTCTACAGGTGAGTACTTCACAGAGTTTTATTATTCTAAGCATACAGCACGTCCTGCTCCAGAATAGTAATAACATGTGGGACATCCAATAGCAGTGTCCATAAGCAGGGTGGGATCCCCAGGAAAAAACAAGGCACAGCGGACAGTAAAGGCGCTGTCACCTGCAAAACTTGCAACAGGCATGACCATGACCAAAGGCTCTAACGTCAGTCTCATAACAAGACCATGAAGGTATGAACAGAGACAAGCCATAAGTCTAGCAACTGAATCAACAGAAAAAACCCTGGTGCTGAAGGGCCAGTGGTACCCAAGCACCAATATAACGGAATAAAAGAGAAAAGGGGGAGATTCTTTCCCCTGAAGAGTAATATAGGTCAGTGTAATGACCCAACCAGCTCACAGGCAAGGAAGCCTCGTGGCAAAACTTGTAACACCCCCTAAGGGAAACAGAACAAGTCACCCGACCAAGGCGGGAATACTGACCCCTAAATAACACGAAGCCAAGGCTTCACTCAGGATCAGGAGACATCCAGAAGGATTAATCCAAAGGGCGCAATGGCGCTGGAAGGGGATATCAGGCGCATACATAAAGAGGCGCCCGTAGACTCCAAGAGCATCAGTCCCCCTAAGGGCCATGAAAACCCTCATGGGGAAATTGCAACACCTGTAGAGGGAATGTAGCCCCTCATATTAGTATTATTAAGAATAAAGTCCATAGTTAGACTAAAGGACTAAAACAATGATCCTACAGACCACTTGGACCGGAGGCCCGGCGTAAGAAGGAACACCCCCACGGCGTGGGGTGCCTGTAGCTATATACACACACACACATCGAGCCAAGGTTAAGTAACCAGATCCACCGTCTCAGGCACATGTCTGACGGAGTCAGGAGGCCCCAGAGAAGCGACCTGGACTACAAGGCAGCTCAGACAGCATCCAGCAAAAGTCCCCAGGAAGTCCGCAGGGTAAACAATGAAAATTGATCCCCACAGGGACCATGGAACTACTTGGGAGATGCAGCTAAGCAATCCCCAAAAGAATTCCCCACGAGGGTAACAGAACCAGACTCCTGCAGGAAAGGCCAGGACAGTACCTGCACCTTCAAAGTCCCCAGATGGGGAGCCAACCCCAAACGTTGTAATGACTTTAAAGGCCCTGGGAACCGAGAACGTCTAACAGGGAAGAGACCAAGGCTCATGCCAATCAAAATGGGTTACCACAAAACCCCCATAGAAAGAAGGAAGGGGAAGCTGGGGAGCTTGCTCCCAGCCCCCCCTCATACTAAGTCACCCAGAAGATAAGTCCCGTCTCCATGGGGTGAATGAATCAGCTGTCAATCCCCAGACAGGAGACCTTATATTGGGACAAAGGAAGGGGCCTGACAAGGGCAGAACCGCACTCCTGAGAGAGCGAACAGGTCAGCAGACTTCAGCAGAGGCATCTGCGAACCACAGCTCACAAGGCCACCCAGGCCATCCATCTCACGGGACTCTCTATCAGGCCAACCGTGCGCAGAACCCCACAAGTAGGGTGATGAAGAAAAGGCATATAAAATAACAAGTCTATGCCTAAAATACTCAGCCCCCATGACCAGAGTCTGAATATTCTGGGACAGTAGAAACAAGGGCAGAGCCCCTGTGTTATGAGGGAGACCCAACCGAGCCCCGCTAGGCTCCCCGGGCGACACCAGGATAGCATAGCCTGCCGCTAAAGAGCATCCATTGGAGCGAATACCGCTGAGAAGCAGGTGACGTAGACCCCCGCCCAGGGCAGGATCAGGGATCCTCCAGAGGGAGCAACCTGCCTCAATCTCTAGACCAGCAGTAAAACAGGCCATTGTCATCCAACAGACCAGGAGTCCCCCAATAGACCGACCGATCCTAAAAGAGGCCAGCCATATAGAGTCAACGGAAGGCACACCATTTCAACGAAACCAGCAGGTAAGATGGACCCTACCTAGGAACCACGGGGATTGTGGAAGAAATTCCCCTCCCCCGTCAACCTGCGAGACTTGGTACCCAAGGTGACCATTCACTGGAAGATGCAAGTAAGGAAGGGGGTGCCCCCTGACGGGGCCCTTAACTATGAACAGCTCAAGAGGAACCACCTTACCAAGGGGGAATGAGCACAGACCAAGCACCCGGGTGCTGGAACCCCATGTAAGCTCAATAACCTACTGTGCCGAAGAGCCCAAGGGCACGGTATATAAGTGACATCATCTTGATGTGCCACCAACGGGCCCACCAGCTGCCATCCCGCCTGGTGAAGGTAAGGCGCCAGTAAAGGGGAGCAGAGCCCCCGTAACCAGGAGTCCCCTTATTGCCAGAGAAGAAGGCTCAAGCCTGAACCGAATCCCAAGAATGGGGGATAGCGGATAAGGGACCATGAGAGATTGAGGTGACTGAGCAACCATCCAGTAACTCCCAGGGGACACCGCTGGCCGACCAATCCACTTGGCCTGACGTAGAGACTGGGGAGTAAGAAAGACGACCCGGTAGGTCCTAACGCAGACGCCCCCCCCCCCAGGTATGTCAGAGACATCACCCCCACTCGTGCCATGGCGAGTAGCCTGGGAACGAAAGAGAGGCCCCAAATAATGCCTCAATCCGCAGGGTTGGTCCTGCAACACCGTCTAGAAATGGTCTTGGTGTCCAGCAGACACAAGGGGAACTAAGGAGATCTAGTACTGCACAGGAGGCCGGAAGCCCCCCTTGCAGAGGGGGCCCGTGTCCCAAGATAGAGGTGTCATATAGGGACTACCTGTGAGAGTAGAATTACCAAGCCTGCCATAGGGCAGCATGGCCCAGACTGCCTCATACTGTTGAGGGAAGGAGGAAGGTTAATATAGAGGCCATAGCCCCATACCGTTAAGGGCAACCTGTAAGAAAGCCCAAACTCTGTAGGCCCAGTCCGGCCTGCGCCAATTCCTGAAGGAAAAGCAGGGGCTAGAAGCACCCTGACAATCACTGAGAGGGACCGCCTAGCAAAAGCCATCCTGTGTCCAGGCAAATTACATCCTGGAACCACCAGAAGGAGAAGGTATATTCCTAGATGGGAGACAGCTGCTGCAGCAGTACCCTCGCCCAGAAGGGCGAGGGTGCCCCTTCATGCTTGGGGGGTCTTGGTAGATTTGGACTTAGTCCTGCCAGAAGGCCCCGGGGGCTGCCTGCCCACCCCATGGTGGATATCCACACCAAACAGTTGGAAGCACACCTCAGGTTCGCGTTTGATACTAACGTAGGGAGGTGGAGGGGTGACCCTGCCTCGTGGAGGCCGGAGCGGCCTTCTGCGCAAGGGTGCTTTACCCTTTTTACCAAAAAGGTCCAGATGGGTCCCAAATAACCGCCGTCCTCTGAAGGGGAGGCAAGTGAGAGCCTTTTTTGTAGCCTCGTCAGCACCCCACTGTCGCAGCCAGACCAGGCGGCGAATAGCTACCACAAGGACAGAGGTTCTAGCACACATCTTAATGGTGTCGTCCAGTGCTGATAGAATAAACTTCACAAACGCATCACAGTCTGATAGCGCATTAAACACCCCCCAAGGGAGGTCCTCAGGGCGGTGATCTAGTATTTTTCTGACAAGGGTCCTGGCGGCCACCGCAGTGATGGCCGCACAAACCAGGCGCAGAGCCGTCCCAGCACACGAGAAGGCGTGGGAAGCCAGTCTGTCAATGCGTGCGGTCCTCAGCATCCCGAAGGGTAGGGTAAAAGGGAGCCGTCATGAAAGGGGGGTTTGTGACCCCTATAACCGGTGCATCCACCACCAGGGGTGCTGACCATAAATTAACCACATCAGGAGGGAAAGGGTACTTCCATTCCCAGACCCCTGGGACCCCTTTAAGCTTACAAGGCGATTCCCATTCTTTGGATATAAGATTCTGGAAATGTTCCTGTTCTAGGAACTCCAAGTGCGGCGGCGCTGTATGGAAACTCTCCTTCTTAGGCTCGGGGATCTCCCCAGGGGGGGGATTGACAAAACCTCAAAAATCTTAAGAATTTCATCTGTGTCACACAGACCCCAAGAACCGGGCTCAGAATCATCACAGCCCCCGGGCCTCCCGTTCGAGGAGCCCGAATCTGAGAATAGCTCACCTTCCTCAGAAGGGTCAAGGTCCTGCATATCATGAGTCATCGGTATCGTCAGGAACCGGGGAGCCAGGAGGCGCCAGGGTCCGCTTTTTACCAGGGCCCATACGCTCCGCCAATCCAGAAAGCACCTGCTCCGCCGTAGGCAACACGCGCGGCACGGATTGCAGGTCATCCCCGATAGAGTGGGAGTCGTCATGAGTGATATTTGGGACCGGGGAAATGGGAGTAAGGAAGGGAGGTGCCTCCGTTGGCAAACCTGCCTGTTCTGCACACTGTCCGCAGACCCGTGCCCTGTCAGCCTCAGCCTGGGGCTGACCACACACTGCACACAGCCGGTCATGTCCTGGAGGGACCCCGGTTACATAATTCTGAAATGCCTCCATATGGTGATTATTAAGCAGTATGACCGCAGGGATTTACGCAATAGGCAACCCTGGATGCCCCAAAACCCGCTAGTAATTTGGGAGAATTTGTAAAGTGGACCCGCTGTAATATGTGTTAGGCCGGGGGAAGCCACCTGGCGTCTGAAAGACATAATGGGACAAGAGGAGTGGAGTCAGTGTCATGTGCAGCCTGATAGACAGAGAACCATGCCGCCCCAGAGGGCACTTACATGACCAAGGGAGGAGGCGAACCGCACCACGCGCGTGAAGATAGTCAAAATGGCGCCAAGCGAACCTCGAGGGGTGGGCCAGGCCAGGCTGTGACGCGGAGCGCGTCATGCTGCGTCTCCGCCTCCCCCAAAGAGTGCGAAGCTCTAACCAACGGAAAAACTTAGAACAGTTGGATATAAGGCGTATGCCTAAGATGCTGACACGCTGGAATGATGCTGCCGACTAGGCAGTTTGTTAATGAAGACAAATGGCTTGCACTGTATAGCAAAGCACGACACTGACCCCAATAAATTAAAAACCAAGGTCTAAACGTGAAAGTTAACGCTAGGGCTGCCAGACATACCCCCCCCCCTTCTTTTCCCCCCCGAGTTACGGGAGGAAGCGAGGGAGAAGCGGACGGCGTCCATGGACTAAGTCTGTGAGGGGCACGGGTAAGATTGCGGGAGGGGCATCCACTAGAGGCTCACCATCGGCCTGACCGCCTACCCTATGGAGGGGGATTGCGGTGGAGCATGGCTCCGTTCAGCACACCAGGTGCTGCCTACCTTCACCCGACCCGCGCAGCCCAGGCTGGGAGGCATATTCTTCTGAGGAGGACGGGTGGAAATAGTCCCAAAGGACCTTGGGCTGTAAGGCCAGCTCGCCTGCGAGAGCGTGAAACTTCATGTCTTCGCAGTTCAGCACTGCAGAGAAATCTGGGGATTTGTGGGAGGTCCTTCGGTGTATGTAGGGCCGGGAGGAGCTTGTTTTCTACATGTCTGCTGTGCACGGCGCCTGAGGCGGAGGATTACCCACATGTTATTACTATTCTGGAGCAGGACGTGCTGTATGTTTAGAATAATAGAAGGCAGGGAGTCATCCCGGCTACCTGCAAGGAGGAGACATCATCTTCTGACTTGCTCGCCACTGCAGAGATGAAAGACTGGGTGATGAGTGGGAGGTCCCAGGTATTTATGGGCCGGGAGGGTCTTACCTTTTTTTTTTTATATCATCTCTGCAACATCGCCATCTACAGGTCAGTATACCCACATGTAATGAATGTCTTGAAGCGGGGTGTGTGACATAAGGCGCGTAGGCAGAGGAAGAAGGAGGGCGGGACGGCGCGGTGGCGCGGTTCGCGCCCGGCCCCGCCCCTCCCGGCCAGAAGTCGGGATCTGAACCGCGGCGCCCGCAGCATGGGGGCGGGCCGTAGGCGTTCGCGCGAAAGCCCTGAGAGTAAGAAGCTCCCCCTGGGCACCGTGAACAGCCGCCTTGACAAACCCCAGAGGCCGGCGCGGTCTAAGTACCGCGAATATACATGTAACCAAACACACACACATTACTAAAAGGATGAATCTATAAGAGACCAGACCCCCCCCCCTCTAAGGGTATCCGGGAGAGGGGGAATCCATGCTAGGGCAGAAGGCCAAGAGACAGGGCATCCCAAACCGGGGTCACCAACCCAGTTAGCCGCCTACCCCTTGTTATGGGGTCTCACGGCAGAGCGTAGCTCCTGAGCACTAAGGGTGCCATCTACCCCTGCCCGGACCAGCAGCCTAGGCTGGGAGGCAAGTAAAATCAATAAAGAATCCGGTCAGGAATAGATTAAATAGAGGGCCGGGAGTCATCCCGGCTACCTGCAAGGAGGAGACATCCATCTTCTGACTTGCTCGCCGTCTGCAGAGATGAAAGACTGGGGAATGAGTGGGAGATCCCAGGTATTTATGGACCGGGGGGGTCTTACTTTTTTTATTGACATCTCTGCAAGATCGCCATCTACAGGTCAGTATACCCACATGTAATGAATGTCTTGAAGCGGGGTGTGTGACATACTTAGAATAGATCCACCTCCGGAGTCCCCCACTTGTGACAAAGGGACTGGAATACCTTGGAACTTAGAGACCATTCTCCTCGGCGAGAGGATCTCCTGCTCAGGGAATCCGCCTTCGTGTTCTCCACTCCCGGGATGTAAATGGCTGAGATGCATGGGACATTGCTCTCTGCCCAAACAAGGATCAGAGATACCTCCCTGAGGGCACTCCTGCTGAGAGTCCCTCCTTGGTGATTGATGTAAGCGACTGCCGTCCAATTGGACTTGAACTGGCAATCCCTGCAATAGAAGAGTCAAGCGAGACAGAACCAACCAAATGGTCCGTAACTCCAAAACGTTGATAGGGGTATGAGCCTCCCGAGGCACCCATAACCCCTGGAACTGATGTTCCCTCCAGAAGCACCCCCAGCCCGACAGGCTGGCGTCCGTGGTGACCGTTTCCCAACAAGGGGTCAGAAAGGATCTGCCCTTTAACAGATTGCTTGACACTAGCCACCACTGAAGGGACTGCTGAGCCCGGGGAGACAGCAGACAAGACTGATCCAATGACAGCGGACACTTGTCCCAAGTCACTAGAAGATGGAGCTGAAGCGTCCTCATGTGAAACTGGGCAAAAGGGACTGCCTCGAAGGAAGCCACCATCAGACCTACCAATCTCATCCCTAGCCGGATAGACAGGCGAGGATTGGAAAGCAGAAGCTGAACCAAATCTTGGATCAGAAGAATCTTGGGCTGAGGAAGGAACACCCTGGCCTGAAAGGCATCCAGAGTCATGCCCAGAAACAAAACCTCCCTGGACGGGGAGAGGGAGGACTTGGAATAGTTGATTACCCAACCGAACCTCTCCAGCGTGGATACCACCACTCTGGTGTGTAGCTCTGCTTGGCTGAGAGGAAGCCAAAATGAGAAGGTCGTCCAGGTATGGTACAATGCAAATGCCCTGGACTCTGAGGAGGGCCATCACCCCCGCCAATACCTTGGTGAACACCCTCGGAGCCGAGATAAGCCCAAATGGAAGGGCCACAAACTGAAAATGCTGATCTTCCACCACAAACCTGAGGAATCTCTGGTGTGCCAGGAAGACAGGTACATGCAGATAAGCATCCCTGATGTCTATGGACGTCATGAAGTCCCCCTGGCGAAGAGAATCGACGGCTGACCGCAAGGTTTCCATGCGAAACTTCCTGAAGCAGATAAACCGATTTAGGAGCTTCAGATCCAAAATGGGTCGAACTGAGCCATCCTTCTTGGGCCCCGTGAATAGATTGGAATAGAATCCCAAGCCCCTTTCCACAAAAGGCACTGGGCAAATGACAGCCATGTCCAGCAGGTAACTTACTGCCGGCCGGAGCCCCTGTGCGGCCAGTGGATCCAAAGGCACTCGATACCTGAAGAATCTGGGAGGAGGCCGGATCTTGAATTCCAGCTTGTAACCGGTAGACACCACTCCCAGAATCCATTTGTCTGAGACCTCCTGGTCCCAGACCTGGAAGAAGTGCTGCAGCCGTCCTCCCACCCGCAAGGGTGAGGGCGCCCCCTCATTGCTGAGCTGGCTTAGCAGCGGGCTTGGGTTTGGAACTCCAATTGTGACCTGGACGGGCACGACCTCTGCCTCTACTCCAGGAATCACTGAGGGTAGAGAAGGCCAAAACCCAGCCAGTTCTGGCACCACGAAAGGAAGGGTTAAAGGAGGCCGCCCCCCGAAAGGGACGACGTTGCCTCTTACGCTGAGGTAACTTCCCTCCTTTCGTGACAGAATCTAATCTTTCTCCCAAGAGCCGCAATGGAAGTGCTGTAAGCGACTTTTTGGCCACAAAATCAACTGCCCACTGGCGCAACCACACCGACCGCCGAATAGCTACAAGCAAGGCCAAGGTTCTACCACACATGACCATGGTGTCATCCAAGGCGGCAAGCACAAAGGACATGAACAATTCACACCGCTTAAGGGCGGCAAACTCATCACTAGCCGGGTCAAGTCTGGAGGTACTCAACAGGTCTCTAACCACAGACCTGGTAGCCACTGCCAAAAGCGCCAAAGCACAAACAGGCCGCAAGGCTGAACCGACACTAGCAAATGCGTGGCAAGCCATCTGATCAATGCGTTTATCCTCACCATCTTTGAGAGTGGTGGAGCCAGGAGAATGCAAAATAGAAGTATTGGATAACCCGAGCATCGGGGCATCCACCTCGGGAGGGGACGACCATCGTTTTACCACGTCCACCGGAAAGGGATACTTTTTATCCCAACCTTGAGGAATACCTGGAAGCCGAGTAGGCTTCTCCCATTCCTTAAGAATAATGCCATCGAAATGCTTTTGATTTGGGAACTCCAGGCGCGGCTTGGAAGTCCCAAAGAATTCCCCTTTTTGAGGAGCGGCCCCCTCAGGAGGAGAAATTGCCAGAACCTCAAAAAGGTGAGCCAAGACCTTCGGGGTATCCACAGCATCCCCCTGCCCTTGCTCAGTGTCCGCACCAACAAACTGCTGATTGTCAGAACCCTCAGAATCCTCAAATAATTCACCCTCTTCTAGCGGGGAATAATCAGACCAGTCAAGAAAATCATAATCATCAAACTCAAAGGCCGGCGCGGCTGGAGACAAATTCTTTCGCTTAGCCGAGGCCTTTCTGGCAACAGAGCCAGAAATAAATTTCTCAATATTAGCCAGTCTGGCACATACATCAAATTGTGACTCCCCATCTGTGACAACATCACTAGGGGTACGGATAAGGCAGGGTGGGGAAGGAGATGAGGCCGGGACCCCGGACCGAGATGCCTGGGCCCCCAACTGCTGCGTTATGGCCCGCTGAGCACAAGGTATGCAAACAAGTACATTATCCCCCGCAAGGGATGCCCCACAACCCACACATTGTCGGGGTTGCCCCGAGGGGAGCCCAAGCACGGTATCCTGAGAAGCCTCCATAAGGTGATTTTAATGTAGTCGCAATGACCAGAGGGATTTACGCTATTAAGCTACCCGGGATGCCCCTTCAGGTCCCAAGTGGGAGGATTTTTTTTTTTTTTTGGAAACCCTAAATTAAACTCTAAGGGACCCTAGGACCGGGAGAACTCCCTCTTTAAACTTCAAAAGAAGGGATCCCACCTAGAAGACATGAGAACAGACATAAGTGTCAACATGCACATCACCCACCATATAAGAGTTAAAAATGGTGAAATAAATAAAATCCACTCACCACAGCAAAGCAGCGACCGTCAACCCTCACAGGAGCAAGGGAATGAGAGGGAGAGCAGCAAAACAGGCAGTGAGGCGGAAAGAGTGCTTGAGAAAAGCCGGCCTCGCCCCCGCCTTAACTGCACCTGTTGAAAGTGAAACCGGCCCAGCAACAACGGCTGCAAAAACACAAACCCACAGGAGAAAAGGCCTCCCCCCCAAGGGGCACAGAGGGACACGGTAGGGAGGAGAACCCACACCAATAGGTGAAAGGGTAAGAGGAACGGGGCATCCCAAGCCGGGATCACCAACCCGGACAACGCCTACCCCTTTGTATGGGGTCTCATGGGGGAGCAAGCTCCCATATACACCATAAGGTGCAGCCTACCATTGCCTGGACTTTCAGCCTAGGCTGGGAGGCATACTGCTATAGTTTAAATTAAAAAAGGTTCAGGCAGCAATAGAAACAAAAGGCCAGGGGGTTACCCCGGCTACCTGCAAGGAGGAGACAACCATCTTCTGACTTGCTCGCCTACTGCAGAGACGAAAGACTGGGGAATGGTGGGAGGTCCCAGGTATTTATGGGCCAGGAGGGGCTCCTTTTATTCATGTCATCTCTGCAAGATCGCCCACTACAGGACAGTTACCCAAGTGTCATGAATATTCGGAAGCGGGGTGTGTGACATACTGGGAATAGCACAAACATGCCATAGGCGTTTATATCCTCCAGGGGGAGCTGTTGCTTGCCATGAGAAAGAGACCTGGAGGTCTCGAAACGCGTTGGTGGGGGGCGCTGCTTTGCTCTGAACTATACACGATGGTGATTGGTCAGTAATTCATGTACTGTATGTTTCCTTTTGGCTAACTCGATTTCTGTTCTGGGTTGAATGCTATGCTTTGCACATGTGATAATTGAAATGGATGCACTTTATTTGGCACTTGCACTTTTCTGAATATTTTTTAATTTTGTATATTAGGCTAGGATTAATTGTATTATAGATGAGCATATGCACGTATGTGAGCAACAGCTCCCCCTGGAGGATATAAACGCCTATGGCATGTTTGTGCTTTTAGTAGGTTTTAATCAGGTGATGATAAAAAAAAAAATGTGTTTTGATATGAAATACTGAGTGCAATTGTTAGACCATGTGGGCATTTTCTGTGGGGTGTAAGAGGTAACCCCCATTTTGTATATATACTCTATGAAGCCTATAAGAAGCAAGCAGCAGTGCAGATCTGGAAAACTTGAGGCGTATTCAAGTAATTTTACACCCAGGATACATTAGTCTCTAATCATACCTATCCACTTACGCTATGTTGGGAAACGCAGTCACAATGCGAGGGAAAATTCTGCCCATGATTTTTAATGGGCCAGTTCACATATATATACATGGCATATATATGTAAACTGGCCCATTTGAATAATGGGCAGTATTTTCTGTTGTGTTGTCCAACACAGTGCAAATGGATAGGTGTGAATAGAGCCTTACAGTTAGGTCTGCTTTAAAATTAAACTTTCAAACCAAAATGATGCATGATATATATTTTAAACAGCGAACCGGATGGGGGGAGAACTTTCTCCTAGTGTGAGCGGTGCTGCGTCCTGATCATGTTAGCTAAATTTAGCCATTTGTCGAAGACCTGGTCCCTGCTTCAAACTTCTGATGAACACCCCTTTTCTGATAGGGTCTCTTTCTTCACAGTGCACAGGAAATTAGACTGCCCAATCTTGGCTGGCCGAAGAGGTCAGGGTTAATAGTCACACGACTGTCCAGTTCCTGAGCCCACAAGTGCAGGAGAGAAATTATTAAATGGACGTGGGGGTGCTTTACAGGTGTGAGCTCAGAATTGTAAATCTATGGATGGGATTTGTCCGAGTGGACAGAAGCCATTACAGGCACCAGAATAAAATCTTCTGCAGCTTAGGCATAGAAAGACAATGCACATGCACCACTACATACAACTGTTATACACAAACATAAAAGTGTACCTGTCAGTCCATTCTTGCTGGTGTTCAGTAACGTTGCTCGTTTTAAGCTAACAGCATGCCCTACGATCCTTGAGGTACATTCTTCACTACCGTCTTCTGGAAAAGGTATCCGCCTTGGCTGGAAACACTGCAGTCGACACAACCTAATATTGCTAAGGATTTCTGATAGAGACAGTCTGTTTTCACAAGGTCTATCGGAAGCATTGGTCCGTGAGATATCGGGAGGGGGGTGTGCAATTTGGGAAGAACTTGATGAACTAGACAGCATTTCTGGGTCCAGTTGCTGTAAGATAGGGTCATGAGGTGTGGATAGTCTGTCCATTATAACCCTAAAATAAAAAAATGTAAATGAATTTTGCATCATGACAAGAAAGTGAATAGAATATTCTAATGCACATTACATTTACGTTGTAGCATGGACGTGTGTCACCTGTGTTCGGCTATATGCTTATTGGCCATGAATCAGTTTCAATTGCTTCTCATTGAAAAAAAAAAAATTATATATATATATATATATATATTTTTTTTTTTTTTTAAAGTATTATTGTATTTTGATCTCACCCCTTGCTTATTACAATATACTTACCTTGAATTTGCTTTGTCCTCCATGACTTGTTTAATTTGACACTTCTTTAAAAGGTACACTCAACAGGGTGTATTGAAGATGGATAGCATTGCTATTTTGATGAATTTACACTATGTTTCTATAGATCTATTTTTGCATATACGATATTGATATATTGGCTTGTATTTCAGATTTAGTTTAACTGTTAGCACTTGCACTTTATCTAGCAAGACATTTGCATATACTCATGTATTTCTTTATAGGATTATGGATTGATTGTGCTCCTTTTTCCAGCATATTTGCTTCATTGTGGGGGAGGGGCAGTCTTGGCTTTATTTTGTTGTTTTCAATGGGGGATTTTTGTAATAGCATTAATGAAGTCATTTATGTATAGGTTTATAAGTGTGTGTGTGGTACCACTTATAAAAGGATCTACCATTTGCAGCCCATCTAGGATCCCCAGGTTTTTTTATTTGTTGCATGATCTAAACAAGCTAGTGGTATGTTACCAATGAAAGTATTTCAATTTAAGGAAAACCCAGCCAAAAATGGACCACATTTTACTAAGAAATTACCTTCCACCTCGGCCAAGCCGCCTCCTTGCAAAGCCTATACATCTTCGGGGGACTGTCAGAGTGGTGAGGCAATGCCTATATCGTAGCCTAGTCAACACCGACAAATCGTCTTTTTCTAAAGGATTGTCAGTGTGGTCCAAGCGTGGCTGTGGAAGAAAAAAAGAAGCGTTAATTCATTTTACAGCAAAAATTAATTATGAACTGTTAGTGTTACT
Source organism: Gastrophryne carolinensis (assembly GCA_027917425.1). NCBI lineage: Eukaryota > Metazoa > Chordata > Amphibia > Anura > Microhylidae > Gastrophryne > Gastrophryne carolinensis. The sequence goes on along the minus strand of CM051240.1, from coordinate 205,067,965 downwards.
TTGAGACAGGTTTGGAGAACACTAATCTATACGATTCCCGTGAACCAAAACCAACCATTGGAGGTTCCTATGCAATCTACCTGTATATCAGCCCATCTGAAATATATGATAATATCGGTCTTGGGATTTGAATACCTCAGCTACCCCTTGAGAATAGTACATACGCTATATCTCTTATAATTTTATATATATATAAAAAAATACAATTCTGTGATTACTCACCTGTAGAATTGGTATTATACGTATACAGCACGTCCTGTTCCAGAATATTCCTTACTCCTGGGTAATACATCCACAAGATGGCGCTGGACTGCAGAAAACAGCTTGTGGCTCCTCCCGACCCTATATAAGACAGGGACCTCCCACAAATTACCCAGTATTGACAAGCAGTCAACAAGAAGCTGGGAGAACAATAATAACCAGAATTCAAAAATGAACATATGAACAATCACCATACAGAGGTAACTAAGAATAATGATAACAAGGGTGGGATGGAACAGGACGTGCTGTATACGTATAATACCAATTCTACAGGTGAGTAATCACCGAATTGTATTATTCTAAGTATATATCACGTCCTGTTCCAGAATATTCCTTACTCCTGGGACATCCAATAGCAGTGTCCGTAAGGTAGGGTGGGATCCCCAAAAAGTAACAGCAGGCAGAAACAAGCCTAACAGAAGTGATAGCCACCAAAAAGACTACCTTAAGAGTCAAAATGGACAAAGGGGCCTCACTTAAAGGCTCAAAGGGAGACCCCTGCAAGGCAGATAAGACCAAGTTCAAATCCCAGTCTGGTAACAGGCTTACGTGGAGGACACATGTGAGTAACCCCCTGGAAGAAAGTCTTAACCAGACGATGGTAAGCAAAGTATCTTTGGAAGAAAATGGCCAAAGCAGAAACATGACCTTTGAGGTTACTAAGTTGAAGACCCAAATCCAAACCATGCTGCAGGAATTCCAGAATCCTAGGGATAGAAAACACCCGACAGGGAAGCGACTTAGACTCACACCAGTCAATGTAAGCGTGCCAGACCCTATAGTAGATGGCTGACGAGGACTTCTTCCTAGCCCGAAGCATGGTATTAACAACAGAGGCAGGCAGCCCCTTTTCCATCAAGATGGAGGTTTCAGCAGCCAGGCCGTTAAAGCCAGCGTTTGTAAATTGGGATGGCGTAGCTCCCCCGAGTGAGCAGGTCTGGATCCTTGGGCAGAGCATACTGATCTACTGCCAACTGCACGACATCTGCGAACCACACCCTTCTTGGCCAACAGGAGGCCACCAGAATGGTTGGCACCCCTTCCTGAGCAATCTTGCGCAGCACCTTGCCCAGCAGAGGAAAAGGAGGGAACACAGAGAAGCTGAAAGCTCTTCCAAGACATTGCTAGTGCATCCATGGCCAAGGCCAGAGGGTCCTGGGACAGAGAGACAAAGACTGGAAGCTTGTGATTGTGACAGGACGCAAACAGATCCACATCTGGCTGACCCCAGCGGTGGCACAAAGAGCGAAACACACTGATGCTGAGGGACCATACTCCCAGACGAGAGGTCCCCCTGCTGAGGGAGTCTGGCTCCAGATTCTCCACCCCGGGATGTACACAGCTGAGATGCAGGGAACATTCTCCTCCGCCCAAGACAGTATCAGGGACACTTCATTGAGGGCCCTCTTGCTACAGGTCCCTCCCTGATGATTGATGTAGGCAATCGCCGTTTGGTTGTCCTTGCGGACCTGAACCGCCCGACCCTGAAGGTGTGGAGTCAATTGGGCGAGAACCAACCTTATCGCCCTCAATTCCAAAATGTTGATAGGGGTGTGGGCCTCCTGAGGGCCCCACTGACCCTGGAATTTCAGGGATTTCCAGAAGCCACCCCCCCCCCCCCCAACCTGTCAGACTGGCATCTGTGGTGACTGTCTCCCAGCACGGGGCCAGAAAGGATCTGCCCACCAACAGGTTTCTTGAGTCCAGCCACCACAAGAGAGATCGTCTGGCCAGAGGGGACAGAACCAACACCTGTTTCAGGGACCGAGGGTCCCCATCCCAAACTGACAAGAGGTGAAGTTAAAGAGGTCTTATGTGAAACTGAGCGTATGGAACTGCCTCGAAGCAAGACACCATCAGGCCCACCAGATGCATCCCCTGCCGGATGGAGGGATGAGAGCAAGACATAAGGAACCTGGATTGGGCCTGAGGGAGAAAAATCTTGACCTGAGATGTATCCAGAGTCATGCCCAGAAAGGACCTCACCATTGACGGTGACAGGAAAGACTTGGGATGGTTGATCACCCAGCCGAAGGACTCCAGTGTGGACACCACCAGCTGAGTATCCAGCTCGGCCTGCTGTAGGGACTGAGACGTGATGAGAATGTCATCCAAGTAAGGAAGGATGCGAATGCCCTGAGATCTCAGCAGAGCCAGTACGCCCGCCAGCACCTTGGTGAATACCCTGGGAGCCGAGGTGAAACCGAAAGGCAAGGCCACAAATTGATAGTGCTGATCCTCCAGAGCGAACCTGAGGAATCTCTGATGACCTGGAAAGATTGGTACATGAAGGTAAGCATCCTTGATGTCTACAGAGGTCATGAAGTCCCCTGGGCGTAGTGAATTGACAGCTGAGCACAGAGTGTCCATGCGAAAGTGTTTGAATCTGACAAATTTGTTGAGGCATTTTAAATCCAGGATAGGTCTGATGGACCCGTCTTTTTTGGGAACAGTGAAAAGATTGGAATAGTAGCCTCTGCCCCTTTTCCTCAAAGGCACCTGGCAGATGACCCCCAACTTCAGAAGGTTTTGGACAGCAAGGCACAGACCCCAAGCTGACAGGGGGTTTTGATGAATCTTGGGGGCTGCCAGGCTGCAAACTATCTTGTAAATGGAGGACACTACCTCCTGAATCCACCGATCTGAGACATGAAGCCTCCAGATGTGAGCAAAGAGCCGAAGCCGCCCCCCCACCCGGATGGGTGAGGGCGCCCCTTCAGGCCTGAGGAGGCTTGGGCAAGGATTTTGGCTTGGGACCCCAGGAGAGGCCAGGACAGCCACGTCCTCTGCCCCTTCCACAGTGATCTCCGCGGGCCCCAGGAAAGGAGACTCCTCAGCTAGTTCTGGAACCACGGAAGGATGGGAGAAAGGCACCCATCCCCCGAAAGGACCAGGACGACCTCCTACGTTGAGGTAACCTACCGCCCCTGGCAAACAAATCCAAGCGTTCACCAAAGAGGCGCAGGCCCTTGAAAGGGAAACCAGTGAGAGCATTCTTAGCAGCATTATCAGCTACCCACTGATGTAGCCAGACAGAGCAGCGTATAGCAACCAACAGGGCAGAAGTCCTACCACACATTCTAATGACATCATCCATGGCAGACAGAACATATGCAACAAATTCATAGCAAAGCAGGAGAGATCTATACTCTTCACCTCCCGCGTCATCAGAGGCCCCCTCTAAGAGACTCTTAAGCAAACCCTTAATAGCAATAGCTGTAGTAGCAGAGGCACAAACCGGGCGTAGCGCAGTCCCCACACAGACAAAAGCATGGCAAGCCAGTTGGTCCATGCGCCGGTCCTCACCATCCCTCAGGGTAGTAGTGTCAGGAGAATGCATGACAGATGTATTAGACAGCCCCATAATGGGCGCGTCCACCTCGGAAGGACATGACCAACGCATAATCACATCAGCAGGAAAGGGATACCTCTTGTCCCAACTCTTGGGCACCCCTGGCAGCTTGCTAGGCTGCTTCCATTCTTTGAGCACCAGATTATTAAAGTGAGACTGCTCCGGGAATTCCAAACGTGGTTTAACCACGCTTACCCTGCTGCTGCTGAGCCACGGCAGGAGGGGAGATACAGAGCACTTCAAAAATATGAGCCAAAAGCCTGTCAGTGTCATCTGAGGACCATGGATCTTCCCCAAAGGGAGACGCTGTACCACCATAAACCCTAGGCTGCTCCTCAGATGATTCTGAATCAGAGAACAATTCCCCTCTCCTCCAGGGTGGAATAACCAGTAGTGTCAAAAATTTCCTCAGCTTCCATAGGAAAGAGGGAAACAGCGGGAGATAAATGCCGCTTCTTAGCAGAAGCCTTATGCGAGACAGACAAAATGGCGTCTGCAACCTCGAGGGGCGGGCAGTGGAGATATGAAGTAAAATGCATCATCCACAACACCCCCCAGCCCCCCCCCCTGCCCGAAGAGCGCGAAGCGCGCCCACGTGATCCGGCCGGCGCAGTACAAACGTGCGGCGGCACGTTTTTAATAAAAGTGACAAGGCACAACATATGTCTCGCCGCCCCTAACCCCCCCACCCCCCGCCAGGGAAATCTCCCAAGGGGAGAGTGAGGGAGGATAACGGCAGAATTCCCAGGGAGAAATGGCGCCCAAGGACTAATATGAGGAGTGCGGGTGGAGGGGGAAAATGGGAATAGGGTTTAACTGCAAAGGATAAACCTGGCAAAACCCAGGAGGCAGTGGGGGCATCCCAAAAGGCTCACCATTAGCCTAAACCGCCTACCCTGTTAGAGCAGGGACTGCGGTGGGAGCCTAGCTCCTCAGCACCATAGTGCTTCAATAGCCTACCTTCACCTGAACCTTATCAGCCGAGGCTGGGAGGCGGTAACTGGGACGGAACGGGTGGGAACAGTCCTGCAGGACCGCAGGCAATAAGCCCCGCTCACCTGCGCCACAAGAGAGCCATCTACTATCTTCTCAGTGCAGACTGCAGAAAGAAACTGGGGAATTTGTGGGAGGTCCCTGACTTATATAAGGCCGGGAGGAGCCACAAGCTGTTTTCTGCAGTCCAGCACCATCTTGTGGATGTATTACCCAGGAGTAAGGAATATTCTGGAACAGGACGTGCTGTAAACTTAGAATATTATATATTTTTTTTTATTATAAATATTAGTATTTATTTACAACACGCTGCGCATTTGCCAACTGCAGCACATGTCGATACACAGCTGCTACAGAAAATTAATGCAAATTTTACATACCTACCAATACTTCTAGATTATTTAAGACAGGGCCACCATAGAACAATACAAATAACGCCCTGTGTGCTGAGAAATTGTTTGCTAAGTTTGGTTTCTAAAGATAGGAAGTCTATTACAAATTCAAAGAAAAAAAGGAATTCATCTCTTACGGCATAATACTGGCAACCAGCTCTCCTCCTAAAGGCATATGGGCCGTCAGGGTCATTGTCTTCCTCTTGCTCAGACACTGGAGAGGGTACCTGAAGAGGAAAACCACCACATTTTATCTCATACATATATCTCCAGAGTTTATCTCATACATATATCTCCAGAGTCCCTTTTTGATACCTAAATGAAAGGCTAACTGTAGTACGAACCTGTGGAAACTCTTCATCATCAGAGCTGTGGAAGTCATATTGTTTGAGATCGCTTTTGTTAACTACTGGCAACGGCTCAGAGACTGGCTGGGGCTGAGGGGTTATAACCGGCTCCGCTTTTGGCTTCTTTGGGTACTTCTTTTTTAGCCGGACAATGTCCAGACTTTCTTCTTTAACAGAGGGGAGGTGAACGTTCTACAAATAATTAGAATATATGAAGATATTTGGTCAGTGAAAGGACGTTACTGGATAGCTCATCTGCAATAGAGGACATAAATATTGTTGAGACTAATTTGTATCATACAAAGACACTGAGTGATACTACAACCACCTACACCATTTTTACCTATTAACTCAGATCTTTGCACAGAAAAAAATGGGCAGCTAATAGCAATATGGGGATACAGGCTAATGTAGATATACTAGAAATAGTGTGTGGTATAATGCAGGGAAAAAAAAAAAAAAAAGATTAGCAACAAACTAAGGTAAAACTGTCAGTTACCTCAGTGCAATGGTATGCATTTGTCCTGTCATATATTTTTGCTGTTACACTTTTCTCATGTTTTGCTTCTTCTTTTGGGCAATAGCAAGGACAAAGTGAGAACCAGATTGTTGCTGGGGCTACCTTTAGGAATGCAGCAAATTAGTTCAGCATGTTCAGAATGTTTAAGACAGCTTTCCCCGCTCCAGCGGCGCATGCGTCCCATCAGAGTCCTTTGTCATGTTTAAATCCTTCGGCAAAGGGCTCTAATTGAATTCAGCGGGAAGCATGCGCTAAAGAACAATCAGAGCCCTTTGCCAAATTACTTAGTCAAGGCAAAGGGCTCTGACTGGACGAGAGCCCACGCATGTGCCAATTGAGGAGGGAAAGGTGAGGGTTTTACACAGCGGGGCATACCAGGATGCCCCAGGGAAAAGAACGTTCGTCCCTAGAATCTTTTAGATTCCAGGCCAGCTGCCAGTGGGCTGGAAAAAATTTCCAGTGCAACCAATCCTAAGGGATTATTTACCTTTGAGCTTTTACAATAAAAAATTCTAAAAAGAAAAAAAATTCTAATCTTTTTTGGGGTCTGGTCACCCTGGCTTCTTCCAATACTCATCCTCAGTAAGAGGGAAAAAAATACCATTTTGTGATTACTCACCTGTAAAATGGGCATTATAAGTATGTCACACACCCCACTTCCAATATTCATGACATATGGGTTATGTCCAGTAGAGGGCGAACTTCTGCAGAGATGACAGGAAAAAAGGAGCCCCTCCCGGTCCATAAATACCTGGGACCTCCCACACATTCCCCGGTATAGGAAAGCAGTAAGGGGACCAGGAATAGTCAAATACAAAAAATTTAAAAATAAAAGGTTCACCATATAAAGGATCCAGAATACAATAAGGGCTGGATGAAGCGGGGTGTGTGACATACTTATAATACCCATTTTACAGGTGAGTTCTAACAAAATGGTATTATTCCCCGCATGACATATGGGACATCCAATAGCAGTGTCCAACATGGGTGGGGATCCCAAAAAAGGCAATAATGCACAAATTTAAACCACTGCAGCTTGCGGCCAAAAACAGCATCCGCTGAGGCCCACACATCAACCTTATAAAATGTATAAGTATGAACGGAAGACCAAGTAGCAGCCTTACAAACTTGTTCAACAGAGGCCTGATGCTGAAAAGCCCAGGAAGCCCCAACAGCACGAGTAGAATGAGCAGTGATCTGAAAAGGGGGAACCCTCCCCTTGGCAGTATAGGCCCCAACAATGGCCTGACGTATCCATTTACTAATGGTAGACTTGGCAGGCGCCAAACCTTTCCGGGGCCCGGAGGGCACCACGAACAAGGCGTCAGTCTTACGAAAGGAAGAAGTAGCCACCAAATAGTACTTCACACAACGAACCACATCCAAAGAATGCAGGACCCTCTTCTTGTCATTGCTAGGCTTAGGACACAAGGAAGGGAGAACTACATCCTGATTAAGATGGAAGGCAGAAACCACCTTATGAAGGAAATCTGTCTTAAAACGAAAAACCACCTTGTCCTGGTGTCTCTCAAAGTAAGGGGCTTGAATGGAAAGAGCCGCTAACTCAGAGAGACGTCGAACAGAGGTAATAGCCACCAAAAAGGCAATCTTTTGTGTAAGCATAGAAAGTGCAACATCCTGCATCAGCTCAAAGGGAGGCCCCTGGAGGGCCAACAGAACCAAATTCAAATCCCAAACGGGCAACAAGGGCTTTCTAGGGGGCCGCACATGAGTGATCCCCTGGAAAAAAGTCCTAACCAAGGGATGCAGAGCAAAGGACCTTTGAAAGAAGACCGCCAGGGCAGAAACCTGCCCTTTCAAGGTACTAAGCTGGAGCCCCAGGTCCAGACCGTGTTGAAGAAAATCCCAAATCCTAGGAATCGAAAACACTCTGCAAGGCAATGTCCTAGCCTCACACCAGTCAATATAGCACCTCCAAGTCCTGTAGTAGATGTTAGAGCTAGGAAGAGATCTTCCTCTAACAAGTGTCTGAATCACAGCATCAGACAAACCTTCCTCCTTTAAGATGGAGGTTTCAGCAGCCACGCCGTCAAAGCCAGCCTTTGTAAATTGGGGTAACGAAGTTGACCTTGAGTGATCAGATCCAGAAACAGGGGCAACCTGTACTGATCTACCGCCAGCCGCACGACGTCTGCGAACCAAACCTGTCTTGGCCACCTTGGGGCCACCAGAATTGCTGGCGCACCCTCTAGAGCCAGCTTCCGCACCACTTTGCCCACCATGGAGAAGGGGGGAAACAGGTACAGAAACCCCAGATCCCTCCAGGCAAGAGACAAAGCGTCCACTGCCAGGGCCAGAGGATCCTGAGACAGAGATACAAATGCCGGAAGCTTATGATTGTGACGTGAGGCAAAAAGATCCACCTCCGGAATCCCTCACTTGTGATAGAGGGACCGGAACACATTGTGGTTGAGTGACCATTCCCCTCGGCGAGAAAATCCCCTGCTCAGGGAGTTAGCCTCCGTGTTCTCCCCACCCGGAATGTACACCGCTGAAATGCATGGGACATTGCTCTCCGCCCATGCAAGAATCAGAGAAACTTCCCTGAAGGCACTCCTGCTGCGAGTCCCTCCTTGGTGATTGATGTAAGCGACCGCAGTCCGATTGTCTGATCCGGTAGACCCTGGAGGTGATGCATCAAGCGCAACAGCACCAAACAAATAGCTCTCAGCTCCAAGACATTGATGGGGGTGTGGGCCTCTCGAGGACCCCACAGCCCCTGGAACTGATGTTCCTTCCAGAAACCACCCCAGCCCGACAGGCTGGCATCCGTGGTGACCGTCTCCCAACAAGGGGTCAGAAAAGACCTGCCCCTCAGAAAATTCCTTGGTTCCAGCCACCACTGAAGAGACTGCCGCATCAGGGGAGACATCAGAAATGACTGATCCATTGACAGCGGACATCTGTCCCAAGCCAACAGTAAATGGAGCTGAAGCGACCTCATGTGGAACTGAACAAAGGGAACTGCTTTAAAGGAAGCCACCAGAAATCCCACCAGTCTCATCCCTAGCCGGATAGACGGGCGAGGGTTGGACAGGAGAAGACATATCAGATCTTGAACCATCTGCACCTTCGACCGAGGTAGGAACACCCTGGACTGAACGGTATCCAGATTCATGCCCAGAAACGATATTCCCCTTGACGGGGATAGAGAAGACTTGGGATGGTTGATCACCCAGCCGAACCTCTCCAGCGTCGTCACCAACGTCCTGGTGTCTAGCTCCGCCTGTCTAAGAGAGGATGTCGTAATGAGGAGGTTGTCCAGATACGGCACAATGCGAATGCCTTGGGCTCTGAGGAGGGCCATTATGCCCGCCTGCACCTTGGTGAAAACCTTTGGTGCCGAGGTCAGCCCGAAAGGGAGGGAGACAAACTGAAAATGCTGATCTCCCACCACAAACCTGAGAAATCTCTGGTGTGCTGGGAAGATTGGTACATGAAGGTAAGCATCCTTGATGTATATGGACGTCATGAAGTCCCCCTGATGGAGAAAGGATGGCTGAGCGCAACGTCTCCATGCGGAAATTCTTGGTTCGAATGAACCTGCTGAGAAGCTTCAGATCCATAATGGGTCTTATGGATCCAACCTTTTTGGGAACCGTGAAGAGGTTGGAATAATAGCCCGGCCTCTCTCCGAGAAAGACATCGGGCATATGACCTCCATGTCCAGAATATTTTTTACTGCCCACAGGAGCCCCTGCGCAGCCCCGGGATCCGAGGGCACCCGAGATCTGAGGAATCTGTGAGGAGGCCGGTACTCGAACTCCAGTTTGTACCCGGAAGAGACCACTTCCAAGATCCATTTGTCTGTGACCTCCGGGGCCCAAACCTGGAAGAAGTGTCGCAGCCGTCCCCCCACCCACAGGGGTGAGGGCGCCCCTCATTGCTGAGCTGGCTTGGCAGCGGGCTTGGAACCCCAGACAGGTCCAGGACGAGCACGTCCTCTACCTCTGTTCCAGGAATCACCTCTGAAGGTAGAGTAGGAAAAACCTCTGCCTGCTCTGGCACCGCGAAAGGAAGGATTAAAGGAGCCTGCCCCCCTGAAAGGAGCAACGCTGCTTCTTACGTTGTGGTAACTTTCCCCCTTTTGCCACCAAATCCAACTTACATCCAAACAGCCGCATACCCAGGAAGGGTAGCCCTGTAAGTGATTTCTTAGCCACAATGTCAGCCGCCCATTGGCGCAACCAGACCGACCGGCGAATAGCCACTAGCAAAGCCGAGGTTCTACTACACATGCATATTGTGTCATCCAAGGCGGATAAAACAAAAGACATGAACAGTTCACACCGCTTAAGGGCTGTGAATTCATCACTGGCCGGATTAAGCTGGGAACCACTCAACAGGTCCCTAACCACAGACCTGGTAGCCACAGCCATGAGCGCAGACGCACAAACAGGCCGCAAGGCTGACCCACACTAGCGAAGGCATGGCAGGCCATTTGGTCATTGCGCTTGTCCTCACCATCTTTAAGAGTGGTGGCGTCTGGAGAATGTACAATAGAGGTGTTTGACAATCCCAGAACGGGCACATCGACCTCGGGAGGGGACGACCAGCGCTTCACCACGTCCATCGGAAAGGGATACTTCCTATCCCATCCCTGAGGAACAACGGGGAGCTGGCTAGGCCTCTCCCATTCCTTAAAAATCATGCTTTCAAAATGATTGTGATTTGGGAATTCCAAGCGAGGCTTAGAAGTCCCAAAGAATTCCCCTTTCTGCAGAGGGGACCCCTGCGCCTGCCCAGTATCAGCATCAGATTCAGCAAACAATTCCCCCTCCTCAAGCGGGGAATAATCAGACCAGTCAAGGGAATCATAGTCATCCAAATCCAGAACCGGCGCAGCCGGAGACAGATGTCTTCTCCTAGCTGGGGCCTTTCTGGCCGCAGAGCTAGAAATCAATTTCTCGATGTTGGCCAATCTAGCACATACATCAGATTGCGACTCCCCGCCAATGACAGTGTCACTTGGGGTGCGGATAAGGCGGATAAGGTCGGGTAGGAGATGAGGCGGTGGCACGGACCCAGACGCCTGGGACCCCGACTGGCCTGCTGAGCACATGGTATGCAAATCAGTACATTATCCCCCACAAGGGATGCCCCACAAACCACACACTGCCGGGATTGCCCCGAAGGGAGCCCAAGCCCGGTATCCTGGGAAGCCTCCATATGGTGATTTTAAGGTAGTCGCAATGACCCGAGGGAATTACGCTGCTTGAGCAACCCGGGATGCCCCTTTAAGTCCCTAGTGGGAGGATTTATAAAACCCCAAATTTATCTGCAAGGAACCCTTGGACCGGGAGAACCCCCTTTAAATATAATTGATAGGGAGTCCTCCTGAAAGACACAATGTGAAGGGACCCATGAGCAGGCACACACACATGCAATCAAAGTACATAAAATATGACTATATATATATATATATATATATATAAACATATGGAAGGGCATGTTGGCAGGCTGCCCCAACACGCTAGCACGCAGCGCACATATACAGAAAAAAGATCAATGGCGTCCTACCAGCCAGGAGCTCCAGAGAGAGAAGGAGAAGAAGGAAGGGCCAGTGCGGATCGCGCCACGCCCCCATCTGAAAGACGCGGATCCCAGCACATAGCTGGGCTCCGCAATGGCGCCATAAGCAAAGGGGGCGGACTGCGGTGAGCGCCTGGCCCCACCCCCTTTCCAAGCAACCTGAGGGGAAGAAGCTCCCCCTGTAAAATGGCCTCCACATGCGGCCAAAAGCCCACACACACCACGCGACAAGTGAGGAAGTAAGTACATATCCGCACACAACACACATTCTAAAAGAAGTTTTGGAGAGAAGGAAAAGCACCCCCCCCCCCCAAGTAGAGGGGAACAGGGAGACCCGGAAGGGGGTGAATCCCACACTACAGGGTGGAAGGGATAAACCGGGACAGGGCATCCCAAACCAGGATCACCAAACCTGGATACCGCCTGCCCCTTAATATGGGTTCTCAAGGGGGAGCATGGCTCCCTAGATACACCTCTAAGGTGTTGCCTACCCTCGCCCGGACCTACAGCCAAGGCTGGGAGGCATAGTATGGACTTAATTAAACAAGGCGGGCAGAAATAGGGGCAAATTGGCCGGGTGTAACCCCGGCTTACCTGCAAGGAAGAAACACAGCCATACTCTGACTTGCTCACCGTCCTGCAGAGATGAATATTAGGGAATGTGTGGCAGGTCCCAGGTATTTATGGACCGGGAGTGGCTCCTTTTTTTCCTGTCATCTCTGTCGAAGTTCACCCTCTACTGGATATAACCCATATGTCATGAATATTGGAAGCTGGGTGTGTGACATACTTGGAATAATTTGCTTTACCCTCCTTTGATACTAGACCAAAGAATGGGATTTTGGCCCAAAAATCCCTGGGGGTATCCCGGGCCACTGGCAATAAAAAGCCTCCAGGACCAAGAAATAGACCCCCTGCTTAAACAGGTCCACAGCACTGGAATACTTACCTAAACCTTCTTGGTTCAGGAGCTAGTGGTCTGGCTCCTACTTCACGGAGGAACATGAAAATAACTGGAAATTGTAGGAGGAGTCAAGCTTTTATTCTATTTTGGTGGTCAAGTGTTCCCCTTTTGTGGGAGGGACTCGGAAGTCTCAGTGTATGCTGCCCGGAGGATGTTTTGAGAGAGAAAAACTCAGGATATCCTGCTTCAGCTACTTAGGAGCACAAACATTCCCGGAGGTGTATTTATGCTGCACCCAGCATTCCACCCTGTATACAGTATATGGAGGTTTGGTTGAAGACTAAGCCACAGCAAACCAAAGCCCCCGAAAGGGTACAATTTGAAGGAGTGAATCTTAAGCAATGGTTGTCTAGAAATGCCCTTTAAATTCTAGCCCTTAGGCCAAGCAGAGCATGCAGCACAGCTACAATACTACATTTGAGTGGCCAAAGAATATCCCAGAGTGAAAGATCTTGGTATATGAAGCACCCAGCAGGCATAAGAATAGCAGTTTGTGCATTACCTTTGCTTTACATTCAGGAACTTTGTGATGGTTGCCATTCTGTAATGACGTTGGGATAGGAATAACCTCCTTCTCAATTTTTGGAATTTTTATTTCATTCAATATTTCACCTCCAAAGTCACCCAAATTATACCTACAATAGAAAAGGCAAAACAAATATATACTAATTATTAGATGTTTTTAATATTAAACAGGTGCTTTACACCTAACAAGTAGGACTAAAATGCAAAAAGCCACTTTGCGGGACTATCCATCAGACCTCCGATCAGGGGTGCTAAAAATACAATTCTGTGATTACTCACCTGTAGAATTGGTATTATGAGTATACAGTACGTCCTGCTCCAAATCTAATACTTACACTTGGGATATACTCAGCCAGATGGCGCTGGACTGCAGACACATCGAAAATAGGCTCCTCCCGGCCCCTCAAATACCCGGGGATCTCCCACAAATCCCCAGCATTGAAAAGCAGTTAATGAGAAGCCGGGAGAATTAAACAATCCAAACTATCAACTATAACAAGGATAACAATCACCATACAGGGGATCCAAGATAATGCAACCAAGGGTGGGTTGGAGCAGGACGTACTGTATACTCATAATACCAATTCTACAGGTGAGTAATCACAGAATTGTATTATTCTTAGTATACAGTACGTCCTGCTCCAAATCTAATACTTACAGTTGGGACATCCAAAAGCAGTGTCCATAAAGTAGGGTGGGATCCCCAAGAAAAATCAGCAGCAGGCAGTTTAAACCACTGCCGCCTGCAGAACCTTTCGGCCAAAAGCAGCATCAGCTGAGGCCCTAACATCAACCTTGTAAAACTTTGAAAAGGTATGAACAGAAGACCAAGTGGCGGCCTTGCAAACTTGTTCAACAGAAACCTGGTGCTGAAAAGCCCAAGAGGCACCAATAGCACGAGTGGAATGAGCAGTAAGGCGGAAGGGAGAATTCTTCCCCTTAGCAGAGTAGGCCTGAATCACAGCCTGATGAATCCACTTGCTGATAGTAGACTTGGCAGGAGCCAAACCCTTCCTAGGACCAGAAGGGACCACAAAAAAGCATCAGTTTTCCTGAAAGGTGCAGTAGCCACCAGATAGTACTTCAGACACCTAACCACATCCAAAGAGTACAAAACCCTCTCCTTAGCACTGCTAGGATTAGGGCACAAAGAAGGAAGAACAATATCCTGATTAAAATGAAAAGCAGACACTACTTTAGGCAGAAAGTCAGGTTTGAAACGAAACACCACCTTGTCCTGGTGTCTCTCATAGTAGGGGGGCTGAATGGAAAGCGCCGCCAACTCAGACACACGCCTGACAAAAGTGATAGCCACCAGAAATACCACCTTGAGCGTAAGAATGGCCAAGGCAGCATCCTGCACAGGTTCAAAGGGAGCACCCTGCAAGGCTGACAGAACCAAGTTCAGATCCCAAACAGGCACCGTAGGCTTACGTGGGGGGGGCGCACATGAGTGACCCCCTGGAAAAAAGTCCTGATCAGAGGGTGCTGAGCAAAGGACTTCTGGAAGAAAATAGCCAGGGCAGAAACCTGACCCTTCAGAGTAATGAGTTGGAGCCCCATCTCCAACCCATGCTGCAGGAACTCCAGAATCCTGGGAATAGAGAACACACGACAGGGAAGAGACCTAGACTCACACCAGTCAATGTAGGCACGCCAAACCCTGTAATAAATGGAAGAGGAAGACTTCTTCCTAGCTTTAATCAAAGTATCCACCACCGAGGAAGACAACCCCTTCTCCATCAAGATGGAGGTTTCAGCAGCCAAGCCGTCACAGCCAGAGTTTGTAAATTGGGATGGCGTAGTAAGCCCTGAGTGAGCAGATCTGGCACCAAGGGCAGAGCGTACTGTTCTACCGCCAGCTGTACCACGTCTGCGAACCACACTCTTCTTAGCCACCTGGGGGCCACCAGAATTGCTGGTACCCTTTTCAGAGCAATCTTGCGCAGAACCCTACCCAGCAGGGGGATTGGAGGGAAGATATACAGGAACTGAAAGTCCTGCGATGACATGCGATGCTAGCACATCCGGCCAGAGGATCCTGGGACAGAGACAAAGGCTGGGAGCTTGTGATTGTGGCGGGACGCAAACAGATCCACATCTGGTTGGCCCCAGCGGAGACACAGAGATTGAAACATTCTGCTGCATAGGGACCATTCTCCCTGGCGAGAGGTCCCCCTGCTCAGACCGCCAGGTGATTTTCCACCCCCGGGATGTACACAGCTGATATGCAGGGGACATTGGCCTCCGCCCAAGTCAGGATCAGAGACACTTCCTGGAGGGCCCCCTTGCTCCGGGTCCCTCCCTGATGATTGATGTAGGCGACTGCGGTCTGGTTGTCCAAGCGCACCTGAACAGACAGGCCCCGAAGGTGAGTAGTCAAGTGAGCCAGAACTAGCCTGATCGCCCGCAGTTCCAAGACATTGATAGGTGTGTGGGCCTCCTGAGGGGCCCCACCTCAACTGGAACCGCAGGGACTTCCAGAAACCCCCCCCAACCTGACAGACTGGCATCCGTGGTGACTGTCTCCCAGGAAGGGGCAAGAAAGGATCTGCCCCCCAACAGGTTCCTTGAGTCCATCCACCACGAGAGGGACCTCCTGACCAGGGGGGAGAGCACAAAGACCCTGTCCAGGGACGCTGGGTCCTTGTCCCATACTGACAATAGGTGAAGTTGCAGGGGCCTCAAGCGGAACTGAGCATAAGGGACCGCTTCGAAGCACGCCACCATCAGGCCCACCAGCTGCATCCCCTGCCTGATGGAGGGATGGGGACAAGCTAGGAGGAACTGAGCCAGTGCAATCAGACTGTCCACCTTCTGTTGAGGAAGGAAGATCCTTGCCTGAACTGTATCCAGATTCATTCCTAGGGATGGAGTTACCAAGGAAGGGGACAGTGAGGACTTGGGGTGGTTGATCCCCCATCCAAATGACTCCAGAGTGGACACCACCAGCTGAGTATCCAACTCTGCCTGATGTAGAGACTGGGAAGTGATGAGAATGTCGTCCAGATAGGGAAGCATGTGGACGCCCTGACATCTGAAGCAGAGACATCACGCCAGCCAGCACCTTGGTGAACACCCTGGGAGCTGAAGTGAGGCAGAAGGGCAAGGCCACAAATTGGTAGTGTTGATCCATCAGAGCGAACCTGAGGAACCTTAGATGACCTGGGAACACAGGAATATGAAGATAAGCATCTCTGATGTCCACAGAAGTCATGGAATCCCCTTGGCGCAGGGAACTGATGGCAGAGTTTCCATGCGAAAGCGCCTGCCCATGACAAACTTGTTGAGGATCTTCAAGTCCAGGATGGGCCTAACTGAACCATCTTTTTTGGGTACTGTGAATAGGTTGGAATAAAAGCCCTTGCCTTTTTCTCTTAAGGGGACCTGGCAGATGACCCCCAGCTCCAGGAGGCCTTGCACTGCTTTCACTAGCTCCTGAGCCGACACAGGGTCCTGAGGAATCTGGGATCTGATGAATCTTGGAGGGGGATCGGCAGCAAACTCCAACTTGTAACCGGAGGACACTACCTCCTGAATCCACCGGTCTGAGACATGAAGCCTCCAGACGTGAGCGAAGTGTTGAAGCCGTCCCCCCACCCGGATGGGTGAGGGCGCCCCATCATGCCTGAGGGGGCTTGGGAGAGGTTTTTGCTTTGGGACCCCAGGAGGAGCCAGGATGTCAACGTCCTCTGCCTCTACCCCAGAAATCTCCCCGGGCCCCAGGAAAGGAAACCCCTCCTTCCCTGTCTTGCACCACGGTAAGGGGAGGAGAAGGAGCCCTGACCCCGAAAGGGCCGAGGCTGGGGCAACCTGCCTCCCTTAGCAAAAATACAATTCTGTGAAATACTCACCTGTAGAATTGGTATTATTTGTATACAGTACGTCCTGCTCCAGATATAGTACTTACACTTGGGTTATCCTCCGCCAGATGGCGCTGCACTGCAGAGACATGCAAAAACAGGCTCCTCCCGGCCCCTCAAATACCCGGGGACCTCCCACAAATCCCCAGCATTGAAAAGCAGTGAACAAGAAGCCGGGAGAATTTAACCACCCAAAACAACTGGTTATGATAACAATCACCATACAGGGGATCCAGAATAATGGAAAAATCAGGGTGGGGTGGAGCAGGACGTACTGTATACAAATAATACCAATTCTACAGGTGAGTATTTCACAGAATTGTATTATTCTTAGAATACAGTACGTCCTGCTCCAGATATAGTACTTACACTTGGGACATCCAATAGCAGTGTCCATAAAGTAGGGTGGGATCCCCAAGAAAAATCAGCAGCAGGCAGTTTAAACAACTGCCGCCTGCAAAACCTCGCGGCCAAAAACAGCATCAGCTGAGGCCCTAACATCAACCTTGTAGAACTTTGAAAAGGTATGAACAGAGGACCAAGTAGCGGCCTTGCAAACTTGTTCAACAGAAGCCTGGTGCTGGAAGGCCCAAGAGGTACTAATAGCACGAGTAGAATGAGCAGTAAGGTGGAAGGGAGGACACTTCCCCTTAGCAGAATAGGCCTGAATCACAGCCTGACAAATCCATTTGCCAATAGTAGACTTGGTAGGAGCCAAACCCTTCCTAAGACCCGAAGGGACCACAAAAAGAGCATCAGTCTTCCTGAAAGCCACGGTGACTACCAGGTAATACTTCAGACACCTGACCACATCCAAGGAATGCAGAACCCTTTCCTTAGCGTTGCCAGGATTAGGCCACAATGAAGGAAGAACAATATCCTGATTCAAATGAAAAGCAGACACCACCTTAGGCAGAAAATCTGGCTTAAAGCGGAACACAACCTTGTCCTGGTGTCTCTCATAGTATGGGGGCTGAATAGACAGCCGCCAGCTCAGACACCCGCCTGACTGAAGTAATAGCCACCAGAAAGACAACCTTGAGGGTAAGCACAGCCAGAGCAGCATCCTGAATAGGCTCAAAGGGAGCACCCTGCAAGGCAGACAAAACCAAGTTCAAATCCCAAACAGGGACCATAGGTTTACGTGGGGGACACACATGAGTGACCCCCTGGAAGAAGGTCTTAACCAAGGGATGCTGAGCAAAAGACTTCTGAAAGAAGACAGACAGGGCAGAAACCTGACCCTTCAGAGTACTGAGTTTTAGACCCAACTCCAATCCATGCTGTAAAAACTCCAGAACCCTGGGGACTAAGAACTCCCTACAGGGAAGAGACCTAGACTCACACCAATCAATGTAGGTATGCCATACCCTATAATAGATGGCAGAAGAAGTTTTCTTCCTAGCCTGCACCATGGTATCCACCACAGAGGCAGACAAGCCTTTCTCCATCAAGATGGAGGTTTCAGCAGCCAGGCCGTCAAAGCCAGAGTTTGTAAACTGGGATGGCGTAAGGAGCCCTGAGTGAGCAGATCTAGGGCCCCTGGCAGGACGTACTGGTCTACTGCCATTTGTACCACGTCTGCGAACCACACTCTTCTGGGCCACCTTGGGGCCACCAGAATCACTGGCACCCTTTCCAGAGCAATCTTGCGCAGAACCCTGCCCAGCAGGGGGAACGGAGGAAAGACATACAGGAGGCGAAATTCTTTCCATGACATTGACAGAGCATCCATGGCCAAGGCCAGAGGATCCTGAGACAAGGAGACAAAGGGCGGGAGCTTGTGATTGTGACGGGATGCGAACAGATCCACATCCGGTAGACCCCAACGGTGACACAGGGACTGGAATACCCTGTTGCAGAGAGACCACTCCCCCTGACGGGAAGTCCCCCTGCTCAGAGAGTCTGCCAGTAGATTATCTACCCCCGGGATATACACGGCCGAAATGCATTGAACATTGGCCTCCGCCCATGTCAGAATCCTCCTGGAGGGCACCTCTGCTCCGGATCCCTCCCTGATGGTTGATGAGCGCACCTGCACAGCCAGACCCTTTAGGTAATTGGTCAACTGCTCCAGTACCAACCTGATCGGCCGTAGTTCCAGAATGTTGATGGGCAGGTGGGCCTCCTGAGGGCCCCACCTCCCCTGGAACCGCAGGGAACCAGAATCCCCCCCCAACCTGAGACTAGCATCCGTGGTGACCGTCTCCCAGGAGGGGGCTAGAAAGGACCTGCCCTGTAGCAAGTTCTTGTGGTCCAGCCACCAAGAGAGGGACCCTCGGACCAAGGGGGGAAGCACACAAACCCCGTCCAAAGACGTGGGGTCCTTGTCCCATACTGACAGAAGGTGAAGCTGCAGAGGCCTCAAATGGGACTGAGCAAAGGGCACTGCCTCGAAGCTCGCCACCATCAGGCCCACCAGCTGCATTCCTTGCCTGAGGGAGGGCTGGGCGCACGAGAGCAGGAACCTCACCTGCGCAGTCAGAGCTTCCACCTTTTGTTGAGGAAGAAATATCCATGACTGAACCGTATCCAGAATCATCCCCAGGAATGGGGTCACTGACGAAGGGGACAGAGAGGACTTGGGATGATTGATCACCCAGCCGAAGGACTCCAAGGTGGACACCACCAACTGAGTGTCCAGCTCCGCCTGCTTTAGTGACCGTGAAGAGATGAGAATGTCGTCCAGGTAGGGCAGCACGCGTATGCCCCCTGACCTTATCAGAGACATCACCACCGCCAGCACCTTGGTGAACACTCTGGGGGCTGAAGTGAGGCCAAATGGTAGGGCCACACACTGGTAATGTTGATCTTTCAACGCGAATCTGAGAAACCTTTGATGTCCCGGGAACACAGGGATGTGAAGGTAAGCATCTTTGATGTCCACAGACGTCATAAAATCCCCTGGGCGCAGGGAGCCAATGGCCGAGCGCCGAGTTTCCATGCGAAAGCGTCTGTTCTTGACAAATCTGTTGAGGATCTTTAAATCCAGAATGGGCCTGACTGACCCATCTTTTTTGGGCACTGTGAAAAGGTTGGAATAGAACCCCTTGCCCAATTCTCTTAAGGGGACCCTGCAAATGACCCCCAGATCCAGAAGACCTTGCACGGCCTGTAGCAAGACCTGAGCTGATACAGGGGACACTACCTCCTGAATCCACCGGTCTGAGACTTGGCGTCTTCAGACGTGCGCGAAGTGCTGTAGCCGTCCCCCCACCCTGGCGGGCGAGGGCACCCCATCATGCCTGAGGGGTCTTGGGAGGGGCTTTGGGTTTGGACCCCCAGGAGGAGCCCGGACGTCATCCTCTGCTCCTATGCCAGGAATCTGCGCGAGCCCCTGCAAAGGACACCCCCTTCCCCTGCTTAGCGCCTCGGTAGGGGACTGAAGGGGGGCCCTGGCTCCGAAAGGGCCGAGGCTGCCGCCTGCGCTGGGGTAACTTACCTCCTTTAGCAAAGAGGTCTAGGCGGTCCCCAAACAGGCGTAGCCCCTTAAATGGAAGTCCAGTAAGGGCTTTCTTAGCAGCACTGTCAGCAGCCCACTGGCGCAGCCATATTGCGCGGCGTATAGCTACCGCCAAGGCGGAAGGTCTGGCACACATCCTAGACAGGATAAAGTTAACAAACACATCATAGTTAGACAGTGCATTAATAGTATCAGGTGGCAAATCGTCTGGGCCATCAAGTGCATTCCTGACCATGACCCTGAGTGCCACCGCAGTAATGGCCAAAGCGCAAACCGGGTGCAGCGCCGCCCCCCCAAATGCAAAGGCATGGCATGCCAATTGGTCAATGCGCCGGTCCTCAGAGTCCCGAAGCGTAGTAGTGTCAGGGGAGTGAATAATAGAGGTGTTAGACAGCCCTAGAAAAGCAGTAATACAGCAGTAATAGAGGCACAGATCGGGCGCAGTGCCGTCCCCGCACATGCAAAGGCGTGGGAGGCCAGCTGGTCAATGCGCCGGTTCTCAGGATCCCGCAGGGTAGTAGAACCAGGGGAATGCATGACAGAGGTGTCAGATAGCCCTAGGATCGGGGCATCCACCTTGGGGGGGGGGGGTGACCAACATTTAACCACCTAAGCAGGAAAGGGATACTTCCTATCCCAACTCTTTGGAACCCCGGGAACTTTACTGGGACGCTCCCATTCCTTGAGCACAAGGTTATGGAAATATGCCTGCTCTGGAAATTCCAAACCTGTATGGAAAAGCTCCCCTCTTTGTCTGGGAGCCTCAACAGGGAGAGAGATAGACAGAACCTCAAAGATCTGGGTCAATCTGTCAGTGTCATCCGGGGCCCAGGAGTCAGAGCCAGAATAGTCATGACCCCTTGGTCTCTCATCAGATGAGCCTGAATCAGAAAAGAGCTCCCCTTCATCAGAAGGGGTATAGCCGCACAGATTCCAAAACTCCTCAGTTCCCATAGGGAAAACAGTAACATTAGGCGTCAGGTGCCGCTTTTTACCAGGGCCCTTACGCGCTAAAGACCTCGCAATAATCTGTTCAACAGTAGCCAGTCTAGAAGACACACCAGGCTGAGAATCCCCACTAGTATGCAACTCAACAGGAGTGAGATTTAAGCTTGGGGGAGTTGGTGAAGTGAAACGAGGTGCAGCCACTGGCAGGCCAGATTGCAATGCAAGCACCTGCTCAGCACAGGGTACACAGACCCGCGCCTTGTCAGAGTCAGCATGAGGCTGCCCACACGCTACACACAGCCGGTCTTGTCCCGTAGGGACCCCGGTCACATTATCCTGAGATGCCTCCATATGGTGATTATAGCGGCGCTATACGCCGATAGGGAATGACGCTATATAGCAACCCTGGATGCCCCAATAACCCGCTAGGGACGTGGGAGTATAACTTTATACAGGGCCTTTACAAGTGATAAACTAAAAAACAGGGCCGGGAGAAGCCACGAAATGTTCGTCCCGCCTGAAAGACATAAGCAGACAAGGCCTTAAGTACATAGTAACACAAGTGAAGCAGATAAAGCCGCCTGCGAGGGCACTTACGGACCGCGGTAGGTAGTAGTCCGTCGCGCATAGGCCAACCAAGTCAGAAAAGATGGCGTCGGTATACCTCGAGGGGCGGGCCAGTAACAGCGATGACGCGGAAGGCGCCAAAGACGGGCCCCGCCCCCCTCGAAGAGCGCGAAGCCAGAAGGCAAACAGCCAATGATGGCACAGCGGCTGCAATTTTAAGAGGCAATAACGACAAGACAGTGCAGCGGCTGACATAAGAATAAAGACATGTGAAAGTTGAAAGCACAGACTTCATATACATATCTATACACATACACCCCCCCCCCTCTTTTCCCCCGAAGACTATAAGGAGGCTGAGGGAAGACGGCGGCCACTTAAATAGGGCCCGACGGACAGGGGCAAGGGGCGATAGTGCGGGAGGGGCATCCCATAGAGGCTCACCATAAGCCTGAATTGCGGTGGAGCAGCGCTCCTAAGCACCTGACAGCGGTGCTGCCTACCTTCACCCGACCAGCGCAGCCAAGGCTGGGAGGCATATTATTAGTGGAACGGGTGGGAATAGTCCTACAGGGCCGCAGGTTAATAACCCCGCTCACCTGTGAGTAGAGAGCCAATTTCTCGTCCTTCGCAGCCAGACTGCAGAGAAATTCTGGGGAATTTGTGGGAGGTCCCCGGGTATTTGAGGGGCAGGGAGGAGCCTATTTTCGAGGTCTCTGCAGTCCAGCGCCATCTGGCAGAGTATATCCCAACTTTAAGTATCAGATCTGGAGCAGGACGTACTGAATACTAAGAATATTAAAAATACCATTTTGTGAGTACTCACCTGAAAAATGGATATTGTTGGTGTGCCACACCCCCCGCTTCACTTCTTAAATATTCATCACTTAATGGGTTAATCCACCGCAGGTGACGTAGTGCAGAGAGGAAGTCTTGTAACGAGCCCCCTTCTGGCCTATATATACCTGGTACCTCCCTTCAATCACCAGTATATTCAAAAAGCAGTAATACAAGGTACCAGTATTCCACCAGTAACCTCCAAAATCAATTTTGATATAAATAAAAAAGGGCTTCACCATATAAATGCTTCGGTAATACCGAAAAGGGCGGGTGTGAAGCGGGGTGTGTGGCACACCAACAATATCCATTTTTCAGGTGAGTACTCACAAAATGGTATTATTCTTGGTGTGCCACACACCCCGCTTCACTTCTTAAATATTCATCACTTCATGGGACATCCAAAAGCAGTGTCCACAAGGGAAGGGCATCTCAAGGCCAGGTGAAGCATAACTTAAATGACTGCAGTCTGCAGAACTTTGCGGCCAAAAACAGCATCCGCTGAGGCCCGCACATCAACTTTGTAAAACTTAGAAAAAGTGTGAACAGAAGACCAGGTGGCGGCCTTACAAACCTGTTCAACAGAAGCTTGGTGCTGAAAAGCCCAAGACGCCCCAACAGCGCGAGTGGAATGAGCAGTAATACGAAAAGGGGGAACTCTTCCCTTAGCAGAATAGGCCGCAGTAACGGCCTGACGTATCCACTTGCTAATGGCAGACTTGGCTGGTGCCAAACCCTTCTTAGGCCCATGGGGCACAACAAAAAAGGAATCCGTCCTACGGAAAGGAGACGTGATAATCAAGTAGTACTTAACACAGCGTACTACATCCAAACAATGCAAAACCCTCTCTTTGTCATTCTTAGGATTAGGACACAAGGAGGGAAGAACAATATCTTGGTTCAAATGAAAAGCAGAAACAACCTTAGGAAGAAAGTCTGGCTTGAACCGAAAGACCACTTTATCCTGATGCCTCTCGAAGTAGGATAGTTAAGGCCGCCAATTCTGAGACACGCCGGACAGAAGTGATCGCTACCAAGAAGACAATCTTCTGAGTCAGGGTAGACAAAGCAATATCTTGCAAAGGCTCAAAAGGAGGAGCCTGAAGAGCCGAAAGAACCAAATTCAAATCCCAAACAGGGAGTAATGGTTTCCTGGGAGGCCGCACATGCGTAACCCCCTGGAAAAAAGTTTTAACTAAAGGTTTAAGCGCAACACGCTTCTGAAAAAAGACAGATAAGGCAGAGACCTGCCCTTTCAATGTACTTAGCTGGAGACCAGAGTCCAGCCCTGATTGTAAAAACTCCAGAATCCTGGGGACCGAAAGGACCCTAAAAGGAAAAGATCTTATCTCACACCAAGTGATATAGGCTTTCCAAGTCCTATAGTAGGTGATGGAAGAAGACTTCTTCCGGGCACTGATCAGAGTCTTAATGACTGAATCAGAAAGACCCTCCTCCTTCAGGATGGAGGCTTCAGCATCCAGGCCATCAAACCCAGCGCTGGTAAATTGGGGTAACACAATTGACCCTGAGTGAGCAGATCGGGCCGAAGAGGCAGAACGAACTGGTCCACTGCCAGCCAAACGATGTCTGCGAACCTTATTCGTTTTGGCCACCTTGGGGCCATGAGAACGGCGTACACCCTTTCCAGAGCAAACTTCTGAAGAACTCTGCCCAGCAAGGGCCACGGAGGAAACAGGTATAGAAATCCCAGAGCCTCTCAGTTCAGGGACCTGACGTCCACTGTCAGAGCCAGAGGATCCCGGGAAAGTGACACGAAGCTCGGGAGCCTGTGATAGCGATGAGGGGCCAACAGGTCCACCTCCGGAGTCTCCCATTGGAGACACAATAAGAGAACAACCCGAGGATGGAGAGCTTATTCTTCCAGACGGGGAGAGCACTTGCTCAACCGGTCCGCTACCTGTTCCATCACCTCTGGAATGTAAACCGCCGAGAGACAGGGAACATGGAACACTGCCCATGTCTGGATCAGGGACATTTCTCTGATGGGTAAGCGGGGCCTCCACTGCCCCTGAAGCCGCAGCTCCTTCCAGAATCTGTCCCATCCAGACAGACTGGTGTCCGTGGTGACACCTCTCCAAGGGAGGGTCAGGAAAGACCTGCCCTGTACAAGATTGGTCGAGACCAATCACCACAGGAGGAACTGCCGTACACGGGAGGACAATTGGAAGGACAGCTCCAACAACAGAGGCTGCTGGACCCAACACGCTAGCAGAAATAGCTGAAGTGTTCTTGTGTGAATTTGGGCAAAAGAAAGACACACTCCGTCTTGATGAGAGTTCAGGCCGGGATGAACAGACCCCTGAATGGACCGCAAGGGAGGGTGAGACTCGAATTCCAGGTTGTGACCTGTCGACACTACCTCCTGGATCCATCTGCCTAGAACCACAAGGTTCCAATGGTAGAAGTGTCGCAATAGTCCCCCCACCCGCACGGGTGAGGGCAGCCCCTCATTGCTGAGTGAGCTTATCAGCAGGCTTGGGCTTGGTGCCCTAGGACTGAGTGGGCCGGCCACGGCCCCTCCCCCGAGTCCAACCTGCGCCACTGGTAGCGGGAAAGGACGTACCTTTGCCCGCTCCGAACCTTTGAAAGGAAGGCCTAACGGAACTTGTCCCCCTGAAGGGACCACGAGGCCTTTTGCGTTGTGGCATCTTACCATCTTTTGCGACTGAATCAATTTTCTCCCCAAACAGACGCAACCCCAAAAAGGGGAGAGCTGTGAGTACCTTTTTTGGAAGCCGTGTCTCCTGACCACTGACGCAGCCATACTGACCTGCGAATAGCCACCAGCATAGCTGCCGCCTTGCTACTCATAGTCAGCGCATCGTCCTGAGCGGCCAGGACATAAGCCACAAAAGATTCACACTGCTTAAGTGCAGTGAACTGTTTGCAAGCTGGATCAAGATCCTCATATAGCCCCTGAATTAGGGACTTAATTGCCAATAGAAGAAGGCCTGAAGCACATACCGGGCGCAATGCTGACCCGGAATAGATAAAACCATGTCGAGCGTATTGGTCAATCCTGCGATCTTCCCCATCTTTGGGGGTAGTGGTCTCAGCAGATTGTACCATAGCCGAGCTGGAGAGTCCTAGTACAGGGGTATCGACGTCCGGAGGGACAGACCACAGCCTCACCAATTCTGGTGGAAAAGGATAACGCTTTTCCCAACTGGAAGGAATTCCAGATAACCGTGTGGGATGTTCCCATTCCTTAAGAACCACCCTCTCAAAGTGGTGCTGTCTGGGAAAAAAACAAACTCGGCTGAGGCTCTTTAAATAACTGACCCTTTGGCGGGTGGCCGCCTCAGGCGTATCTAAACTCAAAATTTTAAACATTTGAGCCAGAATGGAGGGGGTGTCAAAAACAACCCCCTCTGACCAATCGCCGATCTCATCAGCCACATGCTGACCTGTCAGCTCATCTGACTCCGACGGGAGTTCATCCTCGTCAGGGGATCCATCGGACCATTTCACAGGTTCACAAAACTGGTCCTGTGGAGCCGAAGGTAGCGGAGTCAGGTGCCTTCGTTTTGTAGCGGTTTTAAACGCTGCTTTAACGGGCATCATTTTCCGGGGGCAGGGCTGTGCTGCTGCGTCGGAATGCAAATCCCCACTTTTGACAGTGTCATGCGGGGTCCGGAATAGGGATGGAGAGGTAGGAGATGATGAAGGATGCGATGGCACCGCAGCCGAAGCAACGGACTGGCGCGCAATAGTCTGTTTTGCACAAGGGATGCAAATAAAGATATCATCAGCTGGGAGTGGAACCCCACAACCTACGCACCCCCCAAACGGAACAGCAGAACCGTTTCCGGAATCTACGGAAGCCTCCATATGGTGATTTATGGTATTCGCAATAATGGGACTTTTAAGGCATAAGCCGACCCGGGATGCCCCCTTTATTTTAGTAATGTCCCGGAAGGGAGGATTTATATATATTTTTTTTTTTTTTTTTAAGTTTAGGTCCCCTTTAATAGAAACTATATATATATATTTATATATAGTCTATGTATATAAACATTCAAATCAATCCAAATAATTAGCCAGGCACATAGAGCCGGAGGGCTAGCATAAGCAGGGATCCCAGGATCTGCAAGGCAAGAAAACAACCATCAGATCCTTCACATGTGTATAACATAAGTATGGCACCAAGTGCCCTTAAATGACGCCCCCTTGATAATAGTGATTTCTCACTGTATTATTAAACAATATCCCCCATTTAACGGCCCCAACGGGAGGGGCCGCTTACCTGTACAGCAATCAGCCGGTAAGCCTGCAGCCAGCAGCCATGAGCCGGCAGAAGACAAAGTGCGGCCGTGCGCCCACGTGCCTTCCTGTTTTGAAGGAAGCTGGGACGCTGGTCAGCGGGCCCGCCCCCCCTACGCCGATCAGCTGGAACACTTTACAGCTGATCACAGCACGCGCGTCCAGGCGGCGGAGGGGGGAGGGTAAAAACCGCATGTGCTGACAAAGCTCAATGAATGCCAGGCGAGAAGAGGGGAGAGGGGGGAGGCGGTAGGGGGCCACAAAGCAATCAACTGCCAGAGAAGTGGCCAGCCCATACCCAGCACAAGCTGCCCTAAAGCAGACCCAAAATATACACATGCTACAGTGAATGTATAAACATGACATATGTTAACATGCAGTGATACAGTGAAACACATACTAAAGCACACCCTCACCACCACCCCCCCCCCTCCCCCCATAGTGAAGGGAGAAGGGACCGAACGGGAGAGAAAGGGGCTACGGGGACCGTCGGGACAGGGGCATCCCATTTCCGGATCACCATGCCGGTTCGCCGCATTGCCCCACGCATGAGGTCGAGCGGTAGGAGATAAGCTCCTAGGCACTTAAAGTGCCATCTACCATTTGCCCGGTGAGCAGCCAAGGCTGGGAGGCTTCCTATTTCACCATAAAAGGTATACAAACTCAAACCGGGCAGAAATAGACCAAAAGGGGGGTGGCGGGGTAAGAATACCCCGGCCTACCTGTAAGCAGGAGACTTCCAACTTCTGACTTGTCAGCAAGCAGAGAGAAAAAATACTGGTGATTGAAGGGAGGTACCAGGTATATATAGGCCGGAAGGGGGCTCGTTACAAGACTTCCTCTCTGCACTACGTCACCTGCGGTGGATTAACCCATGAAGTGATGAATATTTAAGAAGTGAAGCGGGGTGTGTGGCACACCAAGAATAACCCCAATTAACTTGGAACAATTACCATAAAGAGGCAACCAAGAATAACGATAATGAGGGTGGGGCAAAGCGGGACGTGCCATGCAAGAACAAAAACCATTCTACAGGTGAGTACTCACAGAAATGCTTTTTTCTTTTTTGCATGGCACGGCCTGCTTCGGTATTCATAACAGTTGGGACATCCAAACGCAGTGTCCCAAGTAGGCTGGGATCCCCAAAAAGTAACGGCCAGTAGTTCAAGTCACTACCGCCTGAAGCACCTTGCGGCGAAAAGCAGCATCCGCTGAGGCCCTAACATCAACCTTGTAAAACTTTGAAAAGGTTTGAACAGAAGACCAAGTAGCGGCCTTGCAAACTTGTTCAACAGAAGCTTGGTGCTAAAAAGCGCAAGAGGCACCAATAGCCGAGTGGAATGAGCAGTAATCCTAAAGGGAGGTTCCTTTCCCTTAGCAGAATAGGCTTGAACCACCGCCTGACGGATCCACTTGCTGATAGTGGATTTAGCCGGAGGCAAACCCTTTCTAGGTCCAGAAGTGAGAACAAAAAGAGCATCAGACTTCTTGAAAGTCTCAGTAGCAACCAAATAAAACTTCAGATCCCTGACCACATCCAGAAAATGCAGCGTCCGCTCCTTGGAATTAGCAGGATTAGGACACAATGAAGGCAAGACAATGTCCTGATTGAGATGAAAGGCAGACACAACCTTTGGCAGGAAATCCGGCTTAAGCCGGAACATCACCTTATTTTGATGTCTCTCAAAATAAGGAGGTTTGATAGAAAGTGCCGCTAGCTCAGAAACTCGCCTTACAGAAGTGATAGCCACCAGAAAGGCTACCTTAAGAGTCAAAATAGACATAGCAGCCTCGCGGATAGGCTCAAAGGGAGGCCCTTGCAGAGCAGACAACATCAGATTCAAATCCCAGACTGGTAGCAAAGGCTTATGGGGTGGACGCACATGAGAAATACCCTGGAAAGAGGTTTTAACCAACCGGTGATTGGCAAAAGATCTTTGGAAAAAAGTTGCCAGAGCTGAAACATGGCCTTTTAGGGTACTACGTTGAAGGCCCAGATCCAAACCAAGTTGTGAGGATTCCAGAATCCTGGGAATAGAAAACACCCGACAGGGAAGAGACTTGGACTCACACCAGGCAATGTAAGCATGCCAGACCCTGTAATAGATAAAAGGACAGGGACTTCTTCCTAGCCCGAATCATGGTATCAACAACAGAGGCAGGCAACCCCTTTTCCATCAAAATGGAGGTTTCAGCAGCCAAGCCGTTAAGGCCAGAGTTTGTAAATTGGGATGGCGTATCTGCCCGTGTGAGAAGATCTGGATCCTTGGGCAAGACGTGCCTGTCTACTGCCAACTGCACGACGTCTGCGAACCAAACTCTTCTTGGCCAACAAGGGGCCACCAGTATGGCTGGTACCCGCTCCTGGGCTATCTTGAGCATGACCCTGCCCAGGAGAGGAAACGGAGGGAACACATAGAGAAGCTGAAACTCCGTCCAAGGTATTGCCAAGGCATCCGTGGCGAAGGCCAGAGGATCCTGAGACCAAGAGAGACGAATCTGGGAAGTTTGTGATTGTGACGGGACGCAAACAGGTCCACATCCGGCTGACCCCAGCGGTGACAGAGGGAGAGAAACACCTGGTTGTTGAGAGACCATTCTCCCAGACGAGATGTCCCCCTGCTCAGGGAGTCCGCCACCTGGTTCTCCACCCCTGGGATGTAGACTGCAGCGATGCAGGGAACATGCTGTTCCGCCGAAGATAGAATCAGAGACACTTCCTTGAAGGCTCGCTTGCTCCGAGTCCCTCCCTGATGATTGAGGTAGGCCACCGCCGTCTGGTTGTCTGAGCGGATCTGAACAGCCCGACCCCGAAGGTGAGTGGATAGGCGAGAAAGAACCAACATGATCGCCCTCAGTTCCAGGACGTTGATGGAAGCATGGGCCTCTTGTGGGCCCCACCGACCCTGGAACCTCAGGGACTTCCAGAAGCCTCCCCAGCCGGTGAGACTGGCACCCGTGGTGAGCAGGAAGGACCTGCCCCCCAGAAGGTTCCTTGAGTACAGCCACCACGAAAGAGACTGTCTGGCCAGGGGAGACCGAACAAATTCCTGATCCAGGGACACAGGGTCCCGATCCCAAACTGACAAGATGTGCAACTTAAGAGGTCTCATGTGAAACTGAGCAAAGGGGACTGCCTCAAAGCAGGACACCATTAGGCCCACCAACTGCATCCCCTGACAGATGGAGGGATGAGGACACGACAGCAGAGCCCGAGCCTGCTTCTGAAGGCCCTCCACCTGCTGCTGAGGAAGGAACACCTTGACCTGAGAGGTATCCAGAGTAATGCCCAGAAAGGACCTCACCAAGGACAGGGGACAGAGAAGACTTGGGATAGTTGATCACCCAGCCGAAAGACTCCATAGTGGATGTCACCATTTGAGTGTCCCGCTCGGTCTGAGGAAAAGACTCGGCCACAATCAGGATGTCGTCCAGGTAAGGAATGATGTGGATGCCGTGGTTCCTTAGCAGAGCCATCACTTCCACCAGCACCTTGGTGAACACCCGAGGCGCCGAGGTGATACCGAACGGTAAAGCCACAAACTGGTAATGCTGATCCTCTAGAGCGAACCTGAGAAATATCTGATGACCTGGAAAGATTAGCACTTGAAGGTATGCATCCTTGATGTCCACGGTAGTCATGAAGTCGCCCGGGCGAAGGGTACTGACAGCAGAGCGCAGCGTCTCCATGTGAAAATGCTTGAATCTGACATTTTTTGAGGCCCTTCAGATCCAGAATTGGCCTCAGAGAGCAGTCCTTTTTGGGGACTGTGAAAAGATTGGAATAGTACCCCTGACCTCTTTCTTGATGAGGCACCAGACAAATGGCCTCTAACAGGCAATGAACCGCCAGAAGCAACCCTTGAGCGGACACGGGTTTAAAGACATCCTGGATCTGATGAATCTTGGGGGGGGGGGGGGGTAACCGGAGGACACTACCTCCTGAATCCACCGGTCTGAAACATGAAGCCTCCAGACGTGAGAAAAAAGCCGAACCCGTCCCCCAACCCGGATGGGTGAGGGCGCCCCTTTATGCCTGAGGGGCTTGGGAGAGGGTTTGGACTTAGCATTCCAGGAGAGACCGGGGCGACCACAGGTTCTGCCACGGCCCCAAGAATCTCTGCGACCACTGGAGAGGAGGGAGCCACGGCCCCCTCTGGGAATGCGAAAGGAAGGGAGGTCGGCAGAGGACCCCCGAAAGGGCCGAGACTATCTCCTACGCTGAGGCAGCCTCCCATCCTTGGCTAGAACAATATGACGTTCCCCAAACAGCCGCAGCCCCACGAAGGGGAGGCCAGTGAGAGCTTTCTTAGCCGCAGCGTAAGCTGCCCACTGGCTCAACCAGACAGAGCGGCGCATAGCCACCAAGAGCGCAGAGGTCCTACCACACAGCCACACATCATCATCCATAGCAGTAAGGATAAAGGCCACAAAATCAGAGTACAGTAAGAGTCCAATATTCCTCCCCCACACTACCAGCTGTCGCGCCATCAATGAGACGCTTGATCTGCTTCTTAAGGGCAATAGCAGTAATGGCGGCAGCACATACGGGGCGCAAGCCAGCCCCCACACAGGTAAAAGCATGGCAGGCCACTTGATCCATGCGCCGGTCCTCACCGTCTCTCAGAGTGGTAGTGTCAGGGGAAGGCATGACCAAACTATTGGACAAGCCTAGCACGGGAGCATCCACTTCAGGGGGAAATGACCACCTCTTAAAGTGGACCATCACCCTCGGGTGAATCTATAAGATTCCCGGGCCGATCACCTCCCTCCCCGCGGGACATCCCGATCTCGGGAAACCCCCCCCAAAACCCCCAAACCCCCTTACCTTAGCTTCCGCCGCCACCCCCCTCGCGCCCCTCTAGGCATGCGCGCGCCCGCACTGGCCGTCTGTGAATGGCCGGCGCGGGCGCGTCAAGAGGGACGCGCGGGAGGCGGCGGCGGAGGAGCCGCTTGTCCGCGGCTGTCAAATCCCTTGTCCGTCGGCGCTGGGAGCGGGGAGAGGTGAGTTTTTAGGGTGATCGGGGGGGGGGGGGGTTCACACAGCGGGGCACCCCGATCGGGGGTGCCCCACCGAAGTGGACCAAGACCCAGGATAGTCAAAATCCTGGGTGTTGGTCCACTTTAACAAGATCAACGAGAAAGTTGATCATCTGGTTGGCCCCAATGGTGACACAGAGATTGGAGCACACTGTTGCAGAGGGACCCCCCCCGGAATGTATACCGCTGATATGCAGGGAACATTGGCCTCCACCCAGGTCAGGATCAGAGACACTTTCTGGAGGGCCCTCTTGCTCCGGGTCCCTCCCTGATGATTGAAGTAGGCAACTGCCGTCAGGTTGTCCAAGCGCCCCTGAACCGGCAGGCCCTGAAGATGAGTAGTCAAGCGAGCCAGAACTAACCTGACCGCTCACAGTTTCAAGACATTGATAGGTGTGTGGGCCTCCTGAGGGCCCCACCTCCCCTGGAACCGCAGGGACTTCCAGACACCCCCCCCCCCAACCTGATAGACTGGCATCTGTGGTGACCGTCTCCCAGGAAGGGACAAGAAAGGATCTGCCCCCCCAACAGGTTCCTTGAGTCCATCCACCACAAGAGGGACCTCCTTACCAGGGGGGAAAGCACACAGACCCTGTCTAGGGATGCTGGGTCCATGTCCCATACAGACAATAAGAGAAGTTGCAGAAGCCCCAAGGGGGACTGAGCATAAGGGACCGATTCGAAGCACGCCACCATCGGGCCCACCAGCTGTATCCCCTGCCTGGGCGAGGGATGGGGACAAGCTAGGAGGGACTGAGCTTGTGCAAGCAGATTGTCCACCTTCTGCTGAGGAAGGAAGACCTTTGCCTGAACTGTATCCAGATTCATTCTAGGAATGGAGTTACCAAGGAAGGGGACAGTGAGGACTTGGGGTGGTTGATCACCCATCCAAATGACTCCAGAATGGGCACCACCAGCTGAGTATCCAACTCAGCCTGATGTAGAGACTGGGAAGTGATGAGGATGTCCAGGTAGGGCAGCAAGCGGATGCCCCTTGCCTTATCAGAGACATCACCCCCGCCAGCACCTTGGTGAGCACTCTGGAAACTGAAGAGAGGCCAGATGGCAAAGGCCACAAATTGGCAGTGTTGATCTTCCAACGCAAATCTGAGGAACCTTGGTGCCCTGAAAACACAGGGATGTGAAGGTACGTATCTATGATATCCACAGACGTCATGAAACCCCCGGGACGCAAGGAGCTGATGGCCGAGCGCAGGGTTTCCATGTGAAAAACGCCTGTTGTTGACAATTTTGCTGAAGATCTGTAAATCCAGAATGGGCCTGACTGACCCATCTTTTTTGGGAACTGTGAAAAGGTTGGTGTAGAGTCCCTTGCCTCTGTCTTTTAAGGGAAATCTGCAAATGACCCCCAGACCCAGCAGGCCTTACATGGCCTGCGCCAACACCTGAGCAGAGGCAGGGACCAGGAGTATACGGGACCTGATAATCTTGGGGGAGGCCGCACAGCAAACTATCTTGTAGCCGGAGGACACTACCTCCTGAATCCACCGGTCTGAGGCGTGATGCCTCCAGACTTGAGCAAAGTGCCGCAGCCGTCCCAGACGGGCGAGGGCGCCCCATCATGCCTGAGGGGACTTGGGAGAGGATTTGGGCTAAGCCCCCCCGGAGGAGCCAGGACGTTGTCTTCTGCTCCTGTGACAGGAATCTGCGCAAGCCCCCGCAAAGGACACCCCTGTTTCTTGTTTAACACCATGGTAGGGGGGTGAAGGGGGGCCCTGGCCCCGAAGGGGCCGAGGCAGCCGTCTGCGCTGGGGTAACTTACCTCTCTTATCAAACAGGTCTAGACGGGCCCCAAACAGGCGTAGCCCCTTAAAAGGAAGCCCAGTGAGGGCCTTCTTCGCAGCATTGTCAGCACCCCACTGTCGCAGCCAAACCAAGCGGCGTATAGCCACCACGAGGGCAGAAGCACACATTCTGATGGTGTAATCCAATGCTGATAGGACAAAATTTACAAAAACATCACAACTGGAGAGTGCATTAAACACCTCACAAGGGAGATCATCAGGGGCACTATCAAGCATATTTCTGATAAGAGTTCTAGTGGCCACAGCAGTAATGGCAGAGGCACAGACCGGGTGCAGCGCCGTCCCAACACGTGCAAAGGCGTGGGAGGCCAGCAGGTCAATGCGCCGGTCCTCAGCATCCCGCAGGGTAGTAGAATCAGGGGAATGCATGACAGGGGTGTTAGATAGCCCTCGGATCGGGACATCCACCTGGGGGGGAGGGGGGCTGGGGGGGGGGGGATGACCAACATTTAACCACCTCAGGGGGAAAAGGATACTTCCTATCCCAATACCTTGGAACCCCGGGAAGTTTACTGGGGCACTCCCAATCCTTGAGCACAAGGGAATGGAAATGTGCCTGCTCTAGAAATTCCAAACGTTATGTTGCTGTATGAACACGCTCCCCTTTTTGCCTGGGAGCCTCAACAGGTAGAGAGATAGACAGAACCTCAAAGATCTGGGTCAATAATCTGTCAGTGTCATCCGGGGCCCAGGGGTCAGAGCCAGAATCGTCATGACCCCTTGGTCTCTCATCAGATGAGCCAGAAAAGAGCTCTCCATCAGAAGGGGTATAGCCACACAGATTCATAAACTCATGAGATCCCATAGGGAAAACATAACATTAGGCGTCAAGTGCCGCTTCTTACCAGGGCCCTTACGCGCTAAAGACCTCGCAATAATCTGTTCAGCAGTAGGCAGTCTTGAAGACACATCAGGCTGAGAATCCCCACAAGTATGCAACTCAACAGGAGAGAGATTTAAGCTGGGGGGAGTAATGAAACGAGGTGCAGCCACTGGCAGGCCAGATAGCAAAGCCAGCGCTTGCTCAGCACAGGGTACGCAGACCCATGCCTTGTCAGCATGAGGCTGTCCACACGCTATACACAGCCGGTCTTGCCCCAAGGGGACCCCGGTCACATTATGCTGAGATGCATCCATATGGTGATTATTAAGCACAATATTCCAGTATGGATTGACGCCATAAAGCAACCCTGGATGCCCCAATGACCCGCTAGGGAAGTGGGAGTAATTTTACAAGGCCCAACTATCAATTACACCGGGTCGGGAGAAGCCAATGGATTCACCCGTCTGAAAGACACAATGAGCATAAAGCCGCCCGTGAGGGTACTTACGGACCACAATAAGTAAGAACGTCACGCGCGCGCGACCTGACAACATGGCGCAGAGTACCTCGAAGGGCGGGCCAGAGCGAGCCATGACGCAGGGCGCGCCAGGCCCCGCCCCCCTGAAGAGCACAAAGTCCACCGACAAGCAGCCAATGAGAACGCAGAAGCGTCTGAGGTAACGCCGTCGCCCGGCGCGGAACATCCAAAGAAGGAAAAGGCGCGCGCGGCGGCAGCATTTGCAATAGTAAAAAGACAAGTCAGCGCGGCGGCCGACACCACTAGTTCCAAAAACATGACAACAGGCCGTATGCACGAAGCACGATACACGCTCGCCCCCCCCCCACCTTCTTTCCCCCCTGAAGGCTACAGGGAGGATGGCGGCCCTTTGTACAGGGCCCACCACTACCGGGGCATGGGACAATAATGCGGGAGGGGCATCCCATAAAGGCTCACCATCAGTCTATACCGCCTACCCTTTGGTGGGGGACTGCGGTGGAGCAGCGCTCCATAAGCACGCATGGTGCCGCCTACCTTCACCCGACCAGCGCAGCCCAGGCTGGGAACGAAGGACGGGTGGGAATAGGCCAATAGCCCCGCTCACCTGCGAGAGAGTGATAATTTCATGTCTTCGCACTAAGCACTGCAGAGAAATATGGGGATTTGTGGGAGGTCCCCGGGTATTTGAGGGGCTGGGAGGAGCCTGTTTTACATGTCTCTGGTGGAGGATAACCCAAGTGTAAGTAATCTATCTGTAGCAGGACGTACTGTATACTAAGAATATGTTCCTGCTCAGGGAACTCTAGATGCTGTTTACCAGGGCGAAAAAGCTCCCCCTGCTTTCTATTAGCTACCCCAGGGGGAGCAATGTGCAAAATTTCAAAAATATGTGACAGTAGATTATCAGTCTCCTCAGAGTGCCAGGATTCCTCTCCGGACGCAGACCCACGGTCAATATCGCAACCCTCCTGCTGGTTCCCAGAGGAGTCAGAATCCTGGGAGAGCTCCCCCATCTCAAGGGGGTGACAGTCACCAAGCTCATCAATCCCCACATACATCTCAGTAAGAGGAGCAGGCCTGGGGTCCAGGTGTCTCTTCTTGCCAGAGGCCTTCCTAGGAATCGTCCTGGCAAGCTGCTTTTCAATGTTAGCCACCCGCAGACCCAAATCAGAATGTGACTCCCTGCCAACATTCCCCTCACTGGGGCCCAACTGCAGGAGCAGGGGAGTAGGTGAAACCAAGTGAGGCACAGAGCTTGGAAGCAAAGCAGGCAAACCAGCTTGAAGCGCAAGGACACTTTCAGCGCATGGCACGCACACTGTGACACTGTTACACACAGGGGATACCCCACACATGGAACACAGCCAGGCTTGCCCCGAAAGGGCCCCCAAGCACGCTATCCCCAGAAGCCTCCATATGGTGATTAACACAGGCACAATTAAGACAGAAGCCACCCGGGATGCCCTCCCACAGGATGCCCCCAGAAGTCCTGCGCTCCAGGAGCACTTGACCGTGCTCTTCTACCTTCACCCGACCTGTCAGCCAAGGCTGGGAGGCAGTGGGGGTCCAGAAACTGATGGAAATAGATATGCAGGGCCGCAGGCTTGGTTGCCCCGCTCACCTGCGCAAGAGAGAGAGCCATCTTCTAACTTCGCAGTTCTACTGCAGAGGAAACACAGGAACTCTATGGTAAAGCCCGTTTTTATAGGGAGCAGGGACATGCCACAGCTTTCTGCAGTACCACTGCGCCACCTTGTGGCGGCATAACACAACTGTTATGAATACCGAAGCGGGCCGTGTCATGCAATAAAGAAAATCAGAGCAAAGTAAAAGGGACCTATAATCCCCCCCCCCCCCCTGCTACCAGCCGTAGCGCCATCAAGGAGATGCTTGAGCTGTTTAAGGGCAATAGCTGTAATCGCAGCGGCGCAGACCGGACGTAGCCCAGCCCCCCACATGTAAAAGCATGGCAGGCCAGCTGATCCATACGCCAGTCCGCGCTGTCCTGCAGTGTAGTAGTGTCAGAAGGCATGACTGAGGTGTTGGACAGCCCTAGAACGGGAGCGTCCACCTCAGGGGGACACGACCATCGCTTGACCAGGTCAGCAGGAAAAAGGTACCCCTTATCCAACCCCTTGGGCACCGTGGGCAATCTACTAGGATGTTTCCCCTCCTTGAGCACCATATTAGTGAAATGGCTCTGCTCAGGGAACTCCAGACACTGTTTATCAGGACGAAAGAGCTCACCCTGCTTCCTCTTAGCCACCTCAGGGGAGGAAACGTGCTAGATTTCAAAAACGTGAGCCAACAGACTATCAGTGTCCTCAGGGAACCATGAGTCCTCCCCAGACAGACCCAGGGTCACTGCCGTAACCCTCTTGCTCCCCAGAGGAGTCAGAGTCCTGGAAGAGTTCCCCCTCCTCTAGGGGGTAAAGGCCAACAAAATCATCAGGTCCCTCATCCTCCTCAGGAAAGAGGGATGGCACGGGAGCTAGGTGCCGCTTCTTGCCAGAGGCCTTGCTTAGAACAGGCCTGGCAAGCTGCCTTTCAATACTGGCCACACGCAGTGCCAGATCAGACTGTGACCCCCCCGCAAGTATCCCCCTCACTGGGGGCTAAATGCAGGCGTGGGGGGGGGGGTAGGCGATGCCGAAAGGCGCGCAGAGCTGGGAAGCGAAGCGGGCAAACCAGCCTGGAGCGCAATGATGCCTTGAGCGCACGGCACGCACACCGTGACACTGTTACTCACAGGGGAAACCCCACACATGGAAAAACAGCCGGGATTGCCCTGAAGGACCCCCAAGCACGCTATCCTCAGAAGCCTCCATATGGTGATTAACACAGGCGCAACAGGCCAGCACAGGGTAAGGGCTAATAAAGCCACCCGAGATGCCCCCCCAAAGGGATGCCCCCAGAAGCCAGTAAAGGAAAATGAGGGAGGGTAAGGGGTAGGACCGGGAGAAACCACAACCCACAGTTGTCCCGCCTGAAAGGCATAAGTAAAGACACATAAGCATCCCGCAGCACATGCCCCAAGGAACCAAAAACCCCCGAAAGGGACTCACGGACCAAGCAGGGCAAGGGCACCAGCCGAAAGTCCACAGGAGGAAGTGACAACAGACAGGAATCACCGCCGCAGCTCCAGAATGAAGAAGGGCCCCAGACACGCAGCAGAAGCAAAATGGCGCCGACAGAGGAACCTTGAGGGGCGGGCCACGGGAGGACGACGCGATGCGCATCATCCTCCGCCCCCGCCGAGCGTGAAAAAACGGCGCTCATGTGACCACGCCGGCGTCATCACACAGTAGAAAAAACGCCTCACAGTTATAGCGCTGCCCACCGCGGAACGTAGTACAAAGCGGCGGCGAAAAACAGTTAAACACAGTTAAAAACAGTTTGAAAATAGCTAAAAACACCCTCGCTGCTACCACGCACCTCCCCCGAACACACGACGGGGAGGGGGAGAGGAAGGTGAGCAAGCAGCTGCGAGAGCCCAGGCCAGGAATGGCGGGGGGACCCCAAAAACGCCAGTAAAAGTACATAGTCCCCAAAACACTCACCCCCTCAGAAGCTAGGACAGGAACTCCGCATCCCTAGTAGGCTTACCATAAAGCCTATGGCCGGCTACCCTTTGTGGAACAGGGTCTGCGGCTTGGAGCAGCGCTCCTTGAGCACCTGACCCTAGTGCTCCTCTACCTTCACCCGATCCGACAGCCGAGGCTGGGAGGCACAGAGGGTCCGGAAACGGGTGGAAATAGCCATGCAGGCCGCAGGCTTGGTTGCCCCGCTCACATGCGCAATAGAGAGCCATCTTCTATCTTCGCAGAATCACTGCAGAGAGAAAACTGGATAATGGTCTATAGTGATTCCGTTTTTATATCGTACCGGGAGGAGCAACAACTCTTCTGCAGTACACTGCGCCACCTTGTGGCGGGATTACCCAGATGTAATGACTTCATGAAGCAGGCCGTGCCATGCAATGGGAAAAAAATCATAGAAGAGGATTTTTTCCGAGCCTGAATCATAGTACTGACGACCAAAGCCGGCAAACCCTTATCCATCAGGATGGAGGTTTCAGCAGCCAAGCAGTCAAAGCCAGCGTTTTTGAGGAGCTCTGGAACGTCGGGCAGGACGTACTGATCCACCACCATCTGGACAACGTCTGCAAACCATACCCTCCTCGGCCAGCGGGGGGCCACTAGGATGGTCGGTACCCCCTCCTGGGCTATCTTGCGCAGCACACGACCCAACAGAGGGAAGGGAGGAAAGACATAAAGCAGTCGAAACTCCTTCCAAGGAAATGGCAGCGTGTCCGTGGTGAAGGCCAGAGGATCTCTTGACAGGGATATGAATCTCGGAAGCTTGTGATTGTGATGGGACACAAACAGGTCCACGTCCGGTTGACCCCAGCGGCGACACAGGGCATGAAAGATTTTGTTGTCGAGAGACCATTCCCCTAGGCGAGACTTCCCTCTGCTCAGGGCATCTGCCTCCTGGTTCTCCACCCCGGAGATGTAAACGGCCAGGATGGAGGGAACCATCTCCTCCGCCCAAGACAATATCAGGGATACTTCCTTGAGGGCTCGTTTGCTCAGAGTCCCTCCCTGATTATTGATGTAGGCGACCGCCATCTGATTGTCCAAGCGGACCTGGACCGCACGACCCTGAAGGTGGGGAGTCAACTGGAAGAGAACCAACCTGATCGCTCTCAGCTCCAGGAGATTGATAGGCGAATGGGCCTCTTGAGGGCCCCACTGGACCTGGAACTTCAGCGATTGCCCCCTCCCCAAAACCCAATTTGACTCTCAGCACCCTAACCCACAGGGCACGAAAGGGTGGAGGGGTGGGGCGGGGGGGGGGTGTATGGACCGGGAGGAACCACAAGAATCTCAATATGGGACTCTGAAAGACACAAAAGAGAACAGTTAAGCGTCCCACAGCGCATGCACAGCCAATATAAAACAAATAAAAAGGTACCAACAAGAAAAGACCGGACTCGCAGACCAAAAGGGAGCCAGTTGAGGAGCCTGGGAAGAGCCTGTGCAGCCTGTCAGCAGACCAAGGAGCGATGGCGTGAGGTAAAAACTGGAACTTTACCTCAGGAAACTCTGTGAGGAGAGTGGTGCCGGCCTGCCCAAGCAGCACCTCAAGGGGCGGGCCGCACCCTGCACCTGATCCGCAGCCATGGCTGGGAGGCAAGAAAGGTCCCGGAAGCAGGTGGGAATAGGGCTTGCAGCGGCCGACGGGCTAGTAATGCCCCGCTTATCTGCAAAGGCCATGGAGAGAGAGAAAGAGACCATCTTCGCAGCCAGACTGCAGGAGAAGACTGGGGTCTTCTGGGTAATTCTGGCCCTTTTATGGGCCCGGAGGGGCCACAAGTCTTCCTGCAGTCGATTGCGCCATCTGTGGCGGATTACCCACATGTAAAGAAGAAGCAAGCTGTGCTGTGCACCTGGAAAATATACCATTTTGTGAATACTCACCTGTAAAATGGGTATTATATGTATGTCACACACTCCGCTTCAGATAGTCATTACACTTGGGTTATAACGACCTGTAGAGGGCGATCTTGCAGAGATGTCATGAAAAAAAGTGGGCCCCTCCCAGTCCATAAATACCTGGTACCTCCCACTCATTCCCCAGTATTAAGACAGCAGTAAAGGGACCAGGAAGAGCCAAAATAACCAGTAAAAAAGGTTCACCATAGAAAGGATCCAGAATACCAAAGGGCGGGGTGAAGCAGGGTGTGTGACATACTTATAATACCCATTTTACAGGTGATTATTCACAAAATGGTATTATTCTAAGTATGTCACACACCCCGCTTCTGATCATTACACTTGGGACATCCAATAGCAGTGTCCATAAAGGGCGGGCATCCAAAACAAGGCAATAATGCACAAACTTAAACCACTGCAGCTTGCAGAACTTTGCGGTCAAAAACAGCATCCGCTGAGGCCCGCACATCAACCTTGTAAAACTTGGAAAAAGTGT
Source organism: Gastrophryne carolinensis (assembly GCA_027917425.1). Lineage (NCBI taxonomy): Eukaryota > Metazoa > Chordata > Amphibia > Anura > Microhylidae > Gastrophryne > Gastrophryne carolinensis. The sequence continues at coordinate 205,026,914 of CM051240.1, read as the reverse complement.
GAACGGAAGACCAAATAGCAGCCTTACAAACTTGCTCAACAGAGGCATGATGCTGGAAAGCCCAGGACGCCCAAACAGCACGAGTGGAATGAGCAGAAACACGAAAAGGGGGCCCCAACAATGGCCTGGCGAATCCATTTACTAATAGAAGACTTGGCGGGAGCCAAACCTTTCCTAGGCCAAGAGGGCACCACAAAAAGGGCGTCAGTCCTACGAAAAGTAGCCACCAAATAGTACTTCACACAGCGAACCACATCCAGAGAATGCAAAACCCTCTCCTTGTCATTGCTGGGCTTAGGACACAAGGAGGGTAGAACAATGTCCTGATTAAGATGAAAGGCAGAGACCACCTTAGGGAGGAAATCTAGCTTGAAGCAGAAAAAAACCTTGTCGTGATGCCTCTCAAAATAAGGAGCCTTAATGGACAAAGCCGCCAACTCTGATACATGCAGAAAGGAAGTGATAGCAACCAGAAACGCAACCTTCTGAGTAAGCGTAGAAAGAGCAATATCCTGCAAAGGTTCAAAAGGAGGACCCTGAAAAGCAGAAAGAACCAAATTCAGATCCCAAACTGGGAGCAAAGGCTTCCTAGGAGGCCGCACATGCGTAACCCCCTGGAAAATACCATTTTGTGAGTACTCACCTGTAAAATGGGTATTACGAGTATGTCACACACCCCGCTTCCAACATCCATGACACTTGGGAAACCGGCCTGTAGAGGGCGATCTTGCAGAGAGGACATGGAAAAAAGGAGCCCCTCCTGGTCCATAAGTATCCCCAGTCTTTTAAAAAAACTGTGAAAAACCAGAAAAAGCAAATTATATAATATAAGAAACACCATATAAAGGACCCCAGAACAAAAAAGGGCGGGGGAAGCGGGGTGTGTGACATACTCGTAATACCCATTTTACAGGCGAGTACTCACAAAATGGTATTATTCCTAGTATGTCACACACCCCGCTTCCAACATCCATGACACTTGGGACATCCAAAAGCAGTGTCAATAATGGGTGGGGACCCAAGAAGAAAAATAAGGCATAACAAATTACTGCAGCTTGCAGAACTTTGCGGCCAAAAGCAGCATCCGCTGAGGCCCGCACATCAACCTTGTAAAACTTAGAAAAATTATGTACCGAAGACCAAGTAGCAGCCTTACAAACCTGCTCAGCAGAAGCCTGGTGCTGAAAAGCCCAAGAAGCCCCAACAGCACGAGTAGAATGAGCAGTAACCCGAAAAGGGAGAACTTTCCCCTTTGCAGAATAGGCCCCAACAATGGCCTGACGTATCCATTTACTAATGGAAGACTTGGCGGGCGCAAAACCCTTCCTAGGCCCAGAGGGCACAACAAAAAATGCATCCGTCTTACGGAAAGCAGAAAGCAGAAGTAGTCACCAAATAATACTTAACACAACGAACCACATCCAAAGAATGCAAAACCCTTTCCTTGTTATTACTAGGATTAGGGAAAAGTGAAGGAAGAACTATATCCTGATTAAGGTGGAAAGCAGACACCACCTTAGGAAAGAAATCCGGTTTAAAACGGAAAACCACCTTATCCCGATGCCTTTCAAAATAAGGGGCCTGGATTGACAGGGCCGCCAATTCAGAAACCCGACGGACAGAGGTAATAGCAACCAAAAAAGCAACCTTCTGAGTAAGAATATGAAGAGGAACATCCTGCAATGGCTCAAAAGGAGCAGCCTGCATGGCAGAAAGCACCAAGCTAAGATCCCAAACTGGAAGCAAGGGCTTTCTAGGAGGCCGCACATGCGTGACCCCCTGGAAAAAAGTCTTAACCAAAGGATGAAGAGCAAAAGATCTTTGAAAGAAAATAGCCAAAGCAGAAACCTGCCCCTTAAAAGTACTAATCTGGAAACCCAAATCCAGACCATGTTGCAAAAACTTCAAAATCCTAGGGATAGAAAATACCCTACAGGGCAAGGCCCTGACCTCACACCAATCAATATAGGACCTCCAAGTCCTGTAGTAAACAACAGAGGAAGACTTTTTCCTAGCTCTAACAAGAGTCTGAATGACCGCGTCAGAAAGACCTTCCTCTTTTAAGATAGAGATTTCAGCAGCCACGCCGTCAAAGCCAGCTTTGGTAAATTGGGGTAACAGAGTTGACCTTGTGTGATGAGATCTGGAAGAAGAGGCAGATGCAACTGATCCTCTGCCAGCCTTGTGATGTCTGCGAACCACAGACGTCTTGGCCATCTTGGAGGCACCAGGATTGCTGGCGCCCAGGGTGGATAAAAACCAATGTTTTTTTTTTTAAAAAATCAAAAAAATCTGATTTTTTTGATTTAAATCGGATTTTTTTTTTCAATAAACTGCTTTTTGAGGAAAATATTTTACCATCCAAAGGTTCTTCCATCATGAGATAAAGCTGAGTTGTTTAACTCAGTAGAATAAAGGCTGTATATGTGTAACATTCACAATGCCATGCTCTTCCAGAGGTTTCTGTAGGATTAGTGGGCAGTTTCTCTCCTATATTATCACAGACGCTCGCTTTACTTACGCAGTTCTCAAAACTGAATTTGACTCCGCAGAGGTCCCAGCCTCTTCTTCACAGCAAAAATGTTACAACATGAACAGAGTTGAGAAAAAGACCTTAATCCTATTGTTCTACAAACCTATGACTAGTGAGCTACAGAGGACAGCAGGGACAGTAGTATTTAAGTTTTTCATGTGTCGGCTGGGCTAAGTTTCTTAAAATATATATATATTTTGTTTAGCCAAATTAGTTAACAAAACATGGATGTTTGTTTAAGCAAATAACTTATGCTGTAATGTTGTTATTGTTTCAGTTGAATAAATCTATTTAAATTGTTATTAAGGTCAGGATTATTTTTCTCCTTCCTAAGTACAACAGAACAGTGGTGTCCAAATATGAATGATTAACCCATTAAACTGGGGAGAAAAAAGTAATATAAAAAGTGATTCTAAAAATCTTCATCTACTTGCATGTTAAAATAGCAAGAACTAGTTTAGGTAGAAACTTTAAATTTAAATCAGTGATTTAAATCAAGCCTTACTGACTAGTGATTTAAATCGTGATTTAAATCAGTTAGATTTAAATCAAATCCACCCTGCCAGTGGCGCCCCTTCCAGAACTAGCTTGCGCACCACCTTGTTTGTCATGGAGAATGGGGGAAACAGATACAGGAACCCCAGATCCTTCCAGGCCAGAGACATGGCATCCACTGCCAGAGGATCCTGGGATAGAGACACAAACACTGGAAGTTTGTGGTTGTGACGAGAAGCAAACAGGTCCAACCGTGGAGTCTCCCACTTGTGACAAAGAAATTGAAAGACCCTGGGATTGAGAGACCACTCTCCCTGTCGAGCGCATGCTCTGCTCAGGGAGTCTGCCTCCACATTCTCTATCCCCGGAATGTAAACTGCCGATATGCAGGGAACATTGATCTCTGCCCAATGGAGGATCAGAGACACTTCCCGGAGGGCACCCCAACTGAGAGTCCCTCCTTGGTGATTGATGTATGCAACCGCTGTTCGGTTGTGTGACCGAATCTGAACCGGCAGACCCCGCAAGAAATTAGTTAATCGAAGTAGGACTAAACAAATGGCCCGAAGCTCCAATAAATAGATTGGAGAGTGAGCCTCCTGCGGCCCCCACAAACCCTGGAACCGATGTTTCCTCCAGATGCCCCCCCAGCCCATGAAGCTGGCATGGCATCTGTGGTGACCAATTCCCAACAGGGGGTCAGAAATGACTTGCCACTTCTGAGATTGCTCGAAGTCAGCCACCACTGAAGAGACTGCAGAACGTGGGGAGACAACAGACAAACCCGATTCAAAGACAGCGAGCGCTTGTCCCACCTTGCCAAGAGAAAAAGCTGAAGAGACCTCATGTGAAACTGTGCAAACGGGACCGCTTTGAATGTGGCCACCATCAGCCCCACTAGCCTCATCCCCAGGCGGATAGGCTGACGAGGATTGGACAAGAACAGACAAATTCAATCCTGAATCAGAACAACTTTGAACTGAGGAAGAAATACCCTGGCCTGAAGGGTATCCAGTATCAGACCCAGAAAGGGAATCTCCCTGACGGGGCAAAGAGAAGATTTGGCATGGTTTATCACCCAACCGAATCTCTCTAGCGTCGCCACCGCCGTCCTGTTGTCCAATTCCGCCTGATTGAAGGACGGGGCTGTGATGAGAAAGTCGTCCAAGAATGGCACAATGCGAATGCCTTGACCCTGAGAATAGCCATTACTCCTGCCAACACCTTGGTAAACACTCTTGGGGACGAAGTAAGACCGAATGGAAGGACCACAAACTGAAAATGCTGGTCTTCTACTGTGAACCTGAGAAAATACAACTCTGTGAAGTACTCACCTATAGAGTTGATATTATACGCATACAGCACGTCCTGCTCCTGAATAGTCATAACATGTGGGTAGTCCTCCGCCGCCGTGCACTGCAGACATGTAGAAAACAAGCTCCTCCCGGCCCTACATATACCGCAGGACCTCCCACAAATCCCCAGCATTGAAAAGCAGTGAGAAGAGAAGCCAGGAGGAACCAACCACCCAGAATAACTGGTAGCAATATCTTAATGATAATAATCACCATACAGGAGATCCAGAATTAGTGAAACCAGGGTGGGGTGGAGCAGGACGTGCTGTATGCGTATAATATCAACTCTACAGGTGAGTACTTCACAGAGTTGTATTATTCTAAGCATACAGCACGTCCCGCTCCCGAATAGTCATAGCATGTGGGACATCCAATAGCAGTGTCCATAATCAGGGTGGGATCCCCAGAAAAAGCAAGGCACAGCGGACAGTAAAGGCGCTGGCACCTGCAAAACTTGCAACAGGCGTGACAAGAGCAGAGGCTCCAACGTCAGTCTCATAACAGAACCAAGAAGGTATGAACGGAGACCAGCCATAAGTCAAGTAATTGAACTAACAGAAAAAAACCCTGGTGCTGAAGGGTCAGTGATACCCAAGCACCCATGATAACAGAGTAAACCGTAACGGGGAAGAAACGCTCCCCTGAAGGAACATGGGTCAGTGTAGTGACCCAACCAGCTCACAGGCAAGGAAACCCTGTGGCAACTCTTGTAACACCCCAAGGGGAACAAAAAACAGGGCACCCGACCAAGGCGGGAATACAGGCTCTTAATTATCAGGAAGCCAAGGCTTCCCTAGGATCAGAGAGCATCGAGAAGGATCGATCCAAGGCGCAATGGCGCTGGAATGATATCAGGCGCATACCTCAGGAGGCGCCCGTAGACTCCAAGAACAGCAGTCCCCCTAAAGGCCAAGAAGGAATGCATGGGGAGAAGTGCAAACCCTGTAGAGGGATGTATGCCCTCATATTTAGTATTATTAGTAATCAGCCCATGGCTATGCTAAGGGGCTGAACCAAGGGTCCAACAGACCACCTGGACCAGTAAGGCAAGCGTAAAGGGAACACCCCCAGGCATGGGGTACCTGTAGCCGTATATAGCTGTACATGTATATATGTGTATACATAGCGTCAGGGAATAATTAACCAGAACCATCGTCTCGGGCACCTGTCTGACGGAGTCAGGAGGACCCAGAAGAGCTGTCTGGCCTACAAGGCAGCTGAGACCGTATCCGGGCAGGGTCCCCAGGAAGTCCGCAGGGCAACAGAATGAAAAAGTTGATCCCCACAGGGACTTATGGAAATACTGGGGAGGTGCAGTTAAGCAAACCCAAAGAGAATACTCTTCAAGGGTGACAGAACCAGACTCCTGCAGGAAGGCCAAGACAGGCCTACACCATCAGAGTCCCCAGATGGGGAGCCAACCCCAATTCATGCTGTAATGGCTTTAAGGCCCTGGGAACCCCTAACGTCTCACAGGGAAGAGAATAAGGCCCATGCCAATCAATATGGGAAACCACCAAGCCATTATAGGCGGAGTAAAGGGAAGCCGGGGAGCTAGCTCCCAAACCTCCACTCATACTAAGTCACCCAGAAGAAGAGGCCCGCCCCCAAGGGGCGATTAGCAATCAATCCCCGACAGGAGCCCTTTGATTGGAAACAGGAAGGGACCTGATAAGGGCAGAACCGCGTCCCAACAGGGATATCACAATTCAGCAGCCCTCCACAGAGGTATCTGCAAACCATTACTCCCAGGGCCGCCTAGGCCACAGATCCCATGGGACTCACCATCCGGCCAGCCGTGTGCAGAACCCAAAGGTAGAATGAGAAAGGAAGGCATATGAGATAACAAGGCTAAGCCTAAATACTCAGGCCCCCTGACCGGAGACAGAATATCCTGGGATAGTAGAGACAAGGGCAGAGGCCCTGTGTCAGGAGGGGGGCACCTCAGAGCCACGCTAGGCTCCTCGGGCAACCCGGGATAGCATAACCTGCCATTAAGGGCATCCATATAAGCGAATACCGCTGAGAAGCCGGGGGGGGGGGGGGAGCACCCCACCCAGGCCAGGAACAGAGACCCTCCAGAGGTAGCAACCTGCCACAATCTTTAGACCAGCATTAAAAACATGCCCTCGTCTTTCAACAGACCAGGAGTCCCTCATAAACCGACCGGTCCTGAAGGAGGGGAAGGCCCACCATATAGAATCAAAAGGGGGCCACGGTTTCAAGAAAACCCAGCCGATAAGATGGACCCTTTAAGGGGCCCAACCTAGAACCACGGGGGTCGTGGAAGAGATTTATCTTTCCCCTGACAAACCAGCGAGACTTGGTACCCAGGGTAACCATACTCTAGGAGGTGCTGGTAAGGAAGGGGAGTGCCCCCCAGACGGGGCCTGCATATGGGAAGCTCCAGGGGAACCACCTTACCAAGAAGGCATGAGTACAGACCAAGCACCGGGGTGCTGGGACAAATGTAGGTTCAGTAACCTACTGCGCAGAAGAGCCCGAGGGCCCAGCATATAAATGACATCATCTTGATGTGCCACCAACAGGCCCACCAGCTGCTAACCCGCCTGGTGAAGGCAAGACGCCAGTAAAGGGGGGCAGAGCCCCCGTAACCAGGGGTCCCCTAATGCCAGGGAAGAAGGCAGCAAGCCTGAACCGATTTCCCGGGACGGGGAATAGTGGATAAGTGACCGTGAGGGGATGGGGAGTTTAAGCAACCATCCAGTAGCACTGTCGGCCAACCGACCCACTTTGTGATGCAGAGGTGGGGGAGTAAGGAAGACGACCCAGTAGGTCCCAACGCCGAAGCCCCACCTCAGGCGTGTCCCCAGACCCGACAGGCTAGTAGCCTGGGCACGAAGGGAGGCCCCTACAGTGCCTCAAGCTGCAGGGTTGATCCTGTGACGCTGACTAGAATAGTCTTTGGCGTGCGGCAGACCCCAGAGAAGCTGAGAAGGGCTAGAGCTTCGCCAGAGGCCGAGACCCCCCCCCCCCTCACAGGGGCCCGTGACCTAAGACAGATATGTCATATATGGATTACTTGCAAAGGTAGAATAGCTAGGCCTGCCATAGGCCCATGGGGTCCAGACTACCTCGTACTGATGATGGGGGAGGATGAAAAAAATGTATAGGGGCCATGGCCCCATACCGTTAAGGCAATTGACAAGGCGCACCCAACACTGCAGGCCTAGCCTACCCTGACAGGAAACTGAGGGGGGGACTGCCAGCAAGAAGCCATCTTGAGCCCAGGTGGGTTACATCCCGGAACCGCCAGAAGGAGAAGGCATATTCCTGGATGTGAGACAACTGTGCAGTCGCCCCCTCGCCCAAACGGGCGAGGGCGCCCCTTCATGCTTGCAAGGTTTTGGCAGATTTGGACTTGGTCCTGCCAGAAGGCCCAGGGCGCTGTCTGCCCGCACCATGCTGGAAATCCACGCCGAACAACTGGAAACACACCTCAGATTCACGTTTAACACTAATGTAGGGAGGTGGAGGGGAGACCCTGCCTTGTGGAGGCCGGAGCGCCCTTCTGCGGAAGGGTGCTATAGCCTTTTTGCCAAAAAGGTCCAAGCGGGCCCTGAATAACCTCCGTCCTCTGAATGGGAGACAAGTGAGAGCCTTTTTTGTAGCTCCATCGGCGCCCCACTGTCGCAGCCAGACCAGGCGGCGAATGGTTACCGCAAGTGCTGAGCTCCTAGCACACATCTTAATGGTGTCATCCAGTGCAGATAGAATAAACTTCACAAAGGCTTCGCAGTCTGATAGGGCACTAAACACCCCCCAAGGGAGATCCTCAGGGCGGTGATCCAGTATCTTTCTGACAAGAGTCCTGGCGGCCACCGCAGTGATGGCCGCGGCACAAACCGGGCGCAGGGCCGTCCCAGCACACGAGAAGGCGTGTGATGCCAGTCTGTCAATGTGCCGGTCCTCGGCATCCCGAAGGGTACGATAAAAGGGGGCAGTCATAAAAGGGGGTTTGTGACCCCTATAACCGGCGCGTCCACCACCAGGGGAGCTGACCATAAATTAACCACATCAGGGGGAAAAGGGTACTTCCATTCCCAGACCCCTGGAATCCCTTTAAGCTTACCAGGAGATTCCCATTCCTGGGATATAATATTTTGTTCTGGAAATGTTCCTGTTCTAGGAACTCCAAGCGTGGCGGCGCTGTATGGAAAGTCTCCTTTTTAGGCTTGGGAATCTCCCCGGGGGGGAGATTGACAAGACCTCAAAAATCTTGATCAGGATTTCATCCGTATCACACAGACCCCAGGAGCCAGGCTCGGATTCCTCACGGCCCGCGGGCATCCCATGGGAGGAGCCCGAGAATAGCTCAGCTTCCTCAGAAGGGTCAGGGTCCTGCATATCAGCAGAATCATCGGTATCATTAGGAACCGGAGAGCCTAGGGGCGTCAGGGACCGCTTTTTACCAGGGTCCATACGCTCCGCCAGTCCAGAGAGCACCTGCTCCGCCGTGGGCAACGCTCGCGGCACCTCTTGCAGGTCATCCCCGCTGGAGTGGGACTCATCATGAGTGATGTTTGGGAGTGGGGAGACGGGGGTGAGGAAGGGAGGATCCTCTGTTAGCAATGCCTGTGCTGCACACTGTCTGCAGACCTGTGCCCGGTCAGCCTCAGCCAGGGGCTGGCCACACACTGCACACAGCCGGTCACGTCCCGGAGGGACCCCGGTTCCATAATTGTGAAATGCCTCCATATGGTGATTTTTATGCAGTATAACGCAGGGAATTATGCACTAAGCAACCCTGGATGCCCCAACCCGCTAGTAATGTGGGAGAATTTGTAAAGAGGACCCGTGTAATATATGTTAGCCCGGGGCCGGTAACAAAGTCTTGGCTTCTGAAAGACACAATGGAACAAGGGGAGAGGAGTCAGTGGCATGTTCTGTTTGGAAAAAAAAAACCTAGAAATCCTACCGCCCCGGAGGGCACTTACATGACCGAGGGAGGAGACGAGCCACACCACGCGCGCGCGGGAAGATAGAGAAAATGGCGCCAGCGAACCTCGAGGGGAGGGCCAGGCCAGGCTGTGACGCAAGACGCGTCAGGCCGAGTCTCCGCCTCCCCCAAAGTGCGCGAAGCTCTAACCGACAGAAAAGGTAGAACAGAGGTGAATAAATATACGTCTCATGCTGACATGCTAAAGGAAGCTGCTGAGCAGCAGATAGTTAGTAAAAAATCCAGCACACACTGTATAGCGAGACACGACACTGACCCCCTAACTCAGGAACCGAAGTCTAAGGCGAAATAGCGCTAGGGCTGCCACACATACCCCCCCCCCCTTCTTTTCCCCCCGAGCTACGGGAGGAAGAGAGGGGGAAGCCGACGGTGTCCATGGACTAATTTTGTGAGGGGCACGGGCAAAATTGCGGGAGGGGCATCCTCTAGAGGCTCACCATCGGCCTGACCGCCTACTCTATGGAGGGGGATTGCGGTGGAGCATGGCTCCATTCAGCACACCAGGTGCTACCTACCTTCACCCGACCCGCACAGCCTAGGCTGGGAGGCATATTTCTTCTGAAGAGGACGGGTGGAAATAGTCCCACAGTACCTTGGGCCGTAAGGCCCGCTCGACTGCGAGAGCGTGATACTTCATGTCTTCGCAGTTCCAGCACTGCAGAGAAATCTGGGGATTTGTGGGAGGTCCTGCGGTATATGTAGGGCCGGGAGGAGCTTGTTTTCTACATGTCTGCAGTGCACAGCGCCGGAGGCGGAGGACTACCCACATGTTATGACTATTTGGGAGCAGGACGTGCTGTATGCTTAGAATATCTCTAGTGAGCGGAACTGATGGGAATGTGCAGAGAAGCATCCTTGATGTCTATAGACGTCATAAAGTCTCCCTGACGGAGAGCGTCGACCGTTGAACGCAATGGTTCCATGCGGAACTTTCTGAAATGGATAAATAGATTGAGTCGTCTTAGATATAGAATAGGCCGAACAGAGCCGTCCTTTTTGGGTACCGTAAAAAGGTTGGAATAAAAGCCCAGACACTTTTCCGCTGGAGGCACCAGACGGATGACAGCCATGTTTAAGAGGTTCGCCACCGCCGCCCGGAGCCCTTGCGCGATCACCGGATCCGCGGGCATCGGAATCTGGGAGGAGGCCTGAACTCAAATTCCAGCTTGTAACCGGAGGACACAACTTCCAGAATCCATCTGTCTGATACCTCTTTGACCCAAGCCTGGAAGAAGAACCGCAGCCGTCCCCCCCACCCGTAAGAGGCTGAAAAGGCCGATCCTCAACCAGATCTGGAACCACGAAAGGAAGGGTTAAAGGAGGCCAATCCCCGAAAGGAATGACACTGCATCTTACGCTGAGGCAATTTGCCTCCTTTAATGACAGAATCCAACTTTTCAACAAAAAGGTGCAATCCCCCAAAGGGAAGTGCGGTAAGTGACAGTAAGCCACAGTATCAGCTGCCCACTGGCGTAACCATATAGACCGCGGAATAGCAACTAGCAAGGCGGAAGTTCTGCTGCACATGGCCAAGGAATCATCCAAAGCAGAAAGTACAAAAGACACAAACAATTCACAACGCTTGAGAGCGACAAACTCATCAGAGGCTGGATCAAGCCCTGAGGTATTCAATAGGTCTCTAACAACAGACCTAATAGCAACTGCCATAAGTGCCGAAGCACCACAGGCCGCAAGTCCGAGCCAACGCTAGCAAAAGCGTGACAAGCCATTTGATCAATACGTTTGTCTTCCCCATCCTTAAGAGTAGTAGATTTCAGAGAATGTAAAATAGAGGATTGGACAAATTGAGCACAGGAGCATCCACTTCAGGGGGGGGGATGACCAGCGCTTAACAGTGTCTGCTGGAAAGGGGCTATTTCTTATCCCAGCCTAAAGGAAGCCACGCAGGCTTCTCCCATTCCTTAAGAATGATGTCCTCAAAATGCTTTTGATTAGGAAATTCTAAACGAGGCTTGGAGGCTCCAAAGAACTCCCCTTTCTGAGGAGGGACTGCTTCAGGAGGAGCGATTGCCAATACCTCATACAATTGAGCAAGAGCTTTAGGGGTGTCAAAAACTTCCCCTTCTCCTAGTTCAGAGTCAATACCCACAAATTGCTGAGCATCAGAAATATCAGATCCCTCAAAAAATTCCCCTTCCTCCAATGGAAAAAGGTCCGACCAATCAAGGCGCTCGCAACTATCAAACTCACTAGCCGAAGCAGCAGGAGTTAAATGTTTTTTCTTAGCTGAGGCCTTCTTGGCCACAGAGCTAGACATTAATTTTTCAATGTGAGCAAATCTGGCACATACATCAGAAAGCGACTCTCCACCCATGACAATATCACTGGGGGTATGGACAAGACAAGGTGGTGTGGGGGAAGAGGCAGGAGCCACCGACCCTGAGGCTTGGGCCCCTGACTGCTGCATTATAACCAAAGGAGCACAAGATACACAAAGAAATGCATTATCCCCAACAAGGGATGCCCCACAACGTAAACACTGGCAAGTCTGTCCCGAGGGCACTGAAAGCCCAGTATCCTGAGATGCCTCCATATGGTGTTTATTAAGAATTACTTAATTATTTATAGTCGCCAAGTATGTGGGATTTACGCAAAAAGCTACCCGGGATGCCCCTAAATAATCCCAAGTGGGAGGATTTAATAAAGGACCAGGAGAAACCCCTAATGAAGAGTTTCCACCTAGAAGAAGATACAATAATAAACCTTACGCACTTAAAGAGTAAAGAGACCAACAAAAACATCCCTTTAGCAGGGCTAAAGGGTACTCACAGCACCAGCGACAGGACAGGCGACCAGGACCAGCGAACCAGCAGGCAAAACCGCGTGTACGCAGAGAGAAAATGCCATCCATATGCGGCGCCATCGAGAGGCCCCGCCCACCACGCAGAACTGCAGAGAACGGAGGGCGGGCCAAAAAGAAACGACTGCCAGGATGCAATAGAACGGGCCGGACACAGCGCGCCAAGCCCTGCCCACATCCAGGTCCGCACGCTTCAAAAAGAGAGGGAAATTTAAATCCCTCACCAGGAAAGAACCACAGGTAGGCCAGAAAACAAAAAGGAAAATCTTTACTCTTTTCACTATACACTCCCTTCCAATAAAGATCCCCCCCCCTTCCTTATCACCCCTGCAGGGCCCAGGAGAGCAAAGGGGGAAGGCACAAGGAAGCACCCTAATGCACAGGGAGTTTTATAGGGATAGGGCATCAGATGCCGGGGGACACCAACCCGGATATCGCCTACCCCTTATTTGAGGTCTCACGGGGGAGACGCTCCCATAGACACCCAAGGGTGTATCTACCCTTGCCCGAGCCCTTCAGCCAAGGCTGGGAGGAATATCGTAAGCATAACAGTAAAAAATGAGGTTCAGGCAGAAATAGAGAAAGGCCGGGAGTTACCCCGGCTACCTGCAGGAAGGAGAGTCATCTTCTCAATGCTTTCGTCTGCAGAGACGAAAAGACTGGGGATTAGTGGGAGGTCCCAGGTACTTATGGACCAGGAGGGGCTCCTTTTTTCCATGTCATCTCTGCAAGCTCGCCCTCTACAGGCCGGTTTCCCAAGTGTCATGGATGTTGGAAGCAGGGTGTGTGACATACTAGGAATAAAGGTCTTAACCAGAGGATGAAGAGCAAGAGACTTTTGAAAGAAAACCGCCAGGGCAGAAACATGCCCTTTCAGCGTACTAAGCTGCAAACCCAGGTCCAGACCATGTTGCAGAAATTCCAAAACCCTAGGGATAGAAAACACCCTGCAAGGCAAGGCACAGGCTTCACACCAATCAATATAAGACCTCCAAATCCTATAGTAGATGGCAGAGGAAGACTTCTTTCTAGCCCTAACCAGAGTCTGAATGACAGCATCAGAAAGACCTTCCTCCCTCAAGACGGAGGATTCAGCAGCCATGCCGTCAAAGCCAGCGTTGGTAAATTGGGGTAGAACAGTGGACCCTGAGTGAGCAGAGCCGGCAGAAGGGGCAGATCTAACTGATCTGCTGCCAACCCTACCATGTCTGCGAACCAAACCTGTCTTGGCCATCTTGGAGCCACCAGGATTGCTGACGCGACCTCTAGGGCCAGCTTGCGCACCACTTTGCCCACCATGGGAAACGGAGGGAACAGGTACAGAAACCCCAGATCCCTCCAGTTCAGAAACATGGCATCCGCTGCCAGAGCCAGCGGATCCCGCAAGAGAGACACAAACGCCGGAAGCTTGTGATTGTGACGACAGGCAAAGAGGTCCACCTCCGGAGTCCCCCACCGGTGGCAAAGGGACCGAAACACCTTGGGGCTGAGCGACCATTACCCCCAGCGAGATGAGCACCTGCTCAGGGAGTCCGCCTCCGTGTTCTCCACTCCCGGAATGTACACCGCCGAGATGCATGGGACATTGCTCTCTGCCCAAGCGCCAGGATCAAAGACACTTCCCTGACGGCAAGCCTGCTGCGAGTCCCTCCCTGGTGACTGATGTAGGCGACCGCCGTCCAATTGTCCGACCGAACTTGAACCGGTAAGCCCTGTAACTGATGAGTCAAGTGAGCCAGAACCAACCTGATGGCTCTCAGCTCCAGAACATCGATGGGATCCTGAGCCTCCTGAGGCCCCCGCAGTACCTGAAACTGAAGATCCTTCCAATCCCCCCCCCCCTTCAATTTGACAGGCTGGCATCCGTGGTGACCGTCTCCCAATGAGGGGTCAGAAAAGATCTGCCCCTCAACAGATTGCTTGGTTCCAGCCACCACCGAAGGGAATGCCAAACCCGGGGGGACATCAGAAAAGACTGATCCAATGACAGCGGGGACCCGTCGCAGGCCGCCAAGAGATTGAGCTGGAGCGTCCTTGTGTGAAACTGGGCAAAGGGAACCGCCTCGAACGAAGCCACCATCAATTCCACAATTCGCATCCCCAGCCGAATGGACGAGCGAGGGATGGATAGGAGAAGCTGAGTCAATTCCTGAATCAAAAGAACCTTGGGCCGGGGGAGGAACACCCTGGACTGAGAAGTATCCAGAGACATTCCCAGGAAAGCCACCACCCTGGACGGAGAGACGCAGGACTTGGGATAGTTGATCACCCAGCCGAATCTCTCCAGGGTGGCTACCACAGTCCTGGTATCTAGCTCCGCCTGGCCGAAAGAGGATGCCATAATAAGAAGATCGTCCAGATAAGGCACCATGCGGATTCCCTGGGCTCTGAGGAGGGCCATCACCCCCGCTAGCACCTTGGTGCAAACCCTTGGAGCCGAGGTAAGGCCAAATGGAAGGGCCACAAACTGAAAATGCCGATCTTCCACCACGAACCTGAGAAATCTCTGATGCGACGGGAACATGCAGATAAGCATCCTTGATGTCTATGGACGTCATGAAGTCCTCCTGCCGAAGTGAATTTATGGCAGTGCGGAGAGTTTCCATGCGGAACTTCCTGGGACGGATAAACCTGTTGAGAAACTTCAGATCCAGGATGGGACGAACGGAGCCATCCTTCTTGGACACCGTAAACAGATTGGAATAGTATCCCAGGCCCCGGTCCGAGGGAGGCACCGGGCAGATGACACCCATGTCCAAGAGATCTATTACTGCCGCCCGGAGTCCCTGCACGGCCAGAGGATCCAAGGGCATGTGAGACCTGAAGAATCTGGGAGGAGGCCGGATCTCGAACTCCAGCTTGTAACCGGAAGACACCACTTCCCGAATCCATCTGTCCGAGACCTCCTGGTCCCAGACCTGGGAGAAGTGTTGCAGCCGTCCTCCCACCCGCGAGGTGAGGGCGCCTGCTCATTGCTGAGCCGGCTTAGCAGCGGCTTTGGACTTGGAGCCCCAGCTGTGACCTGGATGGTCACGTCCTCTTCCCCTGTTCCAGGAATCGCCTCTGGAGGGGAAGATAGCCGATCCCCGCCCAGCTCTGGCCCCAAAGGGAAGGGGTAAATGAAGCCACCCCCCGAAAGGGACGACGTTGCTTCTTTTGCTGAAGTAACCTACCTCCTTTTGCGACCAAATCCAATTTTTCTCCAAAGAGCAGCAAGCCCAGAAAGGGAAGAGCCGTAAGAGACTTTTTGGACACACTGGCGCAACCAATTCCAGGGCGGCTAGCACAAATGACAAAAACAATTCACACCGCTTAAGGGCGGTGAACTCATCACTAGCCGGGTCAAGCCTGGAGGTAGACAACAGGTCCCTGACAACCGACCTAGAAGCCACAATTAGAAGCGCTGAAGCACAAACAGGCCGCAAGGCCGACCCAACACGTCCTTGAGAGTAGAACAGTCAGGGGAATGCAAGACAGAGGTGCTAGACAACCCCAAAACAGGGGCGTCCACCTCGGGAGGGGGCGACCAGCGCTTCACCGTGTCCACCGGAAAGGGATATTTCTTATCCCAACCCAGACACCCGGAAGCAGAGTAGGCCTCTCCCATTCCTTAAGAATAATGCCGTCGAAATGCCTTTGATTAGGAAATTCTAAGCGCGGCTTAGCCTCCTCAAAGAACTCCCCCCTCCTGTGGAAGAGTCACTTCAGGAGGAGAGATTGCCAGAACCTCAAACATATGAGCCAGGACCCTAGGTGTATCCAAAGAATCCCCCTGACCCAGCTCGGCATCAGCACCAACAAACTGCTGATCGTCAGAACCATCAGGACAAGAAGTAATGGGGCCCCAAGGGCCACTCACGTAGGAGATGCGTCCATCCTGCCAGAAAGCGAGCCCGAAAGCTGAGGGAGAAGAAGGGCGGGCGCGGTTCGCGCCCCACCCCCCTCCCCTGACAAGCACGCTGCTCCCGGGCAGTGGCCGGGCTCCGCAGCGGCGCCAAGAGCACGGGGGGCGGGCCGTCAGCGAGCGCCCGACACCGCCCCCACCGTACCTGAGGGGAAGAAGCTTCCCCGCCGAATCTGTTTCAACGGCCGGCGCTGCGGCACAGCCAGCGCCGGCTGCGTACAACAACGTGCACACAGAGAATCACACGCGCACACACACGCGCATAATAAAGATAACACTAAGGGAGAAGGGGACCCGTACACTGCCCCCCCCCCCCCCCCCCTAAGGAGCAAGGGCAATCCGGGAGAGGGGGAATCCACGTTGGAAGGTGGACGGGCAAGGGACGGGGCATCCCGAACTGGGATCACCAACCCGGCAAAACCGCCTACCCCTTAGTATGGGGTCTCACGGTGGAGCGTAGTTCCTAAGCACCATTAGGTGCTGTCTACCCTTGCCCGGACCAGCAGCCTAGGCTGGGAGGCAAAGTGAATACTAAGAAAGTGGGGTCCAGGCAGAAATAGACAAACAAGCGGGCCAGGAGTTACCCCGGCTACCTGCAAGGAGGAGACATCATCTTCTGACTTGCTCATCGTCTGCAGAGATGAAAGACTGGGGAATGAGTGGGAGGTACCAGGTATTTATGGACCGGGAGGGGTCCACTTTTTTTCATGACATCTCTGCAAGATCGCCCTCTACAGGCCGGTATAACCCAAGTGTAATGACTATCTGAAGTGGGGTGTGTGACATACTTAGAATATACCATTTTGTGATTACTCACCTGTAAAATGGGTATTATAAGTATGTCACACACCCTGCTTCCAATATTCATGACATGTGGGTTATGTCCAGTAGAGGGCGAACTTCTGCAGAGATGACTAGAAAAAAAAAAGGAAGCCCCTTCCGGTCCATAAATACCTGGGACCTCCCACACATTACCCAGTATAGAAAAGCAGTAAGGGGACCAGGAAGAGCCAATTGCAAAATCTTTAACAATGAAATGTTCACCATATAAAGGATCCAAAATACAATAAGGGCGGGATGAAGCGGGGTGTGTGACATACTTATAATACCCATTTTACAGGTGAGTAATCACAAAATGGTATTATTCCAAGTATGTCACACACCCCGCTTCCAATATTCATGACATGTGGGACATCCAATAGCAGTGTCCATAATGGGTGGGGATCCCAATACAGCAGAAATGCACAAATCTTAGACCACTGCAGCTTGCATAACCTTGCGGCCAAAAACAGCATCCGCTGAGTCCCGCACATCAACCTTATAAAACTTGGAAAAAGTATGAACGGAAGACCAAGTAACAGCCTTACAAACTTGTTCAACAGAAGCCTGGTACTGAAAGGCCCAAGAAGCCCCAACAGCACGAGTAGAATGAGCAGTGATCAGAAAAAGGGGGAAACCCTCCCCTTGGCAGTATAGGCCCCAACAATGGCCTGGCGAATCCATTTACTAATGGTAGACTTGGCCTATCCTGGGCCCAGAGGGCACCACGAACAAGGCGTCCGTCTTACAAAAAAGAGTAGCCACCAAATAGTGCTTCACACAAGGAACCACATCCAAAGAATGCAAAACCCTCTCCTTGTCATTACTAGGCTTAGGAAACAAGGAAGGGAGAACTACATCCTGACTGAGGTGGAAGGCAGAAACCACCTTAGGAAGGATCGTATGTTGATCAAGCACTTCAACCGCATGTCAAATCACTTGAATCGCATATTAGAGATACCACAGATATTCTTAACCGGGTACATATGCTACATGTGCCTGAGGGGATTCTACTTGTAACTTGTGATGTGGAGTTCCTTTATACAAGTATCGCACATGAACTTGCCATACAGGCAGCTCGGTATTTTTTAGCGATGGAATCAACTGACAAACAGGATCAACATGAGTTCATTATTGAATTGTTAGACTTTGCACTTACGCACAATGCATTTGTATTTGATGGAAAACACTACCTCCAGATCAGAGGGGTGGCAATGGGCGCTAAGTGCGCTCCATCTGTCGCCAACTTGTTTCTGGGTTGGTGGGAGCGGGAGTTGGTGTGGGGTGAGGCGTTGAACCTGTACCAGCCCCACATCCTGGGCTGGTACAGGTTCATCGACGATATCCTCTTTCTGTGGCACGGACCCCAACATCTGTGTGAGGAGTTCATTGACAAATTAAACAATTATGTCAATATACGCCTGACCCACCATATTTCTTCTAACAGCATAGAATTCCTGGATCTACAACTTCAACTGCAAAAAGATGGCACAATCACCACCACTTTATTCCGGAAGAAAACAGCTACGAAGAGCATACTTCATTACTCTAGCTTTCATCAGAAAAACTTAAAGGAAGGGATTCCGATTGGACAGTGGCTCAGGATCAGAAGAAACTGCTCCAGAGAAGAGGATTTTATTAAAGAGTCTACTAAGTTGAGAACACGCTTCTGGAAAAGGGGATACCCTGGAGGAGTATTAGAAAAAGCCACACAACGGGCATTAAAGTGGACCAACACCCAGGGGGGATCGGCCCGGAAATCTATAAGATTCCCGGACCGATCAGATCCCTCCCCGCGGGGCATCCGAAATCAGGATGTCCCGCGGGGAGGAACCCCCCAGGAGGCCCACAAACCTTACCTCAGCCCCATTCCATCGGCGCATGCGCGAGCCGCGGCCGCGACTCGCGCTTCCCTCTAGCAGGGCGCGCACCCGCGCCGGCCGTTTGTGAATGGCCGGTGCAGGCGCGCTCCCTGTTAGAGGGAAGCGCGAGACGCGGCCTCCAGCGCTCAGAGCCAGCTGAGCTGGTATGCGCGTCCAGGCGGCCTTGGACGCGCATACCACAGCGGCTCTGAGCGCTGTGATCGGCTGGTGCGGTCACGTGGGAGCGGGGAGAGGTGAGTTTTTTGGGGCTTTCTGGGGGGTTTCAGACAGCGGGGCACCCCCGATCGGGGTGCCCCACCGAGAGAAGACTTACTACAATACAAACGAAAAAGAAGACACAGTGAGGTGAGATTCATCACAACTCTGAACAGCGACTGGGGCACAGTCAGAAATATACTTTAATCACATTGGAGGATCCTACAGTCGAATCCCTGTCTAAGCGAGTTGACACAGAAAGGTCCACTCATGACTGCTAGAAGGGCACCAAATTTAAGAGACAAGTTATGTAGGAGCCACTTAGAGAGAATACCCACTTGGTTACAACGTGGGATCAAGATCTTGTGGACACTGTAATGTCTGCAGATTCATTGTTAGAAGAGATCACATTACCAACTTGAGAACTAAAGAATCATTCAAAATTAGGTACCCCCTCACTTGTCAGTCAAAGGGGGTGGTATATGTAATTCGGTGTACATGCCCCATGGATTACGTAGGAGAAACAAAAAATGTGGCAAAACAAAGAATACAGAAACATTTCTCCAACATTAGACTAGCAGAGAGGGATGTGACAGAGTCACAATCACTCACCCCGGTAGCCGCACATTTTCTCAGTCATCATCAAAGCAACACACATGGCACCCAGATATACCTGGTGGATCAGGTATGTCTGGGCATCAGAGGAGGCAACATCAAAAAACAACTCCTTCAAAAAGAGGCACAATGGATTTACAATCTGCAGAGTCGTGCACCCAGGGGGATTAATGAAGGGTTTTCTTTTACTCCCTTTTTGGGTAGATAAGATCAACATCACGGTCCATAGGTCCTACATTATGGTTTAGATTGGGATTATTATTATTTTTATCAATATGCACTTTTTTCTTGCACTGTAGGTTTTTGCACATTACACTAGGCAATTTTAATAATTTACATGAGTGTTGGTTGTTGGATTTTGGATTTGGGCATTCTTTCACTTTTGATTTGTTCTTTATAGAATAAGAAAATTATATTCACTGTTGTGGATATGGACTCGGTGACACCGTGGAAAAGTTTCAGAGATTGCGCAACCTACGGATTGATCCCAGTTTTAAATCTTATGTGCCGTCAACCATCGGAGTGAATATTTAGAGCCTGGAACATTCTCAAACTGATAAAATTCTTCTGCGTATCAGAATGACTACATTTGAACCCATTTGTCATCCATGGATTATATGCACTAGTTTTACATTTCACATTTTTTATTTTTCAGTGTTTATTTTGTTTATTTTTATATTTATTTTCTAATTTATTATTTTTATTTATATTTAAGAACAGCTGGTTGGGTCCTGTATTATATATATTACATCTATTGGGATTAAACCATCTATTATAGTGATTGTCTAAGTGATGGATTGCCATATTGGAACAGAGGTGTGATCAAATTATAACTAAAATTACATAATTTCATCAATAGGATCAGCACCAATTGGAGTAAGGCTGTTTTCCTATAGATTTGGGACTAATAGACATGTATTGTTTGACACCCACTGCGCGCATATGGTAACTTTGCCAAGTCTAATAGAGTTCTATAAGGACTGGTGGCACTTAGGTCTTCAGTAATAATCATCCAATTATTGTTCATAATGCATGTCTATAGAAGAAACATTTTGATAGTTAACCCACCATTTTGACATTATCTGGGGAGCCAATCATTATAGAAGGGTTCCTCAGATAAAGGTTACATTTGTTAATAGTTGTATCAAAATTTGCTTTTATTTGTGTTGAATGTTTTTTTTTCCACACACATTTTTATATTATAGTTCTTCTGAACACAATATGGGTATGTGTATTTTACGCATATAACTAATAATTTGGCACCATTTTTGTGAGAAAAAAAAATACAATTCTGTGAGGTGCTCACCTGTAGAATTGGTATTATACGCATACAGCACGTCCTGCTCCATCTATAATAATTACACATGGGTAATACTCCGCCAGAGGGCGCTGTTCACTGCAGACATACAAAAACAGGCTCCTCCCGGCCCTTCATATACCCAGGGACCTCCCACAAATCCCCAGTATTGAAAAGCAGTGAGAAAAGCCGGGAGAAACCAACCACCAACTGGTAACAATAGTAATGATAACAATCACTATACAGGGGATCCAGAAAAATGTAAAACCAGGGTGGGGTGAAACGTGCTGTATGCGTATATTACCAATTCTACAGGTGAGCACTTCACAGAATTGTATTATTCTAAGCATACAGCACGTCCTGCTCCATCTATAATAATTACACATGGGACATCCAATAGCAGTGTCCATAAAGTAGGGTGGGATCCCCAAAAACAAGGCACAGCGGACAGCAAAGGCGCTGTCACCTGCAAAACTTTGCAACCAGGTATGACATGAGCAGAGGCTCTAACGTCAATCTCATAACAAGACCTTTGAAAGGTATGAACAGAGACAAGCAACAGTCTAGTAACTTATTCAACAGAAAAAACCTGGTGCTGAAGGGCCAATGGTACCCAAACACCAATATAACGGAATAAAATGAAAAAGGGAGATTCTTCCCCCTTAAAGTGGACCAACACCCAGGATTTTGACTATCCTGGGTGTTGGTCCACTTAGGTGGGGCAACCCGATCAGGGGTGCCCCGCTGTGTGAAACCCCCCCGATCGCCGCAAAAACTCACCTCTCCCCGCTCACACGTGACCTCGTCCGGCCAATGACAGCGCTCAGAGCCGCTCTGGTATGCGCGTCCAAAGCCGCTTGGACACGCATACCAGAGCGCTGTCATTGGCTGCGTCTCTCGCTTCCCTCTAACAGGGAGCGCGCCTGCGCCGGCCATTCACAAAACGGCCGGCGCGGGAGCGCGCCCTGCTAGAGGGAAGCGAGAGACGCGGCCGCGTCTCGCGCATGCGCCGCTGGATCGCCGGTAAGGTAAGGATTGTGGGCCTCCTGGGGGGTTCCTCCCCGCGGGACATCCCGATTTCGGATGCCCCGCGGGGAGGGATCTGATCGGTCCGGGAATCTTATAGATTCCCGGGCCGATCTCTCCTGGGTGTTGGTCCACTTTAAAGGAATAGGCCAGTGTAACGGCCCAACCAGCCCACAGGCAACAGAAGCCTCGTGGAAAACTTAGAACTCTCCCAAGGGGAATGAGAACTGGTCACCTGTCAAAAGGCGGGAATACTGACCCCTGCATTAGCAAGAAGCCGAAAGCTTTATTCAGGACCAGAAGGCATCCAAGTAAGATCAATCCAAATGGCGCAGTGGCCCTGGAAGCAAGCGATATCAGGCGCATACATAAGGAGGCGCCCGCAGACCCCAAGGGCATCAGTCCCCCTAAGGGACAAGAAACCATCAGGAAAAATTGCAACACCTGTTGAGGGAATGTAGACCCTTAACATTAGCATTATTAAGAATAAGGTCCGTAGTTAGACTAAAAGTACTTAACAATGATCATAAGACACCACTTGGGCACAGAGGTTCGGCATAAGACGGAATACCACCACGGATATAGATATATATATATATATCTATATCTATCTATCTATCTATCTATCTATCTATCTATCTATCTCTATATATCGAGCCAAGGCTAAGTAATCGGATCCACCTTCTCAGGCACACGTCTGACTGAGGCAGGAGCCCCCAGAGAAGCGACTTGGACTACAAAGCAGCTCACACAGCATCCAGCATAAGTCCCAAGGGAAAATCCGCAGGGCAAACAGAATGAAAAATGGATCCCAACAGGAACCACAGAAACTACTTGGGAGATGCCCATGAGCAAACCCCAAGAGAATTCCTCACAAGGAAGACAGAACCAGACTCCTACAGGAAGACAGCCAGGCCAGAACCTGGACCTTCAGAGTACCTAGATGGGGAGCCAACCCCAACCTATGCTGTAAAGGCTCTAGAACCCTGGGAACCAAGAACGTCCAACAGGTAAGAGACCAAAACTCATGCCAATCAGTATGGGTACACCATGAACCACAATAGATGGTGGAAGAGGAAGCCAAGGAAGCTTGCTCCTAGCCCCCCATATACCAAGTCACCCAGAAGATAAGCCCGTCTCCAAGGGGTGAATGAGTCAGCTGTCAAGCCCCAGACAAGAGTCTGTAGAGTGAGACGACAAAAGAAGGGGCCTGACAAGGGAAGAACCGCACTCCTGAGAGAGCATACAGGTCAGCAGACCTCAGCAGAAGCATCTGCGAACCACAGTTCACCCAGGCCATCAATCTCCCGGGTCTCTCTATCAGCACAACTGTGCGCAGAACCCCACATAGTAGGGTGAACGAAGAGAAGGCATATAAAATAGAAGTCTATGCATAATTTTACTAAGCCCCCATGACCAGAGTCAGAATATTCTGGGACAGTAAAAACAAGGGCGGAGCCCCTGTGGTATAAGCGAGACCCAACAGAGCCACCCTAGTTGCCTCTCAGAGCGCCACCAGGATAGCATAACCTGCCCCAGAAAGGCATCTATTGGAGCGAATACCGCTGAGAAGCAGGGGGCGTAGACCCCCCCCAGATCGGGATCAGGAACCCTCCAGAGGGATCATCCTGCTTCAAGCTCCAGAGCAATAATAAAACAGACCAAGAGTCCCCAAATAGACAGGTCCTAAAAGAGGAGAAGTCCAGCCGTATAGAGTCAACGGAAGGCTCACTGTTGCAACTACCAGTAGGTAAGATGGACCCTCTAAGGGACCCTACCTAGGAACCATGGGGGGCTTTGGAAGAAAGTCCCCCCCACCCCCCTGCCTACCTGCGAGACTTGGTACCAAAAGTGACCATTCACAGGAAGATGCAAGCAAAGAAGGGGGTGCCCCCTGACAGGGCCCTTGAATATGATCAGCTCAAGAGGAACCACCTTACCAAGGGGGAATGAGCACAGACCAAGCCCCAGGGGTGCTGGAACCCCATGTAGGAACAATAACCGACTGTGCCGAAGAGCCCAAGGGCTCGGTATATAGGGGACATCATCTTATACGCCACCAACGGGCCCACCAGCTGCAATCCTGCCTGGTGAAAGTAAGATGTCAGCAAAGGGGGGCAGAGCCCCCGTAACCAGGAGTCCACTTGTTGCCAAGGAAGAAGGCTCAAGCCTGAACCGAATCCCAGGAATGGAGATAGCAGATAAGGGACCAAGAGGGATTGAGGTGACTGAGCACCCATCCAGTAACTCCCAGGGGACACCGCCGGCCGACCAATCCACTCGGCCTGACGTAGAGACTGGGGAGTAAGGAAAGACGACCCGGTAGGTCCTAATGCGGACGCTCCCCCCCCCCCCCCCCCACAGGCATGTCCGAGACTTCACCCCCATTCGCGCCATGGCGAGTAGCCTGGGAGCGAAAGAGAGGCCACCAACAATGCCTCAAGCCGCAGGGTTGGTCCTGCCACACCGCCTAGTAATGGTCTTGGTGTCCAGCAGACACAGGGGGAACTAAGAAGATCTAGAACTCCACAGGAGGTCAGAAGCCCCCCTTTGCACAGGGCGCCTGTGTCCCAAGACAGAGGGACTACCTGTGAGAGTAGAATTGCCAGGCCTACCATAGGCCAGCGTGGCCCAGACTGCCTCATACTGTTGAGGGAAGGAGGAAGGTTAATATAGAGGCCATAGCCCCATACTGTTAAGGGCAACCTGTAAGTAAGCCCAAACTCTGTAGGCCCAGTACGGCCTGCACCAATTCCTGAGGGAAAAACAGGGGCTAGAAGCACCCTGACAACCACTGAGAGGGACCGCCCAGCAAAAGCTATCCTGTGTCCAGGGGGACTACCTCCTGGAACCACCAGAAGGAGAAGGTACATTCCTAGATGGGAGACAGCTGCTGCAGCAGTACCCTCGCCCGAAGGGCGAGGGCGTCCCTTCATGCTTGGGAGGTCTTGGCAGATTTGGACTTAGTCCTGCCAGAGGGCCCAGGGCGTTGCCTGCCCACCCCATGGTGGAAATCCACACCGAACAGTTGGAAGCACACCTCAGGTTCGCGTATGACACTAACGTAGGGAGGTGGAGGGGTGACCCTGCCCCGGGGAGGCCGGAGCGGCCTTCTGCGTAGGGGTGCCTTACCCTTTTTCTCAAAAAGGTCCAAACGGGCCCCAAATAGACGCCGTCCTCTGACGGGAAGGCCAGTGAGAGCCTTTTCGTAGCATCGTCAGCACCCCACTGTCGCAGCCAGACCAGGCGGCAAATAGCTACCACAAGGGCAGAGGTTCTAGCACACAACTTAATGGTGTCATCCAGCGCTGAGAGGATGAACTTCACAAACACATCACAGTCTGATAGCGCATTAAACACCCCCCGGGGGAGGTCCTCAGGCCGGTGGTCAAGTACTTTTCTAACAAGAGTCCTGGCGGCCACCGCAGTGATGGGCGCGGCACAGACCGGGCGCAGAGCCGTCCCTGCACACGAAAAGGCGTGGGAAGCCAGTCTGTCAATGCGCCGGTCCTCAGCATCCCGAAGGGTACGGTAATAAGGAGCTGTCATGAAGGGGGGGGTTAGTAACCCCTATAATCGGTGCATCCACCACAAGAGGTGCTGACCAAAAATTAACCACATCAGGAGGGAAAGGGTACTTCAAAACCCAGACCCCTGGGACCCCTTTAAGTTTATAAGGCGATTACCATTCTTGAGATATAAGATTCTGGAAATGCTCCTGTTCCAGGAACTCCAAGCGCGGCGGCGCTGTGTGAAAACTCTGCTTCTTAGGCTTGGGAGCCTCTCCAGGAGGGGAGATTGACAAAACCTCAAAGATCTTAAGAATTTTATCTGTGTCACACAGGCCCCAAGAACCGGGCCCAGAATCATCACAGCTCCCATCTCATCCAAGGAGCCCGAATCTGAGAATAGCTCCCCTTCCTCAGAAGGATCAAGGTCCTGCATATCACCAGAGTCATCGGTATCGTTAGGAACCGGAGAGCCAGGAGGCGTCAGGGACCGCTTCTTTCCAGGGCCCATACGCTCCACCAATCCAGGCAGCACGCGCGGCACGGCTTGCAGGTCATCCCCGCTCGAGTGAGACTCATCAGGAGTGAGGTTTAGGTCCGGGGAGACAGGTGTATTGAAGGGAGGTGCAGCCACTGGCAAACCTGATTGCAGGGTCAGTGCCTGTTCAGCACACGGTCCGCAGACCCGTGCTCTGTCAGCATCAGCATGGGGCTGACCACACACCGCACACAGCCGGTCACGACCCAGAGGGACCCCGGGTACATAATTCTGAGATGCCTCCATATGGTGATTATCTGAGCAGTATGCCCGCAGGGATTTACGCAATAGGCAACCCTGGATGCCCCAAGACCCGCTAGGAAGTGGGAGAATTTGTTATGTGGACCCGCTGTAATATATGTGAGGCCGGGAGAAGCCACCGAAGTCCTGGCGTCTGAAAGACATAATGGGACAAGAGGGGTGGTGTCAGTGCCAAGCGCAGCCGAATAAACACGTAGAACAATGCCGCCCCGGAGGGCACTTACATGACCAAGGGAGGAGGCGGATCGCACCATGCGCGAAGATTGTAAAAATGGCGTCAAACGAACCTCGAGGGGCGGGCTGACCAGGCTGTGACGCGGAGCGCGTCATGCCGAGTCCCCGCCTCCCCCAAAGAGCGCGAAGCTCTAACCAACGGAAAAAAGAAAGACAGTAGTGGATAGAAAGCGCATACATTGCTGTCACGCTGGAAAATGATGCTGCCGTCTGGGCAGTACGCTAATGTTAATGAAAGGACAAACAGGCTTGCAACTGTGGAGCAAGGAGCGTGACACTGACACCCAAGTATAATAAAAGATCAAAGGCCTTAACGTGTTATATTGCACTAGGACTGCCACACATACCCCCCCTTTCTTTTCCCCCGAGCTACGGGAGGAAGCGAGGGAGAAGCGGACCAGCGTCCAGGGACTAACTCTGTGAGGGGCACGGGCAACAATGTGGGAGGGGCATCCACTAGAGGCTCACCATCGGCCTAACCGCCTACCCTATGGTGGGGGATTGCGGTGGAGCATGGCTCCGTTAAGCACACAAGGTGCTGCCTACCTTCACCCGACCAACGGAGCCCAGGCTGGGAGGCATATTCTTCATAAAGAGGACGGGTGGAAATAGTCCTACAGGGCCACGGGCTGTAAAGCCCCGCTTGCCTGCGAGAGCGTGATATCTTCATGTCTTCGCATTTCAGCACTGCAGAGAAATCTGGGGATTTGTGGGAGGTCCCTGGGTATATGAAGGGCCGGAAGGAGCCTGTTTTTGCATGTCTGCAGTGAACAGCGCCCTCTGGCCGAGTATTACCCATGTGTAATTATTATAGATAGAGCAGGACGTGCTGTATGCTTAGAATAACAGTGTTTGGGAATACAACACATTATTAATTAGTTTCTATAGTCACTTGGGGGCTTTATATAGTATGATTTTTTGTTTGTTGTTTGGTATTGTCTAATAGTATTATTGGGAGTTTTTCACATAATATTTTTTTAACTATTATAATTTTCTCACTATTGATTTACCAGCTGCGCAACTGCATATTATTCATATGTCAATATTTATTGATCATGTGACTATATGGATATACCATTGCACAGCTGTGTATTTACACTTATTTTGGATTGTAACATTGATTATGAATTAAGATATCACGTGAGTTTACTGGATGTGTGGGGGGTTTTTTTGTGTTGCTACACAACACGAATAAACATGTATATATTTATATTTTCATATATATCCTTTCTGTAGAGTTTTGACACAGTTGCTGTAGCACGATTGGATTCCCAATTATATTTCCTTACCATGTGCTCAACTAATTTAAGATTAACATTCTGGAGCACATAACTCTAGCATATAATTTGAGAATGCAGGTATCCGGTTTTATAAGAGGCATGATTGGAGCATAATTTCCTTTATATTTACTTAATAAGTCACTGACAAACGGCTAAGCTTGAATCTCCCCTCATTTGGGTTAGTTTTTCTGATTTTCATTGAATTTCTAATGTGGTTTCCTTTTTGAAAGAGGCTAGTTTGGGTCTCCATTAGAATGCCCTCTATATAACTTAAACACGCTTTGAAGATAGGAGAGCAATTATCTTGGCTCTTCATTCTGCAATTATATAAAATATACAAACTGATGGATCTTTATTCATTTGTTTTAATGGGAAGGTTCCCACAAAAGAAATAAATAATAATATATTCATGTAAGTTAGTAGATACTTGTAATGTCCCTGCTTTATACATACATGTATGTACACTTATTGCTTACTTAGTTTGCTATAGTTAATTATCTCTAGATGGATACATTTCATGTATATAGTTTTATGAGACTCAATCATTGGATGAATTTATGTGTATATGTATGGGGGGTGGCGTTTTTATAAGTGTTTTATATGTAGCTGTCTCACCCCTTCCCTCCCCCCTTCCGTGTGATCCACTATTTCTTTACCCAGGGCTCCATTGCTATCATGGAGCACCTGTTGCTCGCGGCGGGCGCGCGCCCCCGCCGACCCGACACCTCCTACTTCAGGGGAGTGTGTGCGGCTCGGCGCCGGCGGGGGCGTGCGCCCGCCACAGGGCATCTTGGTGCAGCTGCGCTGTGGGCGCCTCCCGCCACCCCCCGGCGTCAACCCTTACGGCGAGCCTTTGACTGGCCGGGCGGGGTGCGCGTGTGGGGGCGGGGGCGGCACGTTAGTGCAGAGTGGATTCAAAAGGAAGGAACTAGCAGAACGGCCATTTTCGCCCTGGTGAAGTGGTGTATCCACGGAACGCGTCGGCAGGCCGAGCACATGGGGGACCCCAGGCGATAGATGTTGCTAAAACAGTAATGTAATACCTTCCTTGCATATATATTGTTCTCTGTGTACCGTGTGGCCAGTGGCTTTCTGTCTGC
This sequence comes from Gastrophryne carolinensis, assembly GCA_027917425.1. NCBI lineage: Eukaryota > Metazoa > Chordata > Amphibia > Anura > Microhylidae > Gastrophryne > Gastrophryne carolinensis. Next base: position 204,998,068 of record CM051240.1, on the reverse strand, counting down.
CTTAGAGCAGACATTCATATACAGTGTCTTTAATTGAGTATATGTTCTTTGATACATTTATGTTTGCACAATACTTTTTTTTTTTTTGTGAGTATACTGCACATAGCACTTTCTCTCTTTGTTAAGTGTCTGTTATCTGCATGTGTATTAATGGCAGGCAGATATAACAATACCTTGTATTTTTAGGATTAGGAAGGCATCTACTGGTATATATATATATATATATATATATATATATATATATATATATATATATATATATATATATATATATATATTTAAAGCCTATTTGTGGGATTCCCCCATTTCTTGTTATTGTGTTGATGTATTTTAAAATGTCACTTGTTTTGTCAATTTGTGTGTTATCCCTCTTATGAGTCCCTTTCATATAAATAAAATAAGATTTTATTTTAATTTATTTTAGTATATAGTCTTTTTGGAATACTTTTGTGGGTTGAGTGCGGACAATCTGAGGGCCTGTGAGGGGTCTCCAGAAGCCCCCCTCAAAATTGTATTTGCTTAGTGTTTAGACGGGCACAGACGGGTCCAGCACCCCCATTTTTTATGCTATTGGGCTGTGCGTTTCAATTCTTAAGTTTTCACATTAGGAAGGAAATCTGGCTAAAAGCGAAAAATACCATTTTGTGAATACTCACCTGTAAAATGGGAATTATAAGTATGTCACACACCTCGCTTCAGATAGTCATTACACTTGGGTTATAACCGACCTGTAGAGGGCGATCTTGCAGAGATGTCATGAAAAAAAGTGAGCCCCTCCCGGTCCATAAATACCTGGTACCTGCCACTCATTCCCCAGTATTAAGACAGCAGTAAAGGGACCAGGAAGAGCCAAAATAACCAATGACAGTAAAAAAGGTTCACCATAGAAAGGATCCAGAATACCAAAGGGCGGGGTGAAGCGGGGTGTGTGACATACTTAGAATAATACCATTTTGTGAATACTCACCTGTAAAATGGGTATTATAAGTATATCACACACCCCGCTTCAGATAGTCATTACACTTGGGACATCCAATAGCAGTGTCCATAAAGGGCGGGGATCCAAAACAAGGCAACAATGCACAAACTTAAACCACTGCAGCTTGCAGAACCTTGCGTCCAAAAACAGCATCCGCTGAGGCCCGCACATCAACCTTGTAAAACTTGGAAAAAGTGTGAACGGAAGACCAAGTAGCAGCCTTACAAACTTGCTCAACAGAGGCCTGATGCTGGAAGGCCCAGGACGCCCCAACGGCACGAGTAGAATGAGCAGTAACACGAAAAGGGGGAACCCTCCCCTTGGCAGAATAGGCCCCAACAATGGCCTGGCGAATCCAGGAGCCCCAAGTCCAGACCATATTGCAGAAACTCCCAAATCCTAGGGATAGAAAGCACCCTACAAGGCAAGGCCCTGACCTCACACCAATCAATATAAGACCTCCCAAGTCCTATAGTAGATGGTAGAGGAAGACCGCTTCCTAGCGCTAACAGGAGTCCGAATCACAGCATCGGAAAGACCTTCCTCCTTCAAGATGGAGGTTTCAGCAGCCACGCCGTCAAAGCCAGAGTTGGTAAATTGGGGTAAAGTAGTTGACCCTGAGTGAGCAGATCCGGCAGCAGGGGCAGAGCGAACTGATCCACTGCCAACCGCATGACGTCTGCGAACCAAACCTGCCTTGGCCATCTTGGAGCCACCAGGATTGCCATTGCCCCCTCTAGGGCCAGCTTGCGCACCACCTTGCCCACCATGGGAAACGGAGGGAACAGGTACAGAAACCCCAGATCCCTCCAGTTCAGAGACATCGCATACACTGCCAGAGCCAGCGGATCCCGCGAGAGAGACACAAATGCCGGAAGCTTGTGATTGTGCCGAGAAGCAAAGAGGTCCAGCTCCGGAGACCCCCACCTGAGGCAAATCGATCGAAACACCTTGGGGCTGAGAGACTATTCCCCCCCGCGAGATGAGAACCTGCTCAGAGAGTCCGCCTCCGTGTTCTCCACTCCCGGAATGTAAACTGCCGAAATGCACGGGATATGTCCGGGATATACCTCCTGGTCCCAGACCTGGGAGAAGCGTCGCAGCCGTCCCCCCACCCACAAGGGTGAGGGTGCCCCCTCATTGCTGAGCTGGCTTGGCAGCGGCAACTGTGTCCTGGACGGGCACGTCCCCGTCCCCTGCCCCTGTTCCAGGAATCACCTCTGGATGAGGAGAAAGCCAATCCTCTGCCAGCTCTGGCCCCACGAAAGGAAGGGGTAAAGGAAGCCGCCGCCCCCCGAAAGGAACGACTTTGCTTCCTTCGTTGAGGTAACTTACCGCCTTTGGCGACCGAATCCAATTTTTCTCCAAAGAGCCGCAACCCCACAAAGGGAAGTGCCGTAAGCGACTTTTTGGACACAAAATCAGCCGCCCACTGACGTAACCGAACGCCGAATAGCCACAAGCAAGGCCGACGTTCTGCCACACATCACCAATGTGTCATCCAAGGCGGCTAGTACAAATGACAAAAACAATTCACACCGTTTAAGAGCAATGAACTCATCACTAGCCGGATCGAGCCTGGAAGTAGTGAACAGGTCCCTAACAACCGACCTGGTAGCTACCACTAACAGCGCCGATGCAACAAACAGGCCGCAAGGCTGACCAGACACTGGCAAAACCATGACAAGCCATCTGGTCAATGCGTTTATCCTCACCATCTTTAAGAGTGGAACAATCACGAGAAATCAAAATAGCAGTGTTGGACAACCCCAAAACCGCATCCAACGCTTTACTGCATCCAACGGAAAGGGATATTTCTTATCCCAACCCGGAGGAACACCTGGGAGCCGAGTAGGCCTCTCCCATTCCTTAGTAATAATGCCATCAAAATGCTTTTGATTAGGGAATTCCAAGCGCGGCTTAGACTCCTCGAAAAACTCCCCCTTTTGCGGAGGAGCCACCTCAGGAAGAGAAATAGCCAGAACCTCAAACACCTGAGCCAGAACCTTAGGGGTATCCAAGGAATCCCCCAGCCCCCGCTCGGTATCAGCGCCAACAAACTGCTGATCGTCAGAATCATCCGACTCCTCAAATAGCTCCCCTTCCTCTAGCGGGGAGTAATCGGACCAGTCCAGAGAATCAAACTCATCAAAGTCAACAGCCAGCGTGGCTGGAGACAAGTGCTTTCTCTTAGCCGGGGCCTTTCTGGCAACCGCGCTAGAAAATAATTTCTCAAGATTGGCCAATCTGGCACACACCTCAGATTGCGACTCCCCACCCATGACAACGTCACATGGGGCACGGATAAGTCGGGGAGGGGTAGGAGAAGAGACCGGCGGCGCTGAACCAGACGCCTGGGGTCCGGACTGCCGCGTAATAGTCTGCTGCGCACATGGTATACAAAGAAACACATCACCCATCACCCGGATTGCCCCGAGGGGAGCCCAAGCCCAGTATCCGGGGACGCCTTATAGGTAGTCGCAATGACCAAGGGAATTACGCATATAAGCAACCCGGGATGCCCCTTTAATGTCCCAAGTGGGAGGATTTACATATAAGCCCAATTGAACCCAGGGACCCTAGGACCGGGAGAACCCCCATAATAATCAATGTAGGTCCACCTGGAAGACACAAGAATAGGCCCATTCAGCATCACCAGCCTTCATATGTAAAACATATAACCATACATACACAATAAACAACACACATATATGCCATTAAAGAAGGCCCACAGGGCCACTCACAGCGCTGCAATGGCGTCTACGCTGATCCCACGATGCTGAGAAAAGAGGCCAGAGAGGAGAAGGGGGGCGTGGCCAGCGTGGTTCTCGCGTCGCGCCCTGCTCCGCCCCCCCCCCCTCCTCCACACAGCGCAGTTCCCAGCCAGTGGCCGGGCTCCGCAGCGGCGCCAGCGCCCAGCCCCGTCCCCTTCAACCACCGCACCGGAGGGGAGAAGCTCCCCCAACACCGGCTGCATGCAACGGGCAGCGCCGCGGCGATCGCAGGGCCGCGGCGCCGGTCAGCCAAAACAAACACACACACAAATGTCTTAAAAATAAAATTAACTGACATTGCGAAAGACGGGTCGCCCGCCCTGCCCCCCCCCCCCCCCTCTAAGGAGAAGGGCATCCGGAAGAGGGGAGAAAACCACCAGGGTGGAAGGCCAAGGGACAGGGCATCCCAAAACCGGAGTCACCAGCCCGGTTAACCGCCTACCCTTTAGTATAGGGTCTCACAGTGGAGCTTTAGTTCCTAAGCACCTAGGGTGCCATCTACCCTCGCCCGGACTAGCAGCCTAGGCTGGGAGGCAGGGTAAGATAAAACAGGGATCCCGGCAGAAATAGATAAAATAACGGGCCGGGGGTCATCCCGGCTACCTGAAATCCCCCTGTGCAAGGAGGAGACATCATCTTCTGACTTGCTCGCCGTCTGCAGAGATGAAAGACTGGGTAATGAGTGAAAGGTCCCAGGTATTTATGGACCGGGAGGGGCTCTCTTTTTTCCTTTACATCTCTGCAAGATCGCCATCTACAGGTCAGTATAACCCACATGTAATGAATGTTTTGTGTGACATACTTAGAATACAGGGGCGTCCACCTCGGGAGGGGACGACCAGCGCTTCACCGGTGCATCCACCGGAAAGGGATATTTCTTATCCCAACCCGGAGGGACACCCGGAAGCCGAGTAGACCTCTCCCATTCCTTAAGAATAATGCCGTCAAAATGCCTTTGATTAGGGAATTCTAAGCACGGCTTAGCCTCCTCAAAGAACTCCCCCTTCTGCGAAAGAGTCACTTCAGGAGGAGAGATTGCCAGAACCTCAAACATATGAGCCAGGACCTTAGGGGTATCCCAAGAATCCCCCTGACCCCGATCAGCATCAGTACCAACAACCTGCTGATCGTCAGAACCATCAAGCTCCCCTTCCTCTAGCGGGGGGTAATCAGACCAGTCCAGCGAATCAAACTCCTCAAAATCAGAAGCCTGGGGACAAGTGCTTTCTCTTAGCCGGGACCTTTCTGGCCACAGCGCTAGAAAATAATTTTTCAAGATTGGACAATCTGGCACACACCTCAGATTGCGACTCCCCACTGGTGACAACATCACACGGGGTACGGGTTAGGCGGGGAGGGGTAGGAGAAGAGACCGGCGGCGCAGAACCAGACGCAAGGGATCCGGACTGCCGCGTAATAGTCTGCTGCGCACATGGTATGCAAAGGAACCACACCCACACCCCAAACACTGCCAGGGTTGCCCCGAGGGGAGCCCGAGCCCGGTATCCTGGGAAGCCTCCATATGGTGATTTATAGGTACTCAAAATACCCCAGGGAATTACGCGATATAAGCAACCCGGGATGCCCCTTCTGTGTCCTGAGTGGGAGGATTTTATGGGGAGTTCTAAGCTTAAACCAGGGACCCTAGGACCGGGAGGACCCTTTTGGCTCCAACAAGGGTCCACCTGGAAGACAGAATACAGGGCTATTCAGCACCTCAATCATGCCCAAGCACACACAATGCAGACATACTGACAATTCAAAAGAAAACAGATGAATTGTATATATACATGTGCAGGTCAAAGCCATGGCTGTTCATATAATAACAAAACGCTAAAGTATAATGCAGAGTTAGCAGGCAGTGCCTGAAATAATGAGGCCGCATGGGCCACTCACGTGATCAGCCTTGGAGACCTGAGAAGCAGAGGGAGAGAAGGGCGGGCCGGCGCGGTGCGCGCGACGTGCCCGGCCCCGCCCCCCGTCTATGACGACAAGGCCGCTCCTGGCCAGTGGCCGGGCTCCGCAGTGGCGCTGCACGAAACCGTACCTGAGGGGAAGAAGCTCCCCCGCCGAATGTCATAACGGCCGGCGCTGCGGCACAGCCAGCGCCGGCTGATACTGTTTAAAGAAAAAAAGCACCTAGTGAACACACGCACAGCTGAGACAAAAACACGTTAGTTTAAATGGAAGATGCGCCCAGTGAACACACTCACCCGCACACACACACACAGCTGAACAAACACACGTTAAGAGAGAAGGGGACCCTACGCTGCCCCCCCCCACCCTCTAAGGAGCAAGGGCCATCCAGGAGAGAGGGATTCCACACTGGAAGGTGGAAAGGGCAAGGGACGAGGCTTCCCTAACCGGGATCACGAGCCCGGCAAAACCGCCTACCCCTTAGTATGGGGTCTCACGGTGGAGCGTAGCTCCTAAGCACCATTAGGTGCTGTCTACCCTTGCCCGGACCAGCAGCCTAAGCTGGGAGGCAAGGTGAATACTAAGACATAGGGTTCAGGCAGAAATAGACTAACACACAGGCCGGGAGTTACCCCGGCTACCTGCAAGGAGGAGACATCTTCTGATTTGCTTGCCGTCTGCAGAGATGAAAGACTGGGGAATGAGTGGGAGGTACCAGATATTTATGGACCGGGAGGGGCTCACTTTTTTTCATGACATCTCTGCAAGATCGCCCTCTACAGGTCGGTATAACCCAAGTGTAATGACTATCTGAAGCGGGGTGTGTGACATACTTAGAATAACCACCTTATCCTGGTGTCTCTCAAAGTAAGGGGCCTGAATATACAGAGCCGCCAACTCGGAGACACGCCGAACAGAGGTAATAGCCACCAAAAAGGTAACCTTTTGAGTGAACATAGAAAGTGCAACATCCTGCACCGGCTCAAAAGAAGGCCCCTGGAGGGCCGACAGAACCAAATTCAAATCCCAAACAGGCACCAAAAGCTTTCCAGAGGGCCGCACATGAGTGACCCCCTGGAAAAAGGTCTTAACCAGAATATGCAGAGCAAAAGACCCTTGAAAGAAGACCGCCAGGGCAGAGACCTGCCCTTTCAAGGTACTAAGCTGGAACCCCAGGTCCAGAACGTGTTGAAGCAACTCCAAGATCCTAGGAATCGAAAAACACCCTGCAAGATAAGGCCCTAGCCTCACACCAGTCAATATAGGACCTCCAAGTCCTGTAGTATATGTCAGAGGAAGATCTCTTCCTAGCTCTAACAAGAGTCTGAATCACAGCCTCAGACAAACCTTCCTCCCTTAAAGATGGAGATTTCAGCAGCCGCGTTTGTAAATTGGGGTAACGTAGTGGACCTTGAGAGATCAGATCCGGAAACAGGGGCAGCCTGTACTAATCTACCGCCAGCCTTACAATGTCTGCGGACCAGACCTGTCTTGGCCCCCTTGGGGCCACCAGGATTGCTGGCGCACCCTCTAGAACCAGCTTGCGCACCACCGTGCCTACCATGGAGAAGGGGGAAAACAGGTACAGGAACCCCAGATCCCTCCAGGCAAGAGACATGGCTTCCACTGCCAGGTCCAGAGGATCCTGAGACAGAGACACAAACTTCGGGAGCTTGTGATTGTGACGTGAGGCAAAGAGATCCACCTCCGGAAACCCCCACTTGTGACAGAGGGACCGGAATACTTTGTGGTTCAGAGACCATTCCCCTCGGCAAGAGGATCCCCTGCTCCGCCTCCGTGTTTTCCACTCCTGGAATGTACACTGCTGAGATGCATGGAACATTGCTCTCCGCCCATGCAAGAATCAGAGAAACTTCCCTGAGGGCACTCCTGCTGCGAGTCCCTCCTTGGAGATCGATGTAAGCTACCGCAGTTCGATTGTCTGATCGAACCTGAACGCGCCGAGCGCCCCCCCCCCCCCTCCTCTTCAAGCACCTGAGGGGAAGAAGCTCCCCCACCGTCAATGGCTGCAGCATGCGGCCAGCGCACAGCCAACAATAACTGGCCAGTTATAAAGTACACACTGAAAACACGCACACACACACATACACGAATAAAGAGAATTATGGGTAGAGATAGTGCCCGTCCGCCCCCCCCCCCCCCCCCCCGAGTCGGGGAACAGGGGGACCCGGAAGGGGGGGAATCCCACACCACAGCAGAGGAAGGGATGAGCAAGGGACGGGCATCCCAAACCGGGATCACCAACCCGGATACCGCCTACCCCTTAGTATGGGGCCTCACGGGGGAGCATGGCTCCCTGTATACACCACAAGGTGTTGCCTACCATTGCCCAGACCGACAGCCAATGGCTGGGAGGCATAATAAGGGTTTAAATAACAAGGTCCGGGCAGCAATAGAAAAAAAAATTGGCCGGGAGTAACCCGGCTACCTGCAAGGAGGAGACACTGGGATTACTGGGGAATGTGTGGGAGGTCCCAGGTATTTATGTAACCGGGAGGGGCTTCCTCCACTTCCTCCATCTATTGCCACTGTTGTGCGTAGCAATACCACTGTTGTGTGTGGCAATACCGTCATTGCCACAACTGTGCAATAACTGTTTACAGACATCTTACAGAGATGGGCAGCAAAAAAAAAAAAAAAAGGGTTCCAGGGTGACTTGAAAAGCGAAAATATCCAGTTCTACACACTAAGAAGGGAGTATAAACAGTGGTTTTGGCCAAATGTATTTTGCAAGTTCATAGGGTTTTGGTCCGCTTTAGATTTTTTTTTTTTTTACTCCTTTTCGGCTTGAAGCATTTACTGTGGCTAACTTTACTTTAAATAAGCAATGGACATTCTATGTGTAAATACATTGTCTAATGCTTCAGGTGACGCGCACACACACACACACACACACACACACACACACACACACACTATTTTACCTCTTCTCCACCACTTCCAATGTTAAATGCAGCAATTCTCGCTTTGTCTTTTCTCGTCTCTTAATCATTTCCAGAATAGTTATGGCTCGGCTAAACTCCCTTCTTAGCTTCAACATTTTCTCATAAGATGCTTCGTCATTCTTGCGATTCTGTAGAAAGCCCAGAAAAAAAACAATTCTGTGAAATACTCACCTGTAGAATTGGTATTATAAGTATACAGTACGTCCTGCTCCAGATAGATTACTTACACTTGGGTTATCCTCCGCCAGATGGCGCTGCACTGCAGAGACATGTAAAACAGGCTCCTCCCGGCCCCTCAAATACCCGGGGACCTCCCACAAATCCCCAGCATTGAAAAGCGGTGAAAAAGAAGCCGGGGGAATTTAACAACCAAAAACTGGTAACTATAACGATTACAAATCACCATACAAAGGATCCAGAATAATGCAAAAAAAAAAAAAAAAAACAGGGTGGGGTGGAGCAGGACGTACTGTATACTTATAATACCAATTCTACAGGTGAGTATTTCACAGAATTGTATTATTCTTAGTATACAGTACGTCCTGCTCCAGATAGATTACTTACACTTGGGACATCCAATAGCAGTGTCCATAAAGTAGGGTGGGATCCCCAATAAAAAAGGTAACAGCAGACAGTTTAAACCACTGCCGCCTGCAAAACCTCGCGGCCAAAAACAGCATCAGCTGGGGCCTTAACATCAACCTTGTAAAACTTTGAAAAGGTATGAACAGAAGACCAAGTAGCGGCCTTGCAAACTTGTTCAACAGAAGCCTGGTACTGGAAGGCCCAAGGGGCACCAATAGCACGAGTAGAAAGAGCAAGAAGGCGAAGGGAGGATTCTTCCCCTTAGCAGAGTAGGCCTGAATCACAGCCTGACGAATCCACTTGCTGATAGAAGACTTGGCAGGAGCCAAAAAAAAACCCTTCCTAGGACCAGAAGGGTCCACAAAGAGCATCAGTGTTCCTGAAACGTGCAGTAGCCACCAGATAGTACTTCAGACACCTAACCACATCCAAAGAGTGCAAAACTCTCTCCTTAGCATTGCTAGGGTTAGGGCACAAAGAAGGAAGAACAATATCCTGATTCAAATGAAAGGCAGAAACTACCTTTAGGCAGAAAATCAGGTTTGAAACGAAACACCTTGTCCTGGTGCCGCTCAAAGTAGGGGGGCTGAATGGACAGCACCGCCAACTCAGATACACGCCTGACAGAAGTGATAGCTACCAGAAACACAACCTTGAGCGTAAGAATGGCCAAGGCAGCATCCTGCACAGATTCAAAGGGAGCACCCTGCAAGGCAGGCAAGACCGATTCCAAATCCCAAAAACAGGGACCATAGGTTGTCGTGGGGAAAGCACATGAGCAACCCCCTAAAAGCAGTCTTAATCAATGAATGCTGAACAAAAGACTTCTAAAAGAAGACAGACAGGGTAGAAACCTGACCCTTCAAAGTACTGAGTTAGAGACCGACTCCAACCCATGCAGTAAAATTCCAGAACCCTGGGAACTGAGAACACCCAACAGGGACGAGACCAAGACTCAACCAGTCAATGTAGGTACGCCATACCTTTATATCAAATGGAAGAAGTAGTCATCTTCCTAGCCTTCACCATGGACTCAACCATCGAGGTAGACAAGCCTTTCTTCATCAAGATGGAGGTTTCAGCAGTCAGGCCGCCAAGGCCAGAGATTGCAATTGGGATGGCATAAGGGGTCCTAAGTGAGCAGATCTAGCACTCCAGGCAAAAAGCACTGATCTACTGCCATCTGCACCACGTCTGCGAACCACACTCTTCTTGGCCACCTGAGGCCACCAGAACCACTGGCACCCCTTCCAAAGCAATCTTGCGCAGAACCCTGCCTAGCAGGGGGAATGTAGAAAAGACATACAGAAACTGAATGTCCTGCCATGACATTACTAAGGCATCCATGGGCACGGGCAGAGGATCCTGGGACAGGGAGACAAAGGCCGGGAGCTTGTGACGGAACGCAAACAGATCCACATCAGGTTGGCCCCAACGGTGATACAGAGATTGTAACACCCTGTTCCAGAGGGACCCCCCCCCCCCCGGAATGTTTACCGCTGAAATGCAAGGAACATTGGCCTCCACCCAGATCAGAATCAGAGACACTTCCTGGAAGACCCTCTTGCTCCGGGTCCCTCCCTGATGATTGAAGTAGGCAACTGCCATCAGAGTGACCATGCGCCCCTGAGCAGGCAGGCCCTGAAAATGAGTAGTAAAACGAACCAAAACTAACCTGATCGCTCACAGCTTCAAGACATTGATAGGTGAATAGGCCTCCTAAGGGCCCCACCTCCCCTGGAACCACAGGGACCTCCAGAAGAATCCCCCCAACCTGATAGACTGGCATCCGTGGTGACAGTCTCCCAGGAAGGAGCAAGAAGGTTCCGCCCCCCAATAGGTTCCTTGAGTCCATACACTACAAGAGGGACCTCCTCACCAGGGGGGAAGACACCCAGACCCTGTCCAGGGATGCTGGGTCCTTGTCCCATACAGACAATAGGAGAAGTTGCAGAAGCCCCAAGAGGGACTGAGCACAAGGGGCCGCTTCGAAGCACGCCACCATCAGGCCCACCAGCTGCATCCCCTGCCTGGTGATGGGACGGGGACAGCTAGGAGGAACTGAACTTGTGCAAGCAGATTGTCCACCTTCTGCTGAGGAAGGAAGATCCTTGCCTGAACTGTGTCCAGATTCATTCCTAGGAATGAAGTTACCAAGGAAGGGGACAGTGAGGACTTGGGGTGGCTGATCACCCATCCAGATGACTCCAGAATGGACATCACCAGCTGAGTATCCAACTTTGCCAGATGTAGAGGCTGGGAAGTGATGAGGACGTCCAGGTAGTGCAGCACGCGGACGCCCCTTGGCCTCATAAGAGACATCACCCCTGCCAGCACCTTGGTGAGCACTCTGGGAGCTGAAGAGAGGCCAGATGGCAAGGCCACAAATTGGCAGTGTTGATCTTCCAACGTGGATCTAAGGAATCTTGGTGTCCTGAAAACACAAGGATGTGAAAGTAAGCATCTTTGATATCCACAAACGGCATGAAGCCCCCGGGTCGCAAGGAGCAGACGGCCGAGCGCAGAGTTTCCATGAGGAAAGCGCCTGTACTTGACAATTTGCTGAAGATCTGTACATCCAGAATGGGCCAGACTGACCCATCTTTTTTGGGATATGTGAAAAGGTTGGTGTAGGGTCCCTTGCCTCTGTCTGTTAAGGGAAATCTGCAAATGAACCCCAGACCCAGCAGACCGTGCACGGCCTGCACCAGCATCTGGGCAGAAGCAGGGACCAGGAGCACCCGGGACCAGATAACCTTAGGGGAGGGCGCACAGCAAACACCATCTTGTAGCCGGAGGACACTACCTCCTAAATCCACCGGTCTGAGGTGTGATGCCTCCAGACTTAAGCAAGGTGCCGCAGCCGTCCCCTCACCCAGGCGGGTGAGGGCGCCCCATCATGCTTGAGGGGACTTGGGAGAGGATTTGGTAATAGCCCCCCCAGAGGAGCCAGGGTGTTGTCTTCTGCTCCTGGGACAGGGAGCTGCGCGAGCCCCCGCGAAGGACACCCCTGGTTCCTGTTTAACACCATGGTGGGGGGTGGAAGGGGGGCCCTGGCCCCGAAGCGGCCGAGACAGACGTCTGCGCTGGGGTAACTTACCTCTCCTACCAAACAGGTCTAGAGGGGCCCCAAACAGACGTAGCCCCTTAAAGGGGAGCCCAGTAAGGGCCTTCTTGGCAGCATTGTCAGCACCCCACTGTGGCAGCCAGACCAAGCGACGTATAGCCACCACGAGGGCAGAAGTTCTTGCACACATTCTGATGGTGTCATCCAATGCTACTAGAACAAAATTTAGAAACGCATCACAACTGGAGAGTGCATTAAACACCTCACAAGGGAGATCATCAGAGGCACTATCAAGCATATTTCTGATGAGGGTTCTAGTGGCCACAGCAGTAATGGCAGAGGCACAGACCGGGCGCAGCGCCGTCCCCGCACATGCAAAGGCGTGGGAGGCCAGCAGGTCAATGCGCCGGTCCTCAGCATCACGCAGGGTAGGAGAATCAGGGGGATGTATGACAGGGGTGTTAGATAGCCCAATTATCGGGACATCCACCTCGGGGGGGAATGACCAACATTTAACCACCTCAGGTGGAAAAGGATACTTCCTATCCCAATCCCTTGGAGCCCCGGGAAGTTTACTGGGGCACTCCCATTCCTTGAGCACAAGGGAATGGAAATTCGTGATGTTGCTGTATGGAAGCGCTCCCCTCTTTGCCTGGGAGCCTCACCAGGGAGAGAGATAGATTATTGACCCAGATCTTTGAGGTTCTGTCTGTCAGTGTCATCCGGGGCCCAGGGGTCAGAGCCAGAATCGTCATGACCCCTTGGTCTCTCATCAGATGAGCCTGAGTCAGAAAAGAGCTCTCCATCAGAAGGGGTATAGCCACACAGATTCATAAACTCCTGAGATCCCATAGGGAAAACAGTATCATAAGGCGTCAGGTGCCGCTTTTACCAGGGCCCTTACGCGCTAAGGACCTCGCAATCTGTTCAGCAGTAGGTAGTCTAGAAGACACATCAGGCTGAGAATCCCCACTTGTATGCAACTCAGCAGGAGTGAGATTTAAGCTTGGGGGAGAAGGTGAAGTGAAACGAGGTGTAGCCACTGGCAGGCCAGATTGCAAAGCCAGCGCTTGCTCAGCACAGGGTACGCAGACCCATGCCTTGTCAGCATCAGCATGAGGTTGTCGACACGCCATACACCGCCGGTCTTGTCCCAAAGGGACCCCGGACACATTATCCTTAGATGCCTCCATATGGTGATTATTAGGCACAATATGCCAGTAGGGATTGACGCTATAAAGCAACCCTGGATGCCCCAATGACCCGCTAGGGAAGTGGGAGTCATTTTACAAGGCCCGACTATCAATTACACCGGGCGGGAGAAGCCAATGGATTCACCTCTGAAAGACACAATGAGAAGGAGGGTGTTATGGACCACAGTAAGTAAGAACGTCATCACGCGAGCAGACAACATGGCGCCGAGTACCTCGAAGGGCGGGCCAGAGCGAGCCGTGACGCGGGGCATGCCATGCCATGCCAGGCCCCGCCCCCCTGAAGAGCACGAAGTCCAACCGACAAGCAGCCAATGAGGACGCAGAAGCGTCTGAGGTAACACCGCCGGAACATCCAATTGAAGGAAAAGGCGTGTGTAAAAAGACAAGTCAGCGCGGCGGTTGACACCACATATACTAGTCCAAGCAGACATTACAAAGGCCATATGCACGTAATCACAATACACTGACGTCCACCCCCCCCCCCCCCCCCGTCTTTTCCCCCCGAAGGCTACAGGGAGAATGAGGGAGGATGGCGGCCCTTTGTACAGGGCCCACCGCTACTGGGGCATGGGACAATAATGCGGGACATCCCATAAAGGCTCACCATCAGCCTATACCGCCTACCCTTTGGTGGGGTACTGCGGTGGAGCAGGGCTCCTTAAGCACACATGGTGCCGCCTACCTTCACCCGACCAGCGCAGCCCAGGCTGGGAGGCACATCACACGAAGGACGGGTGGGAATAGTCCAACAGGGCTGCAGGCTTTAATAGCCCCGCTCACCTGCGACAGAGTGATAATTTCATGTCTTCGCAGTAAGCACTGCAGAGAAATCTGGGGATTTGTGGGAGGTCCCCGGGTATTTGAGGGGCCGGGAGAAGCCTGTTTTACATGTCTCTGCAGTGCAGCGCCATCTGGCGGAGGATAACCCAAGTGTAAGTAATCTATCTGGAGCAGGACGTACTGTATACTAAGAATAACGTATTTACATGTGTACAACCCAGAACCAATATGCACAAAAGTCTCACACAAACCTTTAGAGGAACATGCATTTCATGTCCTTTTGAAACAGTGGCGTAGAATGCCCCACTGTGTCAAAAGGACATGGAACCACCAATATAACAAGCCACATTCCAACAGCGAATGCGCAGGCCACAGTCCCTTTATATCTTTAGCTAGATGAGTAACAAGTATCTACGACAGGCATTTGTGAATTGGGATGCCCTGTCTGAGAGGAAGAAGACCGAGGAGAGTGAATATCCGATGCAGCGTTTAGACCATTTAGTATAGGTTAATGATGCATATTCAGTCACTCCTTAAAGTGGACCAAAAGTCTCCAGGTACTTAGACATGACCCAAAGAATATACATCTACAAAATAAAACAGCTCAGGATTGGGCTATTTACATGCCTGGCTTACTGGCTTCATGTTGGTTTTAAATGCTCTACCCATGTTGCCTCTGCTCTGCATTCCTGGCAGTTGCAAGCAATGAACCTAGAGTTGATTTAGAGCAACCCTACCCCTACATAACTCCCCCCACACACGAATGCAATACTGCTGGGAGGATTAAAGAGGCCAAGCATTTTGCAACACTCCACCAAACCTTCTCTCTCCCTGTGCCAATCCTAATTTGGGCAGCAGCAAACATCAACTCAATGGGAAAAAGCTAAAGCTGGCACCTTAAGTGACAGGTCAGTCACAGAATTGCATGCAGCAGTATGGCTGTACTGGTCTGTCACTCATGTTAATTGCTGCCATGCAGAATGCACCCCCTCCCCTGGCATCAGGGAAGTATTTTATTATTTTAAAACCTAAATTGGGCTTAGTACAGGGGGAAGGTTACAAAAAGTTTGGACATCCTCGAAGTTAGAAAATGTTGCTAAAAGCCAAGTCCTTATGTGCCAAGAATAGTCATAAACATCCACTATACCAAGAGTCTTTCTGCAAAAAGCCAGATTTTGATATACAGGCAGAGGTACATCATTGTTACACCATTGTGTCGGGCTACATTTGCCACCGTTCTAAGCCATTTTTAAATTGAAGCAGAAATGGCCAATATATCAGGGTTTACATGTTCAGCCAATGACATTCTCTTTTTTCATTCCATTCCCCAATCAGCTCAGTAGATTGCTGGTCCCTCCCTCCTCCACCTCCAGAATCATCACATTGCTGCCAGCGCAGAGTGCCGATTATTATGCAGCATCACAGATCCAAGGGCCATGCCCACTTTTTTTTTTTTAAAGAAAAAGCATAAGCTGAACCTGTAAACCACGATATCTTGTCAATTTCTTCTTCAATTTAAAAAGGGAAAAAAGTTTAGGACAGAGCCAAATGTAGCCAGATGCAATGATGTAACAACTACCTTAGCCTGCAGTAGCACTTTAATTTTGTTTTTCTCCTCAACAATTTACTTTGATTACAAATCTAGGAAAAAATGACACCATTGAGAGTCCTGCACACCTAAAGGCAACTGTCCTAATTCAGTTTTATCCACCTTCTGTTGTGCTGCATGTAAACTAAGCACCAGTTACACAACCTACGCTCTAAGGGCGGTTATTAGACTAGAAATAATACTATTATAAAAGTTTGCTTACCAGACAACCAGAGTGCTTCATTTGCAATCACTATTATCAGCATAACAAGAAAGTGAGAGGTGTACCTTTCGAGTCTGCATCTTCTCCGTTCTCCTCCGGAATGCAACATAGGGATCGTTGTTCGTGGACCCATCACGTTTCTCTTGTTTGATCTGAGGAATAAGCGAGGGCCCCCTGCAGTTTTTCCGTTTCCTTACCCAGTAGTCATACACAGATTTGATAAGGTAATCATCCTCGTTTAGCAGCAATTTGGCTTCCTGAAGAGTGACAAGCTGCAATGTACCAGATCAGAGGGTGCAAGTGTCACTATAAACTGCCAGCAACAAACTCATTGCAGTGTGAGAAAAACGTCATAAAAGGGGAAATCACACATACACTACAGTCACTTCCAGTGTTACTATCACATATCTATATCCATCTATATATCATATCTATAAGCGGCTGGGGACTTAGGTCGTAGCCAGATCAGGCTTCCTGGTCTGCTGGATCACATGTAGCAGTCTAATAAAAAAATTTCAAACTAATTATTGGCTGGCATATGAAGAAAAGATTAGCTGGTGACATTAGACATTGCCATAGGGTCCCCATCACTGCACACCAGTGCACACACACAAAAAAAAAAAAAAAAAAAAAGAAAAGCAATTCTGTGAGTAGTCACCTGCAGAATTGTTTTTGTTCTTGCATGGCACGGACCACTTCGGTATTCATAACAGCTGTGGCTTGTCCCAGCTCCCTATAAAAACAGGCTTAACCATAGAGTTCCCCAGGGTACACAAGCAGTGAGACACGTAGCAGGGAGAGAATAAGTAAAAAATGTGAAAAAGGTAAAAGACCCCAATTGACTTGGAACAACGATTGCCATAAAGAGGCAACCAAGAACAAGGATAAGGGTGGGGCGAAGAGGGCCGTGCCATGCAAGAACAAAAACAATTCTACAGGTGAGTACTCACAGAATTGCTTTTTTCTTTATTGCATGGCACGGCCCGCTTCGGTATTCATAACAGTTGGGACATCCAAAAGCAGTGTCCAGAGTAGGATGGGATTCCCAAAGATAAACGGCCAGTAGTTCAAGTCACTACCGCCTGAAGCACCTTGCGGCCAAAAGCAGCATCCACTGAGGCCTTAACATTAACCTTGTAAGACTTAGAAAAATACAATTCTGTGATTACTCACCTGTGGAATTGTTATTATGATTATACAGTAAGTCCTGCTCCAGATAAGAATCATTACACTTGGGTATTACTCCGCCAGATGGCGCTGAACTGCAGAGACCGCGAAATTGACTCCCCCCGGCCCCTCAAATACCCGGGACCACCCACAAATCCCCAGCATTGAAAAGCAGGTAACGAGAAGCCGGGAGAATTAAAACAAAAATCAACAAATCAACTAGTAACTATAAAACAATGATAACAATCACCACACAGGGGATCC
The DNA here is from genome assembly GCA_027917425.1 of Gastrophryne carolinensis. Classification (NCBI taxonomy): domain Eukaryota; kingdom Metazoa; phylum Chordata; class Amphibia; order Anura; family Microhylidae; genus Gastrophryne; species Gastrophryne carolinensis. The sequence continues at coordinate 204,980,544 of CM051240.1, read as the reverse complement.
AAGGATAATGCAAACCAAGGGTGGGGTGGAGCAGGGCGTACTGTATACTAATAAAAATCCTACAGGTGTGTAATCACAGAATTTTATTATTCTTAGTATACAGTATGTCTTGCTCCAGATAAGAATCATTACAAGTGGGACATCCAATAGCAGTGTCCATAAAGTAGGGTGGGATACCCAAAGGTAACAACAGACAGGTCAGACCACTGTCGCCTGCGGAACCTTGCAGCCAAAAGCAGCATCAGCTGAGGCCCTAACATCAACCTCGTAAAACTTTGAAACTCTCAAAGTAGGGGGGCTGGACGGAAAGCGCCGCCAACTCAGAAACACGCCTAACAGATGTGATAGCCACCAGAAAGACAACCATGAGAGTAAGAATGGCCAGGGCAGCCTCCTGCACAGGTTCAAATGGAGCACCCTGCAAGGCAGACAAGACCAAGTTCAAATCCCAGGCAACAGGCAACATAGGCTTACATGAGGGAGGCACATGAGTAACCCCCTGGAAAAAAGTCCTGATCAGAGAATGTTGGGCAAAGGACCTTTGGAAGAAAACAGCCAGGGCAGAGACATGACCTTTCAGAGTACTGAGTTGGAGCCCCACCTCCAACCCATGCTGCAGAAACTCCAGCATCCTAGCAATAGAGAACACACGAGACCTAGACTCACACCAGTCAATGTAGGCACGCCAAACCCTATAGTAAATGGAAGAAGACGACTTCTTTCTAGCCTTTATCATGGTATCAACAACAGAGGCAGACAGCCCCTTCTCCATCAAGATGGAGGTTTCAGTAGCCAGGCTGTCAAAGCCAGAGTTTGTAAATTGGGATGGCGTAAGTGACCCTGAGTGAGCAGATCTGGCACCCTGGGAAGAGCGTACTGATCTACTGCCAGCTGCACCCACGTCTGCAAACCACACTCTTCTTGGCCATCTGGGAGCCACCAGGATAGCTGGCACCCCCTCCTGAGCCATCTTGCGCAGAACCATGCCCAACAGGGAGAATGGGGGAAAGACATACAGGAGCTGAAAGTCCTGCCATGACATTGCTAGAGCATATGTGGCCAAGGCCAGAGGGTCCTGGGACAGGGAGACAAAGGCCAGGAGCTTGTGATTGTGACGGGATGCAAACAGATCCACATCTGGATGGCCCCAACGGTGACAGAGAGAGTGAAAGAGGTCTCCTTGCTCAGAGAGTCTGCCTGCAGATTCTCCACCCCCGGAATGTACACAGCAGATATGCAGGGAACATTGGCCTCCGCCGAGGACAGGATCAGAGACACTTCCTTGAGGGCCCCCTTGCTCCGGGTCCCTCCCTGATGATTGATGTAGGCAACCGCTGTCTGGTTGTCCGAGCGTACCTGAACAGGCCGGCCCCGGAGGTGTTGGGTCGAGCAGAGCCACCACCCCTGCCAGCACCTTGGTGAACACTCTGGGAGCTTTAGTGAGACAGAAGGGCAATGCCACAAATTGGTAGTGCTGATCCTCCAGAGCCAACCTGAGGAATCTTTGATGACCTGGAAAAACAGGAAAATGAAGGTAAGCAAACTTGATGTCCACAGAGGTCATAAAGTCCCCTGGACGCAGGGAACTGATAGAGCGCAAAGTTTCCATGCGAAAGCGCCTGCACCTGACAAATTTGTTGAGGACCTTCAAGTCCAGGATGTGCCTGACTGACCCATCTCTTTTGGGCACGGTGAAAAGGTTGGAATAGAACCCCTTGCCCCTTTCTCGTAAGGGGACCTGACAGATGACCCCCAGCTCCAGAAGGCTTTGCACAGCCAGAATTAAAGCCCGAGCTGACATGGGGTCCTGAGACATCCGGGATCTGATGAACCTTGGGGGGGGGCAGACAGCAAACTATCTTGTAACCGGAGGACACCACCTCCTGAATCCACCGGTCTGAGACTTGAAGCCTCCAGACGTGAGCAAAATGCTGAAGCCGTCCCCCCACCCGGATGGGTGAGGGCGCCCCTTCAAGCCTGAGGGGGCTTGGGAGAAGACTTAAGCTTGGAGCCCCAGACTGATCCAGGGCATCTCCGTCCTCTGCCCCTACCCCAGAAATTTCCTCGGGCCCCAGCAAGGGAGACCCCCCCCCCCTGTCTGGATCCACGGTAGGGGGAAGAAAAGGAGCCTTGGCCCCGAAAGGGCCGAGACTGCCTCTTGCGCTGGGGTAAACTGCCTCCCTTAGCAAACAGGTCCAGGCGGTCCCCAAACAGGCGTAGTCCTTTGAAGGGAAAACCAGTGGGAGCCTTCTTGGCAGTGGAGTCAGCTGACCACTGGCGCCGCCAAACCGAACGGCGTATATCCACCACTAGGGCAGAGGCTCTGTCACACATCCTAATGGTATCATCCAGGGCAGAGAGGACATAAGTCACAAAAATACCATTTTGTGAGATGCTCACCTGTAAAATGGTTATTACGAGTATGTCACACCCCCCACTTCCCGATATTCATGACACTTGGGAACCCGGCCTGTAGAGGGAGATCTTGCAGAGATGACATGGAAAAAAGGAGCCCCTCCCGGTCCATAAGTACTGGGTTCCTCCCACTATTCCTCAGTCATTTTAAACAGCAGTGAAGAACCAGGAAGAGGCAATTATATTCAATAATTGTAAAATTATATGAGAATAATAATACCAAATAAAGGATCCCTTAGAACAAAAAGCCAATTATATTCAATAACTGTAAAATTATTTGAAATAATAATACCAAATAAAGGATCCCTTAGAGCAAAAAGAGCCAATTATATTCAATAATTGTAAAATTATTTGAAATAATAATAATAATCACCATATAAAGGATCCCTCGAACAAAAAAGGGCGGGGGAAGTGGGGGGTGTGACATACTCGTAATAATCATTTTACAGTTGAGTATCTCACAAAATGGTATTATTCCTAGTATGTCACACACCCCACTTCCCGATATTCATGACACTTGGGACATCCAATAGCAGTGTCTATAATGGGTGGGGATCCCAAAGGAATAATGCATAACTTAAATTACTGCAGCTTGCAGAACTTTGCGGCCAAAAACAGCATTCGCTGAGGCCCGCACATCAACCTTGTAAAACTTGCCTTTTCCTTGCAGACTTGTTCCACAGAAGCTTGGTGCTGAAAAGCCCAAGAGGCTCCAATAGCACGAGTAGAATGAGCGGTGACACGAAAAGGGGGAACCTTCCCCTTCGCCAAATAGGCCCCAATGATAGCCTGGCGTATCCACTTACTAAGGGAAGATTTGGCAGGAGCAGAACCCTTCTTGGGCCCAGAAGGCACAACAAAAAAGGCATCCGTCTAGCGGAAGGCCGAGGTAGTAACTAAATAATACTTAACACAACGAACTACATCCAAAGAATGTAAGACCCTTTCCTTGTCGTTACTAGGTTTAGGACACAAGGAAGGAAGAACTATATCCTGATTTAGGTGGAAAGCAGACACCACCTTAGGAAGGAAATCCGGTTTAAAACGGAAAACAACCTTAAACCGGACCTTCACCATGATTTAATGAAAAGCCCAAACTCTTAAAAAACAATTCCTCAGCATCTAAAATTAATATATTTTACATGTTTAGTCACTAATTTATTATACTTTCCCCCACTGGGCTGCAACTCTGTTCGGGAATTTAGGATACGGGCGCCGCCATCTTGACTCAGAAGCATCACACTTACTGAGGAGAGGAGAGTGGGATAAGGTACAGGGGGGCGGGTTATAGCTGTGCTTTGCTCAGACAGAGCAGAGCTGGGGTCAGGGAAAGGTCAGCAGTCCCAGAATGCAGAGCAGCACAGTCACTTCCTGTTTGCAGGCACTTCCTGTTTGCAGGCTGCCTGCAAAAATGGCAGCTTCCATAAGCCGCCATCTTGGATGTTTAAAGGCTTATAAAATGCAGTAGATGCAGGTAGGATGATTTTTAATGTGAGCAATCTGTATGTACAGGGTGTGGGAAACATATAAGATAGACTCTTATTTAGAGTGAAGGTCCGCTTTAACTTGATGCCTCTCAAAATAAGGGGCTTGAATAGACAAAGCCGCCAGCTCAGAAACTCTGCGGACAGAAGGTTGCCTTTTTGGTTGCTATTACTTGTGAGTAAGAATAGGAAGAGGAATATCCTGCAATGGCTCAAAGGGAGCAGCTTGCATAGCCGAAAGCACCAAATTAAGATCCCAAACAGGAAGTAAAGGCTTTCTGGGAGGCCGCACATTTGCGACTCCTTGGAAAAAGGTCTTAACCAAAGGATGAAGAGCAAACGATCTTTGAAAGAAAATTGCCAAGGCAGAGACTTGCCCTTTCAAAGTACTAATCTGTAGTCCCATATCCAGACCTCGTAGCAGATATTCCAGAATTCTAGGAATAGAAAATACTCTACAGGGCAAAGCCCTGGATTCACACCAATCAATATAGGACCTCCAAGTCCTGTAATAAATGACAGAGGAAGACTTCTTCCTAGCTCTAATAAGAGTCTGAATAACCACATCAGAAAGACCTTCTTCTTTCAAGATGGAGACTTCAGCAGCCATGCCGTCAAAGCCAGCGTTTGTAAATTGGGGTAACAAAGTTGACCCTGAGTGATGAGATCTGGAAGAAGAGGCAGATGGACACGATCCACTGCCAGCCTTACGACGTCTGCGTACCACAGACGTCTTGGCCACCTTGGCGCCACCAGAATTGCTGGCACCTCCTCCAGTGCTAGCTTGCGCACCACTTTGCTGATCATGGAGAATGGGGGAAACAGATATAGGAACCACAGATCCTTCCAAGCCAGAGACATGGCATCCGCTGCCACTGCCAGAGGATCCTGGGATAGAGACAAAAGCTGGCAGCTTGTGACGAGAAGCAAACAGGTCCAACCATGGAGTCCCCCACTTGTGACAGAGGAACTGAAAGACTCTTGGATTGAGAGACCATTCTCCCTGGCGAGAACATCCCCTGCTCAGGGAGTCTGCCTCCACATTCTCTATCCCCGGAATGTAAACTGCTGATATGCAGGGAACATTGATCTCTGCCCACTGAAGGATCAGAGACACTTCCCGGAGGGCACCCCAACTGCGAGTCCCTTCCTGGTGATTGATGTATGCAACAGCTGTTCGGTTGTCTGACCAAATCTGAACTGGCAGACCCTGTAAGAAATGGGTCAGTCGAAGTAGAACAAGACGTATGGCCCGAAGCTCTAATACATTGATTGGAGAATGAGCCTCCTGAGGCCCCCACAATCCTTGGAACTGATGCTTCTTCCAGAAGCCCCCCCAGCCCACCAGGCTGGCATCTGTGGTAACCAGTTCCCAGCGCGGACCTTCTGGAGGTTGTGCGATATTTACCACCACTGAAGGGACTGCAAAACGTGGGGAGACAATAGACAAGTCTGATTCAATGATAGTGGGTACCTGTCCCTCTTTGCCAAGAGGAAGAGCTGAAGCGTCCTTATGTGAAACTGGGCAAACGGGACTGCCTCGAATGCAGCTACCATCAATCCCACTAGTCTCATCCCTAGACAAATAGACTGACGAGGGTTTGACAAGAATAGACGAATCAAGTCCTGAATCAGAACCATTCCAGAATCAGGCCCAGGAAGGGAATTTCCCTGGACGGACAGAGAGAGAGAAGATTTGGGGTAACTTATTACCCATCCGAACCTCTCTAGCGTAGAGACCACCGTCCTGGTGCCAACTCTGATTGTTCGAGGGAGGAGGCCGCGATAAGAAGATCATCCAGAAAAGGCACAATGCGGATGCCCTGGACCCTGAATATAGCCATCACTCCTGCCAGCATCTTGGTAAAGACTCTTGGGGCCGAGATAAGGCCGAATGGCAGGGCCACAAATTGATAATGCTGGTCTTCTATCGAGAACCTGAGAAATCTCTGGTGACCCGGAAAATAGTAATGTGCAAATAAGCATCCTTGATGTCTATGGATGTCATGAAGTCCCCCTGACGGAGAGCATCGATCGTTGATCGTAGAGACTCCATGCGGAATTTTCTGAAACTGATAAATTGATTGAGTCTCCTTAGGTTTAGGATAGGCCGAACAGAGCCGTCCTTTTTGGGTACCGTGAATAGGTTGGAGTAAAACCCTAAACCCCTTTCCGCTGGAGGCACTAGACCGATAACAGCCCTGTTTAACAGATTCGCTACTGCTGCCCGCAGTCCCTGCGCAATTGCCGGATCTGACGGCATACGGGACATGAAAAATCTGGGAGGAGGCCGGGACTCGAATTCCAGTTTGTAACCGGAAGAGACTACTTCCAGAACCCAATTGTCTGATATCTCCTGAACCCAGACCTGGAAGAAGAACCGCAGCCGTCCCTCCACCCATAAGGATGAGGGCGTCCCCTCATTGTTGAGCAGGCTTAGTGGCAGATTTGGCTTTGGACCCCCAATTCTGACTTGGACGGCCACGTCCCTTTCCTCTATTCCATGCATTCCCTCTAGGGGCTGAAAAGGCCGATCCTCTACCGGATCTAGACCCCCGAAAGGAAGGGTTAAAAGAGGCCATTCCACGAAAGGAACGACGTTTCTTACACTGAGTTAATTTACCTCCTTTAGTGACAGAATCCAATTTTTCTCCAAAGAGGCGCAATCCCACAAAAGGGAGCGCTGTAAGCGATTACTTGGCTACAATATCAGCTGCCCACTGCCGCAACCATACTGACCGCCGGATGGCGTCTAACAAGGCAGAGGTTCTGCTGCACATGAGCAGAGTATCATTTAAGGCAGAAAGTACAAAAGATGCAAACATCTCACATCGCTTAAGAGCGGCGTACTCATCAGAGGCCGGATCAAGCCCTGAGTAATTCGTTAGGTCTCTCACAACAGACCTAATAGCCACTGTCATGAGTGCCGAAGCACCAACAGGCAGCAAGGCCGAGCCCACACTGGAAAAAGCGTGGCACGCCATTTGATCAATATGCTTATCCTCTCCATCTTTAAGTGTAGTGGAGTCAGGAGAATGTAACACAGAAGAATTGGATACATTAAGCACAGGGGCATCCACCCATGAGCAGAGTATCTTTTAAAAATCCAGTCTCTCTATAAATTAATTAAATATTAATGCATAGATGGCCATTGTATGCTTGCACACACATAGGAATTTGTCCTCCGCATTTAACCCATCCGTGCAGTGAGTGTACACATGCCCAGAGCGGTGGGCACAGGTGGTGATGACCAACGCTTAACAGTATCAGCTGGGAAGGGATGTTTCTTGTCCCAGCCCAAGGGAATGCCAGGAAGCCGCGCAGGCTTCTCCCATTCTTTAAGAATAATTTCATCAAAATGCTTTTGATTTGGAAAATCTAAACGTGGTTTAGAGACTCCAAAGAATTCCCCTTTTTGAGGAGGGACTACTTCAGGAGGAGTAATAACCAAAACCTCAAATAACTGAGCACGAGCTTTTGGGGTATCCACAACACTTCACCCTGCTCAATCTCAGTACCAACAAATTGCTGTTCATCAGAAACATCTGATTCCTCATAATAATTCTACTTCTTCTAACTGAGAAGGATCAGACCAATCAAGCAATTCACAATTGTCTGACTCCCTTGCCGGAGCGGCATGAGTCAAGTGCTTTCTTTTAGCTGAGGCCTTCTTAGGCACAGAGGTAGACATTAATCTTTCAAGATGAGCCAATCTGGCACATAAATCAGCATGCGACTCACCACCCATGACAATATCATTGGGGGTACGGACAAGACATGGCGGAGTAGGAGATTAGCCGCAGGCCCTGAAGCCTCAGCTTGCTGCATAATAGTTAATTGTGCACAAGGGACGCAAAGAATTGCGTTATCCCCCAACAAGGGATGCCCCACATCCAAAACATTGCCGAGTCTATGCAGAGAGAATTGCATGTCCGTTATCCTGGGATGCCTCCATATGGTGTTTAGTATTATACTATAATTGATTATAGTCGTCAAGTATATATGGGATTTACGCAATTGCTACCCGGGATGCCCCTTTAAATAGTCCCAAGTGGGAGGATTGAAACACAAATGGACCCCCAAATAAGGCTTAAGGGCTTTTTTTTTTTATTATATAAGGACCAGGAGAAACCCCTTTTTAAATAAGGAGTTTCTACCTACAGAGAAAACAAAAAAACAGTCACCAAATGCACACAATATAAATAATTGACAGAGAAAAAAAACTCCCTTCAGCTCACAGCCCATGCAATAAGCTCACATCATGAGGTAAGGCCACAGGGAAGCAGGAAACAGGAAGTCAAACAGAGCAGGTGCTCTCTGAATAAAAGCATGCCTAAGCCCCGCCCACTTCCAGGATCACATGGCCAAAAATTCAAATCGGAACACAGCCAGAAAAAAAGAGCTTTAATAGGCAAGTAAAAACTGCTGTCTAGACAGAGATAGGAAAATCTAAATAAAACATTTCCTATTAAATATTATAGTAAAACATACATAATAAAAATAAAGACTTTCTTTTATATATATTTTTTTTTTGTGTGCATGGTGACAAATAAGCCCAGATAACCCCCCCCCCCCTTCCCCCCTCCTTTTTACCCAGCAGGGTTAAAGGAGAACTAAGGGGAGAGGATAGAAAAGCACCCATAAGGCACAAGGGGGATTATAAAGGGACAGGGGCATCCCATGCCGGGAACACCAACCCGGAAGCCGCCTACCCACATTTGGGTCTCACGGAGGAGTAATACTCCTGTATACACCAGAAGGTGTATGTATCTACCTTTGCCTGAACTACACAGCCAGGGCTGGGAGGCATACAATATAATCAAACAGGTTTAAAGAGTTTCAGACAGAAATAGAGAAAAAAAAGCTTGAAGGAGAGTCATCTTCTGAATGCTTCGCCGACTGCAGAAACGAAAAGACTGAGGAATAGTGGGAGGAACCCAGTACTTATGGACCGGGAGGGGCTCCTTTTTTCCATGTAATCTCTACAAGATCGCCCTCTACAGGCCGGGTTCCCAAGTGTCATGAATATCAGGACGTGCGGGGTGTGACATACTAGGAATAACCTCACAACGAGAGAGTGCATTAAACTCTTGGCTAGACACATCATCAGGAGCACCATCCAGGACACTTGGTGGCCACCGCTGTAATGTCAGAGGCACAGACCGGGCGCAGCGCCGTCCCCACACAGGCAAAGGCATGGGACGCCAGCTGATCAATACGCCGGTTCTCACTATCCCCCAGCGTAGTAGAGTCAGGGGAATCCATGACAGAGGTGTTAGATAACCCTAGGACCGGGGCATCCATCTCAGGCGGGGATGACCAACGCTTTACCACCTCAGCAGGAAAGGGATACCTCTTATCCCAACTCTTAGGTACACCAGGGAGCCTGCTGGGGCACTCCCATTCCTTGAGCACGAGATTATTAAAATGGGCTTGCTCAGGAAACTCTAAACATGGCTTAGCAGTATGAAACAATTCCCCCTGCTGCCTAGGGGCCGCAACTGGGGGAGAGATAGACAGTACCTCAAAAATCTGAGCCAACAGCCTATCAGTATCATCTGGGGCCCAGGGATCAGAACCAGAATCATCATGACCCCTGGGCCTCTCATCAGATGACTCCGAGTCAGAGAACAGCTCCCCTTCTTCCAAAGGGTATAACCAGACAGTTCCAAAAACTCATCAGCCTCCATAGGGAAAAGAGTGACATCAGGCGTCAAGTGTCGCTTTTTAGCAGAGGCCTTACGCGCCACGGTATTAGCAAGAAACTTCTCAACACTAGCCAGTCTAGCAGACACATCAGGCTGAGAATCTCCACTGGTATGCAACTCAATAGGAGTCAAATTCAAGCTTGGGGGAGTAGGTGAGGCCATACGTGGCGCAGGTCCAGCCGCTGGGAAACCAGGCTGCAGCGCAAGCACCTGCTGGGCACAAGTTATACAGACCCACACATTGTCAGAACTAGTAGGGGACACCCCACAAGCTACACACAGCTGGGCTTGTCCCGAAGGAACCCCGAGCACATTATCCTGAGACGACTCTATATGGTGATTATAGCAGCACAATAGGCCGATAGGGATTCATGCTATAAAAGCAACCCGGGATGCCCCAATAGCCCGCTAGGGAAGTGGGAGTAATTAGTACACTAGGCCTCACAAGTTTAATAACTAAATAGAGGAAGTAGGGCCGGGAGAAACCAATAGAGCTCGACCCGCCTGAAAGACATAAGCGAAGAGAACCCCATAAGCGACATGTATATTGACAGGGTAAATAAAGCCACCCGCGAGGGCACTCATGAATCGCGGTAGGTAGATGCCAGCCACGCAGCAGACGAAACCAGAGAAAAATGGCGCCCCCCCCCCCCCCCCGAAGAGCGCGAAGCAGCACACGTGACTAGCGGCCAATGAAAGCGCATCAGCGCCTGAGGTAATGCATTTTCAAATCACAACCAGTGCAACCAACTCCGAACAGAGACTGACCAAAACAAAAAGCACATAACCAAGTGAAGCACCAACGCATACACCCCCCCCCCCCCCCCCCCGAGAGCTACAAGGGAGAGCGAGGGAGGACAGCGGCCACTTAACAAAGGGCCCACCGATAGACAGGGGCAAGGGGCAATAGTGCGGGAGGGGCCTCCCATAGAGGCTCACCACATGCCTATACCGCCTACCCTTTGGTGGGGGGATTGCGGTGGAGCAGCGCTCCTAAGCACCTGACAGCGGTGCTGCCTACCATCACCCGGACCAGCGCAGCCAAGGCTGGGAGGCACATTAATAATGGAACGGGTGGGAATAGTCCAACAGGGCCGCAGGCTAATAGCCCCGCTCACCTGCGAGAAGAGAGAGCCATCTTCTTGTCCTTCACAGTCCAGACTGCAGAGAAATTCTGGGGATTTGTGGGAGGTCCCAGGTATTTTAGGGGCCGGGGGGAGCCAATTTTGCGGTCTCTGCAGTCCAGCGCCATCTGGCGGAGTAATACCCAAGTGTAATGATTCTTATCTGGAGCAGGACGTACTGTATACTAAGAATAAGTATGAACAGAAGCCCAAGTTGCGGCCTTGCAAACTTGTTCAACAGAAGCTTGGTGCTGAAAAGCCCAAGAGGCACCAATAGCACGAGTAGAATGAGCAGTAATCCTAAAGGGAGGTTCCTTTCCCTTAGCAGAATAGGCTTGTACCACCGCCTGACGGATCCACTTGCTGATAGTGGATTTAGCCGGAGGCAAACCCTTTCTAGGTCCAGAAGTGAGAACAAAAAGAGCATCAGACTTCCTGAAAGGCTCAGTGGCGACCAAATAAAACTTCAGAGCCCTAACCACATCTAGGGAATGCAGAGTCCGCTCGTTGGAATTAGCAGGATTAGGACACAAAGAAGGCAAGACAATGTCCTGATTAAGATGAAAGGCAGACACAACCTTTGGCAGAAAGTCCGGCTTGAGCCGAAACACCACCTTATCCTGATGGTTTGATGGAAAGTGCTGCAAGTTCAGAAACTCGCCTTACCAGAAAGGATACCTTAAGGGTCAGAATAGACAAGGTAGCATCACGGATAAGCTCAAAGGGAGGCCCTTGCAGTGCAGACAAAACCAGATTCAAATCCCAGACTGGTAGCAAAGGCTTACGGGGTGGACGCACATGATAAACACCATGGAAAAAAGTTTTAACCAACCGGTGATTGGTAAAAGATCTTTGGAAAAAAATTGCCAGAGCTTAAACATGGCCTTTTAGGGTACTAAGTTGAAGGCCCTGATCCAAACCATATTGCAAGAATCCCAGAATCCTGGGAATAGAAAACACCCGACAGGGAAGAGACTTGGACTCACACCAGGCAATGTAAGCATGCCAGACCCTGTAATAAATAAAGGACGAGGACTTCTTCCTAGCCCGAATCATGGAATCAACAACCGAAGCAGGCAATCCCTTTTCCATCAATATGGAGGTTTCAGCAGTCAAGTCGTTAAAGCCAGAGTTTGTAAATTGGGTTTGCGTAGCTGCCCCTGCGTGAGAAGATCTGGTTCCTTGGGTAAGATGTGCCGGTCTACTGCCAACCCCACGACATCTGCGAACCAAACTCTTCTTGGCCAACAAGGGGCCACTAGTATGGCTGGTACCCACTCCTGGACTATCTTGCGCATGACCCTGCCCAGTAGAAGAAACGAAGGGAACACATAGAAAAGCCTAAACTCCATCCAAGGTATTGCCAAGGCATCCGTGGCGAGGGCCAGAGGATCCTGAGACAAATCTGGAAAGTTTGTGATTGTGACGGGACGCAAACATGTCCACGTCCGGCTGACCCCAGCGGTGACAGAGGGAGAGAAACACCTGATTGCTGAGAGACCACTCTCCGAGACGAGACGTCCCCCTGCTCAGGGCGTCCGCCACCTGGTTCTCCACCCCTGGGATGTAGACCGCTGATATGCAGGGAACATGCTGTTCCGGCGAAGACATTATCAGGGACACTTCCTTGAAGGCTCCCTCGTGGTTGATGTAGGCAACCGCCGTCTGGTTGTCTGAGCGAATCTGAACAGCCCGACCCCGGAGGTGAGTGGATAGGCGAGAAAAAAAACAACCTGATCGCCCTCAGTTCCAGGACGTTGATTGAAGCATGGGCCTCTTGTGGGCCCCACCGACCCTGGAACCTCAGGGACTTCCAGAAGCCTCCCCAGCCGGTCAGACTGGCATCCATGGTGACCGTTTCCCAGCACGGGGGCAGGAAAGGACCTGCCCCCCAGAAGGTTCCTTGAGACCAGCCACCACGAGAGAGACCGTCTGGCCGGGGGAGACAGAACAAAATCCTGATCCAGGGACACAAGGTCCCGATCCCAAACTGACAAGAGGTGTAACTGAAGAGGTCTCATGTGAAACTAAGCAAAGGGGACTGCCTCGAAGCAGGACACCATCAGGCCCACCAGCTGCATCCCCTGACGGATGGAGGGATGAGGACACAACAGCAGAGCCCGAGCCTGCAGCTGAAGACCTTCCACCTTCTGCTGAGGAAGGAACATCTTGACCTGAGAGGTATCCAGCGTCATGCCCAGAAAGGTCCTCATCAAGGACGGGGAGGGAGGAGACATGGGATAGTTGATCACCCAGCCGAAAGACTCCAGAGTGGATGTCACCATTTGAGTGTCCTGCTTGGCCTGAGGAAAAGACTCGCCCACAATCAGGAGGTCGTCCAGGTAAGGAATGATGTGGATGCCCTGGTTCCTTAGCAGAGCCATCACTCCCGCCAGCACCTTGGTGAACACCCGAGGTGATACCGAAGGGTAGAGCCACAAACTGGTAATGCTGACCCTGCAACTCGAAACTTAGAAATCTCTGATGACCTGGGAAGATAGGCACATGAAGATAAGCATCCTTGATGTCTACAGTGGTCATGAAGTTGCCTGGGCGAAGGGTACTGACAGCAGAGCGCAGCGTCTCCATGCGAAAATGCTTGAATCTGACAAAATTAGTTGGGTACCTTCAGATCCAGAATGGGCCTCAGAGAGCCGTCCTTTTTGGGGACCGTGAAAAAATTGGAATAGTACCCCTGACCTCTTTCTTGATGAGGCACCAAACAAATGACTCCAGACTCTAACAGGCAATGAACAGCCAAAAGCAAACCCTGAGCAGACAGGGGGTTTAATGACATCCGGGATCTGATGAATCTTGTGGGGGGGGGGGCTCCTGAATCCACCGGTCTGAGACGTGGAGCCTCCAGACGTGAGCAAAGAGCCGAAGCCGTCCCCCCACCTGGATGGGTAGGGCGTCCCTTCATGCCTGAGGGGGCTTGAGAGAGGATTTGGACTTAGGATTCCAGGAGAGACCGGGACGGCCACGGGTTCTGCCACGGCCCCAATAATCTCTGCGACCACTGGAGAGGAGGGAGCCACGGCCCCCTCTGGGAATGCAAAAGGAAGGGAAGGGGGCAGAGGACCCCCAAAAGCGCTGAGACTGCCTCCTACGCTGAGGCAGCCTTCCATCCCTGGCTGGAACTTCAAGACGATCTCCAAACAGCCGCAGCCCCACGAAGGGGAGGCCAGTGAGAGCTTTCTTAGCCGCAGCGTCAGCTGCCCACTGGCTCAACCAGACAGAGTGGCACATAGTCACCAAGAGCGCAGAGGTCCTTCTACACAGCCACAAATCATCCTCCATAGCAGTAAGGACAAGAGCCACAAAATCAGTGCAAAGTAAGAGAGTCCTATATTCCTCCCCCACACTGCCAGCTGTTGTGCCATCAATGAGACGCTTAAGCAGTTTAAGGGCAATAGCAGTAATGGCGGCAACACACACGGGGCGCAAGCCAGCACCCACACAGGTAAAAGCATGGCAGGCCACTTGATCCATGCGCCGGTCCTCACCGTCTCTCAGAGTGGTAGTGTCAGGGGAAGGCTTGACCGAAGTATTGGACAGACCTAGCACGGGAGCGTCTACTTCAGGGGGAAATGACCACCTCTTAACAAGATCAACGGGAAAGGGATACCTTTTATCCAAACCCTTGGGCACCGCAAGCAACTTGTTAGGACGTTTCCATTCTTTAAGCACCAAGGTGGTAAAATGTTTCTGCTCAGGGAATTCTAGACGCTGTTTACCAGGGCGAAAAAGCTCCCCCTGCTTTCTTTTAGCTACCTACCTCTAATACGTTGGGATATACTCCGCCAGATGGCGCTGGACTGCAGAGACATCGAAAATAGGCTCCTCCCAGACCCTCAAATACCCGGGGACGTCCCAAAAATCCCCAGCATTGAAAAGCAGTTAACGAGAAGCCGGGAGAATTAAACAACCCAAACTATCAACTATAACAATGATAACAATCACCATACAGGGGATCCAAGAAAATGCAAACCAAGGGTGGGTTGGAGCAGGACGTACTGTATACTCATAATACCAATTCTACAGGTGAGTAATCACAGAATTGTATTATTCTTAGCATACAGTACGTCCTGCTCCAAATCTAATACTTACAGTTGGGACATCCAATAGAAGTGTGGGATCCACAAGAAAAATCAGCAGCAGGCAGTTTAAACCACTGTCGCCTGCAGAACCTTTCGGCCAAAACCAGCATCAGCTGAGGCCCTAGCATCAACCTTGTAAAACTTTGAAAAGGTATGAACAGAAGACCAAGTAGCGGCCTTGCAAACTTGTTCAACAGAAGCCTGGTGCTGAAAAGCCCAAGAGGCACCATTAGCACGAGTGGAATGAGCAGTAAGGCGGAAGAGAGGATCCTTCCCCTTAGCAGAGTAGGCCTGAATCACAGCCTGACGAATCCACCTGCTGATAGTAGACTTGGCAGGAGCCAAACCCTTCCTAGGACCAGAAGGGGCCACAAAAAGAGCATCAGTTTTCCTGAAAGGTGCAGTAGCCACCAGATAGTACTTCAGAAACCTAACCACATCCAAAGAGTGCAAAACTCTCTCCTTAGCATTGCTAGGATTAGGGCACAAAGAAGGAAGAACAATATCCTGATTCAAATGAAAAGCAGACACTACCTTAGGTAGAAAGTCAGGTTTGAAACGAAACACCACCTTGTCCTGGTGTCTCTCATGGTAGGGGGGCTGAATGGACAGTGCCGCCAACTCAGACACACGTCTGACAGAAGTGATAGCCACCAGAAATACAACCTTGAGCGTAAGAATGGCCAAGGCAGTATCCTGCACAGGTTCAAAGGGAGCACCCTGCAAGGCTGACAGAACCAAGTTCAGATCCCAAACAGGCACCATTGGCTTACGTGGGGGACGCACATGAGTGGCCCCCGGGAAAAAAGCCCTGATCAGAGGGTGCTGAGAAAAGGACTTCTGTAAGAAAATAGCCAGGGCAGAAACCTGACCCTTCAGAGTACTGAGTTGGATCCCCATCTCCAACCCATTCTGCAGGAACTCCAGAATCCTGGGAATAGAGAACACACGACAGGGAAGAGACCTAGACTCACACCAGTCAATGTAGGCACGCCAAACCCTGTAATAAATGGAAGAGGAAGACTTCTTCCTAGCTTTAATCAAAGTATCCACAACTGAGGAAGACAGCCCCTTCTCCATCAAGATGGAGGTTACAGCAGCCAAGCCGTTAAAGCCAGAGTTTGTAAATTGGGATGGCGTAGTGAGCCCTGAGTGAGCAGATCTGGCACCAAGGGCAGAGCGTACTGATCTACTGCCAGCTTCACCACATCTGCGGACCACACTCTTCTTGGCCACCTGGGGGCCACCAGAATTGCTGCCACCTCTTCCAGAGCAATCTTGCGCAGAACCCTTCCCAGCAGGGGAATTGGAGGGAAGACATATAGGAACTGAAAGTCCTTCCATGACATTGCTAGCGCATCCGAGGTCAGGGCCAGAGGATCCCTGGACAGAGAGACAAAAGCTGGGAGGTTGTGATTGTGTCGGGACGCAAACAGATCCACATGTGGTTGGCCCCAATGGTGACACAGAGATTGAAACACCCTGCTGCATAGGGACCATTCTCCCTGGCGAGAGGTCCCCCTGCTCAGAGAGTCCGCCAGGTGACTTTCCACCCCCGGGATGTACACAGCTTAAATGCAGGGGACACTGGCCTCCGCCCAAGTCAGGATCTGAGACGCTTCCTGGAGGGCCCCCTTGCTCCGGGTCCCCCCCTGATAATTGATGTAGGCGACTGCCGTCTGGTTGTCCGAGCTCACCTGAACAGGCAGGCCCTGAAGATGAGTAGTCAAGCGAGCCAGAACTAACCTGATCGCTCGCAGCTCCAAGACATTGATAGGTATGTGGGCCTCCGGTTGGCCCCATCTCCCCTGGAACCGCAGGGACTTCCAGAAGCCCCCTCCCCAACCTGACAGACTGGCATCCGTGGTGACCGTCTCCCAGGAAGGGGCAAGAAAGGATCTGCCCCCCAACAGGTTCCTTGAGTCCATCCACCACGAGAGGGACCTCCTGACCAGGGGGTGGAGCACACAGACCCTGTCCAGGGACGCTGGGTCCTTGTCCCATACAGACAATAGGTGAAGTTGCAGAGGCCTCAAGTGGAACTGAGCATAAGGGACCGCTACGAAGCACGCCACCATCAGGCCCACCAGCCGCATCCCCTGCCTGATGGAGGGATGGGGACAAGCTAGGAGGGACTAAGCCTGTGCAATCAGACTGTCCATCTTCTGCTGAGGAAGGAAGATCCTTGCTTGAACTGTATCCAGAATCCTTCCTAGGAATGGAGTTACCAAGGAAGGGGACAGTGAGGACTTGGGGTGGTTGATCACCCATCCAAATGACTCCAGGGTGGACACCACCAGCTAGTCTCCAACTCTGCCTGATATAGAGACTGGGAAGTGATGAGGATGTCATCCAGATAGGGAAGCACGCAGACGCCCTGACATCTGAGCAGAGACATCACGCCAGCCAGCACCTTGGTGAACACCCTGGGAGCTGAAGTGAGGCCGAAGGGCAAGGCCACAAATTGGTAGTGTTGATCCATCAGAGCGAACCTGAGGAACCTTTGATGACCTGGGAACACAGGAATATGAAGGTAAGCATCTTTGATGTCCACAGAAGTCATGAAATCCCCTTGGCGCAGGGAACTGATGGCAGAGCGCAGAGTCTCCATGCAAAAGCGCCTGCCCCTGACAAACTTGTTGAGAATCTTTAAGTCCAGGATGGGCCTAACAGAACCATCCTTTTTGGGTACTGTGAATAGGTTGGAATAAAAGCCCTTGCCTTTTTCTCTTAAAGGGACCTGGCAGATGACCCCCAGCTCCAGGAGGCCTTGCACTGCTTGCACTAGCTCCTGAGCTGACACAGGGTCTGAGGAATCCGGGATCTGATGAATCTTGGGAGGGGGATCGGCAGCAAACTCCAACTTGTAACCAGAGGACACTACCTTCTGAATCCACCGGTCTGAGACATGAAGCCTCCAGACGTGAGCGAAGTGCTGCAGCCGTCCCCGCACCCGGATGGGTGAGGGCGCCCCATCATGCCTGAGGGGGCTTGGGAGAGGATTTAGCTTTGGAACCCCAAGAGGAGCCAGGACGTCCACGTCCTCTGCCTCTACCCCAGAAATCTCCCCGGGCCCCAGGGAAAGAGACCCCCCTTCCCTGTCTTGCACCACAGTAAGGGGAGGAGAAGGAACCCTGACCCCGAAAGGGCCGAGGTTGCCACCTGCGCTGGGGTAACCTGCCTCCCTTAGCAGAAAGGTCCAGGCGGTCCCCAAACAGACGCAGTCCTTTAAGGGAAAACCAGTGAGGGCCTTCTTGGCAGCATTGTCAGCAGCCCACTGGCGCAGCCAAACCGAGCGGCGCATAGCCACCACGAGGGCAGAGGTTCTGGCACACATTCTGATGGTGTCATTCAATGCTGATAGGACAAAGTTTACAAAAACCTCACAACTGGAGAGTGCATTAGACACCTCACAAGGCAATTCATCAGGGGCACTATCAAGCAAATTTCTGATAAGGGTGCTAGTGGCCACAGCAGTAATGGCAGAGGCACAGACCGGGCGCAGCGCCGTCCCCGCACATGCAAAGGCGTGGGATGCCAGCTGATCAATACGCCGGTCTTCGGCATCCCGCAGGGTAGTAGAATCAGGGGAATTCATGACAGAGGTGTTAGATAAAAAACAACAATTATTGAAACTGTGCAACACCGCGCTTCAAATCTAAGAAATTAAATAAAATAAATTAAAATATTGTGATTTAAAATACAGCTCAAAGTGTCAAAAGATTCCCAATCTTCCCCAATTAAATATATAAAAGAAAAAACACAGAGCTTAATATTATTTCAAACAAATATAAATAATGTCCAATCATTAAGATGATCCTCAGCACATGGACACGTGGAAAATCAGTATCACAATCCACAACACTATTTTTTGGCCACGTCCCAAAGTGCATGTGCAATCCTGTTATTCCGTGCTCTTATCACCCGTTTGTGCAAATCCTTACCAGACATACATCTTGAACAATTCATAACCATCAAAGGCAGATCAATGTTTCAACGTCTCTCCCAGAACAGCAAAGCATACAGCGACGCGAGGCATCAGTTTTACGGTCACAAAATCGGTCCGAATCAGGAATACTCCAGGTTAGATATTGGTTGGGTGCAGCTGCCCTCTGTACACCTTCCGGGCGGTGGCGGTGCGGGAGACCACGGACAGATTCCCAAAGCGAGCTGGGGAGGGGCGGGGGTGTTAGATAGCCCTAGGATCGGGGCATCCACCTCGGGGTGGGGATGACCAACATTTAACCACCTCAGCAGGAAAGGGATACTTCCTATCCCAACTCTTTGGAACCCCGGGAAGTTTACTGGGGTGTTCCCATTCCTTGAGCACAAGGTTATGGAAATGTGCCTGCTCTGGAAATTCCAAACGTGATCTTGCTGTATGGAAAAGCTCCCCTCTTTGCCTGGGAGCCTCAACAGGGAGAGAGATAGACAGAACCTCAAAAATCTGGGTCAATCTGTCAGTGTCATCCGGGGCCCAGGGGTCAGAGCCAGAATAGTCATGACCCCTTGGTCTCTCATCAGATGAGCCTGAATCAGAAAAGAGCTCCCCTTCATCAGACGGGGTATAGCCACACAGATTCATAAACTCCTCAGTTCCCATAGGGAAAACAGTAACATTAGGCGTCTTAGCAGGGGCCTTACGCGCTAAGGACTTAGCAATAATCTGTTCAACAGTAGCCAGTCTAGAAGACACATCAGGCTGAGAATCCCCACTAGTATGCAACTCAGTAGGAGTGAGATTTAAGCTTGGGGGAGTAGGTGAAGTGAAAAGAGGTGCAGCCACTGGCAGGTCAGATTGCAATGCAAGCACCTGCTGAGCACAGGGTACACAGACCCGCGCCTTGTCAGCGTCAGCATGAGGCTGCCCACACGCTACACACAGCCGGTATTGTCCCAAAGGGACCCCGGTAACATTATCCTGGGATGCCTCCATATGGTGATTATAGCGGCGCTATACGCCGATAGGGAATAACACTATATAGCAACCCTGGATGCCCCAATAACCTGCTAGGGACGTGGGAGTATAATTTTTACAAGGCCTACAAGCAATATACTAAAACAGGGCCGGGAGAAGCCAAGAAGTGTCCGTCCCGTCTGAAAGACATAAGCAGACAAGACCTTAAGTACATCGTAACAAAAGTGAAGCAGATAAAGCCGCCCGCGAGGGCACTTACAGACCGCGGTAGGTAGGAGTCCGTCGCGCATAGGCCAACCAAGTCAGAAAAGATGGTGTCGGTATACCTTGAGGGGCGGGCCAGTAATAGAGATGACGCGGAAGGCGCCAAAGACGGGCCCCGCCCCCCTCGAAGAGCGCGAAGCCAGAAAAGGCCAACAGCCAATAACGGTGCACAAGCGCCTGAGGTAATGCCGCCGCCAAACGTGGAACCAAGTCAGCATGCGGCGGCGCCGGCAAATTTAAAAAAGCAGTAAAGACAAGTCAGCGTGGCGGCTGACACAAGAACAAAGGCATGTGAAAAGAGAAAGCACAGACTGCATAACATACATATCTATACACATACACCCCCCCCCCCTCTTTTCCCCCCGAAGACTACAAGGAGGATGAGGGAGGACAGCGGACACTTAAATAGGACCCACCGATAGGCAGGGGCAAGGAGCAATAGTACGGGAGGGGCATCCCATAGAGGCTCACCATAAGCCTGAACCGCCTACTCTTTGGTGGGGGATTGCGGTGGAGCAGCACTCCTAAGCACCAATGGCGGTGCTGCCTACCTTCACCCAAGCAAGCAGCCAAGGCTGGGAGGCATATTACTAGTGGAATGGGTGGGAATCGTCCTACAGGGCCGCATGTTAATAACTCCGCTCACCTACGAGTAGAGAGCCAATTTCTCGTTCTTCGCAGCCAGACTGCAGAGACATTCTGGGGATTTGTGGGAGGTCCCCGGGTATTTGAGGGGCCGGGAGGAGCCTATTTTCGATGTCTCTGCAGTCCAGCACCATCTGGCGGAGTATATCCCAACTGTAAGTATTAGATTTGGAGCAGGACGTACTGTATACTAAGAATATATGTGACAGCAGATTATCAGTGTCCTCAGGGTACCACGATTCCTCTCCAGGCGCAGACCCAGGGTCACTATCGCAACCATCCTGCTGGTTCCCAGAGGAGTCAGAGTCCTGGGAGAGATCCCCAATCTCAATGGGGTGACAGTCACCAAGCTCATCAATCCCCACATACATCTCAGTAAGGGGAGCAGGCCTGGGGTCCATGTGTCTCTTCTTGCCAGAGGCCTTCCTAGGAGCATTGCTGGCAAGCTGCTTTTCAATGTTAGCCACCCGCAGAGCCAGATCAGAATGTGACTCCCTGCCAACATTCCCTTCACTGGGGCCCAATTGCAGGAGCAGGGGAGTAGGTGAAGCCGAGTGAGGCGCAGAGCTGGGAAGCGAAGCGGGCAAACCAGCTTGAAGTGCAAGGACACTTTCAGCGCACGACACGCACACCGTGACACTGTTACTCACAGGGGATACCCCACACATGGAACACAGCCAGGCTTGCCCCGAAGGGCCCCCAAGCACGCTATCCCCAGAAGCCTCCATATGGTGATTAGCACAGGCACAATAGGCCAACAGTGGGTAAAGGCTTAAGACGGAAGCCACCCGGGATGCCCTCCCACAGGATGCCTCCAGAAGTCAATAAAGGGGGAATGAGGGGGAGGAAGGAGTGGAGCCGGGACAAACCACAACCCAATGGTATGCCACCTGAAAGACATAAGTAAAAACACACATGAGCATCCTGCAGCAAATACACCCCGAATCAATAAAAAAAAAAAAAAACCCCAAGGGGGACTCACGGACCAAAGACACCGTGGGGTCACATAGGCACAGACCATCGAAAGGAAAAAAGAGGACACAGTCCCCAAACTACTTACCCTCTCAGAAGCTAGGACAGAAACTCTGCATCCATATTAGGCTCACCATAAAGCCTATGGCCGATTACCCTTTGTGTTACAGGGTCTGCGGCTTGGAGCAGCGCTCCAGGAGCACTTGACCCTAGTGCTCTTCTACCTTCACCCGATCTGTCAGCCAAGGCTGGGGGGCAGTGAGGGTCCAGAAACGGATGGCAATAGACATGCAGGGCCGCAGGCTTGGTTGCCCCGCTCACCTGCGCAAGAGAGAATGCCATCTGCTAACTTCACAGTCCACTGCAGAGAGAACACTGGGGAACTCTATGAATAAGCCCGTTTTTATAGGGAGCCGGGACAAGCCACAGCTTTTCTGAAGTACCACTGCGCCACCATGTGGCGGAATAACCCAACTGTTATGAATAACGAAGCGGGCCGTGCCATGCAATAAAGAAAAAAAAAAAATAAAAAGAAAAAAAAAAAAAAAAAAAGAGGACGCACTGGACAATCATAACAGACCTCAGAGTAGAGAGTCCAGTACCTACAACTGAACCTTCAACATCTACTGCATCCCAGTGATCCTCCTCATGTCTTAGCAAGTAACAGAGGATCAAAACTCAGAGCGGCAAAAAAAAAGCTGATTGGAACACGGGGCAGCGATTTGCTGGCAGCCTGCACCACATGCACCATGGGATCAAAGTATAGGTGAGCTTATGGGATCAAAGTATAGGTGAGCTTATGGTGAATCTGGGGGATACAGAGGGCAGGGGGCAAAACATGGAAAAGTGAAAGGTATTACTCAGGGACTCGCCTTTTGTCCCCTAAAGCAGATCCCACAAATCCATCAGTGGGAGACAAAGTCCCCAGAGGGATCCGTGAAAGCTGGTCTGGTCTCAATTCACTGGACCCACCATGGCGGTCAGGGTCCGGTCACTGCAAATCCCAAGAAACTACTACAACCTCAGTGTCAATTTGCTTAGGCAATCATTTTCTGGATTACCACGTCTAGTTATAGCGAACAAAGCACCAGACCTACACCCCCTCCATCAAAAACGTCTCTCAATAACCCCAGACGTACCTGATTAGAGCTCGCCTGTTCCAACCGGTCAATCATAATTTCAAACTGCAGTGGTTTAATCTCCATTTTCCTGTTGATCCGATTAAGTAACGTCTCATCTTCAGAGTCCATATCATAATCTGGCTGCTCATTGTCCAGATTAAACGCTGAAACATAACACATACAATGTGATCATTGTGTACAAAAAAATACCATTTTGTGATTACTCACCTGTAAAATGGGTATTATAAGTATGTCACCCACCCCGCTTCAAGACATTCATTGCATGTGGGTATACTGACCTGTAGATAGCGATCTTGCAGAGATGTCAATAAAAAAAGTAAGACCCTCCCGGTCCATAAATACCTGGGACCTCTCACTCATTCCCCAGTATAAAGATAGCAGTAAGGTAAAGGGACCAGGAAAGCCAATTAAAACTAACAAAGGTTCACCATATAAAGGATCCAGAATACCAAAGGGCAGGGTGAAGCGGGGTGTGTGACATACTTATAATACCCATTTTACAGGTGAGTAATGTCACACACCCCGCTTCAAGACATTCATTACATGTGGGACATCCAATAGCAGTGTCCATAAAGGGCGGGAATCCAAAAAATACAATTCTGTGAAATACTCACCTGTAGAATTGGTATTCTACGCATACAGCACTACCTGCTCCATCTATAATAATTACACATGGGTAATACTCCGCCAGAGGGCGCTGTTCACTGCAGACATGCAAAAACAGGCTCCTCCCGGCCCTTCATATACCCAGGGACCTCCCACAAATCCCCAGTATTGAAAAGCAGTGAGAAAAGAAGCCGGGAGAACCAACCACCAACTGGTAACAATAGTAATGATAACAATCACCATACAGGGGATCCAGAAAAATGTAAAACCAGGGTGGGGTGGAGCAGGACGTGCTGTATGCGTATAATACCAATTCTACAGGTGAGTATTTCACAGAATTGTATTATTCTAAGCATACAGCACGTCCTGCTCCATCTATAATAATTACACATGGGACATCCAATAGCAGTGTCCATAAAGTAGGGTGGGATCCCCAAAAACAAGGCACAGCGGACAGTAAAGGCGCTGTCACCTGCAAAACTTTGCAACCAGGCATGACATGAGCAGAGGCTCTAACGTCAATCTCATAACAAGACCTTTGAAAGGTATGAACAGAGACAAGCAACAGTCTAGTAACTTATTCAACAGAAAAAACCTGGTGCTGAAGGGCCAATGGTACCCAAACACCAATATAACGGAATAAAATGAAAAAAGGGAGATTCTTCCCCCTTAAAGGAATAGGCCAGTGTAAAGGCCCAACCAGCCCACAGGCAACAGAAGCCTCGTGGAAAACTTAGAACTCTCCCAAGGGGAATGAGAACTGGTCACCTGTCAAAAGGCGGGAATACTGACCCCTTCATTAGCAAGAAGCCGAAAGCTTTATTCAGGTCCAGAAGGCATCCAAGTAAGATCAATCCAAAGGGCGCAGTGGCCCTGGAAGCAAGCGATATCAGGCGCATACATAAGGAGGCGCCCGCAGACCCCAAGGGCATCAGTCCCCCTAAGGGACAAGAAACCATCAGGAAAAATTGCAACACCTGTTGAGGGAATGTAGACCCTTAACATTAGCATTATTAAAGTGGACCAACACCCAGGATTTTGACTACCCTGGGTCTTGGTCCACTTTGGTGGGGCACCCCCGATCGGGGTGCCCCGCTGTGTGAAACCCCCCCGATCAACCCAAAAACTCACCTCTCCCCGCACCGACGGACAATAGATTTGACAGGCACGGACAAGCGGCTCCCCCGCCGCCTCCTGCGCATCACTCTTGACGCGCGCGCGCCCGTGCCGGCAGTTCACAGACGGACGGCGCGGGCAAGTCTAGAGGGGCGCGAGGGAGGCGGCGGCGACGAGGTGAGGGTATTTGGGGTGTTTGGGGGGGTTTCACCCCGCGGGACATCCCGATTTCGGATGTCCCGCGGGGAGGGAGGTGATCGGCCCGGGAATCTTATAGATTCCCGGGCCGATCACGGAGGGTGATGGTCCAATTTAAGAATAAGGTCCGTAGTTAGACTAAAAGTACTTAATGATCATAAGACACCACTTGGGCACAGAGGTTCGGCATAAGACGGAAAACCACCACGGCATGGTGTGCATATAAATATATATATAGATATCTCTCTCTCTCTCTCTCTCTCTAAATATATCTATCTATCTATCTATCTATCTATCTACACAGCGAGCTTCTCAGGCACACGTCTGACTGAGGCAGGAGCCCCCAGAGAAGCGACTGGGACTACAAATCAGCTCAGACAGCATCCAGCATAAGTCCCAAGGGAAAAATCCGCAGGGCAAACAGAATGAAAATGGATCCCAACAGGAACCACAGAACTACTTGGGAGATGCCCATGAGCAAACCCCATGAGAATTCCTCACAAGGAAGACAGAACCAGACTCCTACAGGAAGACAGCCAGGCCAGAACCTGGACCTTCAGAGTACCTAGATGGGGAGCCAACCCCAACCTATGCTGTAAAGGCTCTAGAACCCTGGGAACCAAGAACGTCCAACAGGTAAGAGACCAAAACTCATGCCAATCAGTATGGGTACACCATGAACCACAATAGACGGAGGAAGAGGAAGCTTGCTCCTAGCCCCCCATATAGCAAGTCACCCAGAAGATAAGCCCATCTCCAAGGGGTGAATGAATCAGCTGTCAAGCCCCAGACAAGAGTCTGTAGAGTGAGACAAAAGAAGGGGCCTGACAAGGGCAGAACCGCACTCCTGAGAGAGCGTACAGGTCAACAGACCTCAGCAGAAGCATCTGCGAACCACAGTTCACAAGGCCACCCAGGCCATCAATCTCACGGGTCTCTCTATCAGCACAACTGTGCGCAGAACCCCACATAATAGGGTGAACGAAGAGAAGGCATATAAAATAGAAGTCTATGCATAATTTTTCTAAGCCTTGACAAAGGGGCCGGGTTGCCCTGAAACGTAGGCAGGTTACGCGATCTGGGTATACTTACTATTGGTAATGTCATTATGCACTTGTGCTATTTTTTTCTATGATGGACGTCGTGATTACATAAACATGTATATTTCTTGCTTGTTACATGGTCTTACATATCTGGCATGATGTTTCATCCATTACTTAAAAACTGACCAGTATTTTTTCTAATATATGTACTGGATGTATATGCCTATTTTTTCCTTAACTTGTGGATACACAGCTCCACTGGTTTGACATTGCTCAGGATTGTTAGTCCAACCACCTCACAACAATTAAGGGTAACATTTTCCCTTGTTTCTCTAAATGTCTGTATACAGCTGTAGTTTCTCATGCTTTTTGTTCTGCTTTGTTGAGGTGGTTCACAATCCTGATGACTAGGAAAACCTTTGCAACTTTGTACCCATACTGTATCCTTTTTTGCTTATATATTTCTGTACCTGTATGAATTACAATACAATTTTATTTGCAACTTTATATTTGTGTGGTGTGCATTAGTCCAATCACTTTTCTACATAGTTTAATAGAGGTATTATTGGGGAAATACCTCAGGACTACTCTTGCACCCAAGATTTCAGCTATTTCACAGTATCTCCTCATTAGGTGTGCCTGACCTAACCGAATTGGTTAATGTATCTATAATTTTACTAAGCCCCCATGACCAGAGTCAGAATATTCTGGGACAGCAAAAACAAGGGCGGAGCCCCTGTGGTATAAGCGAGACCCAACAGAGCCACCCTAGTTGGCTCTCAGAGCGCCACCAGGATAGCATAACCTGCCCCTGAAAGGCATCTATTGGAGCGAATACCGCTGAGGAGCAGGGGGCGTAGACCCCCGCCCAGATCGGGATCAGGAACCCTCCAGAGGGATCATCCTGCTTCAAGCTCCAGAGCAATAATAAAACAGACCGTTGTCTTCCAACAGAACAAGAGTCCCCAACTAGACAGGTCCTAAAAGAGAAGTCCAGCCATATAGTGTCAACGGAAGGCTCACTGTTGCAACTACCAGTAGGTAAGATGGACCCTCTAAGGGACCCTACCTAGGAACCACGGGGGGCTTTGGAAGAAAGTCCCCCCCCTCCCCCCCCCCCCGCCTACCTGCGAGACTTAGTACCAAAAGTGACCATTCACAGGAAGATGCAAGCAAAGAAGGGGGTGCCCCCTGACAGGGCCCTTGAATATGATCAGCTCAAGAGGAACCAACTTACCAAGGGGGAATGAGCACAGACCAAGCCCCAGGGGTGCTGGAACCCCATGTAGGAACAATAACCGACTGTGCCGAAGAGCCCAAGGGCTCGGTATATAGGGGACATCATCTTATACGCCACCAACGGGCCCACCAGCTGCAATTCTGCCTGGTGAAAGTAAGATGTCAGCAAAGGGGGGCAGAGCCCCCGTAACCAGGAGTCCACTTGTTGCCAAGGAAGAAGGCTCAAGCCTGAACCGAATCCAAGGAATGGAGATAGCAGATAAGGGACCAAGAGGGAATGAGGTGACTGAGCACCCATCCAGTAACTCCCAGGGGACACCGCCGGCCGACCAATCCACTCGGCCTGACGTAGAGACTGGGGAGTAAGGAAAGACGACCCGGTAGGTCCTAATGCGGACGCTCCCCCCCCCAGGCATGTCCGAGACATCAACCCCATTCGCACCATGGCGAGTAGCCTGGGAGCGAAAGAGAGGCAACCAACAATGCCTCCAGCCGCAGGGTTGGTCCTGCCACACCGCCTAGTAACGGTCTTGGTGTCCAGCAGACACAGGGGGAACTAAGAAGATCTAGAACTCCACAGGAGGTCGGAAGCCCCCCTTTGCACAGGGCGCCTGTGTCCCAAGACAGAGGGACTACCTGTGAGAGCAGAATTGCCAGGCCTACCATAGGCCAGCGTGGCCCAGACTGCCTCATACTGTTGAGGGAAGGAGGAAGGTTAATATAGAGGCCATAGCCCCATACTGTTAAGGGCAACCTGTAAGTAAGCCCAAACTCTGTAGACCCAGTACGGCCTGCACCAGTACGGCCTGCACCAATTCCTGAGGGAAAAACAGGGGCTAGAAGCACCCTGACAACCACTGAGAGGGACCGCCCAGCAAAAGCTATCCTGTGTCCAGGGGAACTACCTCCTGGAACCACCAGAAGGAGAAGGTACATTCCTAGATGGGAGACAGCTGCTCCAGCAGTACCCTCGCCCGAAGGGCGAGGGCGTCCCTTCATGCTTGGGAGGTCTTGGCAGATTTGGACTTAGTCCTGCCAGAGGGCCCAGCCCACCTCATGGTGGAAATCCACACCGAACAGTTAGAAGCACACCTCAGGTTCGCGTTTGACACTAACGTAGGGAGGTGGAGGGGTGACCCTGCCCCGGGGAGGCCGGAGCGGCCTTCTGCGCACGGGTGCCTTACCCTTTTTCCCAAAAAGGTCCAAACGGGCCCCAAATAGTCGCCGTCCTCTGAAGGGAAGGCAAGTGAGAGCCTTTTCGTAGCATCGTCAGCACCCCACTGTCGCAGCCAGACCAGGCGGCGAATAGCTACCACAAGGGCAGAGGTTCTAGCACACATCTTAATGGTGTCACCCAGCGCTGAGAGGATGAACTTCACAAACACATCACAGTCTGATTGCATTAAACACCCCCCAGGGGAGGTCCTTAGGCCGGTGGTCAAGTACTTTTCTAACAAGAGTCCTGGCGGCGACCACAGTGTTGGCCGCGGCACAGACCGGGCGCAGAGCCGTCCCTGCACACAAAAAGGCGTGGGAAGCCAGTCTGTCAATGCGCCGGTCCTCAGCATCCCGAAAGGTATGGTAATAAGGAGCCGTCATGAAGGGGGGGTTAGTAACCCCTATAATCGGTGCATCCACCACAAGAGGTGCTGACCAAAAATTAACCACATCAGGAGGGAAAGGCTACTTCCAATCCAAGACCCCTGGGACCCCTTTAAGTTTACAAGGCGATTCCCATTCTTGGGATATAAGATTCTGGAAACGCTCCTGCTCCAGGAACTCCAAGCGCGGCGGCGCTGTGTGGAAACTCTCCTCCTTAGGCTTGGGAGCCTCTCCAGGAGGAGAGATTGACAAAACCTCAAAGATCTTAATAAGTAGTTCATCTGTGTCACACAGGCCCCAAGAACCGGGCCCAGAATCATCACAGCTCCCGGGCATCTCATCCAAGGAGCCCGAATCTGAGAATAGCTCACCTTCCTCAGAAGGATCAAGGTCCTGCATATCAGCAGTGTCATCGGTATCGTTAGGAACCGGAGAGCCAGGAGGCGTCAGGGACCGCTTCCTTCCAGGGCCCATACGCTCCGCCAACCCACACCTGCTCCGCCGTAGGCAGCATGCGCGGCACGGCTTGCAGGTCATCCCCGCTCGAGTGAGACTCATTAGGAGTGAGGTTTAGGTCCGGGGAGACGGGTATATTGAAGGGAGGTGCAGCCACTGGCAGACCTGCCTGTTCAGCACACGGCTCTGGCAGTATCAGCATGGGGCTGACCACACACTGCACACAGCCGGTCATGTCCCACAGGGACCCCGGGTACATAATTCTGAGATGCCTCCATATGGTGATTATCTTGAGCAGTATGCCCGCAGGGATTTACGCAATAGGCAACCCTGGATGCCCCAAGACCCGCTAGGGAGTGGGAGAATTTGTTATGTGGACCCGCTGTAATATATGTTAGGCCGGGAGAAGCCACCGAAGTCCTGGCGTCTGAAAGACATAATGGGACAAGAGGGGTGGTGTCAGTGTCATGCGCAGCCGAATAAACCATAGAACAATGCCGCCCCGGAGGGCACTTACATGACCAAGGGAGGAGGCGGACCGCACCACGCGCAAAGATTGTCAAAATGGCGCCAAGCGAGCCTTGAGGGGCGAGCCTTGATCGCGAAGCTCTAACCAACAGAAATAAGAAGGACAGTATTGGATAGAAGGCGCAAGCATAAAGATGCTGTCGCGCTGGAAATGATGCTGCCGTCTGGGCAGTTGTTAATGAAAGGACAAACGGCTTGCAACTGTATAGCAAGGAGCGCGACACTGACACCCCAGTATAATAAAATCAAAGGCCTAAACGTGAAATATTGCACTAGGATTGCCACACATACCGCCCCCCTTTCTTTTCCCCCGAGCTACGGGAGGAAGCGAGGGAGAAGCGGACCAGCGTCCAGTGGACTAGGTCTGTGAGGGGCACGGGCAACAATGCGGGAGGGGCATCCACTAGAGGCTCACCATCGGCCTAACCGCCTACCCTATGGTGGAGGATTGCGGTGGAGCGTGGCTCCGTTCAGCACACAAGGTGCTGCCTACCTTCACCCGACCCACGCAGCCCAGGCTGGGAGGCATATTCTTCTCAAAGAGGACGGGTGGAAATAGTCCCGCAGGGCCTCGGGCTGTAAAGTCCTGCTCGCCTGCGAGAGCGTGATATCTTCATGTCTTCGCAGTTCAGCACTGGAGAGAAATCTGGGGATTTGTGGGAGGTCCCTGGGTATATGAAGGGCCAGGAGGAGCCTGATTTGGAATGCCTGCAGTGAACAGCACCCTCTGGCGGAGTATTACCCATGTGTAATTATTATAGATGGAGCAGGACGTGCTGTATGCTTAGAAAACAAGGCAACAAGGCACAACTTAAACCACTGCTGCTTGCAGAACCTTGCGGCCAAAAACAGCATCCGCTGAGGCCCGCACATCAACCTTGTAAAACTTGGAAAAAGAGTGAACCGAAGGCCAAGTAGCAGCCTTACAAACCTGCTCAACAGAGGCCTGATGCTGAAAAGCCCAGGACGCCCCAACAGCACGAGTAGAATGAGCAGTAACACGAAAAGGGGGAATCTTCCCCTTAGCAGAAAAGGCCCCAACAATGGCCTGGCGGGAGCCAAACCTTTCCTAGGCCCAGAGGGCACCACAAAAAGGGCGTCAGTCCTACGAAAAGGGGAAGTAGCCACCAAATAGTACTTCACACAGCGAACCACATCCAAAGAATTCAAAACCCTCTCCTTGTCATTGCTAGGCTTAGGACACAAGGAGGGTAGAACAATGTCCTGATTAAGATGAAAAACAGAGACCACCTTAGGAAGGAAATCTGGCTTGAAGCGGAAAACAACCTTGTCCTGATGCCTCTCAAAGTAAGGGGCCTTAATGGACAAGGCCGCCAACTCAGATACACGCAGAACGGAAGTGATGGCAACCAGAAAAACAACCTTCTGAGTAAGCGTAGAAAGTGCAATATCCTGCAAAGGTTCAAAAGGAGGACCCTGCAAGGCAGAAAGAACCAAATTCAAATCCCAAACTGGGAGCAAAGGCTTCCTAGGAGGCCGCACATGCGTAACCCCCTGGAAAGGGTCTTAACCAGAGGATGAAGAGCAAAAGACTTTTGAAAGAAAACCGCCAAGGCAGAAACATGCCCTTTCAGCGTACTAAACTGCAAACCTAGGTCCAGACCATGTTGCAGAAATTCCAAAACCCTAGGGATAGAAAACGCCCTGCAAGGCAAGGCCCTGACCTCACACCAATCAATATAAGACCTCCAAGTCCTATAGCAGATGGCAGAGGAAGACTTCTTTCTAGCCCTAACCAGAGTCTGAATGACAGCATCAGAAAGACCTTCCTCCTTCAAGATGGAGGTTTCAGCAGCCACGCCGTCAAAGCCAGCGTTGGTAAATTGGGGTAGAGCAGTGGACCCTGAGTGAGCAGAGCCGGCAGAAGGGGCAGATCTAACTGATCCTCTGCCAACCTTACCACGTCTGCGAACCAAACCTGTCTTGGCAACCTTGGAGCCACCAGGATTGCTGACGTGCCCTCTAGGGCCAGCTTGCGCACCACTTTGCCCACCATGGAAAACGGAGGGAACAGGTATAGAAACCCCAGATCCCTCCAGTTCAGAGACATGGCATCCGCTGCCAGAGCCAGCAGATCCCGCGAAAGAGACACAAATGCCGGAAGCTTGTGATTGTGACAAGAGGCAAAGAGGTCCACCTCCGGAGTCCCCCACCGGTGGCAAAGCAAACGAAACACCTTGGGGCTGAGCGACCATTCCCCCCGGCGAGATGACCCCCTGCTCAGGGAGTCCGCCTCCGTGTTCTCCACTCCCGGAATGTACACTGCCGAGATGCATGGGACATTGCTCTCTGCCCAATCCAGGATCAAAGACACTTCCCTGAGCGCACGCCTGCTGCGAGTCCCTCCCTGGTGATTGATGTAGGCGACCGCCGTCCGATTGTCTGACCGAACTTGAACCGGTAGTCAGCGCAACGGACGAGTCAAGTGAGCCAGAACCAAAATGATGGCTCTCAACTCCAGAACATTGATGGGATCGTGAGCCTCCTGAGAGCCCCACAGTCCCTGAAACTGAAGATCCTTCCAAAATCCCCCCCAACCAACCAGACAGGCTGGCATCCGTGGTGACAGTCTCCCAACGAGGGGTTAGAAAGGACCTGCCCCTCGTCAGATTGCTTGGTTTCAGCCACCACCGAAGGGAACGCCGCACCCGGGGGGACATCAGAAAGGACTGATCCAATGACAGTGGGGACCCGTCCCAGGCCGCCAAGAGATGGAGCTGGAGCATCCTTGTGTGAAACTGGGCAAAGGGAACCGCCTCGAACGATGCCACCATCAATCCCACCAGTCGCATCCCCAGCCGGATGGACGGGCGGGGGATAGATAGGAGACGCTGAGTCAATTCCTGAATCAGAAGAACCTTGGCTCGGAGGAGGAACACCTGGCCTGAGAAGTATCCAGAGACATTCCCAGGAACTCCACCACCCTGGAGGGAGAGAGGCAGGACTTGGGATAGTTGATCGCCCAACCGAAACTCTCCAGAGCTGACACTACAGTCCTAGTATCCAGCTGCGCCTGACTGAGGGAAGATGCCATGATGAGAAGATCGTCCAGATATGGCATGATGCGGATACCCCTGGCTCTGAGGATGGCCATCACTCCTGCCAACACCTTGGTAAAAACCCTTGGAGCCGAGGTAAGGCCAAACGGAAGAGCCACAAACTGAAAATGTCGATTTTCCACGAAGAACCTGAGAAATCTCTGGTGTGCCGGAAATATTGGAATATGCAGGTAAGCATCCTTGATGTCTATGGACGACATGAAGTCCCCCTGACGAAGTGAGTGGATGGCTGAACGCAGAGTTTCCATACGGAACTTCCGGGGACGGACGAACCTGTTAAGCAACTTCAGATCCAGAATGGGACAAATGGATCCGTCCTTCTTGGGCACCGTGAACAAATTGGAATAGAAGCCCAGGCCCCGGTCTGAGGGGGGCACCGGACAGATCCAAGAGACTTGCTACTGCCGCCCGAAGCCCCCTGAGCGGCCAGAGGATCTGACGGCACCCGAGACCTGAAGAATCTGGGAGGGGGCCGGAACTCGAACTCCAGCTTGTAACCGGAAAACACCACTTCCTGAATCCACCTGTCCGAGACCTCTTGGACCCAGACCCGGGAGAAGAGTTGCAGCCGTCCCCCCCACCCGCAAGGGTGAGGGCGCCCCCTCATTGCTGAGCCGGCTTGGCAGCGGCTTTAGGCTTGGAGCCCCAACTGTGCCCTGGACGGGCCCGACCCCTGCCCCAGGAATCACCGCTGGACGAGGGGAAAGCCGAACCCCTGCCAACTCTAGCCCCACGAAAGGGGCGACGCTGCTTCTTACGCTGAGGTAAATTACCTCCCTTCGCCACCGAATCCAATTTCTCTCCAAAGAGCCGCAACCCAACACAAAGTGAAGGGCCGTAAGCGACTTTTTGGACACAAAATCAGCCGCCCACTGGCGTAACCAAACCGACCGCCGGATAGCTACAAGCAATGCCGAAGCTCTGCTACACATCAGCAATGTGTCATCCAAGGCGGTCAGCACAAAGGACAAAAATAACTCACATCGCTTAAGGGCAGCAAACTCCTCACTAGCCGGGTCAAGCCCTGAAGAGGTCAACATTCCTCTAACAACCGACCTGGCAGCTACCAATAAAAGTGCCGAAACACAAACCGGCCGCAAGGCCGACCCAACACTGGCAAAACCATGACAAGCCAGCTGGTCAATGAGTTTATCCTCACCATCCTTGAGTAGTGCACTCCAGAGAATGCAGGATTGAGGAGCTGGACAACCCCAAAACAGGAGCATCCACCTCGGAGGGGGGACGACCAGTGCTTCATCGCGTCCGCCGGAAAGGGATATTTTTTGTCCCAACCCGGAGGGACACCCAGAAGCCGAGGCGGCCTCTCCCATTCCTTCAGAATGATACCATCAAAATGCTTTTGATAAGGAAATTCCAAGCGCGGCTTGGTCACCTCAAAGAACTCCCCCTTCAGCGAAGGAGCCACCTCGGGGGGAGAAATAGCCAGGACCTCAAACATATGAGCCAGGACCCTAGAGGTATCCAAGGAATCCCCCTGGCCCTGCTCTGTAAGCAGCACCCACAAACCGCTGGTCATCGGAGCCCTCAGAATCCTCAAACAGCTCCCCTTCCTCAAGCGGGGAACAATCAGACCAATCCAGGGAGTCAAACTCCTCCATATCAAAGGCCTGCGTGGCTGTATACAAATGTTTTCGCTTTGCCGTGGCCTTTTTGGCAACAGCACTGGAAAACAATTTTTCAAGATTGGCCAATCTGGCACACACCTCAGATTGCGACTCCCCGCCAATGACCACATCACATGGGGTACGTGTCAAGTGAGGGGGAGACGGAGAGGAGACTGGCGGAGCAGAACCAGACACCTAAGATCCGGACTGCCGCGTAAATGCACGGTACATTGTTCTCGGCACAGGACAGAATCAACGACACCTCCTTGAGGGCACTCTTGCTCGGAGTCCCTCCCTGATGACTGATATAGGCGACCGCCGTCTGGTTGTCGGAGCGAACCTGTACCGGCCGACCCTGAAGGTGAGGAGTCAACTGTGCCAGTACCAACCGAACTGTCCTCAGCTCCAGGATGTTGAGAGCCCCACAGCCCCTGGAATTGAAGGGCTCTCCAGTAGTCCCCCAACCTGACAGACTGGCATCCGTAGTGACCGTCTCCCAACATGGAGTAAGAAAGGATCTGCCCCCCAGAAGATTCCTCGAGTCCGGCCACCACAGGAGGGACCGCCGGACCAGAGGAGAGAGAACAAAGGCCTGATCCAAAGACAGGGGACTCGTGTCCCAGACTGAAAGGAGATGGAGCTGAAGGGGTCTCATGTGAAATTGAGCGTAAGGAACTGCTTCGAACCAGGCCACCATCTGTCCCACCAATTGCATCCCTTGCCTGATGGAAGGGCGAGGGCTGGACAGCATGGAATGAACCAGAGCTTGAAGAGAATCCACCTTCTGCTGAGGAAGAAAAAATACAATTCTGTGATTACTCACCTGTAGAATTGGTATTATGAGTATACAGTACATCCTACTCCAAATCTAATACTTACACGTGGGATATACTCCGCCAGATGGCGCTGGACTGCAGAGACATCGAAAATAGGCTCCTCCCGGCCCCTCAAATACCCGGGGACCTCCCACAAATCCCCAGCATTGAAAAGCAGTTAATGAGAAGCAGGGAGAATTAAACAATCCAAACTATCAACTATAACAAGGATAACAATCACCATACAGGGGATCAAAGAAAATGCAAAACCAAGGGTGGGTTGGAGCAGGACGTACTGTATACTCATAATACCAATACTACAGGTGAGTAATCACAGAATTGTATTATTCTTAGCATACAGTACGTCCTGCTCCAAATTTAATACTTACACGTGGGAAATCCAATAGCAGTGTCCATAAAGTAGGGTGGGATCCCCAAGAAAAATCAGCAGCAGACAGTTTTCGGCCAAAAGCAGCATCAGCTGAGGCCCTAACATCAACCTTGTAAAACTTTGAAAAGGTATGAACAGAAGACCAAGTGGCGGCCTTGCAAACTTGTTCAACAGAGGCCTGGTGCTGAAAAGCCCAAGAGGCACCAATAGCACGAGTGGAATGAGCAGTAAGACGGAAGGGAGGATTCTTCCCCTTAGAAGAGTAGGCCTGAATCACAGCCTGACGAATCCACTTGCTAATAGTAGACTTGGCAGGAGAATCAGTTTTCCTGAAAGGTGCAGTAGCCACCAGATAGTACTTCAGACACCTAGCCACATCCAAAGAGTGCAAAACCCTCTCCTTAGCATTGCTAGGATTAGGGCACAAAGAAGGAAGAACAATATCCTGATTCAAATGAAAGGCAGAAAGTCAGGTTTGAAACGAAACACCACCTTGTCCTGGTGTCTCTCATAGTAGGGGGTCTGAATGGAAAGCGCCGCCAATTCAGACACACGCCTGACCGAGGTGATAGCTACCAGAAATACCACCTTGAGCGTAAGAATGGCCAAGGCAGCATCCTGCACAGGTTCAAAGGGAGCACCCTGCAAGGCTGACAGAACCAAGTTCAGATCCCAAACAGGCACCATAGGCTTACGTGGGGGGCGCACATGAGTGATCCCCTGGAAAAAAAGTCCTGATCAGAGGGTGCTGAGCAAAGGACTTCTGGAAGAAAACAGCCAGGGCAGAAACCTGACCCTTCAGAGTACTGAGCTGGAGTCCCATCTCCAACCCATGCTGCCGGAACTCCAGAATCCTGGGAATAGAGAACACACGACAGGGAAGAGACCTAGACTCACAGCAGTCAATGTAGGCACGCCAAACCCTGTAATAAATGGAAGAGGAAGACTTCTTCCTAGCTTTAATCAAAGTATCCACAACAGAGGAAGACAGCCCCTTCTCCATCAAGATTGAGGTTTCAGCAGCCAAGCCGTTAAAGCCAGAGTTTGTAAATTGGGATGGCGTAGTGAGCCCTGAGTGAGCAGATCTGGCACCAAGGGCAGAGCATACTGATCTACTGCCAGCTGCACCACGTCTGCGAACCACACTCTTCTTGGCCACCTGGGGGCCACCAGAATTGCTGGCACCCCTTCTAGAGCAATCTTGCGCAGAACCGCGCCCAGCAGGGGGATTGGAAGGAAGACATACAGGAACTGAAAGTACTGCCATGACATTGCTAGCGCATCCGAGGTCAAGGCCAGAGGATCCTGAGACAAAGGCTGGGAGCTTGTGATTGTGGCGGGACGCAAACAGATCCACATCTGGTTGGCCCCAACGGTGA
The DNA here is from genome assembly GCA_027917425.1 of Gastrophryne carolinensis. Taxonomy (NCBI): domain Eukaryota; kingdom Metazoa; phylum Chordata; class Amphibia; order Anura; family Microhylidae; genus Gastrophryne; species Gastrophryne carolinensis. Next base: position 204,943,694 of record CM051240.1, on the reverse strand, counting down.
CACAGGGATTGAAACGCCCTGCTGCATAGGGACCATTCTCCCTGGCAAGAGGTCCCCCTGCTCAGAAAGTCCGCCAGGCAACTTTCCACCCCCAGGATGTACACAGCCGATATGCCTTGGCATTGGCCTCCGCCCAAGTCAGGATCAGAGACGCTTCCTGGAGGGTCCCCTTGCTCCGGGTCCCTCCCTGATGATTGATGTAGGCAACTGCCGTCTGGTTGTCCGAGCGCACCTGAACAGGCAGGCCCCGAAGGAGAGTAGTCAAGCGAGCTAGAACTAGCCTGATCGCCCGCAGTTCCAAGACATTGATAGGTGTGTGGGCCTCCTGGAACCGCAGAGACTTCCAGAAACCCCCCATCCCGACAGACTGGCATCCGTGGTGACCGTCTCCCAGGAAGGGGTAAGAAAGGATCTGCCCCCCAACAGGTTCCTTGAGTCCATCCACCACGAGAGGGACCTCCTGACCAGGGGGGAGAGCACACAGACCCTGTCCAGGGACGCTGGGTCCTTATCCCATACTGACAATAGGTGATGTTGCAGAGGCCTCAAGTGGAACTGAGCATAAGGGACCACTTCGAAGCATGCCACCAACAGGCCCATCAGCTGCATCCCCTGCCTGATGGAGGGATGAGGACAAGCTAGGAGGGACTAAGCCTGTGCAATCAGACTGTCCACCTTCTGTTGAGGAAGGAAGATCCTTGCCTGAACTGTATCCAGATTCATTCCTAGGAATGGAGTTACCAAGGAAGGGGACAGTGAGGACTTGGGGTGGTTGATCACCCATCCAAATGACTCCAGAGTGGACACCACCAGCTGAGTATCCAACTCTGCCTGATGTAGAGACTGGGAAGTGATGAGAATGTCGTCCAGATAGGGAAGCACGCGGATGCCCTGACATCTGAGCAGAGACATCATGCCAGCCAGCACCTTGGTGAACACCCTGGGAGCTGAAGTGAGGCTGAAGGGCAAGGCCACAAATTGGTAATGTTGATCCATCAAAGCGAACCTGAGGAACCTTTGATGACCTGGGAACACAGGAATATGAAGGTAAGCATCTTTGATGTCCACAGAAGTCATGAAATCCCCTTGGCGCAGGGAACTGATGGCAGAGCGCAGAGTTTCCATGCGAAAGTGCCTGCCCCTGACAAACTTGTTAAGGATCTTCAAGTCCAGGATGTGCCTGACTGAACCATCTTTTTGGGGTACTGTGAATAGGTTGGAATAAAAGCCCTTGCCTTTTTCTCTTAAGGGGACCTGGCAAATGACCCCCAGCTCCAGGAGGCCTTACACTAGCTCCTGAGCTGACACAGGATCCTGAGGAATCCGGGATCGGATGAATCTTGGAGGGGGATCGGCAGCAAACTCCAACTTGTAACCGGAGGACACTACCTCCTGAATCCACCGGTCTGAGACATGAAGCCTCCAGACGTGAGCGAAGTGCTGCAGCCGTCCCCCCACCCGGATGGGTGAGGGCGCCCCATCATGCCTGAGGGGGCTTGGGAGAGGATTTTGCTTTGGGACCCAAGGAGGAGCAAGGATGTCCACGTCCTCTGCCCCTACCCCAGAAATCTCCCCGGGCCCCAGGAAAGGAAACCCCCCTTCCCTGTCTGGCACCACAGTAAGGGGAGGAGAAGGAACCCTGACCCCGAAAGGGCCGAGATTGGCGCCTGCGCTGGGGTAACCCGCCTCCCTTAGCAAAAAGGTCCAGGCGGTCCCCAAAAAGGCGCAGTCCTTTAAAGGGAAAACCAGTGAGGGCCCTCTTAGCAGCGTTGTCAGCAGCCCACTGGCGCAGCCAAACCGAGCGGCGTATAGCCACCACGAGGGCAGAAGTTCTGGCACACATTCTGATGGTGTCATCAAATGCTGAGAGGACAAAATTTACAAAAACATCACAACTGGAGAGTGCATTTAACACCTCACAAGGCAAATCATCAGAGGCACGATCAAGCATATTTCTGATAAGGGTTCTAGTGGCCACAGCAGTAATGGCAGAGGCACAGACCGGGTGCAGCGCCGTCCCCGCACATGCAAAGGCAGGGGATGCCAGCTGGTCAATGCGCCGGTCCTCAGCATCCTGCAGGGTAGTGGAGTCAGGGGAATGCATGACAGAGGTGTTAGCTAGCCCTAGGACCGAGGCATCCACCTCGGGAGGGGATGACCAACACTTTACAACATCAGCAGGAAAGGGATACTTCCTATCCCAACTTTTTGGAACCACAGGAAGATTACTGGGGCGCTCCCATTCCTTGAGCACAAGGTTATGGAAATGTGCCTGCTCGGGAAATTCCAAACGTGATTTTGCTGTATGGAAAAGCTCCCCTCTTTGCCTGGGAGCCGCAACAGGGAGAGAGATGGACAGAACCTCAAAAATCTGGGTCAATAATCTGTCAGTGTCATTCGGGGCCCAGGGGTCAGAGCCAGAATCATCATGACCCCTTGGTCTCTCATCAGATGAGCCTGAATCAAAAAAGAGCTCCCCTTCATCAGACGGAGTATAGCCACAAAGATTCAAAAACTCCTCAGTTTCAGTTCCCATAGGGAAAACAGTGACATTAGGCGTCAAGTGCCGCTTCTTAGCAGGGGCCTTACATGCTAAGGACTTAGCAATCAACTGCTAAACAGTAGCCAGTCTAGAAGACACATCAGGCTGAGAATCCCCACTAGTATGCAACTCAGTAGGAGTGAGGTTTAAGCTTGGGGGAGTAGGCGAAGTGAAACGAGGTGCAGCCACTGGCAGGCCAGATTGCAATGCAAGCACCTGCTCAGCACAGGGTACACAGACCCGCGCCTTGTCAGCGTCAGCATGAGGCTGCCCACACGCTACTAACAGCCGGTCTTGTCCCGAAGGTACCCCGGTCACATTATCCTGGGATGCCTCCATATGGTGATTATAGCGGCGCTATACGCTATATAGCAACCCCGGATGCCCCAATAAACCGCTAGGGAAGTGAGAGTATAATTTTTACAAGGCCTACAAGTTATACACTAATACAGAGCCGGGAGAAGCCAAAAGGGTTCGCCCCGCCTGAAAGACACAAGCAGACAAGACCTGTAAGCACACAGTAACAAAAGTGAAAGATATAAAGCCACCCGTGAGGGCACTTACGGACCGCGGTAGGTAGGGGTCCGTCGCGCATGGGCCAACCAAGCAGGTGTCGGCGTCGGTATACCTCGAGGTGCGGGCCGGTATCAGCGATGACGCGGAGCGCGCCATAGACGGGCAAATCTCCCCCCCCCCCCCCCACCCGGAGAGCGCGAAGCCAGAACGTGCAAGCAGCCAATGACGGCGCACCAGCGCCTGAGGTAATGCCGCCGCTAAGCAGGGAACCAAGTCAGCGCGCAGCGGCAATTTTAAAAAGACAGTACAGGAAAGTTAGCGCGGCGGCTGATACAAGACTAAACAGAATAAAAAGAGAGTGTAAAAATACCTTTTTGGGAGTAGTCACCTTTAAAACGGGTATTATGAGTGTGCCATACACTCCACTTCGATCTTCATGACATGTGGGTAATCTCCAGTAGAGGGCGAACTTCTGCAGAGATGAATATGCAAAAAAAGAAAGCCCCTCCCGATCCATATATACCTGGGACCTCCCACCAATTTCCCAGTGTAAAAAAGCAGTAAGGGGACCAGGAAGAACCAATTATAACCTTAACAAAACCAATGGTTCACCATATAAAAGCCCCAGAATACCTGAAAAAAAGGGGTGGGGCGAAGTGGAGTGTATGGCACACTCATAACACCCGTTTTAAAGGCGAGTACTCACAAAACGGTATTATTCTAAGTGTGCCATACACTCCACTTCGATCTTCATGACATGTGGGACATCCAATAGCAGTGTCTGTCATGGGTGGGAACCAGAAAACAGAGAAGAATGTACCAACTCAAACCACTGCAGCTTGCAGAACCTTGCGGCCAAAAACAGCATCCGCTGAAGCCCGCACATCAACCTTGTAAAACTTGGAAAAAGTATGAACGTAAGACCAAGTAGCAGCCTTACAAACTTGTTCAACAGAAGCCTGGTGCTGAAAAGCCCAGGATGCACCAACAGCACGAGTAGAGTGTGCAGTGACCCTAAAAGCAGGAGTCCTCCCCTTAGCAGAATAGGCCCCAACAATGGCCTGACGAATCCATTTGCTAATCGTAGACTTAGCAGGCGCCAAACCTTTCCTGGGCCTGCAGGGCACCATGAAAAAAGCGTCCGTCTTGCGGAAGGAAGAAGTAGTCACCAAATAGTACTTCACACAGCGAACAACATCCAAATTGTGCAGAACCCTCTCCTTGTCATTGTTAGGCTTAGGACACAAGGAAGGGAGAACAATATCCTCATTGAGGTGGAAAGCAGACACCACCTTCGGAAGGAAATCTGGCTTAAAACGAAAAACCGCCATATCCTGGTGTCTCAAAGTAAGGGGCCTGAATCGACAGAGCCGCCAACTCAGAGACACACCGAACAGAGGTAATAGCCACCAAGAAAGCAACCTTCTGAGTGAGAACCGAAAGAGCAATATCCTGTAGCGGCTCAAAAGGAGGACCCTGGAGAGCCGAAAGAACCAAATTCAAATCCCAAACGGGAAGCACAGCCTTACGAGGGGGCCGCACATGCGCGACCCCTTGGAAAAAGGTCTTAACCAGCGGGTGTAAGGCAAAAGACCTCTGGAAGAAAACCGACAGAGCAGAAACCTGTCCTTTCAAAGTACTAAGCTGGAGCCCAAGATCCAGATTATGCTGAAGAAACTCCAAAATCCAAGGAATCGAAAACACCCTGCAAGGCAAGGCCCTAGCCTCACACCAATCAATATAGGACCTCCAAGTCCTATAGTAAATGCCAGAAGAGGACCGCTTCCTAGCCCTAATCAAGGTCTGAACAACAGCCGCAGACAAACCTTCCTCCCTCAAAATGAAGGTTTCAACAGCCAAGCCGTCAAAGCCAGCGTTTGTAAATTGGGGTAAAGTAGTTGACCCTGAGATAGCAGATCTGGCAACAAGAGAAGCCGGTACTGATCTACGGCCAGCCTTACAACGTCTGTGTACCAAACCCTACTTGGCCACCTTGAAGCCACCAGAATTCCTGGAGCCCCTCCTAGAACCAGTTTGCGAACTAATTTGCCCAGCATGGAGACGGGCAGAAACAGGTACAGAAAACCCAGATCCTTCCAAGCAAGGGACAAGGCATCCATTGCCAAAGATAGAGGATCCCGAGAAAGAGACACAAAGGCCGGAAGTTTGTGACTATGCAAAGAGATCCACCTCCGGAGTCCCCCACTTGCGACAAAGATCCAGAAAAACCTTGGGGTTGAGAGACCACTCTCCTTGGCGAGAGGATCCCCTGCTCAGGGAATCCGCCTCAGTGTTCTCCACTCCCGGAATGTAGACTGCCGAAATGCAAGGAACATTGCTCTCCACCCAGTGCAGGATCAGAGACACTTCCCCGAGGGCACTCCTGCTGCGAGTCCCTCCTTGGTGACTGATGTAAGCTACCGCCGTTCGGTTGTCTAAAAGAATTTGAACCAGTAGACCCTGTAAATGTGAGGTCAGCCGAGCCAGAACCAGTCGGATGACTCTGAGCTCCAAGACATTGATGGGGGTGTGAGCCTCCTGAGGACCCCACACCCCGCTGAACTGATGACTTTTCCAATAACCTCCCCAGCCCCACAGGCTGGCATCAGTGGTAACCGTCTCCCAACAAGGGACCAGAAAGGATCTGCCCTTCAACAGGCTGCTCGATTCCAGCCACCATCGAAGGGACTGCAGAACCCTGGGAGACATCCTGAAAGGTTAAGCCAATGACTGCGGACACCTGTCCCAATGCGTCAATAGGTGAAGTTGAAGAGATCTCATGTGAAACTGTGCAAACGGTACAGCTTCGAAGGAGGATACCATCAAGCACACCAGTTTCATCCCCTGTCGGATAGAGGGACAAGGATTGGCCAGAAGAAGGTGGATCAGACCCTGAATCCCCTGCACCTTGGTCTGGGGCAGAAACACTCTGGCCTGAATGGTATCCAGATTCATGCCCAGAAATGAAATCACACGAGACGGAGAGAGAGAAGACTTGGGGCGGTTGATCACCCACCCGAACCTCTCCAGGGTCGACACCACCTGGTGGGTGTCCAGCTCCGCCTGACGGAGGGAGGAAGCTGAGCTCAACAGGTCGTCCAGATAAGGCACAATGCGAATGCCCTGAGCTCTGAGCAGAGCCATTATTCCCGCCAAGACCTTGGTGAAGACCCTCGGCGCCGAGGTCAGTCCGAAGGGAAGGGCTACAAATTGAAAATGTTGATCCTCCACCGTAAACTGGAGGAATCTGATGTGCCAGAAAAATACCACTTTGTGAGTACTCACCTGAAAAATGGATATTGTCAGTGTGCCACACACCCCGCTTCCCCTTTAATTCTTACGATCGGGTTACTCCACCAGCAGGTGGCGACGTTGCAGGGAGAAGTCTTGAAAATGAGCCCCTTCCGGCCTATATATACCTGGGACCTCCCACTTAACACCAGTGATTTAAAAAGCAGAAAGACAAGGTACCAGGAAATCCAACGGTAACCTCAAAATAAAGAAAAGCTTCACCATATAAAGGATCCAGGATAACAAAAAGGGCGGGTGAAGCGGGGTGTGTGGCACACTGACAATATCCATTTTTCAGGTGAGTACTCACAAAATGGCATTATTCTCAGTGTGCCACACACCCCGCTTCCCCTTTAACTATTACGATCGGGACATCCAAAAGCAGTGTCCACAAGGGATGGGTATCCGAAGGCAAAGTGAAGCATAACTTAAATGACTGCAGTCTGCAGAACTTTGCGGCCAAACACAGCATCCGCTGAGGCCCGCACATCAACCTTGTAAAACTTAGAAAAAGTATGAACAGAAGACCAAGTAGCGGCCTTACAAACCTGTTCAACAGAAGCTTGGTGCTGAAAAGCCCAAGACGCTCCAATGGCGCGAGTAGAATGAGCAGCAATACGAAAAGGGGGAACTTTCCCCTTAGCAGAATAGGCCGCAAAAATGGCCTGACGTATCCATTTGCTAATGGAAGATTTGGCCGGCGCAAAACCCTTCCTAGGCCCACAGGGCACAACAAAAAAGGCATCAGTTTTACGAAAAGGAGAAGTAATAATCAAATAGTACTTAACACAGCGTACTACATCCAAACAATGCAAAACCCTCTCCTTGTCATTCTTAGGCTTAGGACACAGGGAGGGAAGAACAATATCCTGATTCAAATGAAAAGCAGAAACAACCTTAGGAAGAAAGTCCGGTTTGAACCGAAAGACCACTTTGTCCTGATGCCTCTCAAAGTAGGGCGCCTGAATAGACAAGGCCGCCAACTCCGAGACACGCCGAACCGAAGTGATAGCTACCTAGAAGACAATCTTTTGAGTCAGGGTAGACAAAGCAATATCTTGCAAAGGCTCAAAGGGAGGAGCCTGAAGAGCAGAAAGAACCAAATTCAAGTCCCAAACAGGGAGTAATGGTTTCCTGGGAGGCCGCACATGCGTAACCCCCTGGAAAAAAGTTTTAACCAAAGGAAGAAGGGCAAAACGCTTCTGAAAAAAGATAGATAAGGCAGAAACCTGCCCTTTCAAAGTACTTAGCTGAAGACCGGAGTCCAGCCCTGATTGTAAAAACTCCAGAATCCTGGAGACCGAAAAGACCCTACAAGGCAAGGACCTAACCTCACACCAAGCGATATAGACTTTCCAAGTCCTATAGTAGGTGATAGAAGACCTCTTTCAGGCACCGATCAGAGTCTTAATAACCGAGTCAGAAAGACCCTCCTCCTTCAAGATGGAGGTCTCAGCGGCCAAGCCATCAAAACCAGCGTTGGTAAACTGGGGTAAGACAGCCGACCCTGAGTGAGCAGATCGGGCCGAAGAGGCAGAACGAGCAGATTCACTGTCAGCCAAACTATGTCTGCGCACCATACTCGTCTTGGCCATCTTGGGGCCACGAGAATGGCGGACACCCTTTCCAGAACCAGCTTCCGTACCACCCAGCCTAGCATGGGTATCGGAGGAAACAGGTACAGAAACCCCGGGTCCCCCCAGCTCAGGGATATGGCTTCCGTCGCCAGAGGATCCTGGGAGAGCAACACAAAGATCGGGAGCCTGCAATTGTGACGAAAGGGAAACAGGACCACCTCCGGTGTCCCCCACCGGAGCGGAGTGCAGACTGCCGAGAAACAAGGAACATGTGCCTTCGCCCAGGTCAGGATCAGGGACACCACTCTGAGGGCACCCAGACTGCAAGTCCCTCCCTGATGACTGATGTAAGCAACCGCTGTTTGATTGTCCAAGCGAAGCTGAACCAGAAGGCCCAGACCCTGATGAGACAAAAGAGCAAGAACCAGACGGAAGGCTCTCAGCTCCAGAACAGACGGCCGAGGGTTAGAAAGAAGGACCCAAGCCAACTCCTGAATCAGACAAATTTTGGACTGAGAGAGAAACACCCTGTGTTGACCAGAATCCGACCGCATTCCCAGAAAGGACACCACCCTGGCCGGAGCAAGGGATGACCTGGGAAGGTTGAAAAACTTCAGATGCAGGACGGGGCAAGCCGACCCGTCCTTCTTGGGGGCTCTAAGCGCCGCACCGGGCGGATGCCCGCCATTTCCAGGAAAATCCGTGAAGGAGGGCGAGACTCGAACTCCGGTTTGTAACCGGGCGCGACACCCCTCCCAGATCCATGTGTCCGGAATCTCGCGGCCTTAAACCAGGGAGAAGTGTCGCAATCGTCCCCCCACCCGCACGGGTGAGGGCAGCCCCTCATTGCTGAGCGGGCTTAGCAGTAGGTTTGGGCTTGGCGCCCCAGGACTGACCGGGACGGCCACGACCTCTTCCCCGGGACCAACCTACACCCCCGGTAACGGGAAGGGAAGCCCCTCTGCCCGCTCTGGTTCCTCGAAAGGAGGGACTAACAAAACTCGCACCCCGAAAGGAGCGACGAGGCTTCTTGAATTGAGGCAACTTACCATCCTTGGTAACAGCATCCAATTTCTCGCCAAAAAGGCGTAAACCTAAGAAAGGTAGCGCTGTAAGCGCCCTTTTAGAGTTAAGGTCCGCCGTCCACTGGCACAGCCATATAGACCGACGAATAGCCACCAGCAATGCCGCTGTCCTGCTACTCGTCGCAAGAGCATCGTCCTGAGCAGTCAGGACAAAAGAAACAAACGACTCACACTGCTTGAGAGAACTAAACATATCACAAGCGGGATCAAGATCTGCGAGCAGATCCCTAATAATGGATCCAACTGCCAGCAGAAGAAGCGACGAAGCACAAATCGGCCGTAGTGTCGACCCGGCACTGATAAAACCATGGCGAGCCAATTGATCAACCCGACGATCTTCACCATCCTTAATGGTAGTGGTGCCAGAAAAGTGCAACGCAGCCGAGCCAGTCAACCCCAAGCTTCACCAAGTCCTCCGGAAAGGGATAACGCTTATCCCAATTAGGAGGAGTTCCAACCAGGCGCGCGGGCTGTTCCCCTTCCTTAAGGACAACCCTCTCAAAGTGCTGTTGCCTGGGAAACACCAAACGCGGCTGGGGTACGTCAAACAACTCACCCTTTGGCAGAGGGACCACCGCAGGCGGATCCAAGGCCAAAACTTTAAACATTTGAGCCAAAATGGAAGGAGTGTCAATGGACACCCCCACAGCCTGATCACCAGCAGTGTCAAACAATAGCTGGTCTGCAGGCTCATTCGACTCCTCAAGGAGTTCCCCCTCCTCATCAGGGGGACAATCGGACCAATCCAAAAAATTCAGGTACCTCACCCTCCGAAGCAGGCACTGCCGGAGAAAGGTGCTTCCGCTTTGCCGTAGCCTTCTGAGCCACTGAAGCGGAAATTATTTTCTCGGACTGGCACGCAACGTTCTGCCTTGCACATGGAACGCATAATATGACATCATCGCCTGGGAGCGGAGCCCCACAACCCCCACACAGCCTGGATAGCCCCAAAGAGCCATTTCCGGTAACGTTGGAAGCCTCCATCTGGTGAATTTGTGGTATTCGCAACAACCCAGGGTTTTACGCATTAAGCAACCCAGGATGCCCCTTTGTAATTAAAGTCCCGGAAGTAGGAGGATTTTTTATTTTTTTTTTTAAGCCTAGGAAAATCCCAATTTAGAGACTAAGACTAGCCAGGTATAACAGACCGGGAGAGCCACTGCAGTGAGGGGTTCCCAGAATCTGTGGGGGAAAAGAGGAAAAGAGACCACAGTCAGTCCCCCAACCAGTATGCACCACATTCATACATAACCAACAAGGAAAACATATATGAATAGTTTAAACATCATGAATAAAATATACATGACACATGCCATTTCAAGGCAAAGCCAGAGAGTGCATCAATAAAAAAATAAAAGTATATACCTGCATATATATATATATAATATATATTATATATATCCACACATACCCAAATACAGGCATTTGACCCATACATAAGCAGAACTGCCCCAGGAAAAAACGCTATACATGGCAGGCAATAAAGTACACCTCTACAGCTCAAGCCGCACTGGACCTCTTCCCCCACCGGCTTCAGCACACCTGTCTCTAATGAGACAGGGGAAGTGAAGGGCGGGCCCGGACACAGCAAAAAAGGGGGGAAATTTGAAAGTGCAACACAAACAAAGGCCCCAGCAGCCCAAGCCACGCGCCGCCCCGCCAAAGCACTTCCACACATAACACTAAGTAAAGCACCTCATGCAACACGCACCCCCCCCCCATTTAGCGAAGGGAGAAGGGACCGAGCAGGAGAAGGTGACCTAAAGGGAACATCGGGACAGGGGCATCCCAAATCTGGATCACCATGCCGGATAGCCGCATTGCCCCACAAGTGGGGTCGAGCGGAGGAGATAAGCTCCTAGGCACCTAAAGTGCCATCTACCTTTGCCCAGCCAGCAGCCTAGGCTGGGAGGCTTCCGTTTAACTAGGCATAAACAACACAATAGAACTGGGCAGAAATAGACCAAAAGGAGATGCCGGGTTTGACCCAGTCTACCTGCAAGCAGGAGACTTCTTTCTTCTGTCTTGTCGCTTCATGCAGAGAGAAAAAACTGGTGTTAAGTGGGAGGTCCCAGGTATATATAGGCCGGAAGGGGCTCGTTTTCAAGACTTCTCCCTGCAACGTCGCCACCTGCTGGTGGAGTAACCCGATCGTAAGAATTAAAGGGGAAGCGGGGTGTGTGGCACACTGAGAATATACAACTCTGTGAAGTACTCACCTGTAGAGTTGGTATTATATGCAGACAGCACGTCCTGCTCCAGACATAGTCCTTACATGTGGGTATACCTCCGCCTTCAGCGCCGTGCACTGCAGTATGCACATGAAGAAAACAAGCTCCTCCCAGCCCTACATATACCGAGGGACCTCCTACTAATCCCCAGCATTGACAAGCAGTGAGAGAAGAAGCCAGGAGGAAAACAACCACCCAGAGTAAATGGTAACAATATCCAAGATAATAATCACCATACAGGGGATCCAGAACAAGGTGAATCAGGGTGGGGTGGAGCAGGACGTGCTGTCTGCATATAATACCAACTCTACAGGTGAGTACTTCACAGAGTTGTATTATTCTAAGCAAACAGCACATCCTGCTCCAGACATAGTCCTTACATGTGGGACATCCAATAGCAGTGTCCATAAGTAGGGTGGGATCCCCGAGAAAAAAAGGCACAGACAACCATAAAAGTGCTGTCACCTTAACCATGCTACCAAGAGCAACGAGAGCAATGCTCTAATCATAGCCTTTGAATTCTTGTAAAGACAGAACTGAACACAAGCGGCGGACTAGCCAGCTTGCTCAACAGAACCTAGTGCTCACAAAAACATAAACTCCCAAAAACATCACAATCAGACAGTGCCTTAAAGACCTCCCAAGGGAGATCCTCCGGTTGGTGGTCAAGAATCTTCCTAAGAAGGGTCCTGGCGGTCACCGCAGTGACGGCCGCGGCACAGACCGGGCGCAGAGCCGTCCCTGCACACGAAAAGGCGTGGGAAGCCAGTCTGTCAATGCGCCGGTCCTCAGCATCCCGAAGGGTACGATGAGTAGAGGCTGTCATGAAGGGAGGGTTAGCAACCCTAATAATAGGTGCATCCACCTCGGGAGGGGCTGACTAGCAGCCAACCACATCAGGGGGAAAAGGGTACTTCCAATCCCAGACCCCGGGAACTCCTGTACGTTAACAAGGTGATTCCCAATCCTTAGATTTAAGAGCCTGGAATGATCCTGCTCCAGAAATTCCAAGCGCGTCGTTGCCGTGTGGAAACTCTCCCTCTTGGGCTTGGGAGACTCTCCCGGAGGAGAGTTGGACAGTACTTTAAAGATCTTTATAAGTAATTTATCAGTGTCACACCGGCCCCAGGAACCAGGGCCAGAATTATCACGGGTCCAAGGTATCTCGTCTGAGGAACCGGAACCTGAAAACAGTCCACCCTCATCCGAAGGATCGAGGACCTGCATAGCAGCAGACTCTTCAGTTTACTTGGAAAACATAGAACCAGGAAGCGTCAGGGACCGCTTCTTTTCAGCGCCCAAACGCTCCGCCAACCAGGCATCACCTGCTCAGCCGTAGTTAGCCTACGCGGTACCACCTGCTGGTCATCCCCGCTCAAGTGCGACTCATCAGGAGTGAGATTTAAACAAGGGGAGACAGGTGTATTGAAGCAAGGTGCAGCCACTGGCAAACCTGATTGCAGGGCCAGTGCTTGTTCAGCACACGGTCCGCAGACTCGTGCTCTGTCAGCATCAGCATGGGGCTGTCCACACGCAGTACACAGCCGGTCTTGTCCCCGCGGGACCCTGGACACATAATTCTGAGATGCCTCCATATGGTGATTATCAAAGCAATATGCCAGCAGGGATTTATGCTATAAGCAACCCCGGATGCCCCAAGACCCGCTAGGAATGTGGGAGAATATAAAAGTGAACCCGTTTAAGATATATATCAGGCCAGGGGATGCCACCGGAATCTTAGCTTCTGAAAGACATAAGGAGAAGAATGGGTGTCAGAGCCATGCGCAGCTGGAAAACATATAAAAAGGAGTCACCCGCAAGGGCACTTACAGACCAAGGGAGGAGGGAACCGCCACCACGCGCGCAAAGATCAGCAAAATGGCACCCAGGGCTCAATGCTCGGCCGTGACGCGGAGCGCGCCAATTCAAGTCCCCGCCCACTCCGGAGAGCGCAAAGCTCTGAGGTAACGGCAAGGCAAGGATACAATCACACGCTTAAGGATTTGTAGAAAAAACGTTACGACTAGTAAGGAAAAGGCGCCACAGCATCTAGACAACGCCGCAAACTGTGCATAAGACATACGGCGGTACCCGAAAACCAAAGAGCAAGCAGCGCGGCTCTGATATTTCAATGTTAATGAAGGGCAGAAATAAGGCCATAAGCGTGAAATACTGGTACACAGGGACCACCACACACACCCCCCCCCTTTCTTTTCCCACTAACTAGTTGGGGAATGAGGGCGGATAGCGACCCTTTACACAGGGTCCAGCACTACCCGGGGTACGGCGCAATAATGCGGGAGGGGCATCCACTAGAGGCTCACCATCAGCCTAAACCGCCTACCCTATGGTGGGGGATTGCGGTGGAGAATGGCTCCATTAAGCACACGAGGTGCTGCCTACCTTCACCCGACCAACGCAGCCCAGGCTGGGAGGCATATTCTTCTACAAAGAGGACAGGTGAAAACAGTCCCGCAGGGCCTCGGGCTGTAAAGCCCCGCTCGCCTGCGAGAGCGTGATACTTCATGTCTTCGCAGTTCCAGCACTGCAGAGAATTCTGGGGATTTGTGGGAGGTCCCTCGGTATATGTAGGGCCAGGAGGAGCTTGTTTTCTTCATGATAATGCAGTGCACGGCGCTGAAGGCGGAGGTATACCCACATGTAAGGACTATGTCTGGAGCAGGACGTGCTGTCTGCTTAGAATAAATCGGAACATGCAGATACGCATCCTTGAGGTCTATGGATGTCATAAAATCCCCTTGGCGAAGGGAATTGATAGCCGAGCACAGAGTCTCCATGCGGAACATTTTGGCTCTGATAAACCTGTTGAGAACCTTGAGATCTAGAATGGGTCTCACCAAACCCTCCTTTTTGGGAACCGTGAAAAGGTTGGAGTAGTAACCCCTGCCTCTCTCCGGAGGCACCGGGCATATAACTCCCATGTCCAGAAGGGTTTTCACTGCTAACAGGAGCCCCTGTGCAGCCATGAACAATTCACAACTCTTAAAGTGGACCAACACTCACGGGTGATCGGCTCGGGAATCTTATTCATCCAATTCATCCAGGGATACTTCCAGGATATCCACAAACACAACACAAAGTAAAGTGAACACCAACACACATACACTCATATATAAATATTAACAAATGAAAAAGGGAGAGGCCGAGTGGGAACTCGGCCATTATAAGGCCATATGCATGTAGGGACGGGACATCCCGCACCAGGATCACCAAAAACCTGGATAACCGCCTACCCCATAATGAGGTCTCACGGTGAAGCAAAGCTCCTTCCGCACCCATAGGGTGCTCCTACCCTCACCAGGACCCACAGCCTAAGCTGGGAGGCTCAATAAGGGGCAATTTAAAAAGGGTCCTGGCAGTAATAGGGATAATGAACGGCCGGGCGCGGCTTACCTGCAAGTAAAAAGTCTTCATCTTCTGTCTTGTCACCTTCCCTGCAGAGAAGGAACTGGTGGGAGGTCCCAGGTATATATGGACCAGGAGGGGCTTTCTTTTTTTGCATATTCATCTCTGCAGAAGTTCGCCCTCTACTGGAGATTACCCACATGTCATGAAGATCGAAGTGGAATGTATAGCACACTTAGAATACACAGAATGCATAGCATACACACTCCTCCCCCTCTTTTACCCCGAAGACTACAAGGAGAATGAGGGAGGACAGCGGCCACTTAAACAGGGCCCACCGATGGGCAGGGGCAAGGGGCACTAGTGCGGGAGGGGCATCCCATAGAGGCTCACCATAAGCCTGAACCGCCTACCCTTTGATGGGGGATTGCGGTGGAACCGCGCTCCTAAGCACCTAACAGCGGTGCTGCCTACCTTCACCGGGACCAGCGCAGCCAAGGCTGGGAGGCACATTACTAGTGGAACGGGTGGGAATAGTCCTACAGGGCCGCAGGCTAATAGCCCCGCTCACCTGCGAGTAGAGAGCCATTTCTCGTCCTTCACAGCCAGACTGCAGAGAAATTCTGGGGATTTGTGGGAGGTCCCCAGGTATTTGAAGGGCTGGGAGGAGTCTATTTTCAGCGCCATCTGGCGGAGTATATCCCACGTGTAAGTATTAGATTTGGAGCAGGACATACTGTATACTAAGAATATCCTGGCCTGAATGGTATCCAGATTCATGCCCAGGAAGGGGGTCACCCAGGACGGGGAGAGGGAGGACTTGGGATAATTGATCACCCATCCGAACATTTCCAGGGCCATTACCACCATCTGTGTATCCAACTCCGCCTGCTGGAGAGAATGAGATCTAATGAGAATGTCGTCCAGAAAAGGGAAAATGCGAATGCCTCCGGCTCTGAGGATGGCTATCACTCACACCAGTATCTTGGTGAACACTCTGGGGGCTGAGGTAAGACCAAAGCAAGTGCCACAAATTTGTAGTGCTGGTCCTCCGGGGCAAACCTGAGGAACCGCTGATGCCCTGGGAAGACTGGCACATGAAGGTAAGCATCCTTGATGTCTATGGAGGTCATGAAGTCCCCCGGGCGCAAGGAGCTAATCGCGAAAGCGTCTGGTTCTGATGAACCTGTTGAGAAGTTTTAAGTCCAGGATGGGCCTGACAGAGCCATCCTTTTTGGGTATTGTGCAAAGATTGGAATAATAACCTTGACCTCTCTCCCCCGGAGGGACCGGACAGATGACCCGCATACCCAATAAGTTCTGTACAGCTTGAAATAGACCCTGAGCGGCCAGGGGGTCCAGAGGAATCCGAGACCTGAGAAATCTTGGAGGGGGCCGTGCCGCGAACTCTAGCTTGAAGCCGGAGGACACAACCTCCAGAATCCACCTGTCTGAGACCTGTCGTCCCCAGACATGAGCGAAGAGCCACAGCCGTCCCCCCACCCGTAAGGGTGAGGGCGCCCCTTCATGGCTGAGCGGGTTTAATGACAGATTTGGGCTTAGATCCCCAGAAGGATCTGGGACAGGCACGGCCTCTACCCTTATCCCAGAAATCACCCCTGTGCCCCGAAAAGGGTACCCCCCTCCCTGACCTGGATCCGCGAAAGGAGGGGGTAAAGGACCCTGAGCCCCGAAAGGGCCACAGTTGTCTCTTGCATTGGGGCAACCTACCTCCTTTTGCAAAACGGTCCAACCGGTCACCAAAAAGGCGCAGCCCCTTAAAGGGTAGCCCTGTGAGAGCCTTCTTAGCAGCATTGTCAGCTGCCCACTGGCGCAGCCAGACCGAGCAGCAAATAGAACCAACCAGAGCCGAGGTCCTGCTGCACATCCTAATGGTGTCATCTAAGGCAGAAAGAATATAAGCAATAAACATCTCACATTGTGATATGGCTCTAAATTCGGCATTGGAAGAATCATCAGGATAGCCTTCTAACAGGCCCTTGACCAGAGTCCTAAGGGCCACAGCAGTAATAGCAGAAGCACAGACCGGGCGCAGGGCCGATCCTGCACAGGCAAAGGCATGGGAAGCCAGCTGGTCAATACGTCGGTCCTCACTATCCTTCAAGGTAGTGGAATCGGGGGAATGCACCACAGAAGTATTAGACAACCCCAAAACCGGAGCATCCACCTCTGGTGGAGTTGACCAACATTTAACCACATCAGGGGGAAAAGGGTAACTTTTATCCCATCCCTTGGGGATACCAGGGAGCCGGCTAGGCCTCTCCCATTCTTTGTGAACCAGATTATGGGCCTGTTCTGGAAATTCCAAACGTGGCATTGCAGTACCAAACAATTCCCCCTGTTGCCTGGGTGCAGCAGCAGGGAGAGAAATGGAAAGTACTTCAAAGATTTGAGTCAAAAGTCTATAGGTGTCATCAGCATTCCAATGCTCTGAGCCGGCATCAGCACCAGGGAATTGCTGATCATTGGAAAATTCCGAATCTGAGAATAACTCCCCCCTCCTCAAGCGGGGTACAGTCAGGCAACTCAAGGAATTCTTCCGTCTCCATAGGGAAGGCAGACGCAGCAGGCGCCAAGTGCCGTCTTTTAGCTGGGGCCTTACGGGCCACAGAGTTAGCAATCAACCTCTCAATGTTGGCCAGCCTGGAAGACACATCAGGCTGAGACTCCCCACTAGTATTAATCTCACTGGGGGTCACGATCAACCGAGGGGGGGGGTGGGAGAAGACATGGTGGGCGCAGGCCCAGACAAGTGCAACCCAGATTGCCGCGCAAGCGCCTGCTGGGCGCAGGGTACACAGACCCGCACATCATCACTTACAGGGGATGCCCCACAAACCACACACAGCCGGGCTTGCCCAGATGGGACCCCAAGCACAGTATCCTGAGAAGCCTCCATATGGTGATTTTTGGTGTCACAATGACCAATGGGAATTACGCTGGGCAGCTACCCGGGATGCCCCTTAACTGTCCGCTAGGATAGTGGGAGGATTGTATTGTTGTTTAGGCCTCTAATATATTAACTAGACTAACAGAAGGCACAGGACCGGGAGAAACCTCTAATTAGTTTTCCCACCTGAAAGACATAAGAATACAATACCCGCATTCATTAAACAGGAGTGAATTAAGCAATCAAAATATAAGAGGGGGCCCAAAACGGCACTCACAGCCCGCCGAATAGCTTGCAATCGATCCAGCAGGAGAGACAAGATGGCGCTGCAGGGCTCTGAAGGGGCTGGCCGCGAGAGGAAGCACCACGGAGCGCGCCCAGCGTTAAGCCACGCCCCCTCCAGGAAGTGCGGGGTTACAGGCTGAAGACAGCCAACCCGAAGCCAATCAGCAGCCATCAGGTCACTGAGTGACGTCGCCGCAGGGCGCACGAGTCAGTGGCGGGCAATTCAAATCTGAAGGGGAGAGGAGCACAGCCGAGGAGAGTGCCAGCAAAAACATGAAAAAGGCATCACAACACATAACAGTATGTCAAACAGGCAAAACACATCTACACTAATCAGGCACTCGGCACTGGCACTGAATCACAGCCTGACGGATCCATTTGCCGATAGTAGATTTAGCAGGAGCCAAACCCTTCCTAGGACCAGAAGGGACCACAAAAAGAGCATCAGTTTTTCTAAATGGAGCAGTAGCCACCAGATAGTACATCAGACACCTAACCACATCCAAGGAATGCAAGACCATATCCTTAGCATTACTAGGATTAGGGCACAAGGAAGGAAGAACAATGTCCTGATTCAAATGAAAGGCAGACACGACCTTAGGCAGAAAATCTGGTTTGAAGCGAAACACCACCTTGTCCTGGTGTCTCAAAGTAGGGGGGCTAGATGGAAAGCGCCGCCAACTCAGACACACGCCTAACAGAAGTGATAGCCACCAAAAAGACAACCTTGAGAGTAAGAATGGCCAGGGCAGCCTCCTGCACAGGTTCAAAGGGAGAACCCTGCAAGGCAGACAAGACCAAGTTCAAATCCCAAACAGGCAACATAGGCTTACGTGGGGGACGCACATGGGTAACCCCCTGGAAAAAAAGTCCTGATCAGAGAATGCTGGGCAAAGGACCTCTGGAAGAAAACAGCCAGGGCAGAGACATGACCTTTCAGAGTACCGAGTTGGAGCCCCAGCTCCAACCCATGCTGCAGGAACTCCAGGATCCTGGGAATAGAGAACACACGACAGGGAAGAGACTTAGACACACACCAGTCAATGTAGGCATGCCAAACCCTATAGTAAATGGAAGAAGAAGTCTTCTTCCTAGCCTTTATCATGGTATCAACAACAGAGGCAGACAGCCCTCTATCCATCAAGATGGAGGTTTCTGCAGCCAGGCCGTCAAAGCCAGAGTTTGTAATTGGTATGGCGTAAGTGACCCTGAGTGAGCAGTTCTGGCACCCTGGGCAGAACGTACTGATCTACTGCCAGTTGCACCACGTCTGCGTACCACACTGTTCTTGGCCACCTGGGGGCCACCAGGATAGCTGGCACCCCCTCCTGAGCAATCTTGCGCAGAACAATGCCCAACAGGGGGAATGGGGGAAAGACATACAGGAGCTGAAAGTCCTGCCGTGACATTGCTAGAGCATCCGTGGCCAAGGCCAGAGGATCCTGGGACAGGGAGACAAAGGCCGGGAGCTTGTGATTGTGACGGGATGCAAACAGATCCACATCTGGTTGACCCCAACGGTGACACAGAGATTGAAACACCCTGCCGCAGAGGGACCATTCTCCCAGGCGAGAGGTCCCCCCTGCTCAGAGAGTCTGCCTGCAGATTCTCCACCCCCGGAATGTACACAGCTGATATGCAGGGAACATTGTCCTCCGCCCAGGCCATGATCAGAGACACTTCCTTGAGGGCCCCATTGAGGGCCTCCGGGTCCCTCCCTGATGATTGATTTAGGCAACCGCCGTCTGGTTGTCCGAGCGTACCTGAACAGGCCGGCCCCGAAGGTGATGGGTCAAGTGAGCCAGAACCAATCTGATCGCTCTCAGTTTGAGTATTTTGATGGGTGTGTGGGCCTCCTGAGGGCCCCACTGCCCTTGGAACTGCAGGGACTTCCAGAACCCCCCCCCCCCCAACCTGTCAGACTGGCATCCGTGGTGACCGTCTCCCAGCAGGGGGCCAGAAAAGATCTGCCCACCAACAGGTTCCTGGAGTCCAGCCACCACGAGAGGGACCGCCTGACTAGGGGGGAAAGCACAAGGACCTGGTCCAGGGACACAGGATCCTTGTCCCATACTGACAAGAGGTGGAGTTGCAGAGGCCTCATGTGAAACTGGGCATAAGGGATCGCCTCGAAGCACGACACCATCAGGCCCACCAACCGCATCCCCTGCCTGATGGAGGGATGAGGGCAAGATAGCAGGAACTGAACCTGCACTAGCAGACTGCCCACCTTATGCTGAGGAAGAAAAATTGCCTGAACTGTATCCAGATTTATTCCCAGGAAGGGTGTCACCAAGAAGGGAGACAGGGAAGATTTGGGATGGTTGATCACACAGCCAAATGACTCCAGAGTGGACACTACCAGCTGAGTATCCAACACTGCCTGTTGGAGGGACTGAGAAGTGATGAGAATGTCATCCAAGTAGGGCAGCACGCGAATGCCCTGAGACCTGAGCAGAGACATCACCCCTGCCAGCACCTTGGTGAACAATCTGGGAGCTGAAGTGAGACCGAAGGGCAATGCCACAAATTGGTAGTGCTGATCCTCCAGAGCGAACCTGAGGAATCTTTGATGACCTGGAAAAACAGGAATATGAAGGTAAGCATCCTTGATGTCCACAGACGTCATGAAGTCCCCTGGACGCAGGGAACTGATGGCAGAGCGCAAAGTTTCCATGCGAAAGCGCCTGCACCTGACAAATTTGTTGAGGATCTTCAAGTCCAGGATGGGCCTGACTGACCCATCTCTTTTGGCCACGGTGAAAAGGTTGGAATAGAACTCCTTGCCCCTTTCTCGTAAGGGGACCTGACAGATGACCCCCAGCTCCAAAAGGCTTTGCACCGCCAGAACTAGAGCCTGAGCTGACATAGGGTCCGGAGAGATCCGGGATCTGATGAATCTTGGGGGCGGACAGGCAGCAATCTTGTAACCGGAGGACACTACCTCCTAAATCCACCGGTCTGAGACATGAAGCCTCCAGACGTGAGCAAAATGCTGAAGCCGTCCCCCCACCCGGATGGGTGAGGGCGCCCCTTCATGCCTGTGGGGGCTTGGGAGAAGACTTAAGCTTGGAGCCCCAGGAGGAGCCAGGGCGTCCACGACCTCTGCCCCTACCCCAGAAATCTCCTCAGGCCCCCGGTAAGGGAGACCCCCTCCTCTGTCTGGCACCACGGTAGGGGGAAGAAAAGGAGCCCTGTCCCCAAAAGGGCCGAGACTGCCGCCTGCGCTGGGGTAACCTGCCTCCCTTAGCAAACAGGTCCAGGCTGTGCCCAAACAGGCGTAGTCCTTTGAAGGGAAAACCAGTGAGAGCTTTCTTGGCAGCGTTGTCGGCAGCCCACTGGCGCAGCCAAACCGAGCGGCGTATAGCTACCACAAGGGCAGATGTTCTGCCACACATCCTAATGGTATCATCCAAGGCAGAGAGGACATAAGTCACAAAAACCTCACAACGAGAGAGTGCATTAAATTCCTCACTAGACACCTAAGGAGCACCATCTAGGACACTCCTAAGCAGGGTCCTAATAGCCACAGCCGTAATGGCAGAGGCACAGACTGGGCGCAGGGCCGTCCCCACACAGGCAAAAGCGTGGGACGCCAGCTGATCAATACGCCGGTCCTCACCATCCCACAGTGTAGTAGAGTTAGGGGAATGCATGACAGAGGTGTTCAAAAACCCTAGGACCGGGGTGTCCACCTCTGGAGGGGATGACCAACGCTTTACCTCTTATCCCAACTCTTTAGGGACCCCGGGAAGCCTGCTGGGACGCTCCCATTCCTTGAGCACGAGATTATTAAAATGGGCTTGCTCAGGAAACTCTAAACATAGCTTAGCAGTATGAAACGATTCCCCCTGCTGCCTGGGGGCCGCAACCGGGGGAGAGATAGACAGTACCTCAAAAATCTGAGCCAACAGCCTATCAGTATCATCTGGGGCCCAGGGGTCAGAACCAGACTCATCATGACCCCTGGGCCTCTCATCAGATGACTCCGAGTCAGAGAACAGCTCCCCTTCTTCCAAAGGGGTATAGCCAGACAGTTCCAAAAACTCATCAGCCTCCATAGGGAAAACAGTGACATCAGGCATCAAGTGCCGCTTTTAGCAGAGGCCTTAAGCGCTAGGGTATTAGCAAGCAACTTCTCAACATTAGCCAGTCTGGAAGACACATCAGGCTGAGAATCCCCACTGGTATGCAACTTAATGGGAGTCAAATTTAAGCTTGGGGAAGTAGGTGACGCCATACGAGGCGCAGGCCCAGCTACTGGTAAACCAGGCTGCAGCGCAAGCACCTGCTGGGCACAAGGTACACAGACCTGCACATTGTCAGCACCAGTAGGGGACACTCCACAAGCTACACACAGCCGGGCTTGTTCCGAAGGAACCCCGAGCACATAATCCTGAGACGCCTCCATATGGTGATTATAGCGGTACAATAGGCCGATAGGGATTCACGCTATAAAAGCAACCCGGGATGCCCCAATAGCCCGCTAGGGAAGTGGGAGTAATTTAAACACTAGGCCTCAGAAGTTTAAAAACTAAATAGAGTGAGTAGGGCCGGGAGTTCGGCCCATCTGAAGGACATAAGCAAAGAGGACCCCGTAAGTGACATGTATAATGACATAGGGTAATAAAGCCGCCCGCGAGGGCACTCACGGACCGCGGTAGGTAGATGCCAGCCACGCAGCAGCCAAATCCAGAGATGGGTATACCTCGAGGGGCGGGACGCGGAGACATTGACGCGGAGACATTGACGCGGAACGCACCAACCGCGGGCCCCGCCCCCCGAAGAGCGCGAAGCAGCATACGTGACAAGCGGACAATAACAGCGCCCCAGCACCTGAGGTAATGCCGCCGCCAGCCGCGGAACACAGTGGAAGCGCGTGCAGCGGCATATTCAAAAACGCAACCAGTGCAACCAACTCAGCGTGGAGACTGACACCAACCAGAAAGGCATAATACAGTGAATGCACTAAGGCATAACCCCCCCCCCCGAGGGCTACAAGGGAGAGCAAGGGAGGACAGCGGCCAATTAATATAGGGCCCAACGATAGACAGGGGCAAGGGGCAATAGGGAGGGGCATCCCATAGAGGCTCACCATATGCCTACACCGCCTGCGGTGGAGCAGCGCTCTTAAGCACCTGACAGCGGTGCTGCCTACCATCACCCGGACCAGCGCAGCCAAGGCTGGGGGGCACATTAATAAAGGAATGGGTGGGAATAGTCCTACAGGGCCGCAGGTTAATAGCCCCGCTCACCTGCGAGTAGAGAGAGCCATCTTCTTGTCCTTCGCAGTCCAGACTGCAGAGAAATTCTGGGGATTTGTGGGAGGTCCCGGGTATTTGAGGGGGCCGGGAGGAGCCAATTTCACTGTCTCTGCAGTCCAGCGCCATCTGGCGGAGTAATACCCAAGTGTAATGATTCTTATCTGGAGCAGGACGTACTGTATACTAAGAATAGCAAACCTAACCACTAGATGTCACTCCCCCTAAAACAATTTATCCAACCAACACCTAGGCCCTCAAATGGCAAGTGATGTAAGTAATAACCCGAAGGCCACATATGTCCTTGGGGAAGTAAAACTGGGAGAGTCACTTGTTTAGAAGGATCTGGGAGTACTGGTAGATCACAGGTTAAAAACCAGCATGCAATGCCAAGCAGCATCATGCATTAAAAGAGGCACGGAATCACGGGATAGGGATGTAATTTTGCCCTTTTTATAAGGCACTGATGCACCCTCACCTGGAATATGCCGTTCTGGGCACCCATTCATAGAAAGGACGCTCTGACTCTAAATGCAGAGGAGAACCACCAAACTAATCAGAGGAATGAAAGATCTTAGTTATGAGGAAATATTACTAGAATTAAATCTGTTTAGTCCCGAGAGAAGACAACTGAGGGAGGACATGATTAACTTGTATAAATATATAAATGGCCCATACAAAAATATGGGGAAACACTATTTCAGTTAAAATCTTCCCTAAAAACAAGGGGACACTGCCTTCGATTGGAATAAAAAAAAGGCGTCAATCGTTTTTTAGCATAAGAACTATAAATCTATGGAATAGCCTCCCACAGAAGCTAGTTACAGCATCAACCCCTGACAGCTTCAAAAAATACCATTTTGTGAATACTCACCTGTAAAATGGGTATTATAAGCATGTCACACACCCCGCTTCAAGACATTCACATGGGTATACTGACCTGTAGATGGCGATCTTGCAGAGATATCAAAAAAATAAATACCTGGGACCTCCCACTCATTACCCAGTATAAAGATAGCAGTAAGATCAAGGGACCAGGAAAGCCAATTAAAACAAAGGTTCACCATATAAAGGATCCAGAATACAAAAGGGCAGGGTGAAGCGGGGTGTGTGACATACTTATAATACCCATTTTACAGGCAAGTATTCACAAAATTGTATTATTCTAAGTATGTCACACACCCCGCTTCAAGACATTCATTACACATGGGACATCCAATAGCAGTGTTCATAAAGGGCGGGGATCAAAAAAAAAAAAAAAACAAGGCACAAACTTAAACCACTGCAGCTTGTAGAACCTTGCGGCCAAAAACAGCATCCGCTGAGACCCGAACATCAACCTTGTAAAACTTGGAAAAAGTGTGAACCGAAGACCAAGTAGCAGCCTTACAAACCTGCTCAACAGAAGCCTGGTGCTGGAAGGCCCAGGACGCCCCAACAGCACGAGCAGAATGAGCAGTAACACGAAAAGGGGGAACCTTCCCCTTGGCAGAATAGGCCCCAACAATGGCCTGGCAAATCCATTTACTAATGGAAGACTTAGTAGGAGCCAAACCCTTCCTAGGCCCAGAGGGCACCACAAAAAGGGCGTCAGTCCTACGAAAAGGAGAAGTAGCCACCAAACAGTACTTCACACAGCGAACCACATCCAAAGAATGCAAAACCCTCTTCTTGTCATTGCTGGGCTTAAAACACAAGGAGGGTAGAACAATATCCTGATTCAGATGAAAGGCAGAGACCACCTTAGGAAGGAAATCTGGCTTGAAGCGGAAAACAACCTTGTCCTGATGCCTCTCAAAGTAAGGAGCCGAAATAGACAAGGCTGCCAACTCCGAAACACGCCGAACAGAAGTGATGGCAACGAGAAAAACAACCTCCTGAGTAAGCGTAGAAAGTGCAATATCCTGCAAAGGTTCAAACGGAGGACCCTGCAAGGCAGACAAAACCAAATTCAAATCCCACACTGGGAGCAAAGGCTTCCTAGGAGGCCGAACATGCGTAACCCCCTGGAAAAAAGTCTTAACCAGAGGATGAAGAGCAAGAGACCTTTGAAAGAAACCTGCCCTTTCAGCGTACTAAGCTGCAAACTTTGGTCCAGACCATGTTGCAGAAAATCCAAGACCCTAGGGACAGAAAACGCCCTGCAAGGCAAGGCCCTTACCTCACACCAATCAATATAAGACCTCCAAGTCCTATAATAGATGGCAGAGGAAGACTGCTTTCTAGCCCTAACCAGAGTCTGAATGACAGCATCAGAAAGACCTTCCTCCCTCAAGATTGAGGTTTCAGCAACCACGCCGTCAAAGCCAGCGTTGGTAAATTGGGGTAGAGTAGTGGACCCTGAGTGAGCAGATCTGGCAGAAGGGGCAGGTCTAACTGATCCTCTGCCAACCTTACCACGTCTGCGAACCAAACCTGTCTTGGCCACCTTGGAGCCACCAGGATTGCTGACGCGCCCTCTAGGGCCAGCTTGCGCACCACTCTGCCCACCATGGGAAACGGAGGGAACAGGTACAGGAACCCCATATCCCTCCAGTTCAGAGACATGGCATCCGCTGCCAGAGCCAGCGGATCCCGCGAAAGAGACACAAATGCCGGAAGCTTGTGATTGTGATGAGAGGCAAAGAGGTCCACCTCCGGTGGCAAAGCGACCGAAACACCTTGGGGCTGAGCGACCATTCCCCCTGGCGAGACGACCCCCTGCTCAGGGAGTCCGCCTCAGTGTTCTCCACTCCCGGAATGTACACCGCCGAGATGCATGGGACATTGCTCTCTGCTCAATCCAGAATCAAAGACACTTCCCTGAGGGCACGCCTGCTGCGAGTCCCTCCCTGGTGAACCGGTAGGCCCCGCAACTGATGAGTCAAGTGAGCCAGAACCAACCTGATGGCTCTCAACTCCAGAACATTGATGGGATCGTGAACCTCCAGAGGCCCCCACAGGCCCTGAACTGAAGATCCTTCCAAAATCCCCCCAACCTGACAGCCTGGCATCCGTGGTGACCGTCTCCCAACGAGGGGTCAGAAGGGATCTGCCCCTCGTCCGATTGCTTGGTTTCAGCCACCACCGAAGGGAATGATGCACCCGGGGGGACATCAGAAAAGACTGATCCAATGACAGCGGGGACACGTCCCAGGCCGCCAAGAGATGGAGCTGGAGCGCCTGTGTGAAACTGGGCAAAGGGAACCGCCTCGAACGACGCCACCATCAAGCCCACCAGCCGCATCCCTAGCCGGATGGACGGGAGGGGGATGGATAGGAGACGCTGAGTCAATTCCTGAATCAGAAGAACCTTGGCTCGGGGGAGAAACACCCTGGCCTGAAGTATCCAGCGACATTCCCAGAAACTCCACCACCCTGGAGGGAGTGAGGCAGGACTTGGGATAGTTGATCACCCAACCGAAACTCTCCAGAGTGGACACCACAGTCCTGGTATCCAGCTGCGCCTGACTTAGGGAAGACACCATGATGAGAAGATTGTCCAGATAGGGCACGATGCGGATACCCCTGGCTCTGAGGATGGCCATCACTCCTGCCAACACCTTGGTAAAAACCCTTGGAGCAGAGGTAAGGCCAAACGGAAGAGCCACAAACTGAAAATGCCGATTGTCCACGACAAACCTGAGGAATCTCTGGCGTGCCAGAAATATTGGAATATGCAGGTAAGCATCCTTGATGTCTATGGACGTCATGAAGTCCCCCTGACGAAGTGAGTGGATGGCTGAGCGCAGAGTTTCCATACGGAACTTACGGGGACGGTCAAACCTGTTGAGCAACTTCAGATCCAGAATAGGACGAACGGAACCGTCCTTCTTGGGCACCGTGAACAAATTGGAATAGAAGCCCAGGCCCCGGTCTGAGAGGGGCACCGGACAGATGACAGCCATGTCCGCGAGACTTGCTACTGCCGCCCGAAGCCCCTGGGCGGCCAGAGGATCTGACGGCACCCGAGACCTGAAGAATCTGGGAGGGGGCCGGAACTCAAACTCCAGCTTGTAACCGGAAGACACCACTTCCTGAATCCACCTGTCCGAGACCTCTTGGACCCAGACCTGTGAGAAGAGTTGCAACCATCCCCCCACGAGGAATCCTCCTGGCCCTGCTCAGTAGGAGCACCCACAAACTGCTGATCGTCGGAGTCATCAGACTCCTCATACAGCTCCCCTTCCTCACGCGGGAACAATCAGACCAATCCAGGGAGTCAAAATCCTCCCTATCAAAAGGCCTGCGCAGCCGTATACAAATGTTTTCTCTTTGCCGTGGCCTTTTTTGCGACAGCACTGGAAAACAATTTTTCAAGATTGGCCAATCTGGCACACACCTCAGATTGCGACTCCCCGCTAATGACCACATCACAAGCCTGTGTCAAGCGAGGGGGAGACGGGGAGGAGACTGGCGGAGCAGAACCAGACGCCTGAGATCTGGTCTGCCGAGTAATAGACCGCTGCGCACAAGGTACACATAGAAATACATCATCCCCCAAAAGGGATACCCCACACCCCAAACACAGCCTGATTGCCCCGAGGGGGGCACAAGCCCAGTATCCGGGGAAGCCTCCATATGGTGATTTTTTATATTAATAATATATGTACAAATATATATATATATATATATATATATATATATATATATATATATATATTGCTCTTTTTGGGAATTACGCAATAATGCAACCCGGGATGCCCCTTTAAGTCCCGAGTGGGAGGATTTTAAGCCAGCTAAATTTTAAACCAGGGACCCTAGACCGGGAGAACCCCCCTTTAAATATGCTCAATGGTCCACCTGGAACACAAAAACAAGCACACGCTCAGACCATGCCAGTATAAAGGGTTAAAAGACAGATGAAGCTGATGGCCATCAGGCCACTCACCAGACCTACAGAAACCGCACATCCAGGCACAATGAAGACCGCAATGTGCAGTAGGAGGAGGGAGGGCGGGCCGGCGTGGGGTGTGAGTCGCGCCCGGCCCCGCCCCTCCCCGTCTCTCCCGGGCAGAAGCCGGGACATGACAAACGCGCCCGCAGCACGGGGGCGGGCCGTGGGCGCGCACGAGCGCCTGGCTCCGCCCCCCCCCTGTCCAGAGGAGAAGAGGACCTCATGGCCTAACCGCCGCCATTAGCAGCCCGCCGGAGGCCGGCGCCAGCAAATGTAAAAGACACACACACAGTGAAGCATACTGACACACACACACCAATAAAGAAGGGAAATCCATAAGGGACCCCCCCCCCCCCCCAAGGGTATCCGGGAGAGGGGGAATCCATGTCAGGGTAGGGCCAAGGGACGGGGCATCCCAAACCGGGATCACCGCCTACCCCTTGTTATGGGGTCTCACAGCTCCTAAGCACCAGGGGTGTCAACTACCTTTGCCTGGACCAGCAGCCTAGGCTGGGAGGCAGGGAATATTAGCCAAAGGGGATTCGGGCATGAATAGAAGAAAGAAGGCTGGGAGTCATCCCGGCTACCTGCAAGGAGGAGACATCTTCTGACTTGCTCGCCACTGCAGAGATGAGAGACTGGGTAATGAGTGGGAGATCCCAGGTATTTATGGCTCGGGAGGGTCATCTTTTTTTGATATCATCTCTGCAAGATCGCCATCTACAGGTCAGTATACCTATGTGTAATGAATGTCTTGAAGCGGGGTGTGTGACATACTTAGAATAAAGGATTTATTCAGTAAAAAAAAAAAAAAAAAAAAAAAAAAAAAAAAGCAAAAAATAACATAAATAGCTTCCCCTATAAAATAAAAACCCCGACCTCAACACCCTTGGTTGAACTTGATGGACATATGTCTTTTTTTAACCGTATTAACTATGTAAGTATGTATTTAATGCCCCTGCGACCTAATCCGAACCTCAGAGACAAAAGCACAGCTACAATACCTTGTAATGTATAGGAACCATTTTTACTTTGATGTTTTTTTCCCCCATTATCTTTGCATAAACATCCTTTTTATGCAAAATGTCAGGCCACCGATTTAATTCCAGCTGCTGCATTCGATGAAGCCTGTGTGGCAAGTGGGTCCCTTTTGGAATCAAGACTGGTCCAACTACGAACAGTTCATTATAGTTGCATAGAGCTTGGTGCCCAGCCGGGTCTACTCTTTAATTTGGTGCCATCCGATCCCCCATGGGGGCTCGGATGGCTCCAGGAGAGCCCCCGGAATAGGCCGCCCCCCCCCTTCCCCGCTTCGGCAGCAGCAGCTGCTGCTAACTAAAAAATAAAAAAAAAAATAAAAATGACATTCACTTACCTCCTTGTGCGCTGGCTCCCGCTGTCCTTCCTCTTCACCTGGGGGGCCTCCGATCCCCCCCCCCCCCCAGACTTACCGATCTTCAGGAGAGAGCACGGGAGGCTCTCTCCCCTCTGCTCCACCGACGGCAGCCGCCATCTTGCCGCTAAGCCCTGCCCCTTTGGGGGCGGGGCTAATGACGTCATCCCGGCCCCAATCACCGGCTTCAGCTCTTTCAGCTGTCAGATGCCGGTAAATCGGTGCCCGGGGGAGGAGGTGGCAGGAGATCCTCTGATCTCCTGCCTCCCCCTTCTCTGGATGCCGATCACCGGCATCTGCCATCAGAGCGGCGAGGGACAAGAGCTTACAATCGGAGGCAAGTACATTAAATATTTTTTTTTTTTTTTTTTTAATAAAATACTTGTGTCTGTTTTTTTTGAACAGTTAACCCTTTGTGAGTCTGGCAAGTCACCTGTGGCTAGCGGGTGATTGCCATTTACCCCCAGCCCCCCCCCCATTACCTGCCTCCCCAACGGCCGGGGGGGGGGGGGCAGAAGGGCCCGGGCCACTTATTGGCTATGTGGGCTAGTAGCCTGCAGGGCCAGGGGCCACCGACGCTGGCCCCTGCGCCCTGTTCTACAAGCCCCCATAGCTGGCCCGGGTCGGTAATGCTGAGTAGGGGGGACCCTACGTAATTTTTTTGGGATTGTTAAAGGTTTTTGAGCCTTAAAATTCCCCAAAAAAATGCCCCCCCCCCCCCCCCCCCTATATCAATTTTTTTTTTAATTAAACGCTTATGTCCTGTTACACAGCAGGTATAAAATGCTTCCAGCATTTTGTGGTGTGGTGTGTTTGTGTTTTTTTTTTACATTTAAAGTGGACCAACACCCAGGATTTTGACTATCCTGGGTATTGGTCCTTTCCCCCGGGGCATCCCGATCGGGGATGCCCCGCTCTGTGAAACCCCCCGATCGCCCACAATAACTCATCTCACCCCGATCCTATGGTGCATGCGCGGCCGCTCGTCCAATCAGCTCGCTCAGAGCGGCTGAGCGTCTAAGAAACATCTAAGCTCAGCCACTCTGAGCGTGCTGGAGACCGCATCCCCCACTTCCCTCTAACAGGGAGCGTGCACGCGCCGGCCATTCATAAATAGCCAGTGCGGGCACGCGCCCTGCTAGGAGGGATAGTGGGGATGCGGCCCGCGCATGAGCCGTAGGACCGGGATTCAGGTAAGTGGTAGCGGGTGTTCCGGGGGGGTTTCACACAGAGGGGATGCCCCGGGGGGAGGGAATAGAACAGTCTGGGAATCTTATAGATTCCCGGGCAGATCAGCCCTGGGTGTTGGTCCACTTTAACCCATTGTGAACTTGGGAGTCCATGAAACCCCTATACCAGTTCACAAGGCTGGGGGGCTGTCAAGTCACCTGCGGCTAGCGGGTGACTTGCCATTAACCCCGGTCCCCCTATTACCTGCCTCCCTGAAGCCCAGGGGGGGGGCAGAAGGGCCCGGGCTGATTTAGGCAGTGCGGGCTTGTACTTGGCAGGCGGGGCAGGGGGCCACCAAAGCTGGCCCCTGCGCCCTGTTCTACAAGCTCTGCATAGCTGATCCCCGGGCTGGTTATGCTGGGTAGGGGGGACCCCATGACATTTTTATGTGAATAAAAGGCTTTTAACCCTTAAAATTTAAAAAAAAATGGGGATTACCCCCCCCCTCCTTTATATTGATTTAACCCTTTATAGTGTGGATTGTAGTTGTATTTTAATTTTACATGTTATAAAGTGTTCTTTTCAGTTTGGGGGGGTTCTTCTGAACAGTAACGGGGGGCTACCGATACATATGTGGTACTGTTGTAATCGGGAGAAATGGGGCTTTCACATGCAATATGGTTTTCTTTAAAAAAAAAAAAAAAAAAAAGTTTTATTTGAAATAAAGGAGACAATTTTCTAAAAAAATATTTTTTTTATTTTGTTTTGTTTAATTTACTCAAAAACAGTAAAAAAAATTAAAAACAAGACATTTCATGTTAAAGCCTAAACTCTGCCGCAAAAATAAAATATATAATTTTCCTGGAAATACCTGCAAAATTCACAGTTAAGCATAGCGCAAAATGGTGAAAAATTACCTGTCAAGGGAGGGTGACAAAACCTCAAGTAGGCTGGCAGTTAAAAGGGTTAATAGTACCTATGCATGTTGGATATCGTTCTGCTCGGGGGACCTTGCGCTTTCAGATTTAGCTTGTCTTTTCTTGTTTGCATATTGATATTTTAAGAAAACTCATTCTTTATTCTGCTTTATTATACATATTTTTAAGGGAACCCTGTGCGACCAAAGAATTCTTTGAGGGATTACTTTCAGAAAGATGGGCCCACTACAACATGCTGGGTACGCTTAGAAAGCTTATCATGTGTACTTTCAAGGAATGTACGGTTTGTGGGGGTTATTCCAAATGTAAAGGGTTGTTTTGGTAGAAAAAGCGCAAGGTGCGCACTTTGTCTGCAGAGCTGAAATTTTCAAGCAAAATTACCATTGTGCACATGCTTTACTTTTTGGTGTTTGGCAACTCTTCTTTTGACAGTAGCTATGCATGTTGGGTATCGTTCAGTTCGGGGGATGTTGCTTTTTCAGATTAACTTGTTTTTTTTTGTTTGCATATAGTTTTTTTTTTTTTAGGAAAATGTGGCTTTGATCCTGCTTTTTTTTATCCTTTTTTAGGGAAGCTAGTTTGTGGGGGGTATTTCAAATGTAAAGGGTTGTTTTTATTAAAAAACTGCAAGGTGCACATAGCGCTTAGCATAGCTGTATTTGATCTAAAAATCTCTTAAAGTGCTGTTTCAGTTTGGGGGAGTCTCCTGGGCAGGAAAGGGTGTCTACCAATACATATGTGGTACCGTTATAACCGGGAGAAATTGGGGTTTCACACGCAATAAGATTTTATTGACAAACTTACATTTTTTATTACAAAAAAACACTACAAATTGTAAAAAAAAGATTTTTTTTTTCCCACATATTTCACCCCAAAATATTAATACACTTGACAAATGACAAACAAGACATTTTATGTTAAAGCCCAGACTCTGCTGAAAAAAACAATTTATAATTTTCCTGGGAAATCCCTGGAAATCCCATCAAAAATCATAGTTGAACATGCATAGTGCAAAATAGTGAAAAATGGTCTGGCAACAAAGCGTAACAAAAACTCCAGGTAGGCTGGCACTTAAAGGGTTAAAGACATAAAAAAAAGGAAAAAATGCTATAATTAACCGTTAATCCCAACGCCCCGATATTTACGGGATTGTCTGCATCAGTTCTTCGCTGCCCGTACCCTTTAGTATACACTTGATGGACCACTCTGCCCCATCGTCACAAGAACTACGGCACGACACTCTCCATTCACAGCAATGGAGAGAGCATGTAATAGTTCCCGTGACGAATGGCGCTGGGCGGTCTATTGCTAGTTACTTGCATCAGGTAAGTGTATGAGTGCCAGTGATCACCTGTGGGGCATCATGTTCTTACAAGCAGAATGTCTAACAACCTGATTTAGATGTTATTCCCTTTTAATAAAAAGGAACATTATAGGGGTTACACAGGTAGATACATGGACTGTTAAAAAACATACAGCTACATTATAGCGACAGTCCAGGCAGGCTTGGCAATCAGCCGGGACCTTTTTCACCTACAGGAGGTAGGATGCAAACATGGTCTCTAGTAGACACTTGTCTTCCATTTGAAGGCAGAGTTCAATATCCTCTACTTATTGAAAAGACAAGGGAAATCAATGAAACAGAGCCATGTTTATAGAGGGTGCAGAAACTTGGCTTCCTGTACAGGAGAGCAGGTGGTTTGTTCAGTTGAAGCAACAGATGCAGCTTATGTGATCGCTGGAACCCTGACAAGGAGGACACGCCGGCCTCCAAACACAGCGACTTACGTTGAATGTGAATGAACTGCTTGGGTTGTTTAAACTCTCCTTTGTACAGGCGACTGTAGTAGTGGACATTGCTTTCAGCCTCAGGAACGGGAATAACCATGCTTTCCTTCTTCTCTCTAAAAACTTGTTGTGCCGAGATAGCTCGCTGTAAATGGTGTTCCTGCAGGAAAAACACAAAGGCAGTCAGGGGTGCTGCAGCATTATCTCACTGCATGATTCATTTGTGCAATTTACAAACTATTTACACATGTAAATATTTATGCAAACCACACCCCTTTTTTACCATTACATCACTTTTTCATAGGAGACACTGGCAATAATAAGGGAGATCTACACCCTGTGGCTTAAACTCTGGGCTGCTGTTGGCGATCGTTCACAACCTGAGCTATGTAATCTTTCCTATTGGCCTAGGACGGGGGTTCCCAATCTGTAGACCAGATAACTAGTGGATATATAGCATACTAGCACAGACTTGATGCTGGGGGGGTACATACAGTAGCACCCAGGACCGGGCATTTTCAGCACCATGGATGGTGTTAATATAGAGTCAGTCATGCAGCCTGAAGGTCCACCTACTTGCATACCCCCCCATCCCAGTTAAAGTAAAAACAAGCTACGAGATGCTCATCTTTCTGCCATCTAATTGCTTTTAAAAAGCGGATGTCCAGCCAAAAACTGACAGACCAGAACACCCTAAAACTAACTTTTCTGCATATGAATAGCACTCCCAGATTGCTGCCAATCTTTTTAACCTACTTGAAAAAAAATACAATTGTGTGAGTACTCACCTGTAGAATTGATTTTATAGTATACAGCACGTCCTGTTACAGTAATTCCTTATGTCTGGTTATTCTGCCACAAGGTGGCGCAGTGGACTGCAGAGAGACTTGTGGCCACTCCTGGCCCCATAAATAGCCAAATACCTCCCACCAATTTCCAGTGTTGACAAGCAGTTATACAAGAAGCCGGGAGAATCAAAAAATGGCTAAGAACCCAAAATAAACTTGAACAATCACCATACAGAGGTAACCAGGAAAAACAACAAGGGAGGGGTGGAACAGGACGTGCTGTATACATATAATACCAATTCTACAGGTGAGTACTCACAGAATTGTATTTTTCCAAGTATACAGCACATCCTGTTCCAGTAATTCCTTACGGCTGGGACATCCAAAAGCAGTGTCCGTAAGGTAGGGTGGGATCCCCAAAGAGCAAAAGCATGCAGTTTAAACCACTGCCGCCTGCAGAACTTTGCACCCAAAAGCAGCGTCAGCTGAGGCCCTAACATCAACCTTGTAAAACTTGGAAAAAGTATGAACAAAAGACCAAGTTGCGGCCTTACAAACTTGTTCAACAGAAGCCTGGTGCTGAAAGGCCCAAGAGGCACCAATAGCATGAGTGGAATGCGCAGTAAGGCGGAAGGGAGGTTCCTTCCCCTTAGCAGAATAGGCTTGCACCACCGCCTGACGAATCCACTTGCTGATAGTGGACTTAGCAGGAGGCAAACCCTTCCTAAGACCAGAAGGAAGAACAAAACGAGCATCAGTCTTCCTGAAAGATTCAGTAGCTACCAAGTAAAATTTCAGAACCCTGACCACATCTAAAGAATGCAGAGTCCTCTCCTTGGAATTAGCAGGATTAGGACACAAGGAAGGCAAGACAATGTCCTGATTGAAATGAAAAGCAGACACAACCTTAGGCAACAAATCTGGCTTAAACCGAAACACCACCCTGTCCTGGTGTTGCTCAAAATAAGGAGGTTTGATGGAAAGCGCCGCCAACTCAGAAACACGCCTGACAGAAGTAATAGCCACCAAAAAGGCTACCTTGAGAGTCAAAATGGGCAAAGCAGTCTCACGGAGAGGCTCAAAAGGACTACCCTGCAGAGCAGATAACACCAGATTTAAATCCCAAACTGGTAACATAGGTTTACATGGCGGACGCACATGAGAAACCCCCTGGAAAAAAAAAGTCTTAAACGGTGACTGGCAAAAAAATTTTGAAAGAAAATTGCCAAAGCTGAAACATGACCTTTGAGGGTACTAAGTTGAAGGCCCAAATCCAAACCATACTGCAAGAATTCCAGAATTCTGGGAACAGAAAACACCCAACAGGGGAGAGATTTGAACTCACACCAGGCAATGTAAGCATTCCAGACCCTATAGTAGATAAAGGACGAGGACTTCTTCCTAGCCCTAATCATGGTATCAACAACAGAGGCAGGCAACCCCTTTTCCCTCAAGATGGAGGTTTCAGCAGCCAGGCCGTCAAAGCCAGCGTTTGTAAATTGGGATGGCACAGCTGTCCCTGAGTGAGCAGGTCTGGATCCTTGGGCAGGACGTACTGATCTACTGCCAATTGCACGATGTCTGGGAACCACACCCTTCTGGGCCACCAGAATGGCTGGCACCCCCTCCTGGGCTATCTTGCGCAGCACCCTGCCCAAAAGAGGGAACACAGAGGAGCCGAAACCCCTTCCAAGGCATTGCTAGCGCATCCGTGGCGAAGGCCAGAGAGTCCTGAGACAGAGAGACAAAGAACGGAAGCTTCTGATTGTGACGGGACGCAAACAGATCCACATCCGGCAGACTCCAGCGACGGCACAGGGAGCAAAACACCCTTTTGCTGAGGGACCACTCCCCCAGCCGAGACATCCACCTGCTCAGGGAGTCTGCCTCCAGGTTTTCCACCCCCTGGATGTAAACTGCCAATATACAGGGGACATTCTCCTCCGCCCAGGCCAGTAACAGGGACACGTCCTTGAGGGCTTGCTTGCTCCGAGTCCCTCCTTGATGATTGATGTATGCAACCGCCGTCTGGTTGTCCGAGCGGATCTGAACAGCCCAACCAGACTCCTGGGGTCCCCACTGACCCTGGAACTTCAAGGACTTCCAGAAGCCCCCAACCTGTCAGACTGGCATCTGTGGTGACAGTCTCCCAGCAAGGGGACAGAAAGGTCCTGCCCACCAAGAGGTTCCTTGAGTCCAGCCACCACGAGAGGGACCATCTGGCCAGAGGGGACAGGACAAATACCTGATCCAGGGACACAGGGTCCCGATACCACACTGATAAGAGGTGTAGCTGAGGAGGTCTAATGTGAAACTGAGCATAGGGTACCGCCTCGAAGCAAGACACCATCAGGCCCACCAGATGCATCCCCTGCCGGATGGAGGGATGAGGACAAGAAAGAAGAAACTGGGCCTGCGCTTGAAGACTCTACAACTTCTGCTGAGGGAGAAAAACCTTGACCCGAGATGTATCCAGAGTCATGCCCAGAAAGGACCTCACCAGTGACGGGAACAGAAAATACTTGGGATGGTTGATCACCCAGCCGAAGGACTCCAGTGTGGACACCACCAGCTGGGTATCCAGTTCTGCCTGATGGAAGGACTGAGACGAGATCAGAATGTTGTCCAAATAAGGAAGAATGCGAATGCCCTGAGATCTCAACAGAGCCATCACACCCGCTAGTACCTTGGTGAATACCCTGGGAGCTGAGGTGATACCGAAAGGTAAGGCCACAAATTGATAGTACCGATCCTCCAGAGCAAACCTGAGAATTTTCTGATAACCTGGGTACATGAAGGTAAGCGTCCTTGAAGTCTACTGATGTCATGAAGTCGCCCGGGCGCAAAGTAGCGACTGCTGAGCGTAAGGTCTCCATGCGAAATTACTTGAATCTGAAACTTGTTGAGGTGCTTTAAATCCAAGAGGGGCCTGAGGGACCCATCCTTTTTGGGAACAGTGAATAGATTGGAGTAAAAGCCTCTGCCCCTTTCCCTGAGAGGCACAGGGCAGATGATCCCCAAACTCCAAAAGGCTTCGGACTGCAAGCCCTGAGCTGACAGGGGGTTTTGAGCCATCTGGGAACTGATAAATCTTGGGGGCGGCCAGGCTGCAATCTTGTATCCAGGACACCACCTCCTGAATCTGTCTGCTACACGTAGCCTCCAGACGTGAGCAAAGAGCCGAAGCCGTCCCCCCACCCGGATGGGTGAGGGCGCCTCCTCATGCCTGAGGGGGCTTGGGGGAGGATTTGGGCTTGGGACCCCATGAGAGCCCAGGACAGCCCAGTCACCTACCCCTGCCCCAACAGTCTCCACATGCCCCAGCAAAGGAAACTCCTCGACCAACCCTGGAAGCGCGGAAGGAGGGGAGAGAAGCACCGGTCCCCCGAAAGGGCCGAGAAGGCCTCCTACGTTGAGGCAGCCTACCACCCCTGGCAAATAGATCCAAGCGTTCACCAAAGAGCCACAGCCCCTTAAAGGGAAAACCAGCGAGGGCCTTTTTAGCAGCATTATCAGCCACCAACTGACATAGCCAGACAGAGCGTCGTATAGCCACCAACAGGGCAGAAGTCCTACCACACATTCTAATAGCATCATCCATGGCAGAAAGGATATATGCAACAAATTCATAGCAAAGTAGGAGAGATCTATAATCCTCACCTCCCGCGTAATCAGAGGCCCCATCTATGAGACACTTAAGCAACACTTTAATAGCAAAAGCCGTCATGGCAGAGGCACAAACCGGGCGCAGTGCAGTCCCCACACAGGCAAAAGCATGACAGGACAGCTGGTCCAAGTTCCGGTCCTCACCATACCGCAGGGTAGTAGTGTCAGGTGAATGCATGACTGATGTGTTAGACAACCCTAGGACAGGGGCATCCACGTTGGGAGGACAGGACCAATGCTTAAATCATATCAGCGGGAAAAGGATACCTTATGTCCCAACTCTTGGGCACCCCAGGTAGCTTACTAGGGCGTTCCCACTCCTTGAGCAATAGATTATTAAAGTGATTCTGCTCAGGAAACTCCAAGCGTGGCTTAACAGAAGAGAAAAGCTCACCCTGCTGCCGTGGAGCCACGGCAGGAGAGGAAATACAAAGCACTTCAAAAATGTGAGTCAATAACCTGTCAGTGTCATCTGAGGACCATGGGTCTTCTCCAAAGGGAGACCCAGTACCACCATATAAAACTTAGACTGAGGATTCTGAATCAGAGAATAATCCCCCCCCCCCCCCTTGAGGGGGTAAAAGCCAGAAAATGAGTAAAGTCCCTCATACTCCACAGGAAAGAGGGAAGCAGCGGGAGATAAATGCCGCTTCTTAACAAAAGCCTTACGTGGAGCTGACCCAGCAATATGCTTTTCAATGCTGGCCACCCGTGAAGCGAAGTCCTAATGAGACTCCCCGCCAGTTTGCCCCTCACTGGGGATCAGATGCAAGCGTGGGGGGGGGTAGGCGAAGCAGAAAGGGGCGCAGCCCCGGGACCCATAGCAGAGGACCCAGGCTGTAGCGCAAGTACATGTTGGGCACAGGTCAAACACATACTGACACCGTCACTAACGGGGGATACCCCACACGCAACACACAGCTGGGCTTGTCCTGAAGGAACCCCAAGCACATTGTCTCCGTAAGCCTCCATATGGTGATTTAGATACAGGCGAAACTGCCAGTACAGGGACACAGCTAACAATAGCCACCCTTTGTGGGATGCCCCCCCTAAAGCCTGCTAGGAAACATCCCCAGCGTATACATAGTAAAGCAATAACAAAACCCCAGTAAGGGACTCAGTAACGGACTAAGAGACCAGACCGCGTCGCAGCACCGCAAGGACGAGGCCACAAAATGGCGCCGGCAGCAGTACCGAGAGGGGCGGACCGCGAGAGTACGACGCAAAACGCGTCAATCCTCACGTCCTGTTCCAGAATATTCCTTACACATGGAACATCCAATATCAGTGTTCGTAAGGTAGGGTGGGATCCCCAAAAAGTAACAGTGGGCAGTTTAAACCACTGCCGCCTGCAGAACTTTGCGACCAAATGCAGCACCCCACTGGAGAGTAACAATACCTGAGATATGGAAAAATCAAGGTGGTGTTCCTCTTTAATCCTGACCCCCTTTGCAAAAAGTAGGAACAGAAGACCAAGTAGCGGCCTTGCAAACTTGTTCAACAGAAGTTTGGTGCTGAAAAGCCCAAGAGGCACCAATAGCACGAGTAGAATGAGCAGTAAGGCGGAAGGAAGGCTCCTTCCCCTTAACAGAATAGGCCTGTACCACAGCCTGACGGATCCACTTGCTGATAGCCGGAGCCAGACCCTTCTTAGGTCCAGACGGGCAACAGTCTTCCTGAAGGATTCAGTAGCCACCATATAGAACTTCAGAGTCCTGACCACAACCAGAGAGTGCAAAACCCGCACCTTAGGGTTACTAGGATTAGGGCATAGAGAAGGCAAAATAATGTCCTGATTGAGATGAAAAGCAGACACAACTTTAGGCAGAAAATATGGCTTAAAACGAAACACCACCTTGTCCTGGTGTCTTTCAAAGTAAGGGGGTTTGATGGAAAGCGCCGCCAACTCAGAAACAAGCCTAACAGAAGTGATAGCCACCAAAAAGACTACCTTAAGAGTCAAAATGGACAAAGGGGCCTCACGCAAAGGCTCAAAGGGAGACCCCTGCAAGGCAGATAAGACCAAGTTCATATCCCAGACTGGTAACAAAGGTTTACGTGGAGGATGCATGTGAGTAACCCCCTGGAAGAAGGTTTTGACCAGACGATGGTGAGCAAAGGATCTTTGGAAGAAAATGGCCAAAGCAGAAACATGACCTTTTAGGGTACTAAGTTGAAGGCCCAAATCCAAACCATGTTGCAGGAATTCCAGAATCCTAGGGATAGAAAACATCCGACAGGTGAGCGACTTAGACTCACACCAGTCAATGTAAGCATGCCAGACCCTATAGTAGATGGCTGACGAGGACTTCTTCCTAGCCCGAATCATGGTATTAACAGAGGCAGGCAGCCCCTTTTCCATCAAGATGGAGGTTTCAGCAGCCAGGCCATTAAAGCCAGCGTTTGTAAATTGTGATGGCGCAGCTGCCCCTGAGTGAGCAGGTCTGGATCCTTGGCCAGGGCATACTGATCTACTGCCAACTGCACGACGTCTGCGAACCACACCCTTCTTGGCCAACAGGGGTCCACCAGAATGGTTGGCACCCCTTCCTGGGCAATCTTGCGCAGCACCCTGCCCAGCAGAGGAAAAGGAGGGAACACAGAGAAGCTGAAAGCTCTTCCAAGACATTGCTAGTGCATCCATGGCCAAGGCCAGAGGGTCCTGGGACAGAAAGACAAAGACTGGAAGCTTGTGACCGGACGCAAACAGATCCACATCTGGCTGACCCCAGCGGTGGCACAGGGAGCAAAACACCCTGCTGCTGAGGGACCATTCTCCCAGACAAGAAGTCCCCCTGCTTAGGGAGTCTGCCTCCAGATTCTCCACCCCTGGGATGTACACAGCTGAGATGCAGGGAACATTCTCCTCCGCCCAAGACAGTATCAGGGACACTTCCTTGAGGGCCCTCTTGCTCCGGATCCCTCCCTGATTATTGATGTAGGCAATCGCCGTCTGGTTGTCCGAGCGGACCTGAACCGCCCGACCCCCGACCAATTGGGTGAGAACCAACCTTATCGCCCTCAATTCCAGAATGTTGATAGGGGTGTGGGCCTCCCGAGGGCCCCACTGACCCTGGAATTTCAGGGATTTCCAGAAGCCCCCCCAACCTGTCAGTCTGGTATCTGTGGTGACTGTCTCCCAGCACGGGGCCAGAAAGGATCTGCCCACCAACAGGTTTCTTGAGTCCAGCCACCACGAGAGAGACCATCTGGCCAGAGGGGACAGAACCAACACCTGATCCAGGGACCGAGGGTCCCGATCCCATACTGACAAGAGGTGAAGTTGAAGAGGTCTCATGTGAAACTGAGCGTATGGAACCGCCTCGAAGCAAGACACCATCAGGCCCACCAGCTGCATCCCCTGCCGGATGGAGGGATGAGGGCAAGACATAAGGAGCCTGGCTTGGGCCTGAAGACCCTCCACCTTCTGCTGAGGGAGAAAAATCTTGACCTGAGATGTATCCAGAGTCATGCCCAGAAAGGACCTCACCATTGACGGTGACAGGAAAGACTTGGGGTGGTTGATCACCCAGCTGAAGGACTCCAGTGTGACACCACCAGCTGGGTATCCAGCTCTGCCTGCTGGAGGGACAGACGTGATGAGGATGTCGTCCAGGTAAGGAAGGATGCGAATGCCCTGAGATCTTAGAGCCATTACGCCCGCCAGCACCTTGGTGAAAACCCTGAGAGCCGAGGTGATACCGAAAGGCAAGGCCACAAATTTGTAGTGCTAATCCTCCAGAGCGAACCTGAGGAATCTCTGATGACCTGGAAAGATTGGTACATGAAGGTAAGCGTCCTTGTCTACAGAGGTCATGAAGTTGCCCGGGCGTAGTGAATTGACAGCTGAGCGCAGAGTCTCCATGCGAAAGTGTTGAAACTGAAAAATTTGTTGAGGCGCTTTAAATCCAGGATGGGTCTGATGGACCCGTCTTTTTTGGGAACAGTGAAAAGATTGGAATAGTAGCCTCTGCCCCTTTCCCTAAAAGGCACCTGGCAGATGACCCCAAACTCCAGAAGGTTTTGGACAGCAAGGGACAGACCCTGGGCAGACAGGGGGTTTTGAGCCATCCAGGATTTGAGGAATCTTAGGGGGAGGGGGGGGCAGGCTTGTAACCGGAGGACACTACCTGCTGAATCCACCGGTCTGAGATGTGAAGCCTTCAGATGTGAGCAAAGAGCCGGAGCCGTCCCCCCACACGGATGGGTGAGGGCGCCCCTTCATGCCTGAGGGGGCTTGGGTGAGGATTTTGGCTTGGGA
Source organism: Gastrophryne carolinensis (assembly GCA_027917425.1). NCBI lineage: Eukaryota > Metazoa > Chordata > Amphibia > Anura > Microhylidae > Gastrophryne > Gastrophryne carolinensis. The sequence goes on along the minus strand of CM051240.1, from coordinate 204,901,749 downwards.
CCCCAGGAGAGGCCACGTCCTCTGCCCCTTCCCCAATGATCTCCGCGGGCCCCAGTAAAGGAGACTCCTCGGCCAGTTCTGGAACCACGGAAGCATGGGAGAAACGCATCCATCCCCCGAAAGGACCGGGACGGCCTCCTACGCGGAGGTAACCTACCGCCCCTGACAAACAAATCCAAGCTTTCACCAAAGAGGTGCAGGCACTTGAAAGGGAAACCAGTGAGAGCCTTCTTAGCAGCATTATCAGCTACCCACTGACGTAGCCAGACAGAGCAGCGTATAGCCACCAACAAGGCAGAAGTTCTACCACACATTCTAATGGCATCATCCATAGCAGAAAGAATGTATGCAATAAATTCCTCACAAAGCAGGAGAGATCTATACTCCTCTCTACCCGCATCCTCAGATTACCCATCCAAGAGACACTTAAGCACCCCTTTAATGGCAATAGCCATGATAGCAGAGGCACAAACCGGGCGCAGCGCTGTCCCCGTGACAGGCCATTTGGACCCAGCGCCGGTCCTCACCATCCCGCAGGGTAGTAGTATCAGGAGAATGCATGACAGATGTATTGGACAACCCGAGAAAGGGCGCATCCACCTCGGGAGGACATGACCAACGCTTAACAACATCAGCAGGAAAGGATACCTCTTGTCCCAACTCTTAGCCACCCCTGGAAGCTTGCTAGGCCGTTCCCATTCCTTGAGCACTAGATTATTAAAATGAGACTGAGACTGTTCAGGGAACTCCCAGCGTGGCTTAACCATATGAAAAAGCTCACCCTGCTGCTGCGGAGCCACTCCTGGGGGAGAAATACAAAGCACTTCAAAAATGTGACTCAGCAATCTGTCAGTGTCATCAGGGGACCACGGGTCTTCCCCAATAGGGAGTCCCAGTACCACCGTAAAACTTAGGTTGTTCCTCAGAGGATTCAGAATCAGAAGATAACTCCCCCTCCTCAAGAGGGTAGGGACCTGAGAGTAAGGGCCATCATCTTCTACAAGGAAGAGGAAAACCATGGGTGATAAATGCCGCTTCTTAGCAGAAGCCTTACGCGGGGCAGACCCAGCAATATGTTTTTCAATACTGGACACCCGTGCAGCCAAATCAGATTGCGACTCCCCGCTGGCATGCCCCCCACTGGGGGTCAGATGTAGGCATGGGGGGGTAGGCGAAGCCAGAGGGGGCGCATCACTAGGCCCAATAGCAGGCAACCCAGACTGCAACGCAAGCACCTGCTGGGCGCAGGGTACACACACCCTGACATTATCACTTATAGGGGATACCCCACACGCAACACATAGCCGGGCTTGTCCCGAAGGAACCCCAAGCACATCATCCCCAGAAGCCTTCATATGGTGATTATTGTGGCACAACAGGCCAGTAAGGGTTAACGCTAATAATAGCTACCCGGGATGCCCCAATGACCGCTAGGGAAGTGGGAGTAATGAGGGGAGATGGCCGGGAGAAACCACAGTGCCGAAGTTTTAACCCGCCTGAAAGACATAATAAACATTCCCATGAGATCAAAGGAAGAAAATCAGAAAACAATCACCCCACCGGGGTTACTCACGGACCGCGGCCCGCACTGCACACAGCAAGGTCAAGATGGCGTCCGTAGACCTCGAGGGACGGGCCTTCGATGAGGTGCCATGTAAAAAACATCCCCCATAGACCGCCCCCCTCCCCAAGAGCGCGAAGTGCGCCCCCGTGACCTGTCGGCCAATCGCGGCCCGGCGGCTCTGAGGTGAATGACGCCGCCGTCCGCGGAGCTCTGTACAAGCGCGCTGCGCCGTTTTACAGTATAACAAACCAGGATTAGTAAAAAACAGGCTTTTACCATGAAATACCACCCCCCCCCCCCCCCCCCGGAGAGAGATGTTAACATAAGGGATTCCCGGGGGATAACAGTGCCCAGGGGGCAAGGGAGAAGCGAGGGAGGAGGGGAACACCTATAGTAAAGGGTTAACTGCACAGGAGAACCTGGCAACACCCAAGAAGTAGTGGGGGCATCCCAAAAGGCTCACCATCAGCCTGAACCGCCTACCCTGTCAGAGCAGGGACTGCGGTAGGAGCCTAGCTCCTCAGCACCTCTTTAACTGGTGCAGTATATGGTACGAAACGGGTGGGAATAGTCCTGCAGGGCCGCAGGCATGTAAGCCCCGCTCACCTGCGCCACATAGAGAGCTATCTTCTATCTTCTCAGCGCAGACTGCAGAAAGAACTGGGGAATTTATGGGAGGTTCCTAACTTATATAGGGCCGGGAGGAGCCACAAGCTGTTTTCTGCAGTCCAGCGCCATCTTGTGGATGTATTACCCATGTGTAAGGAATATTGTGTAAGGAATATTCTGGAACAGGACGTGCTGTATACTTAGAATATACATAGCGCCAACCACTGCGGGGCGCCGTACAACGGTCCGCACAACACCAAAAAAGCACACAAATACAGACCCCCGGGCGCCCCCTGCCAACCAAGCGGGCCACAGCAAGGGATCGCGCCCAACCTTCTAGAGGGGAGGGGAGAAGGGTGAAGGGAACCAAGACCCAAGGATTGAGGCTGGGGCATCCCAAAAAGGCTCACCATAGAAAGCCTGTCGCCGGCTACCTTTTGGTACAGGGTCTTGCGGCCCGGAGCCGAGCTCCTTCAGCTCCTGACCCTAGAGCTGTCCTACCTGTACCCGAACCGTCAGCCGAGGCTGGGAGGCAGTGGGTCCAGAACGGGTGGAAATAAGCCTGCAGGGCCCTAGGCTTGAAAAGCCCCACTCCCTGCGCAGTAGAGAGCCATCTTCTATCTTCGCAGTCCAGACTGCAGAGAAAAACTAGGAAATAGGTGGGAGGTACTTGGCTATTTATGGGGCCGGGAGTGGCCACAAGTCTTTCTACAGTCCAATGCGCCACCTTGTGGCGGAATAACCAGACGTAAGGAATTACTGGAACAGGACGTGCTGTATACTTGGAAAATCCCCTTTTGTTATGATAATGGAATGCCCATTAAGAAGGGGTCGATTGCCCATCGAGAGGCCAGGCCCATCCCCTTCTAACTGGGCATGTGCAGCCTCCGGGAGTGCGTCGCTCGTTCAAGAGGTTAGCGGCGCTTCCAGAAGGTCCAGCACCACCAGACATTTTGTGACTGTACTTGCAACTATTTTTTTGCTCCGAAAAAGGTAGTATGGCTTATTTTTTTTACCCATAAAGCACAGCCGTCCCCAACCCTCCGCAGCAAGTAGTGCCCCTGATGTGGGGAGGGGGCAGCTGCCAGCCACCCCTCCAAAGAAAGTATTACTAATGGGGGGGCAGCCTCCTGCTGCCCCATCCCTCTGCAGCAAGTGTCCACGATAAGGAGAGTGAGCGACAGTCATCCCACTGTAATTAGGGCTCATCTTCAGAGGGAGAGCTAATATTTTAAATCATTTAAAACAAAAAGACAATAGGCCCTTTTTTTCGGAGGAAACACGGTACGTCTCTTTTAGATACCTACAACATCACAAAAATACAATTCTGTGATTACTCACATGTAGATTTGGTATTATGAGTATACAGTAAGTCCTGCTCCAGAAAGATTACTTACACGTGGGTATTACTCTGCCAGATGGCGCTGGACTGCAGAGACATCGAAAACGGGCTCCTCCCAACCCCTCAAATACCCAGGGACCTCCCACACATCCCCAGCATTGAAAAGCAGTTAACGAGAAGCCGGGAGAATTAAACAACCCAAACTATCAACTCTAACAATGAGAGCAATCATACAAGGGATCCAAGATAATGCAAAACCAAGGGTGGGGTGGAGCAGGACGTACTGTACACTCATAATACCAATTCTATAGGTGAGTAATCACAGAATTGTATTATTCTTAGCATACAGTACGTCCTGCTCCAGAAAGATTACTTACACGTGGGACATCCAATAGCAGTGTCCGTAAAGTAGGGTGGGATCCCCAAGAAAAAGTAGCAGCAGTTTAAACCACTGCCGCCTGCAGAACCTTTCAGCCAAAAGCAGCGTCAGCTGAGGCCCTAACATCAACCTTGTAAAACTTTGAAAAGGTATGAACAGAAGACCAAGTAGCGGCCTTGCAAACTTGTTCAACAGAAGCCTGGTGCTGAAAAGCCCAAGAGGCACCAATAGCACAAGTGGACCATTCCAAACCATTCCTAGGCCCCGAAGGGTCCACGAAAAGAGCATCAGTTTTCCTGAAGGGTGCGGTAGCCACCAGATAGTACTTCAGACACCTAACCACATTCAAAGAATGCAAGACCATTTCCTTAGCATTACTAGGATTAGGGCACAAAGAATGGAGAACAATATCCTGATTCAAATGAAAAGCAGATACTACCTTAGGCAGAAAATCTGGCCTGAAACGAAACACCACCTTGTCCTGGTGTCTCTCATAGTAGGGGGCTTGAATAGAAAGCACCGCCAACTCAGACACACGCCTAACAGAAGTGATAGCCACCAGAAAGACAATCTTGAGCGTAAGCATGGAAAGGGCAGCATCTTGCACAGGTTCAAAGGGAGCACACTGCAAGGCTGACAAAACCAAGTTCAAATCCCAAACAGGCACCATAGGCTTACGTCGGGGGTGCACATGAGTGACCCCCTGGAAAAAAGTCCTAGAGGGTGCTGAGCAAAGGAGCTAGGCAACTGCCGTCTGGTTGTCCGAGCGCACCTGAACAGGCAGGCCCCGAAGGCGAGTAGTCAAGTGAGCCAGCACAAACCTGATCGCCCGCAGTTCCAAGACATTGATAGGAGTGTGGCCCACCTCCCCCCCAACCTCACAGACTGGCATCCGTGGTGACTGTGTCCCAGGGAGGGGTAAGAAAGGATCTGCCCCCCAACAGGTTCCTTGAGTCCATCCACCACAAGAGGGACCTCCTGACCCGAGGGGATAGCACACAGAGCCCGTCCAGGGACGCTGGGTCCTTGTCCCATACTGACAATAGGTGAAGTTGCAGAGGCCTCAAGTGGAACTGAGCATAAGGGACTGCTTTGAAGCATGCCACCATCAGGCCCACCAGCTGCATCCCCTGCCTGATGGAGGGATGAGGACAAGATAGGAGGAACTAAGCCTGTGCAATCAGACTGTCCACCTTCGGTTGAGGAAGGAAAATCCTTGCCTGAACTGTATCCAGATTCATTCCTAGGAACTGAGTTACCAAGGAAGGAGACAGTGAGGAATGAAGTGGTTGATCACCCATCCAAATGACTCCAGAGTGAACACCACCAGAGTATCCAACTCTGCCTGATGTAGAGACTGGGAAGTGATGAGAATGTCATGCAGATAGGGAAGCACGCGGGTGCCCTGACATCTGAGCAGAGACATCACGCCAGCCAGCACCTTGGTGAACACCCTGGGAGCTGAAGTGAGACCAAAGGGCTACGCCACAAACTGGTAGTGTTGATCCATCAGAGCGAACCTGAGGAACCTTTGATGACCTGGGAATACAGGAATATGAAGGTAAGCATCTTTGATGTCCACAGAAGTCATGAAATCCCCTTGGTGCAGGGAACTGACGGCAGAGCGCAGAGTTTCCATGCAAAAGCACCTGCCCCTGACAAATTTGTTGAGGATCTTCAAGTCTAGGATGGGCCTGACTGAACCATCTTTTTTTGGGTACTGTGAATAGGTTGGAATAATACCCTTTTGTGATTACTCACCTGTAAAATGGGTATAAGTATGTCACACACCCTGCTTCAGAATAGTCATTAAACTTGGGACATCCAATAGCAGTGTCCATAAAGGGCGGGGATCCAAAACAAGGTAACGCACAACTTAAACCACTGCAGCTTGCAGAACCTTGCGGCCAAAAACCGCATCCGCTGAGGCCCGCACATCAACCTTGTAAAACTTAGAAAAAGTGTGAACAGAAGACCAAGTAGCAGCCTTACAAACTTGTTCAACAGAGGCCTGGTGCTGGAAAGCCCAAGAAGCCCCAACAGCACGAGTAGAATGAGCAGTAACACGAAAAGGGGGGGATCTTCCCCTTGGCAGAATAGGCCCCAACAATGGCCTGGTGAATCCACTTACTAATGGAAGACTTGGCGGGTGCCAAACCTTTCCTAGGCCCGGAGGGCAATACGAAAAAGGCGTCAGTCTTACGAAAGGAAGAAGTAGCCACCAAATAGTACTTCACACAGCGAACCACAGAGAATGCAAGACCCTCTCCTTGTTATTGCTGGGCTTAGGACACAAGGAGGGTAGAACAATGTCCTGATTAAGATGAAAGGCAGAGACCACTTTAGGAAGGAAATCTGGCTTGAAGCGGTTAACAACCTTGTCCTGATGCCTCTCAAAGTACGGGGCCTTAATGGACAAAGCTGCCAGCTCCGATACACGCCGAACGGAAGTGATGGCAACCAAAAATGCAACCTTCTGAGTAAGCGTAGAAAGAGCAATATCCTGCAAAGGCTAAAAAGGAGGACCCTGAAAAGCAGAAAGAACCAAATTCAAATCCCAAACTGGGAGCAAAGGCTTCCTAGGAGGCCGCACATGCGTAACCCCCTGGAAAAAGGTCTTAACCAGAGGATGAAGAGCAAAAGACCTTTGAAAGAAAACCGCCAAGGCAGAAACATGCCCTTTCAACGTACTAAGCTGCAAACCCAAGTCCAGACCATGTTGCAGAAATTCCAAAACCCTAGGGATAGAAAACAGCCTGCAAAGCAAGGCCCTGACCTCACACCAATCAATATAAGACCTCCAAATCCTATAGTAGATGGCAGAGGAAGACCTCTTCCTAGCACTAACAAGAGCCTGAATCACAGCATCAGAAATACCTTCCTCCTTTAAGATGGAGGTTTCAGCAGCCACGCCGTCCAAGCCAGCGTTGGTAAATTGGGGTAGAGTAGTTGACCCTGAGGGAGCAGATCCGGCAGAAGGGGCAGAGCGAACTGATCCGCTGCCAACCGCACGACGTCTGCGAACCAAACCTGCCTTGGCCATCTTGGAGCCACCAAGATTGCTACCTCACCTTCTAGAGCAGCGGTACTCAACTGGCGGACCGGGGTTCGAATGCGGACCTCGGTGCCAGATTTTCGGACCCCTTCCATGTAGCCCTGCACTCAGTTGCTTATGTGTTGCTATGCTCAGAGCTGCCCCCTGATCAGCTGCCCCTTGATAAGCGATGTAGTGCTTAGTCTCCCTGGCACCTAGCATTGTCATATGAAGTACTACACTGCACTATAACTATCCACCCCCCACGACAGCCCCCCGTCCGGACCTTCACCTCTCATGGGATGCCTGTTAATGGACCTATACAAAAAGTGGTTGAGTACCCCTGTTCTAGAGCCAGCTTGCGCACCACCTTGCCCACCGTAGGGAACGGAGGGAACAGGTACAGAAACCCCAGATCCCTCCAGCTCCGAGGCATAGCATTCACTGCCAGAGCCAGAGGATCCCGTGAGAGAGACACAAATGCCAGAAGCTTGTGATTGTGACGAGAGGCAAAAAGGTCCACCTCCGGAGTCCCCCACCTGTGGCAAAGTGACCAAAACACCTTGGAGCTGAGAGACCATTCCCCCCCTGGCGAGATGAGCACCTGCTCAGGGAGACCGCCTCTGTGTTCTCCACTCCCGGAATGTAAACCGCCGAGATGCATGGAACATTGCTCTCTGCCCAAGCAAGGATCAAGGACACTTCCCTGAGGGCACTCCTGCTGCGAGTCCCTCCCTGGTGATTGATGTAGGCAACCGCCGTCCGATTGTCCGACCGAACTTGAACCGGTAAACCCTGTAACTGATGAGTCAAGTGAACCCGAACCAACCTGATGGCTCTCAGCTTCAGAACATTGATGGGATCGTGAGCCTCCTGAGGCCCCCACAGTCCCTGAAACTGAAGATCCTTCCAACCCCCCCCCCCTTCAATTTGACAGGCTGGCATCCGTGGTGACCGTCTCCCAACGAGGGGTCAGAAAAGATCTGCCCCTCAACAGATTGCTTGGTTCCAGCCACCACCGAAGGGAATGCCAAACCCGGGGGGACATCAGAAAAGACTGATCCAATGACAGTGCAGACCTGTCCCAGGCCGCCAAGAGATGGAGCTGGAGTGTCCTTGTGTGAAACTGAGCAAAGGGAACCGCCTCGAAAGAAGCCACCATCAATCCCACCAGTCTCATCCCCAGCCGGATGGACGGATGAGGGATGGACAGAAGAAGCCGAGTCAGTTCCTGAATCAAAAGAACCTTGGGCCGAGGAAGAAACACCCTGGTCTGAGAAGTATCCAGAGACATTCCCAGAAACGAAACCACCCTGGACGGAGAGAAGGAGGACTTGGGGTAGTTGATCACCCAGCCGAATCTCTCCAGAGTGGATACCACAGTCCTGGTATCTAGCTCCGCCTGGCTGAGAGAGGACGCCATAATGAGAAGATCGTCCAGATAAGGCACAATGCGGATAACCCTGGGCTCTGAGGAGGGCCATCACCCCTGCCAGCACCTTGGTGAAAACCCTGGGAGCCGAGGTAAGACCAAACGGAAGAGCCACAAACTGAAAATGCCGATCTTCCACCACGAACCTGAGAAATCTCTGGTGTGCCGGGAAGATCGGAACATGCAGATAAGCATCCTTGATGTCTATGGACGTCATGAAGTCCTCCTGACGAAGCAAATTTGGTACAAATTTTTACACTTTATTTATTTCTACATATATTGATTGTTGTATAGCACATAGGTGGTTGTATTTATTTATTCATCCAATATTTTTGTATTTATTTTTTTTTATTTATTCATTGTGCCGGCACAATCACTTGTGGATATGTATGTGTCTGTATAGACACATACAGACCCATGAAAATAATATTATTGTCAATATGTTTATTTAATCCATATAGTGGGTACACAGCACACGCACTTCTATATTATACTGTACTATACTATATTATATTATACTGATTATTTGGACTATGATATTTAAATTTATTGTTGATGATATGAAGGGGGATTTGCCTTGTTTTTAAATGTCTTGTGTTGTATATCTGTTTTATATGTTTTTTATGATTAGCTACACATTAATAAAATTGAATATTTTGAGGATATACTTTTGCATATATATATTTTTTGGTGCTTCACATAGGGAGGGAGGTGTGGCCTTTCACATCCACTCCAAATAGAGCTGTTGTACTTTTAGTGGGTGTGAGCACAAATCATTGGATAGAGTAGTGCACCCCATAATTATAATTACAGGAATGTGGAAGAATTTTTTATGTGAACCCGCTGTAATATATGTCAGGCCGGGAGAAGCCACCGAAATCTTGGCGCCTGAAAGACATAAAGAGAATAAAGGGCGGTGTCAGAGCCATGCGCAGCTGAACGAAAGATCATAGGAACAAAACCGCCCAGGAGGGCACTTACATGACCAAGGGAGGAGGAGGATCGCAACCACGCGCGCGCAGACCATCAAAATGGCGCCAATCGAACCTCGCGGGGCGGGCCCGATCTGGCAGTGACGCAGGGCGCATCATGCCAAGTCCCCGCCTCCCCCAAAGAGCGCGAAGCTCCAACCAGCGGTAACGTACATGACAAGCAGTGGATAAGACACACAGAGTTTAGCTAAGGGAACCGCCAAAACTACTGAATGACGCTGCCGCCCGGGCCGCACACTTTAGTAAGGGAAAAATACACACACGCGCAACCTGACAAGGGTTATGTGGATCAAGGAGCGCGGCTCTGACACCCAGTTCAAAGACAAAACAACGGCCATAAACGTGTACAACCTTACGCTGAAACGCATACCCCCCCCCTTTTTCCCCTGAGCTACAGGGGGAAACGAGGGAGAAGGCGACCCTTCACCCAGGGTTCATCGCTACGAGGGGCACGGGGCAATAATGCGGGAGGGGCATCTATTAGAGGCTCACCATCAGCCTAAACCGCCTACCCTATGGTGGGGGAGTGCGGTGGAGCGTAGCTCCGTGAGCACACATGGTGCTGTCTACCTTCACCCGACCAGCGCAGCCCAGGCTGGGAGGCACATCATTGTCTCATTGCAGGGCCGCAGGCTGTAAAAGCCCCGCTCACCTGCGAGAGAGTGATACTTCATGTCTTCGCAGTCAGCACTGCAGAGAAATCTGGGGATTTGCGGATTTGCGGGAGGTCCCTGGGTATATGAAGGGCCGGGAGGAGCCTGTTTTTGGATGTCTGCAGTGAACAGCGCCATCTGGCGGAGGATTACCCCACGTGTAAGTATTATATATGGAGCAGGACGTACTGTATGCTTAGAATATAGAATTCTGTGAAATACTCACCTGTAGAATTGATATTATTTGTATACAGTATGTCCTGCTCCAGATATAGTACTTACACTTGGGTTATCCTCCGCCAGATGGTGCTGCACATGCAAAACAGGCTCCTCCCGGCCCCTCAAATACCCAGGGACCTCCCACAAATCCCCAGCATTGAAAAGCAGTGAACAAGAAGCCGGGACACTATAACCACCAACTGGTAACTATAAAAATGATGACAATCACCATACAGGGGATGCAGAATAATGCAAAAAACAGGGTGGGGTGGGGCAGGACGTACTGTATACAAACAATATCAATTCTACAGGTGAGTATTTCACAGAATTGTATTATTCTTAGTATACAGTAGGTCCTGCTCCAGATATAGTACTTACACTTGGGACATCCAATAGCAGTGTCCATAAAGTAGGGTGGGATCCCCAAACAAAAAAGGCAACAGCAGACAGTTTAAACCACAGTCACCTGCAAAACCTTGCGGCCAAGGACAGCATGAGCTGAGGCCTTAACATCAACCTTGTAAACCTTGAAAAGGTATGAATAGAAGACCAAATAGCGGCCTAGCAAACTTGTTCAACAGAAGCCTGGTGCTGGAAGGCCAAAGAGGCACCAATAGCACGAGTAGAATGAACAGTAAGGCGGAAGGGAGGACTCTTCCCCTTAGCAGAATAGGCCTGAATCACGGCCTGACAGATCCATTTGCTAATAGTAGACTTGGCAGGAGCCAAACCCTTCCTGGGCCCAGAAGGGACCACCAAAAGAGCATCAGTTTTCCCGAAGGAAGCAGTGACTACCAGGTAACACTTCAGACACCTGGCCATATCCAAGGAATGCAGAACCCTTTCCTTAGCATTGCTAGGATTAGGGCACAATGAAGGAAGAACAATATCTTGATTCAAATGAAAAGCAGACACCACCTTAGGCAGAAAGTCCAGCTTAAAGCGGAACACCACCTTATCCTGGTGTCTCTCAAAGTATGGGGGCTGGATAGACAGAGCAGCCAGCTCAGACACGCCTAACCGAAGTAAAAGCCACCAGAAAGACAACCTTGAGGGTAAGTACAGCCAGACCAGCCAAAGGGAGCACCCTGCAAGGCAAACAAAAGCAAGTTAATATCCCAACAGGGACATAGGTATACGTGGGGGAAGCACCTGAGTAACCCCCTGAAAGAAAGTCTTAACCAAAGAATGCAGAGCAAAAGACTTCTGAAAGAAGACAGACAGGGCAGAAACCTGACCCTTAAGAGTACTGAGTCCCGACTCCAACCATGCAGTAAGAACTCCAGAACCCTGTTGACTGAAAACACCCGACAGGGAAGAGACCTAGACTCACACCAGTCAAAGTAGGTACGCCATACCCTGTAAATAGATGGAAGAAGTTTTCTTCCTAGCCTTCACCATGGTATCAACCACCGAAGCGGACAATCCCTTTTTCCATCAAGATGGAAGTTTCAGCAGCCAGGCCATCAAGGCCAGAGTTTGTAAATTGGGATGGCGTAAGGGGCCCTGAGTGAGCAGATCTGGCACCCTTGGCAGAACGTACTGGTCTACTGCCATCTGCACCACGTCTGCGAACCACACTCTTCATGGCCACCTGGGGGCCACCCGATTCACTGGCACCCCTTCCAGAGCAATCTTGCACATAACCCTGCCCAGCAGGGGGAATGGAGGAAGGACATACAGGAGCTGAATGTCCTGCCATGACATTGCTAGGGCATCCGTGGCCAAGGCCAGAGGATCCTGGGACAGGGAGACAAGGACCGGAAGCTTGTGATTGTGATAGGACAAAAACAGATCCACAACTGGTTGGACCCCATAGTGACACAGGGATTAGCACATCCTGTCGCAGAAGGACCCCCATCGGAGCGAATATCACTGATATGCAGGAAACATTGTCTCCACCAGGTTAGGATCATAGACACTTCCTAGAGGGTCCTCCAGCTCCAGGCCCCTCCCAAATGATTAATGTAGGACACTGTCGTCAGACAGACCGAGCGCCCCCAAACTGGCAGGCCCAGAAGAGGAGTAGTCAAGCGAGATAATACCAACTGAAAACGCTCACTGTATCAAACATCAATAGGCGTAAGGACCTTCTAAGGGCCCCACCTCCCCCAGAATCGCAGGGAATTTCAGAAGAAACCCCCTCCTTCAACCTGATAGATTGGCATCCATGGTGACCGTTACCAGGAAGGGGCAAGAAGGAACTGCCCCCAGACAGGTTCCTTGAGTTCATCCACTCCAAGAGGGACCTCCTTACCAGGTGGGAAGGCACACAGACCCTGCTCCAGGGATGCTGGATCCCTGTCCTGTATTAACAATAAAAGTTGCAGAAGGGCCCAAGGGGAACTGAGCATAAGGGACCTCTTCTGAGCAAGCCACCAACAGGCCCACCAGCTGCATCCCTGCCTGGTGAAGGGACCGGGACAGCAATGAGGGACTGACCCCATGCAACCAGATTGTCCACTTTATTGCTGAGAAGGAAGATTCTCGTTTGAACCGAATCCAGATTCATTCCTAGGAATCGAGTTTCCAATTAAGGGGACAATGGAGGACTTGGGGTGATTGATCACCCATCCAAATGACTCCCAATGGACACCACCAGCCAGGTATCCAATTTAGTCTGACGTAGAGACTGCGAAGTGAAAAAGGGCGTCCAGGTAGGCCATCGCGCGGACGCCCCTTGGTCTCATCAGAGACAGCACCCCCGTCAGCACCTGGGTGAGCACTCTGGGAGCTGAAGAGAGGCCAGATAACAAGGCCACAAATTAGCAGTGTTGGACTTCCAACATGAACCTGAAGAGCCTCTGTGTCCTGAAGGCACAGGGATGTGAACATAAGCACCTTAGAGCTCCACAGATGACAAGAAGCCCCCTGGGCGCAAGGTGATGGCCCATCCCAGAGTTTCCAAGCAGAAACTGCCTGTAATTAAAGAATTGCCGAGAACCTGTGAACCCAGAATGGGCCAGACTGACCCATCCTTTTGGGGGGACTGTGGAAAGGTTTGTGTAGCGGCCCCTGCCTCTGCCTGTTAAGGGCAATCTGTAAGTGACCCCTCAGACCCTGCAGGCCTTGCATGGCCTGCGCCAGTACCTGAACAGATGCAGGGGCCAGGAGTACCCGGGACCTGATAATCTTGGGGGAGGCCGCGCAGCATCCGGAGGACACTACCTCCTGAATACACCAGTATGAGGCGTGATGCCTCCTGACAAGAGCAAAGTGCCGCAGCCATCCCCTCACTCAGACGGGCAAGGACGCCCCATCATGCTTGAGGGGGCTTGGTGGAAGATTTAGGCTTAGCCCCGCTGGAGGGTCCAGGGCCTCGTCTGCTGCTCCCGGGGCAGGAGTCTGCACGAATCCCCGTGAAGGACAGCCCTGGTTCTTGTTTAACACTATGGTGGGGGGGGGGGGCGGGTGCCCGAGACGGCCGCCTGCGTTGCGGTGACTTACCCTTCTTACCAAACAGGTCTAGACGGCCCCAAACAGGCGTAGCCCTCTAAAGGGAAGCCCAGTAAGAGTCTTTTTAGAAGAATCGTCAGCACCCCTCTGTCGCAGCCAGACCAAGCGACGTATAGCCACCACAAGGGCAGAAGTTCTTGCACACATTCTAATAGTGTCATCCAACGCTAATAGGATAAATTTTACAAACACATCACAACTGGAGAGTGCATTAAACACATCCCAAGGGAGATCATCGGGGGGACGAGCAAGCATCTTGCTAATTAGGGTTCTAGCGGCCACGGCAGTAATAGCCGCGGCACAGACCGGGCGCAGCGCAGTCCCTGCACCTGTAAAGGCGTGGGAGGCCAGCAGATCCATGCGCCGGTCCTCAGCATCCCGAAGGGTAGTATAAGCAGGGGCTGCAATAAAGGGGGGGGTTAGGAACCCCTATGATCAGGGCATCCACCACGGGGGGGGGGGGGGGGGATGACCAACAATTAACCACCTCAGGGGGGAAAGGGTACTTCCTATCCCAGTCCCCTGGGCCCCCTGGCAGTTTACTGGGGCACTCCCATTCCTTGAGCACAAGAGTCTGGAAATGTGCCTGCTCCTGTATGGAAACGCTCCCCTCTCTGCTTGGGAGCCTCACCAGGGAGAGAGATAGCCAGAACCTCAAAGACCTTCATCAACAGATCATCAGTGTCACTCTGGGCCCAGTATTCATGGCCAGAATCGCCATGACTCCCCGGCCCCTCAGATGAGCCTGAGTCAGAGAAAAGCTCTCCTTCCTCAAAAGGGGTATAACCACACAGAGTAGTAAACTCCTCAGTTCCCATAGGGAAAACAGTAACTTGAGGCGTTAAGTGCCGCTTCTTACCAGGGCCCTTGCGCGCCGACAACCTCGTCATAATCTGTTCAGCCGTAGGCAGTCTAGAAGACACAACAGGCTGCGAATCCCTACTTGTATGCGACTCAGCAGGAATGAGATTTAAGCATGGGGAGATAGGCAAATTGAAACGAGGTGCAGCCACTGGCAGGCCTGATTGCAGAGCCACGCTGACCCGTGCCCTGTCAGCATCAGCATGGGGTTGTCCACATGCTATACACAGCCGGTCTTGTCCCAGAGGGACCCCGGTCACATAATTCTGAGATGCCTCCATATGGTGATTATTTAGGCTCAATATGCCAGTAGGGATTTACGCTATAAGCAACCCTGGATGCCCCAATGACCCGCTAGGGAAGTGGGAGTAATTTTACAAGGCCCAACTATCAATTACACCGGGAGAAGTCAAATGGCTACACCCGTCTGATCGCATAACAGCGGCCATTGATCCTTATATATAGGATGACTAGGCTGCGCTCCTCGGTTACAAGTGCTGTCGTTAAGATGAACGTGCTCATAGCACATAGCTCTCGAAACAGACAGGGCGAAGGGGTGTCAGAACCAAACACACTACAATGAGCATAAAAACGCCCGCGAGGGCACTTAAGGACCGCGGTAAGTATAACCGCCACACGCGCCTGCTGACAAAATGGCGCCGAGAGTACCTCGAAGGGCGGGCCAGAGTGAGCCGCGACGCAGCCAAGCCAGGCCCCGCCCCCCAAAGGGCGCGAAGCCCACAGACAAGCAGCCAATTTTGACGCAGAAGCGTCTGAGGTAACGCCGCCGCGGAACATCCAAATGGAGGAAAGATGCACATGGCGGCGGCATTTGCGGTAGTAAAAAAGACAAGTCAGCACGGCGGCAGACATCTACATATACTAGTCCAAAAGACATTACAAAAAGGACATATGCACGTAATCTCGATACACAGACACCCACACACCCCCCCCTTTCTTTCCCCCGAAGGCTACAGGGAGAATGAGGGAGGATGGCGGCCCTTTGTACAGGACCCACCGCTACCCGGGGCAATAATGCGGGATAATGCATCCCCTAGAGGCGCACCATCAGCCCTAAACCGCCTACCCTTTGGTGGGGGACTGCGGTGGAGCATGGCTCCGTTAAGCACGCATGGTGCTGCCTACCTTCACCCGACCAGCGCAGCCCAGGCTGGGAGGCACATCACAGGGAGGACGGGTGGGAATCGTTCAACAGGGCCGCAGGCTTTGGTAGCCCCGCTCACCTGCGAGAGAGTGATACATCATGTCTTCGCAGTTAGCACTGCAGAGAAATCTGGGGATTTGTGGGAGGTCCCTGGGTATTTGAAGGGCCGGGAGGAGCCTGTTTTTCCATGTCTCTGCAGTGCAGCGCCATCTAGCGGAGGATAACCCAAGTGTAAGTATTATATCTGGAGCAGGACGTATACTAAGAATATAGGGCCCACCAATAGGCAGGGGCAATAGTGCAGGGAGGGGCATCCCATAGAGGCTCACCATAAGCCTGAACCGCCTACCCTTTGGTGGGGGATTGCGGTGGAGCAGCGCTCCTAAGCACCTAACAGCGGTGCTGCCTACCTTCACCCGACCAGCCAAGGCAGGGAGGCATTTTACTAATGGAACGGGTGGGAATAGTCCTACAGGGCCGTAGGCTAATGGCCCAGCTCACCTGCGAGTAGAGAGCCATTTCTCGTCCTTCGCAGTCCAGACTGCAGAGAAATTCTGGGGATTTGTGGAAGGTCCCTGGGTACTTGAGGGGCCGGGAGGAGCCTGTTTTCGATGTCTTTGCAGTCCAGCGCCATCTGGCGGAGTAATACCCACGCGTAAGTTATCATTCTGGAGAAGGACGTACTGTATACTAAGAATAAAATGACATCAGCAAAGTCAGTCAGTCCAGCAGTTTTACAACCTGCAGAGCTTTGTTTCAAAACACCCTGCATGCAGAAGAGAAATGGAGTTCCTGTGGTCAGAGTAGTAATCATTGACGCTTATACACTTAATCATGCCATTTCTATGAAGGATGCCAGAGCCACATTTGCCGCTTTCCGTGCAGAGCTGCCTCTTGCCAGCAGGTGGCGTGGCAGTGCTCCACTTACTTTCCAGCTGTTTACTCTGGCTGAGTGCAGCAGCATCTGAAAGGAGGAAAAGGATGGAGCCGGTAACCAGCTCTCTCTGTATTACAACAAGCTCTTCAACATGCCACAACCCTCTCCAATCAACATTGTAATCAAAGTAAGTTCATCAACAGAACATTTAAAAATAATGCAGAGGAAAGGAGAGAGGGGTCAGACAACCCTTGCTGTTGCCCCTTCCTGTTCTGGAGAAACATCTTATTCCCAGAGACAACGTTCATTTGTAGCCTTACTTTGAGAATGACTTGATACACTTGATTGTATGAATTTCTAGGTGTATTCCAGTCAGTCACAGGGGAATCATTTACACCACAATGCCTCTCGCTTTGCGGATGGAACAAGTATGACATAAATAATAATAAGTGCAGAACTTGTAGCAGTGGTTCCCTTGAGTAAGTAGACATGTTTCACGGTTTGCTGGCTTCCTCAATACTGTTAGAACCTGTAGGTACACATGGGTATTACAAAGGGTGTTTGGTGGATAGTGGGTACCAATATGGTTATTTGTGGCAAATATTAGTACACAACAGCATGAAGTATTTTACTGCCAAGAAACAAGTGGGTGGGGATAGGGAGTCCCAAGGGCAAAATGTAAGAAGATGTGATACTTTACAAGGTAGATGCTACTTTTGATAACAGGGAATGGCCCATTAAATCAGTTTCTTCGGGGTGTATTCTAAAGGAAGGAAAGAACAGCAGCACTAGGATTACGGAGTTGCTCTCTAGTAAAGGAAGGGAAGGGGCAACAACAAAGGCTGACTGGCTACCCTCCATATGTTTATTTTGCACTTAAAAGTCATTAAGCAAGCAGCCAAATAAATACCATTTTGTGATTACTCACCTTTAAAATGGGTATTTTAAGTATGTCACACACCCAGCTTCCACTATTCATGACATATGGGGTATGGTCCAGTAGAGGGCGAACTTCTGCAGAGATGAAAGCAAAAAAGAAGCCCCTCCCGGTCCATAAATACCTGGGACCTCCCACACATTCCCCAGTATATGACAGCAGTAAGGGGAACAGGAAGAGACATTCTTAATAAAAGGTTCACCATATAAAGGATCCAGAATACAAAAGGGCGGGATGAAGCGGGGTGTGTGACACACTTATAATACCCATTTTAAAGGTGAGTAATCACAAAATGGTATTATTCCAAGTATGTCACACACCCCACTTCCACTATTCATGACATATGGGACATCCAATAGCAGCGTCCGTCATGAGTGGGGATCCAAATACAGCAAAAAATGCACCAATTTAAACCACTGCAGCTTGCAGAACCTTGCGGCCAAAAACAGCATCCGCTGAGGCCCGCACATCAACCTTAGTAGCAGCCTTACAAACTTGTTCAACAGAAGCCTGGTGCTGAAAGGCCCAGGAAGCCCCACAGCACGAGTAGAATGAGCAGTGATCTTAAAAGGAGAAACCCTCCCCTTAGCGGAATAGGCCCCAACAATGGCCTGACATATCCATTTACTAATGGTAGACTTGGCGGGAGCCAAAGCTTTTCTGGGCCCAGAAGGCACCACGAACAAGGCGTCCTCCTTTTCGTAAGATGAAGTAGCAACCAAATAGTACTTCACACAACGAACAACATCCAAAGAGTGCAAAACCCTCTCCTTGTCATTGCTAGGCCTAGGACACAAGGAAGGGAGAACTACATCCTGATTGAGATGGAAGGCAGAAACCACCTTAGGAAGGAAATCTGGTTTATAACGAAAAACCACCTTATCCTGGTGTCTCTCAAAGTAAGGGGCCTGAATAGACAGAGCCGTCAACTCAGAGAAGTGCCGAACAGAGGTAATAGCCACCAAAAAGGCAACCTTTTGAGTGAGCACAGAAAGAGCAACATCCTGCAGGGAGGCCCCTGGAGGGACGAAAGAACCAAGTTTTAGGTCCCAAACGGGAACCAAAGTCTTTCTAGGGGGCCGAACATGAGTGACCCCTTGGAAAAAAGTCTTGACCAGATGATGCAAAGCAAAAGACCTTTGAAAAAAAGACAGCCAGGGCAGAAATCTGACCCTTCAAAGTACTGAGCTGGAACCCCAGATCCAGACCGTGTTGTAGAAACTCCAAAATCCTAGGAATCGAAAACACCCTGCAAGGTAAGGCCCTAGCCTCACACCAATCAATATAGGGACGCCAAGTCCTATAGTAAATGGTAGAGGAAGAACTCTTTCTAGCTCTAATCAAGGTTTGAATAACCACCTCAGACAAACCTTCCTCCCTCAGGATGAAGGTTTCAGCAGCCACTCCATCAAAGCAAGCGTTTGTAAATTGGGGTAACGTAGTTGACCCTGAGAGATCAGATCTGGAGACAGGGGCAGCCTGTACTGATCTACCCCCAACCTTAAGACGTCTGCGAACCAAACCTGTCTTGGCCACCTTGGGGCCACCAGAATTGCTGGCGTCCCCTCTAGCGCCAGCTTGCGCACCACCTTGCCCACCATGGAGAAGGGGGGAAACAGGTACAGAAACCCCAGATCCCTCCAGGCAAGGGACAAAGCATCCACTGCCAGGGCCAGAGGATCCTGAGACAGAGATACAAAGGTTGGGAGCTTGTGATTGTGTCGAGAGGCAAAGAGATCCACCTCCGGAGTCCCCCACTTGTGACACAGGGCCCAAAATACCCTGTGGTTGAGAGACCATTCCCCTCAGCAAGAGAATCCCCTGCTCAGGGAGTCCGCCTCCATGTTCTCCACTCCCGGAATGCATACTGCCGAGATGCAAGGAACATTGCTCTCCGCCCATGTCAGAATCAGAGAGACTTCCCTGAGGGCACTCCTGCTGCGAGTCCCTCCTTGGTGATTTATGTAAGCTACTGCAGTACGATTGTCTGATCGAACCTGAACCAATAAAACCCTGTAGGTGAAGTGTCAGACGCGACAGAACCAAGCGGATAGCTCTGAGCTCCAAGACATTGAAGGGTTGTGAGCCTCCTGAGGACCCCACAACCCCTGGAACTGATGATCTTTCCAGAAACCTCCCCAGCCCGACAGGCTGGCATCCGTGGTAACAGTCTCCCAACAAGGGGCCCCTCATCAGATTGCTTGATTCCAGCCACCACTGAAGGGACTGCCGAACCCTGGGAGACCGCAGAAAGGACTGATCCAAGGACTGTGGACATCTGTCCCATTTCAACAATAGCTGGAGTTGTAGCAATCTCATGTGGAATTGAGCAAAGGGGACTGCCTCGAAAGAGGCCACCATCAAACCCACCAGAGTCATCCCTAGCCAAATGGAAGGGCGAGGGTAGGTCAGGAGAACACGCATCAGATCCTGAACCCTCTGCACCTTTGACTGAGGTAGGAACACTCTGGCCTGACTGGTATCCAGATTCATGCCCAGAAAGGAGATCTCCCTTGATGGGGAGAGAGAAGACTTGGGGTGGTTGATCACCCATCCGAACCTTTTCAGCGTCGCCACCACCGTCCTGGTGTCCAACTCCGCCTGGCAGAGGGAAGAAGCTGCAATGAGTAGGTCGTCCAAATACGGCACAATGCGAATGCCCTGGGCTCTGAGCAGGGCCATTATGCCCGCCAGAACCTTGGTAAACACCCTCGATGCCGAGGTCAGCCCGAACGGGAGGGCCACAAACTGAAAATGCTGATCTCCACCACAATCCTGAGAAATCTCTGGTGTGCTGGGAAAATTGGTACATGAAGGTAAGCATCCTTTATGTCTATGGACGTCATGAAATCCCCCTGACGAAGGGAACCGATGGCTTAGCGCAGAGTCTCCATGCGTAACTTCTTGGTTCTGATGAACCTGTTGAGAAGCTTCAAATCCAGGATGGGTCTTATGGAGCCATCCTTTTTGGGAACCGTGAAGAGGTTGGAATAATAGCCCCGGCCTCTCTCTGAAAGAGGCACCGGACATATGACCGCCATGTCCAAGAGATTCTTTACAGCCAACAGGAGCCCCTGCGCCGCCCGAGGATCCGATGGCACCCGAGACCTTAGGAATCTGCGAGGAGGCCGGGACTCGAACTCCAGTTTGTACCCAGACGAGACCACTTCCAATATCCACTTGTCTGTGACCTCCTGGGCCCAGACCTGGAAGAAGAGCCGCAGCCGGCCCCCCCACCAGTAAGGGTGAGGGCGCCTCCTCATTGCTGAGCTGGCTTGGCAGCGGGCTTAGGCCTGGAACCCCATGTAGAGGCTGGACGGGCACGTCCTCTACCTCTGTTCCAGGAATCACCTCTAAAGCCAGAGTAGGCAAGACCTCTGCCCCCTCTGGCACCGCGAAAGGAAGGGTTAAAAGGAACTTGCCCCCCGAAAGGAGCAACGCAGCCTCTTACGCTGCGCATGGGCACCAACAGGGCCGAAGTTCTACTACACATGGTAATAGTGTCATCCATAGC
Source organism: Gastrophryne carolinensis (assembly GCA_027917425.1). Taxonomy (NCBI): domain Eukaryota; kingdom Metazoa; phylum Chordata; class Amphibia; order Anura; family Microhylidae; genus Gastrophryne; species Gastrophryne carolinensis. The sequence goes on along the minus strand of CM051240.1, from coordinate 204,880,715 downwards.
CGACAAAACAAAAGTCATGAACTCACACCTCTTAAGGGTTGTGAATTCAACACTGTCCGTGTTCAGCTGGGACCCATTTAACATGTCCCTGATCTCCGACCTGGTAGCCACAGCCACTAGTGCCGATGCACAGACAGGCCGCAAGGCAGAACCCACACTGGCAAAGGCATGACATGCCATCTGATCAATGCGCTTGTCCTCGCCATCCTTAAGGGTACCGGAAAAGGATACTTCCTATCCCATCCCTGAAGAACACCGTGAAGGCGACTCGGCCTCTCCCATTCTCTAAATCATGCTGTCAAAATGATCCTGATTTGGAAACTCCAAGCGGGCTTAGAGAACCCAAAGAATTCCCCCTTCTTCAGAGGGGCCTCCGCTGGTGGGGAAATATCCAGAACCTCTAACAGATGGGTCAGGACCTTGGGGGTATCCACAGCATCCCCCCCAGCGCCTGCCCGGCATCAGAATCAAAGAACCACAATTCCTCAGTCTTAGATTCCTCAAACAATTCCCCCTCCTCAAGCGGGGAATAATCAGCCCAGTCAGGGGGGGTCATAATCAAAATCAATTACCGGCGTAGCCGGTGACAGATGCCTTCTCTTAGCAGCGGCCTTTCTGCCCACTGAGCTAGAAATAATTTTCTCGAGGTTGGCCAGCCTGGCACATACATCCAAGTGCAACTCCCCACTAATGACAGTGTCACTTGGGGTACGGATGATGCGGGGTGGGGTAGGTGAGGCGGGCGGCACTGACCCAGACGCCTGGGGTCCCGACTGCCGCGTTATGGCCTGTTGCACACATGGTATGCAAATAAGTACATTCTCCCCCGTAAGGGATACCCCACAACCCACACATAGCCGGGATTGTCCCGAAGGGAGCCCGATATCCTGTGGAGCCTCCATATGGTGATTTTAAGGTAGTCGCAATGACCCAAGGGAATTACGCTGGTAAGCAACCCAGGATGCCCCTTTAAGTCCCAAGTGGGAGGATTTACAATTGCCCCAAATTTCTGCTAGGGACCCTAGGACCGGGAGAACCCCCTTTTAAGCAATTGGCACAGGGAGTCGTCCTGAAAGACACAAGAGATGTCCATAAGCACATGCACACACACAACTGCTTAATAAAAAAACATGTAAAAGCAGAGGGGGCCAGCTGGAACATTAAGTAAGAACGGGGGGGGGGGGGCACTCACACACACAGAAAATGGCGTCCAGGAGGGAGAGAGGAGAGAGAGAGAGAGAGAGAGAGAGAGAGAGAGAGAGAGAGAGAGAAGAAGTCCAGCAATGCGGTTCCCAGCCAGAAGATGGGCCCGCAATGGCTCCAAAACAGAAGGGGGTGGGCCGCGGCAACGCGAGCGCCCGCCCCCTCAGACGCAGCCTGAGGGGGAGAAGCTCCCCAGACTGCGTGCAGAGCCCAAAGCTCCAACGTGAATAAGCACACACGCACACGTCAAGTGAAAAGAATAGCAGAATGAAGTCATCCCCCCCTGTCCCCCCGGAGGGTTAGTGGAGGGGACAAGGAAGGGGGAGAACCCTTCACCGTAAGGTGTAAGGGAAGTAAATGGGGACAGGGCATCCCAAACCAGGATCACCAACCCGGATACCGCCAACCCCCTTGTATGGGGTCTCACGGGGGAGCATCCTATTAAGGTGATTCCTACCCTCACCCGGACCTGCAGCCGAAGCTGGGAGGCTAGTATAGGGCTTACAATCTAAAGGTCCGGGCAAAAAAAAAATTGGCTGGGTGCAAGCCCAGCTTACCTGCAAGGAAGAGCAGCATACATCTTCTGACTTGCTCGCCGTCCTGCAGAGAAGGAACTGGGGAATGTGTGGGAGGTCCCAGGTATTTATGGACCGGGAGGGGCTTCTTTTTTGCTTTCATCTCTGCAGAAGTTCGCCCTCTACTGGAACATAACCCATATGTCATGAATAGTGGAAGCGGGGTGTGTGACATACTTGGAATAAAAGACTCTACTCAGATTCTCCGGAGCTCAGACATTTACTGGTTCGTTGATTCCCCCACCGCCATCATCCAGCCGCTCACGTCCATTCATTGCCCGATGAACCACCAAGCTGCCTTTGGTCACAGGCACTATGGCACGCTCCTCTCCATTGTCGTCAAAGGAGGGTGTGTGCCATAGTTCCTGTGACGATGGCACAGGGCGGCCCATCATTGGCTTAAAGTGGACCAAAACCCAGCTCGATCGGCTCGATTCCCTCCCCCCTAGGGCATCCAAAATCGATTTTGGATGCCCCACTGTGTGAAACCCCCAGGTCGCCCCGTTCACTTGCCTTTCTTCCCCGCTATCCGTCCAGCAGGGCGCATGCCCACGCCAGCCATTTGTGAATGGCCGGTGGGGGCAAACTCCCTGTTAGAGGGAAGCGGGGATGCAGCCGTCAGCGCGCTCAGAGCCGCTGCCTTTAGACACCGTCTTATAGGCCTTGACGTAAGTGGCTCCGAGCGCGCTGATTGGACGAGCGGCCACGCATGCTCTGTTGGACCGGGATGAAGGAAGTTTCTTCGGGCAATCTGGGGGTTTCATACAGCAGGGCACCCCCGATCAGGACGCCCCGATCGAAAGGACCAAAAGCCAAGATAGTCAAAATCCTGGGTTTTGGTCCACTTTAATGGATGAGAAAGGCCCGAAGATGGTGGCGTAGGCAGAGCGGGACTGAACTGAGCGCCGGTCTACCAGTGATCGCTTGCGGGGGCGACTGGCTACAGAATGACTAACTATACACCTAAATTACTGACTACCATAACTAGACCAACATGGCTCCAAATCAAGAGTTGGGCTCTGCTGTAGTCAGAGACCATTGTGGCACCAAGGCGGTTTTCCATGCTCACTCACACATGCTCACTTCAATTGAAAGGTGGGTCTACTTTAAAGCCCTGCTACAGCTTCTACCCAGCACTGCAAGAAATAAAGAAGAGGCACATGAGACTGGCTTCAGGGGAGCTGTTTGCAGCCCGATTGCTATTGGGTTTACAGTCTCTTTAACAACCAATTTCCCAAGTATTTCAAAAAGAAGATGCACTATAAACATGAGCAACATTTGCCGCTCTCCTGCCTTTTTACCCAAATTAACTGTTTTTATACCATAGAATGAAGGACTCCGCTAAAAGAACTCTGCTATTGCTGAGCTATTCATCTCTCAACATCATTTCTACTAAAAACTTTTATCAGGGTAATGAATATAACACACATACACATAGTTCAAGTCAAAAAAGTTTGGCAGCCCTGGAGTCTAAATTCATGCCGGCCACAATGCCCCATAGACGCCACCACTCCCGACTGGTTCCCTGCTCAAACGCCCAGCCACTCACAGGGATGCCGTATGTACCCCCCATTTGTGGTGCACAGGCACAGCAACTGGCACAGAGGAGCGGGGCAACAATCGAGAGCAGGCATTAGTTGTGGCCCAAGGAAATCTGGGATGCATTGCACGTGGCGCCCCTCGCTCTCAGAGACCAGTTTCTGAGCAACGGACTGACCGAGCGGTGTAAGGGCCATTTGTACTCTGCACCTTCGGAAAACCATTCCTGGTCACTACCTCATGAAGTGGATTGAGCTGAATGGCAAGAGTGTGTAAAGCTGTTAAAAGTAAAAGGACAGCTAGTTTAAAGAAACTAAAATATAAAAACGGTACAAACCTAGCATGATTTTTTTAAAATATAGGCCCTACCCCAAAATATGCCCTAGTTACAGATCATTTTATCAAGTGCCGTGCTCTCGGTAAAGGCAATGGCCTTTGGCTCCAGGAATGGAGCCCCCCCCAACATCACATGCATGTGCTCTTGTCCAATGAGAGCCATCTGCCATAATTAAGACATTCAGCAAATGACTCATTGTGAATGGGGAGCGCACGCTCCAGCCCCAGCCATTTAGATAGGCTGGGGCGGGAATACAAAATGAGAGCCATTTGCCAAATGACATTCACGGCAGAGGGCTTTCATTGGAGGAGCCCGCACATGCACCATTGAAAAAGGTAAGATGTGAAAGCGGTATTTTGGGGGGAGGGGGGGGAACACAGCGGGGCATCCCAATTTGGGAGGACTGGGACAACCCTGGGAAAGTAAAATTCCCGGGTTTTATTCCGCTTTAAGGTCACATGACAGAGCTGGACCTGTCAACCCCAACAACTCCTATAGATATGGGAAAGCCAATGCATCATAGTTAGGTACAGTGTGGTGGGTGGGATCATGGATGGCAGTGGTTATTCTACCTATCCAAAAGGTGGGGGGGGGGGGGGGGGGTTCTGGGATGGAGCTACTTTTGAAAATATATACATACATACATACATACTAGAATTCTCAATAGACGTAGGCATTCTAAATGCAGTCACCAGTTAAAATACACAGAGGTGACGGACACATTTATTAAAAACTACTCAATTCTACATTGCTCAAGAGTCCATAATCTCCATCACCCAAGTCTAAGGTACATGACACACCACTGCACGCAACAAACTCCTTTGTCACCATTATAATGTCCTGTTTTACCAGCCTATTTAATAAATAGAAAATACAAGAGACTAAAGATAAAGCGTTCTGTTCTGAAGCTAGTGTAATATGGTGGCAGCATTATGGAGGCCTAGCTGCCAGTTAAATCTCTTTTTCTTAAGGCCAAGCACGTTCCTCGGCCCTCCCCCACCCTCGCATGAAACCCTTCATAGCCTCACTGAGCTGCACACAATTTCAGCACCACATCCCCCCTTCGCCAGCAGCAACCAACACAATTTGACAATTTGTGTTCAAAACAGGGATGCAATTTTCACGGCTTAATCAAAATGAAATAGCCATTTTGGTCTCCAGCAAGTGAATCCAAGTGACATTCCCGTCTGTTAGAGAGAACATCCCTTATTCTAGGTTACTGTGCACTAGACGAAAAATTTAGCAGAGGAGAGATCTGACAAATATCAGTCTAAAACTCTGTTTACAAGGTATGTGGAATGTACAATTAGGATGTTTGGCTGGTGCATGTCCCTGAAAATAAGACCCCAGATATCAGTTTATAATGGTCGCCACAAAACACACCTTTGCCCTGGCTCACACAGCAAGGAAAAAAAATGCTGGCCAAATCCCCAGCACCTCTGGACCAAGGCATGCTCCCACACTCAGCAATCCTAAATGGAGATGCCCCCTGTCAAAAATGGGTGAGAATCCTAGGGTTTGTTCCACTTTAATTCTCTTTTTGCAGCTTATGACTTATCAAGTTTTATTTCCCATTTTATCAGAAAAGCAATGATAATAACTTCCAGTTTGGTTACTGGAGAGAAAAATATGTTGTAATGTACAGTTTATACCTCAATAGGGAGAGGACTGGATAGGAGGCAAATATTAAAGTGGACCAACACCCAGGATTTTGACTATCCTGGGTATTGGTCCACTTCCCCGGGGCACCCCGATTTGGGGTGCCCCGCTGCCTGAATCCCCCCCAAACACACCGAAAACTCACCTCTCCACGCTCCCACGTGACTGCGCTGTCCAATGCCCGCCGACGGACAAGTGACGTCCGTCGGCGGACAAGGGATCGCGCCCGCCGCCGCCGCCGCCGCCTCCCGCGCGTCACTCTTGACGTGTGCGCGCCCACGCCGGCCATTCACAGACGGCCGGCGCGGGCGCGTGTACGTCTAGAGGAGCGCGAGTGAGGCGGCGGCGGAAGCAGCGGCTGAAGAGGTAAGGTTTTTCGGGGTTTTGGGGGGGTTACACCCCGCGGGACATCCCGATCTCGGATGTCCCGCGGTGTGTGAGGTGATCGGCCCGGGAATCTTATAGATTCCCGGGCCGATCACCCCTGGGTGTTGGCCCACTTTAAAGTTACCCTAAAGTCTAATAAAGAATATACAATTCTGTGAAACTAACCTGTAGAATTGTTTTTGAATATATCCAGTCCAGGTCATCCCAGAAGTGATGACAATTGGGTATTCCACCGCTAGGTGGCGCTCGACTGCAAGATCAAAAGCTGTCGTTCCTCCCGGCCCCCTATAAAAGCAGGTGTCACTTCTATGATTCCCCAGTGGTTAAACAGCAGTAAGAAAAGAGACAGGCCGGGAGGCCAAGAAAACATGTTATTTCACATAGCTTCAGCATGTACTCTCTTCAACAAAAATCCCAAAGGACAATGGTCCAATATAAAAATGGTAATCACCATAACAAGCAAACAAGAGATAATGAAACAAGGGCGGGGTGGGACGACCTGGACTGGATATATTCAAAAACAATTCTACAGGCGAGTTTCACAGAAATTGTATTTTTCGCTATATCCAGTCCAGGTCGTCCCAGGAGTGATGACAATTGGGACATCCAAAAGCAGTGTCCATTAGGACGGGATCACCAGTGCGGAACAGCACGTAGTTCATTTCACTACCGCCTGAAGCACCTTTCGGCCAAAACAGCGTCAGCTGAGGCCCTAACATCAACCTTGTAAAATTTTGTAAAGGAATGAACAGAAGACCAAGTGTCGGCCTTACAAACTTGCTCAACAGAAGCCCGGTGCTGAAAAGCCCAGGAGCACCAATAGCTCTAGTAGAGTGAGCTGTAATACGAAAAGGGGGTTCCTTGCAGAATATGCTTGCACCACCGCCTGTCTGATCCACTTACTGAGAGTGGACTTGGCTGGTGGCAAACCCTTCCTAGAGCCCTCTGTTAAGACAAAGAGTAAATCCGTTTTCCTGAAGGATTCAGTCACAACCAGGTAATACTTAATGGCTCTGACCACATCCAGGGAATGGAGGGTCCTTTCCTTAGAGTTAGTCAGTGCTGGACACAAGGAAGGCAAGACAACTTCCTCATTAAAGGTGAAAGGGAGAAATGACCTTAGGCAAAAAAATCAGGTTTAAAGCGAACCACCACCTTATCCTTATGCCGTTCAAAGTAAGCTCTTGGATTCAACCCAAGCAATGTAGGCATGCCAACTCTGTAGTATATCATGGAAGAAGACTTCTTCCGCGCCTGAATCATGGTCTGAACAACCGTGGCTGACAGCCCCTTTTCCGTCAGAATTGAGGTTTCAATAGCCAGGCCGTCAAAGCCAGCGTTTGTAAATTGGGGTGCCATAGCGACCCCTGCGTGAGAAGCCTTGAGTCGTCGGGCATGACGTAGCGATCTACTGGACATCTGAACTATGTCCACGAACCAACTCCGCCTCGGCCAGCGAGGAGCTACCAGGATGGTTGGTACCCCCTCCTGGGCTATCTTGCGCAACACTCGGCCCAGGAGTAGAAACGGAGTGCATGCATAAAGGAGCCTGAACTCCATCCAAGGAATCGCTAGAGCATCTGTGGCAAAGGCCAGAGGATCTCTCGACAGGAAGACGAATCTCGGGAGCTTGTGATTGTGTCTGGACGCAAATAGGTCCACGTCCGGCTGACCCCAGCAGAGACACAGAGCGTGAAAGATCTTGTTGCTGAGAGACCATTCCCCCAGGCGTGAGGCACTCCTGCTCAGGGAGTCTGCCTCCTGGTATTCTACCCCGGGAATGTAAACTGCCGAGATGCAGGGAACATTCTCCTCTGCCCAAGTCAGAATCTAGGTCACCTCCTTGAGGGCTCGCTTGCTCCGAGTCCCGCCTTGGTGATTGTAGGCGACCGCCGTCTGATTGTCCGAGCGAACCTGAATCGCACGACCCCTTAAATGGGGAGTCAAGTGAAGAAGCACCAACCGGATCGCTCTCAACTCCAAGATATTTATGGGCAAGTGGGCCTCCTGCAGCCCCCACTGACCCTGGATCTTCTGCAAAAAGGACTTGCCTACCAGCAGATTTCTGGAGTCCAGCCACCACAAGAGGGACTGCCTGGCTGGGGGAAGACAGTGAAAACTGTTCCAGTGATTCCTGCGTCCGATCCCAACCGGTCAACAGATTCAACTGAAGAGGTCTCATGTGGAACTGAGCAAAGGGCACTGCCTCGAAGCATGACACCAGTTTCATCCCCAGACGGACAGATGGTCGCTGACAAGACAGTAAGGCCTGCACCTGCGTCTGAAGACCCACCACCTTCTCCTGTGGCAGGAATACCTTGACCTGAGAGGTGTCCAATGTCATGCCCAGAAAGGACCTCACCATCGAGGGAGTGATTAAAGACTTGGGGAAATTGACTACCCAACCAAAATCCTCGAGAGTGGACAACACCGTCCGGGTGTCGCTCTCTGCCTGCTGAAGGGACAGAATCCAATTCTTTCTCCAAAGAGGCGCAATCCCACAAAAGGGAGCGCTGTAAGCGATTTCTTAGCTACAATCAGCTGCCCACTGCCGCAACCATACTGACAGCCGGATGGCGACTAACAAGGCAGAGGTTCTGCTGCACATGAGCAGAGTATCATCTAAGGTAGAAAGTACAAATGATGCAAACATCTCACATCGCTTGAGAGCGGCGCACTCATCAGAGGCCGGATCAAGCCCTGAGTAATTCATTAGGTCTCTCACAACAGACCTAATAGCCACTGTCATGAGCGACGAAGCACCAACAGGCAGCAAGGCCGAGCCCACACTGGAAAAAGCGTGGCACGCCATTTGATCAACATGCTTATCCTCTCCATCTTTAAGTGTAGTGGAGTCAGGAGAATGCAACACAGAAGAATTGGATAAATTAAGCACAGGGGCATCCACCCATGAGCAGAGTATCTTTTAAAAATCCAGTCTCTCTATAAATTAATTAAATATTAATGCATAGATGGCCATTGTATGCTTGCGCACACATAGGAATTTGTCCTCCGCATTTAACCCATCCGTGCAGTGAGTGTACACATGGCCAGAGCGGTGGGCACAGGTGGTGATGACCAACGCTTAACAGTATCAGCTGGGAAGGGATATTTCTTGTCCCAGCCCAAGGGAATGCCAGGAAGCCGCGCAGGCTTCTCCCATTCTTTAAGAATAATTTCATCAAAATGCTTTTGATTTGGAAATTCTAAGCGAGGTTTAGAGACTCCAAAGAATTCCCCTTTTTGAGGAGGGACTACTTCAGGAGGAGTAATAACAAAAACCTCAAATAACTGAGCAAGAGCTTTTGGGGTATCCACAACACTTGCTTCACCCTGCTCAATCTCAGTACCAACAAACTGCTGTTTATCAGAAACATCTGATTCCTCATAATAATTCTTCTTCTAACTGAGAAGGATCAGACCAATCAAGCAATTCACAATTGTCTGACTCCCTTGCCGGAGCGGCATGAGTCAAGTGCTTTCTTTTAGCTGAGGCCTTCTTAGGCACAGAGGTAGACATTACTCTTTCAAGATGAGCCAATCTGGCACATAAATCAGCATGTGACAATATCATTGGGGGTACGGACAAGACATGGCGGAGTAGGAGATGAGACATTAACCGCAGGCCCTGAAGCCTGGGCCTCAGCTTGCTGCATAATAGTTAATTGTGCACAAGGGACGCAAAGAATTGCAATATCCCCAACAAGGGATGCCCCACATCCAAAACATTGCCGAGTCTGTGCAGAGGGAATTGCATGTTTGTTATCCTGGGATGCCTCCATATGGTGTTTAGTATTATACCATAATTGTTTATAGTCACCAAGTATATATGGGATTTACGCAATTGCTACCCGGGATGCCCCTTTAAATAGTCCCAAGTGGGAGGATTGAAACACAAATGGACCCCCAAATAAGGCTTAAGGGCTTTTATTATTTTTTATATATATAAGGACCAGGAGAAACCCCTTTTTAAATAAGGAGTTTCTACCTACAGAGAAAACAAAAAAAAAAAGTCACCAAATGCACACAATATAAATAAATGACAGAAACAAATGACAGCCAAGCTGAAGGGTACTCACAGCCCATGCAATAAGCTCACATCATGAGGTAAGGCCACAAGGAAGCAGGAAACAGGAAGTCAAACAGAGCATACCAGGTGCTCTCTGAATAAAAGCATGCCTAAGCCCCGCCCACTTCCAGGATCACATGGCCAAAAATGGAGGGAAAATTCAAATCTGAACACAGCCAGAAAACACAAAGCTTTAATAGGTAAGCAAAAAATGCTGCCTAGACAGAGATAGGAAAATCTAAATAAAACATTTCCTATTAAATAGTAAAACATACATAATAAAAATAAGAAATAAAGAATTACTTTATATATCTTTTTTTTTTGTGTATGGTGACAAATAAGCCCAGATAACACCCCCCCTTCCCCGCCCCTTCCCCCCTCCTTTTTACCCAGCAGGGTTAAAGGGGAACTAAGGGGAGAGGATAGAAAGGCACTCATAAGGCACAAGGGGATTATAAAGGGACAGGGGCATCCCATGCCAGGAACACCAACCTGGAAGCCGCCTACCCACATTTAGGTCTCACGGAGGAGTAATACTCCTGTATACACCAGAAGGTGTATGTATCTAACTTTGCCTGAACCACACAGCCAGGGCTGGGAGGCATACAATATAACCAAACAGGTTTAAAGAGTTTCAGACAGAAATAGAGAAAAAAAGGGCCGGGAGCAAACCCAGCTACCTGCAGCTTGAAGGAGAGTCATCTTCTGAATGCTTCGCCGACTGCAGAGACGAAAAGATTGAGGAATAGTGGGAGGAACCCAGTACTTATGGACCAGGAGGGGCTCCTTTTTTCCATGTCATCTCTGCAAGATCGCCTTCTACAGGCCGGGTTCCCAAGTGTCATGAATATCGGGAAGTGGGGGGGGACATACTAGGAATAACCCTCTGACTAAGAGACCATTCCCTCTGATGCAGGACCGTGTTGCTGAGATGATCGGCCTGCAAGTTGTCCACTCCAGGTATACAGCCGAAGTGAATGAAAACGGTTTCTCGGCCCCAAAAAAAAAAAAAAAACGGCTCACTTCCATGAGGGCTTCACTGCTTCAGGTGCCCCCATGGTGGTTGATATATACCACCACTGTCCGATTGTCTGTTTGAATCCGGACGGGATGCCCCTGCAGATGGTATGTCCAATGTCTGAGATACAATAGAATCGCTCTCAGTTCCAGGATTTTTATGGAGAGTTTACTCTCCTTTAGACCCCACTGTCCCTGGAGCATTGGTGACTCCAACGACACTCCCCCAACCCGATAGACTGGCATCCATGGGATTGATCTTCCACTGAACTGGAAGAGAGGATTTGCCAGTCTGAAGAGGCTGAGGAACAGGCTAGAGACTGCCTTGACGGTGTCATGTAAAAAGAGTGATCCTGAGTGCGCAGGTCTTGATCAGATTGTGAGCAATTCCATCTTCAGGGCTCTTGTGTAAACAGTGCAAAAGGTACTGACTCAAAGCAAGATACCATCAGGACCAACAGACATATTCCTTGATGAATCGTCGGGTGAGGGCACGAAAAGAGACCCTGTACCCTGGCCTGGAGTAAGAGTCACTTCTGTGTTTGAAAAAATACAATTCTGTGATTACTCACCCTGTAGAATTGGTATTATAAGTATGCAGCTCGTCCTGCTCCAGATAATGCTTCATAACAGATGGGATTACCTCCGCCAGAGGGCGCTTGATTGCAGAGATGGCAAAAAAGAGGCCCCTCCCGGTCCATATATACCCGGGACCTCCCACAAATTCCCCAGTATAGAAAAGCAGTGAGGAGAACGAGGAGAAGCCAATGATAATAAACTACGTTAACAAGGATAACAATCACCATACAGAGGATCCAAGATAATGCAACAGGGTGGGGTGGAGTAGGACGTGCTGCACACTTATAATACCAATTCTACAAGGTAAGTAATCACAGAATTGTATTATTCTAAGTATGCAGCATATCTTGCTCCAGATAATGATTCATAACTTCTGGGACATCCAATAGCAGGGTCCTTAAACAGGGTGGTATCCCAAAAGTAACAACACGCAGTTCACACCACTGCCGCCTGAAGAACCTTACGGCCAGAAACAGCATCCGCTGAGGCCTGAACATCAACCTTGTAAAACTTGGAAAATGTATGAACAGAAGACCAAGTAGCAGCCTTACAAACTTGTTCAACAGAAGCCTGGTGCTGGAAGACCCAGGAAGCCCCAATAGCACGTGTAGAATGAACAGTAACATGGAAAGGAGGATCTTTTCCCCTAGCAGAATAGGCCCTAAAAATAGCCTGACGAACCCTTTTGCTAATAGTAGACTTAGCAGGGGCCAGACCCTTCTTGGGACCCAAAGGGACCACAAACAAGGCATCAGTCTTTCTAAAGGGCGCAGTAGCCACCAAGTAGAACTTCAAATTCCTGACCACATCCAGGGAATGCAAGGCCCTCTCCTTGGAATTACCAGGATTAGGGCTCAAAGAAGGAAGCACAATGTCCTGATTGAGATGGAAGGCAGACACAACCTTAGGCAAGAAATCAGGTTTAAATCTGAAAACCACCTTGTCCTGTTGTCTCTCAAGGGGGCCTAAATAGAAAGGGCCGCAAACTCCGAAACACGCCTGACCGAGGTGATGGCCACCAGAAAGGCAACTTTAAGAGTAAGAATAGACAGAGCAGCCTCATGCACAGGCTCAAAAAGGAGGGCCCTGAAGGGCAGACAAAACCAAATTCAAGTCCCAAACTGGCAACAGAAGTTTGCGAGGGGGACGCACATGAGCAACCCCCTGGAAAAAAGTCTTGACCAAAGGATGTTGAGCAAAGATCTCTGGAAGAAAACAGCCAAGGCAGAAACGTGACCCTTGAGCGTGCTGAGCTGAAGTCCCAGATCCAAACCATGCTGGAGGAACTCCAGAATCCTAGGAATGGAAAACACCCAACAAGGAAGGACCCTAGACTCACACCAGTCAATGTAGGCCCGCCAGATCCTATAGTAGATGGTAGAAGAGGATTTCTTCCTAGCACCGATTAGAGTGTTAACCACAGACTCAGAAAGCCCCTCAATCCCTTAAGATGGAGGTTTCAGCAGCCAGGCAGTCAAAGCCAGCGTTTGTAAATTGGAATGGCAAAGCTGCCCTTAAGTGAGAAGGTCCGGGACCAGGGACAGAGTGTACTGATCTACTGCCAGTTGAACGATATCTACGAACCACACCTGTCTTAGCCACCAGGGGGCCACCAGGATTGCCGGCACCCTTTCCTGAGCCAACTTGCGCAGAACCCTGCCCAGCAATGGGAATGGAGGAAAAAGATACAGGAGACGGAACCCCTGCCAGGATAGTCAGAGTATCCACCGCAAGGGCCAGGGGATCCTGGGACAGAGAGACAAAGACTGGAAGCTTGTGATTGTGGCGGGACGCAAACAAATCCACATCCGGTACCCCCCCCCCCCCCCCCCAACGGTGACATAAGGACAGGAAGACCTCGCTGCTGAGACACCATTCCCCCAGGCAAAAGGTCCCCCTGCTCAGGGAGTCCGCCTCCAAATTCTCCACCCCCGGAATGTACACTGCTGAGATGCAAGGAACATTGTCCTCCGCCCAGGACAGAATCATGGACACCTCCTTGAGGGCACTCTTGCTCTGAGTCCCTCCCTGATGATTGATGTAGGCAACCGCCGTCTGGTTGTCTGAGCGAACTTGGACCGGCCGGCCCTGAAAGTGAGGACTCAACTGGGCCAGTACCAACCGAACCGCACTCAGTTCCAGGATGTTGATGGAGGCATGGGCCTCCTAAGGGCCCCACAGCCCCTGGAACTGTAGGGTTCTCCAGAAACCCCCCCAACCTGACAGACTGGCATCCGTGGTGACCGTCTCCCAACAGGGGGCCAGAAAGGATCTGCCCCCCAACAGGTTCCTCGAGTCCAGCCACCACAAGAGGGACCGCCGGACCAGAGGGGACAGAACGAAACCCTGATCTAGAGACAGGGGACTCTTGTCCCAGACTGAGAGGAGATGGAGTTGAAGAGGTCTCATATGAACCTGTGCATATGGAACTGCCTCGAAGCAGGACACCATCTGCCCCACTAGCTGCATCCCTTGCTGGATGGAGGGATGAAGGCATGACAGCAGGGAGTGAACCAGAGCTTGCAAAGCATCCACCTTCTGTTGAGGAAGAAAGATCCTGGCCTGAACAGTATCCAGATTCATGCCCAGGAAAGAAGTCACCCGAGATGGGGATAGGTAAGATTTGGGGTGATTGATCACCCAGCCGAATGACTCCAGAACCGTCACCACCTGCTGGGTATCCAATACCGTCTGCTGGAAGGACTGAGAAGTGATGAGAAGGTCGTCCAGATAGGGAAGAATGCGAATGCCCTGAGCCCTGACACCCGCCAGCACCTTGGTGAAGACCCTGGGGGCTGAAGTGAGACCGAAGGGCAGTGCCACAAATTGGTAGCGCTGGTCCGCCAGGGCGAACCTGAGGAATCTCTGATGCCCTGGGAAGACTGGAACATGAAGGCAAGCATCCTTGATGTCTATGGAGGTCATGAAGTCTCCCGGGCGCAAGGAACTGATCGCGGAGCGCAGGGTCTCCACAGAGCGCGCAATTGGTCTGCAGCAGCAGCAAATAGGAAAGCAGGGAAAATTGATAATGATGCCGTCGCTGACCGCGGACGCCACAGGGCGCGCGCGTCAGCGGCGGCAAATGCAAAATGAAGATAGGGCGCGGAGCCCTGAAATGAAGAAGTGAAACACCACGAAAAGTAGATAAACTCACATGCACCCCCCCCCCCCTCCCCGACGGAACAAGGAGAGAGAGGGGAGAGAGTGGATGACCCTCAAGGGGTCCCACCAAAGACCAGGACAAGAAAGGGCAAAGAGCGGACAGGGCATCCCAACTCAGGTTCACCATAACCTGTACCGCCTACCCTTTGGTGGGGGATTGCGGCCGGAGCCAAGCTCCGTAACAGAGCACCAGTGGTAGGTGCTGCCTACCATCACCCGACCAGTGCAGCCAAAGCTGGGAGGCATAAGCAAAAGGTGGAACGGGTGGAAATAGTCCTACAGGGCCAAGGGCTGCTAAGCCCGGCTCACCTGCGAGAAGAGAAGCCATCTTCTGACCTTCGTAGCCGACTGCAGAGAAGGAACTGGGGAATTTGTGGGAGGTCCCGGGTATATATGGACCAGGAGGGGCCTCTTTTTTGCCATCTCTGCAGTCAAGTGCCCTCTGGCAGAAGTAATCCCATCTGTTATGATTATCTGGAGCAGGACGTGCTGCATACTTAGAATAACACCTTTGCCTGAGACATGTCTAATGACAGTCCCAGAAAGAATAACTCTTACACTATGGTATGATATTTGACTTAAAATTCGACTGGATAGTCAATTATCCAATGTCTATCAGACAGTCTGTGTATTCTTCTGGCCCCCCCGACATGATGGGGCCCATATCAACAGATAGTCTAAGTAAGGGATTATATGTATACCATGACTTCTTAGAGAAAACATGAGACCTGCCAACACCTTGGTAAACACCCTTGGTGCTGAAGATAGACCGAAGGGTAACGCCACAAACTGAAGTAGGCCAACTACTACAATGTAGGTATGTATCCTTATATATACACTGCCCGGCTGGAATAACTTCACTGTGGATCAACAACTCCAATCTCTAAAAAGGCGAGATACGGCAGATCTCAATGCTTCTGCTTTCTGCAGAATTCGAGATACCCCTAACCAAGAGAATCTCCAAGGGGGTCTGGCTCCTAATTTGATCTTGTAACATGAGGATACAACTTCTTGTATCCAATATCTGTTACATGAAGCATCCAAATATGAGCAAAATGCAGAAGCGGTCCCTTCATGCCTGAACAGGCTTTGAAGGGGGTCTGGCTTTATTCTGCCAGACACCTGTTGCCTTAATTTGGAACTTAGTCTTATTCCAAAAATCTCTTCGGTATCCCGAAGAGGCCGAACCTCTGACCGGAACCCCGAAGTATTAGAGACCCTGCAGAAGCAGTATTAGACTTCGGCTTCTGTGGCAGATTAGATGATTTACCACTAGCAGCATGCTTTACCATGTCAACCAAGCACTCCCCAAACAGACACCCCACCTCAAAGGGGAGTCCTGTCATTCTTTTTGGAGGTTATGTCAGCTGACCATTGCTTAAGCCATAAAGCACGCCTTAAGGCTAACACCAGAGCTAGGCCTCTGGCACCTAACCTGCTCAATCCTCCATATCCCGTATCATATACCTGTTGTAGCCAAACTGGTCTTGATCACTTGGGAGCATGACTTCCATGAATGACCCCTACAAGTCTTCAAGTCCAGTCGTTTTAACCTCCTGCTCCCCAAAAATGCTATGGATGTAGCCCAGGCCAGCCGCAAGGTGGACCCCATAATAGAATAAGCAGGACATGCCACCTGATCCACGCGCTTATTCACTGGATCCTTTGGAGAAGCACTATCCGAGGATGGCATAACCAAAATCTTAAAAAGACCTGGCCCCACAGCGACCACCACAGGAGGGTGAGCCATAATTTAATCTGATCTGGAGGAAAGGGATACATAGTATCTAGTACTTTAGGAATGGGCAGAAGACAACCCGACTTCTGCCATTCCCCATTGATCAGATTAGAATAATGCGTATGCTCTGCAACATCCTCCAGAATCGAGGAAATCAAAACCATCCATCCATCTTAACTGAGCACCCCCTTGTGTAGAGGAGTTCTGAAGTCCCTACTGGATAAATCCTCCCAAAGGATAACTTCCTGGGAGACTATGGCAGCTACAATATCCTCTTCAAGTTAGAGGATAAATCTTTTCTTTAAAAACCTTTTTAGTAGCCAATCATTCTAAATGACTCTCTAAAGGTTTAGAACCACTTGAGGGCTGCCGACAAAGTTTAAAGACTCAGAAGGAGGCTATGTCAGCCACAATATCCTCTTCAAAACTCAAGAGGATTTTTTTTTTTTTCAAAACCTTCTTAGTAGCTTGTATGACTTAAAGGTTTTAGGTCCGCTTGAAGGCTGCCAGGGAGTTTTTTAAGCTAAGAGGGCACCGGCAACAAGGGTCAGAACCCTTGCAGGGTGGAAACAATTGTCTTCCATATCCACTACTACAGTAGCATAACCCTGCACACCGTGCTATCCTCGTCCAGTGTCTGTTTGCATACTGGACATAGGGTGAATCTATGTGCTAAAGGAGCAGATCCGACTACCCCAGATGCCTCCGTCATGGTGATTAATACTAGATTACCTCCCAGGGGGTCTAAAACCTAGTATGTGAACAGTTCCCAATAGTCGCAAGACTATTCTGAGAGCTCAGAGGGTGAACCACATCAATATATTGCCAGACTTATCCCACAAACATAATTAATATATATATATATATATATATATATATATATATATATATATATATATATATATATATATATATATATATATATATATATATATATATATATATATATATATATATATATATATATATATATATATATATATATATATAATAATTAATATATATATATATATATATATATATATATAATAATTAATATATATATATATATATATATATATATATATATATATATATATATATATATATATATATATATATATATTATATAATAATTAATATATATATATATATAATAATTAATATATATATATATATATATAATAATTAATATATATATATATATATATATATATAATAATTAATATATATATATATATAATAATTAATATATATATATATATATTTTAATATAATATTTAACCCTTTAAACGCCAGCCACGTAAATTTTACGTGGCTGCCTCTCCAACAGTTAAACGCCAGCCACGTAAAATTTACGTGCCTGACTTTCCCCAGAAAAAAAAAAAAAAGTTAAAATAAAAGACACTTACCTGACCCCTCGTTCGATCCGGTCGGGTCTCCTCTTCAGCCAGAGGGGCTCCGATCGCCCATCGGGGCTCCTCCGGCTGCAGGGGAGGGCCCGGAACAGGGTGCCCCCCCCCCCCCGTTTCAGCAGCCGCCCGGTTTACTATAAAAAAAAAACAAAAACAAAAAAAAACAGTCACCTACCTTTGTCCCCGCCGGCTCCCGCAGGCTCTCCTCTTCACGGGGGGGGGGGGGGGCTCCGATCCCCCCCCCCCCGCTCTTCTGTCTTCTGGAGGGGGCATAACAGCCCTCCTCCCTTGCTCTCTTCCGATGGCGGCCGCCATCTTTGGTGACGTCACGGGGCGGGGCCAGATGACGTCACCGCCAGGTGTCATCGGGGCACCCGGCAGTTCGTCTCTCAGATGCCGGTGACGGCTGGGCGGGGAAGGAGGGAGGTAGGCGATCCTCCAATCGCCTGCCTCCCCCCTTCTCTGCCCAGCCGTCACTGACAGCAGATTGCCGCGGGACACAGAAGATGAAGATCGGAGGTGAGTAAAGTAAAAGTTTTTTTTTTTTTTTTTTAATAAACTTTTTAAAAAAAACGTGTCTTGTCTTTTTTTTTTACCTTTTAACCCTTTGTGAACTGGTAAGGGGTCCATGTGACCCCTTATACCAGTTCACAGGGCTCGGGGGTCTGGCAAGTCACCTGCGCTAGCGGGTGGCTTGCCATTAACCCCTGACACCCCCATTACCTGCCTCCCCAAAGGCCAGGGGGGGGGCAGAAGAGCCCGGGCCCACATGGGCTATGTGGGCTCGTAGGCTGCAGGGTGGGGGGGCCACAAAAGCTGGCCCCCCCACTCTGTGCCTACAAGCCCCCATAGCTGGTCCCGGGCTGGTTACTGTGGGTAAGGGGGACCCCACGTCAATTTTTTTTTTATTTTTAAGGGTTTTTAACCCTTAAAAATCAAAAAAAAATGGGGTCCGCCCCCCCTGGGAGGGGGGACCCTATGTCATTTTTTTTTTTTTTATTAACTCTTTGTGTTCTGTCATCCAGCAGCTATAAAAGGCTTCTAGCAAGTGAGCAGAAGCCAGTGATCGCCGAGGGACAGAGTGCTCCAGGATGGATGGGAGGTGAGTACAGTGTAAAAAAAAAATAAAAATTAATAAAATATTTTTTCTCTTTTGTGTGTCTGTGTGATTATTTACTTTTAACCCCTTGTGAACTGGTAAGGGGTCCATGACCACTATACCAGTTCACAAGGCTGGGGGGATGGCAAGCCACCTGCACTAGCGGGTGGCTTGCCATTAACCCCCGGCACCCCCATTACCTGCCTCCCCAAAGGCCAGGGGGGGGCAGAAGAGCCCGGGCCCACATGGGCTATGTGGGCTCGTAGGCTGCAGGGTGGGGGGGCCACAAAAGCTGGCCCCCCCACTCTGTGCCTACAAGCCCCCATAGCTGGTCCCGGGCTGGTTACTTCGGGTAAGGGGGACCCCACGTCAATTTTTTTTTTGATTTTTAAGGGTTTTTAACCCTTAAAAAAAAAAAAAAAAATGGGGTCTCCCTCCCCTGGGAGGGGGGACCCTATGTCATTTTTTTTCTCGATTTAACCCTTTGTAGTGTGGATGGTTTTTGTGTTTTTTTTGTGAATGTTATAAAATACTTGTTTCAGTTAGGGGGGGTCTCCTGGGCAGGAACGGGGGGCTACCGATAAATATGTGGTACCGTTCTAATCGGTAGAAATGGGGCTTTCACATGCAATATGATTTTCCTTAATAAAATACATACTGGCACCACCAGTAGCAACGCATGGGACGTGCAAGAACAGCCGACTGCTTCAACCTAACCAAGAACAACGGCACTGACACCTTAAGCTTAGACCCCCGGAGAGGCGTTCACCACCACCTGCAACACCTTACGCCTCAGTGCGGCATCGGCAGATGCCCTGACATCAAGTCTGTAAAACTAGGTGAAGGGGTGGAGAGATGACCAGGTTGCAGACTTTATCCACCAATGCCTGGTGTTGGAAAGCCCAAGACGTGGCAACCGCCCTGGTGGAGTGAGTGGCAAACTGGAAGGGAGCATCCTTCCCCTTGCAGGGGTAGGCTTGTATGACCGCCTGCCTGATCCATCTGCTAAGAGGACCTGGCACCGGTCAGACCCCTCCTTGGTCCTTCTGGGAACAAGACATCAGTCTTATGTACCTCTCGTGTAGCAGCCAAGTAACACTTTAATGCCCTAAGTGGGCGTGGGTACAAGGAGGGTAGCATTAGCTTCTCATTAAGAAAGAAGGGAGAAACCACCTTGGGAAAAAAAAATCCTGCTTCACATGAAACACCACTTTGACTTCATGCAGCACCAAAAAGGACATTCTTATTGAAAGCGCTGCCAGCTCCAAACCCCCCCGGTTGGATGCGATTGTCACAAGAAAAGCCTGCTGCGGGTCAGCGTGGCCTTAATTTGGATTGATCTTATTGACTTCAAAAGGCACCTCTATAACCAACTATTTTTGTGTACAGAGGTTCCCATTGAAGTATGTGCTGAGGCTACGCCAGTTTATACCGGTGGTGTGGGCAAGAGATATGCACAGCGGGTGGCAGGTAAGACTCAAGCCTTTAACCCTTCGGACATTTCCATCTTGACCACCTTTCATTATTGGATAAAAAAGGTCAAATGAAAGGAGTCTAATAGGACCTATTAACAGCATCACTGCCTGTCTGGCTGCCCCATTCTGCAAAGCTTAGCGACCAATGGCTGAAATTAAAAAAGGTACTTGAGGAATATTTTCCATCTACACCTTACCCCAGAGATCAGATCAAAATCGGAAATGAATTCAGTGTGGTAGTTTTGGCCACGTGTGCCTCCTTCATGACTGGAGGAATAATCACGGATGAAGAAGGTGCACTGCTGGAGCAGATGAAGGCTAGTGCTCTCTACTAATGCATTAGTCCACACAGCATTTAGATTTCAGAGAAAACCTTTCCAAAGAATATTTGGCATAATAAATATTTTAATGGATAACTCAGTAAAGTGAAAATACATGCTCTCCAAGGTCATTTGTTTTCTTCTCCAGCCATGGGAAGCTTTCAGAAAGCCAAGATAATCATCTGTTGTTGCTCCAAAAAAAAGCCAATAAAAATAGAAGCAGTGTTTGTTGCGAAGCGGCAATCATGGTGCTGTGTGTGAATGACCTTTCCGGCAGCCAAGAGACTAATTGAGAACGAAATCAAAATTAGCATTTTCCTAATGAATGCTGATCCCACAGCAAGAGGACCCCGCAGGCCGACACATGCAAAGGCCAGCTGAGTGTCAGCTCTATTACACGACTAGCATGGTCACCCCATCCTCCAGCACAGGAGGGGAGGGGGTGCAGCAGGGGTAAGAAATCAACCTAATGACTTTTCCATCAATATATATTTATGATGTGAATAGGCAAGAATCTGGCAAAAACATAGGACGATACAATATATACCGTTTCTGTCTCAAAGACGATATATTGTGATTTTTTTTTAATTAAATGTTATTTTTACATTTTTTTTTTTTTACAAATGACATTGGGTACCCCTTCCCGGGGAGGGGAACCCCACTTTGAGGGGAATTTTAAAAATCCCCCCCAAAAAATGGCTTGAGGTCCCCCTCACCCAGCATAACCAGCCGGAGAGCAGCTATGCAGGGCTTGTAGGACAGGGCGCAGGGGCCAGCAGGCATAGTCTATGGCCATGGGCTTTTCTGCCCCCCCCACCCCCCGAGCTTTGGGGAGGCAGGTCATAGGGGGGCTAGCCACAGGTGACTTGCCAGACCTAGAGCCTTGTAACCTGGTATAGGGGCGGGGCTAGTCATGGAGATGACAGCGTCCATCGGGAAGGCAGGGGAGGAGGGCCGGTCAGGCTCCCTCCTAAAGATAGAAGAGTCCCGGGGGGCCTCCCAGGAGAAGAGGAGAGCCAGCCAGAGCGAAAGAGGGGTCAGATGAGTGTTTTTTTTTTACTTTACTTTCACTGTAGCGGGGGAGTCAGAATCCATACTAGGGAGAAACTATTCTGATATCGCCTAATAAAATATTGCAATACTTGACAGAATCTATTTTTTTCCTGACACCCCTAATAAATATCAGACAACAGCAGCCTTCTCCACTAGCAGTCGAGCTACAATGTGTAAAACAAAACGCCAACAAGGCGTTAATCCATATGTACCACCCAGGAAACACTTTTCTATACCACATTACATGGAAAACAATGCAACCCATAGCCAAAGGGTTAGGCTAACATGTGCAAGTAGGGTACATAACCACTGTGAAGCTTTGAAAAGCTGTGGAACAATCTTTCATGCACAGAGAACTTTAAGAGAAACACCCAGGATTATTTCTATGCCAGGTATTGTTCCTCTCCAGCAGGGCATCCAGTTCAGGGATGCTTAAAGTGGACCAACACCCAGGGGTGATCGGCCCGGAAATCTATAAGATTCCCGAGAATCTTATAGATCATCCGAGATCGGGATGTCTCGCGGGGTGAAACCCCCCAGAAACCCCAAAAACATCTTACCTGATCCGCCGCCGCCTCCCGCGCCCGCGCCGGCCCTCTGTGAATGGCCGGCGGGGGCGCGCGCGCGCGCGCTGAGAGTGACGCGCGGGAGGCGGCGGCGGCGGAAGCGGCTTGGACGTTCCTGATCCCCGCCTGGACGTTGGCGGGGATTGGCTGCGGCGTTCACGTGGGAGCGTTGAGAGGTGAGTTTTTTGGGGTTTCTGGGGGGTTTCACACAGCGGGGCACCCCCGATCGGGGTGCCCCGCCGAAGTGGACCAAAACCCAGGATAGTCAAAATCCTGGGTGTTGGTCCACTTTAACTGTGTGAAACCTCCCTGGATCGCCTATTATATGCACCAAGCCCACAGCACATGCTGCCAGCAAATCAGTAGCTCATACTCCATTCAGCTTTTATCAAGCTGATCAGAAGTCACAGATGTTAGAAGCGGAATGAAGTGTATCCAACAACTATCAGTGCCAAATGTGGCCTGCATGAGGGCCCCCGGATAAACTGCTAGATATACATCCTAAGCGGAAGATCCCATGCCATTGCCCTTTCTTCCAGCAGGTTTCATAAGGAAGCCATGCTAGATGGCTTTTCATGCCTAGCCAATCAGAGCTCTGGTTACTTGCTTAGTCAAGTGCTAGTAATCCAAGCAACATTTTTTTTTTCAGAAGAAAAGCTCTGTAAAAACATAAGAAAGTTATTTCATCATTTACACCGAAGCCTAGTCTGTTGTCTCAACTGGGACTATTCTGTAGGTTATAGGTAAATCAAGCAAAATCTCTCTCCAATCCCGTTCAGTTTCCAGTCGAATATGTGACAAAAACTCACCAGCAGGCATCAGAATAAAAAGATATTTAGGTTGTATTGATCTCTTCCTGAATGAATCAAAATCTGCTGCCGTACACCTGCACCAACAGACGCATTTGAGGACATTGGGTACTAAATGTTTAAACACACACACTTTCATGGGAATCTGGAAATCGTGAGGCAACATAAATATACACAATAGATAAATGGCAGCATTTTATCCCATGTACATTGCTCTGATATAATGCTCCTGAACACTGAGATCCGCTCAAATGAGGGCAAATAGCATAAAGGAACCTATTTTTCTGAATCGAGGAATGGTTCCACACTGTCAAAGATTAAACTGGCCGAGCAGATAGACACAAAGCAAGCGAGTAGCACAATTTCGATCTATAGTTCCTTCACAGTAAATATGGGAGATGACAAAAAATGTTTACAAAGACTAAAAAAAAATAAAACAAATTGATCCACCCAAAGGAAAAAAAAAAAAAAAAAAACTGTATACTGGTCTCCGCTATCTTGCACAGCTCCGTGTGCTCTCCCACTCACCCTTTCAAGTGAATGGGCGGCCGTAGTGTGCATAAGTCGGGTGATGCGGCTTTGCTTCTTTTCCTGCAGTGGCCGTGGGAGACCTGGAGGACAGCAAAGGGTCTTTTTTCTTTATAACCCCCTCCTGCCTTAGCGCCAGGGTAAGATGGCGGGGAGGGGGCAATATTAACTGAAGTTCCACCTTAAAACAAAAAAAAAATCTAGGCAAGGCCTGAAGCATTATGAGACAAGGGCTCTGGCAGAGCCATTACTTGTGGGCAGTGATGTCTGGGTCGTCATCACCATAAAGCTGTGTATACCCCACTACTCACATACAATACTCAAACTTTTTACACCAAGTACCCCCGTGTGACAGAAAGTTACAATGCAGTACTCACAAAGGGGCGATCAATTAAGCACACCAAAATTAGTAGGTCAAAGGCATCAAAACACATTTAAAAAGGCAGAAGAAACTATGTTTTGCGGTTAAAATATACCAGACCTGTCGGGCACCCTCCGTTGGTGCCCCCCTGAACATCTAGGTACCCCCAGGGTTATGTGTACTGCAGTTCGGGAAACAGTGCCCTATAGCATGACATGATCAAAAATCCCCATTAGGCTTAACAGGGTTTCTACGAGTCCTTCAGGACAGCCACAGAGAGGCTCCTCCCCGTAGAAAGGAAACACAAAGTGGGATAGTTTAAAAGCACCACCCCTTCCACCTAGTCCTCAGAATTAAGCGAAAAACTAACACTAATAACTGCTGTACTAATCAGGAGGGTCATATAGGCTGTCCTAAAGGTTGCCAGTAAGACGAAAGCAGATTTTTACCCCTCGTCCTTCAGAATGGCCACAGAGAGGACAAGCAAAAAATGCACCCTAAGGGTGGGACACTGCCTGTAGAACTTTCCTACCAAAGGATTGTTGCTTATCAGATAATAAGTCTAGGCGGTAATGTTTTAAAAATGTGGGGTGAAGACCAAGTGCAGCTTTACCAATGTCATTAACAGATACCCCCTTCTTTTCTGGCCAGGATGTGGAGACAGCTCTTGTGGCATGGGATGAAATATATGGAGGTGGAGTATTCATACAGGTGTAGGACAAGGACATGGCAATGTTATTCTTGGAGGCCGGGAGATCTCTATTCTTGCCACTAAAGGTAAATAAATAAATGATCTATTAACAGGAGTATGTTCTAAGCAGGAAATAAGAAGTGTATAGAGCATTCTACTCAATATTCAACTCTGAATCAAGTGAAATTGAAGGTAGGAAGAGACCCGTTCCTCTCAAGATATTCTAGCTATGGCAATAAAGAATCTACTAATCAAACCTTCACTTCTGAGGCTCTTGTCTAGGAAGACAGAGAGACAAGGCCTGTGTCTAAGTGTACTTACTGCTAGTCCCAGCTCAAAACCCTCCTGTACAGAACAAAGAATCTTTTCCAGATCTTTAAAAAAAAATGCGTCTAGTAGCCAAGTTTCTAATACTAACCCTCTCCATCCAAAACCTCTAGACCGAATCCTTTGTTAAAGGAGCAGTATCGCAAATTTTTCTTGGTGACTTATATTTAAATAGTACTTTGAATGTAGGTAAGTGTTGGAGTAAAAATTACAAATTTTGACTGTCTGTGTTGAACAGCTGGAGACTAATAGCTCATGTTTAAGTCTTCTGAGTGTCGGAGCCCGACACTCTGGCCTGTTCCATGCTGAGGAGAGGGGTGAAACAATGTATCAAAGTATCAGCTGTTCAGTGCTGGCAGCCGTCCAGCATAAGATAACATTGCAACATTGCCTGGCCAGAACTTATATATCTAAAAATACAATTCTGTGAAGTACTCACCTGTAAAATTGGTATTATACGTATACAGTATGTCCTGCTCCAGATATAATACTTACACTTGGGTTATCCTCCGCCAGATGGCGCTGTGCACTGCAGACATGCAAAAACAGGCTCCTCCCGGCCCTTCATATACCCAGGGACCTCCCATAAATCCCCAGCATTGAAAAGCAGTGAACAAGAATCCGGGAGAATTTAACCACCGAAACTGGTAACAACGGCAATGGCAACAATCACCATACAGGGAATCCAGAATAATGCAAAAACCAGGGTGGGGTGGAGCAGGACGTACTGTATACGTATAATACCAATTCTACAGGTGAGTACTTCACAGAATTGTATTATTCTAAGTATACAGTACGTCCTGCTCCAGATATAAAACTTGGACATCCAATAGCAGTGTCCATAAAAGAAGGGTGGGATCCGCAACAAAAAAAGGCAACAGCACGCAGCTTAAACTACTGCCGCCTCCAAAACCTTGCGGCCAAACACAGCATCAGCTGAGGCCCGAACGTCAACCTTATAAAACTTTGAAAAGGTATGAACAGAAGACCAAGTAGCGGACTTGCAAACTTGTTCAACAGAAGCCTGGTGCTGGAAGGCCCAGCAGGCCCCAATAGCACGAGTAGAATGAGCAGTAAGACGGAAAGGAGGACTCTTCCCCCTAGCAGAATAGGCCTGAATCACAGCCTGACGAATCCATTTGCTGATAGTAGACTTGGCAGGAGCCAAACCCTTCCTAGGCCCAGAAGGCACAACGAAACTTCCTGAAAGCCGCAGTGACAACCAGGTAATACTCCCTACAGGGAAGAGACCTACTCACCCAGTCAATGTAGGTATGCCATACTCTGTAATAGATAGCAGCAGAAGTCTTCTTCCTAGCCTGCACCATAGTACCTACCACAGAGGCAGACAAACCCTTCTCCATCAAGATGGAGGTTTCAGCAGCCAGGCCGTCAAAGCCAGCGTTTGTAAATTGGGATGGCGTAAGGAGCCCTGAGTTAGCAGATCTGCCACCCCTGTCAGATTGTACTGGTCTACTGCCATTTGAACCACGTCTGCGAACCACACTCTTCTTGGCCACCTGGGGGCCACTAGAATCACAGGAACCCCTTCCAGAGCAATCTTGCGCAGAACCCTGCCCAGAAGGGGGAATGGTGGAAATACATACAGGAGCCGAAACTCCTTCCATAACATGGACAGGGCATCCTGAGACAGGGATACGAAGGCCGGGAGCTTGTGGTTGTGACGGGATGCAAACAGGTCCACATCCGGTAGACCCCAACGGTGACACAGGGACTGGAATACCCTGTTGCAGAGGGACCACTCTGACGGGACGTCCCCCTGCTCAGAGCATCTGCAAGCAGATTCTCCGCCCCCGGAATGTAAACAGCCGAAATGCATTGTACATTGGCCTCTGCCCATGTCAGAATTTGAGACACCTCCTGGAGGGCACCCTTGCTCCGGGTCCTCCCTGATGGTTGATGTAGGCAACCGCCGTCCTGTTGTCTGAGCGTACCTGGACCGACAGACCCCTCAGGTGATGGGTCAACCGCTCCAGTACCAACCAGACTGCCCGCAATTCCAGAATGTTGATGGGTAAATGGGCCTCCTGAGGACCCCACGTCCCCTGGAAGCGCAGGGACTTCCAGAATCCCTCCCAACCTGACAGACTGGCATCCGTTGTGACCGTCTCCCAGGAGGGGGCCAGAAAAGACCTGCCCCCTATCAGGTTCCCGAGGTCCAGCAACCACGCAAGGGACCGTCTGACCGAGGGGGGAAGCACACAGACCCTGTCCAAGGACGCTGGGCTCTTGTCCCATACTGACAGAAGGTGAAGCTGCAGAGGTCTCAAATGGAACTGGGCAAAGGGCACCGCCTCGAAGCTCGCCCCCATCAGGCCCACCAGCTGCATTCCCTGCCGGATGGAGGGCTGTGGGCACGAGAGCAGGAACCTCGCCTGCGCAGTCAGAGCTTCCACCTTCTGTTGAGGAAGGAATATCCTTGACTGAACCGTATCCAGAATCATTTCCAGGAACGGAGTCACTGAGGAGGGGGACAGAGATGACTTGGGGTAATTGATCACCCAGCCGAAGGACTCCAGGGTGGACACTACCAGCTGAGTGTCCAACTCTGCCTGCCGTAGAGACAGAGGTGATGAGTATATCATCCAGGTAGGGCAGCACACGTATGCCCCTTAGCCTTATCAGGGACATCACCCCTGAGAGCACCTTGGTGAACACCCTGGGAGTCGACGTGAGGCCGAATGGCAAGGCCACAAATTGGTAATGATGATCTTTCAGTGCAAATCTGAGAAACCTTTGGTGTCCTGGAAACACCGGGACGTGAAGGTAAGCATCCTTGATGTCTACGGACGTCATAAAGTCCCCTGGGCGCAGAGAGACGATGGCCGAGCACAGAGTTTCCATGCGAAAGTGCCTGTTCTTGACAAATTTGTTGAGGATCTTGAAATCCAGAATGGGTCTGACTGACCCATCCTTCTTGGGTACTGTGAAAAGGTTGGAATAGAACCCCATGCCCCTGTCTTCTAAGGGGACCTTGCAAACAACCCCTAGATCCAGGAGACCCTGGACGGCCAGTAACAAGACCTGAGCTGAGGCAGGCTCCTGTGGAATCTGTGACCTTGTGGAATCTGTGATCTTGTAGCCGGAGGACACAACCTCCTGAATCCACCGGTCTGAGACGTGGCGCCTCCAGACATGCTCGAAGTGCTGCAGACGTCCCCCCACCCTGACGGGCGAGGGCACCCCTTTATGCCAGAGGGGTCTTGGGAGGGGCTTTGGGCTTGGACCCCCAGGAGGAACCGGGACGGAGTCCTCTATTCCTGTGCCAGGAATATGCGCGGGACCCAGTGAAGGACACCCCTTTTCCCTGTTTAGCCCCACGGTAGGGGATTGAAAGGGTGCCCTGGCCTCGAAAAGGGCCGATTCTGCCGCCTGCGCTGGGGTAACTTGCCTCCTTTAGCGAAGAGGTCTAGACGGTCCCCAAACAGGCGCAGCCCCTTAAATGGAAGCCCAGTAAGGGCTTTCTTAGCGGCGTTGTCAGCAGCCCATTGGCGCAACCAAACCGCGTAGCGTATAGCTACCGCCAGGGCAGAAGATCTGGCACACATCCTAATAGAATCGTCCAATGCAGACAGGATAAAGTTTACAAACACATCACAGTTAGTCAGTGCATTGACAGCATCAGGTGGCAACACATCTGTGCCATCGAGTGCATTCCTAACCATGGCCCTGAGCGCTACTACCGTAATGGCTAAGGCGCAAACCGGGCGCAGAGTCGCTCCCCCAAATGCAAAGGCATGGCATGCCAATTGATCAATACGCCGGTCCTCAGAGTCCCGTAGTGTAGTAGTGTCAAGGGAGTGCATAATAGAGGTGTTGGACAACCCTAGAATAGGAGCATCGACCTCGGGGGGCAATGACCAGCACTTAACCAAGTCAACAGGGAAGGGACACTTCCTATCCACACTCTTAGGGATCCCGGGAAGTCTACTGGGATGCTCCCATTCTTTAAGCACTAGGCTATTGAAATGAGTTTGCTCGGGAAATTCCAGACGAGCCTTAGCAGTATGAAAAAGCTCACCCCTTTGCCTGGGAGCCGCAACAGGGGGAAGAGATGGACAAAACTTCAAATATCTGAACCAGCAGTCTGTCAATATCATCCGAGGTCCAGTGCTCGGAACCAGACTCGTCATGACCCCTTGACTCCTCGTCATATGACCCTGAGTCAGAGAACAGCTCCCCTTCGTCCGAGGGGGTATGGCCGTAAGGATGCAACAACTCATCAGATTCCATAGGGAAAAGAGCAGAGTCAGGGGTTAAATGCCGCCTCTTTGCGGTGGCCTTACACGCTAATGAGCTAGCAAGCAATCTTTCAACACTGGCCAGTCTAGTAGCCACATTAGGATGAGAATCCCCGCTTGTATTGGGGGTTAGACAGTTACAGACAGAGGGGGGAGGACGGTCTGCACCACGCGCGCGCGAGTAAAAATGGCACCAAGCGAACCATGAAGGGTGTGCCAAAGCTGACCGTGACGCGGAGCGCGCCAAACCGTGACGTGGAGCGCGCCAAGCCAGGGATGCGCCCCGAAAGCCCCCCCCCCCCCCGCCCCGGAGAGCGCGAAGCTCCAAAAATGCGTAGCCAATAGAGAAAACAGGGCAGTGACGCCTGAAGGAAATTGATGTAGTGGATTACCGCAGCAGAGCCACTACAGGCTAAAAAAGACGCTGCAGCATCAGCAAGGCCACCGCCGCCTGTGCAGTACAACCATATAGGAAAGGCGCGGCGGCGACCAATACAAGTAACAAGTAAAAAGTAAACAGCGCAGCTCTGACACCCATTCCCAGTCAAACACGATACTAAGGCCATAAGCGTGTAATAGGGTACACTGAGGCCGCCATACTCACAAACCCCCCCCTTTCCTTTCCCCCCGGGCCAAGGGGGGGAAACGAGGGAGGATGGCGACCCTTTACACAGGGTCCACCGCTGCGTGGGGCAATGATGCGGGAGGGGCATCCCCTAAAGGCTCACCATGAGCCTAAACCGCCTACCCTTTGGTGGGGGACTGCGGTGGAGCAAGGCTCCATAAGCACGCATGGTGCTGCCTACCTTCACCCGACCAGCGCAGGCCAGGCCGGGTGGGAGTAGTCCAACAGGGCCGCAGGCTGTAATAGCCCCACTCACCTACGAGAGAGTGATGCTTCATGTCTTCGCAGTCAGCACTGCAGAGAAATCTGGGGATTTGTGGGAGGTCCCTGGGTATATGAAGGGCCGGGAGGAGCCCGTTTTTGCATGTCTGCAGTGCACAGCGCCATCTGGCGGAGGATAACCCAAGTGTAAGTATTATATCTGGAGCAGGACGTACTGTATACTTAGAATACAGAGAGAAAAGCTCTAGAAGTCATTTAGCTGATTTTGACAGTTGTCCCTTGTTGGCTCTGCTGCAGAATCTTTCAGTTTACCATTTTCTTTCATATTCTTATTTTTCATTTTTCCATATGATCTTTCTTTCAGCTTTGTGTGTTTTGAGCAAAGCCCATCCCAGGATTTTCACTCATCTGGATCTTTGTTTTGTGCCCCTAGGGGCATCCCGACTTGGGATGCCCTGATATGTGAAATCCCCAAGTTCGCCTGTGAAAACGTACCTTTCCCTGTCCCACAGCACATGCCCGGGCTCTCATCCAATCAGCTCTGTTTGCACACAGATGGGGAGCCTGAGCAGTAACCTTCCTGGCCGCCCGGCCTGTCTAAATGACTATCTGCGTGAGCGTGCCAGAAAAATGGGGGGATCTGTGGTTATCCAGGGGTTGTTTCACACAGTGGGCATCCAGATTTAGAGTGCCCAAGGGGGAAGGTCAATAGCCGGGTCTTATAGACTTCAGGGTCGGCCACTCAGGGTTTTGTTCCACTTTAATACTTTTAGATTTTCCTGCACAGTTATTCAAAGAAGAATTTCATTTTCAGTCAGTTTAGTTTATTTTGTATAGATTTTCCACATTTGAGTCACCTGGTCTCATAACAAAAGCAGCACCTCACACACACACACAGCCGTTACCACTGATTACAGTGTCAGCCTCTGAGGTAAAGTGTTGCTAGGAGACCAGTGGGCTAAATGAAGCAGCTCACTAAAAACAACCCAGCAGATCCCCCTATTCAGCAAATGGACTGAGCCATTGTAATTATACAATTTAAAAGAAAGGCATATATTTTTTCCTTTTTCTATCGCCAGATTATTTATACACATGCTAGAAGCTATTGTGTGGCTATTTAATTATTTATCTTTAAAGTGGACCAACACCCAGGGGGGGATCAGCCCGGGAATCTATAAGATTCCCGGACCGATCAGATCCCTCCCCGCGGGGCATCCGAAATCGGGATGTCCCGCGGGGAGGAACCCCCCAGGAGGCCCACAATCCTTACCTTACCGGCGATCCAACGGCGCATGCGCGAGACGCGGCCGCGTCTCTCGCTTCCCTCTAGCAGGGCGCGCTCCCGCGCCGGTCGTTTTGTGAATGGCCGGCACAGGCGCGCTCCCTGTTAGAGGGAAGCGAGAGACGCAGCCAATGACAGCGCTCTGGTATGCGCGTCCAAGCGGCTTTGGACACGCATACCAGAGCGGCTCTGAGCGCTGTCATTGGCCGGACGAGGTCACGTGGGAGCGGGGAGAGGTGAGTTTTTGCGGCGATCGGGGGGGTTTCACACAGCGGGGCACCCCCGATCGGGGTGCCCCACCTAAGTGGACCAACACCCAGGATAGTCAAAATCCTGGGTGTTGGTCCACTTTAATGCAAATTTCGCGATACTGCTCCTTTAAGGGGGGATCAGATGAGGGTTTCCCCCTCGCTTATCTCAGCTTTAGATGGATCTGGATCTTCCATCAGAGATGCTTGACTGGCTCCAGCCAGAGGAATCTGAGGGTTTGGAGGTGGTGTATCTTTGTGGGAAGATAGGAGGTCTCAACTGCAATGCGGCAGACCTGCAAAGTGGAAGCCGCATTGGAACTCATGGCTAGCATCTCCCAACCACATTCTATGTTCCAAACACTGCTGACAACATGAACTCCCATGAACTAGACAACGTTAGCCAAGTGTTTTCCTGGAGAGGAAACACAAAACCTAAAGACTGGGAGGAAGGGGCGGGGCTTTTAAACTGTCCCAGTTTGTGTTTCCTCTCTAGGGGGAGGAGCCGACGAGGAGAGCAAAAATACAATATTCTAATTATGTCACACACCCCGCTACAAGAAATTCATAACGTGTGGGTAATACTGACCTGTAGAGGGCGATATGCAGAGATGCCAGGAAAAAAAGAGAGCCCCTCCCGGTCCATAAATACCTGGGACCTCCCACTCATTACCCAGTCTTCATCTCTGCAGACGGCGAGCAAGTCAGAAGATGTCCTCCTTGCACAGGGGGATTTCAGGTAGCCGGGATGACTCCCGGCCCTTTAGTTATCTATTTCCGCCTGTATCTTTTTTTTCTGTTACCTCATGCCTCCCAGCCTAGGCTGACGGTCCGGGTGAGGGTAGAAAAGCACCCTTGGTGCTTAAGAGCAAATGCTCTCCCGTGAGACCCTATATAAGAGGGTAGGCGCTCATCCGGGACGGTGACCCCAGTTTGGGATGCCCCGTCCCTTGGCCTTACACTTTGGGTGGTCCCCCCTTTGGGTAATGCCCCTCTCTCTAGCGGGATAGCGGAGGGTAGGAGCAGGGCCCCTTATTCGGTGTTAGGTCCAAATTTTGTAATCATTAATTCTTAATAATGCTTTAATGTATTAATTTATTAAATTATCCTCCCAATAGTTATTAACTTATTTATTACTTCATAACAGCGTGTATTTCTCGGTCAAAACGGCGCTGTGGCCGCCATTTTTATGCAGGCTTTCTCCCTGAGGTAAAAGGGGCGGGGCCGGGCTTTAGGCGTGAGCCGCAGCCCCCACCCTTCTATTTGGCACTGATGCGGCTTGGATTCTGAGCGAGGCTGGGCGTCGGGGTCAAAGCCACGGCCCGCTCCCCTCCTTCTGTCTCTTCTGAGACCGGAGCCGCGGCCGCACATGGCTGCGGTGCCGGCCTTTTTGCATTGTCATGGCAGAGGGGAGCTTCTCCCCTCACGCTTTCACTCTTGGGGGCGGGGCTGAGCTCTCCAGCGCTGCGGCCCGCCCCTGTATCTCAGGCACCGCTGAGGTGCTTTTCTCTGTGCCCGTTTCCGCAGAAGGAGCTGGCCACGCCCCCTTCTCTCCTCAGAGCTGCTCTTTACCTCACGGAGAGAGGAAGCTGTCTTCAGGACCACAGTGAGTGGCCCGGTGGGCCCCCCTTCTGTCCCATCACCTATAATTATATATTTTTATGTCATTATATATATATATATATATATATTTTATACTCCGCTTTTCTTATTAGCCTTTTTTATTATGTCTTTCAGATATAACCTACAGTGGTGTTAGGGGGTTTCTCCCAGTCCTAGGGTCCCTGGGTTCTTAATTGGCTTATTGCAAATCCTCCCACTTGGGACATTAAAGGGGCATCCCGGGTTGCTTATATGCGTAATTCCCTCGGTCATTGCGACCAACTATAAGTTCACCTTATGGAGGCATCCCCGGATACTGTAGGCTCAAGCACCAGTGGCGGCTGATTTCGTGTCTAAAAAGTCGCTGACCGCTCTTCCCTTTGTGGGATTACGGCTCTTTGGTGAGAAGTTGGATTCAGTTGCCAAGGGTGGTAAGTTACCTCAACGCAAAAAACAGCGTCGTCCCTTTCGGGGGGCGGGTTCCTTTGCTCCTTCCTTTCGTGGGGCTAGAGCTGGCAGAAGAATTGTTTTCCCCGCAGCCAGAGGAGATTCCTGGAACAGGGGCAGAGGACGTGCCCGCCCAGGATACAGCTGGGGCTCTAAGCCCAAACCCGCTGCCAAGCCAGCTCAGCAATGAGGGGGCGCCCTCACCCATGTGGGTGGGGGGACGGCTGCAACACTTCTCCCAGGTCTGGGACCGGGAGGTCTCAGACAGATGGATCCGGGAAGTGGTGACTTCCGGCTACAAGCTGGAGTTCGAGCTCCGGCCCCCTCCCAGATTCCTCAAGTCTCGGGTGCCTTCGGACCATCTGGCCGCGCAGGAGCTCCAGGCGGCAGTAAAGAGTCTGTTGGATATGGCAGTTATTTGCCCAGTGCCCCCCTCAGACAGGGGTCGGGGCTTTTATTCCAATCTGTTTACGGTGCCCAAGAAGGACGGCTCGGTTCGACCCATTCTGGATCTAAAGATCCTCAACAGGTTCGTCCGTCCGCGGAAATTTCACATGGAAACGCTGCGTTCAGCTATCCATTCTCTTCGGCAGGGGGACTTTCTGACGTCCGTAGACGCCTATCTGCATGTGCCGATTTTTCCATCTTGAAGGAGGAAGGTCTTTCCGATGCTGTGATTCGAACTCTCATTAGTGCTAGGAAGCGGTCTTCCTCTAATATCTACTATAGGACTTGGAGGTCTTATATTGATTGGTGTGAGATCAGGGCGTTGCCTTGTAGGGAATTTTCCATCTCCAGAATCCTGGAGTTTCTTCAACATGGTCTGGACCTGGGGCTCCAGCTTAGTACTGTGAAGGGGCAGGTTTCTGCCCTGGCGGTGTTCTTTCAAAGGTCATTTGCCCTACAGCCTTTGGTTAAGACTTTTTTTCCAGGGAGTCACGCACGTGCGGCCTCCTAGAAAACCTTTGCTCCCTGTTTGGGATTTGAATTTGGTTCTTTCTGCTCCTCAGGATTCTCCTTTTGAGCCCTTGAATGATATTGCCTTGTCTTCACTTACGCAGAAGGTGGCCTTTTTGGTAGCCATCACTTCGGTTAGGTGTGTCTCTGAGTTGGCGGCTTTGCCCATTCAAGCCCCGTACTTTGAGGGGCATCAGGACAAGGTGGTTTTTTGTTTCAAGTCCGATTTCCTTCCTAAGGTTGTTTCTGCCTTTCACCTAAACCAAGACATTGTTCTGCCCGCTCTGTGTCCTAATCCCAGCAATGACAAGGAGAGGACCCTGCAGTCTTAGGATGTGGTTCGTGTTGTGAAGTATTATTTGGAGATAACGTTTCCTTTCGTAAAACGGATGCCTTTTTTTGTGGTGCCCTCCGGGCCCCGAAAAGGCTTGGCGCCTGCCAAGTCTTCCATTAGTAAATGGATCCGTCAGACCATAGTTGGGGCCTATTCTGCCAAAGGGAAGGTACCCCCTTTTCTTGTTACTGCTCATTCTACTCGTGCGGTTGGGGCATCCTGGGCTTTTCAGCACCAGGCCTCTGTTGAGCAAGTTTGTAAGGCTGCTACTTGGTCTTCTGTTCACACTTTTTACAAGTTTTACAAGGTTGATGTTCGGGCCTCAGCGGATGCTGTATTTGGCCGCAAAGTTCTGCAAGCTGCAGTGGTTTAAGTTGTGCCTTGTTGCCTTGTTTTGGATCCCCGCCCTTTATGGACACTGCTGTTGGATGTCCCACACGTTATGAATTTCTTGAAGCAGGGTGTGTGACATACTTAGAATAATACCATTTTGTGAATACTCACCTGTAAAATGGGTATTGTAAGTATGTCACACACCCCGCTTCACCCTGCCCTTTTGTATTCTGGGTCCTTTATATGGTGAACTTTGCGTTGTTATGCTTTGTGTTGGGCTCTTCCTGGTCCCTTACCTTACTGCTGTTCTTATACTGGGTAATGAGTGGGAGATCCCACTCATTACCCACACGTTATGAATTTCTTGAAGCGGGGTGTGTGACATCCTTACAATACCCATTTTACTGGTGAGTATTCACAAAATGGTATTTCTTTGATTACTCACCTGTAAATTTGGTATTATGAGTATACAGTACGTCCTGCTCCAAATCTAATACTTAAAGTTGGGATATACTCCGCCAGATGGCGCTGGACTGCAGAGACATTGAAAATAGGCTCCTCCCGGCCCCTCAAATACCCGGGGACCTCCCACAAATCCGCAGCATTGAAAAGCAGTTAATGAGAAGCCGGGAGAATTAAACAATCCAAACTATCAACTATAACAAGGATAACAATCACCATACAGGGGATCCAAGATAATGCAAAAAAAGGGTGGGTTAAAGCAGGACGTACTGTATACTCATAATACCAATTCTACAGGTGAGTAATCACAGAATTGTATTATTCTTAGTATACAGTACGTCCTGCTCCAAATCTAATACTTACACGTGGGACATCCAATAGCAGTGTCCATAAAGCAGGGTGGGATCCCCAAGAAAAATCAGCAGCAGACAGTTTAAACCACTGCAGTCTGCAGAACCTTGCGGCCAAAAGCAGCATC
This sequence comes from Gastrophryne carolinensis, assembly GCA_027917425.1. Lineage (NCBI taxonomy): Eukaryota > Metazoa > Chordata > Amphibia > Anura > Microhylidae > Gastrophryne > Gastrophryne carolinensis. The sequence goes on along the minus strand of CM051240.1, from coordinate 204,844,575 downwards.
AGCTGAGGCCCTAACATCAACTTAGTAAAACTTTGAAAAGGTATGAACAGAAGACCAAGTGGCGGCCTTGCAAACTTGTTCAGCAGAAGCCTGGTGCTGAAAAGCCCAAGAGGCACCAATAGCACGAGTGGAATGAGCAGTAAGGCGGAAGGGAGGATTCTTCCACTTAGCAGAGTAGGCCTGAATCACAGCCTGACGAATCCACTTGCTAACAGTAGACTTGGCAGGAGCCAAACCCTTCCTAGGACCAGAAGGGACCACAAAAAGAGCATCAGTTTTCCTGAAAGGTGCAGTAGCCACCAGATAGTACTTCAGACACCTAACCACATCCAAAGAGTGCAAAACCCTCTCCTTAGCACTGCTAGGATTAGGGCACAAAGAAGGAAGAACAATATCCTGATTCAAATGAAAAGCAGACACTACCTGAAATCAGGTTTGAAACGAAACACCACCTTGTCCTGGTGTCTCTCATAGTAGGGGGGCTGAATGGAAAGCGCCGCGAACTCAGACACACGCCTGACAGAAGTGATAGCCACCAGAAATACAACCTTGAGCGTAAGAATGGCCAAGGCAGCATCCTGCACAGGTTCAAAGGGAGCACCCTGCAAGGCTGACAGAACCAAGTTCAGATCCCAACAAGCACGATATGCTTAGGTGGGGGGGGGGGGGGGCGCACATGAGTGACCCCCTGGAAAAAAGTCCTGATCAGAGGGTGCTGAGCAAAGGACTCCTGGAAGAAAATAGCCAGGGCAGAAACCTAACCCTTCAGAGTACTGACCTGGAGTCCCATCTCCACCCCATGCTGCAGGAACTCCAGAATCCTGGGAATAGAGAACACACGACAGGGAAGAGACCTAGACTCACACCAGTCAATGTAGGCACGCCAAACCCTGTAATAAATGGAAGAGGAAGACTTCTTCCTAGCTTTAATCAAAGTATCCACAACTGACGAAGACAGCCCCTTTTCCAAGATGGAGGTTTCAGCAGCCAAGCCGTTAAAGCCAGAGTTTGTAAATTGGGATGGTGTAGTGAGCCCTGAGTGAGCAGATCTGCAACCAAGGGCAGAGCGTACTGATCTACTGCCAGCTGCACCATGTCTGCGAACCACACTCTTCTTGACCACCTGGGGGCCACCAGAATTGCTGGCACCCCTTCCAGAGCAATCTTGCGCAGAACCCTGCCCAGCAGGAGGATTGGAGGGAAGACATACAGGAACTGAAAGTCCTGCCATAACATTGCTAGCGCATCCGAGGTCAAGGCCAGAGGATCCTGGGACAGAGAGACAAAAGCTGGGAGCTTGTGATTGTGGCGGGACGCAAACAGATCCACATCTGGTTGGCCCCAACGGTGACACAGAGCTTTAAACACTCCACATCTGGTTGGCCCCAACGGTGACACAGAGCTAGAAACACCCTGCTGCATAGGGACCATTCTCCCTGGCGAGAGGTCCCCCTGCTCAGAGAGTTCGCCAGGCGACTTTCCACCCCCGGGATGTACACAGCTGATATGCCCCCTTGCTCCGGGTCCCTCCCTGATGATTGATGTAGGCAACTGCCGTCTGGTTGTCCAAGCGCACCTTAAAGTGGACCAACACCCAGGATTTTGACTATCCTGGGATTTGGTCCACTTCAGGGGGGCACCCCGATTAGGGGTTCCCCGCTGTGTAAAACCCCCCAGAAACCCCCAAACTCACCTCACCACGCTCCCACGGACAAGTGGTGGACAAGGCAGCGCGTCCGCCGCCGCCTCCCGCGCGCCCCTGACAGTGCGCGTGCCCGCGCCGGCCATTCAGAAACGGCCGGCGCGGGCGCGCGCAGGCTAGAGGAGCGCGCGGGAGATCAGGTGAGTTCTTTTGGGGTTTTGGGGGGGGTCCCTCACCGCGGGACATCCCGATCGCGGATGTCCCGCGGTGAGGGGGGTGATCGGTCCGGGAATCTTATAGATTCCCGGGCCGATCACCCATGGGTGACGGTCCACTTTAACAGGCAGGCTCCTAAGGCGAGTAGTCAAGTGAGCCAGAACTAGCCTGATTGCCCGCAGTTCATCCAAGACATTGATTGGTGTGTGGGCCTCCTGAGGGCCCCACCTCCCCTGGAACCGCAGGGACTTTCAGAAACCCCCCAACCTGACAGACTGGCATCCGTGGTGACCATCTCCCAGGAAGGGGCAAGAAAGGATCTGCCCCCCAACAAGTTCCTTGAGTCCATCCACCACGAGAGGGACCTCCTGACCAGGGAGGAGAGCACACAGACACTGTCCAGGGACGCTGGGTCCTTGTACCATACTGACAATAGGTGAAGTTGCAGAGGCCTCAAGTGGAACTGAGCATAAGGGACCGCTTCGAAGCATGCCACCATCAGGCCCACCAGCTGCATCCCCTGCCTGATGGAGGGATGGGGACAAGCTAGGAGGGACTGAGCCTGTGCAATCAGACTGTCCACCTTCTGTTGAGGAAGGAAGATCCTTGCCTGAACTGTATCCAGATTCATTCCTAGGGATGGAGTTACCAAGGAAGGGGACAGTGAGGACTTGGGGTGGTTGATCACCCATCCAAATGACTCCAGAGTGGACACCACCAGCTGAGTATCCAACTCTGCCTGATGTAGAGACTGGGAAGTGATGAGAATGTCGTCCAGATAGGGAAGCACGCAGACGCCCTGACATCTGAGCAGAGACATCATGCCAGCCAGCACCTTGGTGAACACCCTGGGAGCTGAAGTGAGGCCTAAGGGCAAGGCCACAAACTGGTAGTGTCGATCCATCAGAGCGAACCTGAGGAACCTTTGATGACCTGGGAACAAAGGAATATGAAGGTAAGCATCTTTGATGTCCACAGAAGTCATGAAATCCCCTTGGCGCAGGGAACTGATGGCAGAGCGCAGATTTTCCATGCGAAAGCGCCTGCCCCTGACAAACTTGTTAAAGTGGACCAACACCCAGGATTTTGACTATCCTGGGTGTTGGTCCACTTAGGTGGGAGCGGGGAGAGGTGAGTTTTTGCGGCGATCGGGGGGGTTTCACACAGCGGGGCACCCCCGATCGCCGCAAAAACTCACCTCTCCCCGCTCCCACGTGACCTCGTCCGGCCAATGACAGCGCTCAGAGCCAGTCTGGTATGCGCGTCCAAAGCCGCTTGGACGCGCATACCAGAGCGCTGTCATTGGCTGCGTCTCTCACTTCCCTCTAACAGGGAGCGCGCCGGCCATTCACAAACGCCCTGCTAGAGGGAAGCGAGAGACGCGGCCGCGTCTCGCGCATGCGCCGTTGGATCGCCGGTAAGGATTGTGGGCCTCCTGGGGGGTTCCTCCCCGCAGGACATCCCGATTTCGGATGCCCCGCAGGGAGGGATCTGATCGGTCCGGGAATCTTATAGATTCCCGGGCCGATCCCCCCTAGGTGTTGGTCCACTTTAAGGATCTTCAAGTTCAGGATGGGCCTGACTGAACCATCTTTTTTGGGTACTGTGAATAGGTTGGAATAAAAGCCATTGCCTTTTTGTCTTAAGGGGACCTGGCAGATGACCCCCAGCTCCAGGAGGCCTTGCACTAGCTCCTGAGCAGACACAGGGTCCTGAGGAATCCGGGATCTGATGAATCTTGGAGGGGGAGAGGCAGCAAACTCCAACTTGTAACCGGAGGACACTACCTCCTGAATCCACCGGTCTGAACCATGAAGCCTCCAGACGTGAGCGAAGTGCTGCAGCCGCCCCCCCACCCGGATGGGTGAGGGCACCCCATCATGCCTGAGGGGGCTTGGGAGAGTATTTTGCTTTGGGACCCCAGGAGGAGCCAGGACATCCACGTCCTCTGCCCCTACCCCAGAAATCTCCCCGTGCCCCAGGAAAGGAAACCCCCCTTCCCTGTCTGGCACCACGGTAAGGGGAGGAGAAGGAACCCTGACCCCGAAAGGGCCGAGATTGCTGCATGCGCTGGGGTAACCTGCCTCCCTTAGCAAAAAGGTCCAGGCGGTCCCCAAACAGGCGCAGTCCTTTAAAGGGAAACCCAGTGAGGGCCTTCCTGGCAGCGTTGTCAGCAGCCCACTGGCGCAGCCAAACCGAGCGGCGTACAGCCACCACGAGGGCAGAAGTTCTGGCACACATTCTGATGGTGTCATCCAATGCTGAGGACAAAATTTACAAAAACATCACAACTGGAGAGTGCATTAAACACCTCACAAGGCAAATCATCAGGGGCACATCATCAGGGGCACTATCAAGCATATTTCTGATAAAGGTTCTAGTGGCCACTGCAGTAATGGCAGAGGCACAGACCGGGCACAGTGCGGTCCCCGCACATGCAAAGGCGGGGGATGCCAGCTGGTCAATGCGCCGGTCCTCAGCATCCCGCAGGGTAGTGGAGTCAGGAGAATGCATGACAGAGGTGTTGGATAGCCCTAGGATCGGGGCATCCACCTCGGGAGGGGATGACCAACATTTAACCACCTCAGCAGGAAAGGGATACTTCCTATCCCAACTTTTTGGAACCCCGGGTAGTTTACTGGGGCGCTCCCATTCCTTGAGCACAAGGTTATGGAAATGTACCTGCTCGGGAAATTCCAAACCTGATTTTGCTGTATGGAAAAGCTCCCCTCTTTGCCTGGGAGCCGAACAGGGAGAGAGATGGACAGAACCTCAAAAATCTGGGTCAATAATCTGTCAGTGTCATCCGGGGCCCAGGGGTCAGAGCCAGAATCGTCATGACCCCTTGGTCTCTCATCACATGAGCCTGAATCAGAAAAGAGCTTCCCTTCATCAGACGGGGTATAGCCATAAAGATTCCAAAACTCCTCAGTCCCCATAGGGAAAACAGTGACATTAGGCGTCAAGTGCCGCTTCTTAGCAGGGGCCTTACACGCTAAGGACTTAGCAATCAACTGCTCAACAGTAGCCAGTCTAGAAGACACATCCCCACTAGTATGCAACTCAGTAGGAGTGAGGTTTAAGCTTGGGGGAGTAGGCGAAGTGAAACGAGGTGCAGCCACTGGCAGGCCAGATTGCAATGCAAGCACCTGCTCAGCACAGGGTACACAGACCCGCGCCTTGTCAGCGTCAGCATGAGGCTGCCTACACGCTACACACAGCCGGTTTTGTCCCGAAGGGACCCCGGTCACATTATCCTGGGATGCCTGCATATGGTGATTATAGCGGCGCTATACGCTGATATGGAATAACACTGTATAGCAACCCCGGATGCCCCAATAACCAGCTAGGGAAGTGGGAGTATTATTTTTACAAGGCCTACAAGTTATATACTAATACAGGGCCGGGAGAAGCCAAAAGGGTTCGCCCCGCCTGAAAGACATAAGCAGACAAGACCTGTAAGCACACAGTAACAAAAGTGAAAGATATAAAGTCGCCTGCGAGTGCACTTACGGACCGCGGTAGGTAGGGGTCCGTCGCGCATGGGCCAACCAAGCAGGTTAAAGATGGCATCGGTATACCTCGAGGGGCGGGCTGGTATCAGCGATGACGTGAAGCGCGCCATAGATGGCCACCCCCCCCGAAGAGCGTGAAGCCAGAACGTGCAAGCAGCCAATGACGGCGCACCAGCGCCTGAGGTAATGCCGCCGCCAAGCGCGGAACCAAGTCAGCGCGCAGCGGCAATTTTAAAAAGACAGTAAAGGCAAGTCAGCGCGGCGGCTGACACAAGACTAAACAGAATGGAAAAAGAGTGTAAAACACAGAATGCATAGCATACACATTTACACCTCCCCCCCTCTTTTCCCCGAAGGCTACAAGGAGGATGAGGGAGGACAGCGGCCACTTAAACAGGGTCCACCGATGGGCAGGGGCAAGGGGGCACTAGTGCGGGAGGGGCATCCCATAGAGGCTCACCATAAGCCTGAACCGCCTACCCTTTGGTGAGGGACTGCGGTGGAACATAGCTCCGTTAAGCACGCAAGGTGCTGCCTACCTTCACCCGACCAGCGTAGCCCAGGCTGGGAGGCACATCACAGGGAGGACGGGTCCAACAGGGCCGCAGGCTTTGGTAGCCCCGCTCACCTGCGAGAGAGTGATACATCATGTCTTCGCAGTTAGCACTGCAGAGAAATCTGGGGATTCGTGGGAGGTCCCTGGGTATTTGAAGGGCCGGGAGGAGCCTGTTTTTCCATGTATCTGCAGTACAGCGCCCTCTGGCGGAGGATAACCCAAGTGTAAGTATTATATCTGGAGCAGGACGTACTGTATGCTAAGAATATCTAAACATGCTGGATATTGAGAGTAGGGGTCACTTGTATACCCCAGCTAAAAAAAATCCAATCAAGCTTGTGGTTTTCCTCTCCTGATAGGAATAATATCCATTGTTGACAAGATTTTTGCATGTATGGAGATTTTCATAATTGGACCTTTTTTAATGACAGGGCTCCTTTAGGTCCCTTTTGAATAATCACACCGGGGGCTCCCGTTTTTTGAATGACCTTACAGATAAAGGTCTTTGGAAACCAAAATTGTTTATGGGGCCCTGTATAATGGGGATAAACAACTTCCTCATTAAGGTGAAAGGGAGAAACGACCTTAGGCAAAAATCAGGTTTAAAGCGAAAAACCACCTTATCCTTATGCCGCTCAAAATAGGGAGGCTTCATACAAAGCGCGGCCAGCTCTGATACGCGACGCACCGAGGTGATCGCTACCAAAAAGACCACCTTTAGGGTCAAAATAGACAATGCAGCATCGCACAATGGTTCAAAGGGAGGACCCTGAAGAGCAGCCAGTACTAAATTCAAAAGTCTTAAAGGAGCCACAGCACTCAACCCTGTTAGCTTGCAGACCAGCGTACAATCTGTCTCTAAACTTGGTTAAAAACAGAGGGCTAAATTCAAGTCCCACACCGGTATCATTGACTTGCGGTGGACGGACATGGGTGACTCCCTGGAAAAAGGTTTTGATCAACCTAGGATTGGCAATGGATCTCTGGAAGAAGATGGCTAAAGCAGAGACCTGGCCCTTGAGGGTGCTCAGTTGGAGACCCAAGTCTAAGCCGTGTTGCAAAAACTCCAGAATCCTAGAAATAGAAAAAGTACGGCAAGGAAGACTCTTGGACTCGCACCAAGCAATATAGGTGTGCCATACTCTGTAGTATATCATGGAAGAAGACTTCTTCCGTGCCTGAATCATAGTATGTACAGCGGTGGCCGACAGCCCCTTTTCCATCAGTAATGAGGTTTCAATAGCCAGGCCGTCAAAGCCAGCGTCCGTAAATTGGAGTGCTGCAGCGACCCCTGAGTAAGAAGCCCTGGGTCGTCGGGCATGATGTAGCGATCTACTGACATCTGAACTATGTCTGCAAACCAACTCCTCAGCCAGCAAGGAGCAACCAGGATAGTCGGTACCCCTTCTTGGGCTATCTTGAGCATCACTCACCAGGGAATTGCCAGAGCGTCTGTGGCAATGGCCAGAGGATCTCTTGAGAGGGAGACAAACCTTGGGAGCTTGTGATTGTATCTGGACGCAAACAGGTCCACATCAGGCTGACCCCAGCAGGGACACAGAGCATGAAAGGCCTTGTTGCTGAGAGACCATTCCCCCAGGCACGAGGCGCTCCTGCTCAGGGAGTCTGCCTCCTGGTTTTCCACCCTGGGGATGTAGACCGCCAAAATGCAGGGAACATTCTCCTCTGCCCAAGTTAGAATCTGGGTCACCTCCTTGAGTGCTCGCCTGCTCAGAGTCCTGCCCTGGTGATTGATGTAGGCGACAGCCGTCTGATTGTCCGAGAGTCTGCCAAACGCCCCCCCCCAGCCAGTCAGACTGGCATCCGTGGTAACTATCTCCCAATGGGGAGTCAGAAAGGACTTGCCCACCAACAGGTTCCTGGAGTCCAACCACCACAAGAGGGACTGCCTGGCCGGGCAAAATTCCTGTTCCAGCGACTCCTGCATCTAGTTCCACCCAGTCAGCAGGTTCAGTTGAAGAGGTCTCATGTGAAATTGGGCGAAGGGCACCACCTCGAAGCAAGACACCATGAGGCCCGCCAATCTCATCCCCAGACGTAGACGGCCGCTGACAGGACAGCAAGGCCTGCACCTGCATCTGGAGACCCGAAACCTTCTGCTGTGGCAGAAAGACCTTTACCTGAGCGGTGTCTATCGTCATTCCCAGGAAGGATCTCACTGTTGAGGGAGTGACAAAGGACTTGGGGTAATTGATTACCCAGCCGAAGGCCTCCAGGGTTGAAAACACCCCCCGGGTATCGCTCTCGGCCTGATGCAAGGACTGGGCCGCAATCAGCAAGTCGTACAGATAGGGCAGCACACGAATGCACTGGTTCCTCAGGATAGCCATGATGCCTGCCAGCACCTTGGTCAAGACACGGGGGGATGAGGATACACCGAATGGAAGTGCCACAAACTGGTAATGCTGATCCTCCAGAGCAAACCTCAGGAACCTCTGATGCCCCTGGAAAATCGGGATGTGCATATAAGCATCCCTGATGTCCACCGTGGTCATGAAGTCGCCGGGCCGAAGCGAGCTCACCGCTGACCGTAACGTTTCCATGCGGAAATGTCTGACTCTTACAAACCTGTTGAGACCCTTCAGGTCCAGGATAGGCCTCAGCGTTCCGTCCTTCTTGGGAACCAAGAATAGGTTGGAGTAAAAACCTTGACCCTGTTCCTGAAGAGGTACAGAACAAATCACACCAAACCGCAGGAGGTGTTGCACGGCCATTCTTAAACCCTGCGCCTTCAATAGGTTTTGGGATATCAGAGACCGAAGAAATTTTGTGGGCGGCCTGACTGCCAGCTCTATTTTGTAACCGGAGGACACCGCCTCCTGAATCCACCGATCCGTGCCGTCTCCAGCTATGAGCGAATAGCACCCGGATGGGTGAGGGCGCCTCCTCATGCCTGAGGGGACTTGGCAGGGGGCTTGGACCTGGCTCCCCAAGCGGGATTGGGTCGGCCGCGGGACCTACCTCTACTCCAGGTATCTCTGCGGCCACCTGAAAATAAAGAGCCTCTTCCTCCTCGAAAGGAGTAATAGGCAGATGAATTCCATAAGGGCTGAGCAGGCTTCCGTCTCTGAGGGAGTCTACCATCCTTGACCAGGAGGGCCAAATGCTCCCCGAACAACCTGTGCCCCACGAAGGGGATACTAGTAAGCGACTTCTTGGCCGCGACATCAGCCGACCATTGCCGCAACCAGAGCGAGCGGCAAAGTGCAACAAGCAGGGCCGAAATCCTGGCACCATCATCCAGAGACAACAAAGGCAATGAAATCCATGCAGGCCTTGAGGTCCTTATACTCCTCCGCCCGCTTGCGAGCCTTAGCGCTATCCACAAGGCATCTCACAAAGCATGACAGACCAGCTGATCCATGGGCTTGTCAGCTGGGTCACGTAAGGAAGCGGTATCAGGTGATGGCATAATAGTAGTGTTGGACAACCCCGACACAGGGGAATCCACTTCGGGAGGACGAGACCATAGCCGGACCAGCTCCTCAGGGAAGGGATACCGCCTATCCAGGCCCTTAGGCACCGACGGTTGCTTGTTAGGCCTTTCCCATTCCTTAAAAATAATATTAGAAAAATGTGCCTGCTCCGGAAAACTCGTCTTTCAGGCCTAAATAAATCACCTTGCTTCCTCTTAGCCGCTCTAGGAGGAACAAATGTGTAGTGTCTCAAACACTGAAATAAGCAACATCTCTATCATTAGGAAGCCACGCATCCTTGTCCGAGGAGGAGCCAGACAATCTGTCATTGCCAGCAGAATAATCCACAGTGGAACAGGAATGATCTGGCAACTCACCTTCCACAGAACCCAGATCATCAAAAAGATAGTCATTATCCGAGTAAACGGGCTCGATGTGCCGCCTCTTACTCATGGCCTTTTTAGGAGCCGTTCGAGATCTGCATCTCGATCAACCTGGGACCCCTGGCTGGCTTCCCCCTCACTGAGGGCTGAGTGCAGCAGCGGAGGTTCTGGCGAGGCCACAGGCAGTAAAGGGCTAGGGGCAGGTACGTCCGCCTGGTCATGGCCCAAAATGATGCTCTTGGCGCAAGTGGTACAAACAGTGCTGAATCCGCCCAAAAGACCTACAAGGGACAGAGCTTCGCTCGCCCAGACGGGGCCCCCAGCTCACTATCCCCAGATGCCTCCATTATGGTGATTAGAAAAAATTGGCAAATGAAGGTTACAAGGCACTAACGGCCCAAACCTATATGATCCCTCTTAATAAAAGGAAGGGGGGACCGGGAGGAACCACAACCCTTACCACTAAGCCCCCACGACCTATGTAGACAAAAGATAAAGCACCATCAGACACCTAAAACCGTGATATGCATGAGAAGCAATATAAACATTCAAAAGAGGGACTCGACACAGACAGGTCTCAAGGGAGCGATGCAGGCCGCAGCAAGGTGGCAACAGGGACAACGCAGTACACACAGCACAGCTTCCAGCGCGTTGATGCGATCCTCGCCTCCCGGGCAGCGCAAAAAACAGCACCCATCTTCACAGCGCGGCCAGTATCCCCAGCAAGTGATGCCCGCCATGTCTGGGAACAGACAGGATGGAGGGAGAGAAGCCACTGCGAGCCAAGAGGGACCGCGAGGGAGGTAAGCAGACCAAAGCTCCAGGGCAGTAGAGCCAGCGAGGAGCAGTGCAACACACAATAATAAAGTTTATGGGCAGGGAGGGTAATACAGGCACAAATAAGCCCTAGCAAGTGGTTCCCACATTAGGCTCACCATAAGCCTATGGCCGGCTACACTTTAAACAGGGTCTGCAGCCCAGAGCCTAGCTCTGCCGAACGCCTGACCCCGGTGTTCTCCCTACCGTCACGAACCCGAAGCAGACAGCGGCTGGGAGGCAGAAAGTGGGATCAGTGGAAATAGGGCCCGCAGCGGCCGACGGGCTAGGTCCGAGAGAGAGTATCCAACGATCTTCAACAGCCAAACTGCAAGATGAACATTGGGGAATGATAGCGGAACACCTTCCTTTATAGGGGGCCGGGAGGAGCGACAGCTTTTGATCTTGCATTCGAGCGCCCCCTGGGGGTGGAATATCCACATGTCATTACTTCTGGGACGACCTGGACTGGATATAGGGAAAATACACTTTCTGGGATGCCACAGAGACTGTAAATTGCAGCAACTTGCTGCTGAAAAGCAGCATCTGTGTGGATATAGGGAAAATACACAAAGTAAATGGGCCCTTTCAGAACCATGTGCAGCGTTTTGCCCATAACGCAGCCCAAAGAAGTCTCTAGGCACCATAGGTAAAGCACATGTATTGCCACTGGATCGGTCCTCCAGTACAGTGCCTGCTGCAGCCACCTTCTTGCAGGCACTTCCACTGGGCCCTTGCTAGAGCCGAGGGTTTGAGATTCTGTTCTATTACAGACCTTCACCAGAGGAGGTAGCTGGGTCCTGTTGCCTACGGCTTCTGCTGTGGTTGGTCTCCTGGAAGAGCCGGAGTGTCTTCCTTCGCCTGCTGTTGCCACCTCTGCCTCCACTCTAGGGTGGACAGGAAACAAAGGTGCAGTGCGGGACGGCATGTAGTGCCACCACTGCACTTGTACACTGTGAAAGGGTCCTTATGTCTGCTGGGTGTGTACAGCAGAGAAAGTCAGTAAGCCACTTCTCTGCAGCTGAATTGGCAGCCTCTGTGGCAACTCAGGAAAAGATGAAGGCTCAATTTTGGGTCTTCTATAAGGTTATACACTGCGCAAGTCATCCAGATTTGCCCCTTAAAAGCGGAACAAAACTTTGGACCATCCTGAATTTTTTCTGTGCCCCAGGAGCATCCCTAATTGGGATGCCCCACTGGGTGAGACCCCCCCCAGAACAGCCATACAAAATGCACCTTTCCCTGGTACTACAGCCATGAAATGCTTGACAAACAGCTCTGTTTACATGCAGAGCTTGGGCAATAAGGAGCACAGTGAGTGCATGCAAAGGGGAGGGGGCCAAAATTGGCAAGTTCTGCATTGCCCCTGGGGTTGTTTTACACAGAGCAGCATCCAGATTTGGGATGCCCCCAGGGAAGGTCAGCGGCCAACTCAGGGATCTTTTAGATTTCAGGGCCAGCCACAGTGGGTTATGGGATCAGCTCAGCATGGGGGGGCAGATACATGCTGCCCATGCAGAGCTTCAGCAATAAGAAGCATCTGAGCTGGGGAGAGGGCCAGAAGTTAGCAAGTTTTGCGTTGCCCTTGGGGGTTGTTTCACACAAGGCATCCAGATTCGGGATGCCCCCAGGTAAGGTCGGCAGCCAACCCTGGAATCTTTTAGATTCCAGGGCCAGCCACAGTGGGTTTTGTTCAGCTCAGCATGGGGGCAGACACTATTACTCACACTCAGTAGGCAGGCGCTACAAGAGAATGTTGCATATTTCATGGGTAGGAGGGAGATAAAAAAGGCTGTACAGAAGGGTAATTATTCAGCTCGGCACAGACCTCAAATAAAAAAAGCTTGGCAGAAATAAGAGATTCCTTGGGGGGGGGGGGGGGGGGGGGTCAATTACCTTTTTGTCTTTAACTGGCCGAAATATTGCCAAACCAAAAAACCCTGACCATCAATGTAAAAATAGGGAGTCAGAAAAGGGTGACATTCATCAAGGATGTTTAACAACTAATATCTGGAACGATTGTAATAGTCTCTTGTTTAATGCAATTATCAGTATTCCAACTTTCTGTATTGCAGGTACAATGCCTTTGACTTAAATACCAATAAAAAAAAGTTTTTTGCCATAGATCTAGAAGAGGCATAACATCTGGAGCCATGCAGGAAAGGAAAGACTTGCTTTAGCAGATCTTCAGCAGGTGTCCCTATGTAGAGAAATGGGTGCACTGAACAGGAGGAATAGCATGTCTGCTAAGCAAACTGGCACACTCGTGCTCGCCGAGACGTACGCTCCCATGTCGATACTCGCGTATTAAACGCTCTCCAGTCCAGTCAGCCTGGATAGAGAGGAAATGGGGACACCAGCAAATCAGCAGAGGGATGGTGACATAGCAAGGGACAAACAATGGTTCTGAGCCAATGACAGCACCCTGGGGCGGAGACAGAATTCATTCAGGAAATGTCTGCTCATGCACTCCTCGTGCTTCATAACACAAGAGACACAAACACACACACAGACATAGGCTCACATCATAAGATCCACACTGAGCTAACAACCCAGGTGTCGCTGTCCAGTATTAGACTTTCTGATAAATAATACAGCTCTAATCTTACAAACACTTTCCCATAGAATTCAGCAAGCGTCACAGAACAATGTGAGGCAATACAAATTTTGGAAAATGTCATAAGGAGACAGCAGGGGAGCAGGTTTCTCACAATATCAAAACCAATAAGTGTGAGGAGGGACATGAGTAGAATCCCTTTACAATTATCAAACTATTCACTGTGTAATATTACAATTGCTGCACTGAATAATAATTCAACTGATCAGATGATCCAGTATAGCTATTGGCATAGCAGAGGATCAGGAAACGCAGGGTTACAACTTCATAACGAGGTCATTTAAGGGCACATTTTACAAAGCATTATTGCAATGTTGTTCATTTAGGTTGGTACACGTTGCAACAAGTGTCCCAAAATCCATTCGTACCTAAAACCCTATTACAGGGGTGCTCAACCTTTTGATGAGCATGGAATGATTTGGGCCACAATGAATAGGTTCAGAATTTTTCAATTTGGAATAGCACAATGAAGATTTTCTACAACAATGAGGCTACCCGGTGTATCCACAAACTCCACAGGTATGTCCTTGCACCACACTCATACTTTCATATGTAACAATCCCCACATGCTAGCAATACACATGCTGACTGTCTCACCTCTCTGAATATATGAGTCCCCCATTCATAGCACTCCCTTATCAGTCCCACATCCTAACCATGTTGCACATGTCCACTATTACAGTACAGAGGGGAAAGAGACACATGAATTCAAATGCAAGTAGATTCTCAGACTGGACCTCAGAAGCTCAAGCCACTTGTAAATTTCTAAGATGCCCAGGAAACAGAAACTTCCATAATCTTGGAGTATTTTCAGTCTATGCAATTTTCAGGAATTAAAGTAAATATAGGAGGTATCTGAGGTTTTACAGTGACATTCAAGGCAAAGGGTTAATTTAGCTGCTTCCTGCCCTCCCCATGCTGGATGTCAGGGGTGGCATCTTTTATTCAGGCTCCTTTACATTTTATAACAAGCCAAGGCTACTCTCTTCCTTGTGCTGGACCTCTCATGCTAGGATCAGTCATCAGCTCTGCAAAACTGGCCGACTGTAAATTTAAACATGGGATCCTGAAAATGAGTCAGCAGAAGAGAGCAAGCTGGTTTATCAGGGAATACAAAGTGCTGGTGAATAAGAGGTTGCCTCTGACAACCAGCATGGTGCAAGCAGTAAGTTAAGTAGCTGTGTCGACTCCTTCGATCTGCAGAAGAGGGGTGTCACGGGAAAGCCCTAAAAAACATGTCCAAGTCTGACTATATATAGTATAAGTCTATCTCCATATAGACAGACATGTTCTTAGAGCTTTCCAACAACACCCCTCTTCTGCATATACAAAATGGTAAGCACAGAAATACAGAACCTTTATTTTATAGGCTGTACAAGTCATAATATATATAATTACAAACCAGGTATAACTTACAAAGCTTTCCAGTGACACTTTTCTACAGATAGAAGCAGTCAACACAGAGCCTTTATTTTGTAGGCTGATCACAGTTTGCCAAAAGGCTGTGTTGACGGTTTGTATGTGTAGAAGAGCGGTGACACTGGAAAGCTTTGCATGTTATACGATATGTATAGGACTTCTACAGTATAATACACACAATTTATGGCCCAGTACACCATAAAAATAGGAACCTTGTTCCAAAAGCACCACTCCTCCTCAACTAATAAACCAACAATGTAGTTAATTCATATCAAAAGGATTTTTAATTGATCAATAAATCACATTAAAAAGAACACATACAATAATCATCACAAAACATTTAAAAAACACACACATACCAACACATAACCCAACCCAGCAGAGGGAAACCTAATCAATCCATTATCTGTGCCAAAACATAATCTTACAACACAAAAGTACATAAATGCCAAATATACCTAAAGTGCCTATGTGCAGTATTAAAGTGCTATAAGTCAATAAAGACAAAAAATGTATACTATGATCAAAAAGTCACCTCAGTGAAAGATGCATAAAAACCTCCAGCTGAGCGAGATAATCAGCCACCCACGCGTTCCGTGACGGACTGTCACTTTTTCAAGGTGCCACTGTCACTTTTTCAAAGCTTTCCAGTGACACTTTTCTACAGATAGAAGCAGTCAACACAGAACCTTTATTTTGTAGGCTGTGTTGACGGTTTGTATGTGTAGAAGAACGGTGACACTGGAAAGCTTTGCATGTTATACGATATGTATAGGACTTCTACAGCCTTAAAAAAATAAATAAATAATAGAAGTTATGTAGCTCTGTGATCACCATTTGTATCTGCAGAAGAGGGATGTTGCTGGAAAGCTGAAAGAACATGTTGTCTGACTACATACTTATTCAGTATAATTCTAGCTCTTTATAGTCAGACTTCGTGTTAGAGCTTTCCAGTTACACCTTGCATCTAAAAAGTCTGGTTGCAAGTCTGCAAAAAGTGTGTTAAAGACATAAGTCATCTTCATCTTCTCTGCACCAGCTGATCATCTAACAATGTGTAGCAGTACTCAAAAGATACAATGTATGAGTTGGTTTACATTAGCTCAGCAGCACACATTGTAACAAATGACAGCTATGGCCAGGAGAAATTGCTAATACTGTCATTCATTTGTACACAGGATGCGTTTCAGAGAAAATTTACACATATACTACAATATATTAGGCAGTAATGTGACCTCTGCCAGACAGGCAATCTAAGTTTTAAAACATCAGAGGTAGACAAAAGAAATGGTTGAGGACAAAAGTAGATTATAGATTTTTGTTAGTGGCTCTGACAATACATAAAGTGGACCTTGCAACTGGGGGTGGCTCCTAATCCAACAAAACCATAAAGTAACCTACCCCCTCAAGCCCTGCATTATACATATACTCTCCTTTTTCCAACAGACAGGAAAAAGTTGCACTTATGTGCACCAGCTCCTTTTGCAGCAGTTTCTGTCATACTGAGCTCCATAATGAAAATGTTTGTATCACATATATTCACATGTATTGAGAGTAGATGGGTTAGGGTCTATCTGGACCTGGACCCTACCTGACACAGTTGTCAGATAGGGTTTGCCAGTGCCAGATTGGACTTCCACTTTAAAGGCGCTCTACAGGCACAAAACAATAAACCTCAAAACACACCTATAGTCCATACAGCTGATCAAGGATCTGGGGGACTCGAAACATACCCCCACCAAAGATCCAGACCGTGTCATCCCTGCGCCACCCCACAGCCCGTTGTGGCATTGCTGCCTCCTCGCTGCTTCTGGCATCAGTCAGGATGACTAACTGCACCCACTCAAGTCATTTCAATGGAGGAAGTGCCATTGTTGTGAATGGATCAGGCATGGTCAGTTATCGTGACTGATGTAAGGGGGAAAACGCTGTGCTCCAGGGATGGCGGGGACAAGATCATCAATGCAGGTAAGATTCAAACTGCTGGCATGCGATTCAGCTACGTGGCAGTAAGTGGCTTTTATTGCATTTGTCTGCACAGGGACTTCAAGTAGTCGGTTTTTAACTATAGGTCTGCTTTGATAGAGGGGCCACTTACCTGGGGGCAAGCCTATAATCTGTAGGTGCACAAATGGGAGGCCCAGGCAAGCAGCTGATGTCATCCCATGTGCACAGACCAATGCAAAAGAAAATGGAAAATGACAGTGGATCACTTTATATAGTACCAGCATGGGGTACATATGGATCAGGCACAGGGGTAATGGGACATTCCAGGCAAACTGTTCAACTGGATCAAAACCCATGGGTTTTCCCTATCCTGGGATTTGTTCCCTACTCTTGGGGTATCCCAACTTAGGATTCCCTACTAGGGGTGTGAATTGGCAAGAATCTGGCGATACGATATGCATCACAATACACATGACAATACAATATATCGCGATTGTCTCCCAAAGACAATATATTGGTATTTATTTTAATGAATATAGCTTTGGAAAACCTAATCTACACATCAATACAACATTCACACATACATAAAAACAACACAGGACGACTCTTGCAGGATCTCGGTTCTCTGTTGCGGGTGGGACAGAGCTGCTCAATAACAGGCTCTTGTGCAGTGAGCTGACAACTAGTGGTCAAGAGTAAATGTTGCTTATAAATAGTTTATAAAAGATCAATACAAACATATTTTGAATCGATACTAGTATTGTCTAATGAAATATTGCGATTTGACTCAATCGATTTTTTCCCTATTCCTTACTGTGTAAAACACCACCGGTTGCCCAATATACATAACTCACTGGCATTCCCAAAGCGCAGGCACCAATCTGTCTAGCCAGACTGCCCGATCTTAAACCACCCCCCACTCTGCCTCTTTTAACAAGCGCTAAAGCAGACACTTACCTTGGCTATACTCCAATGACGGCATATTCCTTGGCCAATCTAGAAGTTCGGCGCGCTATGCACATGACCGCCTGCCAATACACGGCATGGGGAACTTCCGGTCCAGTGGCACCTGTGCAGCCCAGGGAAGATGGCGGCACCAGGTGCGGTGGTCGAGCGTGGAGTATGGCCAAGATAAAGGGTCTGTTATTTAAATCATTAGCGCTGATAGATAGAGAGATATTAGATAGAGATATATTTTATATATCTATTACACACACACACACACACACACACACACGTGGGCTGAATAATAAACATCCCTTTAAAGCAGAAACACAAGCTGTAGCCAGAGAAAAAGAAGGAAGCCAAAATTGATGGTCCAATATAAAGAGGATTGATTACAGTGTCCCGAGGAGGGAGATGTCACTATAAGCGTCAATGGTTGGCGCCAAGCCCAGCTTCTTCATTATGTGTGCATTACTACTGGCTAGTGAAACATTATGCAATCAAGCAGAGGTTCTCTTATGTTGTGGGTAAAGTGGGGGGGGGGGGGGCATGGGTTATAGTCTCTTGACAAGCAAAGGAGAAGTTCATGTAACTGAAAAGTCTTGAGCATAACCGAGACACATTACTTTGATTTTGATCATCACACACACACACCTCTGGTGACCGCACGGAAAGCAAGACTACACTGCAGACAACAAAAAAATTGCCCCTAGTCCCAACCTGAGCTGTCAACTCTGTACCATCTATGGTGGAGCTACATCCATTAGAAGACATACTTCGGATGTCGGTCTGCCTATTATACAAAACTGTCATATTATATATTTCTTTAAACTAAATGAGTACAAAAATCAAGAAGGTCAGGTTTTGAACATTCTGCTTTTACGTGTGAGGTATACTTCAGTCTCTAAGCTACGGGGTAAAATAAGGAAATACTCTTACCTACCCCAAATCCAGCAGCGAAATCGGGCAGTACCACACATTCCGCCCGATGTTCCGCTGCCATATTATTTGAAGCGGACCAAAACCCACTTTTTTAACTAGTATCCCCTGAATTGCTCCCCCCATGAGGGGTACCTTTTGCCAATTTTCACTTATTCCGTTTCACCCTAATTCCAGATAATGGCGCCTGTTTTATCTGTAAATCTCCACCTCCTCCATTCATTGCCCCTGTTGTGTGTGGCAATGATGCCATTGCCACACCTGTGCAATGTCCGATCACCTGCCATCTCACACCAAGGAGAGCAAATAAATCAGTGTTCCAGGACAATTCGAAAGTGTTAATATCCATTTCTTGGTCTACACCCTAATAGGGAAGTATCGACAGGGGCTTTGGACAAATGTATTTCACAAGTTCGGTGGGTTTTGGTACACTTTAAGTCCAGGACGGCTGTTGGAGCTTGAATGGTGACTGGCAAAAACATGCATGTGCTGAGGGATAGTCAGAATTTCAGTGATACCGCGCTTGAGAGGAATAACGCGCGTGAGAATGAAAGCCCAGGAGGTTGTTCCTCTTTAAAGCTACCACTGAATGGAAAAATACTTTCCCAGTCATTATGGTTGACATTGGGGGAGAGGGGGGGGGGGTCGCCTTCTTCCTGGCTCCCTTCCCAATGAAAATATCAGCAGCCACATCCCAGCAACTTTAGGTTGAGGAACACTCCTACCCCCAGTCGTGCGTCCGCTCTCGCTTCCGATTGCCACAACACACCACACTAACTTCCACTTGCTCCCATGCCACACATATCTCACCCGCAGCATTAGTATCAGAAGTTAGCACAGTGGTTGGGAGTGTCCTTTGCAAGGAGCACTCCTTTTGAGGTCAATGGTTGTCTCGGGACACAAGGAACTTGTGTGTATTTAAGCACCCATTGATCACAATGGGAGTGCGGTGTGCAGGACTGAGGCCCTGCACACCTGCTTTGCTGGCTTTTCATAGTGGCACTGCAAGTAAAGGATGTGCAGTGTGAGAGCAGGTGAAATGTTAGTGGAGTGTCTGGTGCACAACGACACCCTGATCATGACACCTAACCTCCAAATGCTGCCTGGGCTCCGTGGTTAGGACATGTGTACACTTACTTCTGAAAAAGGAGAACTTCTGGAAGTCGGATATGATTTTTCCCTTGATCTAGGCACAATGCCCTGCCCCCTTCGAGCATCTTGGGGAGATTGGTTTTCCATGATTATGGGGCATCCAAAACCCTGCCAGATTGCCTGGTTTATTCACCTCTTCCCAGAGCACCTGCAGCCACATCCCCAGCATACCCCCTATCTGGGGCGCATCCTTGTGCCAGGCCTTCCTGACTGGGATGCCCACAGCTAGGGCTGAAAAGTGGCCCACTCCAATCAGATTATCTTGCTGCACTGGGCTCAGAAAGGAAAAGGAAATCTGAAACAAACATGCGCCACTGATTGCCTGACGTGGGAACCAAGAAGAGTTGAGTTTTTTAACGATCCCATGGAGGATACAAAAACACAGATCAGGATGCCCCGCTGTGTGAAAGCCCCTGAATTGCTGGGGAAAACCCAACCTCCGGCACATGTACGGGTTGATGACCAATCAGGACTCACTATCCATTCATAGCTTCCTTAGCTGACCAGACATCAGATTGGCTAGGAAAGCTGAATGGAGCACGCCGCTGTCCACAACCCCTGTTCCAGAAATGTTTATCGTGGGTATCCACCTCAGCTACAGGTATACCGCATGTGCTGTAGGACCGGCAAGCCGAGTTATTCTGGGCAATCTGAGGGGGGGTTTACACGGTGGGGCATCCCAAATCAGGATGCCGCCAGGGCAGGGAACAATACCCAGGAGATAAACATTATTGCTTTGCTTTAAGACAAATACATTTGCTAAGATCATTGTGGGTGGGTGGGTTTAGCCTAGTCACTGTGTAAATATCAGTCTGTTTTTTTGATCTTGCTAATTATTCATTAAAGCAGAACAAAACCCAGGCCGGTCAACCCCAGTCCCAGCCATTCAGAAAGCCGAATAATCTAGCCATAGCAAATGGTTCTATTTGCACGAGAGCCCGCGCATATGCCACTGGACCGGAGTTGGAAGGCGAGTTCTTCTCAGAATGCCCCTAGGGCACAGAACAAAACCTGGGATAGTCAAATGTATTCTCCCTGATTGAAAACAAGGTGTTAAACCGGACCTTCACCATGATTTAATGAAAAGCCCAAACGCTTAAAAAAACGGTTCCCCAGCATCTAAAATTAATATATTTTACGTTTTTAGTCACTAACTTATTATTCTTTCCCCCACTGGGCTGCAACTCTGTTCAGGAATTTAGGATACGGGCGCCGCCATCTTGCCTCAGAAGTAACACACTTACTGAGGAGAGGAGAGTGGGATAAGGTACAGGGGGGCGGGTTATAGCTGTGCTTTGCTCAGACAGAGCAGAGTTGGGGTCAGGTAACGGTCAGCAGTCCCAGAATGCAGAGCAGCACAGTCAGGAGGCACTTCCTGTTTGCAGGCTGCCTGATAAGATGGCGGCTTCCATAAGCCGCCATCTTGGATGTTTAAAGGCTCATAACATGCAGTAGATGCAGGTAGGATGATTTTTAATGTGAGCAACAGGGTGTGGGAAACATATAAGATAGACTCTTATTCAGAGTGAAGGTCCGCTTTAAGTGAATGACCGCAAATATGCCCCATTTAGTTGGTACTAAGGCTGGTTTTACACCAGCGTGATTGCAGAGAGCTTGCGCTTTCAGTGAGTGCCCCACAATCACCTGTGAAAAGCTGCCCATAGAAATCTATGGGCACTTTCACATATTCTGGCGTCTGCAGAATTGCTCAAAGCGCTCAGCAAAAGCCCTGCCAGCAGCCTACTGAGAACGCAGCACTAGCAATTCCACTCCACAAATATTCCAGGGCTGGAAGCTGGGCTTCCCAAATTAGGACCCCCCCGCTGTGTGAAACCCCTGAGGCGCCCGTAAAAACTTTTTTCCCACTCCAACGGCACACGCTATCGCCCAACGAGAGCAGTCTGCCTTGACTACGTCATTTGGCAAACTGATCTAATTTTTGTAAATGGGGAGCAAGCGCTCCAGCTTTCCATTCTGATAGGCTGCTGTGGGAGCACACACGCCTCCAAAGATGGCTCCCCTTTTACCAAATGAAACCGTCACAACAGACGTCAAGCATCGAGACAGTGGAGGAAGTGAGCCCAGCGCAGGACTGACAGCAGGCGATCCGGCGTCATTACACAGCACCAGCAGTGATAGCCTGCGCTGGATGAAAGGCGAGTATAGTTTTTTTTTTTTCCTTTTTGGAGCTAAAATATGACTAACATAATTAGAAAGTGGTACCTACATGGCGCCTGTGCTGCCATAGCCATCTATTGGTCCGGGCCAACATTGTATGCAACTTTCTCCCAACACATCACATATGTGTGAAGTGTCCAAATGAAAATAATAGGCGTTTGCCCGTGAATGTGCTTATAGTTGTGACCAAATTGTAACAACTGTGCAGAGGTCGCATTAACACCTAACTTTGCGTAATATACGTGTAAATCTTCTCCAACGTATCCTGAAGCTCTCACTGCGTACAATGAATGGCAGTAGGAGCAATTTCTCCTGGACAAGCACATTTGTTAAAATGCATTATATGCTTTGCTTAACTAACAAATTCATACATTTCATCACTTGGTTACTGGTACCAAATGTTTACATCTCCAAGGGAAGGAGAGTGTCAACTAGGCCGGGCACTGACCACAAACTTTGCCTGCAGACATGGAGTCTCTTTTTGCAGACATGCATCTTTTTGTAGGCCATTTATATCTAGATACAAGATGTAACTGAAAAGCTCTAACATGATGTCTAACTATAAAGTCCTTATAATAAATAAGTCCATCTCTATATACTCAAGACATCAGGTTTTTAAAACTTTAAAGCAACACCCTCTTCTGCATATACAAACGGTGATCATGGAGCCTTTATTACAGAGACTGTTTAAGTCCTATACATATCGGGTATAACCTACAAAGCTTTAAAGTGACACTCATCTTCACACATACAAATCATCAAAAGAGCATTTATTTTGTAATCTGAATAGCTTACGAAATAAACTGTGTTGACTGCTTCTGTTGAAGAGGGGTGTCACTGGAAAGCTTTGTATGTTATAACTGATTAAATATAACTCATACAGCCTATAAATTTAAGACTCTGTATCTCTGTTCTCACTGCTTATATATGCAGAAGAGGGATGTTGCTGAGAAGCTCTAAGAACTTGATGTATGACTAAATAGAGATAGACTTATATAGACAAGTCTTTAGAACTTTTCAGTGACACCCTTTTTCTGCATATACAAACGGTAAGCACAGAAAATGTATTTTAAATGCTGTATAAGCCATATATCAGGTATAACATACAAAGCTTTCCAGTGACACCTCCCTTCTGCAGATATAAGCTGTCAACAGAGCTGCTTACCCCATGCTGGTTGTCAGAGGCTGTATCTTTACATGTAGAGCTGATGACTGATACTAGCATGAGAGGTCCAACACAAGAATAGATTTGCCATGGCTTTTAGAAAATATAAAGCAACCTGAATATGATTCCACCCCTGATAGCCAGCAAAGGAAGAGCAGGAAGCAGCTAAAAAAAACCCTTTTGTCTGGAACGTCTTTTAAAAACACCCTATACCTCAATATTGTTTGAATTAATTCCGGCACATTGCATACTCCTACTTCTCCAAGATGATGGGATCAGTGTATTTCTACTCCTTGGGATAAAGTCTAGTGTGACTTCTGTTGCTGTGCGACATATGTATTAACGTGTGACATATTGAAAAACAAAAACGTAAAAAAAAAAAAAAAAAAAAAAAAAAAAACACTAGCTTGGAGTGAAGCCTAAAAAAGGCACAACATGAATCTAAAGTTAATTGAAGATAAAAAGTCTCCTATATGTCACGTGATACTCCTCCATATGCAAATAAACATATCCCACAAGTATAAATAAAGGCTGTGGATGTCAGTGTATAAGCTACATATATACAGTACTAAGTGACAGGCACTGTCGCTTGTTATCAAAGCTGCCGGGCTGCGATACGCACACTTCCTATTCACAGCGCACGTTACGCTCACGCCGGCCCCTCCGCTCCACTGTGACGTAGGGTCCGCACGCCACAACATGGCGCTCCCGCCAACTACGCCGTCAACCTCCCCTACGTGACGTAGGGCAGGCACCGCACAACGCTCGCTACGCAGCCGGGCTGGCGTAAGCAGCTTCGTGAATAGCCCATGTCTGACAAAGGGATTACCTACCGATTCCTCCTCCTTCTCCATCCCCGTGGGCATCTGCGGCACGGCCCGGTTAATGGACACGCAGTCGTTGAGGTCGGGCATATCCTTGCCCTGATAGACGGGCAGCGGCTTGGCGGCATCCAGGGCCCGCGCTCGGAAAGACAGTTTACTCATGGTGGCCACAGGCGGGGGGGTGGAGGGGAGGGATAAAAAAAAAAAATTAAAAAAAACCTTAAAAATGGTCGGTCAGCAGGGCCCCCCCGAACCGCTGTCTGTGTCCCCCCGCCGGTTCATGGGGCCCCCGGGCGCGCTGAGGGGCGGATAAAGGCGCTCCGGGCAGCGGCTTCTCGTGCCTAGATCCGGCTTTTGTTGGCTCGATCCGCTCCCTGCGCCATGGCAAACATGGCGGACATTACCAAGGCGGCGAGCGATCCCAGAAGCCACCGCGAGCGACGGCACAGGGGGAGGGTGCGCGCGCAGCAGGAGGAGACGGAGGCGCGCCTCTAAGACGAGAATGACACGTCGGGAGCGCGCTCCGTTTTAAATGGCTTATAAATTGGTTGGGGGGCCGGGAACTGGCTTTTCTCCTCGTTAGTATAATGGCAATCATAAACTATACGATATTCAGCCATTCTTACTAATATATGTGAAAAAAATCTGATGAAATATTTGTAAACCAATAATTGTCATTTGATCAGTATGAGTTGTGATGATAAATCCAATACGGCTAAAGCCAGGAGTTGTGTGCTTCCACAGCAAAAGCACATAATGTGAAAGAGACCTTAGGCCCTTGTTTATATAAATCAGTGATAGGCAGCAGAGGGTTGTTCTAGTGGCCATAGCCTTATTCCTTATACTATGCCCCAAGGCCCTTACATTGCCTGAAAGCGAAATTCAGAGGGATTGTCCAGGCAGAAACACACACAAAAAACCTATACTCCCCTTCTGTCCCCACAGCTTATATACATCAGTAATAAACAGCAGTGGGTTGTTCTAGTGGTGATAACCCTATTCCATATACTCTGCCCAAGGTCCTTAGTTACATTGCCCGAAACCGAAATTCAGAGGGATTGTCCAGGCAGAAACACACACACAAAAAAAAACCATACTCCCCTCCTGTCCCCCACAGCTTATATAAATCAGTGATAAGCAGCAGCGGGTTGTTCTAGTGGCCATAGCCCTACTTCTTATACTCTGCCCCAAGGCCCTTAGTTACATTGCCTGAAACGGAAATTCCGAAGGATTGGCCAGGCAGAAACACACACACACAAAAACCTATACTCCCCTTCTGTCCCCCACAGCTTATATAAATCAGTGATAATCAGCAGCGGGTTGTTTTAGTGGCCATAGCCCTATTTCTTATACTCTGCCCCAAGGCCCTTAGTTACATTGCCTGAAACGGAAATTCTGAAGAATTGGCCAGGCAGAAACACACACACAGAAAAACCTATACTCCCCTTCTGTCCCCCACAGCTTATATAAATAAGTGATAAGCAGCAGCGGGTTGTTCTAGTGGCCATAGCCCTACTTCTTATACTCTGCCCCAAGGCCCTTAGTTACATTGCCTGAAACGGAAATTCAGAAGGATTGGCCAGGCAGAAACACACACACAGAAAAACCTATACTCCCCTTCTGTCCCCCACAGCTTATATAAATAAGTGATAAGCAGCAGCGGGTTGTTCTAGTGGCCATAGCCCTATTCCTTATACTATTCTCCAAGGCCCTTAGTTACATTGCCTGAAACGGAAATTCTGAAGAATTGGCCAGGCAGAAACACACACACAAAAAAACTATACTCCCCTTCTGTCCCCCACAGCTTATATAAATAAGTGATAAGCAGCAGCGGGTTGTTCTAGTGGCCATAGCCCTATTCCTTATACTATTCTCCAAGGCCCTTAGTTATATTTCCTGAAACCGAAATTCAGAGGGATTGTCCAGGCAGAAACACACACACACAAAAAAAAAAACTATACTCCCCTTTTGTCCCCCCCCCCCCCCCCCCCCAGCTTATATAAATCAGTGATAAGAAGCAGCCGGTTGTTCTAGTGGCCATAGCCCTATTCCTTATACTCTGCCCCAAGGCCCTTAGTTACATTGCCCGAAACCGAAATTCAATGGGATTGTTCAGGCAGAAACACACATAAAAAAACCTATACTCCCCTTCTTCCCCCTCTGTCCCCCACAGCTTATATAAATCAGTGATAAGCAGCAGCGGGTTGTTCTAGTGGCCATAGCCCTATTCCTTATACTATTCTCCAAGGCCCTTAGTTATATTTCCTGAAACCGAAATTCAGAGGGATTGTCCAGGCAGAAACACACACACACAAAAAAAAAAACTATACTCCCCTTTTGTCCCCCCCCCCCCCCCCCCCCAGCTTATATAAATCAGTGATAAGAAGCAGCCGGTTGTTCTAGTGGCCATAGCCCTATTCCTTATACTCTGCCCCAAGGCCCTTAGTTACATTGCCCGAAACCGAAATTCAATGGGATTGTTCAGGCAGAAACACACATAAAAAAACCTATACTCCCCTTCTTCCCCCTCTGTCCCCCACAGCTTATATAAATCAGTGATAAGCAGCAGCGGGTTCTAGTGGTGATATCCCTATTCTTTATACTCTGCCCCATGCCCTTAGTTACATTGTCTGAAACTGAAATTCAGAGGGACTGTCCAGGAAGAAAAAAAGCCTATACTCACCCGCCGCTTCCCCGCAGCTCCACCATGTACTGCTGGAATCTTGACACTTACCCATAGGAGAGAGCCAGTAATTCCAGCTATGGTGTCCATGAAGCCTGGTTTTACAATTCCACAAGCCTACTCCATACATTGCAATGAAGGGGCATCCCAAAGTGGGTTCAACAAATGGAGTAGCCTTGTTAGGGGACATAAAGCCATATTGATGGGCGCCAGCGATGGAGGATGGAATCGCTTGTTCACCCTCATTGGTAAGTATGAAGATGCCGGTACTGCAAGGAGCTGTGTGGAACAAAAGGTGAGACTTTTTTTTACGTCACTGCCTGGACAGGAACTTTAAAGGAACATTCCATGCTGAATATGAGGTTCTGCCTCTTTTTTCAGCCTGCTTTATTTTTCTTTATGAGACCTAGTGAACTCAATCTCTTCTGCGGGGCCTCCTCAGCAGCAAACAATGACTCATCCATGCATGTTTCAGTGTGACAGTCTCCTCCAAAGTGAATTCATTTTGAGGACTGAGGAGAAGGAGTCAGCAGAAAGGAGCAAGTTCAGCAAGGTTTATCAGGGAATGCAAAGCATTGGGAAATGAAAAGTGCTACCCCTGACAGTCAGCATGGGGCAAACAGGAAGCAGGTAGTTCAACCTGCCTGGAATGTTTGGAGCTCGCTGTCAGCACTTGCTCTAGAATTCAACATCCGCTGCAGCAAATGATTAAGCTATAGGTGTTAGGTAAGTATAGCAGTTCATTATATTTTTGCTCATAGATGCCCATTGAGTAAGACTGAGAGCATCTTCACATTTTAAAGTGGACCAAAACCCACGGCGATCCGCCCGGGTCGCCCATACACATACCTTCTTTCCCGGTTCAACGGCGCATGAGTGAGCCGTGGCCGCATCCCCGCTATCCCTCTAGCAGGGCGCGGGCCTGCACCAGGCATTTGTGAATGGTTAGCAGGGGATGCGGCCATCAGCAGGCTCAGAGTCGCTGGTCTTAGACGGCATGACGTCAGCGGATCCGAGTGTGCTGAATGAGCGGCCACGCATGCACCGGGAAAAGGTGAGTTGGTTTCGGAGACCTGGGGGGTTTCACACAGCAGGGCACCGACGATCGGCGTGCCCCGGGGGCAAGGACCAAAACCCAGGATAGTCAAAATCCTGGGTTTTGGTCCACTTTAAAGCAGCCCTAAATTTACAGCTGTGGCAGTGATTGGGTGTTGAACCCGTCACCCCTGATCCCCTGTGGCCAAGGCCCTAAAGTCTGTGGCCAACATCACACTATACATATGGAGTGTTGGCCTGCAGCACAATATTTCTTTATTTACTATTTAAATTAGGCATTGAGTCAAAAGAATGTATTGAGCCTAATAGGGTAATGGCCACAGACATTCAGTGAAGGGGTCACTTTGCACTAGAATGAATGCGGGCTGCAGCATCTGTCAGTGCTTTTGTTCTTCCCAATGCAACCCCCCCAGGCTGCATTGCTTTGCTTGGGATGAAGCACCTGCTATCCCCTTGCTACTGACACATATAGTGACCACCACTCCTATGGCTTTTCCCTTGGTTATCCACTGAAGAGATCTTATCGTTCATCCTATCCATCCCATCCATGGTCTATTTACACCGGACGACTTGTCAGCTAAAAATTGCTAAAGTGATCGCATTCATGAGTCTTGAATAATCAGACAACTTGCATTCACTCTTGGAAGATTTTTCTGCAAATATTAGTTAAAGCGATCATAATTAGTATTGCATTTAAAGCGGACCTTCACTCTTAATAAGTCTATCTTATATGTTTCCCATACCCTGTACATACAGATTGTCCACATTAAAAATCATCCTACCTGCATCTACTGCATGTTATGAGCCTTTAAACATCCAAGATGGCGGCATATGGAAGCCGCCATCTTATCATGCAGCCTGCAAACAGGAAGTGCCTCCTGACTGTGCTGCTCTGCATTCTGGGACTGTTGACCTTTACCTGACCCCAGCTCTGCTCTGTCTGAGCAAAGCACAGCTATAATCCGCCCCCCCTGTACCTTATCCCACTCTCCTCTCCTCAGTAAGTGTGATGCTTCTGAGTCAAGATGGCGGTGCCCATATCCTAAATTCCTGAACAAAGTTGCAGCCCAGTGGGGGAAAGAATAATAAGTTAGTGACTAAAAACGTAAAATATATTAATTTTAGATGCTGGGGAACCGTTTTTTAAGAGTTTGGGCTTTTCATTAAATCACGCTGAAGGTCCGGTTTAAGTAAATGTATAGTCCTATTTCTTGCCGATTTCTGTTTCCACGTGCCAACAATAAAGCGATAAATGAGAAATTTTATGTCAGCCAGAACTATATAAAGCTCGACCAATGAGCAAATTTGCGTTGATCGCTTGATTGCAGCAGGCATTTTCACAGATCAATTATCATCCTAATGCATTTGCTTTAGTGAATATTCATGTGCTAATCCTTTCATGGAAATGGGCTATTAGTGAACCCTAAAGGTAAATCCAAAGGCCTTTGGAGGTCGCCCACATTCAACTTAGAGAAAAATGTATATGTATGGCGGGTAAAATAAGTATTGAACAAGTCAAGTAAATATATTTCAAAACTTGCTATTGACATGAAAATCTTACCAGATGTCAGTAACAGTCTATCCAATCCACACATGCAAAGAAATTGAACCATAGATTACACCTTCAGTGTGATTTAATGAAAAGCCCAAACTCTTAAAAAATGGTTCCCCAGCATCTAAAATTAATATATTTTACGTTTTTAGTCACTAACTTATTATTCTTTCCCCCACTGGGCTGCAACTCTGTTCAGGAATTTAGGATACGGGCGCCGCCATCTTGACTCAGAAGCATCACACTTACTGAGGAGATGAGAGTGGGATAAGGTACAGGGGGGAGGGTTATAGCTGTGCTTTGCTCAGACAGAGCAGAGCTGGGGTCAGGTAAAGGTCAGCAGTCCCAGAATGCAGAGCAGCACAGTCAGGAGGCACTTCCTGTTTGCAGGCTGCCTGATAAGATGGCGGCTTCCATAAGCCGCCATCTTGGATGTTTAAAGGCTCATAACATGCAGTAGGATGATTTTTAATGTGGACAATTTGTATGTACAGGGTGTGGGAAACATATAAGATAGACTCTTATTCAGAGTGAAGGTCCACTTTAAGTTATGTGTAATAATGAGAAGTGACACAAGGAAAAAGTATTGAACTCATGATGAAAGAGAGGTGCAAAAAGCCATGAAACGTCATGACACCAGCTGAAATCTATCAGTAATTGGAAAGCAAAGCTGCCACTTGCCACTGCAAAGTAATATCAGCAGGATTTCATAATAGGTAGAACCAGTGAGCTCTCACAAGACCTTTGCAGCTGCATTGTTGCAAAACTGATACTGATGGCATTGGCAACACATTTCTAAACTAATGAAGGTTCCAGTAAGCAGTTTTGAGGCCATAATCCAGAAGTGGAGAGAACATAATTTCACCATAAACCAGGAAGGTGCTCCCCACAAGATTTCAGGCAAAGGAATGAAAAGAATTATCAGCAAGTTTGTCCAAGAGCCAAGGACCACATGTGGAGAGCGACAGAAAGACCTGTAATCAGCAGGTACAACTGTTTCAAAGAAAACAATAAGTAATGCACTCACTACGAAAGACTTTATTGCTGAAAAAGAAGCATGTTGAAGTGCATTGGAAGTCCCTTCTCGGGTAAACATAATAAACAATAGACACTCACCTACAGTCCCACATATTTGATTCGCCCAATGGCGGTAGTTTGAAACTGGTGATCTCGTCAATGCCATCCAGGGGGGCCAGAGCTGAGTGACTGATTGACCACGCTCGCTCCATTAACTACAATTGGAACACCATTCTATTGAAATGAATGGAGTGGGTGCGGCCATTCACTGTGATTGATGCCAGAAGACAGCGAACAGACAGCAAGGTGACTACAGGCTGAGGTCTTGAATAGGAATAGCGCAGTCTGGATCTGGATACCTGACAAAAGTAAGTTTCAAACTCCCAGAATAGGGCTCCTCAGCTGCAGGGAACTATGGGTGATCAAGTATTCTTTATAGTTTTTGCAGTCCTTTTTGAAGTTTGCTCAACAACATTTAGACAAGCGTGGTGAAATACTGGGAGAATATAGCCTGGTCAGATAAGACCAAAATGTAACTCTTGATGCTAGAATATGCATCATGTTGAAAAGGTGGCACTGCATATCATCCCCAAAACACCATACCCACTGTGACATTTGGAGGTAGGAACATCCTGGTGTGGTGCTGTTTTTCAGCATATGGCACTGGCATAAGTCATATCATTTAAGCAAGAGAGAATGGACACATGCCATTGACCAGGATGATATAGATTTAAGTTAAAGGTAAATTAAAGCACTGGTCCCCAACCCCCGGGCCGTGGACCACTACCGGTCCGTGGCTCAAATGGTACCGGGCCCTGAGGCTATCGCGCCCTGCATTTCAAACCCCCGCCCCTATTCAACCCGCGGACCGCGGTCCGTTTGCGCTAGGATTCCGGACCCCATGGCCAGGAGGGTGGGTGCGGAGACGGGTGTCGGGGGATATCAGGGCCGGAGACAGGGAGGGAAGGCAGTGGGCGGGGCCAGAGAGTGTGAGGGAAAGCAGCGGGTGGGGCTGTCGGCCGGAATGGAAGGCAGCGGGCGGGGCCGGAGACTGAGGGAAGGCAGGGGGCGGGGCCGGAGACCGTGAGGGAAAGCAGCGGGCGGGGTCGGATGGACAGGAGGAAAGGCGGCATGTGCGATGGGTAGGAAAGACAGCAGGTGGGTGATTTATGGAGGAGCGGCCGGCTCAGCTGTCTGCTTCGATGGCAGGAGGCTGAGCGCCGCTCAGTTAAAAGAAGTTCTGCGGTGCACTTTCTAATATCCTCCGGGCTGCAACAAGCAGGACTATGCATTAGTTTCGCCCTGCATAGTTCTGTTTGCAGCTGCCCAGCGGATATAAAACAGTGCATGAAGCAGGACATTTATGATAGCTGCAGATGGCTGAGCGTGCCTTTTATCACCAGCCAGCTTTTCCCTGGGGCATCCTGAATTGGGATGCCCCCACTGTGTGAACCCCCCCAGGGCACCTGTAAAAACTCACCTTTCCCTGCTTCAACTCTCTTTTCCCTGCTCTGTCCCATCCCATCTCTCTTTTCCCAGCTCTGTCCCAACCCATCTCTCTTTTTCCAGCTCCGTCCCATCCCATCTCTCTTTTCTCAGCTCTGTCCCATCCCATCTCTCTTTTCCCAGCTCTGTCCCATCCCATCTCTTTTCTCCCAGCTCTGTCCCAACCCATGTCTCTTTTTCCAGCTCCGTCCCATCCCATCTCTCTTTTTCCAGCTCTGTCCCATACTTACATACCACATGAATTAAAGGGTGGACATTCCAGCAAGACAATGATCCCAAACGCACAGCCAAAGAAAACTCTCAGTTGATTTCAGAGAAGTAAAATTACGTTGCTAGAATTGCCAATCAGCGAATGAACTGACCTAAATCCAATTGAAAATCTATGGAAGGAACTAAAGCTCAGAGTTCATAGAGGGAGTGCATAGAATGCAACTAGTTTCTCCATACAGAATGTGTCTTGAAGCTGTTGTCACCAACAGAGACTTTTTGTATGAAGTACTAAATAAATGTCAACAAGTGTGTTTAATACTTTACCCTGTGTCATTTCTCATTATAACTTAATTTATGGACAACTATGGTTTGATTTCTTTGCATGTGTGGACTAGATGGGTTGTTACAGATATCTAGATACATTTTTATGTCAATAGCACCTTTAGAAATAATAATACTAAATCATCTTTACTTAGAAGATTAGTGACATGTTCCATATTAATTTTACCCGCAGTATACAGCTTTGCAATGCACCATGCGGACTCTCTATCTATCTATCTATCTATCTATCTATCTATCTATCTATCTATCTATGTCTAGCTATGTATTAGCATCTATTTATTAGCTAGGCAAGTTACAAGTGGTGTGCCACAAGGCTCTGTCCTGGGCTCCATTCTTTTTAATATATTTGTATATGACATAGCATAAGGCCTGGTAGGAAAAGTTTGCTGTTTGCTGATGATACAAAGGTTAGAAATTCCTGGAGGTGTCTGCAACATGGAGAATGATTTAGCTTTACTGGATAGATGGTCAAAACTGTGGAAACTAGAGTTTAATGTAAAATCATGCACTTGGGTAGAAGGAATTCCTGCTCTGAGTACCGTATGGGCAGCAATGTGTTAGCCAGGACCTCGGAGGAGAGAAATTTAGGGGTACTGATTACTGATAGCTGCAAGATGAGTGGACAGTGTAGCCAGGCAGCGGGAAAAGCAAGCAGGACGCTCGGCTGCATAGCTCAAGGCATCGCCAGTAGGAAGAGGGAGGTTGTGATGCCACTGTATAGAGCCCTGGTTAGGCCACAGCTAGAATACTGTGTGCAGTTCTGGAGACCATACCTGCAAAAAGATGTTATTCAAACAGAACGGGTCCAAAGGCGGGCAACAAAAATGGTGGAAGGACTTAAACCTAAAACTTATCAGGAGAGACTTAAAGAACTTAATTTGTACAGTCTGGAGGAAAGAAGGCAGAGGGGGGACATGATTGTGAATATGTGAAATATGTGAAAGGATTGAATAAGGTTCAGGAGGGAAGTGTTTTTAAAAAGAAACTTAATGATAGAACAAGGGGGCACAACCTGAAGCTAGTCAGGGGGAAGATCAGAAGTAATGTTAGAAAATATTATTTTACAGAAAGGTCACTGAATTTAAACATGCCTGGGATAAGCACACATCTATTGTAAGATAAAGAGTACATACAGTTACAAAAGGACCGACTAGATGGACCGTATGGTCACCTTCTGCCGTCAAACTTCTATGTTTCTAGTTATTTATATATTAATTAATCAACTCTATCTATCAATACCTACATGTAAAGTATATATCTCTATCTGGCTATTTATATAATAATCTAATATAATCTATCTATTCAGTACCTGTGTACAGTATCTATCTCTGTCTCATTATTTCTAAAATTATCTATATATCTACTGTATAACTATCAATTCAATACCTAGGTACAGTATCTATGTCTAGTTATTTATAAATAGTGATGGGTGAACCCGAACCACAAAGTTTGGCTTGCTACCAAACCCGAACATGGCCAGAAATCTGTGTTGAAGTTCGCCGTCCAGCCCGAACAAGGTACACGGAACAAGGGTACTGCAGCCAAGCTACTGTAAAACTCCCCTGAGCCCCACACGATCCCCTTCCTGCGCCGGCACTAGTGTCCTCAGTCATGAGGAGAGGCGACCATTTTTCTGTGGCCCTGGCCATGGAACATTTCAATCGCTGCCCCTGACAGGAGGAGGATCACACCGGGCTCAGGTGAGTTTTTCAGTGTGCTTCCTGATGTACACTCTGTGCCTTCCCCTGCCATAGCCACCCCCCAAAGTTCAGGTCCCCATTGATTTCAATAGGGATGGGGTTTGCTCTTTTCTTCCAATCCATTCCAGGCACTCCTTACTCTTGGGTTTCCCTCCTCCTTGCTGATCACGTGACTGCAAGAAAGAAAACAGGTGCGGCTCTCCCGGCCCATAAGTAGCAGCTGCCCCTAATCAGATCAGTTTTTCTTTCTTGCAGTGGCAAGATGACTGATGAAGATTCAGGAATTCGCTCTCAAGGTTTTGGCAGCAAGCGGGGGACTGAACCCTGTCGGCTCTCTGCATAGCCTTATTTCCACGGATCTCTCAAGACCCAAGTTTATGCCTCCTAAGCGTTGGCTGGTTTGGGGTCCGTGAAGGTAAGGTGGAAGCGCCGGGATCTTGGTGCGCTTACAGAGTATATGCTCTGGGCTGCATGCTTCCTAGAAAGCAAGTCAGCCACAGGTTTTTCTCTGGTGT
Source organism: Gastrophryne carolinensis (assembly GCA_027917425.1). Classification (NCBI taxonomy): domain Eukaryota; kingdom Metazoa; phylum Chordata; class Amphibia; order Anura; family Microhylidae; genus Gastrophryne; species Gastrophryne carolinensis. Next base: position 204,810,243 of record CM051240.1, on the reverse strand, counting down.
ACCTGCTGAGGAATGTTTTTTTATTTTTACCCAACCCTTCCTTCTTCTAGTTAGGTAGGCCTTGTTTCATATAAAAAAAAAAAAAAAAGTTCTTGCTTCGGCAGCACATATGCTAAAATTGGGCAATACCGAGAAGGTTAGCAGCCCTGCTCAAGGATGACATGGAAATTTAAAAAAAAAAAAAATCTTTTCATTTTTGTGTGCGTGTATATGCCCTTAAGGAGCAGGGCTGATGTCACGCAGGGGCGGAGTTATCACGGACTCACGTGGTTGTGTTTCCTTCAGTACTCCTTCACTTGGTGGAAGGAGATCGCAGGTGGCTGGTTCTCTGCTGGAGCCAGGTAAGACAGACACAAGGCTGCGGCAGTTGTTGGGGGCACAGGCTTGCTATTGCTGTGCACCTGGCCAGCTGGAGGAGCCGGGTCCATGAGCGCCTTCGCTCCTCCAACCCCCCCCTCCTCCTCCCCTCTCCCACACTGCACTCACCGGCTTGTGTCCTCCCGGCGGCACCGCTCAGACCGGGACTTTGCGGTCATGTAACAGTCAGGCGGCCGCGGCGCAGCGGCGGTTGTTGGGGGGTCGAGTCAGCGGCCATTCCTGTGGACATGGCTACTACTGAATTTTAAGGCGTCAATATGGGGGGGCGGCGCAGGCAGCGGCCGGAGATATGAGGCTGTTTGTGTGATTAGGTTATGTTATGGCATTGGTGTAAGTGCATGGTCTTGTCTCCTAATCAGGGTGAAGACATACGGCAGTGGTGAGTGGATCGTCTTGTTCACTTTCTTGATTGGCTTATTAATTAATATGTAATTATCAGTCTTTGGTTGTGGATTACAATCATGATTATTATTAAATATTTTTAAATATTATTAAATATTATTTTTAAATAATATAAGATTTTACTATATATGGATATTGAATATTGTAAATGTTATTAATTATCATCTATTATTGATTTTTATTATTATTTTTTTATTAATTATTAATTAATATTTATTAGTTTTACTATTATTAATTGTTATTATCCATTATTAATGGTAGTATCTTTATTATCTTTATGATCTTTATTGGTTTTAATTTCTTCAAAGAATGGTTTTAAAAAAAAAAAAAAAAATTGGGAGGTAAAATGAGTATTAAATCCTTTTCTCCTCTTTTATTTCTAGAATTGGAAGAAGGATAGAAAGCAGGGTTGCAATTCCTCCCGGTCCCTTTTTTGGGGGGATTGGTTTAGGCTCGGTGCCCTTTGGGTCAGTTGGCCGATTTATAAAAAAAAATAAATAAATAAATAATCACCACGAGGGAGGGGGATAGCGATACGGGCTTCCCTCTTGAACAGGGCAGGATCTGGCCCTTATGCAAGCAGGATCCCCTGGGCAGTTTTGGCATGGTATGTTCCGCCTGCGCCGTGAAGATCGGCCTAGATCATAACAGAGGGGCTGACAGGGTATCTAGCCCGGCTAATGCTGGAGAGAGCATTATGGCTCATCCATCTCCTGTTTCCCCTAAAGAGGGAGAAGGCTGTGAGGTGCAGACAGAATTTGCTCACAGATTGGATAATCTGGAAAGGCAGTTGTCTCTTGTATTACCAAAGAAGGCCGCCTATAAAAGAAAACATTTGGAACCTGTGGCGGAGGAAGAGGATATGTTTGCCTCCTTTGGGGAAGAAGAGGACGAGGAGTATTTGGACGAGCAGCCCTCTGAGGGCGAACTGCAGTCAGGAGAAGATAGTAACTCTATCGTATTTTCGTCCGATGAAGATCCTCTCCTTGTGGATGAAACAGAAGGTCTGCTTTCCGCGGTTTTTGATACCTTGAATATCTCCCTGCCTGAGGTAGCGAAAAGAAGAAAGGACGACCTGTTTAAGCCTGTTAGGCAAAGGTAGGTGTTTCCGGAACAGCCACATTTTTCCAAAATGATATTTAAGGAGTAGGAAAATCCTAATAAGCTACCGGCTGTTCCCAAGATCCTAGATACTAGGTATCCATTTCCGGCAGACATGATTAAACTTTGGTCCTATCCACCTGAAGTGGACTCCCCAGTTGCAGGCTTGTCTAACACTTCGGTGATGACGTCTGCTACCATGGGATCCCTTAGAGATCCCACAGAGAGGCGTATGGATCAATTGGCCCACCATGCTTTCGCCATGATAGGTTCTTTTCTCCGCCCCGTTTGTGCCACGGTCATTGTGTCCCTGGCTTCGAGAAAGAAGAGAAGAAGAATTTAGCCAGGGCTAAATCTCGCAGGCTGACGCAAGAGTCCAAGGACTTTAAGGACTGTTTGGACTTTAATGCATTTGATATTACTGCGATGGCTAGGCTGGCGGCGAGAACGTCTCCTCTCCTTGTGGCTTTGCGCCGTTCATTGTGGCTTAAGAATTGGTCGGCGGATGCCGCCGCTAAGAAGGCGCTTACAGATCTACCCTTTTTAAGGAGCAGACTTTTTGGAGAAAAGCTGGACGGTATGGTGAAGGACGGCAAACTGCCTCAGAGGAGAAGGTCGACTCTGCCTTTTCAGAGGTCTTCGTCATTTCGGCCTTTTCGGAGGGGCAGAGGGGCCTTTTGGCCTTGCTCCCGTAGAGATTTTTGGGGTAGAGGGAGAGCGCGTAATTGGGCAGGAGGGGCCTGGAGAAGTAGGCCTAAACCTCCAGCTAAGTCCACTCCAGCATGAGGGGGCGACCTCACCTGAGCGGGTGGGGGGGACGGCTTTTGCTTTTTGCTCATATCTGGAGGCGCCACGTGGCGGATCTGTGGATCCAAGAGGTGGTGTCTTCAGGTTACAAAATCGAGTTTGCAGCCAGACCGCCCGCATGGTTCCTTCGGTCAGGGGCATCCCGGAACCAGTTAAAGCTAGATACCCTGAAGTCCGCAGTTCAGCATCTCCTTCAAAAAGGGGTGATTTGTCGAGTACCCCTTCAGGAAGAAGGTCAGGGGTTTTACTCCAACCTTTTTACAATCCCCAAAAAGGACGGGTCAATTCGTCCCATTTTAGACCTGAAGGATCTCAACAGGTATATCCGCATCAAACATTTCCGCATGGAGACGTTGAGGTCAGCTTTAACAGTAGTTCGACCCGGGGATCTTATGACTACCATAGACATAAGGGACGCGTATCTGCATGTACCGATTTTTCAGGGGCATCAAAGATTCCTGAGGTTTGCCCTGGAAGACCAGCATTTCCAGTTTGTGGCACTCCCGTTCGGGATATCCTCGGCTCCAACGGTATTCACCAAGGTTTTGGCGGGTCTTCAGGAGCCAGGGGATATGTATCGTCCCCTATTTGGACGATCTCCTAATTTCAGCCAGATCGCGCCAGCAGATTTTAAAGAACACGCAGACGGTCCGATCGACTCTGGAAGAATTCGGCAGGGTGATCAATTACCCGAAGTCTCATATCACTCCGGCGCCAGTAAGGAACTTCTTGGGTATGACTCTGGACACTGTCCAAGTCAAGGTTTATCTGCCAGAGCAGAAGGCTCGGCTAATTCAGAATCAGATAGAGTGCTTTCTGGCTTGCCGGCAGCCGACTATTCGGCTGGGAATGAGGTTAGTAGGCCTGATGGTAGCCTGCTTCGAGGCGGTACCTTTTGCCCAGGTTCACATGAGGCCCCTTCAATGGAATCTATTGGCAAGCTGGGATCGAGCCCCGCAGTCGCTGGATCAAGTCTTTGTACTAAAGCCCTCGGTCAGACATTCTCTTCTGTGGTGGATGGACCTTCTTCATCTGTCTGTAGACAGGTCCTTTTTGTCACCACAGTGGCAGATCGTTGCCACGGATGCCAGTCTCACAGGATGGGGTGGCATTTGGCAAACTCAGAAAATCCAGGGTCGGTGGGGGCCGAGAGAGAATCAGCTTCCCATAAATGTATTGGAGTTGAGAGCTATCCGGCTAGTGCTTCAGTATCTGACCCCCAGCTTAAAGGGGCGGGCAGTCCAGGTCCAGTCGGACAATCGGACGGCTGTAGCCTATATCAATCATCAGGGGGGTACCCGAAGCAAGAGTGCTCTAGAGGAAGTAAGCCGGATTCTGACTTGGGCAGAGGAGAATGTTCCCTGCATCTCGGCAGTTTATATCCGGGGGGTAGTAAACCAGGAGGCCGATGCTCTGAGCAGGAAGGTTCTGCGTCGGGGAGAATGGTCCCTCAGTCGGAAGGTTTTCCAAGCCCTTTGTCTTTGCTGGGGGCGTCCGGAAGTGGATCTCTTTGCATCCAGACACAATCACAAGCGGCCAGAATTCATGTCCCTGTCAAGGGACCCTCTGGCCATAGCCACGGGCCTCCTGTCAGTCCCTTGGGCAAGGTTCAAGCTTCAGTACATTTTTCCCCCGTTTCTGCTTCTGAGTCGTGTACTAAGAAAGATAATTCAGGAGGGGGTACCTACCATTCTAGTAGCTCCTCATTGGCCAAGAAGAAGTTGGTTTTCGGACATAACAAGGATGGCGGTAGACCATTGGCGCCTACCGGTCGAGCCGGATCTTCTCACTCAGGGGGTGCTTCGGCACCTGAATTTACAGATGCTGGCTTTGACGGCTTGGCTATTGAGACCTCGGTCCTAGCAGAGAAAGGATTATCGGCTAAGGTCATTCATACCATGATTCAGGCCCAGAAGAAGTCTTCTTCCATGATTTACTACAGGGTCTGGCGGTCATTCATATCCTGGTGTGAGGCTAGGAATTTTTCATGCAGAAGGTATTTGATTTCTAGAGTTCTAGAATTTCTGCAGGATGGCTTAGAAATGGGCCTACGATTAAGCACCCTAAAAGGGCAGGTATTGGCTTTATCTATTTTTTTCCAGAAGTCTATCGCTAGTAATAGACTCATTAAGACTTTTTTTCAGGGAGTCACTCATGTCCGTCCGCCGCGCAAGTCTATCTTACCGGTGTGGGACTTGAATTTGGTGTTGACGGCTCTACAGGGGGCTCCTTTTGAACCTATGATTGACGCTCCAATGAGCATTTTGACGCTTAAAGTGGTATTTTTAGTGGCAATCACTTCTGTGCGGCGTGTTTCGGAGTTAGCCGCTTTATGTATGAAATCTCCTTATTTTGAGTTACACAAAGACAAGGTAGTTTTTCGGTTTAAGTCAGATTTTTTGCCTAAGGTCGTCTCTCCCTTTCATCTTAATCAGGAGGTAATTCTACCCTCCTTGTGCCCAGTTCCGGCTAATGCTAAGGAAAGGGCACTTCATTCCTTAGATGTAGTTAGAGCCATAAGGTATTATTTGGCAGCTACAGATGCCTTCCGCAAGACGTATTTTCTTTTTGTCATTTCAGAAGGACCAAGAAAGGGGCTTCCACCGGCTAAAGCCACTGTCAGTACGTGGATTAGACAGGCAGTAGGAAGAGCCTACTCGGCCAAGGGAAAGGAACACCCTTTTCGGGTCACAGCCCATTCCACTAGGGCCATTGGGGCTTCCTGGGCTTTCCAGCACCAGGCTTCGGTGGAACAGGTCTGCAAAGCTGCCACCTGGTCTTCGGTTCATACATTCACCAAGTTTTACAAGGTGGATGTAAGAGCCTCAGCTGACGCTGTTGTTGGTCAGAAGATTCTCCAGGCAGTAGTGAAGTGAACTACCTGCCGTCTTCTGCATTAGGGGATCCCGCCCATAGATGCCACTGCTTTTGGAGATCCCAAGAGTAAGGAGTGTATGGAATGGATTGGAAGAAAAAACACAATTCTGTGAGGTACTCACCTGTAGATTTGGTTTTTCTGGGAATCCATTCCAGGCACTCTGGCCCACCCATTTTGGGTCATGCTATCTTCTGACGCTTCTCTGTTGGTGTTAATCCTTTTTTTATTATTATTTCATGGCATTAAAAAAAAAAAAAAAAAGGAAAAAAAGAAAAGTAATATAACTTATTTTTTAGAGCATTTTTTTGATAGAGTTTGGTGTGTAGTAACATGGACTCTTGGTCTGTCTCTAGATTATTTTACTGCTTTTTAAGTAAACTGATCTAATTAGGGGCAGCTGCTACTTATGGGCCGGGAGGCCGCACCTGTTTTCTTTCTTGCAGTCACGTGATCAGCAATGAGGAGGGAAACCCAAGAGTAAGGAGTGCCTGGAATGGATTCCCAGAAAAAACAATTCTACAGGTGAGTACCTCACAGAATTGTGTTATCCCTATTCACTAACCATGTATCTATTTAGATACCATAAACTTAAACTTACACTTGCTGCCTCCCAGTTCTCCAATGCCCAGCGCTGCACTCACACATGCAGACACACACACAAAACGCCATACTTTACAGAGCTCCCGTGCCACAGATCGCCATCCGTAAATAGGCCACGCCAACCAGCTGGAAGCAGGAAAGTGATCTATATATATATAATTTTTATATACCTAGCTCAAGTTATTTAAGTTATGTATCTTCCCAATACCTACATATTCAGTATATATCTCTAATATAATCTAGCTAATCAGTACCTAGGTACAGTACTATCTCTGTAATGTGTATAATAATTTTTTTGGAGGGGGGTGTTGGGGCATAGAGGTCCGTTGTATGCTTGCACACACATAGGAATTTTCCCTCCACGTTTAACCCATTTGTGCAGTTGGAGAGTTAGGTGCCTTGTTCAAGATCACCTTTGTCATGTCCCATGGCTAGGAATTGAAACTGCCACCCTCCGGTCACAACGTCACTTCCTGAGGCCTCTAGGACACGACTGCCCCTTTATCTATTTTATCTATAGTATTCACTACCTATGTATGTTTATCTCTGTTTTATTTATTTATTATTGTAATTTAATATCCCCTTTCTCTTTAGCTATCTATTCCACATATGTCAATCTCAAGGCTCTCCGAGTCTCTTTACGTGGCCCTCTGACAGGTGGAAGATGGCGACGGCTGGAAGGTGCCCCTTCTAGCTGACCTGGTTAGACTCTAAAAACTGAGGGCCTTATTCATGAAGGGATAGCGTCAGGTAGTGCCTTGTAAATGACAGATAGCGACAGGTAGCACAGGTGAACGCCGGACACGGCACGCAATTACACATTTATCAAGGAGAATCTTTTCAGCGACTGGGATAACGCCATATAGCGTCCGATTCATCATTATCTCAGCGTACAGGGCCGGTGTTCAGCCCTGCAGAGCGCCATGTATAACCTCTCGCTACCTGTCGCTCTCCCATACATTTCAATGGACGTTCTTTTATTTCTCCTTAAACAGGGGGTTTTTATTTTTTTTAAATAATTTCAAATAATGTTGTGACCTCTCCTGGCATAGAAAAAGCCATTTTTGAAAATATTTTACATGTTTTATATATTTATGCAGAATTGACATTACAGGTCTGGCATTAATGTGTTCATTTCGCAATGTTATTACAAATATGTTTTCGCTTTGTTACTAGTGGATACATGTTAAAAAACAACCTGTATTGGAGCGCATGTTAGCGGCTGGTCAGTGTGACCGACTCACAACATATTAATCAAAAAAACAGCCTCACACACCTCCGGCGCTCAAAAAGTAGCCCAGAGCGCCGGAGGTGTGTGAGGCTGTTTTTTTGATTAATATGTTGTGAGTCGGTCACACTGACCAGCCGCTAACATGCGCTCCAATACAGCGCTGTACTGGTCATATAGCGACTCCTCACAATGTATTCATCATTGCTGCACAGCTACTGAGTCGCTATGAACTAGCGACCCACGGCGGAGCACAGCGACTACTAGTGGGCGCTCTGAAATTCCTGCTACAGACGCTCATCTGTCGCTACTTGGCGTTAGTGATGAATCAGCCTATGATAGTTCGTCTTGTGTGGCACTGCCAAGTGATGCATGTACACTACACTCTGCTGCACAGCATAAGAATTTAACTTTTAGTGAATCACCAGATAGGAAGACAATGAATGTCAATGGCACTTTTTACTCCAGAGAAAATGATTGAACTTTGTACTCTTTTTTTACTGTGTAGTAAAAAGTGCCATTGACTTTCATTGGCCTTGATTCATCAAGAGTTAGGAAAACAAAAATTAATTTAAAGAGAAACAAGCGTGAGAATGTCACTGTAGATTAATCATTAGTTAGGAAGACAGCGAAAGTCAATGGCACTTTTTTACTCCTGAGAAAAGTAAGGAACGTTTTACTCTTTTTTACACTGTAGTAAAAAGTGCCGTTGGCTTTCATTGTCTCCCTATTTGGTGATTCATCAACAGTGAAATTCTACAGCTTGTTTCTCATGAAATAAATGTTTTACTACCATGAGAATTTTTTTCAATCAAGGCCGTTGTCTTCCTATCTGGTAATTCACTAAAAGAGAAATTCTCATGAACTGAATTTTTTACTACCATGATTTAATTTTCAACTTTTATTGAATTAAGGCCAATACCTGTATATCAACCTAGCTCTATATAGCTACTTATATAATAATACAATCTATCTATTTATTGCACATCTGTATATCTACCTATACCATATACCAAGTATATATATATATATATATATATATATATATATATATATATATATATATTATGCTATTTGTATATATTATACTATTGTATGCTTTTGTCGTTTGGTGGTAGCCATTCACCTTTCTGCTCATATAAGCAGCCATCTATGTGGGCAGGAATCTGGCATAGGCCAGGAATATTGCTGAGCAGAAGCCTGCTGCAGACTAATCACAAAAAGACATTACATATCCACACAAAAGTCATCTCCTGAGGCCATTTTTCACTCGGGCTCCCTGTCCATTGAGGTGGAAATGAGCTGGTGATGGGTCTATTACAGCTGGGAGCAGAGACTAATGTGTGCCATTTAGCATCTGGTGGCTATAGCATCAGTTTTGGTGCACTGGCAACTTTGGGGTTTATTCCTCAAGGGATGGCAGCAGGTAGTGCCTCTTAGCGGCAGGCAGCGTCTGGTGAACGCTGGGCGCTGTACGCAATACCACATTTACGAAGGTGATTCTGGTGAGCGACTCTAACAGCGCCATGTAGCGTACGATTCATCATTACAGGCAGCTCAGCGCATAATGCCGGCACTCTGGCTTCCAGAGCGCCTGGTATTACCTGTCGCTACCTGTCGCTCTCCCATACATTTTAATGGACGATCCTTTTCTTCTCTTTAAACAGGGTTTCATTTTATTTTTTAAATGATCAAATAACTGTGTAACATGGCCTAGAAAAAGTCTTTTTTGAATTTTTTTTTGATTTATAATTTTTTTATGCAAAATTGTCCTTACATGTCTGGTATTAAAGTGTTCATGTTACAATGTAATAACAATGTAATTCCATATGCACTCTGCACACTGGGCTACAACGACCCAATTTTGAGTGCCTGGCACTGTGTGAGGCTGTTTTTTTGATGAATATGGAGTCGGTCGCACTGAGCTGGCGCTACCATTTGTCTCCCATACAGCGCTGTACTGCTGTTAGAGCAACTCACACAATATATTCATCAATGCCGGCCAGCGGCTGAGACACTCTGAAACGGTGAACTATGGCCGAGCACAGTGACAACTAGCGGTCGCTTTTGATACCTCGCTACAGACACTCATCTGTCGGTACCTGGCGCTAGTAATGAATCAGCCTGTAATTAGCTTTGATTGTTGCACTAGGTATTGGCCGGCCTATGTCAGCGCCTGTTAGACCCAGCTGCTGATTATCCCAGCACCAAAGAGTGCCAATTTGTACCACCATCTTTTCGGCACTGCACGGTCTATTTATGTTTTTCCTTCTTGAAAAGATTGGCGCTGTATTTTTCTGGTACTGGTCTGCGTTTCATCATTACAGTTACAAGAAATCACTGCTGGGGACAAACTTTCCAGTGCGTATAGGTTGCGTTTTTGGGAAGGGAGTGAACACGGGTCTTATCTGGCACTATAGGGAACTCAGCACCGGCGCTGATAATAGATGGGACACTACCTGGCACTATAAGAGGAGCTCTGAATTTTTGACTTGATAACTACACCTTTTGCACTGGGACCTGACATCTGGCACTACGTGGCACTAGCGCTTCTTAAATAAACCCCATATTCTTTCATTAACGTTTTAACTGACAGCCACAAAAAATTTAAGCGGCTGCTTCTCCTACTGTTAAACACCAGCCAGCATAAATTTTACACGCCTGGCTTTCCCCCCTGCTAGTAGTAAGAAAAAGCCACTCACCTGACCTCTCGATCGATCCAGGCCAGGTCTCCTCTTCACCCAGGAGGAAGGGTCTCTGATTCTCGTGCTCTTCCGGCTTCAGGAAAGGGGGGGTGGCAGGAGAGCCCGGGGCCACAAGCTATGTGGGCTACAAGCTACTACAAGCTCCCATAGCTGGTCCTCGAGCTGGTTATGCTGGGTAAGGGGGACCCACGCCATTTTTTGGGGGATTTATGAGGGATTTTTAACCCTTAACCCTTTAAGTGCCAAGCACGTAACACCTACCGGCTCGCTTGTCCGGGCGTTAAGTGCCAAGCCCGTGTTACGTGCTTGAATTCCCCCCTGCTAGTTAAAAAAAAATCTAAAAAAAATACTCACCTGACCCCTCTATCGATCCGGCCGGGTCTCCTCTTTAATTTGGTGCCATCCGATCCCACCTGGGGGCTCGGATGGCTCCAGGAGAACCCCCGGAATAGTGTCCCCCCCCACTTCGGGTGCGGCCGCTGCTAAGTGAAAAAAAAAAAGACATTTACTCACCTGCGCCGCGATCCCTCCCGTGGGGTCTCCTTTTCACTGGGGGGGGGGCTCCGATCGCCCCCCTGGACTCTTCCGTGGTGAGGAGAGGGCGAAAAAATTGCCCTCTCCCTCACTTCCTGCGTCGCGGATGCTAGCCCACTATGACAACACTCGGCAGCCGGCTTTTCTTACCCTCACCCGAGACGATCAGTCTTGCCGGGTGCTCAGAGGAGAGAGGTTGGAGGGGGACAGAGGGCTGTGATCCCTGCCCTCCCCAGCCTCCCTCCACCAAAGACCGGTAGCTGTCATCAGAGATGATCGCCGGGGGATAGAGGAGGATCGGAGGTAAGTAAAGAAAAAAAAATATGTCATTTTTTTGTGTGTGTGGTCTGTTTATTTTTACACTTAACCCTTTGTGAACTGGTAAAGGGTCCATGAGACCCCTATACCAGTTCACAAGGCTGGGGGCTGGCAAGTCACCTGCAGGTAGCGGGTGACTTGCCATTAACCCCCAGCACACCAATTACCTGCCTCCCCAAAGCCCGGGGGGGGCAGAAGAGCCCTGGCCCACTGAGCTTGTAGCTGGCAGGGCGGGGGGTCACCAAAGCTGGCCCCTGCACCCTGTTGTACAGGCCCCCATAGCAGGTCCAGGGCTGGTAATGCTAGGTAAGGGGGACACCATGTAATTTTTTTTATTTTTAAGCCTTAAAATGTAAAAAACAAATGGGGTCTCCCCATAGGGGGACCCTATGCCATTTTATTTTTAAATTAACCCCTTATGTTCTGTTGCCTAGCAGCTCTAAAAGGCTTCCAGCAGCAGCAGAAGCCAGAGTGATCAACATGGGACACAGAACCCAGGGATGGATGGGGAGGTAAGTATTAAAAAAAAAAAAAAAAACAATAAATAAAATATTTTTTCTCCTTGTCTCTGTGTTTAATTACACTTAACCCTTACCAGTCCATGAGACCCCTATACCAGTTCACAAGGCTGGGGGCTGGCAAATCACCTGCGGCTAACTGGTGACTTGCCATTAACCCCCAGCACCCCCAATTACCTGCCTCCCCAAAGCCCGGGGGGGGGGGGGGGCAGTAAAGCCCGGGCCACGAAAGCTATGTGAGCTTGTAGCCGGCAGGGCGGGGGGGCACCAAAGCTGGCCCCTGCACCCTGTTCTACAAGCCCTGCATAGCTGGTCCCGGGCTGGTTATGCTGGGTAAGGGGGACCCCATGTCATTTATTGTTGTTTTTTTAAGGGGTTTTAACCCTTAAAATGCCAAAGAAATGGTGTGTGTCCCCCCCCCCCTCTGGGAGGGGGCACCCTATGTTGTTCTTTTTTAATTAATCCATTATGTTTATAGTGTGGAAAGTGGTTGTATTTTAATTGTAAATGTATTAAAGTACTCTTTACAGTTTGGGGGTTTATGTGGTATCATTGTAATCGGGAGAAATGGGGCTTTCACATGCAATATGTTTTTTTTCTAATAAAGTAAATGTTTTATTAAAAATAAAGGAGACAATTTTCAAAAAAATAATTTTTAATTTTTTTTTTGTTTTTTTTTTATGCAAAAATATTTTAAAAAACAGTAGAAGAATTACAAACAAGACATGTCATATTAAAGCCTAAACGCTGCTGCAAAAAATATATCTATAATTTTCCTGGAAATTCCTCCAAAAATCACGGTTTAACATGGTTCAAAATGGTGAAAAATGACCTGTCAACAGAGGGTGACAAAATTTCAAGTAGGCAGACATTTAAAACGGTTAATAGCACCTATGCATGTGGGGTATTGTTCTGTTCGAGGGACCATGCGATTTCAGATTTAGCTTTTTTTTTCTTGTTTGCATATTGATTTTTTAAGAAAATGTGCTTTTTTTTATTCAGCTTTTTAATAATTTTTTTGAGGGAAACCCTGTGCAACCTGAGAATTCTTAAAGGGATTACTTCTAAAACGATGAGCCCACTACAACAAGCTGGGTACGCTTAGAAAGCTTAACATATGTTCTTTCAGGGGATATATGGTTTGTGGGGTGTATTCCAAATGTAAAGGGTTGTTTTGGTAGAAAAAGTACAAGGTGTGTGCTTTGTCTGCAGAGCTGAAATTTTTAAGTAAAATTACCCTTACGCACATGCTTTACATTGGGGTGTATGGCAACTCTTCCCTTGACAGTAGCTATGCATGTTGGGTATCGTTCTGTTCAGGGGACCTTGCTTTTTCAGATTGAGCTTGTTTTTTCTTGTTTGCATATTTTTTTTTAGGAAAATATGAGTTTGATTCTGCTTTTTTATTCTTTTTTAGTGAAACTCTGTGCAACCAAAGAATTAATTAAGGAATTACTTCCAGACAACTGCACCCATGTTAACAAGCCTGGTACACCTAGAAAGCTTGAGGTGTGTACTTCCAGAGAATATATAGTTTGTGGGGAGTATTTCAAATTTAAAGGGTTGTTTTTCTTTCAGTTTGGGGGAGTCTTCTGGGCAGGAAATGGTGTCTACCAATACATATGTGGTACCACTGTAACCGGGAGAAATTGGGATTTCATATGCAATAAGATTTTATTGACAAACTTACTTTTTTTTATTACAAAAAAAACACTACAAATTGTAAAAAAATAGATTTTTTATTTTTTTTGCACAAATTTCACCCCAAAATATTGAGAATACACCTAAAAAATGACAAACAAGACATTTCATGTTAAAGGCCAGACTTTGCTGAAAAAAACAATATATAATTTTCCTGGGAAATCCCTTCAAAAATCACAGTTGAACATGTGGAGCGCAAAAGTGCAACATGGTCTTGCAACAGAGAGTGACAAAATCTCCAGGTATGCTGGCACTTAAAGGGTTAAAAATACAAAAAAAGTCAAGCAGGTGACTTGCCATTAACCCCCAGGCCTCATTACCTGCCTCCCCAAAGCCCGGGGGGTGGGGCAGAAGAGCCTGCTGCCCATATAGGCTATGCGGGCTTGTAGCTTTTAGGGCTAGGGACCACCAAAGCTGGCCTTCGCATCCTGGTCTACAGGCCCCATAGCTGGTGCCTGAGCTGGTTATGCTGGGGATGGGGTACCCCAAGCAATTTTCAATTTTTAGGGGTTTTAACCCTTACATTTTGTTTAAAAAGTGTGCCCCCCCAGGGGGTCAAACAAGGTCAAATAAGACATTTTATGTTAAAGCCTAGACTTTAATAATTTTAATAAATAAATAATTTTCCTGGGAAATCCCTTAAAAATTCACAGTTGAACATGTGTAACACAAAAAGTGAAAAAATGGTCTGGTAACAGAGGGTGGCAAAATAGGTAGGTTCTCAGTTAAAGAGAATAGAACTGCTTTCTGAAAACAGAAGTGCTTCCTGGCCTGAGTATCCAATCATATGATTCATATGGAATGCGGGTAACCCAAAGTTATCAACACCCTGACCATCACCTAAACTAAGATGTTGGAATCCCAAAAGTATTTTAAGGGGAACAGCCACCATGCTGGCTGGCCCTAGAGTCTAAAAGACTGATGTGGGATGCCTCGCTGTGTGAACCCTTTGATCGCCCCAGAATTCACTTACTTTTCTAGCGTTCCCATGCTGGGTTTGTGGGCCATGGGTGTATCCCCAGCATCTCTGCGGTGAGGTGCCCTCTTTCTCAGAGCAAGGAGTATGCCACAGAGTACAGGGGGGGCAGGGAAGAGGACACTCCTGCTCCCATTGCCGAAGCTTCAGACTGATCTGTACCTTAGTCTGCCCAAGTTTCTGTGTTGTTACATAGTAATATATTTAATACAATTGAAAAAAGACATATGTCAATCAAGTTCAACCAAGGGATGGGGTTTAGGTAAGGTATCTCCTCTGTATCCTTTCCAAAATCGGGGCATTTCAGAATGCTCCAGGAATTGGGACTCGGATAGGCCCTGGAGTCTTTTAGAAGTTCCTCTTTAAATCGGAACAAAACCCATACATTTGACTTTCCCGGGTTTTGTTCCATTCTCTGGAATTGGGATCCATCACTGTGTGAAACCTCCCAGAAAGACCCAAACTCACCTCTTCTGCATTCCAACAGCACCTGCATCCGTGTTTACCTCCTTCGGCAAATGGATCTTATTGACTTCAATGGCACCTGGCCTTGTGCACGCTCCTGTCCCAGGCTATCTGAATGGCTGTGGCAGGAGCTCCCTATTCAAAACAATGAGAGCCATTTTCCGAATGAGGTAGTCACAGCAGACAGCTCTCTTTGGACACCTGCAGCCATTGTCCGTGTTTACCTCCTTTGGCAAATGGATCTCATTGACTTCAATGGCATCTGTCCTCATGCGTGCTCCCGTCCCAGCCTATATAATGGCTATTTAAAACAATGAGAGCTTTCTGCTGAATGAGGTAGTCACAGCAGGTGGCTCTCATTGGATGAGAGCCTAGCATGCACTGTTGGCGTGTAAAAAAGGTGAGTTTTTACGGGCTCCTTTGGGGGGTTCACATAGTGGGGGCATCCATGTTAGTGTGAAAAGCCAGCAACTGGCTCTGGAATCTAAAAGATTCCGCTGGTGAGGTTTGTTCTGCTCAAAATTACTTGTGGCTTATCATTAGAATAATAGAAGCGGTAATGTGGCCAGCTGGCAGAGGGAACACCGGTCCTTAATACAATGTCCCACCAGGCCCTACTTCTTAAACCACTTCAGTGCTCTGTATTACTTGACCGTGGGAGGTGAGGTTAAGGTGAGTATTTGAAAAAACTGACCTAAACCCATTTTTGACTGGAGCTCTGTCCAGGCATTAAAAAAGAAAAAAAAAGAGGATATACATCCTGTCAGGAAAACGCGTGTCACGTGATCCCACTATCAACCAGGGACCTGACCCACTGACCGCGTTCCCCAAAACCCTCTTGTCCGAGCCTTCCTATCAGGAATACCAGACCTGAAGCCTGTGGAATTCTTGGCTTAAGGTAAACAGATCGCTCAAGTTAAATATAAGTTTTAATGCTATAGCACACTAGGCATTGATAAACATTTGGCTATGCTGGAATATGAAATGATACAAATGCTGTTCTGAGAAGGTTACAGGATAGAGCGAGTTACACAGAGAGACAATAGTCAGTTACCTTAATATACAGTTGCAAAGTAGTGGTGATAAGAGCTCCCACAAGAGGTAAGTGGCAAGCTTGTGGATGGACATCTCCGGCACGCGGGAATAGTGACCTCTCCAGGAGTGACAATGTTCTCATCCCCTTGGCCTACTTTTATGCAGGTCTCTCCCCTCCACCCACTCCCATCTGTGGGACAGATTGTCACCTCCCACTGTTCTGGAGCGTGCTTTAGCCCCTAAAACCCTTTAGGGGTTGTGACTTTGGGCAGGGGGGTCGTATGGCTTTGGATATGGCACCAAATGATTGGGCTGGATGCCGGGCATCCGATGAGTCCAGAAATGGGGTCCCTAAGTGGGTCAGAACCTTAGATCTCCATTTTCCTGGTTTTCCTTTATTGCCAAGCCTGGAATAACCTACCTCTATGTGCGGTTTTGTGAGCCGGTTCTGATTCTGTACCTGGCTTGATGCTGGTAACATGGGGCCGCAGCTATGGTCAAATTCACAGCCAGGGGTCCAGCTAGCTGCAGAGGTGTCAGAGGATCAGCAGGCAGTCTGTGATCTGTGCTGTTAAACCCATAAATGCTAATTCCTCTTCCTGAGGAGATAAGGACCTGTGCATATTGATGACTAAAAGCCTTAACAGGGGGAAATAAAGGGGAACTCCGGACTTGCATCTGTGATAAAATGAAATGTAATGTTTGCCCTGTTCCTCACACAACCCTTTTGTCTCCTGCAGTTCCTCTGTGCATCACCGGCATTTTCATTTTTACTGATGAGGGAGAACGAGCGATTTTGTCATCCAACACTGGATAGACATAGTGACACCCAGCAACATGGATTCATGTCCTAGCCTAAAACACCTACTCCATTCATTGCAATGGAGGTGGCGCGCTGAACCTGCCTTGGTATGCCCCCTCCAATGCAATGAATGGAGTAGACACATGGGGGCATGAACAAGGTTCCATGGACGGCGCCATGCAAGGCCACCGGCGCTTACCATCGGTAAGTATGAAGATGCCGGCGCATCTATTGTTTCTGCTTTAACAATTCCTTAAAGTATGTAAATGGCAATTCCAGGCAAAGGGTTTCATTATGCTTCTTTCTGCTTGACCTGTGCTGGCTGTCAGGGCCAGAATCTTTCATTCGCCAGCACTTTGCATTCCCTGATAAGCCCTATAGAACTTGCTTCCTTCTGCTGACTAATTTTTCAGGGTCTCTAAAAGGCATTGACATGGATGAGCCATCGGGTCCTGCATAAGGGAAGAGCGTTCACAGGGAGTTATAGAGAATTATAAAGCAGGCTGAATGAAAGATGCAGCTCCTGACAGCCAGCAAAGGGAGAGCAAAAAGCATGATAATGTAACTCTTTGGCTGGAATGTCCTTTAAGAACACCGTGGCACAATTAGTGGCACAATTAGTAGCAAAAAGTAAGTCCCCGCTGCATGCATCTCTTTTAGACATTCAAAAACCCTATTATCATCTATGCTCCCTTTCTAAAAAAAAAGATCCCCATGATTAAATAAGGACCTTGTTAGGTTTTCAGAGTTCCTGCAATACATTCAGGCAGATATTGGAAGAAGAATGGTTGTTTTCCGCTTGTTTACTGTTATGCTGCCACCCAGTGGCCATTGTACTTACTACATGGAACCCATTTTTGCTTGCTGTAATCTCCTCCTTCCTTTGTATGACTTCCTGTTCCCTTGCTGCAATGTAGATCTATACTACATACCTGGGACAGGTGTAATGTGTTCAAATCATAGACAGTTGGGATATGGAAAACGGATGGTGTGCTGGCCCCATACAATATTGATGCCTGTAATCAGGGCTGGATTAGGTGTGGTGGAAGCCCCTGGCCACTAAATCTGGTCCCAGATACAGTATTTTTTTCCTTTAAAATAATAGTCCAGCCAAGTAACTGATTGGTGGTTGTTTGGCACTCACCTACTTACTGGAACGTCAGATCGAGTCCCTTGTGCCACCCTTGTGTGGGTGTGTGCTGCTCGGGGACTCCTGCTTTGCCGTCACTGTAGAGTTGCTGACTGCAGCTTTGATGCTCTAGACACTCTGTCCTGCCCTGTGGTGGCTTTGGCTGCAGGTTTGGAAAAACCCAAAAAAAAGCTTGCCCAGGCGCGGGGGCTCTACTGCTCCCTACTGCCACTGATAGCTTTGTAGCTGGCCCTGCGGCCTGTCAGACCAAAGACTGAAAAGCCCCCTGGACCAGGAAATAAAGAAATAAGGTAGATGGTGCACAGAGCAAGAGAGAAAGATCTAAGTAAGGTAGACAAGAGATGTAAAATGTAGAAATGAGAGAGAAAAGTAAAGGCAGGAAAAAAATACACAAGAAGATGAAAGAAAATACAATTTTGTGAGTACTCACCTGTAGAATTGATTTTGTAGTATACAGCACGTCCTGTTTCACCCCTCCCTTGTTATCATTATTCTTGGTTACCTCTGTATGGTGATTTGTTCAGATGTTTGTTTGGGGTTTCCTTCATTATTATTCTCCTGGCTTCTTGTCTAACTGATTGTAATACTGGGAATTTGTGGGAGGTTCCTGTCCTTTTATATGGCCGGGAGACGCCACAAGTCTCTTCTGCAGTCCACTGCGCCACCTTGTGGCGGATATCCCAAGCGTAAAGAATTTGGTGAAACAGGACGTGCTGTATACTACAAAATCAATTCTACAGGTGAGTACTCACAGAATTGTATTTTTTTCCAAGTATACAGCACATCCGGTTTCACCATATTCTTTACGCTTTACGTCCAAAAGCAGTGTCCGTAAAGTAGGGTGGGATCCCCAAAGAACAACGGCGGGCAGATTAAACCACTGCCACCTGAAGAACTTTGCGGCCAAAAGCAGCATCAGCTGAGGCCCTAACATCAACCTTGTAAAACTTGGAAAAAGTATGAACAGAAGACCAAGTTGCGGCCTAACAAACTTGTTCAACAGAAGCCTGGTGCTGAAAGGCCCAAGAGGCACCAATAGCACGAGAAGAATGAGCAGTAAGGCGGAAAGGAGGTTCCTTCCCCTTAGCAGAATAGGCTTGCACCGCCGCCTGATGAATCCACTTGCTGATAGTGGACTTAGCCGGAGGCAAACCCTTCCTAGGACCAGAAGGAAGAACAAAAAGAGCATCAGTCTTCCTGAAAGATTCAGTAGCTACCAAGTAAAACTTCAGAACCCTGACTACATCTAAAGAATGCAGAGTCCTCTCCTTGGGATTAGCAGGATTAGGACACAAGGAAGGCAAGTCAATGTCCTGATTGAGATGAAAAGCAGACACAACCTTAGGCAAGAAATCTGGCTTAAACCAAAACACCACCTTGTCCTGGTGTCGCTCAAAATAAGGAGGTTTGATGGAAAGCGCCGCCAACTCAGAAACACGCCTGACAGAAGTGATAGTCACCAAAATGGCTACCTTAAGAGTCAAAATGGGCAAAGCGGCCTCACGGAGAGGCTCAAAAGGACGACCCTGCAGAGCAGCGAAAAAAACAGATTCAAATCCCAAACTGGTAACATAGGTTTACGTGGTGGACGCACATGAGAAGCCCCCTGGAAAAAAGTCTTAACCAAACGGTGACTGGCAAAAGATCTGAAACATGACCTTTGAGGGTACTAAGTTGAAGGCCCAAATCCAAACCATGTTGCAAGAATTCCAGAATCCTATGAACAGAAAACACCCCACAGGGAAGAGACTTGGACTCCCACCAGGCAATGTAAGCATGCCAGACCCTGTAGTAGATAAAGAAAGAGGACTTCTTCCTAGCCCTAATCATAGTATCCACAACAGAGGCAGGCAAACCCTTTTCCATCAAGATGGAGGTTTCAGCAGCCAAGCCGTCAAAGCCAGCGTTTGTAAATTGGGATGGCACAGCTGCCCCTGAGTGAGCAGATCTGGATCCTTGGGCAGGACATACTGATCTACTGCCAACTGCACGATGTCTGCGAACCACACCTTTCTTGGCCAACGGGGGGCCACCAGAATGGTTGGCACCCCTTCCTGGGCTACCTTGCGCAGCACCCTGCCCAACAGAGGAAACTGAGGGAACACATAGAGCAGCCGAAACCCCTTCTAAGGCATTGCCAGCGCATCCGTGGCAAAGGCCAGAGGATCCTGTGACAGAGAGACAAAGAATGGAAGTTTGTGATTGTGACGTGAAGCAAACAGGTCCACATCCGGCAGACCCCAGCGATGGCACAGAAAGTGAAACACCCTTACGCTGAGGGACCACTCCCCCAGCCGAGACATTCCCCTGCTCAAAGAGTCTGCCTCCAGGTTCTCCACTCCCAGGATGTAAACTGCCGATATGCAGGGAACATTCTCCTCTGCCCAGGACAGTATCAGGGACACTTCCTTGAGGGCTCGCTTGCTTCGAGTCCCTCCCTGATAGATTGATGTAGGCAACCGCCGTCCGGTTGTCCGAGCGGATCTGAACAGCCCGACCCCGAAGGTGCGGAGTCAACTGGAAAAGAACCAACCTTATTGCCTGCAGGTTCAGAATGTTGATTGGAGCATGGGCCTCCTGAGGGCCCCACTGATCCTGGAACTTCAGAGACTTCCAAAAGCCCCCCCCAACCTGTCAGACTGGCATCCGTGGTGACAGTCTCCCAGCACGGAGGTAGAAAGGTCCTGCCCACCAGGAGATTCCTTGAGTCCAGCCACCATGAGAGGGACTGACTGACCAGAGGGGACAGAACAAATCTCTGATCCAGGGACACAGGATCCCGATCCCAAACTGACGAGAGGTGCAACTGAAGAGGTCTCATGTGAAACTGAGCAAAGGGGACTGCCTCGAAGCAAGACACCATCAGGCCCACCAGCTGAATCCTCTGCCGAATGGAGGGGTGAGGGCAAGAAAGTAGAGACCGTGCCAGCGTCTGCAGGCTCACCACCTTCTGCTGAGGCAGAAAAAACCTTGACCTGAGATGTATCCAGAGTCATGCCCAGAAAGGACCTCACCAAGGACGGAGACAGAGAAGACTTGGGATAGTTGATCACCCAACCAAAGGACTCAAGTGTGGAGACCACCATCTGGGTATCCAGCTCGGCTTGATGGAAGGACTGAGACGCAATCAGAATGGCGTCCAGATAAGGAAGGATGCGAATGCCCTGAGATCTCAACAGAGCCATCACCCCCGCCAGCACCTTGGTGAAGACCCGAGGAGCCGAGGTAAGACCGAACGGTAGAGCCACAAATTGGTAGTGCTGAAGCTCCAGAGCGAACCTGAGAAATCTCTGATGACCTGGAAAGATTGGAACATGAGTCTTCATGCGAAAATGCTTGGACCTGACAAATTTGTTGAGGCGCTTCAAATCCAGGATAGGCCTCAGGGACCCATCCTTTTTGGAAACAGTGAACAGATTGGAATAGAAACCTCTGCCCCTTTCCTGGAAGGCACCAGGCAAATTACCCCCAAATCCAAAAGGCTTTGGACCGCAAGCCGCAAGCCCTGAGCTGACAAGGGATTTTGAACCATCTGGGATCTGATGAATCTTGGGGGCGGCCAGGCTGTAAACTCTATCTTGTACCTGGAGGACACCACCTCCTGAATCCACCGGTCTGAGATGCGCAGTCTCCAAACGTGAGCAAAGAGCTGCAACTATCCCCCCACCCGGATGGGTGAGGGTGCCTCCTCATGCCTGAGGCCTGAGGGGGCTTGGGGGAAAATTTGGACTTGGGACCCCATGAGAGACCGGGGCGACCACGGCCTACCCCGGCCCCAAGGGTCTCTACGTGCCCCCGCAAAAGGTGCACCCCGACCGGACCTGGGAGCACGGAAGGAGGGGAGGGAAGAACCAGCCCCCCGAAGGGGGCCGCGGCTGCCTCCTGCGTTGAGGCAGCCTACCATCCTTAGCAAACAGATCCAGACGCTCCCCAAAGAGCCGTAGCCCAGTAAAGGGGAAGCCAGTGAGAGCCTTTTTAGCAGCATTATCAGCCGCCCACTGACGCAGCCAAACAGAACGGCGTATAGCCACCAAAAGGGCAGAAGCCTTACCACAAATCCTGACCGCATCATCCATAGCAGAAAGAGTAAATGCCACAAATTCATAGCAAAGCAGGAGGGATCTATACTCCTCCCCCCTATTGGCATCCAAGGCATTATCCAGAAGGCACTTGAGTAGCCCTTTAACAGCAAGATGGCTGATGGCAGAAGCTGATGGCAGAAGCGCACACAGGGCGCAGCACAGTCCCTGCACAAGCAAATGCATGACAGGCCAGCTGATCAACACGCCGGTCCTCACCATCCCTCAGAGTAGAAGTGTCAGGGGAAAGTACCTCCTGTCCCAACTCTTAGGCAATCTGCTAGGACGTTCCCACTCCTTGAGCACCAAATTATTGAAGTGGATCTGCTCAGGGAATTCCAAGCGTTGTTTAACAGTGTGAAAAAGCTCACCCTGCTGCCTTTTAGCCGGGACAGGAGGTGTAATACACAGTACTTCAAAAATGTTAGCCAACAGCCTGTCAGTATCCTCAGGAGACCATGGGTCTTCTCCAAAAGGAGACCCAGTACCACCATAAACCTCCTGCTGCTCCTCAGAGGAATCAGAATCAGAGAAAAGTTCCCCCTACAGGCCAGGGAAAGAAAACTGTCCCTCATCCTTCTCATGAAAAAGGAAAACAGCGGGAGTAACATGCCGCTTCTTGCCAGAAGCCTTAAGAGGGACCGGCCCAGCCATATGCCCTTCCAGGCTGGCCACCCCCAAGGCCAAGTCATAGTTTGATTCCCCACTAGCGGTCAAATGCAAACGCGCGGGGGGGGGGGGGTAGGTGATGTAGAAGGGGTGCAGAACTGGGCAGCGTAGCAGGCAACCCAGACTGCAGCGCAAGTACCTTCTGGGCGCAGGGCACACATACCCTGACACCGTCACTCACAGGGGATACCCCACACGCGGCACACAGCTGGGCTTGTCCCGAAGGAACCCCAAGCACATTATCCCCGGAAGCCTCCATATGGTGATTAGAGTGGGCACACTGGCAAGTATAGGGTTAAGGCTAACAAGAGCCACCCGGGATGTCCCAAAACCCAGCTAGGGAAGGTGGGAGAAGGAAGGGAAGAGGGCCGGAAGAAACCACAGACATGTTTATCCCACCTGAAAGACATAAGAAAACCACACATAACATTCCCAAAATGTGGTGACAAGAGCACAATACAACCCCGAAGGGGACTCACGGACCAAGAAGCCGATCGCACATCCAGGCAGGCCAGCAACGCGCCGCAGTACCAGAGGCCAGAAGACAAACTCCAACCAAAATGGCACCCGCAAGGACCTTGAGGGGCAGGCCGCGGAGGTATGACACAAAAAACCTCATCTGCGGGACCCGCCCCCCCCCCGAAGAGCGCGAATCGCGCTCCATGTGACCCCCCAGCACCAATGACAGCGCAGTAAAACATGAGGAGAATGTCACATGACAATACAAGTAAAAAGGCAGATAAAATACAATGTGAAACAACACCGCCTACTCCCCCCCCCCCCCGGAGAGTTCCCCAGGGAGAGAGCGAGGCGGGGAAGAGCACCGGTAGGTGCACCCAAGGCATGCTTAGCCTTGGGAGGAGGGGGGGCAGTGGAGGGGGGAGCAGGGAAAGGCCCACAATAAGGCAGAAATGGCCATCCCACAAGGCTCACCATAAGCCTGAACCGCCTACCCTTGTAGGTCCTCTTCCATTCCGGGACACCACCAGCAGCAACATGTGGGTTAATCTCCCCTCCTGGCATATATAGGGCAGGCTGTGGCATGATCTCCTCAGTTAATTAAAAAGCAGTTCAGCCCCGGGAGGGGAGAACGCTAACCTGTGCATAATGCGTGCCACTAAAAGCAGTGCATTAAAACTAAAACCATGTAGAAGGCTTCAAACACCACCATCACAGTTGTAACACAACAGAAGGGCAGGTGTGGTGCCCCGGAATGGGGAAAGTGGAGGAGAAATGAAAATTTCTGGTGAGTAAACAAATTTCTCTTTTCTCATCTCTTCCATTCCGGGGCACCAGCAGCAGCAACGTGTGGGACATCCCAAAGTAATACCCTCAAAAAGGGTGGGACCGTGCAAGAACAGCCAACAGCTGACTGTGTCAACATAACCAAGAACAATGGTATCGACACCTCAAGCGTAGGCTTGTATGACTGCCTGCCTGATCCATCTGCTAAGAGTGGACCTGGCACCGGCCAAGCCCCTCCTTGGCCCTTCTGGGATCAGGAACAAGACATCCATCTTCTGTACCTCTCGAGTAGCGGCCGAGTTATACTGTTATGTCCTAACCACATCGAAGGAAGGCAGAAGTCACTCCTTATGGCGAGTAGGGCGTGGGCACAAGGAGGGAAGCATTATCTCCTGATTAAGATGGAAGGGAGAGACAACCTTGGGCAAAAAATCCTGATTCATATAAAACACCACTTTGACTTTATGCAGCACCAAAAAGGGTCGAAAGCGCTGCCAGCTCTGAAACTCACTGGATGGAGGTGATCCCCACTAGAAAAGCCAGCTTCCATGCGAGCATTGTCAGGGAAGCCTCCATCATGGGTTCAAAGGGGGGCCCCTGAAGTGCTGATAGGACCAAATTAAGATCCCAGGGCAGGACTAGCGACTACCGCAGAGGCCGAACATGCGCAGCGCTCTGCATGAAAGTGCGGATTAACCTATGCTCCACGATCATTCATTGGAAAAAATACAATTCTGTGATTACTCACCTGTAGAATTGGTATTATGAGTATACAGTACATCCTGCTCCAAATCTAATACTTACAGTTGGGATATACTCCGCCAGATGGCGCAGGACTGCAGAGACATCGAAAAGAGGCTCCTCCCGGCCCCTCAAATACCCGGGGACCTCCCACAAATCCCCAGCATTGAAAAGCAGTAAAGGAGAAGCCAGGAGAATTAAACAATCCAAACTATCAACTATAACAATGATAACAATCACCATACAGGGGATCCAAGAAAATGCAAACCAAGGGTGGGTTGGAGCAGGACGTACTATATACTCATAATACCAATTCTACAGGTGAGTAATCACAGAATTGTATTATTCTTAGTATACAGTACGTCCTGCTCCAAATCTAATACTTACAGTTGGGACATCCAATAGCAGTGTCCATAAAGTAGGGTGGGATCCCCAAGAAAAATCAGCAGCAGGCAGTTTAAACCACTGCCGCCTGCAGAACCTTTCGGCCAAAAGCAGCATCAGCTGAGGCCCTAACATCAACCTTGTAAAACTTTGAAAAGGTATGAACAGAAGACCAAGTAGCGACCTTGCAAACTTGTTCAAATGAAGCCTGGTGCTGAAAAGCCCAAGAGGCACCAATAGCACGAGTGGAATGAGCAGTAAGGTGGAAGGGAGGATTCCTCCCCTTAGCAGAATAGGCCTGAATCACAGCCTGACGAATCCACTTGCTGATAGTAGACTTGGTAGGAGCCAAACCCTTCCTAAGACCAGAAGGGACCAAAAAAAGAGCATCAGTTTTCCTGAAAGGTGCAGTAGCCACCAGATAGTACTTCAGACACCTAACCACATACAAAGAGTGCAAAACTCTCTCCTTAGCATTGCTAGAATTAGGGCACAAAGAAGGAAGAACAATATCCTGATTCAAATGAAAGGCAGACACTACCTTAGGCAGAAAATCAGGTTTGAAACGAAACACCACCTTGTCCTGGTGCCTCTCATAGTAGGGGGGCTGAATGGACAGCGCCACCAACTCAGACACACGCCTGACAGAAGTGATAGCCACCAGAAACACAACCTTGAGCGTAAGAATGGCCAAGGCAGCATCCTGCACAGGTTCAAAGGGAGCACCCTGCAAGGCTGACAGAACCAAGTTCAAATCCCAAACAGGCACCATAGGTTTACGTGGGGGACGCACATGAGTGACCCCCTGAAAAAAAGTCCTGATCAGAGGGTGCTGAGCAAAGGACTTCTGGATAAAAATAGCCAGGGCAGAAACCTGACCCTTCAGAGTACTGAGTTGGAGCCCCATCTCCAACCCATACTGCAGGAACTCCAGAATCCTGGGAATAGACAACACATGACAGGGAAGAGACCTAGACTCACACCAGTCAATGTAGGCACACCAGAGGAACACTTCTTCCTAGCTTTAATCAAAGTATCCACAACTGAGGAAGACAGCCCCTTCTCCATCAAGATGGAGGTTTCAGCAGCCAAGCCGTCAAAGCCAGAGTTTGTAAATTGGGATGGCGTAGTGAGCCCTGAGTGATCAGATCTGGCACCAAGGGCAGAGCGTATTGATCTACTGCCAGCTGTACCACGTCTGCGAACCACACTCTTCTTGGCCACCCGGGGGCCACCAGAATTGCTGGCACCCCTTCCAGAGCAATCTTGCGCAGAACCCTGCCCAGCAGGGGAATTGGGGGGAAGACATACAGGAACTAAAAGTCCTTCCATGACATTGCTAGCGCATCCGAGGTCAGGGCCAGAGGATCCTGGGACAGAGAGACAAAAGCTGGAAGCTTGTGATTGTGGCGGGACGCAAACAGATCCACATCTGGTTGGCCCCAACGGTGACACAGAGATTCTCCCTGGCGAGAGGTCCCCCTGCTCAGAGAATCCGCCAGGTGATTTTCCACCCCTGGGATGTACACAGCTGAAATGCAGGGGACATTGGCCTCCACCCAAGTCAGGATCAGAGAAACTTCCTGGAAGGCCCCCTTGCTCCGGGTCCCTCCCTGATGATTGATGTAGGCAACTGCCGTCTGGTTGTCCGAGCGCACCTGAACAGGCAGGCCTGAAGATGAGTAGTCAAGCGAGCCAGAACTAACCTGATCGCTCGCAGCTCCAAGACATTGATAGGTGTGTGGGCTCCCGAGGGTCCCACCTCCCCTGGAACCGCAGGGACTTCCAGAAACCCCCCCAACCTGACAGACTGGCATCCGTGGTGACCGTCTCCCAGGAAGGGGCAAGAAAGGATCTGCCCCCCAAAAGGGTTTCTTGAGTCCATCCACCACAAGAGGGACCTCCTGACCAGGGGGGAGAGCACACAGACCCTGTCCAGGGATGCTGGGTCCTTGTCCCATACAGACAATAGGTGAAGTTGCAGAGGCCTCAAGTGGAACTGAGCATAAGGGACCGCTTCGAAGCACGCCACCATCAGGCCCACCAGCTGCATCCCCTGCCTGATGGAGGGATGGGGACAAGCTAGGAGGGACTGGGCCTGTGCAATCAGACTGTCCACCTTCTGCTGAGGAAGGAAGATCCTTGCCTGAACTGTATCCAGATTCATTCCTAGGAATGGAGTTACCAAGGAAGGGGATAGTGAGGACTTGGGGTGGTTGATCACCCATCCAAATGACTCCAGAGTAGACACCACCAGCTGAGTATCCAACTCTGCCTGATGTAGAGACTGGGAAGTGATGAGGATGTCGTCCAGATAGGGAAGCACGCGGACGCCCTGACATCTGAGCAGAGACATCACGCCAGCCAGCACCTTGGTGAACACCCTGGGAGCTGAAGTGAGGCCGAAGGGCAAGGCCACACATTGGTAGTGTTGATCCATCAGAGCGAACCTGAGGACCTTTGATGACCTGGGAACACAGGAATATGAAGGTAAGCATCTTCGATGTCCACAGAAGTCATGCAATCCCCTTGGCGCAGGGAACTGATGGCAGAGCGCAGAGTCTCCATGCGAAAGCGCCTGCCCCTGACAAACTTGTTGAGAATCTTTAAGTCCAGGATGGGCCTGACAGAACCATCCTTTTTGGGTACTGTAAATAGGTTGGAATAAAAGCCCTTGCCCTTTTCTCTTAAAGGGACCTGGCAGATGACCCCCAGCTCCAGAAGGCCTTGCACTGCTTGCACTAGCTCCTGAGCTGACACAGGGTCCTGAGGAATCCGGGATCTGATGAATCTTGGAGGGGGATCGGCAGCAAACTCCAACTTGTAACCAGAGGACACTACCTCCTGAATCCACCGGTCTGAGACATGAAGCCTCCAGACGTGAGCGAAGTGCTGCAGCCGTCCCCCCACCCGGATGGGTGAGGGCGCCCCATCATGCCTGAGGGGGCTTGGCAGAGGATTTAGCTTTGGGACCCCAGGAGGAGCCAGGACGTCCACGTTCTCTGCCTCTACCCCAGAAATCTCCCCGGGCCCCAGGGAAAGACACCCCCCTTCCCTGTCTTGCACCGCGGTAAGGGGAGGAGAAGGAACACTGACCCCGAAAGGGCTGAGGTTGCCGCCTGCGCTGGGGTAACCTGCCTCCCTTAGCAAAAAGGTCCAAACAGACGCAGTCCTTTAAAGGGAAAACCAGTGAGGGCCTTCTTGGCAGCGTTGTCAGCAGCCCACTGGTGCAGCCAAACCGAGCGGCGTATAGCCACCACGAGGGCAGAAGTTCTGCCACACATTCTGATGGTGTCATCCAATGCTGATAGGACAAAATTTACAAAAACATCACAACTGGAGAGTGCATTAAACACCTCACAAGACAAATCATCAGGGGCACTATCGAGCATATTTCTGATAAGGGTTCTAGTGGCCATAGCAGTAATGGCAGAGGCACAGACCAGGCACAGCGCCGTCCCCGCACATGCAAAGGCGTGGGATGCCAGCTGATCAATACGCTGGTCTTCGGCATCCCGCAGGGTAGCAGAATCAGGGGAATGCATGACAGGGGTGTTAGATAGCCCTAGGATCGGGGCATCCACCTCGGGGGGGATGACCAACATTTAACCACCTCAGCAGGAAAGGGATACTTCCTATCCCAACTCTTTGGAACCCCGGGAAGTTTGCTGGGGCGCTCCCATTCCTTGAGCACAAGGTTATGGAAATGTGCCTGCTCTGAAAACGTGATCTTGCTGTATGGAAAAGCTCCCCTCTTTGCCTGGGAGCCTCAACAGGGAGAGAGATAGACAGAACCTCAAAAATCTGGGTCAATAATCTGTCAGTGTCATCCGGGGCCAAGGGGTCAGAGCCAGAATCGTCATGACCCCTTGGTCTCTCATCAGATGAGCCTGAATCAGAAAAGAGCTCCCCTTCATCAGACGGGGTATAGCCACACAGAGTCACAAACTCCTCAGTTCCCATAGGGAAAACAGTAACATTAGGCGTCAAGTGCCGCTTCTTAGCAGGGGCCCTACGTGCTAAAGACTTCGCAATAATCTGTTCAACAGTAGCCAGTCTAGAAGACACATCAGGCTGAGAATCCCCACTAGTATGCAACTCAGCAGGAGTGAGATTTAAGCTTGGGGGAGTAGGTGAAGTGAAACGAGGTGCAGCCACTGGCAGGCCAGATTGCAATGCAAGCGCCTGCTCAGCACAGGGTACACAGACCCACGCCTTGTCAGCGTCAGAATGAGGCTGCCCACACGCTACACACAGCCGGTCTTGTCCCAAAGGGACCCCCGTAACATTACCCTGGGATGCCTCCATATGGTGATTATAGCGGCGCTATACGCCGATAGGGAATAACGCTATATAGCAACCCTGGATGCCCCAATAACCCGCTAGGGACGTGGGAGTATAACTTTTACAAGGCCTTAAGTACATCGTAACAAAAGTGAAGCAGATAAAGCCGCCTGTGAGGGCATTTACGGACCGCGGTAGGTAGGAGTCTGTCGCGCATAGGTCAACCAAGTCAGAAAAGATGGCGTTGGTATACCTCGAGGGGCGGGCCAGTAATAGCGATGACACGGAACGCGCCAAAGACGGGCCCCGCCCCCCCCCACGAAGAGCGCAAAGCCAGAAAGGCCAACAGCCAATGATGGCGCACCAGCGCCTGAGGTAATGCTGTCGCCAAGCGCGGAACCAAGTCAGCGCGCGGCGGCGGTAAATTTAAAAGCAATAAAGACAAATCAGCGCGACGGCTGACACAAGAATAAAGACATGTGAAAAGTGAAAGCACAGACTGCATAACATACATATCTATACACATACACACCCCCCCCTCTTTTCCCCTGAGGACTACGAGGAGGATGAGGGAGGACGGCGGCCACTTAAATAGGGCCCACCGATAGGCAGGGGCAATAGTGTGGGAGGGGCATCCCATAGAGGCTCACCATAAGCCTGAACCTCCTACCCTTTGGTGGGGGATTGCGGTGGAGCAGCGCTCCTAAGCACCAACGGTGGTGCTGCCTACCTTCACCCGACCAGTGCAGCCAAGGCTGGGAGGCATATTACTAGTGGAACGGGTGGGAATAGTCCTACAGGGCCACAGGTTAATAACCCCGCTCACCTGCGAGTAGAGAGCCAATTTATCGTCCTTTGCAGCCAGACTGCAGAGAAATTCTGGGGATTTGTGGGGGGTCCCCGGGTATTTGAGGGGCCGGGAGGAGCCTATTTTCGATGTCTCTGCAGTCCAGCGCCATCTGGCGGAGTATATCCCAACTGTAATTATTAGATTTGGAGCAGGACGTACTGTATACTAAGAATAAATGGACAACACTGAGACCTGGCCCTTAAGGGTGCTGATCTGTAGGCCAGTGTGCAGGCCTTGCTGCAGGAACTCCAAAATTTTGGGTACCGAGATCCTCCTACAAGTAGTGGCCCTTAGATTCGCATCAAGTCCTGTAGTAAATTCTACAGTTCCCGTATTCAAAACAAGGTCCGAATTACTGTGGCAGACAAACCGCTCTCCTCCAATATGCTGGTCTCAACAGCCAAGCTGCTAAAGCCAGAGCTGGAGAATTGGGGTGCTGCAGAGGACCCTGTTGCAGAAGATCAGGGGCAGTTGGGGAGTCGCGAACCACACCCTTCTGGGCCAGTGTGGGGCGATCAGGATGATGGGATATCCACATGTGACCCAGAAGTGGCAGTGATGTGTAGAGCAGGCTGTACCCTGACCAGGGCATGGCTAGCGGGACCATTCCACCTGGTCCACAGTCTCCCTGCTCAAATATTCAGCCTGCAGAATCTTCACCCCCCTGGAATGTGAACCGTCAAGATGCACGGAACATGAATTTCCACCCATCTCATGATGCGACTCCTCCTTGTCTGCCAGCATCTGGTACCCCCCTGATGGCTTGTGTAGGTCAAAGCCGTGGAATTGTCCGACTGTACCCTGACCAGAAGGCCCCCGGAGCTGGGCAGACCAATGCCTGAGAACCAGCAGAATCACCCTCAGTACTAACACGTTGATTGGAAGACTACACTCCAGCTGGTCACAGAGACCCTGAATATGCCTACGCTTGGCCGTACCCTTTCTGCCTGAGAGGCAGAGACAGATTCAGGATGCCCCTGTTGACGAAGGCCACTAACCATGCTCTCCAACCAAGCCACTCTGTCTGCCTGGGTGGACCCTGGAACGCAAATGGACCTGGCAGCCCCCCCCCCCCCCACAAGGGGGTATCCCACTCTGACAAGTCTGAGCGTGAAGCCACAGGGGAAACTGGACAATTCGACTGAGGAGCGGAACCTGCCAGCTGCCTAAGGCAGCGCAGGACAGTAGTGCACCCACCTGGATTGTGCATGCTCCCCTCACTCTACACGATCCCATGCTATCGGCTTCTAATTCGGTCCCCAGGAACTCTGCAGCTGGTGAGGGGCTCCTGGTCAGCACTGTAACAAAAACAAAAAATCCAGAACATCTTCACAGTCCGTTGTGCAAGAAAAGAACTGAGGATATCATGCCACAGCCTGTCCTATATAGGCCGGGAGGAGCTAGATTTTTTTTATCCTTCAGTCCCCGGCTACGGCTGAGATTAACGCATGCGTTGTTACTGGTGGTTCCCGCAATAGAAGAGATGAGAAAAGACAGAATAACATAAAGAAATAAAACCTCAAACATGGGAAGGAGAGGCAAATAAAAGAAAATAGGCATCATAATGAGGTCTCCTGGCGCCCCCTTACAGCGAGATCAGGATGGCGCCCTATGCGACAGCACAACTGGCACACCCCAAAGGCCAAAACCTAAAATGTATTTCAATCTCCCTAGATTGATCTGTGTGGACAAGGCAGGGTTGCCTAGTCGGGCCCTGTAATGGTGTCTTGGCTGTCGTGCTTTGATGAGTTTCTGTTTCCCTAACCCCCTACATACAGATTGCCCACAATAAAAATCATCCTACCTGCCCCTTTTGCGTTTTTTTTAACCGTTTAACATCCAAGATGGCGGCCCATGGAGTTCAAGCATTCTGGGATTGCTGACCTTTTCCTGACCTCAGCTCTGCTCTGTCTGTGGAAAGCACAACTATAACCCACTCTCCTGCACTTGCCCACCCCCCTCCCTCTCCTCAGTATGTGATGCTTCTGAGGCAAGATGGCGGCGCCCGTATCCTAAAGTCCTGAATAGAGTTGCAGCCCAGTGGGGGAAAGAATGATAAGTAAGCGACTAAAAACGTAAAATATATTTATTAAAATATATTAGAAATATTTAATTATATTTATATTAATTTTAGATGCTGGGAAATAGTTTTTTTAAGGGTTTGGGATTCATTAAATTTTGCTGAAGGTCCGGTTTAAGGTAAAAGGCCTGCAACGGCCTCTGCAGAGTTTAGGAATGTTTGGCAGATGGAGGGGTAAACCGGGGGGGTTCATTTTCTGGGTTTTGGTCCTCCTTAAGACTGTAACGCCGCTTGAAGACAAAAATAAATGTCCATGGAGTTAAGAGATTCAAGTATGTGACCATTTTTTGTTTTAATCGTAAAGTTTGTGCAACATTTTTGGAAAAAAATGTCACCACACTGCATGACCAGTAACGCTCACAATATTTACAGTAACCGCATACAGAAACCCAGGAGAGAAAACAGCATTGAGCAGATCTACTCCCGTCATCCATTCTCTAGGCAGCAGATGGAAGAGCGTAACATATCTGGGATGGAAAGTACAAAGCCGGGAGAACAGATTTAGCGGGAGGGGACAATGAGGAAATGACTTGACAGGTACAAATGAAAATCCAGTGAAACGGTAAAAATAAAACTTTTATACACTCACACTGCATTATGGACAAAACAGCAGAAAAGCAGACTAGTACAAAAAATGAACAGTAACAATTCAAAAAGGAACAATAAACACACAAATCACTCGACAGAATTGTTATGGGAGGCGGGGGTCAGGGGTTAGAGATTTACAAGTGTGTCTCTCGGCTGCGCACAACTGCGGCCGCCATTCCGGGCCCAGACAGATGCAGGTAGATTAAACGCAGCCTATTAATGTATTGCAATCCAGTGACACCACCTAAATGTTTAAACAGAAATGTTTTTTCCTGTAAGACCTACAGTCAAGGGTGCCATAGGGGCATGAGCGTTCCCTGCTTACCTTTCACCCCTTCCCACAGCCCTAGTATGCGAACCCCCCCCCCCCCAGGGTGTATGTAGTACATGGGGTGTATGCAGTATATCAAGCCAGACCGACGTCGGCCAATATTCTCTACTAAACATCAGACCAGCTGAAAGCACCTAACCTCTGATACTGGGGTTACATGAGTGGATGAAAGGTAAGGTAAGGGGACCCTTATTTTTTTATGGCACCTAATCTGAGGTATAGCAAAGCCCACAAAAATGTAAAGGGACTTTAAGACTCTGTTTACACCTATCCGCTTACCCGGTGTTGGGTAACGCAGTCAAAATGCAAGGTAATATGATGTCTATTGCTTTTGATGGGCCAGTTCACATTGCAGTATTTGAACACTAGACGCAACACTAGAAGAGGCCAATAGAAGTCTATGTACTGAATTAGAAGAGTGCTATAGCTAATGAACACCCAACATAACGTATGCAAAATATACAATGATCAAGAGTATGGTTATTAATACTGCAAAAGGAGCTGATACATGAGGTGGTCAAAAATGATGCAAAGTACATATAAGCAAGTAAGTAAACAAGATTGGTTCTCACTTCATAGTGATAACAGTGTGTAAGACATATAATGACACATAGGCCCATAGAAAATAAAAACCAGGCACCAATGCATGTTTCGGTAGAGCACCTTCGTCAAGAGCTGTCAGCTATCCCTCCTGACGAAGGTGCTCTACCGAAAGATTGAGGGTCTAGGCTGTCATCCACATTAGGTATACTGCATCGTGCTATTCTTATTAAGCTTTATCTCTCACTATATTGCTAACATTTAAGCATTGGTGCCTGGTTTGTATTTTCTATAGGCCTATGTGTCATTATATGTCTTACACAGTTATCACTATGAAGTGAGAGCCAATCTTGTTTACTTATGTACTTTGCTTATATGACACATGCCCTCTTGCTTATAAGTACTTTGAATCATTTTTAACCACCTCATATATCAGCTCCTTTTGCAATAAATAAACATACTCTTGATTATTGTAAATTTTATATGACATCACAAATATTTAATCAGTCACTTTTTTGCATACATTGTGTTGGGTGTTCATTAGCTATAGCACTCTTCTAATTCAGTATATGGTCAATTGTGCTCTGAGCAGGAACATATAGCTATACCTTGAACCTCGTTCATTTTTCTTAATACTCTTTGCCATGGCAACGCAGGTAAGAAAAAGTGTACTTGCGTTTCCATCGGCTATTTACTTGTGCAAAAATGTTTTGCACATCTGGCAAACTCACAAAACGCCAGCACTTATCACAACAAATAGGTGTGAACAAAGCCTTAAAGTGGCTGGCCCTGGAAAAAAAAACAGGAAGGGTTTTGTTCCACTTTGAGGGATTGTCCAGGTTTATCTGCCATGCAGAGGATTCATCCTGGTGTGCTGCTGAATAAAACTGTTGCCTTTCCTGTAGACCAGCCCCTGAATTTTATTCTCCACCCCTCATACATTAGACTGTGTGGGACACACCAATGCTTGTGTGCAGGGGAGGATAGCTGCTCTGTGCTTTGCTATCTTTCCCCTGCTTCTTTGTATCAGTTCACCTTTTAGTGCTAACAATGTGATGAATAAATACAACCGGGGGCTGGGCTACATAAAAGGGGATAATTTTTAGCCATAGCAGCACTACTTGGCAGCTTATCATGATGAATCTTGTACATGGCAGGTACAAAAACAATTATTTGTTTTTACAATTAGCCTGTGTGTGTGACCCTCATAACTGACTATTAAATATGTGCTACTGCATTATCTTCCAATATTAAAAATCCATATAGACATGCTGGACAGTGAGAAGATGCGGTCACTTTTACCCCCCTCCCTCATTTAAAAGAAATGCCCTCCAAGCTTGTGGTTTTCTTCAACTGGTAGAAATAAAATCCAGGGGTGACAGGTTAAGTGTATCATTCCACCGTTACAGGGGTTATCTGCTCCATTCCAATTCAGACTGTAAAAATACAATTCTGTGATTACTCACCTGTAGAATTGGTATTATAAGTATACAGCACGTCCTGCTCCAGAAGATTCCTTACACATGGGTAATACATCCACAAGATGGCGCTGGACTGCAGAAAACAGCTTGTGGCTCCTCCCGGTCCCATATAAGTCAGGGACCTCCCACAAATTCCCCAGTATTGACAAGCAGTTAACAAGAAGCCGGGAGACCTATAATAACCGTAATTCAAATGAACATCTGAACAATCACCATAAAGAGGTAACTAAGAATAATGATAAAAAGGGTGGGATGGAGCAGGACGTGCTGTATACTTGTAATACCAATTCTACAGGTGAGTAATCACAGAATTGTATTATTCTAAGTATACAGCACGTCCTGCTCCAAAAGATTCCTTACACATGGGACACCCAATAGCAGTGTCCGTAAGGTAGGGTGGGATCCCCAAAAGCAACAGCGGGCAGTTTAAACCACTGCCGCCTGCAGAACTTTGCGGCCAAAAGCAGCATCAGCTGAGGCCCTAACATCAACCTTGTAAAACTTAGAAAAAGTATGAACAGAAGACCAAGTGCCCTTGCAAACTTGTTCAACAGAAGCTTGGTGCTGAAAAGCCCAAGAGGCACCAATAGCACGAGTAGAATGAGCAGTAAGGCGGAAAGGAGGTTCCTTCCCCTTAGCAGAATAGGCTTGAATCACAGCCTGACGGATCCACTTGCTGATGGTGGACTTAGCAGGAGCTAAACCCCTCTTAGGCCCAGAAGGGAGAACAAAAAGAGCATCAGTCTTCCTGAAAGGTTCAGTAGCCACCAAATAGAACTTCAGGGTTCTAACCACATCGAGAGAATGTAAAACCTGCTCCTTAGAATTACTAGGATAAAGGCACAGAGAAGGAAAAACAATGTCCTGATTGAGATGAAAAGCAGACACAACCTTAGGCAGAAAATCTGGCTTAAAACGAAACACCACCTTGTCCTGGTGTCTCTCAATGTAAGGAGGTTTGATAGGCGTGTTTCTGAGTTGGCGGTGCTTTCTAACAGAAGTGATAGCCACCAAAAAGGCTACCTTAAGCGTCAAAATAGACAAAGGGGCCGCACGCAAGGGCTCAAAGGGAGACCCCTGCAAGGCCGATAATACCAAGTTCAAATCCCAGACTGGTAACATAGGCTTACGAGGAGGACGCACGTGAGTAACCCTCTGAAAAAAGGTCTTAACCAGACCAGTTGGCAAAAGATCTTTGGAAGAAAATAGCCAAGGCTGAGATATGAATTTGAGGGTACTAAGTTGAAGACCCAAATCCAAACCATGTTGCAGGAATTCCAGAATCCTGGGGATAGAAAACACCCGACAGGGAAGCGACCTAGACTCACACCAGTCAA
Source organism: Gastrophryne carolinensis (assembly GCA_027917425.1). Classification (NCBI taxonomy): domain Eukaryota; kingdom Metazoa; phylum Chordata; class Amphibia; order Anura; family Microhylidae; genus Gastrophryne; species Gastrophryne carolinensis. The sequence goes on along the minus strand of CM051240.1, from coordinate 204,774,036 downwards.
TGTAAGTATGCCATACCCTATAGTAGATAGATGACGAGGACTTCTTTCTAGCCTGAATCATGGTACTAACAACAGAGGCAGGCAGCCCCTTTTCCATCAAGATGGAGGTTTCAGCAGCCAGGCCGTTAAAACCAGCGTTTGTAAATTGGGATCGCGTAGCTGTCCTTGAGTGAGCAGATCTGGAACCTTGGGCAGGACATACTGATCTACTGCCAACTGCACGATGTCTGCGAACCACACTCTTCTTGGCCAACGGGGGGCCACCAGAATGGTTGGCACCCCTTCCTGGGAGATCTTGTGCAGCACCCTGCCCAGCAGAGGGAACGGAGGAAACACATAAAGGAGCTGAAAGCTCTTCCAAGACATTGCTAGCGCATCCATGGCCAAAGCCAGAGGGTCCTGAAACAGAGAAACATAGACTGTTTGTGATTGTGGGACGCAAACAGACCCACATCCGGCCAACCCCAACAGTGGCACAGGGAGTGAAACACCCTGCTGCTGAGGGACAACTCCCCCAGACGAGACATCCCCCTGCTGAGGGAATCTGCCTCTACATTCTCCACCCCCGGGATTTACACAGCTGAGAGACAAGGGACATTCTCCTCTGCCCAGGACAGAATCAGGGACACTTGAGGCCCTCTTGCTCCGGGTCCCTCCCTGATGATTGATGTAGGCAACCGCTGTCTGGTTGTCTGAACGGACCTGAACAGCCAGACCCCGAAGGTGTGGAGTCAATTGAGCGAGAACCAACCTTATCGCCCGTAGTTCCAGAATGTTGATAGGAGTGTGGGCATCCTGAGGACCCCACTGACCCTGGAATTGCAGAGACTTCCAGAAGCCCCTCCAACTGGTCAGACTGGCATCCGTGGTGACTGTCTCCCAGCAAGGGGTCAGAAAGGATCTGCGCACCAACAGGTTCCTTGAGTCCAGCCACCACGAGAGAGACCGCCTGGCCAGAGGGGACAGAACAAACACCTGATCCAGGGACACAGGGATCCCACAGATCCCATACTGACAAGAGGTGAAGTTGAAGAGGTCTCATATGAAACTGAGCGTATGGAACCACCTCGAAGCAAGACACCATCAGGCCCACCAGCTGCATCCCCTGCCGTATGGAGGGATGAGGACAAGACAGAAGAAGCTGGGCCTGAGCTTAAAGACACTCCACCTTCTGCTGAGGGAGAAGGATCTTGACCTGAGACATATCCAGAGTCATGCCCAGAAAGGACCTCACCAAGTACGGGGACAGGGAAGACTTAGGGTGGTTGATCACCCAGCCGAAAGACTCCAATGTGAACACCACCCTCTGGGTATCCAGCTCTGCCTGCTGGAAAGACTGAGAAGTGATGAGAATGTCGTCCAAGTAAGGAAGGATGCGAATGCCCTGAGATCTCAGTAGAGCCATTACTCCCGCCAGTACCTTGGTGAAAACCCTGGGAGCCAAGGTGAGTCCGAAAGGCAAGGCTACAAACTGATAGTGCTGATCTCCCAGAGCGAACCTGAGAAATACATGAAGGTAAGCATCCTTGATGTCTACAGATGTCATGAAGTCGCCCGGGCGCAGTGAATGGACTGCAGAGCGCGGAGTTTCCATGTGAAAATGCTTGAATCTGACAAACTACTTGAGACGCTTTAAATCCAGGGTGGGTCTGAGGGACCCGTCCTTTTTGGATACAGTGAAAAGATTGGAATAGAAGCCTCTGCCCCTTTCCCTGAAAGGCATTGGGCAGATGACCCCCAGCTCCAAAAGGTTTTGAACAGCAAGGCACAGACCCTGAGCAGACAGGGGGTTTTGAGACATCCGGGATTTGATAAATCTTGGGGGTGGCCAGGCTGCAAGCTCTATCTTGTAACCGGAGGACACTACCTCCTGAATCCACCGGTCTGATACGTGAAGCCTCCAGATGTGAGCAAAGAGCCGAAGCCGTCCCCCCACCCGGATGGGTGAGGGCGCCCTTCATGCCTGAGGGGGCTTGGGGCAGGACTTAGGCTTGGGACCCCAGGAGGGACCGCGGGCGTCCTCCGCGGGCCCCAGCAAAGGAGGCTCCTCGCCCAATTCTGGAACCACGGAAGGGAGAAAGGCACCTGTACCCCGAAAGGACCGGGACTGCCTCCTACATTGAGGAAACCTGCCGCCCTTAGCAAACAAGTCCAAGCGTTCACCAAAGAGGCGCAGCCCCTTAAAGGGAAAGCCAGTGAAAGCCTTCTTAGCAGCCAGACAGAGCGGCGTATAGCCACCAGCAGAGCAGATGCTATGGTATCATCCATAGCAGACAGAACATATGCAACAAATTCATAGCAAAGCAGGAGAGAACCGTACACTTCTCCTCCCGCGTCACCAGAGGCCCCATCTAAGAGACTCTTGAGCAAGCTTTTAATAGCAACAGCTGTAATGGCAGAAGCACAAACCGGGCGCAGCGCGGTCAACACACAGGCAAAAGCATGCCAAGCCAGCTGGTCCATGCGCCGGTCCTCACCATCCTTCAGAGTAGTAGTGTCAGGGGAATGCATGACGGAAGTATTGGACAGCCCCAGAACAGGTGCATCCACTTCGGGAGGACATGATCAACGCTTAACCACATCAGCAGGAAAGGGATACCTCCTATCCCAACTCTTTGGCACCCCAGGGAGCTTGCTAGGCCGTTCCCATTCTTTGAGCACCAGATTATTAAAGTGAGTTTGCTCAGGAAACTCCAAGCGTGGTCTAGCCGTATGAAAAAGCTCACCCTGCTGCTGCGGAGCCATGGCAGGAGGGAAAATACAGAGAACCTCAAAAATATGAGCCAAAAGCCTGTCAGTGTCATCTGAGGACCATAGGTCAGCCCCAGACCCGGTATAACCATAAACCTTAGGCTGTTCCTCAGATGATTCTGAATCAGAAAATAATTCCCCCTCCTCCAGGGGAGTATAACCAGGAACGTCAAATATTTCCTCGGCCTCCATTGGAAAGAGAGAAACAGCGGGTGATAAATGCCGCTTCTTAGCAGAAGCCTTACGCGGGGCAGACCCAGCAATATGCTTTTCAAAGCTGCCACCCTTGCAGCCAAATCAGGTTGAGACTCCCCACTGCTATGCACCTCACTAGGAGTCAGATGTAAGCGTGGGGGGGGGGGTAGGCAAAGCCAGAGGGGGCGCAGGCCCAGCCACAGGTAACCCAGACTGCAGCACAAGCACCTGCTGGGTGCAGGGTACACACACCGTGACGTCATCACTTATAGGGGATACCCCACACGCAACACATAGCCGGGCTTGTCCCGAAGGAACCCCAAGCACTATATATATACCGCCTACCCTTTAAGACAGGGACTGCGGTTGGAGCAGCGCACCTTAGCACCTGACCCCGGTGCTGCCTACCTTCACCCGAACCAGTGCAGCCTAGGCTGGGAGGCAGTGGGAATAGTCCTACAGGGCCGCAGGCTAATAGCCCCGCTCACCTGCGCAGCATAAAGAGCTATCTTCTATTCTTCGCAGCCCAGACTGCTGATAAGAACTGGGGAATTTGTGGGAGGTCCCTGGTTTATATAGGGCTGGGAGGAGCCACAAGCTGTTTTCTGTAGTCCAGCGCCATCTTGTGGATGTATTACCCATGTGTAAGGAATCTTCTGGAGCAGGACGTGCTGTATACTTGGAATAAACAGTATCTTTAGGCACTTTAACATAGCCAAAGCATTGCATGATGGGTAAAAGCATTTACACACATCAGAAGAATTGCAATAGCAATAAGCTGCTATTCCAACACAGGCCGGCTCAGGGGACAGGTCTTTAAAACTCAGCAGATCTCCCCTGTAAAAGCAGAATGGTACTTTCAGAAGCAGTCACCTCCTGATTCTTTTTCATTTCCAGGAAAAGAAAGTAAACAAGCTTCTCTGGCTTTTTTATGCAGGCTGTGACCCTTCCTCTTGCTTTCTGGCATAATTAATTTTCAATTTGGGGCAATTGTTTGTGATAATGTTCCTTTAACTATTTTAGGCCAACTTTAGAGATCGTTTGAATTGAATATAAAGGTTGGCCCCTATGCGTAATCATCTCTGGTGAACAGATCTGACACTTTAAAGTGGATCAAAACAGGCAGATTACCTCCCCCAGATCATCCCAAACTGGGACGCCCCACTGGGTAAACCCCCCAGTTTGCATGCAATTCTTACTTTTCCGCCGAGCCCACGGAGCATGCGTGGCCGACGCCGGCATCCCTCTCTGGCTGTGTGTGGCCACGTCCGCCACAACTGAATGGATGTGCGTGGCTGCGCACAGCCAAAAGGTTGCGAGTGATGTTGTGCGTCACCGATGTGTGCGGCTGGGGATTCCATTCGGCTTCTCCAGCGGCACATTAAAGTGGACCTTCACCCTGAATAGGAGCATATCTTATATGTTTCCCACACCCTATACATACATATTGCTCACATTAAAAATCATCCTACCTGCATCTACTGCATGTTATGAGCCTTTAAAAATCCAAGATGGTGGCTCATGGGACATCAGGCAGCCTGCAAACAGGAAGTGCCTTCTAACTGTGCTGCTCTGCATTCTGGGATTGCTGACCTTTTCCTGACCCCAGCTCTGGTCTGTCTGAGCAAAGCACAGCTATAACCCGCCCCCCTGTACTTTATCCCGCTCTCCTCTCCTCAGTAAGTGTGATGCTTCTGAGTCAAGATGGCGGTGCCCGTATCCTAAAGTCCTTAACATAGTTGCAGCCCAGTGGGGGAAAATACAATTCTGTGAAATACTCACCTGTAGAATTGGTATTATACGCATACAGTACGTCCTGCTCCATTTATAATACTTACACGTGGGTAATCCTCCGCCAGATGGCGCTGTTCACTGCAGACATGCAAAAGCAGGCTCCTCCCGGGCCCTTCATATACCCAGGGACCTCCCACAAATCCCCAGCATTGAAAAGCAGTGAGAAAAAGAAGCCGGGAGAAACCAACCACCAAACTGGTAACAATAACAATGATAACAATCACCATACAGGGGATCCAGAACAAGGTGAAACCAGGGTGGGGTGGAGCAGGACATACTGTATGCGTATAATATTCTATTATACATACTACAGGTGAGTATTTCACAGAATTGTATTATTCTAAGCATACAGTACGTCCTGTTCCATCTATAATACTTACACGTGGGACATCCAATAGCAGTGTCCATAAAGTAGGGTGGGATCCCCAACAACAAAGGTAATGGCACATAGCTCAAACTACAACCGCCTGTAAAACCTTACGGCCAAAGGCAGCATCAGCTGAGGCCCGAACATCAACTTTGTAAAACTTTGAAAAGGTGTGAACAGAAGACCAAGTAGCGGCCTTGCAAACTTGTTCAACGGAGGCCTGTTGCTGAAAAGCCCAAGAGGCACCAATAGCACGAGTGGAATGAGCCGTAAGACGGAAAGGGGGAGTCCTCCCCTTAGTAGAATAGGCCTGAATCACAGCCTGACGAATCCATTTACTGATGGTAGACTTGGCGGGAGCCAAACCTTTCCTAGGACCAGAAGGCACAACGAAGAGAGCATCAGTCTTCCGGAAGGCCTTAGTGACAACCAGGTAATACTTCAAGCACCTGACTACGTCCAAGGAATGCAGAACCCGCTCCTTGTCGCTGCGAGGATTGGGACACAGAGAAGGAAGAACAATATCCTGGTTCAAATGAAATGCCGAGACAACTTTTGGCAGAAAATCCGGTTTGAAGCGGAACACCACCTTGTCCTGGTGTCACTCATAGTATGGAGGCTGAATAGATAGAGCGGCCAGCTCTGACACATGCCTAACCGAAGTAATAGCCACCAAGAAGACAACCTTGAGAGTGAGAATGACCAGAGCAGCATCTTGAATAGGCTCAAAGGGAGCACACTGCAAGGCAGACAAAACCAAATTCAAATCCCAAACAGGGACCATAGGCTTTCGAGGGGGACGCACGTGAGTGACGTGAGTACTAAGTTTGAGACCAAGTCCAAACCATGCTGTAAAAAACTGCAGGACCCTAGGGACGAATAATACCCGGCAGGGAAGAGACCTGGACTCACAGCAGTCAATGTAGGAACGCCATACTCTATAATAGATAGCAGAAGAAGTCTTCTTCCTGGCCTGCACCATAGTAGCCACCATAGTAGCCACCACAGAGGCAGACAAACCCTTCTCCATCAAGATGGAGGTTTCAGCAGCCAGGCCATCAAAGCCAGAGTTTGTAAATTGGGATGGCGTAATGACCCTTGGGTTAGCAGATCTGGTACGCTTGGCATATCGTACTGATCTACTGCCATTTGAACCACGTCTGCGAACCACACTTTTCTTGGCCACCTGGGGGCCACCAGAATCACAGGTACCCCTTCCAGCGCAATCTTGCGTAGAACCCTCACCAGAAGGGGAAACGGTGGAAACGCATACAGGAGTCGAAAAAGTCCCTCCAAGACATGGACAGGGCATCCGTGGCCATGGCCAGAGGATCCTGAGACAGGGAGACAAAGGCCGGGAGCTTGTGATTGTGACGGGAAGCAAACAGATCCACATCCGGTAGACCCCAACGGTGACACAGGGACAGGAATACCGTGTTGCAGAGGGACCACTCCCCCTGACGGGACATTCCCCTGCTCAGGGCATCCGCCAGCAAGTTCTCCGCCCCCGGAATGTAAACAGCCGAAATGCTTTGAACATTGGCCTCTGCCCATGTCAGAATCTGAGACACTTCTTGGAGAGCACCCTTGCTCCGGGTCCCTCCCTGATGATTGATGTAGGCAACCGCCGTTCTGTTGTCTGAGAGAACTTGGACGGACAGACCCCTCAGGTGTTGGGTCAATCGCTCCAGTACCAACCTGACTGCCCGTAATTCCAGAATGTTGATGGGTAAATGGGCCTCCTGAGGGCCCCACGTCCCCTGGAAGCGCAGGGACTTCCAGAATCCTCCCCAACCTGACAGACTGGCATCCGTTGTGACTGTCTCCCAGGATGGGGTCAGAAAAGACCTGCCCCCTGTCAAGTTCCTGTGGTCCAGCCACCACGCAAGGGACTGTCTGACCGAGGGGGGAAGCACACAGAACCCGTCCAAGGACGCAGGGTTCTTGTCCCAAACTGACAGAAGGTGAAGCTGCAGAGGTCTCAAATGGAACTGGGCAAAGGGCACCGCCTCGAAGCTCGCCACCATCAGGCCCACCAATTGCATTCCCTGCTGGATGGAGAACTGTGGGTTAGAGAGCAGTAACCTCACCTGCGCTGTCAAAGCTTCCACCTTCTGTTGAGGAAGGAATATCCTTGACTGAACCGTATCCAGAATCATTCCCAGGAACGGAGTCACCGAGGAGGGGGACAGGGATGACTTGGGGTAATTGATCACCCAGCCGAAGGACTCCAGGGTGGACACTACCAGCCGAGTGTCCAACTCTGCCTGCTGCAGAGACAGAGAGGTGATGAGAATATCGTCCAGGTAGGGCAGCATGCGTATGCCCCTTAGCCTTATCAGGGACATTACCCCTGCCAGCACCTTGGTGAACACTCTGGGAGCCGACGTTAGGCCGAATGGCAGGGCCACAAATTGATAATGCTGATCTTTTAGTGCAAATATGAGAAACTTTTGGTGTCCCGGAAACACCGGGACGTGCAGGTAAGCATCCTTGATGTCTACGGACGTCATGAAGTCCCCTGGGCGCAGTGAGCCAATGGCCGAGCGCAGGGTTTCCATGCGAAAGTGCCTGTTCTTGACAAATTTGTTGAGGATTTTTAAATCCAGAATGGGCCTGACTGACCCATCCTTCTTGGGTACTGTGAAAAGGTTTGAGTAGAACCCGGTGCCCCTGTCTCCAGGGGGGACCTTGCAAATGACCCCGAGGTCCATGAGACCGTGTACGGCTAGCAACAAGACCTGAGCTGAGGCAGGGTCTTGAGGGATTTGAGACCCAATGAACCTGGTGGGGGGCCGTACAGCAAATTCTATTTTGTAGCCGGAGGACACTACCTCCTGAATCCACCGGTCTGAGACGTGGCGCCGCCAAACGTGCTCGAAGTGCTGTAGACGTCCCCCCACCCTGACGGGTGAGGGCGCCCCCTCATGCCTGGGGGGCCTTGGGAGGGGCTTTGGGTTTGGTTCCCCAGGAGGAACCTGAACGGCGTCCTCTGTTCCTGTGCCAGGAATCAGCGCGGGCCCCTGCGAAGGACGCCCCTCTACCCTGCTTGGCCCCACGATAGGGGGTTGATAGGGAGCCTGTCGCCTGCGCTGGGGTAACTTGCCTCCCTTGGAAAAGAGGTCTAATCGATCTCCAAATAGGCGCAGCCCTTTAAATGGCAGCCCCGTGAGGGCTTTCTTGGCGGCATTGTCTGCGGCCCACTGGCGCAACCAGACCGCGCGGCGTATAGCAACCACCAGGGCAGATGACCTGGCACACATCTTAATAGCATCGTCCAATGCGGACAGGATAAAGTTCACAAACGCATCACAGCTGGACAGAGCGTTGACAGTATCAGGAGGCAACTCATCTGTGCCATCGAGAGCACTCCTAACCACGGCCCTGAGCGCTACTGCCGTAATGGCTAAGGCGCAAACCGGGCGCAGAGTCGCTCCCCCAAATGCAAAGGCATGACATGCCAGTTGGTCAACACGCCGGTCCTCAGAGTCCCGTAGCGTAGTAGTGTCAGGGGAGTGCATAATAGGTGTTGGACAACCCTAGAATAGGAGCATCGACCTCGGGCGGCGATGACCAGCACTTAACCAAGTCAGCAGGGGAGGGATATTTTCTATCCACGCACTTAGGGACCCCATGAAGTCTGCTGGGATGTTCCCATTCTTTAAGCACGAGGCTATTGAAATGGGTCTGCTCGGGAAATTCCATGTGAGCTTTAGCAGTATGAAAAAGATCACCCCTTTGCCGGGGAGCCGCAGCAGGGGGAGAGAGGAACAGAACCTCAAAGATCTGAACCAGCAGTCTATCAACATCATCCGAGGACCAATGCTCGGAGCCAGACTCTTCCTGACCCCTGGACTCATCGTCATTTGACCCAGAGTCAGAGAACAGGTCCCCTTCATCCGAGGGGATATGGGCATAGGAATGCAACAAATCATCAGGTTCTACAGGGAAGAGGGCAGATTCAGGGTTCAGGTGCTGCCTCTTGGCAGTGGCTTTACGCGCTAAGGAATTAGCAAGCAAGTTTTCAACACTAGCCAGCCTCGTGGCCAGATCAGGATGAGAATCCCCACTGGTATTGGGGGTTAGACTCAGGCTTGGGGGAGTAGGTGAAGTGCGGTGGGGTGCAGGCCCAGCCTCAGAGGAGACGGGAAGCACCGATAGCACCTGCTGTGCACAAGGAACACAGACCCGTGCATGGTCACCTAGGTAAGACCCCACAAGCTACACACAGCCGGGCTTGTCCCGAAGGAACCCCGTTCACAATATCCTGAGATGCCTCCATATGGTGATTTAATCGGCACAATATGCCAGTAGGGATTGGCGCTGTAAGCTACCCTGGATGCCCCAATAGCGCGCTGGAAAGTGGGAGTAATTTTTTATGGTCACGACCGGGAGCAGTGACTTGAAATCCGCGGTCTGAAAGACATAAGGGGGAAACAGGATGTCAGAGCCATGCGCAAGGGGGATAGGAGTAAAGAAAAGTCGCCCGCGAGGGCACTTACATACAGAGAGGAGAGGACGATCTTCACCACGCACGCGGGAGAAGAAAATGGCGCCAAAAGAACCTCGGAGGGCGGGCCTGAGCCGATCGTGACGCGTATCGCGCCAAGCCGAAACCACGCCCCTCTCCAGCGAGCGCGAAGCTCGTAAGGCAACCAGCCAATGATGGTACAGAAAGAAGAAAGTAAAAAGCAGAAAAGCCTATTAAAAATGGCGGAGCCAGGACAGGCACAGCCGAGATCTGTACTCGGGCTCTCCTGCGGCTCCCCGTCGGGGGAAGAATCCCGGTCTGTGACAGTGATACTGATTAAGACAGGCACTCTAGCCAGCGCAACCTATGAAGAGCCGATAAGGCTAAGAAGGGAAAGAGGGAAGGAGACGCCAGGGCGTCCGCGAGCTGCCGTACGTGCAGTGCGAGCAGAAGGCAGACTGCTGGTGCTGCGGTAAACAGTAAGGTAAGAGCGCGGCTCTGATCCCCGATCCCAGTGAAGCACAGCTAAGCCATAAGCGTGTAAGTATACACTGAGGCCGCCATACACACAACACCCCCCCTTTCTTTTCCCCCTGGCTAAGGGGGGAACGAGGGAGGAAGGCGACCCGTTAACATAGGGTCCACCGCTACATGGGGCGTGGGGCAATGATGCGGGAGGGGCATCCCCTGAAGGCTCACCATCAGCCTTGACCGCCTACCCTATGGTGGGGGATTGCGGTGGAGCGTTGCTCCGTAAGCACACATGGTGCTGCCTACCTTCACCCGACCAGCGCAGCCCAGGCTGGGAGGCACATCGTATCGAAGAGGACGGGTGGGAATAGTCTCACAGGGCCGCAGGCTGTGATAGCCCCGCTCACCTGCGAGAGAGTGATACTTCATGTCTTCGCAGTCAGCACTGCAGAGAAATCTGGGGATTCGTGGGAGGTCCCTGGGTATATGAAGGGCCGGGAGGAGCCTGTTTTTGCATGTCTGCAGTGAACAGCGCCATCTGGCGGAGGATTACCCACGTGTAAGTATTATAGATGGAGCAGGACGTACTGTATGCTTAGAATAGAATAATAAGTAAGTGAGTAAAACTTAAAATATATTAATTTTAGATGCTGGGGAATCATTTTATAAGGGTTTGGGCTTTGCAATAAATCATGGTGAAGGTCCAGTTTAATGGTCCAAGAAGAGGTGAGTAGATTAGGCGAATGACGGGGTTTCACACAGTGGGGCACCCTAAACCGGGTGCCCAAGGGGGATGAACCAAAGCCCAATAATGAATCCCAGGTTTTGATCCATTTTAAAATCTCTGCTTGTGTGGCCAGCAGGCTATTGATTGATGGATAACCTTGCCTGGCATTCACAAAGATTTTGTGCAGTACAAATGGCCCCCTGTGGATGGTGCTCTTCTAAACTAATTATAGGCTGCCAACAGTTGACAGATGTGGTTGAGCAGAACCCAAACAAAAGTGAAAGATTGTGGACCCTATGTGCTGACACTGTAGACTAAAGGTGACTTTTTATGGTAGTAACAAGGAACACAACAGCCCCTGGGAGGGGTCCATACTGCAGAGTGATGTCACCGGAGGCTGCAATCCAATAACTACCTAGGGGTAATAGGGTTTGCCTTCTCAGCCTTTAGTGAATAACCCACAGGAGTATGTTTACACTGATTTGTAGAAAATGTCTATACCTCAATGGAAAACTTCAGAATCTAAGCTGGAGAACCTCTCCACCCTAAAATAAAAAATGTTTTTCCACTAATGAGGCCACGCCCACATGGCATCTTTGAGATTGCTGATTTGCTAATCTCCAGAATGCCAGCTGATGTGACCAGCCCACCGGCCACAGCCCAGGTTTCCCTGTAGTCTGGGGAGAACTCCCGTCCCCAGCCTTTCTGGCTGGACACAGGAGTGCCGGTATAGTTGAGTTTATGGGCAACCCCCAGGGGGTTTTACACAGGAGCATCCCAATTTAGATGCCCCAGGGGCAAGCTAGCAGCTGGCTCAGGCATCTTTTAAAAAAGTAGAGTAACCCAGATGCCTGTGGGGTAAGGGATGCTGGGCCTTAGTAAAACAAAATGGGTTTTGGTTTGCTTAAAGTGGACCAAAACCCAGGATTTTGACTATCAGGGTGCGCCGCTGTGTGAAACTCCCCAGGATGCAGAGACCAGCTCACCTCTTCTTGGTTCCACGGCACGTCTAAGAGCAGCGGCCGCATCCCCCACTTCCCTCTAACAGCGGGGCATCCTGATTTTGGATGCCCCGGGGGGGGGGGATCGATTGGCTGGGAATCTTATAGATTCCTAAGCTGATCAAGTTCTGGTCCACTTTAAAGGGAATGTCCAGGCTAAAATAATACTCCCCTTTTGTCCCTACTACAGCTTGCAGTGCAGTGGCCTCCTAGGGGCCATGTTTTTGCCCACACACACCTTCTCTAATCATTGCAATGGAGGGGGTGTGCCAAGGCACCTCAGCGTGCCCTCTCCATAGCAAATAATTAGTAGGTGTTTTAGGGGACGAGCCAGTCTGATGGATGCTGCTGATTGCTGGAGAAAAGAATCACTGGTTCTCCAGTATAGGCAAGAAGATGGCAGCTCTTCATGGAGGAGCTGCGTAGGACAAAAGGGGAGTATAGAATTTTCTTTTTTTCAATGCCTGAACAGGGACTTTAACACTGTGAGGCTGGGAGCCACTTAAAAACTCTGGAAAGGTCTCAACCTCAGCCAAACAGTGAAGTGCAAACAGAACCACAGGTGTTGGTGCCTATTCCACCGAGAGACATTTTCCACAAACTCACCCCTTATGGGTGCTCACTAAAGTCTGACTTGAGTCACCACCTCTTAGTAAATTACCCCCCTAAATCTGAATGGGCGACATGGCTGCCTCCACTTGGCACAGGCATGGCGCACACTTGATGATGGCGTTGGCGCCACGTGCTTATCCAGATAACAGGATGTAAGGCCGCCAATCCCATGCCAGGATACCCACGTGTCAGTCACATGCCCGGATGAACCTTCCCCTACAATACAGCATTGTCGGCTCATAGTTCTGTAGCGTTGTCCTTTTTATCTAGCTTCACATTTTCACTTTACATAACATAAATAATTTGGTTAATAAAATAACTTGCGTGTTTCAGCCACATTAATATATAATCTGTTAACAGTATAAATATTTTTTTCTTAAATAAAATAAATCTGTGATATATTACATAATACTGACGAAAAAAAAAAAAAAGACGCTGCGCTGGGTGAGTCCATCACGGCAGCGTGTGACGCGTTAATACTGCTCGATGAGATAACGGAGATGCATGCTTCCTTGGTCAGGCAATGCAGACAGCACAGAGCTTGGAGTGTCCTAGAAATTAGCAATATTATTGTGCCAGAGTAATCCAGAGAGAGAGCGCCTCCTGGAGGATCAACCATGGATTTGCTACTAACAATGAAGGGAGCTCCTGGAGCACAGTTATCTTGAAGAAAATGAAAGGTGAGTTGGGCAAACTGTAAAGGCAAAGACTTCAACCTGAGCCATTTAATTAGGCTAGTTTTTCTCTGGTTCTGCTCCTAGCACTGACAGTATAAATTGGGCTTGGATAATTAGAACACTTTTTTATATGCCATCTTTAAACATTTTTGGGTGCCATACAACCTCAATGTCAGGGCCCCATAGATGAGACGATGAGAAGTTGCTATGGACACAGTGTGTGTCTGCCACAGGACTGATGCCTAGGAGAAAGATAGCTTCAACTGTCCAGAAGTCTGCCATCAGGACCAGTAACAGGGTCCCATTCAGAAGCCCTGCATGTAATATCCTGATGACAGTCCTGATACCTGAGCTCAGGTAAAATTAAACCAACTTCAAAACACAGTTTAGTTTGTGCTCAGTAAGGAGGAGCAACCACTTTAGTATCTCCGGGCATCTCTTCGGCTGAGGTCCACTGGCACGCCCCCTTGGAAGGCACAGACAGAGGGAAACAGCTGCAGTGATGCCTCCCCTCCATTCTGCTTTCTATACAGCTCATCAATATACACACCATTGAAATCTGATTAGAGGTGTTGCCCGCACATGCAGTGTGAAATGGCATGCTAAATGGGAATTCTTTCATTTTTTTTTTTTTTTTTTACACAAACAGCCCAAGTCAAGGCAAGTCAGGAGACTGAAAATCATGGGTTTTGTTCCATTTTAAATGTGGGGCTTAGCCCTGTCCAGACTTATGAAAAAAGATCACTCCAGACAGCTTCCTTACACAAGCCTAAAAACACTGTTAGCATTAAGTGCAGGGCCAGGGAACATTCCCACTGATGGAACGGCTCACCTTGAAGTCAATGTAAAAGTGCAGTAGAGAGATATTTTCCCTTAAAGCGAACCTGTCAACCTGCCCCCCTTTGACGATCAGTGCCATATGCTGTTTAACAGGGTTTAAATCCATGCAGATGTTGTGGAATAATTGTGCTCCTGGAATTACTTGGGAGTGGCCATCTTGGATTTCACCTGGGAGCCCTGCTTGCACTTGCTGGGAACTTCCTTAGTATTAGTCCAATCAGCCAGAGAGAGATTTTACCTTTTTCCACACAGAACTTCTCTAGCTGGCTGCATTGATGCAGCATGGTTGCAGTGTGCCTGTGTGATATTGTTTCTTTACACAGGACAGGCTGTCTAGAGTTTAGGTTAGGTAGATTTTGCTATAAGCAGTCCGCACCAAACTAAGAAAAATTTACCTCAGAAAAGGGATCAAGATGTCAGCTGCTGGAGGGGATTAATGTAACTATGTATCAGTCTAAGTCAATGGGCTCAGCTTCTGCAGAGTTGTTTACTATGCTGATACAATGTTTTAAAGTGGACCAACACCCAGCTGGATCGGCCCGGGAATCTATAAGATTCCAGTGCCGATCCAATCCCTCCCTGCGGAGCATCCAAAAATACCATTTTGTGAGTACTCACCTGTAAAATGGGTATTACGAGTATGCCACACACCCCGCTTCCAAATATTCATGACACTTGGGAAACCGGCCTGTAGAGGGCGATCTTGCAGAGATGACATGAAAAAAAGGAGCCCCTCCCGGTCCATAAGTACCCGGGACCTCCCACCATTCCCCAGTATAAGATAGCAGTGAGGAACCAGGAGGAGCCAATTATATTGTATAATCAAAAAGAGAAAAATAAGATTTACCATACAAAGGATCCCAGAACAAAAAAGGGCAGGGGGAAGCGGGGTGTGTGACATACTCATAATACCCATTTTACAGGTGAGTACTCACAAAATGGTATTATTCCTAGTATGTCACACACCCTGCTTCCAAATATTCATGACACTTGGGACATCCAATAGCAGTGTCTATAAAGGGTGGGGATCCCACCAAGGAAATAATGCATAGCTTAAACTACTGCAGCTTGCAGAATTTTGCGGCCAAAAGCAGCATCCGCTGAGGCCCGCACATCAACCTTGTAAAACTTAGAAAAAGTATGCACAGAAGACCAAGTTGCAGCCTTGCAGACTTGTTCAACAGAAGCCTGGTGCTGAAAAGCCCAAGAAGCCCCAACAGCACGAGTAGAATGAGCAGTGACCCGAAAAGGGGGAACTTTCCCCTTAGCAGAATAGGCCCCAATAATGGCCTGACGTATCCATTTACTAATGGAGGACTTGGCAGGTGCCAAACCCCTCCTAAGCCCGGAGGGCACCACAAAAAAGGCATCCGTCTTACGGAAGGCCGAAGTAGTCACCAAATAATATTTAACGCAACTAACTACATCCAAAGAATGTAAAACCCTTTCTTTGTCATTACTAGGCTTAGGACACAAGGAAGGAAGAACAATGTCCTGGTTTAGATGAAAACCACTTTAGGAAGGAAATCCGGTTTAAAACGGAAAACCACCTTGTCCTGATGCCTCTCAAAATAAGGGGCCTGAATGGACAAGGCCGCCAACTCTGAAACCCGGCGGACAGAGGTAATAGCCACCAAAAAGGCAATCTTCGGAGTAAGAATAGGAAGAGGAATATCCTGCAATGGCTCAAAAGGAGGAGCCTGCATAGCAGAAAGCACCAAGTTTAGGTCCCACACTGGAAGCAAGGGCTTTCTAGGAGGCCGCACATGCGTGACCCCCTGGAAAAAGGTCTTGACCAAAGGATGAAGAGCAAATGACCTTTGAAAGAAAATAGCCAAGGCAGAGACCTGCCCTTTCAAAGTACTAATCTGGAACCCCATATCCAGACCACGTTGCAGAAACTCCAAAATTCTAGGAATTGAAAATATCCTGCAAGGCAAGGCCCTAGTCTCACACCAATCAATATAGGACCTCCAAGTCCTGTAGTAGATGACAGGGGAAGACTTCTTCCTAGCTCTAACAAAAGTCTGAATCACCGCATCAGAAAGACCCTCTTCTTTTAAGATGGAGATTTCAGCAGCCACACCGTCAAAGCCAGCGTTTGTAAACTGGGGTGACGAAGTTGAACCTGGGTGATGAGATCTGGAAGAAGAGGCAGACGGAACTGATCCACTGCCAGCCTTACGACGTCTGCAAACCACAGACGTCTTGGCCACCTTGGAGCCACCAGAATTGCTGGCGCCCCTACCAGTGCTAACTTGCGCACCACCTTGCCTATCATGGAGAAGGGGGGAAATAGGTACAGGAACCCCAGATCCTCCCAGGTCAGAGACATGGCATCCACTGCTACTGCCAGAGGATCCTGAGATAGACACACAAAAGCCGGAAGCTTGTGGTTGTGACGAGAAGCAAAAAGATCCAACTCCGGAATCCCCCACTTGCGACAAAGGAACCGAAAAATCCTGGGATTGAGAGACCATTCTCCCCGGCGAGAGCATCCTCTGCTCAAGGAGTCCGCCTCCATGTTCTCTACTCCCGGAATGTAGACTGCCGAGATGCAAGGAACATTGATCTCTGCCCAATGAAGGATCAAAGAGACCTCCCGGAGGGCACCCCAACTGCGAGTCCCTCCCTGGTGATTGATGTATGCGACCGCTGCTCGGTTGTCTGACCGAATCTGAACCAGCAGTCCCTGTAAAAGATGAGTTAATCGAAATAGAACCAAATGAATGGCCCGTAGCTCCAATATATTGATTGGAGAGTGAACCTCCTGAGGCCCCCACAATCCCTGGAACTGATGTTCCCTCCAGAAGCCCCCCCAGCCCGTCAGGCTGGCGTCCGTGGTGACCAATTCCCAACAAGGAGTCAGAAATGACCTGCCCTTCTTGAGATTGCTCGATAATAGCCACCACTGAAGGGACTGCAGGACGTGGGGAGACAACAGACAAACATGATCCAATGATATCGGACACTTGTCCCACTTCGCTAGGAGGTGGAGCTGAAGCGTCCTCATGTGAAACTGGGCAAAAGGGACTGCCTCAAAAGCGGCTACCATCAATCCTACCAGTCTCATCCCCAGCCGGATAGACTGATGAGGGTTAGATAAGAAAAGACGAATCAAATCCTGAATCAGAAGAATCTTGGACTGTGGAAGAAACACCCTGGCCTGAAGGGTATCCAGAATCAAGCCCAAAAATGGAATCTCCCTGGACGGGGAGAGAGAGGATTTTGGATGGTTGATCACCCAACCGAACCTCTAGCGTAGACACCACCGTCCCGGTGTCTAATTCTGCTTGACTGAGGGAAGAGGCAGTGATGAGAAGATCGTCCAGAAATGGAACAATGCGAATGCCCAGGACTCTGAGTACAGCCATCACTCCTGGCAGCATCTTGGTAAACACTCTTGGAGCTGAAGTAAGGCCGAAAGGAAGGGCCACAAACTGAAAATGCTGGTCTTCTACTGTGAACCTGAGAAATCTCTGGTGAGCCGGGAAAATCGGAATGTGCAGATAAGCATCTTTGATGTCTATGGATGTCATGAAGTCCCCCTGACGGAGAGCATCGACTGTTGAGCGAAATTATTCCATGCAGAACCTTCTGAAGCGGATATAACGATTGAGACGCTTTAGATCTAGAATAGGCCGAACAGAGCCGTCCTCCTTGGGCACCGTAAATAGGTTGGAATAAAATCCCGAGCCCCTTTCCGCTGGAGGCACTGGGCAGATGACAGCCATGCTTAACATATTCGCCACTGCCACGACTTTAATGAACATGACAGCAAAGCTAGTACTGATAATATCCCACAGCCAAAGCCAAAGGGTACTCACGTTACCATGCGAAACTGAAGCCCAGCGCGCACAGAGGAAGCGAAAGTGAAGTAAGTAAGCGAAAGTGAAGTGTTAGTACTGACGCCAACTGGCCCCGCCCCCCTCCGCACGCAATCTGAGGGGAGCTAGGAAAACAAGGGGGCGGGTCTGACACAGCACGCAAGCGTGCTCTGCATCCCACTAGAGGATCGTGACGACAAAGCGGGCCGGACCCTGGCGCCGCGTGCCAGGCCCGGCCTACTTCCGGATCCACCACGCTGCCCGAAAAAAAACGAGGGAAAACAAATTTCCTCCTCACACAAAAGCAGACTTCACAAAAGGTATGCACTAAAGCGCTGTCTGTTCACTTCCTATAACATTTCTCCTCTATCTTTTTTAAAACATGGTGCAAAAGATGCATAGACTCACCTCAAACATAATCCCCTCCCCTCAATCTTCTCACCCCAGAAAGGGCCCAGGGGAACTAAAGGGGAGAACGATAGGGAAAAGAGCACCAAACCAGCAAGGTATAAGGAAAAAAAAAGGGACGGGGCATCCCATGCCGGGGAACACCAACCCAGATACCGCCTACCCTTTATTTAGGGTCTCACAGGGGAGTAAACTCCCATACACGCCTTAAGGCACATCTACCATTGCCCGAGCCCGCAGCCAAGGCTGGGAGGCATATAATAGCAAAACAACAAGCAAAAAAGAGGTTCAGGCAGAAATAGAGAAAAAGGCCGGGAGTTACCCCGGCTACCTGTAAGGAGGAGAGAGTCATCTTCTGACTTGCTTCGCCGATCTGCAGAGACGAATTACTGGGGAATGGTGGGAGGTCCCGGGTGGGAGGGCTCCTTTTTTTCATGTCATCTCTGCAAGATCGCCCTCTACAGGCCGGTTTCCCAAGTGTCATGAATATGGAAGCGGGGTGTGTGACATACTAGGAATATCGAGATGCCCCACTGTGTGAAACCCTCCCCAGGACGCCCGCTACTCTTATCTGAATCCCGTTGCAACGGCGCATGTGCGGGCCGCATCTCGCGCTTCTCTCTAGCAGCATTTGTGAATGGCAGGCGTGGCCGCACTCCTTGTTAGAGGGACGCGTGAGATGCGTCCGCCAGCGCGCTCTGAGACGCTGAGCTTTGATGCACATACCTCAGGAACTCCAATCGCGCCGATTGGATGAGCGGCCGCATGCGTTGTAGGAGTGGGATGAGGAGAGTTTTATCGGGAGATCTGGGGGGTTTCACATAGCCGGGGGTGCCCCGGGGAAGTGGACCAAAACCCAGGATAGTCAAAATCCTGGGTGTTGGTCCACTTTAAGAGCTTTCTGAGCAGTGCTGATTCATTATAGCTGATGGGTATTTTACTTCTGTTGAGAAATAAAGCATGGTTTCAAATATATTTTAAAACGTATTTAGGGATAATTTAACTGTAGGACTTTTATTTTCCAGAAGCAGGGCTGTCAAAATTGTGGAAAGATGGCTGCTCCCATGCAGTTGAGGAGCATAGAATACATACATAACATAACATCTGCATGGAATAAGCCCTACATCACTGATTGCCAGAGGGGGGTTTAGGGGAGAAATTTACTAAAAGCTGCATTTTTGACTAGAGATCCGCTTTAAAGAGAAAAAAAGATATCCTTTCTCTCTGGCAGCAGTTTCCTCTAATCTGGTGCACAGCAACTTACCAGCTTCTGAATATGGGTCACCTTGGGTAGGCCCTCATTTGCAGTGAAGAGAATTGGATGTGATCCAGGCTCTGTGACTGATGAGGGGACAGTGCCACAACCAAAGTGGTGCCCAATGAATTCTGGGGTGCATGCAAGCCCTGAAACTCATTTTCAGAAACGAGAACCTTCCTGAGTGCCAGAGCGAGAGGAGAAAAAGTTTTTTTTTCTTTTGCCTTTACAGTCCCTTTAATAGGGACCTAGAACAAGGTCAGGGCTTACAGCCGCTAACATGACAAGGAGGATATTATAAATGGCATGTTGCCGTTGCTGTCTTTTTTGTAATGTAAACCCATGAAGAGCTATAATAATCTGACCTCATTAGCCAAAACCCGACTGTCCCATAGCTGTGTACTGGGTGCAGTCAGCTCCATGACAATGCACACACATTTGCTGAGCACCCACGGCACTTTGGCAGCATGCTGAGCAGATCTGACCTGATATTCATGCACCAGGAGGCCCCTGCTCTTGATTTAGTAGCACAAACTAAAAGTGGATTTAAGGATTTTGATTCTGAAGCGCCTGCCTGAAAATTGATGTAATTGATGTATGTTCCTCTTTACCTCTGCAAGGACTGGCCAGCATGAAAATCCAACATCTTTTTTTTCACACACATGGTATCACATCCTACTACAGAAATGTATATTTAAGCCCTGGATGATCCCTATTACCATAAAGAAGACACGAACCATGGGACACAACAGGTGTCCAAATGCTGGTGTGTCTGCAGGTATCTCTTCACAATCCTAACAAAACTGCAGCAACGTTATTATTTGTGTAGCAAATTAATCGAAAGGGCTCCTTTGTAACATTCATTTGCAATACCTGTTGTGGTTTTCCTGCAGACACACCAAGTCTGATGCATGCTCCTGGGAGGGAGTGGATGGTTTGGACACGTGTCTCAGCTTTAATTTGTTTTTTGGTCCGCTTTAAATTGCCATTTTGAGAAAAAGAGCTTTCAGTTTTGCCTGATCAGATTGCTAACCTTTTATTGCCCTCTCACCCTGTGTGCCAGGACTCCACACCCTGCACTAAGTCTGGAGATGCGCTTGCTAATGGAGGCACATCGGACATTTTTGCAATTCCACTAGAACAGATAGGGGGTAAAAGTATTTCCAGTCTAAACAGGCTGGAGGTCAGCTTTCTAAGCATGGGGGCATCCCAAACTGGCTACACATACACCTCAGCACCCTTGATAACGATAGCTTTGCCCTATCTTAACTCTCTTACGCTTACCATTCACGTGACAGCCAATAGCCAGCTGGGTTTGTCAGACCAGTGACGCAAACTAAGTATACTGAGTGAACCTGATAGACTTGGGGGAAGGGGGGCTGGAGAACAGTGCAAGGGCATCCCAAAGCAGGACTGTCTGTTGGCAAGGGATGCACAGGGTGGGCACCTCCACTTCTAGACATTTAGAGCTGCTGGGTGCTCTGAGTGGAAATGCCACTGGGGAGCTGTGGAATCTCCTTATGAGATGGGTATATAGCAAACCCCAGGAGGTTTCACATTGCGAGGCAACAAATCAGGATGCACCCAGGGCAGTGATGGCAAACCTTTTAGGGATCGAGTTCCCAAACTGCAACCCAATACTTTAAGTGCCAACCTGATGGCTATGGTACCAGAGGGGAGATGTACAAAAAACTAAATGCGTGTACTGGAAAGATGACGGGTGCCATAGGTTCGCCAACACTGACCTAGAAAAAGTGTTCATCTGGTCCTAGAATCTTTAGGAGGTCTCTTTAAGGACCTCATTTGGGCAAGCATTGAAGTGATTAGTGTAAAAGTTTCACTACCTGCTATTAGAATTGAGAAAGCCATTCAGATAAGTTGTGACACATCTTTAAAGCAGAACAAAACCCAGGAATTTGACTTTTCCGGGTTTTGTTCTGAGCCCCCAGGGCATCCCAGTAAAACTCACCTCTCCTCGGTCCAACATTGCAAGCACAGGCTCTTGTCCAAACAGAGCCATTTTCCATGTTTACAACCTTCAGCAAAGGGCTCGGATTGCCTTCAATGGGTCTCCCTGTTGTAGACAATCAGAGCCGTTTGCTGAAAGGCAAACGGCTCTCTAATTGGACGAGAGCCCACACATGCGTCACTGGACTGGGGAGGGGGAATTATTACTGGCCCCCCCGTTGGGAAAACCAGCGGCCAAGCCATGGAATCTTTGAGATTTCAGGAAGGCCGCTGGTGGGTTTTATTCCTCTATGAAGTCCATTTTGTGGCCCGTCGGCCTAAACTCAGGTAACCTGGCTGCTTATACATAGTAGGACTTCTGCTCTTTCAACTAGAGCGGACAGCACAACCCCTTACATCTTCCTACATGCTCCAGACCAGCAATGTAGAGTTAACTCTCTTAGAACAGCTGATCTGGGGCTGTCTTCAAGCCCTAGTTGGACCCCCTTAAAAGACCTGCTGCATGTTTAGGAGACAGGGCTATGTGGGATCAAGGCTGCAGTGAGTTGGGGAACTATAGCTAATTATTTATCCCATATTTGGTCTTTAGAAAGACAACACAAATCCAGTTTCCATTGATCTTTCATAGCAGATGCATGGTGATAATGATACCATTGAAATGATAATGTTGATCAGGCCAGCCTTGTCCCCATAGAGGCAAACGAGAAAATTACTGGTTATCTGTTAGCTAAGCAGTGGATATTCAGTCATAAAAAAAAAGACCTCACTCACCTACGGGTACCTGAAACGGAAGGAAGGGGCTCCCAAGGAGGAAAGAATCAGAAAGCTGGAGCGTCCCTGCTATTATCTCTGACATTATGGTATAAAAGCAGTAAATATTTTTTTTTCTTTTTTTTTCTCTATACACAGCTCGAACATCAACTTGATAGAAACCAAAGAAATTTTGTACACTATTATTGTACAGTAAAAGATAAAGTGTGCATTAAGTCGCCTTGTACATTGACATTACTGTACACTATATACATCTCAGTTATCAGCATCAAACTCTAGATCTTTTATATACACACTGAAAATGTATCAGAAACAGCTGACTATTATTCTTTATAATCACAATTGTAGCATCATAGAAAAGAAAGAAAAAAAACCCAATATTATTTCTATTCAGTCACGTCTGTTTTTTTTTAAGACTCCAGCACCCACCTGTCTAGAATGCAAAAATATTTACCACATATTCACTTTACACCAGGTGGCCGATATCTAGAAATATTGATATACATATAGCAATGCCTATATACAGATAAAGGATTTTCAGTTCTGTCAATGTTATCTGGAGATCTTCCGTCTCTTGGGTTTTGGGGGCTTCAGCTGGCGATCTCTCTGAGACACCTAAAAGGCAGATAAAACATGTTTTTTGCAATATAATTTTATTGAATTTTGAACATACAAGTACAGACAAAGCATAAAGAAGAAGGGTCCCTGGGGTGTCATTGCATCTCCAACACTCCCCTGATTCCGATCCACCAAACTTAATCAAATCCGCTGGACATTTGTACCACCTGGACAAAATTTTGTAATTCTTCTCCTGGGCTCTGCACGCCATAGAGAATTTATGTGTCAGAGCAAAAGACTTCTCCCATTCGTCAGCCTCGAATGATTGTCCCAGATCTCCTCCCACTTCTTACAGAAATGGGGAAGCTCCCCCTCCTTTCACCCTTCCTGTATGATCTTGTATAGTCTAGAGACTGTATGTGTGGGGGGAGTTGGATCCCTAAGCATCTTCTCTAACGCTGTAAGGGGGCGAGATAAGATTGACCCAGGGGAAAATGATTTAACAAAGGCCACCAGTTGAGCATGTAGGAACCATGAGAGACCCCCTCCCCCGCCAAGCTCCCTCAGGTCTGCAAGGGCAGGGACCCCAGACCCAGAAATCACATCACCCAATCTTGGGTCCTGAGAAGCACTCCACACAAGAAAAGTAGGAGTGCGCACTCCAGCAGGGAATGCCGGGTTATCGAATATGGGGGTAAAAGGAACCGGTCTATGCGATATGATGTCCCTTTTTATAAGCCTGTCCCACAGGTTCAACAGGGGGCCCACCAGATACGGAAGCTCCTGTCTCCTGGGGCGGCGGGATGGTTCCACCCAAGGCAAGGCCGTCAACCCGATTGGAGAGATGTCCCGTTCAAGAGCGACCCATCGCTTACTATCCTTATGGTGAAACCAGTCAGTGAGGCGCACCAGGACCGCCGCCGCATGATACACCTTAAGATCTGGGACACCCAGTCCTCCCCCGGCCTTAGGTCTACACAGGGTAGCTCTTCTAATCCTGGGTTTCTTGTTACCCCATATAAACTTAAAGAAGGCCTCTTTTATTGATCTTAAGAACCCTCTTTCCAGGAACAATCGGCAGGGCCTGGAACACATACAGAAAGCGGGGGAGTATATTCATCTTCAAGATATTGATTCGCCTCAACCACGAGTACTTCCCTTTCCCGTAGGCTAGAAGGTTACTCAATGTGGTATTCAGGAGCGGGGCATAGTTAAGTCTATACAACTTCCCTAGCTCTGTAGGTATCTTGACCCCTCTTACTACTTGAGGGAAAATTCGCCTCCACTAATTGCCGAGTCTGTGCTTCCGTTTTAGACAAGTTAACTTTGAAGTTACCCATACTACTGAAGCGGTCGAATTCCACCATAATAGAAGGTAGGGATGTATGTGAGGAGGCGATGTATAAAAGCAAGTCGTCGGCAAAAAGTGAGAGCTTATATTCCCCCTCCCCGCAGGTTAACCCCTTAATCGAAGTGTTGGCCCTGAGTGCATTAGCGAGATGCTCCATTACTAACACATATAATAAAGGGGACAGGGGGCACCCTTGCCGTGTACCATTCCTGATTTGGAACGTCTCCGACAATGTACCGTTGATTTTGACCCTAGCAGTCGGGTCCTGATACAGGGCCATAATTCTCTCAACCATCACTGGGCCTAGTCCCACTTGAGTCAGGGTGGCCTTTAAAAACCCCCAATGAACCCTGTCAAATGCTTTTTCAGCATCAACCGCTAATAAGCAAGCAGGTATCCCATGGGACTGGGCATAGTGCATCAGGGAAACAGTCTTAATAACATTGTCCCTAGCTTCCTTTCCTGTAATGAACCCCACCTGATCCATATTGAGTAGTGAAGGAAGCAGAGGCTGTATCCTGTTAGCGATAATTTAACATCAATGTTAATTAGTGAGATTGGCCTATAGTTCCCGGGTAAGGATCCATCCTTACCTGGCTTCGGAATAACTGCGATATGCGCTTCTAGGGCCTGTCTCGGGAAAGGGGCACTACTAGATACTGAGTTAAACACTTTCAATAGGAAAGGGGTGACCAGGGGTCCCATGACTTTATAAAACCGAGGGGTGAACCCATCTGGGCCCGGGCTTTTTCCTGCGGGGGTCTTCCCTATGGCGTCCGCCACTTCCTCTAGTTTGATGGAATCTTCCAGGACCTCGCTCTCCTCCCGGGGTATGATTGGTAAGGCAGTTTCCTTAATATATTCATCAATCAAAGCGGCTGAGTCCTGACGCGTCCCACACCCGGCCGGCTCCTTAATATTATAGAGGTCACAATAGAAGGTCTGAAAAACATCAGCGATCAGAGGGGTCTTGTGAACCTCCTTCCCTCCCACTGTTTTAATGCTGGGGATATACGTACATCCCTACCTTGGATGGAGAGACCGGGCCAACAACCTCCCACATTTATCTGAGTGCTCATAGAAGTAAGCCCTACCTCTGTCCCAAAATCTGAGGTAACACTGGTCAGCTTTTGCCTGGCTTCCAGCAGTTCTCTCAGCTCTGCGTGACTAGAGGAGGCCTTGTGTGCGCTTTCAAGTTCCCCTATGCGATCCAGTGTGACCCTGATCTGCTGCGCCGGCTCCCTCTTGAGCCTAGCTCCATGTTTGATAAAGATCCCCCTCAGCACACACGCGCCTTCCACTGCATTGGCAGCGAGGTCTGTCACTACGGTGGTCTAGATAAAAACCATTCACAGTGGCCTTGACTTCAGCTAAACAAGCCACGTCTTTTAGTAAGTTTTCATTGAGGCGCCACGTGTACTGCCTTGGGGTCGCATTAAGGATCGGAAGGGTCAGGAAAACGGGCGCATGATCAGACCACAGTATCTGCCCAATTGAAGTCGCTGGGTCCTGAGCAAGAGCGTGATGACTGAGGAACAAATAGTCCAATCTACTATATGAGTTGTGAGTGTGGGAGAAAAAAGTGTAATCTCTCTCCCCCCCGTGTAGCACTCTCCAGGCGTCCACCACCTGAAGGGATTGGAGGGCCCTGTGAATTCTGTTAAGTTTAGGGTGGGGGATTGCAGATCTACCCAGAGATGAATCCACCCTTGGATCAAGGGCTATGTTGAAATCCCCCCCCAAGATTAGAGTACCCTCAACAAACTCCTCCAGTGTTCTCAACATCTCCAAACCCGCCTCAACCTGCCCCTGATTGGGAAGATACAGATTAGCCAGGATGTATCTGGCCTCACACAACACAAACTTAAGGAACAGGAATCTACCCCTCGGGTCAATTTTAATCTCCAACTGCTCCAGGGGAACGCTCTTACGTACAGCGATAGATACTCCCTTAGATTTATTTTCGGGGTTGGGGCTGTGGAACCACCTGTCGTAGTACCTGTTTTTGATCTCCGGGATCTTCCCTTGGCAGAAGTGTGTTTCTTGGAGCATAACTATGTCCACTCTCTCTTTATGGAAGCCATATAAAATGTTTGCCCTTTTCTCGGGTACATTGAGACCCTTAGCATTAAACGTGCATACTTTTAAATCAGCCATGAGGGCCTAGTGGTGAGCGGGACAAACACTCAGCTGTTCGGAACGGCAGTGCCCCGAGCGCTACTACTGGGCCAAGTTTTTTGGGGCCTAGGTCGGGGCCGGGCTCCTCTACAAAGAGAAAGATGAGAGATATGAAAAGAGGGAAATGGAGAGAAAAAGAAGGGAAAAAGACAACAGAGAGGAAGAAAAATAAGATTGAGTAAATTGTCTCCCCGGTCTATGTCGGGTGAGACCTAAACTTTAGAAAACTATAGAGAACTTTAGAAAGCCTCCCTATAGGGGTGGCAATTAAACTAACAGGGGCTAGACCCCTTTGCCTTGCGGATCCTGACGGGCCTAAACCCTACAGGATTACGCGGCAACCTATTGGGGGAAGTGACCCTGTGATGCCAGAGGGGCCTCCCAGCAACCCAACACTGAACCGCAAGTGAATTCCCAACCACACGCTAGTCGTCTAGACCGATAGATGGTTATCTTTTCATCCAGACTAATTTCTACAAAGTGCAAGGTCTTACCCCCACGTCAGCACCTATATATTCTCTAAGATATAATAACCTACAGTAAGTTAACAACCCACATTTTAACACTAGGAAAACGGATAAAAGTCAACAATTGATGTTGACAATCAACCCTCCCCAAAATACTCATCCAGCTCCACAACCCCCCAGTCACCGGCCAGGGAAAATGAAGTGGGATGGACGGATCTCCGTCCATCCCAGGGCTGAGAGCCTGGGTATAACCTACAGACCAATAGCAAGTCAACATAAAAAGTCTCCTGCCCCACCAAAACTCCTCTTCTCTGTCATCAAACCGTGGACACACAGCGGCCTCCAAAAACCACTAAGTGAGGAGCCCAGAAGGCGCACAAGAGCATGAAGAACGGCGTCCAAGGGTAATATAATGAACTGGATTTCTTTGGGGCCCGCCCCCGCCCCGCTCTCGGATCCACCGAGGTCTTCGGGGGACTCTCTGTGGAAGCAGGAGAGAACGACCCAGATCAAGCCAGTCTGGTATCGGGAACGGCTCCATTCCCAGGAACTCAAACATAT
This sequence comes from Gastrophryne carolinensis, assembly GCA_027917425.1. Taxonomy (NCBI): domain Eukaryota; kingdom Metazoa; phylum Chordata; class Amphibia; order Anura; family Microhylidae; genus Gastrophryne; species Gastrophryne carolinensis. The sequence goes on along the minus strand of CM051240.1, from coordinate 204,746,786 downwards.
TCGGCAGGTCCGCTTTGTTTCGTAGGGCAAAAGTGGAGTTGTCCTTCTGAATTATAAGATGAAATGGGTGCCCCCATTTGTAGGAGGCTCCCACTTCCCGCAGCTTATCAAGGAGTGGTCTCAGCATCCGTCTCATCTGAAGGGTACGGCGGGAAACATCTGGTAGGATTGTGATCTGTGAACCTCTCCATTCAAACCTGCCCCTCTCCCAGGCCCGTCGGAGGACGTCTTCCTTAACTGTGAAAAAATGAATTCTGCATAATACGTCTCTAGGAGCCTGGGGATCTCCCGCCGGGCACCCAGATACCCTGTGGATTCGATCTATGACCAGTTCAGAGCCCAGCGGACGCTCCAGCAAGGAATTGAACAGTTCTGTAGCTGATGAACGCAGAGCCTCGGATCTCACGGAGTCAGGGATACCACGGATCTTAAGGTTGTTGCGCCTATTTCTATTTTCATGGTCATCTACTTGCAACCAAATCTCGTTTATCTGCTGTTGGTGCACCTCTTGCGATCTTTCCAAGTTCGCCAAATGCGTGATCCGCCCGGGAGTCATCAAGGGTGGCAACCTTTGTTTCCAGCGCAGAGGATTTCTGTTGAATATCTTCTATCTCCCGGCGCAGCGCCCTCTCAATCCTAATCGCCACCGCTTCCAGGTCCGCTTTAAGCTCTGTTTTAGTCGGTAGATATTGAAGGATGGCCTGGATGTTAGGGTCAATAGGTGGATCCGGGGGTATCCGGCTCCCCGAATCATGCGACATGAGAGAACTCGGCGAGGGGCTGGCAAAGCGGGCGTTCACACATTCGAGCCCACCCTGACCCCAGGAGCTGGGATTGTGGTCGATCCCCCGGCCAAGCAGGATGTTACAGCCTGAGCCCTCACTAGATCCAGATGACCATTCAAGGTCTAGGGTCCCCAAGCGACCTCCCGTGGGCCCCGATGGGAGGTAGGAGGGATCCGGGGATGTGCACCAAAGCCTGCACTACATTGAGGGCAGGAGCCGATTCCCTCTCCAGGTCCTTCCTCAGCAAATCCGTGAGAGCCGGGGGGTCCCCCAAAATCGAGGAGATGTGGCATGTTGGACCCCCAGCAGGGAGGCTGTTTTCTCCACTCCTCTTCGTGACTCCTGTGGGTGACATGGGGCTAAGGTGAATTGGGGACAGGTTGCAAGGGAGGCAGTCAATTGGACCGCTATTGCCATCCACAGCCTGGGAGCTACTGTGAGATGTAGCCTGGTGTGTCGCTGCAGCTGAGGGCACGGCTGTTTCGCCGCCCCAGCCAATCTGCCTCCCCCCTGGCTCCCAACGCTCACCTTCGGCCCGCTGCCGCCTCCGACAGAGCCTCCCTTCATGTACCCGACGCAACAGTCTTCGGCGGCGTGTCCTCGCATCGGCTGCCAGCCGTCGGCTCTCGTCTGCTCCCCGCAGGCTCCCGGCGTCTCTCGCTGTCCTTCGCCCTCCGCCGCCTGTGACACAGCGGGGGCCGGGCTCTCCTCCACCAGCTCACCGAGGACAGATCTCTCTCCCGGACTTGCAGTGAGTCGCTCCTCTCCCCCGGGGCCGACAGCACCTCGGGGCTCGCTGGTCGCCATGACACGCTCTCTCCTCTCTGCCGCGCCGTGGCTATCAGGCGATGTGAGCGGCGCCATCTTGACTGGGGTCGCTGTCTTCTCCTTGGGCTTGAAAAAGGCGCCGATTGCAGCTTTTGGGTGGTCTCTGGTGCTTCCCCCTGCCCTCTTCTTTTTGTTGCCTCTCATGAGGGGGGTCAAGGATGATCGTGGGTCAGAAAATCAGCTGAAAAACACCTGGGTCACTCAGGAGCTGTGCCTCGTGCCTCCTCACTCTAGCATCCCGAAGCCACACCCCCCAGATAAAAAAAAATGTAACAAAATGGTCCCATTATACTTTACCAACTCCTGTTGTCCTGTTATTGCCCTCTGTACATGCTTTGCATTTCAAATAATAGCCCCGCGAAGAAAATACAAAAAGCTTCCTCTACCTCTCAACTTGAATTGATTTCCTGGTAGTCACATGATGTTTAGACATCATGCTTGCAATGCTTAATGCACCTGCCTGCGCACAAAGCACCATCGCCCTAGAGACACCAGACTTGCTGTTTTTGGATGTAGCGTTTCTCTTTTTCACATTCTCACTTTTCTACATGCCCTTAAAGTGGAACAAGTTTACCATCTATATTCCAGGGCTGCCTGATTCCCTCTTCCAGGACAATCCGAATTGCCCTGCTGTGAGAAAACCTCCTCCCCACTAAGTCCCCTAAAAGACCTACCCACTCCAGGAACTATTGGCACATTCCCTAGCCGTGGCCACCGGCAGCTATACTTTTAGGCGCCAGGCATTTGTGGCACGCACAATGTTAGAGGGTAGCAGGGATGCAGCTGCTGCCGCATTTGCCATAGGACTGGGGTAAGGTGATGTTTACTGGGGTTTTACACCGCAAATCAGGGTGCCCTGGGAGCAAAGACCAAGACCCGCGATAGTCAAAATCTTTGGTTTATTCCACTTTAATGTCCAGGTTTGCGTGCAGCTAAAATAGAAAATCGAGAGCAAAGGAGACAAAATGACATTTTCTAGCACAGAATGTAAACTTTGAAGGGGCTTATTAGAACTGAGGAATCAAAATTCTATGTATATTGTTTAATGAATTTAACCAGTGTTTTACACTGGCTATGGTTTTCTTTAGCACAATTTAGAATTAGCGCCCCTTTTTTTTGTACATTGGTTGTGCGATTATTTTTGAATATACATAAATATTCTTAGTGAGTTTTAAAATCCCGCATTAGTGCTACACTGATCAAGTCACAATAACACAATTCTGTGAAGTACTCACCTGTAGAATTGGTATTATATGTATACAGTACGTCCTGCTCCAGATAATACTTACAAGTGGGTTATCCTCCGCCAGAGGGCGCTGTGCACTGCAGACATGCAAAAAACAGGCTCCTCCCGGCCCTTCATATACCAGGGACCTCCCACAAATCCCCAGCATTGAAAAGCAGTGAACCAGAAGCCGGGAGAAACCAACCACCAAAACAACTGGTAATGATAACAATAAAAACAATCACCGTACAGGGGATCCAGAATAATGCAAACCAGGGTGGGGTGGAGCAGGACGTACTGTATACGTATAATACCAATTCTACAGGGGAGTACTTCACAGAATTGTATTATTCTAAGTATACAGTACGTCCTGCTCCAGATATAATACTTACAATTGGGACATCCAATAGCAGTGTCCATAGAACAGGGTGGGATCCCCAACAAAAAAGGCAACAGCAGACAGTTGAAAGCACTGTCACCTGCAACACCTCACTACCAAGAGTGACACAAGCAAAAGCTCTAATGTCAACATTATAACAACCCTTGAAAGGGTACGAACAAGAAAAAACAAGTAGAGTTCAAGCAATCTGTTCACAAGACTTGGTGCCGAAAGGCCCAAAAATACCAAGGCACCAATGTAACAGGAAATAATGAGAAAAACTCTTCCCCTGAAGGAGAAGGCTTGAGTGGAAGCCTAACAAGAGCCAGAAATAAAAGTAGCCCAGGAAGAAGCCAAGCTTTTCCCCCAGGACCAGAAGGGATATCTTATCCAAGTAAAGACTAGGCCCAAGTCCGCCTAACCCCTGGAGGCGGATGAGATCAGGCACATCCAGATGTAGGTGCCCACGACCCCATGGAGCAACAGTCCCCTCAGGGACAAGAGACAGACCGGGAAGAAAATACCCACACCTATTGAGGGAAATGGGTTCCCATGCCTCAGTGTTACAAAGAACGAATCCCAAGAAGGATAATGACTTAATACCTGAGCCTAAGACACCAGCCTAGGCCGAAGAACCGACGTAAGGCAGAACACCGCCTCATCCCGGTGGATATACAGTAAGGAAATGAGGGTTAGCTAGACAGAGCCACTCGCTCAGGCACACAAGCCGTCTGAGGCAACAGCCCCGTAAGGGCAATCCTAAGGATAAGAATAGCCAGACAGCAACCAGAGTAGAGCCAAAGGGGAACACCCCACAAGGCAAAACTGACAGAAGTCAATCCCTACAAGAACCCTAGAATTACGAGGGGGATGTCACTGAGCAATTCCTGAAGGAAAAGTCAACCCAGGCAAGGGACAGAGGAAAGACTTCTGCAGAAGACTGACAGGGCAGAACCTGAACCACCAGGGCACCGAGTAGGAGAACCAACTCCAACCCATGCTGTAATAACTTAAAGACCCTGGACACAGAGCTCGCCCACAGAGGAGAGCCAAAAACTCAACCCAATCAATATGGCTAATCAATACCCCACAATAGATGGAAAAAGAGGCAAAGAAGCCAAAAGCCTGTCTTCCAAAAGTCACCTACACTCAAAAAGGTACACCCACTTCCATCAAGGTGAAAGAACCAACCATCTGAAAAAGAGACGGGGGCCAGAGTGAACAGGCCAACGCTCCTGACAGGACGTACGGGTCCGCTGTCCACAGAACCACATCTGCAACCACACTACACTAGGCCACCCAAGGGCCGTCAGTATCACAGGTTCCCCATTCCAGAGCCACCTGCACCGAAACCTGTCAAGCAGGGTGAAGGAAGGTAAGACATATGGAGCAGAATGTTCAGCATGAAGTTATGAAGCCTCAAGACCAAGGTCAGAACACTCTGAGACAGGGAACAAGGGCATAGGACCCAAAATAGGGACGGGCCCAGAAAAAGATCCACACTAGACGGGTCGCATGGAGACCTAAAAACAAGCACATCCTATCGCAGAAGGACTTCCAAGGAGTGAATATCTTAGATATGGAGGGAACGCTGTCCTACAGCGGATCAGGATCAGATACCCTCCAGGGGGGATCATCCTGCTTCCTAGCCTACACAGATAAGTAATACAGGCCACTGTCGTCAGGCAGACCAAGGGGCCCCCAAATAGCCTGATCTTGAAATGGAGGAGTCCAGCAACATAGAGCCAACCTGAAGGCCTGCTGCTGCAAGGTAGACAGGTGGATGAGACCCTAAAGGTCCCACCTCCCCCAAAACCACAGGGGGATTTAGAAGAAAAAAATCCCCCCTTCCTTCGACCTGATAGATTTGATATTCAAATGCAGGTAGAAGCAATGGAAGGGGGGGGGGACCCCCAGACTGGTACCCCTAGTACAACAGTCTCATGGGAAAACCCCCGTGCCAAGGTGGAAGGGTACACAGACCCATCTCCAGGGAAGCTGGAACCCAGTCCAGCATTTACAATAAGAGTAGCAGAAGAGCCCAAGGGCTCTGAGCACTAGGGACAACCTTAGAACAGTCACCAACGGGCCCACTAGCTACAATCCAGGCTGGTGAATAGACGGAAACAGCAAGAGGGACCGAGCCCACGGAACCAGGTTGTCCAATCATAGGCAAAGAGGCAGGCTCTTGCCTGAACCGAATCCAAGTCCAACCCTAGGAACGGAGATACCCCTAGGGAAAAGGAGGGATTGAGGTGATCGAGCACCCATCCAAAGACTCCCAAAGGACACCCCAACCGAGTAACGACTCGGTCTGGCGCAGGAATTGGGGAGCAAAGAGGGACGTCCCGGCAGTTCCTCGTGCGGACGCCCCCTAGTTCTCAGTAGAGATATCACCCCCCGTCATCGCCTAGGTGATCACTCCGGGAGCGGAACCAAGGCCAGATAATAAGGTCGCCGCAGCGGTGCTGGGCCGCCAACAACTAACCTGTAAAGTCCTTGGAGCCCGGAAGGCACAATGGCTATGAGATAAGCGTTTTAGGTCCCTACCAACGGCAAGAGGTCCCTGGACACAGGGCACTGGCGGCCCAACGCAGAGGAACCATGCAGTAACCCGCCTGTGAATGTAAGCTGCCTCACCTATGGAAGGCCATAATAGACAGAGTGTCTCCTCCGTTTGGAGGAATGTGGAAAGGTAAGTGTAGAGGCCCCTGCCTCTGTCTGTTACGGGCAACCAGCAGGTGACCCCAAACTTCGCAGATCGCACGTGACCTGCTCCAACACAAGAAGAGAGGCAGGGACCAGAAGCATCTTGAATAGCTCGGGAAGGGGACGCCCAGCAGACAGAATCCTGCATCCAGAGGAAACTTCCTCCTGACTCCATCTGAACGAGGCAAGCAGCCTCCTGATAGGGGTCAGGTGCTGCGGCCATCCCCTCATGCTTGGGGGGTTTTTGTAACAGGCTTGGACTTAGTCCTGCCAGAGGGACCAGGGCGTTGTCTGCCGCTCCTGGGACAGGGATCTATACCAAAAAGCTGGAATGACACCACAGGTTCTGTTTTGACGCTAACATAGGGGGGTGGAGGGGTGCCCCTGCCTCGAGAAGGCCGGGGCCGCCTTCTGTAAAGGGGAGTTTTGCCCTTTTTTCCAAAAAGATCCAGACGGGCCCCAAATAGGCGTCGCCCTCTAAAGGGAAGCCCAGTAAGAATCTTTTTAGTAGCATCAACACCCCACTGCCACAGCCAGACCAGTCGGCGTATAGCCACGGCAAGGGCGGAAGTTCTAGCGCACATGCTGATGGTATCATCCAGCGCCAAAAGGATAAATCTTACAAACACATCACAACTGGAGAGTGCATTAAACACCTCCCAGGGGAGATCCTCCGGTTGATGATCAATCAGCTTTCTGATGAGGGTCCTAGTGGCCACCGCAGCAATGGTCGCGGCACAGACCGGGCGCAGAGTCGTCCCTGCACAAGAAAAGGCGTGGGAAGCCAGTCTATCAATGCGCCGGTCCTCAGCATCCCGAAGGGTACGATAACTAGGGGCCGCAATGAAGGGGGGGGTTAAGAACCCCAATGATCGGTGCATCCACCACTGGAGGTGATGACCAGCAGTTAACCACCTCAGGGGGAAAATACAATTCTGTGAGAATCTCACCTGTAGAATTGGTATTATATGCATACAGCACGTCCTGCTCCAGAACATATTCATAACGTATGGGTATACCTCCGCCTTCAGCGCCGTGCACTGCAGATCACGAAGAAAACAAGCTCCTCCCGGCCCTACATATACCGGAGGACCTCCCACAATTCCCAGCATTGAAAAGCAGTGATAAGAGAAGCCAGGAGAAGCACAACCACCCAGAATTTCTGGTAATAACACCAAGTGAGTACAATCACCATACAGGGGATCCAGAACAAAGTGAAACCAGGGTGGGGTGGAGCAGGACGTGCTGTATGCATATAATACCAATTCTACAGGTGAGATTCTCACAGAATTGTATTATTCTAAGCATACAGCACGTCCTGCTCCAGAACATATTCATAACGTATGGGACATCCAATAGCAGTGTCCACAATAGGGTGGGATCCCCATGAAAAGGCACAGCCAACAGTAAAGCGCTGTCACCCTTAACCATGTAACCAACAACAAGAGCAATGCTCAAACCTCAACCTTTGAACCATGTAAAGGGAGAATAGAACTCAAGCAGCGGACTGGCCGGCTTGATCGCCAGAGCCTAGTGCTACAGGGCAAGCCCAGCACTAATAGTAAAGGAACTAATAATAATAATAGGGAGGAAGGATCTTCCTCTAAAAAGGATAGGCCAAAATAACTGTCTAACCATTCTGCTACAAGAGGTGGTAACCATGGTAACTCAAAACGCCCCAACACCCCCCCTTCCCCCCACCCCCCGGGGAATACATGTCCAGGTCACAGACGAGACCCACAGAAGTGCTAACAACGATATTCGGCAAAGCCAAAAAAGTCCAACAAGTCCGGAAGGACGAGCAACCAAACAGGACCAGGCCAGAGGGCCCCAATCCATGGCCACAATCAACCCGGTACTTCCAGAAGGGGGCACCGGAAGACCCCAAAATAAGATCCCATCAGGGACGAGACAGTTCCGGCAGATCTCTTACCCCAGCAAAGGGGCACAGATCCCTTCATCTCATAGTAATTAGACCATAGTCCCGAAACCAGAGGAGCCGTCCAAGGCAGAAGGGACGAAGTAACGCCTGAATCCCAATAAGTGTGAGGTGGGTGCCCTCACCTCATGGTATAGCTCTATACCAAAGAATGCATATATATAAAAATATAAATATATATAGTTACTAGGAACCACCAGTAGTGCCCTGCCTTATGGCACACCACTGCCTGGAGCAACCTCCCCAGAAGATCAACCTAATGGAAGGAGCAGGTCAGACAAGGACCTGACTAAGAACTGTAGACACCCTTGGTAGGGCTTCAGAATCAGTCCTCCCTCCCCCCCCAAAGGGGGAACTAGGGATTCCCTAGGAATGCACCTGAGCAGACCCTGAGGAATGTCAACAAAAGATTGGATCAGATCTCGTAACAGGAGAAAAGATCAGGCCCCAACTATAGACAGAGTCAATAGTGAGCCCATACCAAACACTGCTTGTAGGACCCTAATCCCGGGAGCAGATACCAACCCGCCAGGGAAGGGGCTTAGACCTAGCGCATAGCATAGGGGCAGCATAAGCTAAACCGGCGTGGCAGAAGGAAGAGGATAAGGAGGAAGACAAGGTCCCGAACCTCCAAGGAACAAGACACCTCGAGATCTGTCATCTCGGGCAGGGCAAGCCCCCGATCCTGCCAACGCTAAAGTATGTCTAAGGTAATGGCACCATATTATGTTAAAAAAATTGTCCTCATGAGGGAACATACCGTCCAGATGAGCACAGCAGAACTCCCTGAGAATCCACACCCCGCTGGGCCTCCCAGGCCCCAAGCATAAGGTGCTGCTTGACATCAGGGAACCAGCGCAAGCTCTCTCCGCGCCCGGTAGGGCAAGGGTATAAAATTTTTAAGGAAACTACCCAGCCAGAACCACTAGCCCCCAACCAGGGCAGACCAATCTGGCCAATAACGGGGGGTAGACCCCTGTAATAGAGGCGGGGTCCCGCAGAACCCTGCCAGTGTGAGCCCGGAGGCACAACAGAGAACCTCCAAAGGGAGGGATACTTCAGGGAGGACAAGGAATATCAAGTCCCCTAAGGAATCAGGGCTCCCCGGCAAGGATCCATGCCCGAGAATTCCGCAGGAACAAAGCGCAACCACTGACCTATTAAGGCAGAAAGTCCCCCAATGGACGGGTACAAGAAGGAGAAGTCCCCAACTAGGACCCACAACGTGCTACTTATGACCAAAATTCACCTAGGAAACCAGAACCTTCAAGGTCCCTTCCTAGGAACCCCCGGGGAATTCAGAAGAATAGGCCCCCTTTGTGCCAGAATAGGTACCATGGTAACCTTCAGGGAAAGGCAAGGAGTATGGAATGCTCCCCCGCGGTACCCACGAGCCCAGTAGAAGAGTAAGTGCCTCCACAAGGTGGTAGGGTAGTCAAAACCAGGCCCAGGGTGCAACCCTCTCATCCAGGGCTAATGGCTAAGTCACTTCAGAGCCCAAGAACCCCGGGGCGAATGGTGTCCAAGGACGAGCCGCCAATCGGCTCACCAGAAAGCGAAGCTGTCTGGAGGAATCACTATACAGGACGGAGAACCGGAGGTCTCATACCTGTAAACTTCTAATAGTCAAGGAAACAACAAAAAAGGGGGCACCGGGTGAAGTCGAGTAGGACTGGTGTAAACCAGGGATTAGAGGGTGGAGTCGAGTAGGACTCCTGTTTGTCAAGTTCCATCCCCACAGCTCCATGTGAGGGAACAGAGGAGCCTAAAAGGTCCCCTGTACCAAACGCCCCTTGGTGACGTGTGAGCCAACACACCCTTCCGGAGCCCAGTGCATACGAGGGTGCAACCAGGGGGCTTAGGTTAAGTCTCTACGGTGTAAGTGAACACCAATACCAGTCGTAGAAGGCTCAGTATCCCGAAGGTTCCCCAGAGTCTGGAAAAAACCAAACACGCCCAGCAGCCAGGGGGTCCCTGGGGCATGGGGCACAGACAGCCCTGTCGAGGGCGCCAGGCCGAAAGATTATGGTACAAATGCCACACTCTCCTAGGTGTTAGGCAAATAAGCTCCCTCATCCTAGAAGGGAGAGAAGGAGGGGTAGACCCGCTCAGGGGCCCCAGATTCTATATGATAATGGCGTTCAGCAGGGAAGCCATACCTGGCAGGCCCAGTTAAGCCTGCACCCATGCCCGAAGACGGGCACGGAAACATAGACCTCTTAACCGACTCGGGGAAGGACTGCCCAGCAAACACCGTTCCATCTCTAGGGTAACTACCTAAAGCCACCAGATCCTCCTCCTGATAGGAGTAGAGTGCTGCGGCCTTCGCCTCACCCAGGTGGGTGAGGGCGTCCCATCATGCATGAGGGAAATCAGGGAAGGAAAAGGACTTAGCCCGACCGGAGGGCCCCTGGCCCTGAACGTCACTCCTGGGGCGGGAGATTGGGCCAGGTCCAGCAGGGGGCAACCCCGGATCCTGTGCAACGGAATGATATGGAGGGGGAGGGGTGCCTCTGCCCAGCGGGGGACGCAGCGGCCGCCTCTGACTGGGTGGAGTGGCCTGTTTCTCAAAAAAATCCAGACGTGCCCCAAACAGGTGATGTCCTCTAAAGGGGAGCCCCGTCAAGATCCTCTTAGTGTCATCGTCTGCCCCCCACTGACGAAGCCAGAGAAGGCGACGTATAACCACCGCCTGGGCAGAGGTCCTAGCACACATTTTGATGGTGTCATCCAAGGCCATAAGGATAAATTTAAGAAAAATATTGCAACTAGAGAGTGCATAAAAGACCTCCCAGGGTAAATCTTCAGGCTGATGCTCTAGGGACTTACATATAAGAGTCTTAGCGGCCACAGCCGTGATCGCCACGGCACAGACAGGTCGCAGCGTCGTGCCAGCGCAGGTAAAGGCGTGGGAAGCAAGCCTATCGATACGCCGGTCCTCGGCGTCCCGCAGGGAGCTGTAAGCCGGGGAAGTAAGGAATGGGGGGTTAGGAACCCCAATAATGGGAGCGTCCACGGCTGGGGACGAGGACCAAACATCTATCATCTCGGGGGGAAAAGGGTATTTCCAAGCCCAGTCATCCGGCGTCTTTTGAAGAGCGGCGGGACATTCCCACCCTTTAAGAACAAGTGTATGGAAGTGAGCCTGCTCGAGAAATTCCAACCGAGGCGGCGCGGTATGAAAGCGCCCCCCTCTCGGCCCAGGAACCGCGCCGGGAGGCGAAACGGACAGTACCTTAAAAATCCTGAGTAACATGCCGTCAATGTCAAGCTGGTCCAAGACATCCAGATCAGCGTCATCCTGACCCCTCGATCTCTCGTCCAGGGAACCTAGGTCAGAGAACAAGTCCCCTTCTTCCGAAGTGGTGCTAGCACGTGTAGACAAGGACTCCGCAGAACCCATAGCACAGGCCGAAGCCGCGGGAGAACGTTGTCTAACAGGGCTGATCCGGCCAGACAAGCCTTCCACGATCTGGCCCAACGTGGGCCGTCTAGGGGAGGGATCTATTTGTACCCCCTCACCTGTACAAGACATAACGGGAGTGAGGTTTGGGGAAGGGTTAAGTGGTGGGAAAGGGCGAGAAACAACCGCGTCGCTCGCAGTTCCAGCGTCTGTTCGGAACATGACGCGCAGACCCGTGCCCCGTCCGCCTCAGCGTGGGGGAGACGACACAATATACACAGCCGGTCCTGTCCCGATGGGACCCCGGTAACACAATCCTGAGATGCCTCCATATGGTGATTGTTTGATTATAGTATGTCGATAGGGATTTATGCCGTAAGCCACCCTGGATGCCCCAACTACCCGCTGATCAATGTGGGAGATTTTGGGAAGGCCCGCTCCTTATACTAGTATAGCAATGTATACGTATAAGGTACTTATATGAATGGTATATATGTATATGAGGCCGGGAGAGGCCGCCGGGAACTCAGCATCTGCAAGACACAATGGGAAAGAGATGTCAGGAACGTGCGCAGATGGGCAGACAAAAAAGAAAGGGACTCGCCCACAAGGGCACTTACAGCTCAGGTGGAGGAGGAGACCGTCACGACGCGTGCGCGGGAAGCTAACCAAAATTGCGCCCAGCGAAGCTCGAAGAGCGGGCTAAATACTCCGCCGTGACGCGGAGCGCGCCAGACAAGGGCCCCGCCCATTCTGAAGAGTGCGAAGCTCTGAAGGAAAATTAAGGCAATGGAGTAACAGCCGGCCTAGCGTACCATAGAGCGGACGCCGACAGTAAGCTCGGAGACCGCGGCAATTCTATTAATTGGCAATTATTAGACAAAAACACACGGGCAGTCGAAAGAAAAGATCAGCATGGCCCTGACATCTCTGATTTTAGTGAAGGCATAATATAAGCCACGAGCGTGACATACCGGTAAACTAAGACCGCCACACGCGTACCCTCCCCCCCCCTTCTTTTCCCCCGAAGACGGAGAAAAGAGGGAGAATGGAGACCCTAATAGGGCTCAGGACTACACGGGGTACGGGGTACGGGACAATAATGCGGGAGGGGCATCCCTTAGAGGCTCACCATCAGCCTAAACCGCCTACCCTATGGTTGGGGAATTGCGGTGGAGTCTAGCTCCGTAAGCACACTAGGTGCTGCCTACCTTCACCCGACCCGCGCAGCCCAGGCTGGGAGGCATTAATTCACAATGAGGACGGGTGGAAATAGTCCCGCAGGGCCTCGGGCTGTCAAGCCCCGCTCGCCTGCGAGAGCGTGATACTTCATGTCTTCGCAGTTCCAGCACTGCAGAGAAATCTGGGGATTGTGGGAGGTCCTCCGGTATATGTAGGGCCGGGAGGAGCTTGTTTTCTTCGTAATCTGCAGTGCACGGCGCTGAAGGCGGAGGTATACCCATACGTTATGAATATGTTCTGGAGCAGGACGTGCTGTATGCTTAGAATAAAGGTATTTCCAATCCCAGTCCCCTGGAACCCCTGGAAGTTTGCTAGGGCATTGCCATTCTTTGAGTACAAGAGCTTGGAAGTGATCCTGCTCCAGAAATTCCAAATGCGGCGGCGCTGTATGGAAACTCTCCCTGCTAGGCCTGGAGGCCTCACCAGGGATAGAAATAGACAAGACCTCGAAGATCTTTATCAGTAATTCGTCGGTATCACACAGGCCCCAAGAACCGGGGCCCGGGTCATCATGACTCCTCAGCCCCTCGTCCGAGGAGCCCGAGTCAGAGAATAGCCGACCTTCATCATAAAGAGCAAAACCCTGCTCAGTAGCGAACTCTTCAGATTCAGAAGGAATGGGCGAAACCGGAGGGTCAGGGACCGCTTCTTACCAGGGCCCAAGTGCTCTGCCAACCTCGAAATCACCTGCTCGGCCGTAGGCAGTCTGCGCGGCACGACTTGCTGTTCATTCCCGCTCGAGTGCGACTCATCAGGAGTGAGATTTAAGCACGGGGAGAGAGGAGTATTTGAGCGAGGCGCAGCCACTGGCAACCCTGATTGCAGGGCCAGTGCTTGTTCAGCACACGGTCCGCAGACCCGTGCTCTGTCCGCATCAGCATGGGGCAGTCCACACGCTGCACACAGCCGGTCTTGTCCCGGAGTGACCCCGGTCACATAATTCTGAGATGCCTCCATATGGTGATTGTTAAATGCAATATACCAGTAGGGATTTACGCAATAGGCCACCCTGAATGTCCCAAGACCCGCTAGGTTAATGTGGGAGAATTTGTAAGGCCGCTACAATATATGTTAGGCCGGGAGAGGCCACCGGAATCTTCAAGGTCTGAAAGACATAAGGGGAACAAGGGGTGTCAGGGCCATGCGCCACAAAAGGAGTACTAATAATTTAAACGCCCGCGAGGGCACTCACCGACCCGGGGAGGGAAACCGCCAACACATGTGCACGCGGTGATAAACAAAATGGCGCCAGCCGAACCTCGGAGGGCGGGTCTAACTGGGCGTGATGCGGAGCGCAGCACGCCGGGTCCCCGCCTCCCCCAAAGAGCGCGAAACTCTGAAGCAGCCGTGTAAAGGCTCGGCAAGCTAAGCATAGAGTGTGCCAATAAGGCATCTGTTAGTGATACTCATGCAGTCTCAAAACACCGCCACCATTCTAACACCCGTAGGCGCACGAAAAATCAGTTTCCTGCCCGAGATGTAGCATAACAACGCAGGACGTGCGGTAGACTATTGCAAGTAAATTTGAGAGGTCAAACTAGAAGGGCAGCGCAGCTCTGACACCCAGTTGTAGATCAGGGGCAAGGGCACGGTCATAAGCGTGACAGTACTGTACACTGAGACCGCCAACGGACTACACACACACCCCCCCCCTTCTTTTCCCCCCGAAGTACGGGGGGAAACGAGGGAGGACGGCGACCCTGTACACAGGGTCCACCGCTACACGGGGCATGGGAGAAGAATGCGGGAGGGACATCCACTATAAGGCTCAACATCAGCCTAAACCGCCTACCCTATGGTGGGGGACTGCGGTGGAGCATGGCTCCGTTAAGCACGCATGGTGCTGCCTACCTTCACCCGACCAGCGCAGCCCAGGCTGGGAGGCACATCATCAAGGAGGACGGGTGGTAATAGTCCCACAGGGCCGCAGGCTGTAATAGCCCCGCTCACCTGCGAGAGAGTGATACTTCATGTCTTCGCAGTCAGCACTGCAGAGAAATCTGGGGATTTGTGGGAGGTCCCTGGTATATGAAGGGCCGGCAGGAGCCTGTTTTTTGCATGTCTGCAGTGCACAGCGCCCTCTGGCGGAGGGTTACCCAATTGTAAGTATTATATCTGGAGCAGGATGTACTGTATAACAGTATTGCTAGTTTTTCCTCCTCCTGGTGGTAAAAATAAAAAGACAAGTGAGGAAGAAGCATAAATAATCACCACTTATCTGATATATGGGCAATAAGATGTACAGTAGGAACTGCACTGCAAGGCCCTGAAGTGATGGAATCATTTGAGTCTAGGTCTGCTTTACATCGTCATCATTTTTTGTGGACTTGTCTTCAGTGACCAAGTTTATCTACTGGAAATGCCACCAATGTCACCAGGACAAGGATGCTGTTAGTAGCACAGAAAGCTTATTTTTTAATAGGGAAGGGTTATTGCAACTTTAATATGGGATCATTCCATATCTTTCTACTTACATTGCCAGATATTTTGTCCAGCTCATTTATGGCCTCATGTATGGCGGCTTCTAGATGATTATTTAGTGTTCCACTTCTAGAATAAGTAATAGAACATATAGTTACTTCTATAATAATGACAATATATCAACCTAATTAAGATATTGACAATATATCAACCTAATTACAGAACATTGCTGAACAAACAAGTTAACCTAACATCAAGTCTACAAGCAACCACAAATTAATGAGCCCTGAGAACCTAGTTTGGAGAACAGTTTGGAGTTTGTGATGAAATAAAAGTATATTCTATCTCTGGCCATCTCAGGGACAAGCAAACAGAGCTCGGCCTCAAAGTGGCCCTTCCACCTAAGCAGGAATGGAGACTGAAGGTCTATGGCCAGACATAGTGCCTGTCGACAACTCAAGGTTATGCAGGGTGCTGAAAAATACAATTCTGTGAAATACTCACCTGTAGAATTGGTATTATAAGTATACAGTACGTCGTGCTCCAGATAGATTACTTACACTTGGGTTATCCTCCGCCAGATGGCGCTGCACTGCAGAGACATGTAAAAACAGGCTCCTCCTGGCCCCTCAAATACCCGGGGACCTCCCACAAATCCCCAGCATTGAAAAGCAGTGAACAAGAAGCCGGGAGAATTTAACCACCCAAAAACTGGTAACTTATAACAATGATAACAATCACCATACAGGGGATCCAGAATAATGCAAAAACCAGGGTGGGGTGGAGCAGGAAGTACTGTATACTTATAATACCAATTCTTCAGGTGAGTATTTCACAGAATTGTATTATTCTTAGTATACAGTACGTCCTGCTCCAGATAGATTACTTACACTTGGGACATCCAATAGCAGTGTCCATAAAGTAGGGTGGGATCCCCAATAAAAAAGGTAACAGCAGACAGTTTAAACCACTGCCGCCTGCAAAACCTTGCGGCCAAAAACAGCATCAGCTGAGGCCTTAACATCAACCTTGTAAAACTTTGAAAAGGTATGAACAGAAGACCAAGTAACGGCCTTGCAAACTTGTTCAACAGAAGCCCGGTGCTGGAAGGCCCAAGAGGCACCAATAGCATGAGTAGAATGAGCAGTAAGGCGAAGGGAGGACTCTTCCCCTTTGAAGAATAGGCCTGAATCACAGCCAGACGGATCCATTTGCTAATAGTAGACGTGGCATGAGCCAAAACCATCCTGGGCCCAGAAGGGACCACAAAAAAAGAGCATCAGTTTTCCTGAAGGACGCAGTGACCACCAGGTAATACTTCAAACACCTGACCACATCCAAGGAATGCAAAACCCTCTCCTTAGCATAGCTATGATTAGGGCACAAAGAAGGAAGAACAATATCTTGATTCAATGAAAGGCAGACACTACCCTGGGCAGAAAAACTGGCTTAACGCGGAACGCCACCTTGTCCTGGTGTCTCCCAAGGTATGGGGGCTGAATAGAAAAAGCCGCCAACTCAGACACACGCCTGACCGAAGTAATGGCTACCAGAAAAACAACCCTGAAGGTAAAAACAGCCAGAGCAGAATCCTGCATAGGTACAAAGGGAGCACCCTGCAAATCAGACAAAACCAAGTTCAAATCCCAAACAGGGACCACAGGTTTATGTGGGGAACGCACATGAGCGACCCCCTGGAAAAAAGGTCTAAATCAGAGAATGCTGAGCAAAAGACTTCTGAAAGAAAACAGACAGGGCAGAAGCCTGACCCTTGAGAGTACTGAGTTGGAGTCCCGACTCCAACCCATCCTGTAAGAACTCCAGAACCCTGGGGACTGAAAACACCCGACAGGGAAGACCTAGACTCACACCAGTCAAAGTAGGTACGCCAAACCCTGTAATAGATGGAAGAAGAAGTTTTCTTCCTAGCCTGCACCATGGTATCAACCACTGAGGCGGACAAGCCTTTCTCCATCAAGATGGAGGTTTCAGCAGCCAGGTCGTCAAAGCCAGAGTTTGTAAATTGGGATAGCGTAAGGGGCCCTGAGTGAACAGATCTGGCACCCCTGGCAGAACGTGCTGGTCTACTGCCATCTGCACCACGTCTGTGAATCACACTCTTCTTGGCCACCTGGGGGCCACGGAATTGCTGGCACCCCCTCCAGAGCAATCTTGCGCAGAACCCTGCTCAGCAGGGGGAACGGAGGAAAGACATACAGGAACTGAATGACCTGCCATGACATTACTAAAGCATCCGTGGTCATGGCCAGAGGATCCTGGGACAGGAAGACAAAGGCCGGGAGCTTGTGACGGGACGCAAGCAGATCCACATCTGGTTGGCCCCAACGGTGACACAGAGATTAGAACACCCTGTTGCAGAGGGACCCCCCCCCCGGAATGTATACCGCTGATATGCAGGGAACATTGGCCTCCACCCAGGTCAGGATCAGAGACACTTCCTGGAGGGCCCTCTTGCTCCGGGTCCCTCCCTGATGATTGATGTAGGCAAGCGAGCCAGAACTAACCTGACTGCTCACAGCTTCAAGACATTGATAGGTGTGTGGGCTTCCTGAGGGCCCCACCTCCCCTGGAACCGCAGGGACTTCCAGAGCCCCCCCCCCCCAACCTGATAGACTGGCATCCGTGGTGACCATCTCCCAGGAAGGGGCAAGAAAGGATCTGCCCCCCAACAGGTTCCTTGAGTCCATCCACCATCCTTACCAGGGGGGAAAGCACACAGATCCTGTCCAGGGATGCTGGGTCCATGTCCCATACCGACAATAGGAGAAGTTGCAGAAGCCCCAAGTGGAACTGAGCATAAGGGACCGCTTCGAAGCACGCCACCATCAGGCCCACCAGCTGCATCCCCTGCCTGGTGGAGGGATGGGGACAAGCTAGGAGGGACTGAGCCTGTGCAAGCAGATTGTCCACCTTCTGCTGAGGAAGGAAGATCCTTGCCTGAACTGTATCTTCTTACCAGGGCCCTTACGCGCTAAAGACCTTGCAACAATCTGTTCAGCAGTAGGCAGTCTAGAAGACACATCAGGCTGAGAATCCCCACAAGTATGCAACTCAACAGGAGAGAGATTTAAGCTGGGGGGAGTAATGAACCGAGGTGCAGCCACTGGCAGGCCAGATTGCAAAGCCAGCGCTTGCTCAGCACAGGGTACGCAGACCCATGCCTTGTCAGCATCAGCATGAAGCTGTACACAAGCTATACACAGCCGGTCTTGTCCCAAGGGGATCCCGGTCACATTATCCTGAGATGCCTCCATATGGTGATTATTAGGCACAATATGCCAGTAGGGATTGACGCTATAAAGCAACCCTGGATGCCCCAATGACCCGCTAGGGAAGTGGGAGTCATTTTACAAGGCCCAACTATCAATTACACTGGGCCGGGAGAAGCCAATGGATTCACCTGTCTGAAAGACACAATGAGAAGAAAGGGTGTCAGAACCAAACACACTACAATGAGTATAAAGCCGCCCGCGAGGGCACTTACGGACCACGGTAAGTAAGAACGTCACACGCGCGCGCGCGATCTGACAACATGGCACCGAGTACCTCGAAGGGCGGGCCAGAGCGAGCCGTGACGCAGGGCGCGCCAGGCCAGGCCCGCCCCCCTGAAGAGCGCGAAGTCCACCGACAAGCAGCCAATGAGAACGCAGAAGCGTCTGAGGTAACACCGCCGCCCGGCGCGGAACATCCAAATGAAGGAAAAGGCGCGCGCGGCGCTGGCATTTGCAATAGTAAAAAGACTATAACCATAACCATAAGCACGCATGGTGCCGCCTACCTTCACCCGACCAGCGCAGCCCAGGCTGGGAGGCACATCACACGAAGGACGGGTGGGAATTGTCCAACAGGGCCGCAGGCTAATAGCCCCGCTCACCTGCGAGAGTGATAATTTCATGTCTTCGCAGTACGCACTGCAGAGAAATCTGGGGATTTGTGGGAGGTCCCCGGGTATTTGAGGGGCCGGGAGGAGCCTGTTTTTACATGTCTCTGCAGTGCAGCGCCATCTGGCGGAGGATAACCCAAGTGTAAGTAATCTATCTGGAGCAGGACGTACTGTATACTAAGAATATTTTATCCATATTGCACATAAACTGATCCCATTTTCGGAACCGGGGGATAATACCGCAAGCATATGTGGGTCTTCTGTCATCCCTGGACACTCAAGGGCTGAGATACTGAGAACTCTGTCCAGGAGCTTTATAGAACAGCGGTGTTCAAGTTTCATAGTGTACACAGACCCAACTGGGTCAGTTGGCACCAGAACCTGCTTGCTATGAATCTCTGACAGAAAGTTAGGATCCCTATTATGTTAGGAAACTTTTCACCAGCAGTACCCAGGAGGAGGAGATTGAGGTACATCACGGGGGAAAGGGACAGGAGGACTGTCCAGGGGTATAAATACGCAGCCGATGCAAAACAAGGGGTCTTTCATCGGGAAGGGGGGTGGGTCATGTCGCACTATGAATCAGGAGGGACCAGGATCCAGCAGGCAGGACTGTAGTTTTTTGCATCACTTCACTAAGGTCCAACAACTTACGGTAACTGACATACATTTTATCTGCTCATTCTGATCCCATCTTTATTACAGTTCTATTTAAACCTCCAACAGCAGGTCAGGGGCTACAGGTTCTTGTGGCCTCTATGTTTCTATAGCACAATAGAAAAGTTAGGAAACAAGGCAATAACTTTTGTAGGCTGATTATATTTTAAGTTGAATGTTTGAGAATAACAAGTTATTTATGTTGATCATGTCTGATAAAGAGTACTAGATTATTTTAAAAACTCACGTTGAAGTATAATCACCCTACCAATATAAAACACAATATAAGCTAAATGTCTAATATTACAGTTAAGAGAGGGGCCTTACTTCCTGTTCAACTTCTGCGCTTGGTTGTATGCCTCTAGCCCCTCTCTAAGTGTCTTCAACTTGTCACAGTCCATCTAAAAACAGACAACATCATTCAGATGCAGGACTATAAATGAGAGAAAATTAGAATCGCATTACTATTTGCTAAGTTTATACATACATAAAATGAATTCCTTGTGGCAATAATTACATAGTACATTAGTCAGAAAATAAAAGATAACAGTGTTACAACACGAACATAAGATAGGGGTATAAGAAGTACACTAAAAAAAACACCACAATTTTAAGGTTCAAGGGTGAAAATGGGAAATCTTGGCTAGAAGCCACCCATCAAAGCACCACTTGGATGAGTTAGGGTGTCAAGGAAATAGAGTATAAAAGTTAACACATTGATAGGCACTCCATTGTCCTGTTTGAAACTGGGTGCAGCTGGTGCACAGGAAGGAATGCAAAACGGCTCCTGTCACTCTCAAGCTACATTGTTTTTTTTTTCTCATTGCAACCAGCACCAGGTCTGATCATGACCTACCCTTGCAGCACCTCTTGCTCTGATGCTGGATTTCAATTCAAATGCTTCAATGCTTTGAGTAACCCCCCCCCCCCCCCCCCCCCCCCCATGGAGATAAGCCAAATTTGGGGTTTACAAAATACATATCATAGAGCAGTGTGCCAGCGGAGGACCACATACCAATTGCGGATGCCCCCCGCGCATTACCGGTGCAGAATGGGAGATATCTTATCTCTCGGGTCCCCCAGAGAAATCCAATACTCTGATTGGCCGGCACAGTGACGTGGCTGCTGGGACTCGCCCCAGAAATTTGGCGCTCGAAACACCACCCATTATTCAAAAAAATACAATTCTGTGATTACTCACCTGTAGTATTATGAGTATACAATACGTCCTGTTCCAAATCTAATACTTACAGTTGGGATATACTCCGCCAGATGGCGCTGGACTGCAGAGACATCGAAAAGAGGCTCCTCCCGGCCCCTCAAATACCCAGGGACCTCCCACAAATCCCCAGCATTGAAAAGCAGTTAAGGAGAAGCCGGGAGAATTAAACAATCCAAACTATCAACTATAATAATGATAACAATCACCATACAGGGGATCCAAGAAAATGCAAACCAAGGGTGGGTTGGAGCAGGACGTACTGTATACTCATAATACCAATTCTACAGGTGAGTAATCACAGAATTGTATTATTCTTAGTATACAGTACGTCCTGCTCCAAATCTAATACTTACAGTTGGGACATCCAATAGCAGTGTCCATAAAGTAGGGTGGGATCCCCAAGAAAATCAGCAGCAGGCAGTTTAAACCACTGCCGCCTGCAGAACCTTTCGGCCAAAAACAGCATCAGCTGAGGCCCTAACATCAACCTTGTAAAACTTTGAAAAGGTATGAACAGAAGACCAAGTAGCGGCCTAGCAAACTTGTTCAACAGAAGCCTGGTGCTGAAAAGCCCAAGAGGCACCAATAGCAGGAGTGGAATGAGGATTCTTCCCCTTAGCAGAGTAGGCTTGAATCACAGCCTGACGAATCCACTTGCTGATAGTATACTTAGCAGGAGCCAAACCCTTCCTAGGACCAGAAGGGACCGCAAAAAGAGCATCAGTTTTTGGTGAAAGGTGCAGTAGCCACCAGATAGTGCTTCAGACATCTAACCACATCCAAAGAGTGCAAAACCCTCTCCTTAGCATTGCTAGGATTAGGGCACAAAGAAGGAAGAACAATATCCTGATTCAAATGAAAGGCAGACACTACCTTAGGCAGAAAATCAGGTTTGAAACGAAACACCACCTTGTCCTGGTGCCTCTCATAGTAGGGGGGCTGAATGGACAGCGCCGCCAACTCAGACACACACCTGACAGAAGTGATAGCCACCAGAAACACAACCTTGAGCGTAAGAATGGCCAAGGCAGCATCCTGCAAGGCAGAACCAAGTTCAAATCCCAAACAGGCACCATAGGTTTACGTGGGGGGCGCACATGAGTGACCCCCTGGCAAAAAGTCCTGATCAGAGGGTGCTGAGCAAAGGACTTCTGGAAGAAAATAGCCAGGGCAGAAACCTGACCCTTCAGAGTACTGAATTGGAGCCCCATCTCCAACCCATGCTGCAGGAACTCCAGAATCCTGGGAATAGAGAACACACGACAGGGAAGAGACCTAGACTCACACCAGTCAATGTAGGCACGCCAAACCCTGTAATAAATGGAAGAGGAACACTTCTTCCTAGCTTTAATCAAAGTATCCACAACTGAGGAAGACAGCCCCTTCTCCATCAAGATGGAGGTTTCAGCCGTCACAGCCAGAGTTTGTAAATTGGGATGGCGTAGTGAGCCCTGAGTGATCAGATCTGGCACCAAGGGCAGAGCGTACTGATCTACTGCCAGCTGTACCACGTCTGCGAACCACACTTGGCCACCTGGGGCCCACCAGAATTGCTGGCACCCCTTCCAGAGCAATCTTGCGCAGACCCCTGCCCAGCAGGGGAATTGGGGGGGAAGACATACAGGAACTGAAAGTCCTTCCATGACATTGCTAACGCATCCGAGGTCAGGGCCAGAGGATCCCTGGACAGAGAGACAAAAGCTGGAAGCTTGTGATTGTGGGGCGGGACGCAAACAGATCCACATCTGGTTGGCCCCAATGGTGACACAGAGATTGAAACACCCTGCTGCATAGGGACCATTCTCCCTGGCGAGAGGTCCCCCTGCTCAGAGAGTCCGCCAGGTGATTTTCCACCCCCGGGATGTACACAGCTGAAATGCAGGGGACATTGGCCTCCGCCCAAGTCAGGATCAGAGACGCTTCCTGGAGGGCCCCCTTGCTCCGGGTCCCTCCCTGAGGATTGATGTAGGCAACTGCCGTCTGGTTGTCCGAGCGCACCTGAACCGGCAGGCCCTGAAGATGAGTAGTCAAGCGAGCCAGAACTAACCTGATCGCTCGCAGCTCCAAGACATTGATAGGGGTGTGGGCCTCCTGAGGGCCCCACCTCCCCTGGAACAGCAGGGACTTCCAGAAACCCCCCCAACCTGACAGACTGGCATCCGTGGTGACCGTCTCCCAGGAAGGGGCAAGAAAGGATCTGCCCCCCAACAGGTTCCTTGAGTCCATCCACCACAAGAGGGACCTCCTGACCAGGGGGGAGAGCACACAGACCCTGTCCAGGGACACTGGGTCCTTGTCCCATACAGACAATAGGTGAAGTTGCAGAGGCCTCAAGTGGAACTGATCATAAGGGACCGCTTCGAAGCACGCCAGCATCAGGCCCACCAGCTGCATCCCCTGCCTGATGGAGGGATGGGGACAAGCTAGGAGGGACTGAGCCTGTGCAATCAGACTGTCCACCTTCTGCTGAGGAAGGAAGATCCTTGCCTGAACTGTATCCAGATTCATTCCTAGGAATGGAGTTACCAAGGAAGGGGACAGTGAGGACTTGGGGTGGTTGATCACCCATCCAAATGACTCCAGAGTGGACACCACCAGCTGAGTATCCAACTCTGCTTGATGTAGAGACTGGGAAGTGATGAGGATGTCGTCCAGATAGGGAAGCACGCGGACGCCCTGACATCTGAGCAGAGACATCACGCCAGCCAGCACCTTGGTGAACACCCTGGGAGCTGAAGTGAGGCTGAAGGGCAAGGCCACAAATTGGTAATGTTGATCCATCAGAGGGAACCTGAGGAACCGTTGATGACCTGGGAACACAGGAATATGATGGTAAGCATCTTTGATGTCCACAGAAGTCATGAAATCCCCTTGGCGCAGGGAACTGATGGCAGAGCGCAGAGTCTCCATGCGAAAGCACCTGCCCCTGACAAACTTGTTGAGAATCTTTAAGTCCAGGATGGGCCTGACAGAACCATCCTTTTTGGGTACTGTGATTAGGTTGGAATAAAAGCCCTTGCCTTTTTCTCTTAAAGGGACCTGGCAGATGACCCCCAGCTCCAGGAGACCTTGCACTGCTTGCACTAGCTCCTGAGCTGACACAGGGTCCTGAGGAATCCGGGATCTGATGAATCTTGGAGGGGGATCGGCAGCAAACTCCAACTTGTAACCGGAGGACACTACCTCCTGAATCCACCGGTCTGAGACATGAAGCCTCCAGACGTGAGCGAAGTGTTGCAGCCGTCCCCCCACCCGGATGGGTGTGCCCCATCATGCCTGAGGGGGCTTGGGAGAGGTTTTAGCTTTGGGACCCCAGGAGGAGCCAGGACGTCCACGTCCTCTGCCTCTACCCCAGAAATCTCCCCGGGCCCCAGGGAAAGACACCCCCCTTCCCTGTCTTGCACCACGGTAAGGGGAGGAGAAGGAACCCTGACCCCGAAAGGGCCGAGGTTGCCGCCTGCGCTGGGGTAACCTGCCTCCCTTAGCAAAAAGTTCCAGGCGGTCTCCAAACAGACGCAGTCCTTTAACGGGAAACCCAGTGAGGGCCTTCTTGGCAGCATTGTCAGCAGCCCACTGGCGCAGCCAAACCGAGCGGCGTATAGCCACCACGAGGGCAGAAATTCTGGCACACATTCTGATGGTGTCATCCAATGCTGATAGGACAAAATTTACAAAAACATCACAACTGGAGAGTGCATTAAACACCTCACAAGGCAAATCATCAGGGGCACTATCAAGCATATTTCTGATAAGGGTTCTAGTGGCCACAGCAGTAATGGCAGAGGCACAGACAGGGCGCAGCGCCGTCCCCGCACATGTAAAGGCGTGTGAGGCCAGCTGATCAATACGCCGGTCCTTAGCATCCCGCAGGGTAGTAGAATCAGGGGAATGCATGACAGGGGTGTTAGATAGCCCTAGGATCGGGGCATCCACCTCGGGGGGGATGACCAACATTTAACCACCTCAGCAGGAAAGGGATACTTCCTATCCCAATTCTTTGGAACCCCGGGAAGTTTACTGGGGTGCTCCCATTCCTTGAGCACAAGGTTATGGAAATGTGCCTGCTCTGGAAATTCCAAACGTGATTTTGCTGTATGGAAAAGCTCCCCTCTTTGCCTGGGAGCCTCAACAGGGAGAGAGATAGACAGAACCTAAAAATCTGGGTCAATAATCTGTCAGTTTCATCCAGGGCCCAGGGGTCAGAGCCAGAATAGTCATGACCCCTTGGTCTCTCATCAGATGAGCCTGAATCAGAAAAGAGCTCCCCTTCATCAGACGGGGTATAGCCACACAGATTCCAAAACTCCTCAGTTCCCATAGGGAAAACAGTGACATTAGGCGTCAAGTGCCGCTTCTTAGCAGGGCCCTTACGCGCTAAGGACTTAGCAATAATCTGTTCAACAGTAGCCAGTCTAAAAGACACATCAGGCTGAGAATCCCCACTAGTATGCAACTCAGTAGGAGTGAGATTTAAGCTTGGGGGAGTAGGTGAAGTGAAACGAGGTGCAGCCACTGGCAGGCCAGATTGCAATGCAAGCATCTGCTCAGCACAGGGTACACAGACCCGTGCCTTGTCAGCGTCAGCATGAGGCTGCGCACACGCTACACACAGCCGGTCTTGTCCCAAAGGGACCCCGGTAACATTATCCTGAGATGCCTCCATATGGTGATTATAGTGGCGCTATACGCCGATAGGGAATAACGCTATATAGCAACCCTGGATGCCCCAATAACCCGCTAGGGACGTGGGAGTATAATTTTTACAAGGCCTACAAGTAATATACTAAAAACAGGGCCGGGAGAAGCCAATAAGGGTTCGTCTGAAAGACATAAGCAGACAAGACCTTAAGTGCATTGTAACAAAAGTGAAGCAGATAAAGCCGCCCCGCGAGGGCACTTATGGACCGCGGTAGGTAGGAGTCCGTCGCGCATAGGCCAACCAAGTCAGAAAAGATGGCGTCGGTATACCTCGAGGGGCGGGCCAGTAACAGCGATGACGCGGAAGGCGCCAAGCCCCCCCCGAAGAGCGCGAAGCCAGAAGGCCAACAGCCAATGATGGCGCACCAGCGCCTGAGGTAATGCCGCCGCCAAGCGCGGAGCCAAGTCAGCGCGCGGCGGCGGTAAATTTAAAAGCAATAAAGACAAGTCAGCGCGGCGGCTGACACAAGAATAAAGACATGTGAAAGGTGAAAGCACAGACTGCATAATCTACATATCTATACACAATACACATACACACCCCCCCCTCTTTTCCCCCGAAGGCTATAAGGAGGATGAGGGAGGACGGCGGCCACTTAAATAGGGCCCACCGATAGATAGAGGCAAGGGCCAATAGTGCGGGAGGGGCATCCCATAGAGGCTCACCATAAGCCTGAACCTCCTACCCTTTGGTGGCGGTTTGCGGTGGAGCAGCGCTCCTAAGCACCTGATAGCGGTGCTGCCTACCTTCACCCGACCAGCGCAGCCAAGGCTGGGAGGCATATTACTAGTGGAACGGGTGGGAATAGTCCTACAGGGCCGCAGGTTAATAACCCCGCTCACCTGCGAGTAGAGAGCCAATTTCTCGTCCTTCGCAGCCAGACTGCAGAGAAATTCTGGGAATTTGTGGGAGGTCCCTGGGTATTTGAGGGGCCAGGAGGAGCCTATTTTCGATGTCTCTGCAGCCCAGCACCATCTGGCGGAGTATATCCCAACTGTAAGTATTAGATTTGGAGCAGGACGTACTGTATACTAAGAATAATGGGTGTTGTTCCAGTTTAAGGCCAACCCTGCATATAAGGCATCATCACCCAACTTCTCTCAATCTAGACCTCCTCCCATAACCTTGAATTCCCACCACCTTAAAGTGGAGTCCTTGAGACTCCAGGGCAGGCTTATTCCCTCCCCCCCCCCCCCCCCCCAGGGCATCCTAAACTGGGATGCCCCACTCTGTGAAACCACCCAAGTCGCCCTATAAGCAGACCTTTTCCCCAGCCCATGGAGCATAAATGACCAGCGCCGGCATCTACTGCCTCCCCCCAACGACTGACTGGCTTGCGTGCCAGCGCACAGCCGAAGGTAGCCAAGTGATGCTGTGCGGCTAGGAATTCTTCCTGCTGCTCTAGCTGCAGCGTGGACTCCAGAAGATGTGAGTAAGCTTAGCGACCTGGAGGGTTTTACACCAAACTGGACTGCCCCGGGGGAAGGACCAAAACCCAGGATTCCGGGTTTTGAGCCACTTTAATTCTTGACAGACCTCCTAAGCCACATAAATACCAATTGAATTGATCCATTTAACTATCCTACATGATGCAGCACTCAATGTATAAAACATTTTTTTTTACCTTTCCATCATCTGTGTTCGGTGGATATGAATTATGTAGGTCATCCCGTACAAATTTTCCAGGCCACGAAGCCAGTCCTTTAATTTGCCCCCAGACCAAGTCTCCCATATTAAACGTCCTCGGTCTGTAATGCATCAAGTCATTTGATGAAGGAGAGTCTGGTATTCTAAGGTCATCCTCGCT
This sequence comes from Gastrophryne carolinensis, assembly GCA_027917425.1. NCBI lineage: Eukaryota > Metazoa > Chordata > Amphibia > Anura > Microhylidae > Gastrophryne > Gastrophryne carolinensis. Next base: position 204,719,566 of record CM051240.1, on the reverse strand, counting down.
ACTGATACTCTTGGTGTCGGAGGGACTAGGCACACAGCCATTCATGCCCTTGGCATGAAAACCACCATTATAATGGATGTAGTCTCTGGCTAAGGAACTTTCTAAACTGTTAGAAGAGCTAGGGGACTGTTCCTCTATGCTGATCTCTGGTTTAGGTATGTTTAGAAGCTCCCCGAACCCTCTGTGCTGCGGGGGTCGGGTTCCATTCATGTGTGCACAACGTTCCACTGTGCTCTCCAACCGTTCTTTAAAACTCATCATAGTCCTTTTGTAATGGTTAAACCTGAAATTATCATCTATAATCTTTTCGGTGGGACAGTGTCTGGGTGGCAGCAAGATCTGGCACTGCTCATCTTCAAAGGAGTGCAATAAAGAAATGTTGCCAGATCTCGCTTGATAAGGGTTCCCATGGACCTGTGCGTTGTGATCCAAATACTCCTCACATTTCCACCTGTTCACTTCACCAGGACTCTGACCTTCATTCCACTGCCTCTTGGGTGTATTGCATCCTGCTTTGAAATAATCAAAGCCATCCCCATCTGTCATATGTTTGTTCTGATCCACGTTTTTTCGTATACGGGCACCTCTAACATTCCGTGTCCGGACCTCCAGGTCAGCATTTCCCATATTTCTGCCATGGATGATGGCATTCACGGCACTGGATAGATTTAACGGGTCACCAATTGACGCAGTGAAGGCACTCATGGCACTTAATGCTGGGATTGCGCTCATCTGTGTTGTGCTGGCCACTGCTGTTGTGATGACCACTTGCATTCCTTTATTGGCTGCATCAACCACTGCTTTGTAGATGGCGTCCACAGAATTGTCTCCTTCCCGAACATTATCTTTCAGGTACTGTTCTGTCCTATGAGGCATGTTACAAGACTTGTCTGGAAATGGAGGAAGCAATGGGGTTGGATTTTCTGGTACAGGAGGGGCTCCTAACTGGGCATTGACCTCTTTGTTTTCTTGCATCTTCATCTGTCAAGATTAGATACATAAAACAGCGTTATTAAAGGTGGAAGATGGTGCAAAGGTAATTGTTACACAATTGTGTCGGGCTACACTTTGGCACTGTCTTGAACTGTTTTCTGTTTTTAAATTGAAGCAGAAATCGCTGAGATATCGGGGTTTAGAGGTTCAGCCAATGCCATTCTCTTTCTCATCCCATCCCCCAATCAGCTCAACAGAACGGGACAGGATTGCTGGTCCCTTCCTCCTCCTCCAGATTCATCACATTGCTGTCAGTGCCCATTATGCTGATTATTATGCCGTTTCACAGATCCAAGGACCACGCCCACTTTTTAAGAAGAGAAATCATGAGGTGAAACTGAAAACCTTGATGTCTCAGCCATTTCTTCTTCAATTTAGAAGTGGGAAACGGTTTAGAACAGTGCCAAATGTAGCCTGATGCAATGGTTTAACAATTACCTTTGCCTGCTGTAGAATTTTAAACTTCTGAAAAAAAAAGAAAATAAAATCTAACTCTCCAAGACATTATTTTCTTTAGAAAAGTGACATCACAGTTCAGACTAATGATAATCCCCTCGATACGTTAAATAACCCATTGCTTAACACAACACTCCAGTGAAAACGAAATAACCCAGTGTAAAAGCTATGCCGTAACCCACAATCTGAATAAATTCCTGAACAATTAGCAATACTCTTCCAGCCCACATAAAATAACCTTGGGACCATACAATGTCCTGTTCAGGAGCGGAACAACAGGAGGTGTGAGGCAGCAAAGGCATTGAGGTTAGAGGGCCCCATTATTGTTGCTTCTTCATCTTATTTTTCAGATTTTTGCTCATTCAGATTTGCTTTAGTATCCTAGTTGTTACCAGTTCAATTAAAGGGATAGCCCAGTATGGGCTAAAAAAATGCTCATCTCCCCTGCAGCTGCTCTAGCGAAGTCTCTGTAATTCTCAGCTGATGCTGAGAACAGGTCTGCCACATGCACACAACCAGAGATTCTGAGGATGGAAAATTAATTGCCAGCTGCTGTTGTCTTACATCACCCCTAAATGAAGAGCTGGGGCAGCCGTGGATGCCAAGGGACCAGATCTCTGCATCAGGAGAGTTTTTTAGAGATTGACATCACCAAAGCACAGTAGCAGACTAACCATAGGAGGACCCTAAAATGCTGAAGTGTTTCGGGGCTGGGTTGCTGCTTCTAACACCCCTATGCAATCACTGCCTCCCTGTTTCCTCCCCTGATTTATCTAGCCCAACTACTAGCCGAGACACCACAGTCCATGTTTTGCCCCTGCAATGCTTTAGCCTCAGCATCATGGTTCTAAGAAGCTACACCCATTGCTGCTGCAGTATCTGCCCCCCACAATAATACCATAAGCCTTCAAGAGTGTCCATATCTACCCCTGCCTTTGATCTGTCCCCACAATTCTACAGCCTCAGCCTTGATGCCTGGAAACACACAGGCTGTCCATAGGCCCAGAATATCCTGGGCTCTTTTTTGACCCCTGTTTGCAGGTGCCAGAGCAGGGGTAAGAAGAGGTAGGTAATTATTTCTTTTTAGCCCAGCCTGGACAGTAGAAATGTTACCTGGGTAACAATGGAATAAATAATCTGTAAAAAATACCTTGGCTACCATCAGGATTAGATATCACCTCAGCCCAAAGGAACTTATCTGCAAATCTATAAGACTGCATTTCTCGAATACCCCTCCAAAGGTTTGGGTTCCTTTAATGGACTGCTCCTCATAGCCAATTAATATTATCCTAATCTGTGTAATGCTCCATTTTATCGGCAAGACAGACATACCCCTCTGTCAAATGATTATTCAATTCATTGAATTGCACAGTCAAAGCAAATGAATCATTTAAATACCCATTGAATCCAGGGCCCTTAGTGGTCTTTTAACTAGTCTACACCTTAGCTGACCGTTTATACTCACCTGGAAGTTTTGGAACAAGCAGGCCATGGGATTTAAATTGCTTGGTGGCCCTGGTGGGTGACCCTTTAATGCATGTAATCCAGGGAAGCCTTGCAGGAGCTGCTGTTGCTGATTGCCGTTCAGTAGTGACTGAAGATGAGACAGCTGATGATTGTTCAAGGGACCATTTATTGATGACACTTCTGCAATGACACAGAGAAGACTATACGGTCAGCAGAGCCTAAACAAAGTTGAGTCTTTTGAATCTAAGGCATGAGAGAAATGCCATTTTTGTACTTACCATGTTAAAATGGTTTTCCCATAGTTGTCAATAACAACTGGGTATTCTAGCAGATGACAGGTGGGGACTAAAGCTTAAAATCTGTAACTTCCTTGGCAGCATAAGAACCTGGTTAACTCCCCAGTCCAAAGCAGTTGAGACAGAGTCTCTGGGAGGAACAATAAGACCAATAAGAACAAGGCCAACGGTCAACACAACTAACTTCGTCAAAGGCAAAGGAAATTAGCACCAGTTGCAACAACCATGGCCAGGTGCAGTGCCCCTGGATGGACAACTAAGGGAAAACCATTTTACATGGTAAGTACAAAAATTGTATTTTCAAGTTGTCTATCCAGGGACACTAGTCCATAACAATAGGCACGTCTAAAGCAGTCTACAAGGGTGGGAAACAACACAAAATGTGAATCCAGTGAACCACAGAAGCGATTGTGCAACAAGTGCCAATTCAGTTTGACAATGGAAGTAGACAACAGAACAAGGCTAGGGACTGAACCAGCGACTGAAGCACCATTATCCTGAACAGCTTCTCCTTGTAGAAGGGAGTAAAAATGTGGACAGAAGACCAGGTGGCTGCCTTACACATCTGGTCCACTGACCTGGTGCAGAAAGGCCCAGGACAAACCTACAGCTCTGGTAGAATAAGCGGTCACATGAAAAGAGGGTTCCTTACCTCTGACAGAATACGTTTGAGAAACAACCTTCCTAAACTTGGGTCCAGCCAGAACCACAAACCACAAATTAGACTTGCGGCCAAGACACTGTGGCCATCAGATACTTCAAGGCATGAAGCCCATCCAGTGAGTGAATAAGCCTCTTCTTCTTTAAACTGACTTTGGCAATAGGAAAGCAGAACAATGTCTTCATTCAAGTTGAAAGCCAAATCCACCTTTGACAGAAAATCCTACAGCAAGTGCAGGATCATCTTGTCCTTATGAAAGGTCAAGACTGGTGGCTTGAAGGGCAATGGCTGCCAGCTCACCCTCTATACCGAGGTAATGGCCACAATGAACACCACTTTCAGGGCCAGGAGATACCAGAAGTCTCCAGAGGTTCAAATGGCGGTCTCTGCAGCGCGGGGAGGACCAAATTGAGATCCCACATCGAAACTAGAGCCTTTTGGACATTTAAATAGAATAAATATGGGTGAAACTTGGCCCTTAATGGTGCGCAACCAGTCATCCCGGGCCCTTCTGCAGAAAATCCAAGATATGTGAAATGGAAAAATGTCCCAGAGCAACTCCACGACTTGCACCAAGCGCTTCGCCTGCCATGTCTGGTAGTAGATCTTAGCTGAATCACTGAATCAGGGTGGCCAGTAACCGAGGGGAAAGCCCCTGTATTGTAGCACCTGGGATTCAATCATCATGCTGTCAAAGCCAGAGATTGTGAATTGGGATGTTAACAGTTCACCTTGTTCAGTGGCGGACCACTAGAATGGTTGTGACGCCCTCTAGATTTACGCCAGTACACTGCTGCTCCTATCCCCCATTGCCATCCTGGTTCAGAAGCCACTAGCCAAGGGGCAGGGATGACACTGGAGGGCGAGGGACACAGGGGGTCGTACAGGATTGTCTGGGTCTGTATAATTCCCCAAACTGGCCCCCTCTTATCTGAGTGGCGGACCACTAGAATGGTTGTGATGCCCTCTAGATTTACGCCAGTTCACTGCTGCTCCTATCCCCAACTGCCATCCTGGTTCAGAAGCCACTAGCCAAGGGGCAGGGATGACACTGGAGGGCGAGAGGGAGACAGGTGGTCGTACAGGATTGTCTGGGTCTGTATAATTCCCCAAACTGGCCCCCTCTTATCGGAGTACCCCTTAAGAGGGGACTGCAAGCATTTCCACCCAGTGACTCCTGTCTGTCACAAGGCTGGCATGTATCCTGCAGGGACATGGAAATTATTACCCGAAGATAGCATCAGAATTATTTTCCACGGGGGCACGAATGGAGAGGCATGGGTGTCTGGGATGACCCCGGAATCCCTCACAATCTGTGAAACACTCAATAAGATGAAAAACAGCAGACAATAAAACAATAGCTCTAACCGCCACCAAAGATAACACTCAGCAACATATCGGTCGACTAGAGTAGAAGGGGAGTTATCCAGGAAACGGGGTTCTTATCCTGTCAAGGGCTTTTCAGCTCCAGTCTATCAGCGACTAGAATACCCAATTATTGTATACTAGTGTCTTCTCTGCCTATGCCTCATTTGTGTTTGTCCTGTGTTAGGTATGTTATTTATGAATTTTAGATGGTTAAATGTAATTTCCTGTCACTAACCAATTGATTGATTATTTATAATAAAGATGTAATTTGTTATTAAGATGTGCCTCCCTAAAGATTCCTTTTGGTCAGTAGTAGTTTTTTGCACAGGTGTGGGAGTGGCACTTTGTTATTGCATTTTTGTGTTTATATAGGCATGGGGTTTGTGCAGGCTGGAGGTTAGCTTATATTATGTCCATGTATAGACAACTTGAAGGGAGTTAAATCTAAAGGTTCAAGGAAGCATGAAATTACTACCAGATGTTACCCTGCCTAAAATGGACCGAAACTCTGGATTTTCATTATCCCAGGTCTTGGTCTGTCCCCGACAGGTAAGAATATCAGGCTACTGGTGGCAGTGGGAGCGGGGGTTCACAGAGCTAGATGGTCTGGGGAGAGGGTCCACTTTAAACTGATGGTCTGGCAGAGAGCAGGGATGCCGCTGCTCTACAGTGCACTCTGTTGATTCCAACATGTTACCCAGTCCCTTTCCATTTTTGACTTCAGACCTGATTTCACAAATGAGAAGAAAGGTAAAAAGAATGAAGCTTGCAGTGGGTGTATGTATAAGGGGGCAATCAGCACTCCCGTGAAGCCGATTGTCATCATGCATCTAACCATCTGGGGGTTCTGCATGCTGCCTATTATGGGGGATTGGGAGAGATTCTGCACACTGACGATTTTAGGGGATTGGGGGATGGAGTCTGCAATTTGATGCTCTTCATTGATTGTTATATGATATGCTCTGAATTGCACTAATATAAATTGTGACTCCTTTTGGTTTGTTGATAGTGACAATTTGGTTTTGTACAAACAGGGTTTACATATATTGGCCTCGATTCACTGAAGTTGAAAACAATTTTTTATGGTAGTAAAAAATTCAATTAGTGAGAAAATACAATTCTGTGAAGTACTCACCTGTAGAATTGGTATTATACGCATACAGCACGTCCTGCTCCAGATGTAGTAATAACATGTGGGTAATCCTCCGCCGCCATGCACTGCAGACATGTAGAAAACAAGCTCCTCCCGACCCTACATATACTGGAGGACCTCCCACAAATCCTCAGCATTGAAAAGCAGTGAGAATGAGAAGCCAGGAGAAACCAACCACCCAAAACTGGCAATAACAACGATGATAATAATTACCAAACAGGGGATCCAGAACAAAGTGAAACCAGGATGGGGTGGAGCAGGACGTGCTGTATGCGTATAATACCAATTCTACAGGTGAGTACTTCACAGAATTGTATTATTCTAAGCATACAGCACGTCCTGCTCCAGATGTAGTAATAACATGTGGGACATCCAATAGCAGTGTCCGTAAAGTAGGGTGGGATCCGCAACAGAAAAGGCAACAGCAAGCAGTTTAAACTACTGCCGCCTGCAAAACCTTGCGGCCAAACACAGCATCAGCTGAGGCCCTAACATCAACCTTGTAAAACTTTGTAAAGGTATGAACAGAGGACCAGGTAGCGGCCTTGCAAACTTGTTCCACAGAGGCCTGGTGCTGAAAAGCCCAAGAAACCCCAACAGCTCGAGTAGAATGAGCAGTAAGACGAAAGGGGGGAGACTTCCCCTTAGTAGTGTAGGCTTGAACCACAGCCTGACGAATCAATTTACTGATAGTAGACTTGGCGAGAGCCAAACCCTTCCTAGGCCCGTGAGGCACAACGAAGAGAGCATCCGTCTTCCTGAAAGCCTTAGTGATAACCAGGTAATACTTGACACACCTAACCACATCCAAGGAATGCAAAGCCCTTTCCTTAGGGTTAATAGGATTAGAGCACAAGGAAGGAAGTACAATATCCTGATTCAAATGGAAAGCAGACACAACCTTAGGCAGAAAGTCTGGCTTGAAGCGAAACACCACCTTATCCTGGTGTCTCTCATAGTAGGGAGGCTGAATAGATAGAGCCGCTAACTCCGATACACCTCTAACCGAAGTGATAGCAACCAGGAATACGATCTTGAGTGTGAGATAAGCGAGAGCAGCCTCCTGAATAGGCTCAAAAGGAGCACCCTGCAGGGCTGATAACACCAAGTTTAAATCCCAAACAGAAACCATAGGTTTCCGAGGAGGCCGCACATGAGTGACCCCCTGAAAGAAGGTCTTGATAAGAGGGTACTGGGCAAAGGTTTTCTGAAAGAAGATAGACAGGGCCCAAACCTGACCCTTCAGGGTACTAAGCTTAAGACCTAAGTCTAGACCATGTTGTAAGAACTCCAGCACCCTGGAAACTAAGAATTCCCGGCAGGGAAGAGACCTGGATTCACACCAGTCAATGTAAGAACGCCAAACTCTATAGTAGATAGCAGAAGAAGTCTTTTTCCTGGCTTACACCATAGTAGCCACTACAGATGCAGACAAACCCTTTTCCCTCAGGATGGAGGTTTCAATAGCCAAGCCGTCAAAGCCAGAGTTAGTAAATTGGGATGGCGTAGAGACCCTTGAGTTAGAAGGTCCGGCAGCGGTGGCAGATCGTACTGATCTACTGCCATTTGAACCACGTCTGCGAACCACACTCTTCTTGGCCACCTTGGGGCCACCAGAATCGCGGGTACCCCTTCCAGAGCAATCTTGCGCAGAACTCTGCCCAGAAGGGGAATTGGTGGAAACACATACAGGAGCTGAAACTCCTTCCAAGACATTGACAGGGCATCCGTGGCCAGGGCCAGAGGATCCTGAGACAGAGATACAAAGCTCGGGAGCTTGTGATTGTGATGGGACGCAAACAGATCCACGTCTGGCACCCCCCAACGGAGACACAGGGCCTGAAACACCCTGTTGCAGAGGGACCATTCCCCCAGACGAGACGATCCTCTGCTCAGAGCATCTGCCAGCAGGTTCTCCGCGCCCGGAATGTATACAGCCGAGATGCATGGGACATTGGCTTCCGCCCATGCTAGAATCAGAGACACTTCCTGGAGAGCTCCCTTGCTCCGGGTCCCTCCCTGATGATTGATGTAGGCAACTGCCGTTCTATTGTCTGAGCGTACCTGAACCGCCAGACCCTTCAGGTGCTGGGTCAATTGTTCCAGCACCAATCTGACCGCCCTGAGTTCCAGGACATTGATGGGTAGATGGGCCTCCTGAGGGCCCCACCTCCCCTGGAAGTGCAGGGACTTCCAGAATCCCCCCCAGCCTGTCAGACTGGCATCCGTTGTGACCGTCTCCCAGGAGGGAGCCAGGAAGGATCTGCCCCTTGTCAAGTTCCTGTGGTCCAGCCACCACGCAAGGGATTGTCTGACCGAGGGGGGGAGCACCCAGATCTCGTCCAAGGACGCTGGGTCCTTGTTCCAGACTGACAGAAGGTGAAGCTGCAGAGTTCTCAAATGGAACTGGGCAAAGGGCACCGCCTCGAAGCTTGCCACCATCGAGCCCACCAACTGCATTCCCTGCCGGATGGAGGGATGAGGGCTCGAAAGCAGGGACCTCGCCTGCGATATCAAAGCTTCCACCTTCTGCTGGGGAAGGAATATCCTTGACTGAACTGTATCCAGAATCATCCCCAGGAACGGGGTCACTGAGGAGGGGGACAGAGAGGACTTTGGGTAATTGATCACCCAGCCGAATGACTCCAGGGTGGACACTACCAACCGAGTGTCCAGCTCTGCTTGCCGCAGAGACCGAGAGGTGATGAGTATATCGTTCAGATAGGGCAAAACTCGTATGCCCCTTAGTCTTAACAGTGACGTCACCCCTGCCAGCACCTTGGTGAACACCCTGGGAGCCGACGAGAGGCTGAATGGCAGGGCCACGAACTGGTAATGCTGATCCAGCAGCACAAATCTGAGAAACCCCGGGACGTGCAGGTAAGCGTCCTTGATATCCACAGATGTCATGAAGTCCCCTGGGCGCAACGAGGCAATGGCTGAGCGCAGAGTTTCCATGCGAAAATGTTTGTTTCTGACAAATCTGTTTAGGATTTTTAAATCCAGAATGGGTCTGACTAACCCGTCCTTCTTGGGCACTGTGAAAAGGTTGGAATAGAACCCCATGCCCCTGTCTCTTAAGGGGACCTTGCAAATGACCCCTATGTCTAGAAGGTTCTGCACAGCCAGCATTAAGACCCGAGCTGAGGCAGGGTCCTGTGGGATCCGGGACCCGACAAACCTGGTAGGGGGCAGTACAGCAAACTCTATCTTGTAACCGGAGGACACTACCTCCTGAATCCACCGGTCTGGGACGTGGCGTCTCCAGACATGCTCGAAGTTCTGTAGACGTCCCCCCACCCAGACGGGCAAGGGCGCCCCTTCATGCCCCACGGTAGGGGGTCGAGTGGGAGCTTGGGCCACGAAAGGGCCGAATCTGACGCTTGCGCTGAGGCAACTTGCCACCCTTGGCAAAAATATCTAACCTTTCTCCAAACAGGCGCAGCCCCTTAAAAGGAAGCCCCGTCAGGGCCTTCTTAGCGACGTTATCAGGGGCCCACTGGCGCAACCAGACCGCTCGGCGTATGGCTACCACCAGAGCAGAAGATCTAGCGCTTAATTTAATAGCATCGTACAATGCGGATAGGATATAGTTCACAAAAGTTTCACAGGTGGCCAGAGCATTGGCAGCATCAGAGGGCAAGTCATCCGCCCCTTCTAGAGCAGTCTTAACCACCGTCCTGAGCGCCACCGCCGTAATGGCTAAGGCACAAACTGGGCGGAGCGACGCTCCCCCAAATGCAAAGGCATGGCATGCCAGTTGGTCAACTCGCCGATCTTCCAAATCCCGCAGCATAGTAGTGTCGGGGGAGTGCATAATAGAGGTGTTGGACAGACTTAGAATTGGGGCATTGACCTCGGGTTGCGATGTCCAACACTTGACCAGGTCGGCAGGAAAGGGATATTTCTTATCCACAGCTTTAGGAACTCCATGGAGTTTGCTGGGATGTTCCCATTCTTTCAGCACAAGGCTATTGAAATGAGTTTGTTCAGGAAACTCCAACCGCGTCCTGGCGGTGTGAAACAGATCACCCCTTTGCCGGGGAGCCGCGGCAGGGGGAGAGAGGGATAACACATCAAAGATCTGGGTCAGCAGTCTATTAATGTCGTCCGAGGACCAATTATCAGAACCAGACTCTTCCTGTCCCCTGGACTCGTCGTCGTATGACCCTGAGTCAGAGAACAGTTCCCCTTCCTCTGAGGGGGAATGTGCATAGGAAAGCAATAAATCATCAGACTCTATAGGAAGTATAGTAGATTCAGGATTTAAATGACGCCTCTTAGCAGTGGCCTTGCGCGCCAAGGAGCCAGCAAGTACGTTTTCCACACTAGCCAGTCTAGTGGCCAAATCAGTATGAGAATCCCCACTAGTATTGGGGGTTAGGCTCAGGCTTGGGGGAGTAGGGGAAGCAAGGCGAGGTGCGGGCCCAGCCTCGGAAGAGGTGGGGATACCTGCTAGCGCCTGCTGAGCACAAGGGACGCAGACCAGTGCATTGTCACCGCTGCTAGGCAATACCCCACAAGCTACACATAGACGGGCTTGTCCCAAAGGAACCCCATTCGCAATATCCTGGGATGCCTCCATATGGTGATTATTATATACAATATGCCAGTAGGGATTGACGCTATAAAGCAACCCTGGATGCCCCAATGACCCGCTGGGAAGTGGGAGTGATTTTTAAAAGGTCTGGACCGGGCGCTACACCGGGCCGGGAGAAGCCACCGAGGTTCACGGTCTGAAAGACACAAGGGGAACAGGGATGTCAGAGCCAAGCGAGGAGAAGCAAAAGCTAAAGAAAGGTCGCCCATGAGGGCACTTACAGAACAGCGAGGCAAGGACCGTCTTCACCACGCGCACGTGAGAAGGAAATGGCGCCAAGCGAACCTCGAAGGGCGGGCCAGAGCGAGAGATGACGCGGAACGCGCCAAACCAAACCAAACCACGCCCCCCCCCCCCCCCCGAGAGCGCGCATCTCGAAGGCGCACAGCCAATCAGAAAAACAGTAGCTATGCAACTGACAACCGATCTAGAAAATCACCTCAGAGAGAAAACTAACAGGGTGAATACAGGAATAAAATGCCGTAGCGCCCACGAACAGAGCCGCCGTCCGTGCCAAGTAAAAAACAATAAGGCACTGCGGCTAACTTAAACATAAGTGTGAAGCGCAGCTCTGACACTCGGTAACCGTTAAAGCTATAAGTCTCTAGTGTAATCAGGGCAAGGTTAGGCCATCGTACACACAACCCCCCCCCCCTCTTTTTCCCCCCACTAACGGGGGGATCTAGGGAGGAAGGTGACCCAATATTCGGGGTTCACCGTTACACGAGGCGTGGGGGCACTGATGCGGGAGGGGCATCCACTGAAGGCTCACCATTTGCCTTAACCGCCTACCCTATGGTGGGGGATTGCGGTGGAGTCTAGCTCCGTAAGAACACTAGGTGCTGCCTACCTTCACCCGACCAACGCAGCCCAGGCTGGGAGGCATATTCTTTTACAAAGAGGACGGGTGGAAATAGTCCCGCAGGGCCTCGGGCTGTAAGCCCCGCTCGCCTGCGAGAGCGTGATACTTCATGTCTTCGCAGTTCCAACACTGCAGAGAAATCTGGGGATTTGTGGGAGGTCCTCCAGTATATGTAGGGCCGGGAGGAGCTTGTTTTCTACATGTCTGCAGTGCACGGCGCCGGAGGCGGAGGATTACCCACGTTATTACTACATCTGGAGCAGAACGTGCTGTATGCTTAGAATAAAAGCATGGTAAATTTACTTTTAGTTAATCACTAGATAGGAAGACAATTAAAGCCAATGACAATTTTACTTTGTAAGTACCATTGACTAAGAGTGAAATTCTCATGTTTTTTTTTCTTATGAACTGAAATTTTTATTACCATCATTTTTTTTCCAGCTCTTAGTGAATCAATGCCATTCACTGCTTTGTATTAGATTTATGTGTTTTATTTAGTAATTGTGCATACATTTTGCACTGGATATGCTTTTTAGTATGTAGGCTTGGCACATTCACACTTAAAGTGGACCAACACCCAGGATTTTCACTATCCTGGGTGTTGGTCCACTTCTGCGGGGCACCGCCGACGGACAAGCTGAGGCCGCCGCCGCCGCCGCCTCTCGCGCGTTCCTCTTACAGGGAGCGCGCCCGCGTCAGCCATTCACAAACGGCTGGAAAGGGGGACGCGCGGCGGACCGCGCATGCGCCGTTAGAACGGGAGAAGGTAAGGTTTGTGGGCGTCCGGGGGGGTTTCACACAGCGGGGCATCCCGATTTCGGCCATGGGTGTTGGTCCACTTTAATATTTTGCATACAGCCCAGTATAGCAATAGTTTCTGGCTCTAGTATTATAGGGGATTGGGAGATTCTGAACACTGCCTAATATAGGGGGATGGGGGATTCTGCACACTGCCTATAACAGGGCATTTAGGGAGATTCTGCACGCTGCAGAATCTACCACACACTGCCTGTTATTAGGTTTTTCTCCTCTAAACCCTAGGAGCATCTCTTGGTTAGGTAGGTACATCTGGTGGAGCGAAAAATATGGTAAAAAAAATGAACATTTCTTGTGTGCCCCCTTATGGGTTTTGAAGCAGAGATGCATTCCAAATCAGAATGCCTGTAGGTAGGGGATACAGTGGGAGCCTCCATTTTAAAGGTTACGTTTACATGAAGATTTAAATATTTGTCTTTAACCCCTGCTGAGAATATTACATTGATGTTTGTTGTTATACACAACAGTGCTCTTTGCTGTACAACAGTTATTTTTCCTTTAATGCAGAAATATAGAAAGGCATGATTCACTACAAAGCCCTGAGAAAATCAAATCTAGCGATTGAAGATTCTCCAAGGCTACGATGAAAGATCTAAAGCAGTAATCTACTAAATAGGCCATTTTAAAAAGAGTAATAAAATTAGCCAACATGCCCATGAAGCCGAATACAGGAAACATTGGAGACTTGCCTTCTCCGGCCGAAGGCTGTAGCATGTGCAGAATATTCTGGTTCAGAAGATGCTGCTGATTCATGGGTAGGCCTCTTGGCAGAGTGTTCAGCAGACTGAGGTTGACAGGTCGCGGAAGGTTGTTGGGGGTGTTCTGTGCAAAATGATTTGGATGTTCTGGTCCTGGAAATGGGTAGGAGTTGCCCATAGGGTGGTGGTTCTGAACTGGTGCCCCAGAGGCTGTGGTCACAATGACCCCATCTTGAAGGACAGATGTGGTCTTGGTGATGGCAAGTTGGCCCGTGCCAGCTATTGCTACTGAGGACATTGGTAATGAGCCCCCTAAAACATAAACATTGTTTCAGTGTGATAGATTTCACCTTTAATGAAACATGCATGAAATGCCACAACCATACTATTTGGCAGTATCAACTCTTTCATGGCAACCATACAACTCACATATATCTCCCAAAAATCACATCAAAATAATAAATAAAACAAATTTCACTAACAACATGAATATACCTCCCAATATATATTTCTAAAACATTCCCCAAGACTGCACGTAGCATGGGGTTGATTATGAATCCATTTTAAAATAGACGGGGGAAGCCTGTGCCCTCTGGTTCTCATTCCGCACCCTTCACCTGCCTTTTTTTGACCAAGCCAGTGCGCCAAGGAATTGCCAGAAAATGCTAGCTGTACTATGGTTCTTCCTATGAAGGACTTGATATTCCTATTGTGCTGGTGAGCAGTGGCAGAGGTCCATGTCTGGAGTCCACGTGTTGGCAAAGCACACTGAACATTACCAGTTCATTCCTTGCTCTCCATGACAGATGTGCTGCCTGTTGAGGAGGTTTGACATTGTGTATTTGACTCCCAGAATGTGGCTTGCCAAGAGTGTTGGAACAACAGCTTCATCTAGGAAGCACTGCTCCCAGTTCTAAGCAGTCCATCTTCTTGAAGGACCATGTCTCCTGTAACTGTTGAAAGACCACCAACAGGTTATGTTTTGCGTATCTCCACACAGATGAAGTAATTAGTGCTTAGATAGTGATATAGGACTTGTTATGTGGAGAAGCACAAAACATGACCTGCTGGTGGCTCTAAAATATAAGGTTGGGCAGCACTGCTTTAGGTGTATTTTTAAGCCCCTTCACACTTGTGAGAAAGCATGAGCTAGAAAGATGGAAAATACAGCAAAAGCTCTGGCAAGGCAATGTTCTATTTAGTGTTTACATAACCTACTCATTAGTGCAACTGCAGTCATTAAAAATAATTGCATTATTTTAACATCTACTAGCATTAATGCCTGGCTTGATAGCTTTTTTTTTTAATTTTCAATCCATCTTTTCACATTATCAATCTTTTTTTACAGTGCTCTCAACCCAACACCACTAATAATACCATTTTGTGAGTACTCACCTGAAAAATGGATATTATCAGTGTGCCACACACCCCGCTTCCCCTTTAATTCTTACGATCGGGTCACTCCACCAGCAGGTGGCGACGTGCAGGGAAAAGTCTTGAAAACGAGCCCCTTCCGGCCTATATATACCTGGGACCTCCCACTTAATCACCAGTTATTTAAAAAGCAGAAAGACAAGGTACCAGGAAATCCAACGGTAACCTCAAAATAAAGAAAAGCTTCACCATATAAAGGATTCGGGATACCGAAAAGGGCGGGTGAAGCGGGGTGTGTGGCACACTGATAATATCCATTTTTCAGGTGAGTACTCACAAAATGGTATTATTCTCAGTGTGCCACACACCCCGCTTCCCCTTTAATTCTTACGATCGGGACATCCAAAAGCAGTGTCCGCAAGGGATGGGTATCCAAAGGCAAGGTGAAGCATAACTTAAATGACTGCAGTCTGCAGAACTTTGCGGCCAAATACAGCATCCGCTGAGGCCCGCACATTAACCTTGTAAAACTTAGAAAAAGTATGAACAGAAGACCAAGTAGCAGCCTTACAAACTTGTTCAACAGAAGCTTGGTGCTGAAAAGCCCAAGACGCTCCAACGGCGTGAGTAGAATGAGCAGTGATACGAAAAGGGGGAACTTTCCGCTTAGCAGAATAGGCCGCGATAATGGCCTGACGTATCCATTTGCTAATGGAAGATTTGGCCGGCGCCAAACCCTTCCTAGGCCCACAGGGCACAACAAAAAAGGCATCAGTTTTACGAAAAGGAGAAGTAATAATCAAATAGTACTTAACACAGCGTACTACATCCAAACAATGCAAAACCCTCTCCTTGTCATTCTTAGGCTTAGGACATAAGGAGGGAAGAACAATATCTTGGTTCAAATGAAAAGCAGAACAACCTTAGGAAGAAAGTCTGGTTTGAACCGAAAGACCACTTTGTCCTGATGCCTCTCAAAGTAGGGCGCCTGAATAGACAAGGCCGCCAACTTCGAGACACGCCGAACCGAAGTGATAGCTACCAAGAAGACAATCTTCTGAGTCAGGGTAGACAAAGCAATATCTTGCAAAGGCTCAAAAGGAGGAGCCTGAAGAGCAGAAAGAACCAAATTCAAGTCCCAAACAGGGAGTAATGGTTTCCTGGGAGGCCGCACATGCATAACCCCCTGGAAAAAAGTTTTAACTAAGGGATGAAGCGCAAAACGCTTCTGAAAAAAAGATAAATAAGGCAGAAACCTGCTCTTTCAAAGTACTCAGCTGAAGACCAGAGTCCAGCCCAGATTGTAAAAACTCCAGAATCCTGGAGACCGAAAAGACCCTACAAGGAAAAGATCTAACCTCACACCAAGTGATATAGGTTTTCCAAGTCCTATAGCAGGTGATAGAAGAAGACCTCTTTCGGGCAGCGATCAGAGTCTTAATAACAGAGTCAGAAAGACCTTCCTCCTTCAAGATGGAGGTCTCAGCGGCCAAGCCATCAAAACCAGCGTTGGTAAACTGGGGTAAGACAGCCGACCCTGAGTGAGCAGATCGGACCGAAGAGGCAGAATGAGCTGACTTACTGTCAGCCAAACGATGTCTGCGCACCATACTCGTCTTGGCCATCTTGGGGCCACGAGAATGGCGGACACCCTTTCTAGAACCAGCTTCCGTACCACCCAGCCTAGCATGGGTATCGGAGGAAACAGGTACAGAAACGCCGGGTCCCCCCAGCTCAGGGATATGGCTTCCACCGCCAGAGCCAGAGGATCCTGGGAGAGCGACACAAAGATCGGGAGCCTGCAATTGTGACGAAAGGGAAACAGGACCCCCTCCGGTGTCCCCCACAGAGCGGACTGCAAACTGCCGAGAGACAAGGAACATGTGCCTTCGCCCAGGTCAGGATCAGGGACCCCACTCTGAGGGCACCCAGACTGGAAGTCCCTCCCTGATGATTGAAGTAAGCAACCGTTATTTGACTGTCCGAGCGTAGCTGAACCCGAAGGCCCATACCATGATGGGACAAAAGAGCAAGAACCAGACAGAAGGCTCTCAGCTCCAGAACAGACGGCCGAGGATTGGAAAGAAGGATCCAAACCAACTCCTGAATCAGACAACCCTTGGACTGAGTGAGCAACCCTGTGTTGACCAAAATCCGACCATATTCCCAGAAAGGACACCACCCTGGCTAGAGCAAGTGGGGACCTGGGAAGTTTGAAAAACTTCAGATGCAGGACGGGGCAAGCTGACCCGTCCTTCTAGGGGACTGCGAAGAGAATGGTGTAAAAATCAAGGCCCACCTCTAAGTGAGGCACCGGCCGGATGACCGCCATTTCCAGGAAAAACCGTGAAGGAGGGCGAGACTCGAACTCCGGTTTGTAACCGGGCGACACCACCTCCCAGATCTACGTGTCCGGAGACTCCCAGCCTTAAACCAGGGAGAAGTGTCGCAATTGTCCCCCCACCCGCACGGGTGAGGGCAGCCCCTCATTGCTGAGCGGGCTTAGCAGTAGGTTTGGGCTTGGCGCCCCAGGACTGACCGGGACGGCCACGACCTCTTTCCCGGGACCAACCTACAGCCCCGGAAACGGGAAGGGAAGCCCCTCTGCCCGCTCTGGCTCCTCAAAAGGAGGGACTAAAGGAACTTGCACCCCTGAAGGAGCGACGAGGTTTCTTGAATTGAGGCAACTTACCATCCTTGGTAACAACATCCAATTTCTCGCCAAAAAGGCGTAAACCTAAGAAGGGTAGCGCTGTAAGCGCCCTTTTAGGGTTAAGGTCCGCCGTCCACTGGCGCAGCCATATAGACTGACGAATAGCCACCAGCAATGCCGCTGTCCTGCTACTCGTCGCAAGAGCATCGTCCTGAGCAGTCAGGGCAAAAGAAACAAACGACTCACACTGCTTGAGAGAGCTAAACATATCACAAGCGGGATCAAGATCTGCGAGCAGATCCCTAATAATGGATCTAACAGCCAGCAGAAGAAGCGCCGAAGCACAAATTGGCCGTAGTGTCGACCCGGCACTGATAAAACCATGGCGAGCCAATTGATCAACCCGACGATCCTCACCATCCTTAATGGTAGTGGTGCCAGAAAGGTGCAACGCAGCCGGGCCAGTCAACCCCAACATCGGGGTATCGACTTCGGGGGGGCACTGAACAAAGCTTCACCAAGTCCTCCGGAAAGGGATAACGCTTATCCCAATTAGGAGGAGTTCCAGCCAGGCGCGTGGGTCGTTCCCATTCTTTAAGGACAAGCTTCTCAAAGTGCTGTTGCCTGGGGAACACCAAATGCGGCTGGGGTACATCAAACAACTCACCCTTTGGCAGAGGGACCACCGCAGGCGGATCCAAGGCCAAAACTTTAAACATTTGAGCCAAAATGGAAGGAGTGTCAAGGGACACCCCCACAGCCTGATCACCAGCAGTGTCAAACAATAGCTGGTCTGCAGGCTCATCCGACTCCTCAAGGAGTTCCCCCTCCTCATCAGGGGGACAATCGGAATAATCCAAAAATTCAGGTACCTCACCCTCCGAGGCAGGTACCGCCAGAGCAAGGTGCTTCCGCTTAGCCGTAGCCTTCTGAGCCACTGAAGCGGAGATAATTTTCTCGAGGTTGGCCAACCGCGCATGCACCTCGGAATGCAAATCCCCATTTTTGACAGTGTCACACGGCGTCCGGACTAGGTTGGGGGGGATAGGAGATGATGGAAGTTGCGAGGAGCCAGAAGCCGGAGCAACGGACTGGCGCGCAATGTTCTGCTGAGCACATGGAACGCATGATATGACATCATCGCCTGGGAGCGGAACCCCACAACCCGTACACAACCTGGAAAGCCCCGAGGAGCCATTTCCGGTAACGTTGGAAGCCTCCATATGGTGAATTTGTGGTATTCGCAACAACCCAGGATTTTACGCATTGTAATTTAAGTCCCGGAAGTGGGAGGATTTTTTTTTTTTTTTTTTAAACCTAGGAAAATCCCAATTTAGAGACTAAGACTAGCCAGGTATAACAGACTGGGAGAGCCTGCAGTGAGGGAATCCCAGAATCTGTGGGGGAAAAGAGACCACAGTCAGTCCCCCAGCCAGAATGCACCACAATCATACATAACCAATAAGGCAAACATAAATGGCTAGCTTAAACATCTTGAATAAATATACATGACACATGGGTGCATCAATAAAAATCAGAGTACATACTGGTATGAATACATGCCTATATATATATATATATATATATATATATATATATATATATATACACATACACAAACACCAATATATATATACACATACAAATCAGAATGGTAATGTGCATTATCGCAGCAACTGGAACACACATCCCACAGCTATGTGATATATTAAGTCAACCTATCAGAAGGATGACATAAACAATATATCCCCATAAGTAGAAATGCCCCAGGGAGAAAACGCTACACAAGCAGCACATAGCATAAGAACGGCCCCACGTGCGCAATGGTGGGGCCGTTTACCTGTGAAGTTTCAGCCGCACAGAAGCTCTTCCCCCACTGGCTGCAGCGTACAGGGAAGCGAAGGGCGGGCCCGGAGACAGCGCGCCCGGCCACGCCCCCTTTACACGGAGAGAGCACGGGCCCGCCCCCTAGTGACGCGGCTCGTCCAATGGTGAGCCGCAACCGAGAAAGAGAGGGAAATACAAACGTGCATGACTAAAACAGGCCCCAGCAGCCCCAGCCACGCGCTGAACACTGAAAACTGCCAAGACCTTTCACAGTAAAAGTAAAAGTAAAGCACACATGCACACTACACCCCCCCCCCCCCCTTAGCGAAGGGAGAAGGACTGAGCGGGAGAAGGTGACCTAAAGGGAACATCGGGACAGGGGCATCCCAAATCCGGATCACCAGCCGGATAGCCGCATTGCCCCACAAGTTGGGTCGAGCGGAGGAGATAAGCTCCTAGGCACCTAAAGTGCCATCTACCTTTGCCCAGCCCACAGCCTAGGCTGGGAGGCTTCCATTTAACTAGACATAATAAACAATAAAACTGGGCAGAAATAGACCAAAAGGGGATGCCGGGTTTTACCCCGGCTACCTGCAAGCAGGAGACTTCATTCTTCTGTCTTGTCGCGTCATGCAGAGAGAAAAAACTGGTGATTAAGTGGGAGGTCCCAGGTATATATAGGCCGGAAGGGGCTCGTTTTCAAGACTTCTCCCTGCACATCGCCACCTGCTGGTGGAGTAACCCGATCGTAAGAATTAAAGGGGAAGCGGGGTGTGTGGCACACTGAGAATAGAAGAATTTCAGTGAAGTGGTGCTTGATGAATTAGATCACACATGCTCAACCTATGGCCCAGGGGTAAATACAATAGACATGTAAAGGTGTCACAAATCGTCACTTACCTGGGCCCCATTCCAGCGTTGTCGGCAGCCGGTCGGTCCCAGCAGCTCCTGCCAGGCGGCCGCGCCGTGCGGCGTCTGCTCAGGCGGCGCCGAGCACGGCCGCTCTCCCTCCTCGCTCTCGCGTCGTGTCACGTGCTCGCGCTCTTTATGCCCTCCGGCGGCGCTGTACTCAGCGCGCCCGCCGGAGGCTGTAGCTGATCAGCCAGGGGGCGCTGGCACGCCCCCTGGTTCGGAATAAAGGGCCAATAAGCCCTAGGTTCAGTGGGGCTTACGCCCCCCTCCTGTCTGGGCCAATGAGTCCATATTGGGCACTCCCTGTTCTCCCAATCAATGACCAGTTCCTAGTTGCACCAATCACACACTCACCTCCCATCATATCTGTCCCTATAAAGGTTTCACTCTGTCAGTTGCTCAGTGCCTGTGATAGCGCCTTGTACCCTGCATAGTCTTGATTTACCTTGTCTGATCTCCGTTGCCGACCTCTGTATGAACCGACTATTCTGATCTCCGTTGCCGACCCCTGCCTGAACCGACTATTCTCGATCTGATCTCCGTTGCCGACCCCTGCCTGAACCGACCATTCTCGATCTGATCTCTGTTGCCGACCTCTGCCTTGTACCTTGACCTCGAGCTGTCTCTCCCCTCTATACCGCTGCGAACTCTGACTTCCCCGTGTCAACCTCTGGCCTGTCTCTGGACTTCCGCTACACTCGCTCTTAGCCATTGGTTCTTCAGACCTCTAAACCAGTAAGCTCTCATCCTTTGAGCCATTGAAGTCCTGGGGGCAACCGATCCCGGGCAGGCAACCGGCGGGCCAGTACACACACGGGGGACCTGAGGCGGGCGACTGATGACATGTGGTAATGTTTACTTAATCCTTTCCTTGGACAGTTTTTCATTGTTTCTCATTTGCCTGCATATTATTAGTACCTTCATGTCTGCTTAACAGACACTCTCCTGCCATTTTGTTACACTTGTTAATAAGTCTGTGCACAACTATTTTATATTGGATTTAACATCTTGGAGAGATGAATAATGTATTATAGGATATTGTTTACATCCACACTGCGGGTTCATGAGACAAGTTTACTGTGAGGAATACCATTTGTTGCACAATATATATAAAGCCCAACTATCCTCAACCCCCCCCCCCGTGTTTTTGTACTTGTGTGTATATGTTTTTTAATATTGTCGTTGTGTATTTTCATGTGCATTGGCTTCCCTAGGAGTCTTTTTAATTACTAATAAATTGTATATTTTTCTGGTATCAGTCATTGTGGTTTATCAACATTATATACAAATTTTTGGGTAGAGTGCAGACCCTCTGGGGACCTGTGTGGGATCTCCAGAAATCCCCCTTTTTGTGTAGCGCGCCTGCTCGCTGTCCGCATTGATTTATTCAGAAAATGGAGCAGCAGCTGCCGACTGGGTGACATAAGTCATCCGAATTTCCGCAGCTGCTGATTGGGCATTGCAGAATGGCCATTCCACAATGCACAATCGCAGAAGTGAAAGTGCCGACCATGGGGCCTTTCACTCTGGTTTAAGGGTAATCAATTGCAACCCATCATCCACGCCCAACTGCAGAAAATCCAAAAGATGCAAGATGGAAAATCGTAGAGGAGAATGTCCAAGCGACTGGCACAAAGTGAAGTAGGCCCTCCACACCCGATAATAAATCTTAGTCAAATAAGTTTTCCTGGCATGAATCAAGGTGGCCACTACTCAAGGGGAAAGTCCCCTGTCCCACAGCAGCTTGGACTGAATCGCCACGTTGTCAATGCCAACAACTGTGAATTGGGATGTAATAGCGGACCTTATGGAATAGGCCGATCATCGGCCAATATGACAAAGTATGCAAACCATGTTTGGCCAATGCGGAGCAACTAGAATGGTCATGGTGTTCTCTAGAATCCCCTTTTTCACTGCTCCAGGAATATGGACAGCGGTGTGAACACAGACCAGTCAAAATGGGGACCACGTCGGGAATCCCGGAAACATGTCAAAAAACGGGTTACCTTCCTGCTGCGTCTGGATACAAAAAAGGTCCACCCCGAGTACACCCCACCTATCACAAATGGAGGGCACACTCTCCCGCGTCCACGGTTTCTTGGCAGAGAAAAATGCAATTCTGTGATTACTCACCTGTAGAATTGGTATTATACGTATACAGCACATCCTGCTCCAGAGATAATTCCTTACGTTTGGGTAATACATCCACAAGATGGGCGCTGGACTGTAGAGACAGCAAAAAAGTGGCTCCTCCCGGCCCCTTATATTTCAGGGACCTCCCACAAATTCCCCAGTATTGACAAGCAGTTAGCAAGAAGCCGGGAGAATAACAACCATAATAAAACAATTTTAACCATGATAGCAACCACCATTCAGAGGTACTAAGAATAATGAAAACAAGGGCGGGGTGGAGCAGGACGTGCTGTATACATATAATACCAATTCTACAGGTGAGTAATCACAGAATTGTATTATTCTAAGTATACAGCACGTCCTGCTCCAGAGATATTTCCTTAAGTTTGGGACATCCAATAGCAGTGTCCGTAAGGTAGGGTGGGATCCCCAGAACTTTACGGCCAAAAGCAGCATCAGCTGAAGCCCAAACATCAACCTTGTAAAACTTAGAAAAAGTATGAACAGAAGACCAAGTAGCGGCCTTGCAAACTTGTTCAACAGAAGCCTGGTGCTGAAAGGCCAAGAGCACGAGTGGAATGAGCAGTAAGGCGGAAGGGAGGATCCTTTCCTTTAGCAGAATAGGCCTGAATAACAGCCTGGCGGATCCACTTGCTGATGGTAGACTTAGCTGGAGCCAGACCCTTCTTAGGACCAGAAGGGACCACAAAAAAAGCATCAGTCTTCCTGAAGGGTTCAGTAGCCACCAAATAAAACTTCAGGTTCCTAACCACATCCAAGGAATGTAGAGCCCTCTCCTTAGGGATACTAGGATTAGGGCACAGAGAAGGCAGAACAATGTCCTGATTGAGAAGAAAAGCAGACACAACTTTAGGCAGAAAATCTGGTTTAAAGCGAAAACACCACCTTGTCCTGGTGTCTCTCAAAGTAAGGGGGCTTGATGGAAAGCGCCGCCAACTCAGAAACACGCCTAACAGAAGTGATAGCCACCATAAAGACTACCTTAAGAGTAAGAATGGACAAAGCAGCATCATGCACAGGCTCAAAAGGAGACCCCTGCAAGACAGATAGGACCAAGTTCAAGTCCCAGACTGGTAACATAGGCTTACGTGGGGGGCGCACATGAGTAACCCCCTGGAAAAAAGTCTTGACCAGATGATGCTGAGCAACAGATCTCTGAAAGAAAATAGCCAAGGCAGAAACATGACCTTTCAGAGTGCTGAGTTGAAGCCCCAGATCCAAACCATGTTGGAGAAATTCCAGAATCCTAGGAATAGAAAACACACGACAGGGAAGAGATCTAGCCTCACACCAGTCAATGTAGGTACGCCAAACCCTATAGTGGATGGAAGAAGAGGACTTTTTCCTAGCCCTGATCATGGTGTTAACAACAGAGGCAGGCAGCTCCTTTTCCATTAAGATGGAGGTTTCAGCAGCCAGGCCGTTAAAGCCAGCGTTTGTAAATTGGGGTAGCGTAGCCACCCGAGTGAGCAGGTCTGGATCCTTGGGCAGGGCGTACTGATCTACCGCCAGCTGCACGATGTCTGCGAACCACACTCTTCTTGGCCAACGGGGGGCCACCAGGATTGCTGGCACCCCTTCCTGAGCTATCTTTCGCAGAACCCTGCCCAACAGGGGAAACAGGGGAAAGACATACAGTAGCTGAAAGCCCTGCCAGGGCATTGTCAGAGCATCCATGGCTAAGGCCAGAGGGTCCTGGGACAGAGACACAAAGACTGGAAGCTTGTGATTGTGACGGGACGCAAACAGAGACACATCTGGCTGACCCCAACGGTGACACAGAGAGCGAAACTCCCTGTTGCTGAGGGACCCTGCTCAGAGAGTCTGCCTCCAGATTCTCCACCCCCGGAATGTACACAGCTGAGATGCAGGGAACATTGTCCTCTGCCCAGGACAGGATCAGAGACACTTCCTTGAGGGCCCCCTTGCTCCGGGTCCCTCCCTGATTATTGATGTAAGCAACCACCGTCTGGTTGTTCGAGCGTACCTGAACAGCCCGACCCTGAAGGTGCGCGGTCAAGTGGGCTAGAACCAACCTGATCGCCCTCAGTTCCAGAATGTTGATAGGGGTGTGGGCCTCCTGAGGGCCCCACTGCCCCTGGAATGTTAGTGATCTCTAGAAGCCCCCCCAACCTGTCAGACTGGCATCCGTGGTGACTGTCTCCCAGCAAGGGGCCAGAAAGGATCTGCCCACCAACAGGTTCCTTGAGTCCAGCCACCACGAGAGGGACCGCCTGGCTAGGGGGGACAGAACCAAAACCTGATCCAGGGACACAGGGTCCCTGTCCTATACAGACAAGAGGTAGAGTTGAAGAGGCCTCATGTGAAACGGAGCATAAGGAACCGCCTCGAAGCAGGACACCATCAGGCCCACCAGCTGCATGCCTGATGGAAGGATGAGGGCAGGACAGAAGGAGCTGAGCTTGCGCTTGCAGACTGGCCCGAGCTGTATCCAGATTCATGCCCAGAAATGGCTTCACCAAAGAGGGAGACAGGGAAGATTTGGAGTGGTTTATCACCCAGCTGAATGACTCCAGTGTGGTCACTACCCGCTGAGTATCCAGCTCTGCCTGTTGGAAGGACGGAGAAGTGATAAGAATGTCGTCCAAATAGGGAAGAATGCGAATGCCCTGAGCTCTCAGCAGAGCCATAATGCCCGCCCGCACCTTGGTGAATACCCTGGGAGCCGAAATGAGACCGAAGGGCAATGCCACGAACTGGTAATGCTGATTCTCCAGAGCGAACCTGAGGAATCTCTGATGACCTGGAAAGACTGGAATATGGAGGTAAGCATCCTTGATGTCCACAGAGGTCATGAAGTCCCCTGGGCGCAGTGAACTTACAGTCCAGGATGGGTCTGACAGACCCATCTCTTTTGGGAACAGTGAAAAGGTTGGAATAATAGCCCTTGCCCCTTTCAATAATAGCCCTTGCCCCTTTCCCTTAAGGACACCTGGCAGATGATCCCCAGCTCCAGTAAATTCTGCACAGCAAGCAACAGGCCCTGAGCTGACAGGGGGTCTTGAGGCATCCGGGATCTGATGAATCTTGGGGGCGGCCAGGCTGCCAACTCTATCTTGTAACCGGAGGACACTACCTCCTGAATCCACCGGTCTGAGACATGACGCCTCCAGACGTGAGCAAAGAGCCAAAGCCGTCCCCCCACCCGGATGGGTGAGGGCGCCCCTTCATGCCTGAGGGGGCTTGGGGGAAGACTTAAGCTTGGAGCCCCAGGAGGAGCCAGGGCGGCCGCGCCCTCTGCCCCTGCCCCAGAAATCTCCCCAGGCCCCTGCAAATGAAGCTCCCCTTCCCATTCTGGACCCACGGTAGGAGGGAAGAAAGGAACCTGAGCCCCGAAAGGGCCGAGACTGTCTCTTGCGCTGGGGTAACTTGCCTCCCTTAGCAAACAGGTCCAGGCGATCCCCAAATAGATGCAGTCCTTTAAAGGGTTAAGCCAGTGAGAGCCTTCTTGGCAGCGTTGTCAGCTGCCCACTGGCGCAGCCAAACCGAGCGGCGTATAGCCACCGCCAAGGCTGAAGCCCTGCCACACATTCTAATGGTATCATCCAAGGCAGAGAGGACATATGCAACAAATTCCTCACAACGCAGAAGGGCTCTATACTCTTCACTAGCAGCATCATTAGGAGCCCCATCTAAAATACTTTTGAGCAGAGTCCTAATAGCCACAGCTGTAACGGCAGAGGCACAAACTGGACGCAGTGCGGACCCCACACAAGCAAAGGCATGGGAAGCCAGCTGATCAATGCGCTGGTCCTCACTATCCTTCAGGGTAGTAGAGTCAGGGGAATGCATGACAGAAGTGTTGGCCAAACCCAGAATTGGTGCATCCACTTCGGGAGGGGACGACCAACGCTTAACCACTTCAGCAGGAAAAGGATACCTCCTATCCCACCCCCGGGAGCCTGCTAGGTCGCTCCCACTCTTTGAGCACGAGACTATTAAAGTGAGTTTGCTCAGGAAACTCCAAACGTGGCTTAGCAGTGTGAAACAACTCCCCCTGCTGTCGAGGAGCCGCGGCAGGAGGAGAGATAGAAAGTACTTCAAAAATGTGAGGCAAAAGCCTGTCAGTGTCATCTGGAGCCCATGGGTCAGAGCCAGAATCAGCATAACCCTTAGGCTGCTCATCAGATGATTCTGAATCAGAAAACAATTCCCCCTCTTCCAGGGGGGTATAGCCGGCCAGGTCAAAAAATTCCTCAGCTTCCATAGGAAAAAGGGTAACGCCAGGCGCCAGATGCCGCCTCTTAGCAGAGGCCTTATGCGCCGTAGAGCCAGCAATCAGCTTCTCAATGCTAGCCACCCTGGTAGACAAATCAGGCTGAGACTCCCCACTGGTATGCACCTCACTGGGAGTCAGATGTAAGCGTGGGGGAGTAGGCAAAGCCATACGGGGCGCAGGCCCAGCCACAGGTAACCCAGATTGCAGCGCAAGCGCCTGCTGGGCACACGGTACACAAACCCGCACATTGTCATCACTTGTAGGGGACAACCCACACGCCACACACAGCCGGGCTTGTCCCGAAGGAACCCCAAGCACATTATCCTGAGAAGCTTCCATATGGCGATTATCGCCGCCCAACCGGCCAATAGGGATTTACGCTATAAGGCCAACTGGGATGCCCCAATAGCCCACTAGGGAAGTGGGAGGTAAAGGCAGAATAGGCCTCTAATAGCAAACTAAATAGAGGGGATAGGCCAGGAGAAACCACAATTAAGTTTGACCCGCCTGCAAGACAAACAGAAAGGTCCCGTAAGCGGTATGCATACATAAGATAAATAAGCCAGCCCGCAGGGGCACTTACGGACCGCGGTAGGTAGACGCCAGCCACGCAGCACGAGGAGAGCAAAATGGCGCCCGCAGATACCTCGAGGGGCGGGCCGCGGAGACAGCGATGCAGAACGCGCCATCCGCAAGGCCCGCCCCCCCGAAGAGCGTGAAGGTGCCCACAGGACCATGCCAGCCAATGATGGTGCATCAGCGCCTGAGGCAAAGTCGCCGCCGGCCGTGGAACGCCGTACAAGCGCTCGTGGCGGCGGCGGCATTTTTAAAAAAAAGCAACCAGTGCAACCAACACATGCTGCGACACAAAGCCAAAGCATACCACGGAATACAATCCCAAGGAGTGAAGAATACACATACACCCCCCCCCCCCCCGAGAAATACCAGGGAGAGCGAGGGAGGGCAGCGGACAACCTAACAAGAGCCCACCGATAGACAGGGGGCGAGGGGCGATAGCGCAGGAGGGGCATCCCATAAGGCTCACCATGGGCCTATACCGCCTACCCTTTGGTGGGGGATAGTGGTCGGAGCAGTGCTCCTTAAGCACCTGACAGCGGTGCTGCCTACCGTCACCCGACCAGTGCAGCCAAAGCTGGGAGGCAGAAAAAAGAGGAACGGGTGGGAATAGTCCTACAGGGCCGCAGGCTAATAGCCCCGCTCACCTGCAAGTAGAGAGAGCCATCTTCTTGCCTTCGCAGCGCCGACTGCAGAGAACTGGGGAATTTGTGGGAGGTCCCTGGAATATAAGGGGCCGGGAGGAGACACTTTTTTGCTGTCTCTGCAGTCCAGCGCCATCTTGTGGATGTATTACCCAAACGTAAGGAATTATCTCTGGAGCAGGACATGCTGTATACTTAGAATATCTGCATGGTGGTGTTCACACTTGGAATGTGGACAGATGAAATACAAGGAACATGCTGTTCCACCCATGGAACTATACTGGCTGCCTTGCAAAAGTCTTTTTTGGCCCTGGTCCCCCTGATGGTTCACATATGCTACTGTCATCATGTTGTCCAATTGAACAAGGACCAGAAGACCCTGCAGACTGCTGGGACACTGGAACAGGCACAAGAAGATTGCCCTGAGCTCCAGGACATTGATGGGAAACTGGGAGCTGGTTCTACACTCCTCCCCAACCCATCAGACTGGCATCTGTTGTGATCACAGTCCACTTAACAGTTAGGAAGGAGCCAATCCAGGAAGGGGGGGCGACGTACTTGTGATGACTAAAAGCATGTTCCTAAAGCAGTACAAAAATCCATCATCAAAATACATTTCAGGGGTTGGACGGCACCCCCTCAATCATGTGCCACCACTCCATGGGCGGTCGAACCACCTCCGAAAGGGTTATTGACCCCTCCAGGCCTGGAAGAGACCAATCCCTGATCGAGAGATCATCCAAATATGTTGCAATGTGAATTACCTGCCAGCAGAGAATTGCCATGACAGTCACCAGCACCTTGGTAAAGACCCTGGGCGCTGTAGAGTTTTTTAAAGGGGAGTGCCACAAATTGGTAATCATGCTGACCCTGGGCAAAGTGCAGAAATTGTTGATGTTCCTGGAAGTTCGGGATCTGCAGATCGATTGGCTGATTTCAAAGGTGCAGCAGCGACGAGGTGCAGCCAGCTGGCCGCATCCCCTTTGCACCGTTTGGGCGCACCCGCCATTCCAGAAGGCTAAGCGCGGGAGCACTCGTGGCCGCTGGCAGAGATCTTGTCAGGGATCAGGTAAGATTACCTGTGTCCGGGGGATTCACACAGTGGGGCATCCGGATGCCCCGGGGGCAGGCTTGCGGCCAGGTCTGGAATCTTTTATCACACTCCCTCTCACAGTACTCGCCTATTTGCATGCTCTGCTGCATTCTCTCACAGCACTCTGCATCTTTGAGGTCGATTGTTGCTAGGTAGTCCCACTGGTGAAGGGCCGACACAAACTTGTGTAGCAACTTCGTCTTGAACTTGGTTGTCCACACAAACCAGCTGAGGCGTTTCAGGTCTAGGATGTTGGTAAACCAAGTTGGTATAGAAGCCTCTCTCTCCAGGTGGCACTGGCACAATCACTCCCTGCAAAAGCTTGTCAATAGCCACCTGATCCAGAGGTTTAAAATTCCAGCTTACCAGATCGGTGCAAACCGGTCAGGTGAGGGCGTGCCTTCTTGCCTGACTGGTCTTATACTCCTGCTTCTGCTTGGGGCACCAAGATGGCTTAGGGTTCACCCACCAGCTTCTTTTTTAAGGCACCCTGTGCCCCAGACTTCTCTGAGGTTCCGTACCTGCAAATGGGACAAAAAGTATAAACAATAAAGGCTCTATTGTCTGGCCTTCATTTAGTGCTCTTGGCGCCTGTGGTTTGCTTCACCAGATCATCGAGCCGTTCACCAAATAAGAACCCCCAAAGGGCAGCACAACCAAAGTCTTCTAGATAGTGAAGTTCGCCGTTTATGGCTTCAGCCATAGTGAGCAGCACTTGGCCACTGACATTGCATAGTTCCTGCCAAGCAATTTTGTGTCATTCATGGCCATCTTGGCAAACTTGACCAAGGCCACCAGATTGTGTAGGAGTGCTTTCTCCTTACCATATGGAGTACACATCATTTGTCCCGTAATCACTGACCTGTGCCACCCAGGGACCAAACACCATTCATGCCAAACAAGCCATCAATGCCTACCACATGTTCAGCCCCTGGATGCGCGGAAAGCATGAGTTTGGATTCAGCATTGGGTGGTCAATCACATTAAGGGAAATGCTATCAAGTGTAGGAAGCAGTGCATGCTTGTCCAGAGAGGCAACTGGGTAGTCATATGATAGGTGGCCAGGCCCACTTCTGAAAAGCCTTATCCAGGAATGGATAGCGGACATCCAGGATTTTGGGAATAGAGGGAACCTGGTCTGGTTTTCCCATTCTTCATCTATGATCTGGTTGAAATGATGTTGATCTGGAAATGCCTCATGGACCTTCTTGACCTGGTAGGTATCTGGCTCCTCGGCCGTTACAGCAGCCACAGTCGCCTATTTCAGACCCAAGATCTCTTGACAGCTTGAATGGATAATCCATTGGCATCCCACTGTTGATCCAGCAAAGCATCCTCCTCAAGGTCAGGAATGAGTATCCTGCTCATCTGGCACGTTGTCTTATCTTCTGAAAAGGTGCGGTCCTCAGCCTCCTGGAAACCAAAGAGGTCCTCCTCTGGCTCTGATTCGACTGAGGAAATTGCCATATCGCACCTTGCCCCGCGAGCCTCATAGACAAGGCAGTGCAATTCTGCCTGGAGAAAGTATCGATCCCCTTGTGACAACCCCCTGAACCAAGGGCTCCCAAGGGAGGCATTTAAACCCATAGAGGAAGCCCTCAATCCAGGGGATGTATGTGAACTTCCCGATGGGGGTAACCCACCATCTGGAGGTTCCCCTTTTAAACATAGTGTGGGCAGATTGTTAGAGAGGATAGGCAACGCAGCAACTGTTTGAGAGCCAGATGTGAGTACCCATATTCTAGTCACACAGCTCATATGATGTTCATCTGTTATTTTGATACATCATATTTTTAAAGGCTTGTGAATAGGTGATTACATGGGATGTGTAACAGTAAATCCATTTCGATCATATCAGGGATTAATGTATGTCAGCATATTTACATCCTCATGCTGATCTCTCCTAGTCTTTTTAGACATTTCCGTTTCCTACGGTTGCTCTGGATGTTCTTTGCCTTTTAAAGTGGCCTTTTGCGTGCATTAATAAAGATTTATATTTTATATTATTGGCTTGGTGGTATATAGTGGTTGACTTTCAGCGCTAGTGCTTTGACAGATTTAGCTCTAGTCCCTGCCTACCCGCTACTAGCAATACCCAATCATAAGGATCATGTTCCTGGATGGACAACTTGACAGGGATAAATAAGCACAGGGTAACTGAAAACATTAAACCTAGCACACACCAGTGCCTCTGCCATCCTGGAGTCTTGGCCTACAAGGGGCACACACAACTCTCAGAATTTTAGATATTTTGTGACTGTGGTCTTCTGAGTTTTTTACTGGCAGAAAGCTATACAGCAGTAAAGCCATTTGTGACTTTACTTTGTATACAGTGTAAAGCCATAACATCCCTGTCTTTCCTCCCTTCTGGGGCTGTGGCACAAAAACAATACAAATCTACAAGTCTCTCATTAAACACTGCTTACTGCAGACACTGCCATAGTATTTCTGGTCCGAGTTTTTTTTTTGTATTTTTACAGTCAGTCCAAGCAAAGTCAGAAATTACTCTATACAATACCATGAATTCTGGGAAGGAGTAGTCAAACAAAGGTAAATATAATTCCTCACTGCTACTTTAAGTTCCAGCCTTCTGTTGGTAATTGCTGTTCCTCTAGCTGCAATATTTACTGAGCTATGGACCTGCAACTGTGCAGATTTAGGATTAAAGCCGGTCAGGGGATTATTAAAAAACTGTAAAAAGTTACAGGAGATAAGGCTTTCTACCATCCCAAACGGTTACCCAGTGATTGGACTTTCACTTGAAGTACAAAAGTAGGAGGAAAAGCATCAACAAGTGATTCAGAAATTAATCGTTGCCTAGCAGTTGTTGGGATCCTGCAGCCACTGCACTATCAGGGCCGTTCATCTAACAAAGTCCAAAATATGTCAAAAAAATTGTCCTCCATGATATTCCATGGTCAATGGCTCAAAACATACTAATATGTGTTGTGGTTTGGCAGCCAGAGTAAAATAGGTTTCAAATATGGTGATTTGTTTCTGTGCTCCTTACATCACTTCACAGGTCAACAAACTAAGAAACTATTTCCGACCCCACAGGGCACACGTGCTCTTATTTTAACCTAGTGTCACAGATTTCTTTGTTATAAGCAGAATAGTTTTTAAGACACCAACGAGCTGGGACACAGAAGTGTTTTGATGTTTACCTACTGTACCCAAAAAGGGAAGAAATGTTTTGACCAGAGCTACACTGAAAAGACCAAGTTAAAATTTAATTCTAAACACCATCTCCTACCACCCAGACCGGCAGTGTGTCATACTCACCTCTTCCATCTGATTCTGCTGATTTAAAGCCTGTCAAAGACCAAGCCTGGGAAAGGGGAGTGGCAGGGTGTGGGTCTGATTCAAGGGACAAAAATTAGCTGCCTCCTACTTTTTGTTGTTTTTCTCTTTAAAGTGGACCAAAACTCACCCTGGATTCTATGAGACTAGGGCAGGTATACTAGCTTCCCACCGGGCATCCAGATGAGGGATTCCCCATTGTGTCAAACCCCCCAAGTTGCCTGAAAACTCACCATCGTTCCCGGTCAAATGGCGCATGCACGAGCAGCAGCCGCATCTCCGCTATCCCTTTAGCAGGGCACATGCCTGCGTCAGGCATTTGTTAATGGCTGTCTTGGGCACGCTCCCTGTGAAAGGGTAGCGGGGATGTGGCTGCCAGCACGCTTGGATCTGCTCACCTTAGACGAGCTCTAGGACGAAGGGCGGGAGCGGATCTGATCGTGCTGTCTGGACAAGAGGCGCTTGCGCCGTAGGACTGAGGAAGAGTGAGTGAGATCTGGCAACCTGGGGGGTAATAGATAGTCAAAATCCTGAGTTTTGGTCCACTTTAATTCAGCCAGGTCGGTCATTTGAAGTAATATGGAACACAGGGGAGCTATACATTTGAACTAATTGAACATAAAAGTCTAGTAAAGGTGTCCACCCGCATTAACATATAAAGCCACAAACGTTTGAAGCTGCAAGATTGTTTAAGGTGTGTGACCATGCAACAAGATGATCAACAATGCCGCCTGGAATCTATCATGTTAAAGAAGTGGCATGCAATGACAGAACTCAAAATTCTATCATTACAGTAATTTTTCAGTTAATGTTCTGGCCGCATCTACTCCATGAATCTAACACCTGCAACACGCCAGCATTCTCTTAAAGGAGAACTATCGCAAAAAAATGGCCCAATGATAAAAATCCACATAAATATGGAAGGTTCCGCACACTGCTTATTATTGGGAGAAGGGCACACTGCCTACTATAGGGGGTGGGGGGATTCTGCCACACTGGCTATTCTAGGGGGATATGAAGGGGGGATTCTGGCACTTCCTGTAATTCTTGAGGCGCACACTAATTGTTTCAGAAAATTAATTCAAAACTGCACACTCATCTCTACAGGCTGCAGAGAATCTAGATGCCAAAAAATGAAGTTCTGCTAAAAATAAGAATAAACTAAGTGCACAAAAATACAATTCTGTGAGTACTCACCTGTAGAATTGCTTTTGTAGTATACAGCACGTCCTGTTTCACTTATTCCTTACGTCTGGGTTATCCGCCACAAGGAGGTGCAGTGGACTGCAGAAAACACAATTCTGTGATACTAACCTGTAGAATTGGTTTCTCTGTTAATCCATTCCAGGCCGTCCTTATTCAATACGATTGGGTAACTCCTGCCCGAAGGGGGGTAACTCCTGCCCGAAGGGGCGTGACTGCAAGACAAAAGCATGGCTCCGCCTCCCGGCCTATATCCTTCCGGCTGGCTTCCTAGATTCCAGTTAATTAGAAAGCAGTATAACCAGCCACCCGGGAGGCATACCTATATCTCTTTGGAGACAAAAAGGCTGGAGACAACATAAAAGACTCCTCTCTCTGATTATAAATATGTACCATTTAATTTTTTTTTTATATATCCACAAGACTAGGCATCCAAGACATGGATATATCAACCTAGCATTCTTTTCAATGCAAAATATTATTATAAAAAAAGAAGCAACACCATAAAAAGGATATCAAGGATAGATCATAACTTCCTATATTCCCCCAAAAATACCATTTTGTGAGTACTCACCTGAAAAATGGATATTGTTGGTGTGCCACACACCCCGCTTCACTTCTTAAATATTCATCACTTCATGGGTTAATCCACCGCAGGTGACGTAGTGCAGAGAGGAAGTCTTGTAACGAGCCCCCTTCCGGCCTATATATACCTGGTACCTCCCTTCAATCACCAGTATATTCAAAAAGCAGTAAAACAAGGTACCAGTATTCCACCAGTAACCTCCAAAATTAATTTTGATATAAATAAAAAAGGGCTTCACCATATAAATGCTTCGGTAATACCGAAAAGGGCGGGTGTGAAGCGGGGTGTGTGGCACACCAACAATATCCATTTTTCAGGTGAGTACTCACAAAATGGTATTATTCTTAGTGTGCCACACACCCCGCTTCACTTCTTAAATATTCATCACTTCATGGGACATCCAAAAGCAGTGTCCACAAGGGAAGGGCATCTCAAGGCCAGGTGAAGCATAACTTAAATGACTGCAGTCTGCAGAACTTTGCGGCCAAAAACAGCATCCGCTGAGGCCCGCACATCAACTTTGTAAAACTTAGAAAAAGTGTAAACAGAAGACCAGGTGGCGGCCTTACAAACCTGTTCAACAGAAGCTTGGTGCTGAAATGCCCAAGACGCCCCAACAGCGCGAGTGGAATGAGCAGTAATACGAAAAGGGGGAACTCTTCCCTTAGCAGAATAGGCCGCAGTAACGGCCTGACGTATCCACTTGCTAATGGCAGATTTGGCTGGTGCCAAACCCTTCTTAGGCCCATGGGGCACAACAAAAAAGGAATCCGTCCTACGGAAAGGAGACGTGATAATCAAGTAGTACTTAACACAGCGTACTACATCCAAACAATGCAAAACCCTCTCTTTGTCATTCTTAGGAGTAGGACACAAGGAGGGAAGAACAATATCTTGGTTCAAATGAAAAGCAGAAACAACCTTAGGAAGAAAGTCTGGCTTGAACCGAAAGACCACTTTATCCCGATGCCTCTCGAAGTAGGGCGCCTGGATAGTTAAGGCCGCCAATTCTGAGACACGCCGGACAGAAGTGATCGCTACCAAGAAGACAATCTTCTGAGTCAGGGTAGACAAAGCAATATCTTGCAAAGGCTCAAAAGGAGGAGCCTGAAGAGCCGAAAGAACCAAATTCAAATCCCAAACAGGGAGTAATGGTTTCCTGGGAGGCCGCACATGCGTAACCCCCTGGAAAAAAGTTTTAACTAAAGGTTTAAGCGCAACACGCTTCTGAAAAAAGACAGATAAGGCAGAGACCTGCCCTTTCAATGTACTTAGCTGGAGACCAGAGTCCAGCCCTGATTGTAAAAACTCCAGAATCCTGGGGACCGAAAGGACCCTACAAGGAAAAGATCTTATCTCACACCAAGTGATATAGGCTTTCCAAGTCCTATAGTAGGTGACGGAAGAAGACTTCTTCCGGGCACTGATCAGAGTCTTAATGACTGAATCAGAAAGACCCTCCTCCTTCAGGATGGAGGTTTCAGCCGCCAGGCCATCAAACCCAGCGCTGGTAAATTGAGGTAACACAATTGACCCTGAGTGAGCAGATCGGGCCGAAGAGGCAGAATGAACTGGTCCACTGCCAGCCAAACGATGTCTGCGAACCTTATTCGTTTTGGCCACTTTGGGGCCATGAGAACGGCGTACACCCTTTCCAGAGCCAACTTCTGAAGAACTCTGCCCAGCAAGGGCCACGGAGGAAACAGGTATAGAAATCCCAGAGCTCCTCAGTTCAGGGACCTGACGTCCACTGTCAGAGCCAGAGGATCCCGGGAGAGAGACACGAAGCTCGGGAGCCTGAGATAGAGATGAGGGGCCCACAGGTCCACCTCCGGAGTCTCCCATTGGAGACACAATAAGAGAACCACCCGAGGATGGAGAGCTTATTCTTCCAGACGGGGAGAGCACTTGCTCAACCGGTCCACTACCTGTTCCATCACCTCTGGAATGTAAACCGCCGAGAGACAGGGAACATGGAACACTGCCCATGTCTGGATCAGGGACATTTCTCTGATGGGTAAGTGGGGCCTCCACTGCCTCTGAAGCCGCAGCTCCTTCCAGAATCTGTCCCATCCCGACAGACCGGTGTCCGTGGTGACACCTCTCCAAGGGAGGGTCAGGAAAGACCTGCCCTATACAAGATTGGTCGAGACCAATCACCACAGGAGGAACTGCCGTACACGGGAGGACAAATGGAAGGACTGATCCAACAACAGAGGTTGCTGGACCCAACACGCTAGCAGAAATAGCTGAAGTGTTCTTGTGCGAATTTGGGCAAAAGAAAGACACACAGCGTCTTGATGAGAGTTCAGGCCGGGATGAACCGACCCCTGAATGGACCGCGAGGGAGGGTGAGACTCGAATTCCAGGTTGTGACCTGTCGACACTACCTCCTGGATCCATCTGCCTAGAACCACATGGTTCCAATGGTAGAAGTGTCGCAATAGTCCCCCCACCCGCACGGGTGAGGGCAGCCCCTCGTTGCTGAGTGGGCTTATCAGCAGGCTTGGGCTTGGTGCCCCAGGACTGAGTGGGCCGGCCACAGCCCCTCCCCCGAGTCCAACCTGCGCCACTGGTAGCGGGAAAGGACCACGAGGCCTTTTGCGTTGTGGCATCTTACCATCTTTTGCGACTGAATCAATTTTCTCCCCAAACAGACGCAACCCCACAAAGGGGAGGGCTGTGAGTACCTTTTTGGAAGCCATGTCTGCTGACCACTGACGCAGCTATACTGACCTGCGAATAGCCACCAGCATAGCTGCCGCCTTGCTACTCATAGTCAGCGCATCGTCCTGAGCGGCCAGGACATAAGCCACAAAAGATTCACACTGCTTAAGTGCAGTGAACTGTTTGCAAGCGGGATCAAGATCCTCATATAGCCCCTGAATTAGGGACTTAATTGCCAATAGAAGAAGGGCTGAAGCACATACCGGGCGCAATGCTGACCCGGAATAGATAAAACCATGTCGAGCGTATTGGTCAATCCTGCGATCTTCCCCATCTTTGGGGACAGTGGTCTCAGCAGATTGTACCATAGCCGAGCTGGAGAGTCCTAGTACAGGGGTATCGACGTCCGGAGGGACAGACCACAGCCTCACCAATTCTGGTGGAAAAGGATAACGCTTTTCCCAACTGGAAGGAATTCCAGATAACCGTGTGGGATGTTCCCATTCCTTAAGAACTACCCTCTCAAAGTGGTGCTGTCTGGGAAAAACCAAACTCGGCTGAGGCTCTTTAAATAACTGACCGTTTGGCGGGGCGGCCGCCTCAGGCGTATCTAAACTCAAAATATTAAACATTTGAGCCAGAATGGAGGGGGTGTCAAACAACCCCCTCTGACCAATCGCCGATCTCATCAGCCACATGCTGACCTGTCGGCTCATCTGACTCCGACGGGAGTTCATCCTCGTCAGGGGATCCATCGGACCATTCCACAGGTTCACAAAACTGGTCCTGTGGAGCCGAAGGTACCGGAGTCAGGTGCCTTCGTTTTGTAGCGGTTTTAAACGCTGCTTTAACGGGCATCATTTTCCGGGGGCAGGGCTGTGCTGCTGCCTCGGAATGCGAATCCCCACTTTTGACAGTGTCATGCGGGGTCCGGAATAGGGATGGAGAGGTAGGAGATGATGAAGGATGTGATGGCACCGCAGCCGAAGCAACGGACTGGCGCGCAATAGTCTGTTTTGCACAAGGGATGCAAATAAAGATATCATCAGCTGGGAGTGGAACCCCACAACCTACGCACCCCCCAAACGGAACAGCAGAACCGTTTCCGGAATCTACGGAAGGCTCCATATGGTGATTTATGGTATTCGCAATAATGGGACTTTTAAGGCATAAGCCGACCCGGGATGCCCCCTTTATTTTAGTAATGTCCCGGAAGGGAGGATTTATATAAAATTTTTTTTTTTTTTTTCAAGTTTAGGTCCCCTTTAATAGAAACTATATATATATACTTATATATAGTCTATGTATATAAACATTCAAATCAATCCCAATAATTAGCCAGGCACATAGAGCCGGAGGGCTAGCATAAGCAGGGATCCCAGGATCTGCAAGGCAAGAAAACAACCATCAGATCCTTCACATGTGTATAACATATAAGTATGGCACCAAGTGCCCTTAAATGACGCCCCCTTGATAATAGTGATTTCTCACTGTATTATTAAACAATATCTCCCATTTAACGGCCCCAACGGGAGGGGCCGCTTACCTGTACCGCAATCAGCCGGTAAGCCTGCAGCCAGCAGCCATGAGCCGGCAGAAGACAAAGTGCGGCCGTGCGCCCACGTGCCTTCCTGTTTTGAAGGAAGCTGGGACGCTGGGCCCGCCGCAGACGCAGCTGACGCCGCATGACGTCGGCGCCGCCCCCCCCCCCCCCCACGCTGATCAGCTGGAACACTTTACAGCTGATCACAGCACGCACGTCCAGGCAGCGGAGGGGGGAGGGTAAAAACCGCATGTGCTGACAAAGCTCAATGAATGCCAGGCGAGGAGAGGGGAGAGGGGGGAGGGGGTAGGGGGCCACAAGCAAACAACTGCCAGAGAGGTGGCCAGCCCATACCCAGCGCAAGCTGCCCTAAAGCAGACCCAAAATATACACATGCTACAGTGAATGTATAAACATGACATATATGTTAACATGCAGTGATACAGTGAAACACACATACTAAAGCACACCCTCACCACCCCCCCAACGGGAGAGAAAGGGGCTACGGGGACCCTCGGGACAGGGGCATCCCATTTCCGGATCACCATGCCGGTTCGCCGCATTGCCCCACGCATGAGGTCGAGCGGTAGGAGATAAGCTCCTAGGCACTTAAAGTGCCATCTACCATTTGCCCGGTGAGCAGCCAAGGCTGGGAGGCTTCCCATTTCACCATAAAGGTATACAAACTCAAACCGGGCAGAAATAGACCAAAAGGGGGGTGGCGGGGTAAGAATACCCCGACCTACCTGTAAGCAGGAGACTTCCAACTTCTGACTTGTCAGCAAGCAGAGAGAAAAAATACTGGTGATTGAAGGGAGGTACCAGGTATATATAGGCCGGAAGGGGGCTCGTTACAAGACTTCCTCTCTGCACTACGTCACCTGCGGTGGATTAACCCATGATGAATATTTAAGAAGTGAAGTGGGGTGTGTGGCACACCAAGAATAGAGGTGGTTCGGACGGCCTGGAATGGATTAACAGAAAAAACAATTCTACAGGTGAGTATCACAGAATTGTGTTTTTTCTTCCAATCCATTCCAGGCCGTCCTTATTCAATACCATTGGGAAATCGAAAAGCAGTGCCAAATATGGGCGGGATCCCCAACGCATACAGCAGGTAGTTCCTTTCACTCCAGCCTAAAGAACTTTTCGACCAAATACAGCGTCAGGTGTTAGGGCCCTAACACTTACCTTGTAAAATTTTGTAAATGTATGAACCGAAGACCAGGTGGCAGCTTTACAAACCTGTTCCACCGAGGCCTGATGCTGAAAAGCCCAGGAAGCACCAATGGCCCTAGTGGAAAGAGCTGTGACCCAAAACAAGGGGCTCCTTCCCCTTGGCAGATTAGACTCTTACCACTGTCTGTCTAATCCATCGACTGATGGCAGACTTAGCTGGTGAAAGACCTTTCCGTGGACCCTCAGGTATGACATAAGAAGTCCAAACTATGGAAAGATTCTGTAGTAGTGAGATAATACCTTAGTGCCCTCACTACATCCAACAGTGAAGAACACCCCTTCCTTATTATACAATGGAACAGGACATAAGGAAGGCAAAAAACATCTTTTCAGTAAATGAAAAGATACCTTATCCTAAAACACTCAAATAACGAGGCTTACTGATAATAAAACCTAATCCTAAAACACTCAAATAACGTGGCTTACTGATAAGCTGCTAATTCAGAAAACCGCCTGCTGAGGTTATTGCCACTAAGGGATAACCATAAGTGCCCGTAGACTTAATGACGCATCTACCATGGTTCAAAAAGGAGGACCCTGAAAAACAAGTTCAGGTCCAAAAGCCGGCAGAAGTGGATTATGAGGAGGCCGCACCTGAGCAATTCTGTGAGGTACTCACCTGTAGAATTGTCTTTTCTGGGAATCCATTCCATACACTCTATAC
The DNA here is from genome assembly GCA_027917425.1 of Gastrophryne carolinensis. Lineage (NCBI taxonomy): Eukaryota > Metazoa > Chordata > Amphibia > Anura > Microhylidae > Gastrophryne > Gastrophryne carolinensis. The sequence continues at coordinate 204,679,521 of CM051240.1, read as the reverse complement.
TTACTCTTGGGTTTCCTCCTCCTTGCTGATCACGTGACTGCAAGAAAGAAAACAGGCGTGGCCCTCCCGGCCCATAAGTAGCAGCTGCCCCTAATCAGATCAGTTTACTTAAAAAGCAGTAAAATAATTTAGAGACAGGCCGGGAGGCCCAAAAAAGAGTCCATGTTACTACACATCAAACTCAACCAAAAAATGCTCTCAAAATTAAGTTCTACTACTTATTTTTTTTTTTTTTCAATACTATGAATTAATAATCAAAAAATGGATTAACCCCTCAGAAAAACATCGGAAGATACCATGGCCCAGAACGGGTGGGCCGGAGTGTATGGAATGGATTCCCAGAAATAACAATTCTACAGGTGAGTACCTCACACAATTGCGTTTTTTATTCCAATCCATTCCATACACTCCTTACTCTTGGGATCTCCAAAAGCAGTGCCATCTATGAGCGGGATCCTCTAACGCAGAACGGCAGGAAGTTCACTTCACTACTGCCTGTAGAATCTTCCGACCCACAACAGCGTCAGCTGAGGCTCTAACATCTACCTTGTAAAACTTGGTGAATGTATGCACCAAAGACCAGGTGGCAGCTTTGCAAACCTGTTCCACCGAAGCCTGATGTTGAAAAGCCCAAGAAGCACCAATGGCCCTAGGGGAATGGGCCGTGAACTGAAAAGGGGGCTCCTTCCCCTTGGCCGAATAAGCTCTAGCTACTGAATGCCTAATCCACTTACTGACAGTGGCTTTAGCTGGCAGAAACCCCCCCCCCCTTTTTTTTTTTTTTGTTTGGTTCTTCTGAAATGACAAAGAGAAAATCTGTCTTGCGGAAGGCATCTGTAGCTGCCAAATAATACCTGATGGCTCTAACCACGTCTAGAGAAAGAAGTGCCCTTTCCTTAGTATTAGCCGGAACTGGGCATAAGGAGGGTAGAATTACCTCCTGATTAAGGTGAAAGGGAAAGACAACCTTAGGTAAAAAATCAGGCTTAAAACGAAAAACTACCTTGTCTCTATGTAACTCAAAATAAGGAGACTTCATACATAAGGCGGCTAACACCGAAATACGCCGCACAGAAGTAATTGCCACTAAAAAAAATTACTTTAAGTGTCAAAATGCTAATTGGAGCGTCAATCATAGGTTCAAAGGGAGCGTCCTGTAGAGCCGTCAACACCAAATCCCACACCGGTAATATAGACTTGCGCGGTGGACGGACATGAGTGACTCCCTGAAAAAAAGTTTTAATGAGTCAGTTACAAGCGATAGACCTCTGGAAAAAAATAGATAAAGCCGATACCTGCCCTTTTAGAGGTACTTAATCGTAGGCCCATTTCTAAGCCATCCTGAAGAAATTCTAGAACTCTGGAAATTGAATACGTTCTGCATGAACATTTCCTAGCCTCACACCAGGATATGAATGACTGCCAGACCCTGTAGTAAATCATGGAAGACGACTTCTTCCGGGCCTGGATCATGGTATGAATGACCTTAGCTGATAATCCTCTCTCTGCTAGGACCGCAGTCTCAATAGCCAAGCCGTCAAAGCCAGCATCTGTAAATTCGGGCGCCGAAGCGCCCCCTGAGTGAGAAGATCTGGCTCGACCGGTAGAGGCCATTGGTCTACCGCCATCCTTGTTATGGCCGAGAACCAACTTCTTGGCCAATGAGGAGCTACTAGAATGGTGGGTACTCCTTCCTGAATTATCCTTCTTAGCACTCGACTCAGAAGCGGAAACGGGGGAAAAATGTACAGAAGCTTGAACCTTGTCCAAGGGACTGAGAGGGTGTCCGTGGCTATGGCCATAGGGTCCCTTGACAGGGACATGAATTTTGGCCGCTTGTGATTGTGTCTGGACGCAAAGAGATCCACTTTCGGGCGCCCCCAGTGCTGACAAAGGGCTTGGAAAACCTTCCGACTGAGGGACCATTCCCCCCGGTGCAGGACCTTCCTGCTCAGAGCGTCGCCCTCCTGGTTTTCTATCCCCGGGATGTAAACTACCGAGATGCAGGGAACACTTTCCTCTGCCCAGATCAGAATCCGGCTTACCTCCAGTAGAGCACCCTTGCTCCGCGTACCCCCCTGATGATTGCTATAGGCTACCGCTGTCCGGTTGTCCGACTGGACCTGGACTGCCTGCCCCTTCAAGCAGGGGGTCAGATACTGAAGCACTAACCCGACGGCTCTTAATTCCTATACATTTATGGGAAGCTGATTCTCTTTCGGGCCCCGCTGACCCTGGACTTTCTGAGATTGCCAAACGCCGCCCCATCCTGTGAGACTGGCATCCGTGGCAACGATCTGCCACTGTGGGGTCAAGAAGGATCTGCCTACAGACAGGTGAAGAGGGTCCATCCACCACAGAAGAGAATGTCTTGCCGAGGGTGTTAGTACAAAGACTTGATCCAGCGACTGTGGGGCTCGATCCCAGCTTGCCAACAGATTCCATTGAAGGGGCCTCATGTGAAACTGGGCAAAAGGTACCGCCTCGAAGCAGGCTACCATCAGGCCTAACAACCTCATACCCAGCCGAATGGTCGGCTGCCGGCAAGCCAGGAAGCACTCTATCTGATCTTGGATTAGTCGCGCCTTCTGTCCTGGTAGATACACTTTGACTTGGACAGTGCCCAGAATCATACCTAAGAAGTTCCTTACTGGCGCCGGAGTGATATGAGACATCGGGTAATTGATCACCCAGGCGAATTCCTCCAGAGTCGATCGGACCGTCTGTGTGTCCTTCAGGATCTGCTGCTGCAATCCGGCTGATATTAGAAGATCGTCCAAATAGGGGACAATACAAATACCCTTGCTCCTGAAAATTGCCATGAGACCTGCCAAAACCTTGGTGAATACTCTTGGAGCCGAGGATATCCCGAATGGGAGTGCCACAAACTGGAAATGCTTGTCTTCCAGGGCAAACCTCAGGAATCTTTGATGTCCCGAAAAAATTGGCAAATGCAGATACGCGTCCCTTATGTCTATGGTAGTCATTAGATCCCCGGGTCGAACTACTGTTAAAGCTGACCTCAACGTCTCCATGCGGAAATGCTTCACGCGGATATATCTGTTGAGATCCTTCAGATCTAAAATGGGAAGAATCGACCCGTCCTTTTTGGAGATTGTAAAAAGGTTGGAATAAAAGCCCTGACCTTCTTCCTGAAGGGGTACTCAACAAATCACCCCTTTTTGAAGGAGGTGCCGAACAGCGGACTTCAGGGCATCTAACTTTGACTGGTTCCGGGATGCCCCTGACCGAAGGGAGGAACCACAACCCTTTTCTATCCTTCTTCCAAATTCTAAATAAAACAGGAGAAAAAAAGAGCATTAACAATCTCCCTTTTTTTTTTAACTGATAAAAAGATAAAACTGACAATCATTATAATAATAAAATATATTCATACAGATAGTAAAATATTAAAATATATATATATATATATATATATATATATATATATTATATAAACATATAAAAATATATAATATAAATAATATAACTAACTGAAATATGAAATTGATAATGCAATTAATAAAAAAAAATGATATAAAAATTGATAATGGGGATGTCCACTCACCACCACCGCTGTTCTCTTTACCGCTATACAAGAGAAATAATCAAAACACATAATATATATATCATACCTTAGTGCAAACAATGGCAAAATCAGCTTGCCCTGAGGCAGCAATATGAATAAACCAGCGGAACCCCCGAAAGCCATCCTAATCACAAGGCATTTCTAGGCCAGCACCTTGGCCCAACTGGCCGCCGTCGTAATCGCACTGCTATCTGGCTGCAATAATAAATATATATACACACACACACACACACACACACACACACACCTAGCAATATGAGATTTCCTCGCCCCGGGGAGAGAGACAACGGAATACACGGCCTTGTGTTTCCGGGTTAAACTCTGCCCCTTGCATACAAGGCATACATACATTCTTTTTTTTATGATAAAAAAAACCTACCTAACTGGAAGAAGGAAGGGTTGGGTAAAAAATAAAAAACATTCCTCAGCAGGTACACCAGAGAAAAACCTGCGGCTGACTTACTTTTCAAAAAAGCCTGCAGCCGAGAGCATATACACTCTGTAAGTGCCCCAAGACCTCGGCGCTTCCACCTTACCTTCACGGACCCCAAAACAGCCAATGCTGTGGAGGCATAAACTTGGGTCTTGAGGGATCTGTGGGAATAAGGCTCTGCAGAGAGCCGACAGGGTTCAGTCCCCCGCTTGCTGCCAAAACCTTGAGAGCTACCTGAATCTTCAGTCAGTCATCTTGCCACTGCAAGAAAGAAAACTGATCTGATTAGGGACAGCTGCTACTTATGGGCCGGGAGGGCCACGCCTGTTTTCTTTCGTGCAGTCACGTGATCAGCAAGGAGGAGGAAACCCAAGAGTAAGGAGTGTATGGAATGGATTGGAAGAAAAACACCAAAAAACACACCAAAATCGCCAAATTACCTCAAAAAAATACAATTCTGTGAAGTACTCACCTGTAGAATTGATATTATTTGTATACAGTACGTCCTGCTCCAGATATAATACACTTGGGTTATCCTCCGCCAGATGGCGCTGCACTGCAGACATGGAAAAACAGGCTCCTCCCGGCCCTTCAAATACCCAGGGACCTTCCACGAATCCCCAGCATTGAAAAGCAGTGAACAAGAAGCCGGGAGAATCAAACCACCCAGAACAACTGGTAATGATAACAATGATAACAATCACCATACAGGGGATCCAGAATAATGCAACAACAGGGTGGGGTGGAGCAGGACGTACTGTATACAAATAATATCAATTCTACAGGTGAGTACTTCACAGAATTGTATTATTCTTAGTATACAGTACTCCAGATATAATACTTACACTTGGGACATCCAATAGCAGTGTCCATAAGGTAGGGTGGGATCCCCCAACAAAAGGTGACAACAGGCAGTTTAAACTACTGCCGCTTGCAAAACCTTGCGGCCAAAAACAGCATCAGCTGAGGCCCTAACATCAACCTTGTAAAACTTTGAAAAGGTATGAACAGAAGACCAAGTAGCAGCCTTGCAAACTTGCTCAACAGAAGCCTGGTGCTGGAAGGCCCAAGAGGCACCAATAGCACGAGTGAAATGAGCAGTAAGGCGGAAGGGAGGAGTCTTCCCCTGAGCAGAATAGGCCTGAATCACAGCCTGACGAATCCATTTGCTAATAGTAGACTTGGCAGGAGCCAAATCCTTCCTAGGACCAGAAGGGACCACAAAAAGAGCATCAGTCTTCCTGAAGGCCGCAGTGACTACCAGGTAGTACTTCAGACACCTTACCACATCCAATGAATGCAAAACCCTTTCCTTAGCGTTGCTAGGATTAGGACACAATGAAGGAAGGACAATATCCTGATTCAAATGAAAGGCAGACACCACCTTTGGCAGAAAATCTGGCTTAAAGCGGACCACCAACTTGTCCTGGTGTCTCTCGTAGTATGGGGGCTGAATACACAGCCGCCAGCTCAGACACGCGCCTGACCGAAGTAATAGCCACCAGAAAAACAACATTGAGGGTAAGTACAGCCAGAGCAGCATCCTGAATAGGCTCAAAGGGAGCACCCTGTAAGGCAGACAAAACCATGTTCAAGTCCCAAACAGGGACCGTAGGCTTACGTGGGGGATGCACGTAAGTGAACCCCTGAAAGAAGGTCTTAACCAAGGAATGCTGTGCAAAGGACCTCTGAAAGAAGACAGACAGGGCAGAAACCTGACCCTTCAGAGTACTGAGTTTTAAACCCAACTCCAATCCATGTTGTAAAAACTCCAGAATTCTAGGGATTAAGAATTCCCTGCAGGGGAGAGACCTAGACTCACACCAGTCAATGTAGGAACGCCATACCCTATAATAGATGGCAGAAGAAGTTTTCTTCCTAGCCTGTACCATGGTATCCACCACTGAGGCAGATAAGCCTTTCTCCATCAAGATGGAGGTTTCAGCAGCCAGGCCGTCAAAGCCAGAGTTTGTAAACTGGGATGGCGTAAGGAGCCCTGAGTGAGTAGATCTGGCTCCTCTGGCAGGACGTACTGGTCTACTGCCATTTGTACCACATCTGCGAACCACACTCTTCTTGGCCACCAGAATCACTGGCACCCTTTCCAGGGCAATCTTGCGCAGAACCCTGCCCAGCAGGGGAAAGGCATACAAAAGCCGGAATTTCTTCCAAGACAGTGACAGAGCATCTGTGGCCAAGGCCAGAGGATCCTGCGACAGGGAGACAAAGGCCGTGAGCTTGTGATTGTGACGGGATGCAAACAGATCCACATCCGGTAGGCCCCACCGGTAACACAGGGACTGGTATACCCTGTTGCAGAGGGACCATTCCCCCTGACGGGAAGTCCCCCTGCTCAGAGAGTCTGCTAGAAGATTCTCTACCCCGGGATATAAACACCCGAGATGCATTGAACATTGGCCTCCGCCCATGTCAGAATCCGCGACACTTCCTGGAGGGCACCCTTGCTCCGGGTCCCTCCCCGATGGTTGATGTAGGCAACCGCCGTCCTGTTGTCTAAGCGCACCTGCACAGACAGACCCTGCAGGTGATCGGTCAATTGCTCCAAAACCAACCTGACCGTCCGTAGTTCCAGAATGTTGATGGGTAAATGGGCTTCCTGAGGGCCCCACCTCCCCTGGAACCTCAGGGATTTCCAGAATCCCCCCTCAACCTGACAGACTGGCATCCGTGGTGACCGTCTCCCAGGAGGGGGCTAGAAAGGACCTGCCCTTTAGCAAGTTCTTGTGGTCCAGCCACCACGAGAGGGATCTTCTGACCAATGGGGGAAGCACACAAACCCCGTCCAAGGACGCGGGGTCCTTGTCCCATACTGATAGGAGGTGAAGCTGCAGAGGCCTCGAATGGAACTGAGCAAAGGGCACCGCCTCGAAGCACGCCACCATCAGGCCCACCAGCCGCATTCCCTGTCTGAGGGAGAGCTGGGGGCACGAGAGCAGGGACCGCACCTGCGTAGTCAGATCTTCCACCGTCTGTTGGGGAAGGAATATTCGTGACTGAACCGTATCCAGAATCATCCCCAGGAATGGGGTCACCGGTGAAGGGGACAGGGAGGACTTGGGATGACTGATCACCCAGCCGAAGGACTCCAAGGTGGACACCACCAGCTGAGTGTCCAGCTCCACCTGCTGTAGAGGCCATGAGGCGATGAGAATGTCGTCCAGGTAGGGCAGCACTCGAATGCCCCCTGACCTTAGCAAGGACATCACACCCGCCAATACCTTGGTGAACACTCTGGGAGCTGAAGTGAGGCCAAAGGGAAGAGCCACAAATTGGTAGTGTTGATCTTTCAACTCGAACCTGAGAAACCTTTGATGCCCGGGGAACACAGGGATGTGAAGGTAAGCATCTTTGATGTCCACAGACGTCATAAAATCCCCTGGTCGTAGTGAGCCGACGGCTGAGCGCAGGGTTTCCAAGTGCTTGCTCTTGACAAATTTGTTGAGGATCTTTAAATCCAGAATGGGCCTGACTGACCCGTCTCTTTTGGATACTGTGAAAAGGTTGGAGTAGAAACCTTCTCCCAATTCTCTCAAGGGAACCTTGCAAATAACTCCCAGCTCCAGAAGTCCTTTTACTGCTTGCATCAGGACCTGAGCTGATACCGGGTCCTGGGGTATCCGGGACCTGACGAATCTTGAGGGGGCCGCACAGCAAACTCTATCTTGTAGCCGGAGGTAACTACCTCCTGAATCCACCGGTCTGAGACTTGACGCCTCCAGACGTGCGCGAAGTGCTGTAGTCGTCCCCCCACCCTGGCGGGCGAGGGCGCCCCATCACGCCTGAGGGGTCTTGGGAGGGGGTTTGGATTTGGTTCCCCAGGAGGAGCCAGGGCGTCGCCCCCTGCTCCTATGCCAGGAGTCTGTGCGAGCCCCCGCGAAGGACACCCCTTTACCCTGCTTAGCGCCTCTGTAGGGGGCTGAAAGGGGGCCCTGGTTGTGAAAGGGCCAAGGCTGCCACCTGCGCTGTGGTAACTTATCTCCTTTAGCAAAGAGGTCTAGGCGATCCCCAAACAGGCGTAGTCCCTTGAAAGGGAGCCCAGTAAGGGCTTTCTTAGCCGCATTGTCGGCCGCCCACTGTCTCAGCCATACCGCATGGCGTATAGCCACCGCCAAGGCGGAAGATCTGGCACACAGCCTAATAGCATCGTCCGATGCAGACAGGATAAAGTTCACAAATACATCACAGTTAGACAGTGCATTAATAGTATCAGCAGGCAACTCGTCTGGGGCGTCAAGTGCATTCCTGACCATGGCCCTGAGCGCCACGGCAGTAATGGCCAGAGCGCAGACCGGGCGCAGTGCCGCCCCTCCAAACGCAAAGGCATGGCACGCCAACTGATCAATCCACCGGTCCTCAGAATCCCGCAGTGTAGTAGTGTCGGGAGAGTGCATAATAGAGGTGTTAGCCCTAGAATAGGAGCATCGACCTCGGGGGGCGATGACCAGCACTTGCCCATGTCAGCAGGAAATGGATACTTCCTGTCCAGACCCTTAGGGATCCCGGGAAGTCTACTGGGATGTTCCCACTCCTTAAGCACGAGGTTATTGAAATGGGTCTGCTCAGGAAATTCCAATCGAGCCTTAGCAGTATGGAATAGCTCACCCCTTTGCCTGGGAGCCGCAACAGGGGGAGAGATGGACAAAACCTCAAAAATCTGAAGCAATAGCTTATCAGTATCATCCGGGGTCCAGTGATCAGAACCAGAATCGTCATGACCCCTAGACTTCTCATCAGATGACTCTGAGTCAGAGAGCAGCTCCCCTTCGTCCGAAAGGGTATGGTCATATAGATGTGTAAACTCATCAGACTCCGTAGGGAATGGAGCAGAGTCAGGGACAATGTGCCGCTTTTTTGCGGTTGCCTTGCGCGCTAGAGTACTAGCAAGCAATTTTTCAACACTGGCCAGTCTAGTAGCCACATCAGGATGAGAATCCCCGCTTGGATTGGGGGTTAAACTCAGGCTTGGGGGGGGTAGGTGAAGTGAGGCGAGGTGCAGACCCAGCCCCAGAGGCGGGAAGTACCAGTAACGCCTGCTGTGCACAAGGGACGCAGACCCCAGCATTGTCACCGTTGATAGATGAGACCCCACAAGCTACACACAGCCGGGTTTGTCCCAAGGGAACCCCGTTAATATCCTGGGATGCCTCCATATGGTGATTAATGGGCACAATAGGCCAGTAGGGATTGACGCTATAAGCTACCCTGGATGCCCCAAAGACCCGCAGGGAAGTGGGAGTAATTATACTAGGTCCAACTGGGAATTACACGGGGCCGGGAGAAGCCACTGGATTCGACCGTCTGAAAGACATAATGGGAATAGGAATGTCAGAGCCATGCGCAGTAAGACAAATGAAAATCGCCCGCGAGGGCACTTACAGATCAAGGGAGGAGGAGGACCGTTCCAACGCGTGCGCACGATGAGCATCGAAATGGCGCCAAGCGGACCTCGAAGGGCGGGTCAGAGCGGGCTGTGACGCGGAGCGCGCCAAGCCAGGTCTCCGACCCCCCGAAGAGCGCGAAGCTCTGAATACAGTAGTAAGCGTAGCAGAGTGAATGACACACTATAGAAGCCAAAAACGGGGATTACTTCCAGATGCGCCCAATAACAAATACCAATAAAGACGCCGCAGCGTCTGAGGCGCCGCCGCTGCCTGTTCACGCGCCCGTCCAGTAAGGGCAGATAATCGCCCGGCGGCGGTCGATAGAAAATAAAGACAGCGCGGCTCTGACACCAGGTGTATGAGTCAAGGACAATACTAAGGCCATAACATGTACTGAATACACAAGACCACCACACCCCCCCCCCCCTTTCTTTCCCCCCGAACTACAGGGGAACGAGGGAAAATGGCGACCCTTTGAACAGGGTCCGCTGCTACACGGGGTATGGTGCAATAGCGCGGGAGGGGCATCCACAAGAGGCTCACCATTAGCCTAAACCGCCTACCCTTTGGTGGGGGACTGCGGTGGAGCGTGGCTCCATAAGCACACGTAGTGCTGCCTACCTTCACCCGACCAGTGCAGCCCAGGCTGGGAGGCACATCACAGGGAGGACGGGTGGGAGTAGTCCAACAGGGCCGCAGGCTTTAATAGCCCCGCTCACCTGCGAGAAAGTGACATGTCTTCGCAGTCAGCACTGCAGAGAAATCTGGGGATTCGTGGGAGGTCCCTGGGTATTTGAAGGGCCGGGAGGAGCCTGTTTTTCCATGTCTCTGCAGTGCAGCGCCATCTGGCGGAGGATAACCCAAGTGTAAGTATTATATCTGGAGCAGGACGTACTGTATACTAAGAATACACCACTCACCACCACTGCCACCCGCTCCCCCATCCCTGAACGGAGGCCGAGAGGGGGTAGAAGAGAGGGAGACGAGGGAAGGCAGCCGCGAGTATCCATGGCCAGGGATGGGAGGGGGGAGCCCCAGAAGTAAAAGAAGAGGACATAGTCCCCAAATAACTCACCCCCTCAGAAGGCAGTGCATGAACTCCACATTCCAATCAGGCTCACCATAAAGCCTATGGCCGGCTCCCCTTTGTAGTACAGGGTCTGCGGCTTGGAGCAGCGCTTCTGGAGCACTTGACCCTAGTGCTCTTCTACCTTCACCCGATCTGTCAGCCGAGGCTTGGAAGCAGTGGGAGTCCAGAATCGGATGGGAATAGACTTGCAGGACCGCAGGCTTGGTTGCCTCGCTCACCTGCGCAAGAGAGAGAGAGAGCCATCTTCTATCTTCGCAGTCTGACTGCAGAAGAAAACTGGGAATTTGTGGGAGGTTCCTGGCTTTTTATAGGGCCGGGAGATGCCACAAGTCTTTCTGCAGTCCACTGCGCCACCTTGTGGCGGATAACCCAGACGTAAGACATAAGTGAAAATACAATTCTGTGAAATACTCACCTGTAGAATTGGTATTATAAGTATACAGTACGTACTGCTCCAGATAGATTACTTACACTTGGGTTATCCTCCGCCAGATGGCGCTGCACTGCAGAGACATGCAAAACAGGCTCCTCCCGGACTCTCAAATACCCGGGGACCTCCCACAAATCCCCAGCATTGAAAAGTAGTGAACAAGAAGCCTGGAGAATTTAACCACCCAAAAACTGGTAACTATAATAATAACAATCACCATACAGGGGATCCAGAAAAATGCAAAAACCAGGGTGGGGTGGAGCAGGACGTACTGTATACTTATAATACCAATTCTACAGGTGAGTATTTCACAGAATTGTATTATTCTAAGTATAAAGTACGTCCTGCTCCAGATAGATTACTTACACTTGGGACATCCAATAGCAGTGTCCATAAAGTAGGCTGGGATCCCCAATAAAAATGTAACAGCAGACAGTTTAAACCACTGTCGCCTGCAAAACCTTGCGGCCAAAAAGCAGCAACAGCTGAGGCCTTAACATCAACCTTGTAAAACTTTAAAAAGGTATGAACAGAAGACCAAGTAGCGGCCTTGCACACTGGTGCAATAGAAGCCTGGTGCTGGAAGGCCCACAAGGCACCAATAGCACGAGAAGAAAGAGCAATAAGGCAAAGGGAGGATCCTTCCCCTTAGCAGAGTAGGCCTGAATCACAGCCTGACGAATCCACTTGCTGATAGTAGACTTGGCAGGAGCCAAAAACCCTTCCTAGTACCAGAAGGGACCACAAAAAGAGCATCAGTGTTCTTGAAAGGTGCAGTAGCCACCAGATAGTACTTCAGACACCTAACCACATCCAAAGAGTGCAAAACTCTCTCCTTAGCATTGCTAGGGTTAGGGCACAAACAATGAAGAACAATATCCTGATTCAAATGAAAGGTAGCCACTACCTCTAGGTTTGAACAAAACAACCCTTGTCCTGGTGCCTCTCAAAGCAGGGGGCCTGAACGGACAGCACCGCCAACTCTGACACACACCTGACAGAAGTGATAGCTATCAGAAACACTTGAGTGTAAGGATGGCCAAGGCAGCAACCTGCACAGGTTCAAAGGGAGCACCCTGCAAAACAGGCAAGATCAATTCCAAATCCCAAAAACAGGGACCATAGGTTGTTGTGGGGAACGCACATGAGTAACCCCCTAAAAGCAGTCTTAATCAAGGAATGCTGAACAAAAGACTTCTGAAAGACGACAGACAGGATAGAAACCTGAACCTTCAGAGTACTGAGTTAGAGACCAACTCCAACCCATGCAGTAAAACTCCCGATCCGTGGGAACTGAGAACACCCAAAAGGGAAGAGACCAAGACTCAACCAGTCAAAGTAAGTACGCCATACCTTATAACAGATGGAAGAAGAAGTCATCTTCCTAGCCTTCACCATGGGCTCAACCAACGAGGTAGACAAACCTTTCTCCATCAAGATGGAGGTTTCAGCAGTCAGGCAGTCAAGGCCAGAGTTTGTAAATGGGATGGCATAAGTGGTCCTATGTGAGCAGATCTGGCACTCCAGGCAGAAAGCACTGATCTACTGCCATCTGCACCACGTCTGCGAACCACACTCTTCTTGGCCACCTGAGGCCACCAGAACCACTGGCATCCCTTCCAGCAATCTTGCGCAGAACCCAGAATTCCAGGGGGAATGTAGCAAGACATACAGAAATTGAATGTCCCGCCATGACATTACTAAGGCAGCCATGGGCGTGGCCAGAGGATCCTGGGACAGGGAGACAAAGGCCGGGAGCTTGTGATTGTGACAGAACGCAAACAGATCCACATCAGGTTGGCCCCAATGGTGATACAGAGATTGGAACACCCTGTTGCAGAGGGACCCCCCCCCCCCCGGAATGTATACCGCTGAAAAGCAAGGAACATTAGCCTCCACCAGATCAGAATCAGAGACACTTCCTGGAGGACCCTCTTGCTCCGGGTCCCTCCCTGATGATTGATGTAGGCAACTGCCATCAGAGTGACCATGCACCCCAAGCAGGCAGGCCCTGAAATGAGCAGTCAAACGAATCCGAACTAACCTGATCGCTCACAGCTTCAAGACATTGATAGGTGAATAGGCCTCCGAAGGGCCCCATCTCCCCTGGAACCGCAGGGCCAGGAGAAACCCCCCCAACCTGATAGACCGGCATCCGTGGTGACTGTCTCCCAGGAAGGGGCAAGAAGGTTCCGCCCCCCCCCCCCCTATAGGTTCCTTGAGTCCATCCACTACAAGAGGGACCTCCTCACTGGGAGGGGAGACACCCAGACCCTGTCCAGGGACGCTGAGTCCTTGTCCCATACAGACAATAGGAGAAGTTGCAGAAGCCCCAAGAGGGACTGAGCACAAGGGGCCGCTGCGAAGCACGCCACCATCAGGCCCACCAGCTGCATCCCCTGCCTTGGTGAAGGAACGTGGACAGCTAGGAGAAACTGAACATGTGCAAGCAGATTGTCCATCTTCTGCTGAGGAAAGAATATCCTTGCCTGAACAGTGTCCAGATTCATTCCTAGGAATGAAGTTACCAAGGAAGGGGACAGTGAGAACTTGGGGTGGCTGATCACCCATCCAGATGACTCCAGGATGGACACCACCAGCTGAGTATCCAACTTTGCCCAATGTAGAGGCTGGGAAGTGATGAGGACGTCCAGTTAGTGCAGCACGCGGAAGCCCCTTGGCCTCATCAGAGACATCACCCCCGCCAGCCCCTTGGTGAGCACTCTGGGAGCTGAAGAGAGGCCAGATGGCAAGGCCACAAATTGGCAGTGTTGGTCTTCCAACATGGATCTAAGGAATCTTGGTGTCCTGAAAACACAAGGATGTGAAAGTAAGCATCTTTGATATCCACAAACGGCATGAAGCCCACGGGTCGCAAGGAGCAGGTGGCCGAGCGTAGAGTTTCCATGAGGAAAAGCGCCTGAACTTGACAAATTGCTGAAGATCTGTTCATCCAGAATGGGCCAGACTGACCCATCTTTTTCGGGAACTGTGAAAAGGTTGGTGTAGGGTCCCTTGCCTCTGTCCATTAAGGGAAATCTGCAAACGACCCCCAAACCCAGCAGAACTTGCACGGCCCGCGCCAGCACCTGAGCAGAAGCAGGGACCAGGAGTACCCGGGACCCGGTAATCTTAGGGGGGGGGCGCACAGCAAAGACCATCTTGTAGCCAGAGGACACTACCTCCTAAATCCACCGGTCTGAGGCGTGGTGCCTCCAGACTTAAGCAAGGTGCCGCAGCCGTCCCCTCACCCAGGCGGGTGAGGGCGCCCCATCATGCTTGAGGGGACTTGAGAGAGGATTTGAGCATAGCCCCCCCAGAGGAGCAAGGGTGTTGTCTTCTGCTACTGGGACAGGGAGTTGCGCGAGCCCCCACGAAGGACGCCCCTGGTTCCTGTTTAACACCATGGTGGGGAGTGGAAGGGGGGCCCTGGCCCCGAGGGGCCCGAGACAGCCGTCTACGCTGGGGTAACTTACCTCTCCTACCAAACAGGTCTAGGCGGGCCCCAAACAGACACAGCCCTTTAAAGGGGAGTCCGGTAAGGGCCTTCTTCGCAGCATTGTCAGCACCCCACTGTCGCAGCCAGACCAAGCGACGTCTAGCCACCACAAGGGCAGAAGTTCTTGTACACATTCTAATGGTGTCATCCAATGCTAATAGGATACATTTTACAAACACATCACAATTGGAGAGTGCATTAAACACATCCCAAAGGGAGATCATCAGGGGCACAATCAAGCATTTTTCTGATGAGGGTTCTAGTGGCCACAGCAGTAATGGCAGAGGCACAGACCGGCCGCAGCGCCGTCCTCGCACATGCAAAGGCGTGGGAGGACAGCAGGTCAATGCACCAGTCCTCAGCATCCCGAAGGGTAGTATAGTCGGGGGGATGCAAGAAAGGGGTGTTAGATGGCTCTATGATCGGGACATCCACCTCGGGGGGGGGACGACGACCAACATTTAACCACGTCAGGGGGAAAAGGATACTTCCTATCCCAATCTCCTGGAACCCCGGGAAGTTTACTGGGGCACTCCCATTCCTTGAGCACAAGGGTATGGAAATGTGCCTGCTCAAGAAATTCCAAAAGTGATGATGCTGTATGGAAACGCTCCCCTCTTTGCCTGGGAGCCTCACCAGGGAGAGAGATAGACAGAACCTCAAAGATCTGGATCAATAATCTGTCAGTGTCATCCTGGGCCCAGGGGTCAGGGCCAGAGTCTTCATGACCCTCCGGTCTCTCATCAGATGAGCCTGAGTCAGAAAAGAGCTCTCCTTCATCAGAAGGGGTATAGCCACACAGTGTCAGAAACTCCTCAGTTCCCATAGGTAAAACAGTAACACTAGGCGTCAAGAGCCGCTTCTTACCAGGGCCCTTACGCGCTAAGGACCTCGCAAAAATCTGTTCAGCCGTAGGCAGTCTAGGAGACAATACAGGCTGAGAATCCCCACTTGTATGCGACTCAGCAGGAGTGAGATTTAAGCCAGGGGGATTAGGTGAAGTGAGGCGAGGTGCAGCCACTGGCAGACCAGACTGCAAAGCCAGCGCTTGCTCAGCACAAGGTACGCAGACCCGTGTCTTGTCAGCGTCAGCATGAGGTTGTCCACACGCCCTACACCGCCGGTCATGTCCCAGAGGGACCCCGATCACATTATCCTTAGATGCCTCCATATTATTAGGCACAATATGCCAGTAGGGATTGACGCTATAAACCAACAGACAAGCAGCCAATGAGGACGCAGAAGCGTCTGAGGTAACGTCGCTGCCCGGCGCGGAACATCCAAATGAAGGGAAAAGGCGCGCGGTGGCGGCCTTAACAGTGTAAAAAGACAAGTCAGCGCGGCGGTTGACACCACATACACCAGTCCAAGCAGACATTACAAGGAGGGCCATAAGCATGTAATCACAGTACACGGACATCCACACCCCCCCCCCCTTCTCTTCCTCCCGAGGGCTACTGGGAGAATGAGGGAGGATGGCGGCCCTTTGTACAGGGCCCACCGCTACCGGGGCATGGGACAATGATGCGGCAGGGGCATCCCATAAAGGCTCACCATCAGCCTATACTGCCTACCCTTTGGTGGGGGACTGCGGTGGAGCAACGCTCCTTAAGCACACATGGTGCTGTCTACCTTCACCCGACCAGCGCAGCCAAGGCTGGGAGGCACATCACATCAAGGACGGGTGGGAATAGTCCAACAGTGCCGCAGGCTTTAATAGCCCCGCTCACCTGCGACAGTGATAATTTCATGTCTTCGCAGTCAGCACTGCAGAGAAATCTGGGGATTTGTGGGAGGTCCCCGGGTATTTGAGGGGCCGGGAGGAGCCTGTTTTTACATGTCTCTGCGGTGCAGCGCCATCTGCGGAGGATAACCCAAGTGTAAGTAATCTATCTGGAGCAGGACGTACTGTATACTTAGAATAATACAATTCTGTGATTACTCACCTGTAGAATTGGTATTATGAGTATACAGCACGTCCTGCTTCAAATCTAATACTTACAGTTGGGATATACTCCGCCAGATGGCGCTAGACTGCAGAGACATCGCAATAGGCTCCTCCCGGCCTCTCAAATACCTGGGGACCTCCCACAAATCCCCAGCATTGAAAAGCAGTAAAGGAGAAGCCGGGAGAATTAAACAATCCAAACTATCAACTATAACAATGATAACAATCACCATACAGGGGATCCAAGAAAATGCAAACCAAGGGTGGGTTGGAGCAGGACGTACTGTATACTCATAATACCAATTCTACAGGTGAGTAATCACAGAATTGTATTATTCTTAGTATACAGTACGTCCTGCTCCAAATCTAATACTTACAGTTGGGACATCCAATAGCAGTGTCCATAAAGTAGGGTGGGATCCCCAAGAAAAATCAGCAGCAGGCAGTTTAAACCACTGCCGCCGGCAGAACCTTGCGGCCAAAAGCAGTATCAGCCGAGGCCCTAACATCAACCTTGTAAAACTTTGAAAAGGTATGAACAGAAGACCAAGTAGCGGCCTTGCAAACTTGTTCAACAGAAGCCTGGTGCTGAAAAGCCCAAGAGGCACCAATAGCACGAGTGGAATGAGCAGTAAGGCGGAAGGGAGGATTCCTCCCCTTAGCAGAGTAGGCCTGAATCACAGCCTGACAAATCCACTTGCTGATAGTAGACTTGGCAGGAGCCAAACCCTTCCTAGGACCAGAAGGGACCACGAAAAAAGCATCAGTTTTCCTGAAAGGTGCAGTAGCCACCAGATAGTACTTCAGACATCTAACCACATCCAAAGAGTGCAAAACCCTCTCCTTAGCATTGCTAGGATTAGGGCACAAAGAAGGAAGAACAATATCCTGATTCAAATGAAAGGCAGACACTACCTTAGGCAGAAAATCAGGTTTGAAACGAACCACCACCTTGTCCTGGTGCCTCTCATCGTAGGGGGGCTGAATGGACAGCGCCGCCAACTCAGACACACGCCTGACAGAAGTGATAGCCACCAGAAACACAACCTTGAGCGTAAGAATGGCCAAGGCAGCATCCTGCACAGGTTCAAAGGGAGCACCCTGCAAGGCTGACAGAACCAAGTTCAAATCCCAAACAGGCACCATAGGTTTACGTGAGTGACCCCCTGGAAAAAAGTCCTGATCAGAGGGTGCTGAGCAAAGGAATTCTGGAAAAAAAATAGTCAGGGCAGAAACCTGACCCTTCAGAGTACTGAGTTGGAGCCCCATCTCCAACCCATGCTGCAGGAACTCCAGAATCCTGGGAATAGAGAACACACGACAGGGAAGAGACCTAGACTCACACCAGTCAATGTAGGCACGCCAAACCCTGTAATAAATGGAAGAGGAAAACTTCTTCCTAGCTTTAATCAAAGTATCCACAACTGAGGAAGACAGCCCCTTCTCCATCAAGATGGAGGTTTCAGCCGTCACAGCCAGAGTTTGTAAATTGGGATGGCGTAGTGAGCCCTGAGTGATCAGATCTGGCACCAAGGGCAGAGCGTATTGATCTACTGCCAGCTGTACCACGTCTGCGAACCACACTCTTCTTGGCCACCTGGGGGCCACCAGAATTGCTGGCACCCCTTCCAGAGCAATCTTGCGCAGAACCCTGCCCAGCAGGGGAATTGGGGGGAAGACATACAGGAACTGAAAGTCCTTCCATGACATTGCCAACGCATCCGAGGTCAGGGCCAGAGGATCCCTGGACAGAGACAAAAGCTGGAAGCTTGTGATTGTGGCGGGACGCAAACAGATCCACATCTGGTTGGCCCCAACGGTGACACAGAGATTGAAACACCCTGCTGCATAGGCGAGAGGTCCCCCTGCTCAGAGAGTCCGCCAGGTCATTTTCCACCCCTCGGGATGTACACAGCTGAAATGCAGGGGACATTGGCCTTCGCCCAAGTCAGGATCAGAGACGTTTCCTGGAGGGCCCCCTTGCTCCGGGTCCCTCCCTGATGATTGATGTAGGCAACTGCCGTCTGGTTGTCCGAGCGCACCTGAACAGGCAGGCCCTGAAGATGAGTAGTCAAGCGAGCCAGAACTAACCTGATCGCTAGCAACTCCAAGACACTGATAGGTGTGTGGGCCTCCTGAGGGCCCCACCTCCCCTGGAACCGCAGGGACTTCCAGAAACCCCCCCAACCTGACAGACAGGCAAGAAAGGATCTGCCCCCCAACAGGTTCCTTGAGTCCATCCACCACAAGAGGGACCTCCTGACCAGGGGGGAGAGCACACAGACCCTGTCCAGGGACACTGGGTCCTTGTCCCATACAGACAATAGGTGAAGTTGCAGAGGCCTCAAGTGGCACTGAGCATAAGGGACCGCTTCGAAGCACGCCACCATCAGGCCCACCAGCTGCATCCCCTGCCTGATGGAGGGATGGGGACAAGCTAGGAGGGACTGGACCTGTGCAATCAGACTGTCCACCTTCTGCTGAGGAAGGAAAATCCTTGCCTGAACTGTATCCAGATTCATTCCTAGGAATGGAGTTACCAAGGAAGGGGATAGTGAGGACTTGGGGTGGTTGATCACCCATCCAAATGACTCCAGAGTGGACACCACCAGCTGAGTATCCAACTCTGCCTGATGTAGAGACTGGGAAGTGATGAGGATGTCCTCCAGATAGGGAAGCACGCGGACGCCCTGACATCTGAGTAGAGACATCACGCCAGCCAGCACCTTGGTGAACACCCTGGGAGCTGAAGTGAGGCCGAAGGGCAAGGCCACAAACTGGTAGTGTTGATCCATCAGAGCGAACCTGAGGAACCTTTGATGACCTGGGAACACAGGAATATGAAGATAAGCATCTTTGATGTCCACAGAAGTCATGAAATCCCCTTGGCGCAGGGAACTGATGGCAGAGCGCAGAGTCTCCATGCGAAAGCACCTGCCCCTGACAAACTTGTTGAGAATCTTTAAGTCCAGGATGGGCCTGACAGAACCATCCATTTTGGGTACTGTTAATAGGTTGGAATAAAAGCCCTTGCCTTTTTCTCTTAAAGGGACCTGGCAGATGACCCCCAGCTCCAGGAGGCCTTGCACTGCTTGCACTAGCTCCTGAGCTGACACAGGGTCCTGAGGAATCCGGGATCTGATGAATCTTGGAGGGGGATCGGCAGCAAACTCCAACTTGTAACCGGAGGACACTACCTCCTGAATCCACCGGTATGAGACATGAAGCCTCCAGACGTGAGCGAAGTGCTGCAGCCGTCCCCCCACCCGGATGGGTGAGGGCGCCCCATCATGCCTGAGGGGGCTTGGGAGAGTATTTAGCTTTGGGACCCCAGGAGGAGCCAGGACGTCCACGTTCTCTGCCTCTACCCCAGAAATCTCCCCGGGCCCCAGGGAAAGACACCCTTTCCCTGTCTTGCACCGCGGTAAGGGGAGGAGAAGGAACCCTGGCCCCGAAAGGGCCGAGGTTGCCACCTGGGCTGGGGTAACCTGCCTCCCTTAGCAAAAAGGTCCAGGCGGTCTCCAAACAGACGCAGTCCTTTAAAGGGAAAACCAGTGAGGGCCTTCTTGGCAGCATTGTCAGCAGCCCACTGGCGCAGCCAAACCGCGCGGCGTATAGCCACCACGAGGGCAGAAGTTCTGGCACACATTCTGATGGTGTCATCCAATGCTGATAGGACAAAATTTACAAAATCATCACAACTGGAGAGTGCATTAAACACCTCACAAGGCAAATCATCAGGGGCACTATCAAGCATATTTCTGAAAAGCGGTCTAGTGGCCACAGCAGTAATGGGAGAGGCACAGACCGGGCGCAGTGCCGTCCCCGCACATGCAAAGGCGTGGGATGCCAGCTGATCAATACGCCGGTCTTCGGCATCCCGCAGGGTAGTAGAATCAGGGAAATGCATGACAGAGGTGTTAGATAGCCCTAGGGTCGGGGAATCCACCTCAGGGGGGGGGGGGGGGATGACCAACATTTAACCACCTCAGCAGGAAAGGGATACTTCCTATCCCAACTCTTTGGAACCCCGGGAAGTTTACTGGGGCACTCCCATTCCTTGAGCACAAGGTTATGGAAATGTGCCTGCTCTGGAAATTCCAAACGTGGTCTTGCTGTATGGAAAAGCTCCCCTCTTTGCCTGCGAGTCTCAACAGGGAGAGAGATGGACAGAACCTCAAAAATCTGGGTCAATAATATGTCAGTGTCATCCGGTGCCCAGGGGTCAGAGCCAGAATCGTCATGACCCCTTGGTCTCTCATCAGATGAGCCTGAATCAGAAAATACCATTTTGTGAGATACTCACGTGTAAAATGGTTATTACGAGTATGTCACACACCCCACTTCCCGATATCCATAACACTTGGGAACCCGGTCTGTAGAGGGCGATCTTGCAGAGATGACATGGAAAAAAGGAGCCCCTCCTGGTCCTTAAGTACTGGGTTCCTCCCACTATTCCTCAGTCTTTTTAAACAGCAGTGAAGAACCAGGAAGAGCCAATTATATTCAATAATTGTAAAATGATATGGAAATAATAATAATCATCACCATATAAAGGATCCCTCGAACAAAAAAGGGCAGGGGAAGTGGGGTGTGTGACATACTCATAATAACCATTTTACAGGTGAGTATCTCACAAAATGGTATTATTCCTAGTATGTCACACCCCCCACTTCCCGATATCCATAACACTTGGGACATCCAATAGCAGTGTCTATAATGGGTGGGGATCCCAAAGGAATAATGCATAACTTAAATTACTGCAGCTTGCAGAACTTTGGGGCCAAAAACAGCATCCGCTGAGGCCCGCACATCAACCTTGTAAAACTTAGAAAAGGTATGCACAGAAGACCAAGTCGCAGCCTTGCAGACTTGTTCAACAGAAGCTTGGTGCTGAAAAGCCCAAGAAGCTCCAATAGCACGAGTAAAATGAGTGGTGACACGAAAAGGGGGAACCTTCCCCTTAGCCATATAGGCCCCAATGATAGCCTGACGTATCCACTTACTAAGGGAAAATTTGGCAGGAGCAAAACCCTTCTTGGGTCCAGAAGGTACAACAAAAAAGGCATCAGTCTTGCGGAAGGCCGAGGTAGTAACTAAATAATACTTAACACAACAAACTACATCCAAAGAATGTAAGACCCTTTCCTTGTCGTTACTAGGTTTAGGACACAAGGAAGGAAGAACTATATCCTGATTTAGGTGAAAAGCAGACACCACCTAGGAAAGAAATCCGGTTTAAAACGGAAAACAACCTTATCTTCTCAAAATAAGGGGCTTGAATAGACAAAGCCGCCAGTTCAGAAACTCGGCGGACAGAAGTAATAGCAACCAAAAAGGCAACCTTCTGGGTAAGAATAGGAAAAGGAATATCCTGCAATGGCTTAAAGGGAGCAGCTTGCATAGCCGAAAGCACCAAATTAAGGTCCCAAAGAGGAAGTAAAGGCTTTCTGGGAGGCCGCACATGCGCGACTCCTTGGAAAAAGGTCTTAACCAAAGGATGAAGAGCAAACGATCTTTGAAAGAAAATTGCCAAGGCAGAGACTTGCCCTTTCAAAGTACTAATCTGGAATCCCATATCCAGACCTCGTTGCAGATATTCCATAATTTCTAGGAATAGAAAACACTCTACAGGGCAAAGCCCTGGATTCACACCAATCAATATAGGACCTCCAAGTCCTGTAATAAATGACAGAGGAAGACTTCTTCCTAGCTCTAATAAGAGCCTGAATAACCACATCAGAAAGACCTTCTTCTTTCAAGATGGAGACTTCAGCAGCCATGCCGCCAAAGCCAGCGTTTGTAAATTGGGGTAACAAAGTTGACCCTGAGTGATGAGATCTGGAAGAAGAGGCAGATGGAACCGATCCACTGCCAGCCTTACGACGTCTGCGTACCACAGGCCAGGTCACCTTGGCGCCACCAGAATTGCTGGCGCCTCCTCCAGAGCTAGCTTGCGCACCACCTTGCTGATCATGGAGAATGGGGGAAACAGATATAGGAACCCCAGATTCTTCCAGGCTAGAGACATGGCATCTGCAACTTATGCCACTGCCAGAGGATCCTGGGATAGAGACACAAAAGCTAGCAGCTTGTGACGAGAAGCAAACAGGTCCAATCGTGGAGTCCCCCACTTGTGACAGAGGAACTGAAAGACCCTTGGATTGAGAGACCATTCTCCCTGGCGAGAACATCCCCTGCTCAGGAAGTCTGCCTCCACATTCTCTATCCCCAGAATGTTAACTGCTGATATGCAAGGGACATTGATCTCTGCCCACTGAAGGATCAGAGACACTTCCCGGAGGGCACCCCAACTGCAAGTCCCTCCCTGGTGATTGATGTATGCAACAGCTGTTCGGATGTCTGACCGAATCTGAACTGGCAGACCTTGTAAGAAATGGGTCAGTTGAAGTAGACAAGACGTATGGCCCGAAGCTCTAATACATTGATTGGAGAATGAGCCTCCTGAGGCCCCCACAATTCTTGGAACGGATGCTTCTTCAGAAGCCCCCCCAGCCCACCAGGCTGGCATCCGTGGTAACCAGTTCCCAACGCTGAGTCAGAAATGACTTGTCCTTCTGGAGGTTGTGCAATATTAACCACCACTGAAGGGACTGCAAAACGTGGGGAGACAACAGACAAGTCTGATTTTAATGATAGTGGGCACCTGTCCCACTTTGCCAAGAGGAAGAGCTGAAGCGTCCTTATGTGAAACTGGGCAAACGGGACTGCCTCGAATGCAGCTACCATCAATCCCACTAGTCTCATCCCTAGACAGATAGACTGACGAGGGTTGGGCAAGAATAGACGAATCAAGTCCTGAATCAGAACCATTCCAGAATCAGGCCCAGGAAGGGAATTTCCCTGGACGGACAGAGAGAGGATTTGGGGAGACCACCATCCTGGTGTCCAACTCTGATTGTTCGAGGGAGGAGGCCGCGATAAGAAGATCGTCCAGAAAAGGCACAATGCGGATGCCCTGGACCCTGAATATAGCCATCACTCCTGCCAGCATCTTGGTAAAGACCCTTGGGGCCGAGGTAAGGCCGAATGGCAGGGCCACAAATTGATAATGCTGGTCTTCTATCGAGAACCTGAGAAATCTCTGGTGACCCGGAAAATAGGAATGTGCAAATAAGCATCCTCGATGACTATGAATGTCATGAAGTCCCCCTGACGGAGAGCATCGATCATTGATCGCAGAGACTCCATGCGGAATTTTCTGAAAAGGATAAACTGATCGAGTCTCCTTAGGTCTAGGATAGGCCGAACAGAGCCGTCCTTTTTGGGTACCGTGAATAGGTTGGAGTAAAACCCCAAAACCCCTTTCCGCTGGAGGCACTAGGCCGATAACAGCCATGTTTAACAGATTTGCTACTGCTGCCCGCAGTCCCTGCTCAATTGCCGGATCTGACGGCATCCGGGACATGAAAAATCTGGGAGGAGGCCGGGATTCAAATTCCAGTCTGTAAACTGGAAGAGACTACTTCCAGAACCCAATTGTCTGATACCTCCTGAACCCAGACCTGGAAGAAGAACCGCAGCCGTCCCCCCACCCGTAAGGGTGAGGGCGTCCCCTCATTGTTGAGCAGGCTTAGTGGCAGATTTGGTTTTGGACCCCCAATTCTGACTTGGACAGCCACGTCCCTTTACTCTATTCCATGCATTCCCTCCAGGGGCTGAAAGGGTTAAAAGAGGCCATTCCACGAAAGGAACGACGTTGTTTCTTACGCTTAGGTAATTTACCTCCTTTAGTGACAGAATCCAATTTTTTTCTCCAAAGAGGCGCAATCCCACAAAAGGGAGCGCTGTAAGCGATTTCTTGGCTACAATATCAGCTGTCCACTGCCGCAACCATATTGACCGCCGGATGGCGACTAACAAGGCAGAGGTTCTGCTGCACATGAGCAGAGTATCATCTAAGGCAGAAAGTACAAAAGATGCAAACATCTCACATCGCTTAAGAGCGGCGTACTCATCAGAGGCCGGATCAAGCCCTGAGTAATTCATTAGGTCTCTCACAACAGACCTAATAGCCACTGTCATGAGTGCCGAAGCACCAACAGGCAGCAAGGCCGAACCCACACTGTAAAAAGCGCGGTACGCCATTTGATCAATACGCTTATCCTCTTCATCTTTAAGTGTAGTGGAGTCAGGAGAATGCAACACAAAGAATTGGATAAATTAAGCACAGGGGCATCCACCCATGAGCAGAGTATCTATTAAAAATCCAGTCTCTCAATTAATTAAATATTAATGCATAGATGGCCATTGTATGCTTGCGCACACATAGGTATTTGTCCTCCGCATTTAACCCATCCGTGCAGTGAGTGTACACATGCCCAGAGCGGTGGGCACAGGTGGTGATGACCAACGCTTAACAGTATCAGCTGGGAAGGGATATTTCTTGTCCCAGCCCAAGGGAATGCCATGAAGCCGCGCAGGCTTCCCCCATTCTTTAATATCATAAAAATGCTTTTGATCTGGGAATTCTAACGAGGTTTAGAGGCTCCAAAGAATTCCCCTTTTTAAGGAGGGACTAATTCAGGAGAAGTAATTATCAAAACCTCAAATAACTGAGCAAGCGCTTTTGGGGTATCCACAACACTTGCTTCACCCTGCTCAATCTCAGTACCAACAAATTGCTGTTCATCAGAAACATCTGATTCCTCATATAATTCTCCTTCTTCTAACTGAGAAGGATCAGACCAATCAAGCAATTTACAATTGTCTGACTCACCTGCCGAAGCGGCATGAATCAAGTGCTTTTAGCTGAGGCCTTCTTAGGCACAGAGTAGACATTAATCTTTCAAGATGAGCCAATCTGGCACATAAATCAGCATGCGACTCACCACCCATGACAATCTCATTGATGGTACGGACAAGACATGGCAGAGTAGGAGATGAGGCATTAGCCACAGGCCCTGAAGCCTGGGCCTCAGTTTGCTGCATAATAGTTAATTGTGCACAAGGGATGCAAAGAATTGCGTTATCCCCAACAAGGGATGCCCCACATCCAAAACATTGCCGAGTCTGTGCAGAGGGAATTGCATGTCCGTTATGCTGGAATGCCTCCATATGGTGTTTAGTATTATACTATAATTGATTATAGTCGCCAAGTATATATGGGATTTACGCAATTGCTACCCGGGATGCCCCTTTAAATAGTCCAAAGTGGGAGGATTGAAACACAAATGGACCCCCAAATAAGGCTTAAGGGCTATATATATATATATTTTTTTTTCTTTTATAAGGACCAGAAGAAACCCCTCTTTAAATAAGGAGTTTCCACCTACAGAAAACAAAACCGTCACCAAATGCACACAATATAAATAAAAGACAGAAAAAAACTCCCTTCAGCTTAAGGGTACTCACAGCCCATGCGATAAGCTCACCTCATGAGGTAAGGAAACAGGAAGTCAAACAGAGCATACCAGGTGCTCTCTAGATAAAGACATGCCAAGCCCCGCCCACTTCCAGGATCACATGGCCAAAAAATGGAGGGAAAATTCAAATCTGAACACAGCTAGAAACAAAGAGCTTTAATAGGTAAGCAAAAAATGCTGCCTAGACAGAGATAGGAAAATCTAAATAAAACATTTCCTATTAAATAGTATAGTAAAACATACATAAGAAATAAAGACTTATTTTATATGTCTCCTTTTTTTTTTTTTTTTTTTTGTGTGCATGGTGACAAATAAGCCCAGATAACGCCCCCCTTTCCCCCCCTCCCCTTTTACCCCAGCAGGGTTAAAGGAGAACTAAAAGGGGAGAGGGTAGAAATGCACCCATCAGGTACAAGGGGATTTTAAAGGGATAAGGGCATCCCACATCGGGACACACCAACCCGGAAGCCGCCTACCCAAATCTGGGTCTCACGGAGGAGTAAAAACTCCTGTATACACCAGGTGTATGTATCTACCTTTGCCTGAACCATACAGCCAGGGCTGGGAGGCATACAATATAATCAAACAGGTTTTAAAAATTTCAGACAGAAATAGAGAAAAAAGGTCCGGGAGCAAGCCCGGCTACCTGCAGCTTGAAGGAGAGTCATCTTCTGAATGCTTCGCCGACTGCAGAGACGAAAAGACTGAGGAATAGTGGGAGGAACCCAGTACTTATGGACCAGGAAGGGCTCCTTTTTTCCATGTCATCTCTGCAAGATCGCCCTCTACAGGCCGGGTTCCCAAGTGTTATGGATATCGGGAAGTGGGGGGTGTGACCTACTAGGAATAAGAGCTCCCCTTCATCAAACGGGGTATAGCCACACAGATTCCCAAACTCCTCAGTTCCCATAGGGAAAACAGTAACAGAAGGCGTCAAGTGCCGCTTCTTAGCAGGGGCCTTACGCGCTAAAGACTTCGCAATAATCTGCTCAACAGTAGCCAGTCTAGAAGACACATCAGGCTGAGAATCCCCACTAGTATGCAACTCAGCAGGAGTGAGATTTAAGCTTGGGGGAGTAGGTGAAGTGAAACGAGTTGCAGCCACTGGCAGGCCAGATTGCAATGCAAGCGCCTGCTCAGCACAGGGTACACAGACCTGCGCCTTGTCAGCGTCAGCATGAGGCTACACACAGCCGGTCTTGTCCCAAAGGGACCCCGGTAACATTATCCTGGGATGCCTCCATATGGCGATTATAGCGGCGCTATACGCCGATAGGGAATAACGCTATATAGCAACCCTGGATGCCCCAATAACCCGCTAGGGACGTGGGAGTATAATTTTTACAAGGCCTACAAGTAATATACTAAAAACAGGGTCGGGAGAAGCCAAGAAGGGTTTGTCCCGCCTGAAAGACATAAGCAGACAAGACCTTAAGTACATCGTAACAAAAATGAAGCAGATAAAGCCGCCCGCGAGGGCACTTACGGACCGCGGTAGGTAGTAGTCCGTCGCGCATAGGCCAACCAAATCAGAAAAGATGGCGTCGGTATACCTCGAGGGGCAGGCCAGTAATAGCGATAACGCCGAACGCGCCAAAGACAGCCCCCCCCCCCGAAGAGTGCGAAGCCAGAAAGGTCAACAGCCAAAGATGGCGCACCAGCGCCTGAGGTAATGCCGCTGCCAAGCGCGGAACCAAGTTAGCGCGCGGCGGCGGTAAATTTAAAAGCAATAAAAGACAAGTCAGCGCGGCGGCTGACACAAGAATAAAGACATGTGAAAAGTGAAAGCACAGACTGCATAACATACATATCTATACACATACACCCCCCCCTCTTTTCCCCCGAAGACTACAAGGAGGATGAGGGAGGACGGCGGCCACTTAAATAGGGCCCACTGATAGGCAGGGGAAATAGTGCGGGAGGGGCATCCCATAGAGGCTCACCATAAGCCTGAACCACCTACCCTTTGGTGGGGGATTGCGGTGGAGCAGCACTCCTAAGCACCAACGGCGGTGCTGCCTACCTTCACCCGACCAGCGCAGCCAAGGCTGGGAGGCGTATTACTAGTGGAACGGGTGGGAATAGTCCTACAGGGCCGCAGGTTAATAACCCTGCTCACCTGCGAGTAGAGAGCCAATTTCTCGTCCTTCGCAGCCAGACTGTAGAGAAATTCTGGGGATTTGTGGGAGGTCCCTGGGTATTTGAGGGGCCAGGAGGAGCCTATTTTCGATGTTTCTGCAGTCCAGCGCCATTTGGCGGAGTATATCCCAACTGTAAGTATTAGATTTGGAGCAGGACGTACTGTATACTAAGAATACAGGACGTGCTGTATACTTGGAAAAAGGGGACTGGCACTAACATCAGATCGGATGCGCAGTGTCCCAGCTGCAGCTTTCCTGGTGCCAGTTAAAGATGCATTCAGCTGGTCAAGTACCTTAGTTTCCATACTCTGTACAGGCCAGAAATTGTTGGCACAGGACAAAGTTTAGTCAAGAACTAATTATTCCTAATAGGGAGTTAGTTTATTTTATTTCACATAAATGCTTCCAGTATAGGCCAGAAGAAATGCAGCAATGGCAGAACTGGGGTAGCAAAGACAAGCAGCTCATTTTGGTTTGGGGCCAACTACTCCCTCGGACAAGCAAGAGTACCTACCCCTCACCTTCCACTTCCTTTACAGCACATCCATGCTGCTGGGAAACACTTGGCTCTAATAATTTGTCTGCCTGTCTGGGATTTCTTTAAGCTAAACAGAAAGGATAAATGGATTTTTCAGGCAAAAGAGTAAAATAAACGTACAGCTTACCTTGCCAAATGTTCCTCCAGTGCTGTGCCTCCCTCTCATCCCCGAATGAGCCCCTCCAGGACACAGTCGATGTGGGCCACCAATACTAGCTCGAGAAGCCAGACCATGTTTACACCCCGCCCCTAAGCATTGATGGCTTGAATGGCACTCTCAGAGCTGCCATTCAAACCCAGCTGAACCCTCTCTCCCTCCTCCTCCTAGCAAGCTGCCTCTCACACATCACAGCTCCAAGGGCCACGCCCACATGCTTCAGAAGAGAAAACTGAAAACCTTGATATTTCGGCCATTTCTTCTTCAATATCAAAACAGAAAACAATCTAGGACAGTGCCAAGCGTAGCCTGACAATTCTCTAACAACTGCCTTGGCCTGAAATATCACTGTAAAGAAAAATGATAGAATGACACTTCGCTCCAAACAAGTAAACGTTAACTGTTTTTGTTTTTTTATTTATACCGCAATACTACAAAAAGAAATAAAATTAAAATAAAATTAGAATAAATATTTACACACAATTATATAGATAGATATATATATATATAAAATCTTTGCACGTATATAAATTAAACATAGAAAAGTCTGATATTTGCATGATTACAGACACCCATCCATCCATCTCATAACACAGTCAGGTGAAGAGCATACCTGAATCAGTATTGTTACCAATGCTGTTGGGTAATATTGGTACGGAGGATGACGGCTGTATCCTCAGCTGGGGTGGGTTGAGGTGTAAAGGATTTCCTGGATGATTTTGCATCCCATAGTTGCCGTTTTGCATCTGGCTGATGAACTCTGTGAGATGGGCATTGGGAACTGGATTACCACCGTGAACAAAGTTAGTGTTTGGATTTTGGCAGGAGACTACATCCCCTCTCATTGGTAAAGTATGTGCCAGGGAATTATGGAGATTGGCGGCATTTAGGCTGTGGTCGGTATAGTTCATCTGGTTGGCGGTGCAAGGCAGACTCAAGTTTGAGTCGGGAACGGTGTTACTATTGCTGTTCATGTGGGAGTTTTGACAACTCATCGTTTGGAGAAGTTGTGACATTGAGTTCATCGGGAACGAATTCGGACCTGATTTCCTTATTAGCTCTGCCCCATGTTTTTGTAGGCTGGAATTATCTGTGGGCTGTGGTTTCATCATGTTATTTACTGCTGCCCCAGGCTGTTTTCGCTTTCTTACTTCCTTCTGTTGAGACATTAACTTATCTCTTAGAGCTGCTCGACCACTTTGTGCCTCGGGGGGTGGTAGAATGGTGCTGGAGGCAGGGGGAAACATAGGGGGTAAAGTGCTATTTCCATCACTGCTGCCGCAGCTAACTGCAGGTCCGGAGCCGCTCTTACTAACAGCAAGTTTATTTTGATTTGCTAGCTGTGCTTTGGCTGCTGCTGAAAGTAAACTGCTTGCTGGGAAAGAGGCAGCGTTATGCTGGTTTAAGAGCTGATTTAAAGGCATTCCCAGCAAACCTGTCTGACCTTTACTATGGGCATTACCAGCTGAAGGTGGGGGATACACAACATTGTTTGGAGGGTTTAACATATTGCCTATTCCTCCTATTAAGGGGTTATGGATGTCTTTGCACTGATGATGGCTATCAGGCTTACTTGATGGGCTAGATGGTATAGAGGGTCTGGGAGAGCCCATGCTTGGTCTTGGGGATCGTGGTGGAACTTTGAGGCCAACACCGGAAGTATGGGTTCCTATTGGGGGCATCATATAGCTTCCATGATCGGATGACGTGGAAGAGGAGCGTGATCTATGGGGCGAGGCCTCTGTCCGTCCAATACCAGGTGCCATTGTGTGAACTGGGGAGGTAACAGGTGAAGGAGACAAGGGCGTTGATGCCGGATGCTGAACTCTCTGAACATGATTATTGTGATTCATATGACCAGGTTTAACAGTTGGCAAAGGGAGATTACTTGGCAAAGGAACAACAGCAGGCGGCATGTTTACATTCAAAACAGGTACCTGAGAGTGAACATTTTGATGAAATGTGGAAGTGTTCAGTACAGGATTTTGAAGAACTGGCTTACTAGGGATTGGGTCAAGAATACCGAGTGGGTCTTTCTCTGAAGGTGTCAATGGCTTTTTCTGAAGAGCACAAAGTGGTGGTGGCGGTGGAAGGGGTGGCGTTGGTTTATGGTGAAGCATTGCACGTGACATATCCATGTTTGGTGGATAACTGCAAACAGTTTTTTTCGATACTGGGCTGGTAAATGTAGGGGATAAAGGTATATTCGTCCTTCCAGCCATAGCACAAGATGGCTGCCCTGGGGAACTATGCAACAAAAAGGACTGTGGAGACATGGGAGTCCTGTTTAAATGAATAGGGCTAGAACTGGGAGGACCATGATAGTTGGGATTGTTCCTTGTAAATGCATCAGGACTTCCCAGGGGGTCTGCCCTTGGAGAAGCAGATCCATCACAGTAGATATGAGATCCAGATGAAGCTGGACTCGGGATGCCACCATGACTCCCACGATATGGTGATTTGTGACCATGCTCAGTGCTCCCTAATCTTTGTCGTGAATATGCAGGATGCAGGTCATGCCGCTGAGCTGTCACATGTTCTTTCACCATTAGCTTTAGCGGGTTCTTACATTCTGACAGAACAGAATTGACTGTGCCATCATGAGATTTAGTTTTCACGGTTCGGGGGGTGGCAGCACGTGTGGACACCACGGGAACAGAATCTGCGAAAAAAAATAAAGATACACTGTTACACGTTATTACCTAACAGTTGATTTTTTGCTGTGCCGTTACAACCCTCTAACATTATTACCAATGCAACTGCCAGGGGAAATGCTAAAATTCTGTAAAGCCTATACTCACCTCTTCTCCTCCCCAGCTACTCTGCTCGCCATCTTCTTGCTTTCCAATACCGGAAAACCAGCAATTCCAGCAGGCGGTGCTGAGGCAGCCAACAGGCTGGCTTTAACCCCCCCCGACCAACACGTCTCCTCTATTTATTGCAATGAATGGAGTAGGCATATAGTTGCAGAAACATATCTCCCCTGTAAAATGAAATGGAATTCTCAAAAACCTGTCATTCGAATATATTATTTCTACCAGAAGAAAACCACAAGTTTGGCAGGATCTTTAATAGGGGTGTAGAAGTATCTCCTTTCCTCACCCTCTAGCATGGTTATACTCAGAGTAAATGTTAAAGCGGAAAACCTCGCTAAGCATGGCCCTGGAATTGAAAAGACTCCTGCTTGTGTCATCCGCCCGCCCCCCCAGCCACCAGTAAACTTTTCCGGCTGGTCCCATGGCGTTGTGTTCGCTGGCCGCCGCATCACAGGCTTCCCCTTCTTGATCCTGCGCCCAGCCTTTCGGAATGGCCAGCTGGAGCGCATCGCTGCGGCACCTTTGAGATCAGTCAATCGCCGAACTCAAAAGTGCCACTGGACGTGGCTTAGGCAGTGGAAAAATACAATTTTGTGATTATTCACCTGTAGAATTGATATTATGAGTATACAGTACGTCCTGCTCCAGATTAGATTACTTACACTTGGGAATTACTCCACCAGATGGCGCTGGACTGCAGAGACAGCGAAATTGGCTCCTCCCGGCCCCTCAAATACCCGCAACCTCTCACAAATCCCCAGTACTGAAAAGCAGTTAACGAGAAGCCGGGAAAATTAAACAGAACCAAACTGGTAACTATAACAATTATAACAATCACCATACAGAGGATCCAGGATAATGCAAAACCAAGGGTGGGGTGGAGCAGGACATACTGTATACGCATAATATCAATTCTACAGGTGAGTAATCACAGAATTGTATTATTCTTAGTATACAGTACGTCCTGTTCCATAGTAGATTACTTACACTTGGGACATCCAATAGCATAAGCATAAAGTAGGGTGGGATCCCCAAAGGTAACAGCAGACAGGTCATACCACTGCCGCCTGCAGAACCTTGCGGCCAAAAGCAGCATCAGCTGAAGCCCTAAAATCAACACAAGACCAAGACCTTGCAAACTTGTTCAACAGAAGCCTGGTGCTGAAAAGCCCAAGAGGCACCAATAGCACGAGTGGAATGAGCAGTAAGGCGGAAGGGAGGATTCTTCCCCTTAGCATTATAGGCCTGAATCACAGCCTGACGGATCCATTTGCTGATAGTAGATTTAGCAGGTGCCAAACCCTTCCTAGGACCAGAAGGGACCACAAAAAGAGCATCAGTTTTCCTGAAAGGTGCAGTAGCCACCAGATAGTACTTCAGACACCTAACCACATCCAAAGAGTGCAAGACCCTCTCCTTAGCATTACTAGGATTAGGGCACAAGGAAGGAAGAACAATGTCCTGATTCAAATGAAAAGCAGACACGACCTTAGGCAGAAAATCTGTCTTGAAGCTAAACACCACCTTGTCCTGGTGTCTCTCAAAGTAGGGGGGCTGAATGGAAAGCGCCGCCAACTCAGACACACTCCTAACAGAAGTGATAGTCACCAAAAAGACAACCTTGAGAGTAAGAATGGCCAAAGCAGCCTGCACAGGTTCAAAGGGAGCACCCTGCAAGGCAGACAAGACCAAGTTCAAATCCCAAACAGGCAACATAGGCTTACGTGGGGGACGCACATGAGTAACCCCCTGGAAAAAAGTCCTGATCAGAGAATGCTGGACCTCTGGAAGAAAACAGCCAGGGCAAAGACATGACCCTTCAGAGTACCGAGTTGGAGCCCCAGCTCCAACCCATGCTGCAGGAACTCCAGGATCCTGGGAATAGAGAACACACGACAAGGAAGAGACTTCGACTCACACCAGTCAATGTAGGCATGCCAAACCTTATAGCTCAAACAACTAGTTTAAGGTGCGCACTCAATAGATAAGAATCAGATTATATTCCAACAACTTCAAAACAAATCATTTATTTTACATATATAAAATCACAATTGATACACATGAACATATAACAATCAACAATTCACACACTTTTCTTATCTCTATAATTATAATGTATCATCAGGGATGCGCTAAACATTTAGGTCTCAATCTCTTATAATTGTAGCATGTAAAATCATGTAAGCAGCAAAATGTATCAAAAAGAATGTTAAAGTGCAATGTGCCATAAATCGATAAATCATTATCCAGCAATTTCAATAAAAAAAAAATAAATTCATTGTATAGTCATACCAAGTATTGCACACACTTCAACAGTCTCATATTGCACAAATCCCTAATGTCACAGCGCAGCCCTTCCTATACATTATTCTCCAATGAAAGGCCAAACCCTATAGTAAATAGAAGAAGAAGACTTCTTCCTAGTCTTTATCATGGTATCAACAACAGAGGCAGACAGCCCCTTCTCCATCAAGATGGAGGTTTCAGCAGCCAGGCCGTCAAAGCCAGAGTTTGTAAATTGGGATGGCGTAAGTGACCCTAAGTGAGCAGGTCTGGCACCCTGGGCAGAGCGTACTGACCCACTGCACGTCTGCGAACCACACTCTTCTTGGCCACCTGGGGGCCACCAGTATTGTTGGCACCCCCTCCAGAGAAATCTTGCGCAGAACCCTGCCCAACAGGGGGAATGGAGGAAAGACATACAGGAGCTGAAAGTCCTGCCATGACATTGCTAGAGCATCCGTGGCCAAGGCCAGAGGATCCTGGGAAAGGGAGACAAAGGCCGGGAGCTTGTGATTGTGACGGGAGGCAAACAGATCCACATCTGGTTGGCCCCAACGGTGACACAGAGATTGAAACACCCTGTTGCAGAGGGACCATTCTCCCAGGCGAGAGGTCCCCCTGCTCAGAGAGTCTGCCTGCAGATTCTCCACTCCCGGGATGCACACAGCTGATATGCAGGGAACATTGTCCTCCGCCCAGGCCAGGATCAGAGACACTTCCTGGAGGGCCCTCTTGCTCCGGGTCCCTCCCTGATGATTGATGTAGGCAACCGCCGTCTGGTTGTCCGAGCGTACCTGAACAGGCCGGCCCCGAAGGTGATGAGTCAAATGAGTCAGAACCAACCTGATCGCCGCAGTTCCAGAATGTTGATAGGTGTGTGGGCCTCCTGAGGGCCCCACCTCCCTTGGAACTGCAGGGACTTCCAGAAACCCCCCCAACCTGTCAGACTGGCATCCGTGATGATAGTCTCCCAGGAGGAGGCCAGAAAGGATCTGCCCACCAACAGGTTCCTGGAGTCCAGCCACCACGAGAGGGGCCGCCTGACTAGGGGGGAAAGCACAAGGACCTGGTCCAGGGACACAGGATCCTTGTCCCATACTGACAAGAGGTGGAGTTGCAGAGGCCTAATGTGGAACTGGGCATAAGGGACCGCCTCGAAGCATGACACCATCAGGCCCACCAGCTGCATTCCCTGCCTAATGGAGGGATGAGGGCAGGATAGCAGGAACTGAACCTGCACTAGCAGACTGTCCACCTTCTGCTGAGGAAGAAAAATCATTGCCTGAACTGTATCCAGATTCATTCCCAGGAAGGGGGTCATCAAGGAGGGAGACAGGATTACTTGGGATGGTTGATCACCCAGCCAAATGACTCCAGAGTTGACACCACCAGCTGAGTATCCAACTCTGCCTGTTGTAGTGACTGGGAAGTGATGAGAATGTCGTCCAGGTAGGGCAGCACGCGGATGCCCTGAGACTGAGCAGAGACATCACTCCTGCCAGCGCCTTGGTGAACACTCTGGGAGCTGAAGTGAGACTGAAGGGCAATGCCACAAGTTGGCAGTGCTGATCCTCCAGAGCGAACCTGAGGAACCTTTGATGACCTGGAAACAAAGGAATATGAAGATAAGAATCCTTGATGTCCACAGACGTCATGAAGTCCCCTGGACGTAGGGAACTGATGGCAGAGCGCAGAGTTTCCATGCGAAAGCGCCTGCACCTGCCAAAATTGTTGAGGATCTTCAAGTCCAGGATGGGCCTGACTGACCCATCTCTTTTGGGCACGGTGAAAAGGTTGGAATAAAAGCCCTTGCTCCTTTCTCGTAAGGGGCAGGCAGCAAACTATCTTGTAACCGGAGGACACTACCTCCTGAATCCACCGGTCTGAGACTTGAAGCCTCCAGATGTGAGCAAAGTGCTGAAGCCGTCCCCCCACCCGGATGAGTGAGGGCGCCCCTTCACGCCTGAGAGGGCTTGGGAGAAGACTTAAGCTTGGAGCCCCAGGAGGACCCAGGGTGACCACGTCCTCTGCCCCTACCCCAGAAATCTCCTCGGGCCCAGGTAAGGGAGACCCCCCTCCCCTGTCTGGCACCACGGTAGGGGGAAGAAAAGGAGGCCTGATCCCGAAAGGGCCGAGACTGCCGCCTGCACTGGGGTAACCTGCCTCCCTTAGCAAACAGGTCCAGGCGGTCCCCAAACAGGCGTAGTCCTTTGAAGGGAAACCCAGTGAGAGCTTTCTTGGCACCGTTGTCAGCAGCCCACTGGCGCAGCCAAACCGAATGGCGTATAGCCACCACAAGGGCTTTGAGGTTCTGCCACACATTCTAATGGTATCATCCAAGGCAGAGAGGACATAAGTCACAAAAACCTCACAACGAGAGAGTGCATTAAACTCCACACTAGACATCATCCGGGGCACGATCAAGGATGCTTCTAAGAGGGGTCCTAATAGCCACAGCCATAATGGCAGAGGCACAGACCGGGCGCAGAGCCGTCCCCACACATGCAAAGGCATGGGACGCCAGCTGATCAATGCGCCGGTCCTCAGCGTCCCACAGCGTAGTAGAGTCAGGGGAGTGCATGACAGAGGTGTTAGATAACCCTAGGACCGGGGCATCCACTTCAGGAGGGGATGACCAATGCTTCACCACATCAGCAGGAAAGGGATACCTCTTATCCCAACTCTTAGGTACACCAGGGAGCCTGCTGGGGAGCTCTCATTCCCTGAGCACGAGATTATTAAAATGGGCTTGCTCCGAGTCAGAGAATAACTCTCATCAGATGACTCCGAGTCAGAGAATAACTCCCCTTCTTCCAAAGGGGTATAGCCAGACAGTTCCAAAAACTCATCAGCCTCCATTGGGAAGAGAGTGACATCAGGCGTCAAGTGCTGCTTTTTAGCAGAGGCCTTGCGCGCCAAGGTATTAGCAAGCAACTTCTCAACACTAGCCAGTCCAGAAGACACATCAGGCTGAGAATCCCCACTTGTATGCAACTCAATGGGAGTCAAATTTAAGCTTGGGGGAGTAGGTGAAGACATACGAGGCGCAGGCCCAGCTACTGGTAAACCAGGCTGCAGCGCAAGCACTTGCAGGGCACAAGGTACACAGACCCGCACATTGTCAGCACTAGTAGGGGACACCCCACAAGCTACACACAGCCGGGCTTGTCCAGAAGGAACCCCAAGCACATTATCCTGAGACGCCTCCATGTGGTGATTATAGCGGCACAATAGGCCGATAGGGATTCTCACTATAAAAGCAACCTGGGATGCCCCAATAGCCCGCTAGGGAAGTGGAAGTAAATTACACACTAGGCCTCACAAGTTAAATAACTAAATAGAGGGAGTAGGGCTGGGAGAAACCAATAGAGGTCGGCCCGTCTGAAAGACATAAGCAAAGGGGAACCCGTAAGTGACATGTAAATTGACATAGGGTAAATAAAGCCACCCGCGAGGGCACTCACGGACCGCGGTAGGTAGATGCCAGTGACGCAGCAGCCGGATCCATAGAAAATGGCGCCGGGAATACCTCGAGGGGCGGGCCGCGGAGACAGTGACGAGCCAACCGCGGGCCCGCCCTCCGAAGAGTGCGAAGCCGCACACGTGACAAGCAGCTAATAGCGGCGCACCAGTGCCTGAGGTAACGTCGCCGCCAAGCGCGGAGCACAGTGGAAGCGCGCGCGGCAGCGGCAAATTTAAAAAAGCAACCAGTGCAATCAAGTCAGCGCGGCGACTGACACCAACCAGACAAAAAACAAAATACAGTGAAGCACCAAGGCAAATTCCCCCCCGAGAGCTACAAGGGTGAGCGAGGGAGGACAGCGGCCACTTAAAGGGCCCACCGATAGACAGGGGCAAGGGGCAATAGGGCGGGAGGCATCCCATAGAGGCTCACCATATGCCTATACCGCCTACCCTTTGGTGGGGGATTGCGGTGGAGCAGCGCTCCTAAGCACCTGACAGCGGTGCTGCCTATCATCACCCGAACGGGTGGGAATAGTCCTACAGGGCCGCAGGATAATAGCCCCGTTCACCTGCGAGAAGAGAGGGCCACCTTCTTGTCCTTCGCAGTCCAGACTGCAGAGAAGATCTGGGGATTTGTGGGAGGTCCCGGGTATTTGAGGGGCCGGGAGGAGCCAATTTCACTGTCTCTGCAGTCCAGCGCCATCTGGCGGAGTAATTCCCAAGTGTAAGTAATCTAATCTGGAGCAGGACGTACTGTATACTAAGTGGATCCAGAAACGGGTTTCCATCTGCTTTAAACCATTAGCTTATCTGGGGGGAGGATTCCCTTTTAGCTGTCTCAGAAACCTCTGCAGTGAAGTTGGAGGGCATCACCTGACATTACTCTCTGCAGACTTCACTACAGAGGATCTTCACACAAAACTTTTGTTTAGCTTTTGATAGTGGGGTTCAGGACCAAAACCCACTCCCCAACGGCCATGGAATGTATAAAAATTCCAGGACGACTAGATTCCCTCCCCTTGGGGCATCCAAAATTGGGATGCCTCGCTGTGTGAAACCCCCCAGGTCGCAAACTCACCTTGTTTCCCATTCCAACAGCGAATGCACGAGCAGGCACCACATCCCCACTATGCCTTTAGCAGGGTGTGTGCTTGCTGATTGGACCAGCGCATGTGCTGTAGGACCAAGAAGGTGGAGTCAGATCGGGCGACCTGGGGGGGGGTTTCACACAGCATGGCATCCCCAATCTGGGTGCCCCAGGGGCAAGGACCAGAACCCAGGATAGTCAAATCCTGGGTGTTGGTCCACTTTAATAATTCTTGTTTTGTCTGTCAACCAATTGGAGACATCTACACGATAGACAATGAAGTGGCTCTGGACACACTCCCAATTTTTGCACCTGCAAACTACCATTATTAGGACATTCTACCAGTGCTAGCAAACATAGAAACAGAAGGTTGACAGCAGAAGGAGACCATACGGTCCATCTAGCCTGCCCTTATGTATATACTGTATGTGCTCTTTATCTTAGGATAGATGTACGATTATCCCAGGCATTTTTAAATTCAGTGACTGTCGATTTTTCAATTACCTCTGCTGGAAGTTTGTTCCAAGCATCTACTACTCTCTCTGTAAAATAATATTTTCTAACATTGCTCCTGCTCTTCCCCCCAACTAGATTCAGGTTGTGCCCCCTTGTTCTATCATTAAGTTTCTTCTTAAAAAACACTTCTCTCCTCAACCTTATTGAATCCTTTCACATATTTAAAAGGTCTCAATCATGTCCCCTCTCTCCCTTCTTTCCTCCAGACTGTACAAATTAAGATCTTTAAGTCTTTCCTGATAAGTTTTAAACAAACAAATTGTTTAAGAAAAAGAAAAGCAGGCATGAACTTACTTGTCCCGCCCCCAGGACTTGTTAACACCAGTGAGGGGTGCGGTGTATTCTCCATACTCTTGTGCAGTGTGGCCACAGCAATGATCTTACGCTTGTGGATGCATAGCTTGGTCACATCCTCATCTGCCTTAACATCCTCTGCAGTTCTTAGTTTCACAGCAGCTCCGGGGTCAAAATTAAACACCTAAAACATACATTGGATTCCATAATCATGGATGTGCATGTGCAAGTTACTCAGGGACCCATAACACTACCAAGGAAAAAAGAAAAATGTGCTTGATAAAGGCCCAAATGTACCCAAACACCTGATATAGACGAGGACCGTCTTACAGTGGAAAAATATCGTTTTGTGAGTACTCACCTTTAAAACGGGTATTATGAGTGTGCCATACACTCCACTTCGATCTTCATGACATCTGGGGTAATCTCCAGTAGAGGGCGAACTTCTGCAGAGATGAATATGCAAAAAAAGAAAGCCCCTCCCGGTCCATATATACCTGGGACCTCCCACCAATTCCCTTAGTGTATAAAAGCAGTAAAGGGACCAGGAAGAACCAATTATAAGCTTAAAGTGAACCAACACCCAGGGAGGATCGGCCTGGAAATCTATAAGATTCCCGGACCGATCAGATCCCTCCCCGTGGGGTATCCGAAATCGGGATGTCCCGCGGGGAGGAACCCCCCAGGAGGCCCACAAACCTTACCTCAGCCCCGTTCCTTCGGCGCATGCGCGAGCCGCGGCCGCGTCTCGCGCTTCCCTCTAGCAGGGCGCGCACCCGCGCCGGCCGTTTGTGAATGGCCGGTGCAGGCGCGCTCCCTGTTAGAGGGAAGCGCGAGACGCGGCCTCCAGCGCTCAGAGCCAGCTGAGCTGGTATGCGCGTCCAGCCGGCCTTGGACGCGCATACCACAGCGGCTCTGAGCGCTGTGATTGGCTGGCGCGGTCACGTGGGAGCGGGGAGAGGTGAGTTTTTTGGGGCTTTCTGGGGGGTTTCAGACAGCGGGGCACCCCCGATCGGGGTGCCCCACCGAAGTGGACCAAAACCCAGGATAGTCAAAATCCTGGGTGTTGGTCCACTTTAACCAATGGTTCACCATATAAAAGCCCCAGAATACCTGAAAAAAAAAGGGTGGGGCGAAGTGGAGTGTAAGGCACACTCATAATACCCGTTTTAAAGGCGAGTACTCACAAAAAGGTATTATTCTAATTGTGCCATACACTCCACTTCGATCTTCATGAGATCTGGGACATCCAATAGCAGTGTCCGTCATGGGTGGGAACCAGAAACAGTAAAGACTGCACCGACTCAAACCACTGCAGCTTGCAGAACCTTGCGGCCAAAAACAGAGTCCGCTGAAGCCCGCACATCAACCTTGTAAAACTTGGAAAAAGTATGAAGGGAAGACCAAGTAGCAGCCTTACAAACCTGTTCAACAGAAGCCTGGTGCTGAAAAGCCCAGGATGCACCAACAGCATGAGTAGAGTGCGCAGTGACCCTAAAAGGCGGAGACCTCCCCTTAGCAGAATAGGCCCCAACGATAGCCTGACGAATCCATTTGCTAATTGTAGACTTAGCAGGCGCCAACCCTTTCCTGGGCCCGCAGGGCAACAAGAAAAAAGCGTCCTTCTTGCGGAACGAAGAAGTAGTCACTAAATAGTACTTCACACAGAGAACATCCAAATTGTGCAGAACCCTCTCCTTGTCATTGTTAGGCTTAGGACACAAGGAAGGAAGAACAATATCCTGATTGAGGTGGAAAGCAGACACCACCTTAGGAAGGAAATCCGGCTTAAAACGAAAAACCACCTTATCCTGGTGTCTCTCAAAGTAAGGGGCCTGAATCGACAGGGCCGCCAACTCAGAGACCCGCCGAACCAAAGTAATAGCCACCAAGAAAGCAACCTTCTGAGTGAGAACCGAAAGAACAATATCCTGTAGCGGCTCAAAAGGAGGACCATGCAGAGCCGAAAGAACCAAATTCAAATCCCAAACAGGAACTACAGCCTTCCCAGGGGGCCGCACATGCGCGACCCCTTGGAAAAAGGTCTTAA
The DNA here is from genome assembly GCA_027917425.1 of Gastrophryne carolinensis. Classification (NCBI taxonomy): domain Eukaryota; kingdom Metazoa; phylum Chordata; class Amphibia; order Anura; family Microhylidae; genus Gastrophryne; species Gastrophryne carolinensis. The sequence continues at coordinate 204,638,397 of CM051240.1, read as the reverse complement.
CCAGCGGGTGTAAAGCAAAAGACCTCTGGAAGAAAACTGACAGAGCAGAAACCTGTCCTTTCAAAATACTAAGCTGGAACCCAAGATCCAGATTATGCTGAAGAAACTCCAAAATCCTGGGTATAGAAAAAACCCTGCAAGGCAAGGCCCTAGCCTCACACCAATCAATATAGGACCTCCAAGTCCTACAGTAAATGCCAGAAGAGGACCGCTTCCTAGCCCTAATCAGGGTCTGAACAACAGCCTCAGACAAACCTTCCTCTTTCAAGATGAAGGGTTCAGCAGCCAAGCCATCAAAGCCACCGCTTGTAAATTGGGGTAAAGTAGATGACCCTGAGATAGCAGGTCAGGCAACAAGGGAAGCCGGTACTGGTCTACGGCCATCCTTACGACGTCTGCATACCAAACCCTTCTTGGCCACTTTGGAGCCACCAGAATCGCTGGTGCCCCTTCTAGAACCAGTTTGGGAACTACCTTGCCCAGCATGGAGACGGGTGGAAACAGGTACAGAAAATCCAACTCCTTCCAAGCCAGTGACAAGGCATCCACTGCCAGAGACAGAGGATCCTGAGAAAGACACAAAGGCCGGAAGTTTGTGATTGTGCCTCGAGGCAAAAAAATCCACCTCCGGAGTCCCCCACTTGCAGCAAAGATCCAGAAAAACTCGGGGTTGAGAGACCACTCTCCTTGGCGAGAGGATCCCCTGCTCAGAGAATCCACCTCCGTGTTCTCTAATCCCGGAATGTAGACTGCTGAAAGGCAAGGGACATTGCTCTCTCCCCATTGCAGGATCAGAGAGACTTCCCTGAGGGCACTCCTGCTGCGAGTCCCTCCTTGGTGATTTAGGTAAGCTACTGCCGTTCGGTTGTCCGAACGAACCTGAAGACCCCGTAAATGTGGGGTCAGCCGAGCCAGAACCAGTCGAATGGCTCTGAGCTCCAAGACGTTGATGGGGGTGTGAGCCTCCTGGGGACCCCACACCCCGCTGAACTGATGACTTTTCCAATAACCTCCCCAGCCCGACAGGCTGGCATCCGTGGTAACCGTCTCCCAACAAAGGACCAGAAAGGATCTGCCCTTCACCAGATTGCTCGAGTCCAGCCACCACCGAAAGGACTGCCGAACCCTGGGAGACATCCTGCAATAGGTGAAGTTGAAGAGATCTCATGTGAAACTGTGCAAACGGCACCGCCTCGAAGGAGGTTACCATCAAACCCACCAGTTTCATGCCCTGTCGGATAGAGGGACAAGGACTGGCCAGAAGAAGGCGGATCAGGTCCTGAATCCCCTGCACCTTGGTCTGGGGCAGAAACACTCTGGCTCGAATGGTATCCAGATTCATGCCCAGAAATGAAATCACACGAGACGGGGTAAGAGAAGACTTGGTGCGGTTGATCACCCACCCGAACCTTTTCAGGGTCGACACCACCTGGTGGGTGTCCAGCTCCGCCTGATGGAGGGAAGAAGCTGATATCAACAGATCGTCCAGATAAGGCACAATGCGAATGCCCTGAGATCTGAGCAGAGCCATTATGCTCACCAAGACCTTGGTGAAGACCCTCGGTGCCGAGGTCAGACCGAAGGGAAGAGCTACAAACTGATAATGTTGATCCTCCACCGCAAACCGGAGGAATCTCTGATGTGCCTGAAAAATCGGAACATGCAGATACGCATCCTTGATGTCTATGGATGTCATAAAATCCCCTTGGCGAAGGGAATTGATAGCCAAGCGCAGAGTCTCCATGCGGAACTTTTTGGCTCTGATAAACCTGTTGAGAACCTTGAGATCTAGAATGGGTCTCACCAAACCCTCCTTTTTGGGAACCGTGAAAAGGTTGGAGTAGTAACCCCTGCCTCTCTCCGACAGAGGCACCGGGCATATAACCCCCATGTCCAGAAGGTTTCTTACTGCTAACAGGAGCCCCTGTGCAGCCTGAGGGTCCAAGGGCACCCGAGACCTTAAGAATCTTGGGGGCGGCCAGTACTCGAACTCCAGTTTGTACCCGGAGGAGACCACTTCCAAGATACAATTGTCTGTGACCTCCCGGGCCCAGACCTGGAAGAAGAGCCGCAGCCGCCCCCCCCCACCCTTGCGGGTTCATTGCTGAGCCGGTTTAACGGCCGGCTTGGAACCCCAGGCAGGCGCGGTACGAGCCCGACCTCTGCCTCTGTTCCAGGACGAGCCCCTGACACCCGAGAAGGCCAAACCCCTAACCGCTCTGGCCCCTCAAAAGGAAGGAGTGAACAAGCCGCCCCCCTGGAAGGGGCGGAGCTGTTTCCTCCGCTGAGGCAACTTACCTCCTTTAGCAACAGCATCCAATTTATCTCCAAACAGCCGCGAACCCAAGAAGGGAAGAGCTGTGAGTGACTTCTTGGCCCCAACGTCCGCCGTCCACTGGCGGAGCCAGATCAATCTGCGCATAGCCACCAGTAAGGCTGAAGAACTACTACACACGACAATAGAATCTTCCATCGCAGCCATGAAAATCCATGAACAATTCGCATTTAATAAGGATAGCGAACTCAACGCCAGCTGGATCAAACTGAGCGTTATTCAGCAAGTCCCTGATAACAGACCTGGTAGCAAGCGACACCAGGGCAGATGCACTAACAGGCCGCAGGGCCGAGCCCACGTTGGCAAATGCGTGGCACGCCATCTGATCAAGGCGCTTCTCCTCGCCATCCTTAAGGGAAGCGGCATCAGGGGTGTTCAGCACAGAAGAGTTGGTCAAACCTAAAACTGGCGCTTCGACCTCGGGAGGAGAAGACCAGTGCTTAACCGCCTCCACCGGGAAAGGATACTTCTTATCCCATCCCTGAGGAGCACCAGGAAGCCGACTGGGCCTCACCCATTCTCCAAGGATCAGCGCATCAAAGTGACCCTGGGTAGGGAATTCCAGACGGGGCTTGCGGACCCCAAAAAATTCCCCCTTCTTGAGAGGGGGCGCCTCAGGCGGTTCAATATCCAACACCTCCAATAAATGTGACAAAACAGTGGCCGTATCTACGGCCTCCCCCAGCGCCTGCCCGACATTGGCATTCCCAGACTGAACATAGTCAGCCTTTGTTTCCTGATACAATTCCCCCTCCTCTAACGGGGAATAATCTGACAAATCAGCTGAATCGTCGTCAACATCCCACACAGGCTGGGCCGAGGACAAATGTCTCTTTTTAGCCTGGGCCTTCTTGGCCACAGTGCTAGCAATAAATTTCTCGATGCTGGCCAACCTAGCCCAAACATCAGAAAGCTGGTACCAATGTCACTTGGGGTACGGATAAGGTGGGGAGGGGAAGGCGATGAAGCGGGAGGAGTCGACCCAGAAGGCTGGGTACCAGACTGCCGCGTTATGGCCTTTTGTGTGCATGGTATACAGATCAGCACATTCTCCCCCGTAAGGGATACCCCACACACAGCCCGGATTGTTCCAGAGGGATCCTGAGCCCAGTATCCTGCGGAGTCTCCATATGGTGAATTTTTGTGGTCAGTCGCAAGACCGCAGGGAATTTACGCATAAGCAACCCGGGATGCCCCTCAAAAGTCCCGGTGGGAGGATTTTAGGTGGACAATTTTACACTAGGGAACCCAGGACCAGGAGGGACCCCTTAATATGCACATATACAGGGCAATCTGTAACACACAAAAACAGGCAACATAAGTGCAGTGCTGAGTAAATATGGCAATAACCTTACAGTGTATAAGACCACAGCATTTGATCTTGCAGTCACTATAAATATATATATATATATATATATCTCTATATCTATATATATATCTATCTATCTATATCTCTATCTATCTATATCTCTATATATCATATCTATATCTCTATATATCATATCTATATCTATATCTCTATATATCATATCTATATATATATATATATATATATATATCTATATATATATATATATCTATATATCTATATCTATATATCTATATCATATATCTATATATCTATATCATATATCTATATATCTATATATCTATCTATATCTATATATATCTATATATCTATATATCTATATATCTATATATTTTAACTGTATCGCAGCCAGAAATGCGAGAAACACACACTCGCGACCAGTGGGGGCTCCCGCTAGAGAGGAGCCCCCACACACAAGCCATCCGGCCCTTACCACACAGATCCTGATAGAAGATGGCTCCCATGAAGCCTCATGCCTGAAGAGGGAGAGCAGGGGGAGGGCGGGCCAGCGTAGAACGCGCGCTTGCCGAGGCCACGCCCCCTCCCAGCAACGCGGATCCCTAGAAACGAGCACAGAAATCGCGCCAAAGAAGGGGCCCCCTTCCTGAACGCAGCCTGTAGGAGAGAAGCTCCCCCAGGCTGCCACAGCCCTGACATGCCCGTAAAAACACTCCTGTATGTCACACACACACACACAGTGTAAAACACATCAACACACACAGGGACATAAGCTGGGAAAAAACGAAATAACGGCCAGGACAAGCCAGGGCAGCGCCCCCCCCCCCCCCCCCCCCCCCCCGGAGGAGAATAAGGGACACGGAAGGGGAAGAACCCTGCCAGAATCCGGCCATAGGCATAGAGGGATGGGGAATCCCACACCAGGATCACCAAGAAACCTGGATAACTGCCTACCTCATAGTGAGGTCTCACGGTGGAGCAGTGCTCCTTCTGCACCCATAGGGTGCTCCTACCTTCATCAGGACCCGCAGCCTAAGCTGGGAGGCTTATTATTCATCTTCTGTCTTGTCGCCTTCCCTGCAGAGAAGGAACTGGGGAATTGGTGGGAGGTCCCAGGTATATATGGACCGGGAGGGGCTTTCTTTTTTTGCATATTCATCTCTGCAGAAGTTCGCCCTCTACTGGAGATTACCCCAGATGTCATGAAAATCGAAGTGGAGTGTATGGCACACTTAGAATACAGAGAAAGGTTTACATCCCAAAATGATGGATACACACACACTTACCTTTGGCAGAATGAGAGGGCATTCCAGTCCACACTTGCAGGTTCCATCTGTGAGAAGATACGTTTTGACCTGATCCAAACATGATAGAAGGGATCCGCTTGGGCTAAAATTTAAACAAATAACTCAGTGATTTTATTTTTTTTAGTTCTGAATAAATGGGAAATAAAAGAAGTTCATCTAACAGAAAAGATACAAGTGTTATGGGTGCTATATGCAGTAAAAACACATTATTTTGGAAGGAACAACTTCGGGTCCAAAAACATCCAGGTATTTTCTGTTGAATGAACATCTGTCTAGAGGATATAAGGGCAACTTCTCTAAGTCTTAATCCGGACCTTCATCCTGAATAAGACCATCTTATATGTTTCTCCCACCCTGTACATACAGATTGCCCACATTAATCCGGACCTTCACCCAGAATCTTCACAGGCTAACCTTGAAAAAGTAGTCGGGGGTCGGACTACGGAATGCGTGGGGACCCATTCCCTTTCTTTTCTACATGGGGGACATCCCAAGGACTCGCTATCTTTAGGTGATGTGTTCTTTGTATATATCAAATACTTAACTGTGACCACTTTGCACTTTATTCCTCTTGCCATATTTTCCTTAGTGAGTATATATTATAGAGAATGCACAGAGCATATATAGCTCATTTCATGCGCTTTTTGCACTTTATAATTGAATTTGGCACTTTTTATAATTGAATAACGGAGGATGGGGTTACGGGTCAGTATGGGATGCCCTTCATAATGAACCATTTTGGGTATTTTTAATTATATGTATGTATGTATGTAAATTTTAAAACGGGGAATCTAATAAATATGAATTCATGAGATATGAGATATATTTGAGTTGATTAATTGTGGTGGAGAGGGTGCTACACTTTGGGGCTAATCAGGTGGTTGCTGGATTCACCATAAAGGAAAAGCTTCCGGACCTTTACCCTGAATAAGAATCTAGCTTATGTTTTTCCCACCCTGTATATACAAATTGCCCACATTAAAACCATCCTACTTACATCTACTGCATTTTATGAGCCTTTAAACATCAAAGATGGCGGCTCATGGAGTTACAGGCAGCCTTCAAACAGGAAGTGCCTTCTGACTGTCATTCTGCATTCTGGGATTGCTGACCTTTTCCTGACCCTAGCTCTTCTCTGTCTGTGCAAAGCACAGCTATAACCCCGCCACCCCTTTTGCACTTTTGACCCCTCTCCTCAGTATGTGAGTACTGAGCCAAGATGGCAGCACCCGTATCCTAGAGTGCTTGACAGAGTTGCAGGCCAGTGGAGGAATAAAAAAAATAAGAATAAAAAGTGATTAAAAATGTAAAAAAGATCTTAATTTTAGATGCTGGGGAATAGTTTTTAAGGGCTTGAGCTTTTCATTAAACCGGACCTTCAGCATGATTTATTGAAAAGCCCAAACCCTTAAAAAATGATTCCCCAGCATCTAAAATTAATATATTTTACGTTTTTAGTCACTTATTCTTTCCCCCGCTGGGCTGCAACTCTGTTCAGGACTTTAGGATACAGATGCCGCCATCTTGACTCAGAAGCTTCACACTTCCTGAGGAGAGGAGAGTGGGATAAAATACAGGGGGGCGGGTTATAGCTGTGCTTTGCTCAGACAGAGCAGAGCTGGGGTCAGGAAAAGGTCAGCAGTCAAAGAATGCAGAGCAGCAGTCATAAGGCACTTCCTGTTTGCAGGCTGCCTGATGTCCCATGAGCCACCATCTTGGATGTTTAAAGGCTCATAACATGCAGTAGATGCAGGTAGGATGATTTTTAATGTGGGCAATCTGTATGTACAGGGTGTGGGAAACATAAAAGATAGACTTTTTTTCAGAGTGAAGGACCGCTTTAAATGATGCTGTGCAGCTACTGAGCAGTGTTTGGTTATACTAGTCTAGTTCTAACAATGACGGCTTTTTAAAGATCCGCTGGTCTTCTCCATAGCCAACCTTTAGGTGACCTTGCGAAGATTTTGCATGTTCCATTGCTTCTTTATAGACTAGCCTACCTGAGCCAGCCAGATGTGCTTGGCTTAGCCATACATGTTGCGACAGAAGGCATATCCCATCAAAAGGAATGGTTAAGAGAAACTGGTGCACCTTAAACAAGAAAATATAACTTTTTTCCCCTAAACCCACCAAACTTGTAAAATACATTTGCCCATAGCCCCTGCTGATACTCCCTTCTTCATGTGTAGAACTAGAAATTAATATTTTCCCTTTTTGAATCTTTCTGAAACACTTTTTTGCTGTCCCTCTCTGTAAGATGGGAGGCGGTCAGTCATTGCATAGGTGTGCCAATGACATCATTGCCACACACAGCAGTGGCAATGAATGGAGGAGGCAGAGCTTTACAGCTAAAACAAGGATATTTATCTGGGATTAGATTGAAGCAGAAGCACTAAAAATTGGCACAAGGTGCTCTCCATGGAGGAAGCAATTCAGCGGATGCTAGATAAAATATGTAGGTTTTGGTCTGCTTTTACGCTGGTACATTTTAAAGGGAACAAAACTCACCTGGGGCTAGCCTGGAATCTAAAAGGTTCCTGGGCAGATGGCTGGCTTTGCCCCAGGGCATCCCAAATCGAGATGCCCTGCTGTGTGAAACACCCCCAAGGCACCAGTAATAACTCTCGTCTAATCAGAACCGTCTGATGTAACTCCTTCATTTGGCAAATAGATCTTATTGTTGTAAATATGGATTTACGCCTGAATCCTCTGTGGCGTTCACATGCTTCCGTCCCAGCCTATCTGAATTGGAAGGGGGGGGGGGGGATATGGTTGGGAGCATGCGTGCTCCATTAAAATCAGAGCCCTTTGCTAAAAGATGTAAACACAGCAAAGGGCTCCGATTGGACGAGAGGTTGCGCATGTGCTGCTGGACAGAGGAGAGGTGAATTTTACTGGACAAACTAGGGATTTCACAATTTCGGTTGCCCCGGAGGCACTGAACAAATACCGGAAAACTCAAATTCACAGGTTTTGTAAATAGGTTGCCCAAAACAGTTATGCTACAGGAGGTGAACAGAGATCTCCCCAACAGGGTCACAGTCACCAATAGATCCATGAGACACAATAACATTGTACCATCAAGTCAAGAGGTAGATAAGTGTTCCACAGTAAAATCCTAAAAGTTGAGTCAGGAACTGCTCTATTACATGTGGGTTATAGGCTCTACCTACCGGCAGGCTGGATACTAATTATAGGAGGTCACTGTTAGAGGGACTGCGTAAATACCCATACAGGAAGTATAATCTAGTCAGAGCAAGCTTTATTGCCATAATCCTCAGAAACCGCTTGGTAACCACGGCAACAGGCCTGGCTCTGAAGTACATACAGCCCACAAGGTAGGTAGCCATATCCTAATTTTTTTAATTTTTTTTTTTTTTAATTTTTTTTTTTTTTTTTTTAGAGAGATCATGTCTGATTTTCTTTTTTTACTTTGGGGAACATGCCTTATTACAAGTAGCGTAAAGAGAGCAAAAATACCGTTTTGTGAGTACTCACCTTTAAAACGGATATTATGAGTGCGACATACACTCCGCTTCAACTCTTCATGACATTTGGGTAATTCTCCAGAAGAGGGCGAACTTCTGCAGAGATGAATGCAAAAAAAGGAGCTCCTCCCAGTCCATAAATACCTGGGACCTCCCACCAATTTCCCTGTGTAAGAAAGCAGTAAGGGGGCCAGGAAGAATCAAATATAACAATACTAACAACCAAGAAACAATGGTTCACCATATAAAGGATCCAAAATACCAAAAGGGTGGGGTGAAGCGGAGTGTATGTCACACTCATAATATCCGTTTTAAAGGTGAGTACTCACAAAACGTTATTATTCCAAGTGTGACATTCACTCTGCTTCAACTCTTCATGACATTTGGGACATTCAATAGCAGTGTCCGTCATGGGTGGGAACCATAAACAGTAAAGAATGCATCAACTTAAACCACTGCAGCTTGCAGAACCTTGCGGCCAAAAACGGCATCCGCTGAAGCCCGCACATCAACCTTGTAAAACTTGCAAAAAGTATGAACGGAAGACCAAGTAGCAGCCTTACAAACTTGTTCAACCGAAGCCTGGTGCTGAAAAGCCCAGGACGCACCAACAGCACGAGTAGAATGCGCAGTGACCCTAAAAGGGGGAGTCCTGCCCTTAGCAGAATAGGCCCCAACAATGGCCTGACGAATACATTTGCTAATGGTAGACTTGGCGGGCACCAAACCTTTCCTGGGCCCGCAGGGCACCACGAAAAAGGCATCCGTCTTGCGGAAAGAAGAAGAAGTAGTCACCAAATAGTACTTAACACAGCGAACCACATCCAAATTGTGCAAAACCCTCTCCTTGTCATTGCTGGGCTTAGGACACAAGGAAGGGAGAACAATATCCTAATTGAGATGGAAAGCAGAAACCACTTTAGGAAGGAAATCTGGCTTAAAGCGAAAGACCACCTTGTCCTGGTGTCTTTCAAAGTAAGGGGCCTGAATCGACAGAGCCGCCAACTCAGAGACACGCCGAACAGAGGTAATAGCCACCAAGAAGGCAACCTTTTGAGTGAAAACAGAAAGAGCAATATCCTGTAACGGCTCAAAAGGAGGACCCTGGAGAGCCGAAAGAACCAAATTCAAATCCCAAACAGGAACCATAGGCTTCCAAGGGGGTCGAACATGAGTGACCCCCTGGAAAAAAAAAAGTCTTAACCAGCGGGTGGGTGTAAGGCAAAAGATCTTTGGAAGAAAACAGACAGAGCCGAGACCTGCCCTTTCAAGGTACTAAGCTGGAACCCAAGATCCAGAACGTGCTGAAGAAACTCCAAAATCCTAGGGATCGAAAACACCCTGCAAGGCAAGGCCCTAGCCTCACACCAGTCAATATAGGACCGCCAAGTCCTATATTAAATGGCAGAAGAGGACCGCTTCCTATCTCTAATCAAGGTCTGAACAACAGCCTCAGACAAACCTTCCTCCTTCAGAATGAAGGTTTGAGCAGCCAAGCCGTCAAAGCCAGCATTGGTAAATTGGGGTAAAGTAGTTGACCCTGAGATAACAGATCCGGAAACATGGGAAGCCGGTACTGATCTACCGCCAGCCTTACAACGTCATTGTACCAAACCTTCTTGGCCACCTTGGAGCCACCAGAATTGCTGTTGCCCCTTCCAGAGCCAGTTTGCAAACTACCTTGCCCAGCATGGAGAAGGGAGGAAACAGGTACAGAAACCCCAGATCCTTCCAAGCAAGGGACAAGGCATCCACTGCCAGAGCTAGAGGATCCTGAGACACAAAGACCGTGAGTTTGTGATTGTGCCATGAGGCAAAGAGATCCACCTCCGGAGTCCCCCACTTGCGACAAAGAGACCGAAAAACCCTAGGGTTGAGAGACCACTCTCCTTGGCGAGAGGACCCCCTGCTCAGGGAGTCCACCTCAGTGTTCTCCACTCCCAGAATATAGATTGCCGAAATGCAAGGAACATTGCTCTCCGACCAATGCAGGATCAGAGAGACTTCCCTGAGGGCACTCCTGCTGCGAGTCCCTCCTTGGTGATTGATGTAGGCTACCGCCGTCCGATTGTCTGATCGAATCTGAACCGGAAGACCCTGTAAGTGCGACGTCAGCCATGTCAGGACAAGCCGGATGGCTCTGAGCTCTAAGACATTTATGGAGGTTGTGAGCCTCCTGAGGACCCCACACCCCGCTCAACTGATGACTTTTCCAGAAACCTCCCCAGCCCAACAGGTTGGCATCCGTGGTAACCGTCTCCCAGCGAGGAACCAGAAAGGATCTGCCCCTCAACAGGTTGCTCGACTCCAGCCACCACCGAAGGGACTGCCGAACCCTGGGAGACATCCTGAACGGTTGATCCAATGACAGCGGACACCTGCTCCAATGCGTCAATAGATGAAGTTGAAGAGATCTCATGTGAAACTGCGCAAACGGGACCACCTCGAAGGAGGCCACCAGCAATCCCACCAGTTTCATCCCCTGTCGGATAGAGGGGCAAGGATTGGCCAGAAGAAGGCGGATCAGATCCTGAATCCCCTGCACCTTGGTCTGGGGTAGAAACACTCTGGCCTGAATGGTATCCAGATTCATGCCCGGGAATGAAATCACCCGTGATGGCTAGAGAGAGGACTTGGGGTGGTTGAACACCCACCCGAACCTCTCCAGGGTCGACACCACCTGGTGGGTGTCCAGCTCCGCCTGACGGAGGGAAGAAGCTGAAATCAATAGGTCGTCCAGATACGGCACAATGCGAATTCCCTGAGCTCTGAATAAGGCCAATATGCCGCCAGAACCTTGGTGAAGACCCTCAGCGCTGAGGTCAACCCGAAGGGAAGGGCTACAAACTGAAAATGTTGATCGTCCACCGCGAACCTGAGGAATCTCTGATGCGCTGGAAAAATTGGAACATGCAAATACGCATCCTTGATGTCTATGGATGTCATGAAATCCCCTTGACGAAGGGAATTGATGGCCGAGCGCAGAGTCTCCATGCGGAACTTCTTGGTTCTGATGAATCTGTTGAGGACCTTGAGGTCCAGAATGGGTCTTACAGAACCTTCTTTTTTGGGGACCGTGAAAAGATTGGAGTAGAAACCCCTGCCTCTCTCCGATGGAGGCACCGGGCATAAAACTCCCATGTCCTGAAGGTTTTTCACTGCTAACAGGAGCCCCTGTGCAGCCTGAGGGTCCAAGGGCACCCGAGACCTTAAAAATCTACTCGAACTCCAGTTTGTACCTGGAGGAGACCACTTCCAAGATCCAATTGTCTGTGACCTCCCGGGCCCAGACCTGGAAGAAGAGCCGCAGCCGTCCCCCCACCCGTGCGGGTGAGGGCGCCCCTTCATTGCTGAGCTGGTTTACCCGCAGGCTTGGGACCCCAGGCAGAAGCGGGACGGGCCCGACCTCTGCCCCTGTTCCAGGAAGAGCCTCTGACACCCGAGAAGGCCAAACCTCTGCCAGCTCTGGCACCTCAAAAGGAAGGATTGAAAGAGCCTGCCCCCCGAAAGGGACGGCACTGTTTCTTCCGCTGAGGTAACTTACCTCCCTTTGCCACAGCATCCAACTTATCTCCAAACAGCCGCGTACTCAAGAAGGGAAGAGCTGTGGGCGATTTCTTGGCCGCAAAGTCCGCCGTCCACTGACGGAGCCATACCCAGCGGCGCATGGCCACCAATAAGGCTAAAGTCCTACTACACATAACAATAGTGTCTTCCATAGCAGCCAAGACAAAATCCATGAACAATTCAAATCTTTTAAGCGTAGTGAACTCAGCGCTGGCCGGATCAAGGTGAGCGTCATTTAACCAGTCCCTAATCAGAGACCTAGCAGCCACCGACACTAGCGCAGATACACAAACAGGCCCCAAGGCCGAGCCAACACTGGCAAAGGCATGGCATGCCATCTGATCAAGGCGCCTATCCTCACCATCCTTTAGGGAAGTGGCGTCTGGGGTGTGAAGCACGGAGGAGTTGGTCAACCCCAAAACTGGAGCATCGACCTCGGGAGGAGAAGCCCAGCACTTAACCGTTTCCACCGGGAAAGGATACTTCTTATCCCATCCCTGAGAACACCCGGAAGCCGACTAGGTTTCTCCCATTCCCTAAGGATCAGTGCATCAAAATGACCCTGGGTAGGGAACTCCAAATGAGGCTTGTGGGCCCCAAAAAATTCCCCCTTCTTGAGAGGGGGCGCCTCAGGCGGCGCAATATCCAAAACCTCCAAGAGATGTGACAAAACCGTGGCCGTGTCAACAGCATCCCCCAGCGCCTGCCCAACATCAGCCTCACCAAACCGTACATCGTCAGCCTCTGACTCCTCATACAATTCCCCCTCCTCTAACAGGGAATAATCAGACATATCAAATGAATCATCATCAATATCCCAAGTCGCCTGAACCGACGACAAAATACAATTCTGTGAAATACTCACCTGTAGAATTGATATTATACGCATACAGTACGTCCTGCTCCATCTATAATACTTACACGTGGGTAATCCTCCGCCAGATGGCGCTGTTCAATGCAGACATGCAAAAACAGGCTCCTCCTGGGCCCTTCATATACCCAGGGACCTCCCACAAATCCCCAGCATTGAAAAGCAGTGAGAAAAAGAAGCCGGGAGAAACCAACCACCAAACTGGTAACAATAACAATGATAACAATCACCATACAGGGGATCCAGAACAAGGTGAAACCAGGGTGGGGTGGAGCAGGACATACTGTATGCGTATAATATCAATTCTACAGGTGAGTATTTCACAGAATTGTATTATTCTAAGCATACAGTACGTCCTGCTCCATCTATAATACTTACACGTGGGACATCCAATAGCAGTGTCCATAAAGTAGGGTGGGATCCCCAACAACAAAGGCAACGGCACGTAGCTCAAACTACAACCGCCTGCAAAACCTTACGGCCAAAAGCAGCATCAGCTGAGGCCCGAACATCAACCTTGTAAAACTTTGAAAAGGTGTGAACAGAAGACCAAGTAGCGGCCTTGCAAACTTGTTCAACAGAGGCCTGTTGCTGAAAAGCCCAAGAGGCACCAATAGCACGAGTGGAATGAGCCGTAAGACGGAAAGGGGGAGTCCACTCCTTAGTAGAATAGGCCTGAATAACAGCCTGACGAATCCATTTACTGATGGTAGACTTGGCGGGAGCCAAACCCTTCCTAGGCCCCGAAGGCACAACAAAGAGAGCATCAGTCTTCCTGAAGGCCTAAGTGACAACCAGGTAATACTTCAAGCACCTGACTACGTCCAAGGAATGTAGAACCCACTCCTTGTCGTTGCGAGGATTGGGACACAGAGAAGGAAGAACAATATCCTGGTTCAAATGAAATGCCGAAACAACTTTAGGCAGAAAATCCGGTTTGAAGCGGAACACCACTCTGACACACGCCTAACCGAAGTAATAGCCACCAAGAAGACAACCTTGAGAGTGAGAACGACCAGAGCAGCATCTTGAATAGGCTCAAAGGGAGCACCCTGCAAGGCAGACAAAACCAAGTTCAAATCCCAGACAGGGACCATAGGTTTTCGAGGGGGATGTACGTGTGTGACCCCCTGAAAGAAGGTCTTAATCAGGTGATGTTGAGCAAAGGTCTTCTGAAAGAAGATAGACAGGGCAGAAACCTGACCCTTCAGAGTACTAAGTTTGAGACTTAAGTCCAGACCATGCTGTAAAAAACTCCAGAACCCTAGGGACGGAGAATTCCCGGCAGGGAAGAGACCTGGACTCACACCAGTCAATGTAGGAACGCCATACTCTATAATAGATAGCAGAAGAAGTCTTCCTGGCCTGCACCATAGTAGCCACCACAGAGGCAGACAACCCCTTCTCCATCAAGATGGAGGTTTCAGCAGCCAGGCAGTCAAAGCCAGAGTTTGTAAATTGGGATGGCGTAAGGACCCTTGAGTTAGCAGATCTGGCACCCTTGGCAGATCGTACTGATCTACTGCCATTTGAACCACGTCTGCGAACCACACTCTTCTTGGCCACCTGGGGGCCACTAGAATCACAGGTACCCCTTCCAGAGCAATCTTGCGTAGAACCCTGCCCAGAAGGGGGAGCGGTGGAAACACATACAGGAGTCGAAACTCCCTCCAAGACATGGACAGGGCATCCGTGGCCATGGCCAGAGGATCCTGAGACAGTGATACGAAGGCCGGGAGCTTGTGATTGTGACGAGAAGCAAACAGATCCACATCCGGTAGGCGCCAACGGTGACACAGGGACTGGAATACCTTGTTGCAGAGGGACCACTCCCCATGACAGGACATTCCCCTGCTCAGGGCGTCCGCCAGCAGATTCTCCACCCCCGGAATGTAAACAGCCGAAATGCATTGAACACTGGCCTCCGCCCATGTCAGAATCTGAGACACCTCTCGGAGAGCACCCTTGCTCCGGGTCCCTCCCTGATGATTTATGTAGGCAACCGCCGTTCTGTTGTCTGAGCGGACCTGGACCGACAGACCCCTCATGTGTTGGGTCAAACGCTCCAGTACCAATCTGACTGCCCATAATTCCAGAATGTTGATGGGTAAATGGGCCTCCTGAGGACCCCACTTCCCCTGGAAGCGCAGGGACTTCCAGAATCCCCCCCAACCTGACAGACTGGCATCCGTTGTGACAGTCTCCCAGGAGGGGGTCGGAAAGAACCAGCCCCCTGTTAAGTTCCTGTGATCCAGCCACCACGCAAGGGACTGTCTGACCGAGGGGGGAAGCACACAGAACCCGTCCAAGGACGCTGGGTTCTTGTCCCAAACTGACAGAAGGTCTCAAATGGAACTGGGCAAAGGGCACCGCCTCGAAGCTCGCCACCATCAGGCCCACCAACTGCATTCCCTGCCGGATGGAGAACTGTGGGCTCGAAAGCAGGAACCTCACCTGTCAGAGCTTCCACCTTCTGTTGAGGAAGGAATATCCTTGACTGAACCGTATCCAGAATCATTCCCAGGAATGGAGTCACCGAGGAGGGGGACAGGGATGACTTGGGGTAATTGATCACCCAGCCGAGGGACTCCAGGGTGGACACTACCAGCACAAGGAACACAGACCCGTGCATTGTCACTGCTGCTAGGTAAGACTCCACAAGCTACACACAGCCGGGCTTGTCCCGAAGGAACCCCGTTCACAATATCCTGAGATGCCTCCATATGGTGATTTAATCGGCACAATATGCCAGTAGGAATTCACGCTGTAAGCTACCCTGGATGCCCCAATAACCCGGGGGGAAGTGGGAGTAATTTTTTTTTGGTCACGACCGGGAGCTACGCTGGGCCGGGAGAAGCCACCGAAATCCGCGGTCTGAAAGACATAAGGGGGAACAAGGATCTCAGAGCCATGCGCAATGGGGATAGAAGGTAAAGAAGAGTCGCCCGCGAGGGCACTTACAGACAGAGAGGAGAGGACGATCTTCACCATGCGCGCGGGAGAAGGAAATGGCGCCAAGCGAACCTCGGAGGGCGGGCCTGAGCCGACCGTGACGCGTAGCGCGCCAAGCCGGAACCACGCCCCTCCCCAGCGAGCACGAAGCTCGTAAGCATCTAGCCAATGCGAGTACAGTAAAGTAGTAATATCTATTGTAAATGGCGCTCGGAGCCAGGACAGGGACGGCCGAGATCTGTACTCGGGCTCTCCTGTGGCTCCCCGTCGTGGAATGAACCCCGGTCTGCCGTGACAAGGATACTGTATTAGACAGGCGCTCAAGCCAGCGCAACCTAGGAAGAGCCACTAAGGCTAAGAAGGTGAAGGAAGGAAGAAGAAGACGCCGAGGCATCCGCAAGCCGCCGCACGTGCGGTGCGAGCAGAAAGCAGACTAATGGAGCTGTTAACGGTTAACAGTAAGGTAAGAGCGTGGCTCTGATCCCCGTTCCCAATAAAGCACAGCCAAGCCATAAGCGTGTAAGGATACACTGAGGCCGCCATACACACAACCCCCCCCCTTTCTTTTCCCCCTGACTAAGGGGGGAACAAGGGAGGAAGGCGACCCGTTACATAGGGTTCACCGCTACATGGGGCAATGATGCGGGAGGGGCATCCCCTGAAGGCTCACCATCAGCCTTGACCGCCTACCCTATGGTGGGGGATTGCGGTGGAGCGTTGCTCCGTAAGCACACATGGTGCTGCCTACCTTCACCCGACCAGCGCAGCCCAGGCTGGGAGGCATATCACACAGAGGAGGGGTGGAAATAGTCCCACAGGGCCGCAGGCTGTAATAGCCCCGCTCACCTGCAAGAGAGTGATACTTCATGTCTTCGCAGTCAGCACTGCAGAGAAATCTGGGGATTTGTGGGAGGTCCCTGGGTATATGAAGGGCCGGGAGGAGCCTGTTTTTGCATGTCTGCAGTGAACAGCGCCATCTGGCGGAGGATTACCCACGTGTAAGTATTATAGATGGAGCAGGACGTACTGTATGCTTAGAATAAGTCTCTTTTTAGCCTGGGCCTTTTTGCCCACCGCGCTAACCATAAATTTCTCGATGCTGGCCAACCTAGCACAAACATTGGAATGCGACTCCCCGCTGGCACCAATGTCACTTGGGGTACGGATAAGGCGGGGAGGGGAAGGTGATGAAGCGGCTGCCACGATATGGCTTTTGTGCACATGGTATACAAATAAGCACACATTCTCACCCGTAAGGGATGCCCCACAACCCACATATGGCCAGGATTGTCCCAGAGGGAGCCCGAGCCCGGTATCCTGCGGAGCCTCCATATGGTGATTCTTGTGGTCAGTCGCAAGACCGCAGGGAATTTAAGCAATAAGCAACCCGGGATGCCCCTTAAAAGTCCCAGTGTGAGGATTTTAGGTGAGCAATCTAAGCCTAGGGACCCCAGGACCAGGAGGAACCCCTTACACAAAGCAATCTGAAACACACAAACAATAATACAATCACACTGAAGAAATAACTAAAAAATACCAATATATTAATATTGATACACAATACAACAATATGCTCAGAATATTCTATAATTAAAAATATCTATATATCCATATGAAAGCACAAAAACATTAAGAGGAGGCCCCCCGCAGAAGCTAAGGAAGTGGCCGCACAGGCGCTTACCGACCTAGGAGTTAATCAGAGCAGCAGCCAGAGCAATTACACAAGATGGCCCCCGGAGAGTCACACGAGCAGAGGAGAGGAAGATCCCAGCCCTGGGATGGCCCGCATAATCGCGCCAAACGAGGGGGCGGGGCTACCGCGGCCATTCTGATGGCCCGGTCCCGCCCCCCCCCCCCCCCCCACCTAACACAGCCTGAGGGAGAGAAGCTGCTCAGGCTGAGTAAAGGCGGCAAAGAGTGAAGGAGACCACAATCAACCCCAGTCAGCACCAACACACACACAAGTGAAAGACACACACTCACACAGTGCTTCAGTAATTAAACAACCATGGGTGAGGCCAGCCCCCCTCCCCCTCCGGAAAGAAGGGAAGGGACCCAGAAGGGGGCGGAAATCCAAGCCGGAATCCGGTCATAGGGATTAAGGGACCCATACCAGGATCACAAACCCGGACAACCGTCTACCCCTTGCAATGGGGTCTCGCAGTGGAGCAAGGCTCCTACAACACCAATAAGGTGCTGCCTACCCTCACCAGGACCTGCAGCCAAGGCTGGGAGGCTCAAATAGGGACAATTTAGAAAAGGTCCTGGCAGCAATAGGGACAAAAATGGCCGGGCGCGAGCCTGGCCTACCTGCAAGTAAGAGAAGTCTTCATCTTCTGTCTTGCTCGCCTTCCTGCAGAGAAGGAACTGGGAAATTGGTGGGAGGTCCCAGGTATTTATGGACTGGGAGGAGCTCCTTTTTTTGCATTCATCTCTGCAGAAGTTCGCTCTCTACTGGAGAATAACCCAAATGTCATGAAGAGTTGAAGCGGAGTGTATGTCACACTTGGAATAATGGTAGTAGCCTTGTCGATAAGGCTGCAACCACGAAGAACCACTTCGATCACCAAGCAGAAAGGAACTCCGTTGTCACTTGTAAAATGTAGCAGAAATAGATGCCATAGACTGCATAGATGCCAAGATAGACTGCAGATGCCAAGACATTGAAGTGGACCCCGCTGTGTGGAACCCCCCAGACCATCTAATCGAACTCACCTCTTCCCGGTCCTAAGGCGCATGCACGGCCACTCGTCCAATCAGCGTGCTCGGAGCCGCTGACGTCACGCCATGTAAGACAGCGTCCAAGGCCAGTGGCTCCGAGCATGCTGGCGCCCGCATCCCGCTATGCCTCTAGCAGGGTGCGTGCCCACGCCAGCCATTTGTGAATGGCCGGCGCGGGCACGCGTCTTGCTAGAGGGATGCGCCCGCAGCACGAGCATGTGCCGTTGGACCGGGAACGAAGGTAAGTGAATGGGGCAACCTGGGTGCAGGGGGGGGGGGGGGGGGGGTGGCCGTGTTCATACAGTGGGGCATCCAGATTTTGCATCTTATAGATTCCCGGCCTGATCGGGTACGGTTTTGGTCCACTTTAGACCAGACCTTCAGCATTATTTTACGAAAAGCTCAAACCCTTAAAAATACAATTCTGTGATTACTCACCTGTAGAACTGATTTTATTGGTATCCTGCTCGGGTCGCTTCATCTTCATTCTTCACTATTTGGTTATCTGCCACGACTCCAAGAAGACTTGTGGCTCCTCACGGCCCATAAAAGGGCAGCAAATTCCCCATAACTCCCAGTGTTGAAAAGCAGTAATACAGGGAAGCGGGGAGGACAAAGACCATGTTATTTCACACAGCCCCACTATAAACTCTCTCAACTGTAATCACCATAACAAGGCAAATGAGGATAACAGAACAAGGGTGGGATGAAGCGACCCTAGCAGGATACCAATAAAACCAATTCTAAAGATGAGTAATCACAGAATTGTATTTTTCCTGGTATCCTGCTCGGGTCGCTTCATCTTCATTCTTCACTATTAGGACAAAAAGCAGTGTCCAAAAGAAGGGTGGGATCCCCAGTGAGCAACAGCGCATAGTTCACGACACTACCGCCTGAAGCACTTTGCGACCAAAAACAGCATCAGCTGAGGCCCTAACATCAACCTTGTAAAAGTTAGAAAAAGTATGAACTGAAGACCAAGTATCGGCCTTACAAACCTGTTCAACTGAAGCCTGGTGCTGAAAGGCCCAAGAAGCACCAATAGCTCTAGTGGAGTGAGCTGTAACACGGAAAGGGGGTTCCTTCCCCTTGGCAGAATACGCTTGCACCACCGCCTGTCTGATCCACTTGCTGATAGTGGATTTGGCTGGAGGCAAGTTCTTCCTAGGTCTGTCAGGAAGGACAAAAATACAACTCTGTGAAGTACTCACCTGTAGAGTTGGTATTATATGCAGACAGCACCTCCTGCTCCAGACATAGTCCTTACATGTGGGTATACCTCCGCTTTCAGCGCCGTGCACTGCAGAATCATGAAGAAAACAAGCTCCTCCCGGCCCTACATATACCGAGGGACCTCCCACAAATCCCCAGCATTGAAAAGCAGTGAGAGAAGAAGCCAGGAGGAAAACAACCACCCAGAAACTGCCAATAATATCCAAGATAATAATCACCACACAGGGGATCCAGAACAAGGTGAATCAGGGTGGGGTGGAGCAGGACGTGCTGTCTGCATATAATACCAACTCTACAGGTGAGTACTTCACAGAATTGTATTATTCTTAGTATACAGTACTCCAGATATAATACTTACACTTGGGACATCCAATAGCAGTGTCCATAAGGTAGGGTGGGATCCCCCAACAAAAGGTGACAACAGGCAGTTTAAACTACTGCCGCTTGCAAAACCTTGCGGCCAAAAACAGCATCAGCTGAGGCCCTAGTTGTATTATTCTAAGCAGACAGCACGTCCTGCTCCAGACATAGTCCTTACATGTGGGACATCCAATAGCAGTGTCCATAAGTAGGGTGGGATCCCCATGACAAAAAGGCACAGCCAACCAAAACAGCGCCATCGCCTGTAACCTTGCTACCAGGAGCAACTAGAGCAAAGCTCTAACTTAACTTATGAAGCCTTACAAGGCTAATGAAACACGAGCAGAGAACAAATCAGTCTGCTCAACAACCAAGTGCATAAGGCCCAAACCAAGCACCGGTAGAAGATATCCAAACCAACAAAGGAGAAGAATCTCCCTTAACAAACAGGCCAGAAAAAAAAACGGCCTAACCAAGCTACTAACGATAACAGGGTAGCCATGGCAACCATAGAACTTTTCCTTTCGGGGAATACAAACCCTGGTCTCGGAAAGACCAACATAATACTACACACGAGCTAACGAGGCTCCTCTAGAGCCAAACTGATAATCAAGAGCTCAGAAGGACAACCTGCCAAGCGAGACCAGTCCAACCGGCTTCCCATATTCATGGGAGTAACCAGATCCTGCTGCAGGAAGGATGAGGACATCTATAAGCCCGACAGGCATAGCCCCAACCCTGGACAGGAAGCAGTCCAGAGGTTCCCAACGCCTATTGAGGGATACAGATCCCTTTTAAGCTCAGAGTAAGCAGAACACCAGTCCAAGGACCCTAGGATCTGGAATAGAGAAGAATAACAACCCTCCGCCTGGATTTTGGTGCAAGGCGGACACATCCTCACCAACACGGTGTACCGATATAAGAAAGTTGTAAAATGTAAAAAGGACTAGGCTAAGAACGCCGTCTCCTATGACACGCACCCCGAAAGAGGAGTCTGAGGCAGGGAACAGTTCAGACAAGAACCTGAATAGGACCCAGGGAAAAACCCTTAGCAGGGCAACAGGATAAGCAACCTTCCCCTCAAGGGGGCTTAGAATTCTCTGGGGAATGCGCCTGAGCCGCCCTTGAGGAATGCTCAACGCCGAAGCTTGAAACTAGTCTCTACCGAGGACAAACCGGGTGAGCCCTGGAGCCTCTCAGGGAACTGAGTTGGAGGACCAACTCCAGCCGTGCCATAAGGACTCTGGTACCCATGAGTAAGACCTCATTCCATAGGGAATAGGGAGCTAGTCCCCGCCATCCAACTAGGGCGCCAACTCCCACCATAGCTGGTGGAAAAGGGGGAAGAATAAACAAGGGAGGGATCTAGGCCCAACCCTCCAAGAGGAAGAGACACCCAGAGGGAACATTTCTGAGGGTGAATAATGATCGTCCAAACCCTGTGAAGGGAATGATGTAGTAAGGAGCCTAACTAGGCATAACAGCCCACAAGAGAGGGCACACAGTACAACTGTCTCCAGCAGAAAATGCGAACCAAACCACACAGGGCCACTCATGGCTCCCAGTGCAACAGTACACCCTTGCCACAGCAAGCCTGTGCAGAACCCCACCTAGCGGGGTGTAAGAAGGGTCAGACAAAGGGTAGAATACCCTGACAAATGGCCAGACTAGGTCATCGTGACCAAGGCCAGAGAGTCCTGGGACAATCACCCAGGGCAATGAATTAGGACCTTAACCAGGACAGAGTCTCTGTAACAGTCACAGGGCCACGGCCCCAACCAGTAGGCTCAGTGAGATGCTAGTGAAGGCCCTCCCAGCACAGTAGGACAGCCAACGAGCCAATACCAATGAAGCGCAAGGAGTGTAAAAACCTCCACTGGATCAGAACCAGACCCTACAAGAAGGGTCAACCTGTTCCGAGACCTTCTCGGATAAAAGCTGGGACAGGCCACTGACCAGACAGACCAAGAATCCCCAAGAGACAAGGCCTAAGGGAAACAGACCAGCAAACTAGGGCCCAACAAGGCACAATGTGATGACCTACCAATGGTATGAGACTGGCCCCCCTAAAGGGGCCCTCCTTAGGTACCTCAGGGAAATTCATAAGGAATAGAACCCCTTTAGTGACCCTGCCAGACCTGGTCCCCATGGCGACCATCTACAGGGATAGCAAGAAGGAAGTGATGTCCATCAACAACTTCCATGAGTAGACCAACCAGAAGGAAACCCCCATAAAACAGGGGGACGTACTGAGCTATTTCCAGGGGTGTTGGAACCCCATCCAGGATAAGTAACCCAAGATGCCGCAGGCCCCAGGGGCATCTGGGAAAAGGAACAGCCTCGGGCCGCCAGCAATAGGCCCACCAGCCGCAAGGTGAATGTAATGAGATTACACAGAGGGCAAGGCCCCTTCCATACCAAGGCACCCAATCAGAAGGGAGGGTTGAACCTGGACCCATCTAAATGCCACCCCGTAGGGGGGGGGGGGGGGGGGGGAGTATGAATCAGATTACACCAAGTTATAGATGTGCCTAAGCACCAATCCAAAAGACTCCAAGAGAGCCCCAAGTCAAAGTAGCAACTAGTGCGGACAGCTCCGGTGAATGAGCATGAAAGCGCTCCCGTACTCGCCTTGGCGAGCCATCTGGGAACAGGGGAGGGAGCCCAGACAAGACCCTAATATAAAGAATGGTCCTGTAACACCGGCTGGAAAAAAGGACTAGGCGTCCAGAGGGAACAAGGGACCGAAGGGGAAAAGGATCCTTGCAGGCATCAAGAGGTTCACTTGACAAGGGGGTTTGCGGCCCAACAGATGGATACCAAGTAGGCAGAGCCCGTGGAACCTAGATGCCCGGTCTAGACGCCGGATCTGGGCAGACTGCATCGTCCCAGGGGAAGAGCAGAGTGAATGCAATTATCAGCCAAGGCCAACCTAAGAGAAGGCCCAGACCCTCCAGGCCAAACTCAACTTGAGTTCAATCCCTAAAGGATACAACGGGGACTAGAATACCCCTGGCTAATTTTGAAGGGAACTGCCCAGAACACTCCATTCTTTCAAAAACCACGTCCAGGAAGGCCATCACTTGCCATCACCCGAACGAAGCCTGGCATCCAGCCCTAAGAGCCCAGTGCTGTGGCAGTTCCCCCGCCCGCAGGGCGAGGGCATCCCTTCACGCTTGTGAGGTTTTGGCAGACTTTGGTTTTGACCTGCCAGAGGTCCCAGGGCGATGTCTGCCTCCCCTGGAACGAGCTTCCACTTCAAAAAGTTGGAAGCACACTTCTGGTTCTCTTTTAACAGAAACATAAGGAGGGGGCGAGGGGTCCCTGCCCCAGGGCTGCCTGGCTGACCGTCTGCGCGAGGGCGCCTTACCTTTTTTGCCAAAAAGGTCCAACCTGGCCCCGAATAAGCGACGTCCTCGAAAAGGAATCGCAGTAAGAACCTTTTTAGTGTCATTGTCAGCTCCCCACTGTCGCAGCCAAAGCAGGCGACGAATGGCCACCACAAGGGCCGAGGTTCTAGCACACATTTTAAATGGTGTCATCCATAGCTGAGAGGATAAATCTCACAAAAACATCACAATCTGACAATGCGTTGAAGACCTCACAAGGGAGATCCTCCGGCTGTTGGTCAATTATCTTCCTGAGCAGCGTCCTGGCGGCCACCGAGGTAACAGCCGCAGCACAGACCGGGCGCAGAGCCGTACCTACACTAGAGAAGGCATGGGAGGCCAATCTGTCCATGCGCCGGTCCTCGGCGTCCCGAGGGGGAGGCCGCCATGAAGGGAGGGTTAACAACCCCAATAATTGGAGCATCCACCTCTGGAGGAACTGACCATCATTCAACCAAATCCTGGGGAAAGGGGTACTTCGAGTCCCAAACCCTTGGAACACCTGTGAGTTTACAAGGGGATTCCCATTCCTTAGATATAAGATACTGGAAATGATCCTGATCCAAGAATTCCAGGCGCGGCGTCGCCGTGTGGAAACTCTCCCTCTTGGGCTTGGGAGACTCTCCCGGAGGAGAGATGGACAGCACTTCAAAAACCTTAATGAGTAACTCATCAGGCACACAGGCCCCAGGACTCCGGGCCAGAACCGTCGCGGTTCCAAGACAACTCATCTGAAGAACTGGACCCTCAGAACAGATCACCATCCTCGGACTGATCAAGATCCTGCATAGCGGCAGGTTCTTCGGTTTCAGTGTAAAACCTATAGCTAGGTTGCGTCAGGGATCGTTTCTTCCCAGCACCCAAGCGCTCTGCCAAGCCTGACATAATATGCTCCAGGGTGGGAAGCTTGCGTGGCACTACTTGCTGGTCCTCCCCGCTCGAGTGCGACTCCTCAGGAGTGAGATTCAAGTCCGGGGAGACAGGTGTATTGAAGCGAGGTGCAGCTACTGCTAAGCCTGATTGCAGGGCCAGCGCTTGTTCAGCAGACGGTCCGCAGACCAGTGCTCTGTCAGTGTCAGCGTGGGGTTGTCTACACGTGGTACACAGCCGGTCTTGTCCCGCGGGACCCCGGACACCAAATTCTGAGATGCCTCCATATGGTGATTAATCTAGGTAATATGCCGGAAGGGATTTATGCTGTAAGCAACCCTGGATGCCCCAATACCCGCTGGGAATGTGGGAGATTCTAATATAACCCCGTGAGATATATATATCAGGCCGGGAGAAGCCACTGGAAGCTTGGCGTCTGAAAGACATAAGGGGAAAAGAGGGTGTCAGAGCCATGCGCAGCACAAAAGGAAAACTAAACGAACGCCCGTGAGGGCACTTACAGCAACCAAGGGAGAAGGAGGATCGTGACCGCGCGGGAAATCGACAGGCCAGAGCTATAGGTGACGCGGAACGCGCCAAACCAGACCACGCCCACCCCGGAGAGCGCGAAGCTCCGCGGAACAAGACAGGAAAAGAACAGAAATAACGCCATGGCGTCGCGAGACAGAGCCGCCTTACGCGCCAAGTCACATATTTTAAAGGCGCTGCGGCCAACATAAAAACAAAGTTTAAAGCGCGGCTCTGACCCCCGGAAACCGATAGGGCTAACGCAAGGCGTGTGATATGGCAAGATTAGGCCAACGTACACAGCCGCCCCCCCCTCTCTTTTTCCCCCCACTAACGGGGGGAACTAAGGAAGAAGGTGACCCAGCACTCGGGGTTCACCGCTACATGGGGCAAGGTGCGGGAGGGGCATCCACTATGAGGCTCACCATTAGCCTAACCCGCCTACCCCATGGATGGGGATTGCGGTGGAGCATGGCTCCGTAAGCACACTAGGTGCTGCCTACCTTCACCCGACCAACGCAGCCTAGGCTGGGAGGCATGTTACTCACAAAGAGGACGGGTGGAAATAGTCCCGCAGGACCTCGGGTTGTCAAGCCCCGCTCGCCTGCGAGAGCGTGATACTTCATGTCTTCGCAGTTTGAGCACTGCAGAGGAATCTGGGGATTTGTGGGAGGTCCCTCGGTATATGTAGGGCCGGGAGGAGCCCACAAACCTTACCTTCTCCCGATCCAATGACGCATGCGCGGGCCGCCGCGCGTCCCTCTAGCAGGGCGCGCACCCGCGCTGGCCGTTTATGAATGGCCGGCGCGGGCGCGCTCCATGTAAGAGGGAGTGCCCCACAGAAGTGGACCAACACCCAGGATAGTGAAAATCCTGGGTGTTGGTCCACTTTAAGTGCCCTGACCACATCCAGGGAATCAAGGGTCCTTAGAATTAGAAGGGGCAGGACACAAAGAAGGCAAGACAATATCCTCATTGAGATGAAAGGCAGAGACAACTGTGGGCAAGAATTCTGGTTTAAGACGGGAAACCACCTTATCCTGATGCTGCTCAAAATAAGGAGGCTTCATAGAAAGCGCCACCAGCTCAGAGACGTGACGCACGGAGGTGATAGCTACCAAAAAGACCACCTTCAGACTAAGAACGGACAGAGCAGCATCGCACAAGAGCTCAATGGGGGGACCCTGGAGAGCAGAAAGCACCAAGTTCAAATCCCACACCGGTAGCAAGGGCTTACGCGGTGGACGTACATGGGTAACTCCTTGGAAAAAAGTCCTGAGAAGCCTATGGTTGTCGAAGGTTGCCAAAGCCGAAACCTGTCCCTTAAGGGTACTCAGTTGTAGACCCGACTCCAGGCCATGCTGTAGGATTTCCAAAAGCCTGGGAAGGGAAAAAGTGCGACAAGGAAACGACTCACACCAGGCAATGTAAGCGTGCCATACCCTGTAATAAATCATGGAAGAAGATTTCTTCCGAGCCTGAATCATGGTACGCACGACCGAGGCCGGCAGCCCCCTTTCCCGTCAGGATGGAGGTTTCAGCAGCCAAGCCGTCAAAGCCAGCATTAGTAAATTGGGATGGCATAGAAGTCCCTGAGTGAGAAGCCCTGGATCGTCGGGCATGACGGGCATGACGAAGTGATCCACTGACATCTGAACTATGTCCGCGAACCAGAATCTTCTCGGCCAGCGGGGTGCCACCAGGATGGTCGGTACCCAGCAGAGGAAAGGGAGGAAAAGCATAGAGTCGTTGAAATTCCGTCCATGGAATTGCTAGAGCGTCTGTGGCGAAGGCCAGAGGATCTCTTGACAGAGACACAGCGGCGACACGGGGTGAAAGATCTTGTAGCTGAGCAGCCATTCCCCCAGACGAGACGTCCCCCTGCTCAGGAGGGAATCTGCCTCCTGGTTCTCCCCCCCTGGGATGTAAACCGCCGAGATGCAGGGAACATTCTCCTCTGCCCAAGACAAGATCAGGGACACTTCCTTGAGGGCTCGTTTGCTCCGAGTCCCGCCCTGATGATTGATGTAGGCGACCGTTGTCTGATTGTCCGAGCGGACCTGGACCGCACAACCCCGTAGGTGGGGAGTCAACAGAGAGAACCAACCTGATCGCTCTCAGCTCCAGGAGATTGATAGGCACATGAGCCTCCTGAGGGCCCCACTGGCCCTGGAACTTCAGCGAGTGCCAAAACCCTCCAACCGGTCAGACTGGCGCCCGTGGTGACAATCTCCCAGCACAGAGGCAGGAATGACCTGCCCACTATAAGATTTATCGAGGCCAACCACCAAGAGAGGGACTGTCTGGCCAGAGGGGACAGAGCTAATTCCTGCTCCAGGGACTCCTGTGTCCGATCCCAAACGGACAAGAGATTCAGCTGCAGAGGTCTCATGTGGAACTGGGCGAAGGGTACAGCCTCAAAGCAAGACACCATGAGACCCACCAACTGCATCCCCAGACGGATGGAGGGGTGGGAGCATGACAGCAAGGTCCGTGCCTGCTTCTGAAGACCCTCCACCTTCTGCTGAGGGAGGAACACCTTGACCTGAGAGGTGTCCAAAGTCATGCCCAGGAAGGACCTCACCAAGGACGGAGTGATCGAAGACTTGGGATAGTTGATCACCCAACTGAAGGCTTCGAGAGTGGACAATACTTTAAGTGTCGCTCTCGGCCTGTTGAAGAGATTGAGCAGCAATCAACAAGTCATCCAGGTAAGGAAGAATGCGAATGCCCTGGCTCCTCAAGAGGGCCATGAAACCCGCCAACACCTTGGTGAACACCCGAGGGGCCGAAGAGATACCGAACGGCAATGCCACAAACTGGTAGTGTTGATCCGACACCTCAGGAACTTCTGATGTCCTCGGAAAATAGGAAGGGGCAGATGGGCATCCTTTATGTCCACCGTGTTCATGAAGTCGCCGGGTCGAAGGGAGCTCACAGCCGACCACAAGGTCTCAATGAGGAAGGGTTTGAACCTGACAAATCTGTTGAGACCTTTCAGGTCCAGGATAGGTCTCAGAGAGCCGTCCTTCTTGGGCACCGTAAAAAGATCGAAATAGAACCCCCGACCCAGTTCCTGAAGAGGCACAGGACAAATCACTCTGGACGACAGGAGTCGTTGGACAGCCAACCTCAGGCCCTGCGCCGTCAAGGGGATCTGGGAAATCCAGGACTGAAGAAAACTTGGGGGCGGCCAGGCTGCCAGCTCCATCTTGTAGCTGGAGGACACCACCTCCTGAATCCACCGGTCCGAGACGTGCGGTCTCCAGACGTGAGCAAAAAGCAGAAGCCGTCCCCCCACCCGGAAGGGTGAGGGCGCCTCCTCATGCCTGAGGGGCCTTGGTGGGGGGCATGGGCACCCAGGAGAGACGGGGACGACCACGGGATCTACCTTGTCCCCAGGAGTCCCTGCGACCACCAGGGACGAAAGGAAGAAGAGCCCCGAAAGGGCCGTGCTTGCTTCCGGCGCTGAGGGAGACCGCCATCCTTGGCCAAGAGATCAAGACGCTCCCCAAAAAGACGAAGTCCCATGAAGGGAATCCCTGTGAAGGATTTCTTGGCGGCAGCGTCAGCCGCCCACTGCCGCAGCCAAATAGACCGCCGGAGAGCAACCATCAGGACCGAGCCCTACCGCCAAGCTGGACGGCCTCTGGGGGACAAGACTAAAAAACGGACCAACTCCTCCGAAAAGGGATACCGTCAGTCCAGCCCCTTGGGCCCCGAGGGCAGTTTATTAGGCCTCTCCCATTCCTTCGACACCATTTTGGAAAAATGTCCCTGCTCCGGGGACACCACGGCGCTGTCTATCAGGGCGGAAAAGCTCCCCCTGCTTCTTATTGGCCGTCTACGGGGGAACGATGCACAAGGTAATGAACACCACAGACAAAAGCATATCTGTGTCATCGGGGAGCCACATGTCCTCGTCTGAGGACGACCCGGGGTCACTGTGAAAGTCGCCCGGACGGTCAAGTCGCCCGGACGGTCCCCGGAGGAGTTCATGGAATAACTCGTCATGGCCACCAAAAGCCTCATAAGCATCATCATCAGGGAAGAGAGAATAAGCCGGGTCCGAATGCCGCTTCTTACTGGAGGCCTTGCCGGCGGCCAGACGGGACAATTGCCGTTCAAGACTGCCCACGCGTAACACCAGGTCTGAAGGAGACTCTCTGCTGGCATCCCCCTAGCTGGGGGCTAAATGGAGGCGCGGGGGTGTCTGTGATGCCGTAAGTAGAATAGGGCTAGGGAGAGTAACGCTCGCCCTATCCCGTTCCGCAATAACACTCTGGGCGCAGGGGACACAAACTGCGCTGCGACCGCTCGAAGGGGATGTACCACACAAGACACAGCAGAGCCCGCCCCGAAGGGCCCCCAAGCTCGCTATCCCCAGAAGCCTCCATATGGTGATTATTAGCAATAATGGGTTTAAAGGCACACAGGGCCCAACTCGAACAATCCCCAATACTAGCCCCCCAAAACACCCCGGGATGGTGGGGGGGAGGGGGGGTGAAAGGGCCTGGAGGAACCACAAGTACTATATGGGACCAGCCTGCAAGACACAATGGGAAAAAAGGGGCACAATAAGCATCCCATGGCACATGCACGGATACAGCCCAAACCAGTCAGAAGACAATTAAGCAGGACTCACAAACACCGTGTTGGACCCGGGAGAAGACCAG
Source organism: Gastrophryne carolinensis (assembly GCA_027917425.1). Lineage (NCBI taxonomy): Eukaryota > Metazoa > Chordata > Amphibia > Anura > Microhylidae > Gastrophryne > Gastrophryne carolinensis. The sequence continues at coordinate 204,608,773 of CM051240.1, read as the reverse complement.
GAAGCCAGGAGAAGAGCCAGGCAGCGCAGCAGGGCTCCCAGAGCGAAACGGCACCAAATGCAGCACCTCGAGGGGCGGGCCGCATCGTGATGACGCAATTCGTGTCATCGCTCGGTCCTGCCCCCCCAGCAGCGCGTCGAGGGACAGCCGCCCTCCATAGCTGAGAGGGCACCCCCCGACGATGGAGCTCCAGGGAGAGAAGCAGGAGCGAGGGAGGTAAGTAAGGAGACAAGTGGCAGGACGCAGCCGGCAGCGCCCCCACCGACGACGGTGCGCCAGGGAGAAGAGAAGGAACGCGTGAGGTAAGTATAGTGCCAAGCACAAGTGTGAGCAAAACACACACAATGAATAAAACATGTGGGAAAAACACACACGGGCAGGCATAAGGGGATCCCAGTGGTTCCTCTCCCCCCCCCCCCCCCCCCCCAATAGGCTCACCATAGCCTATGGCCGGCTACCCTTCGGGTACAGGTTCTGCGGCCCAGAGCATAGCTCTGTGAACACCCGACCCCAGGTGTTCCCCTACCGTCACCTGAACTGCAACCAGGGCTGGGAAGCAGGATAGGTCCCGGAACAGGTGGGAATAGGCCTGCAGGGCCGACGGGCTTGGGATACCCCACTCACCTGCGATAATCCAGGGAGAGACAATCTTCTGTCTTCGCAGCCTAGAATGCAAGGAAACACTGGGAGTTATGGGGAATTTGCTGCCCTTTTATGGGCCGGGAGGAGCCACAAGTCTACTTGCAGTCGACTGCACCACCTTTTGGCGGATAACCCAATGATGAAAAATATCCGATCAGGATACCAGGAAAATATATTAATTATAGATGCAGGGGAATCGTTTTTTAAGTTTTTAGTCGCTTAATTATTAATCCTTTCCTCACTGGGCTTCAACACTGTTCAGGACTCTAGGATATGGGCGTCACCATTTTGCCTCAGAAGCGCCACATATTGAGGAGTGGAGAGGGGTGAAAAGCGCAAGGGGCGGGGTTATTGATTCGCAGAGCAGACAACGCAAGGACAGCAATCCCAGAATGCAGAGCGGCATAGTCAGACGACCTCTCCTGTCTGCAGGCAGCCTGAGACTCCATGTGCCACCAACTTGGATGTTTAAAGGCTCAAAAAACACAATAGATGCAGGCAGGGTGATTTTTAATGTGAGCAATCTGTATATATGGGGTAGGGGGAAACATACAAGATAGGCTCTTATTCAGGGTGCAGGCCCGGTTTAAAGTGATACTGAAGGCAAAGGTAATTGTTACCCCATTGCGTCGGGCTACATTTGGCACTGACCTAAACTGCTTTTCGTTTTGAAATCGAAGCAGAAATGGCTGAGATATCGGGGTTTACTTGTTCAGCCAATTACATTCTCGCTTTCCTTTCATCCTGTCCCCTAATCAGCTCAGCAGAGTGGGACAGGATTGCTGGTCCCTCCCACCGCATTAGATAGATCACATTGCTGATTATTATGCAGCATCAAAGATCCAAATGTCACGCCCACTTTTTTCAGAATAGAAATCATGTGAAAGAGTAAACCTTAAACCGGACCTTCACCATGATTTATTGAAAAGCCCAAAACCGTTAAACAATTCCCCAGCATCTAAAGTTAATATATTTTAAGTTTTTAGTCACTTATTATTCTTTCCCCCGCTGGGGTGCAACTCTGTTCAGGACTTTAGGATACAGGCGCCGCCATCTTGACTCAGAAGCATCACATTTACTGAGGAGAGGTAAGTGGGATAAAGTACAGGGGGGTGGGTTATAGCTGTGCTTTGCTCAGACAGAGCAGAGCTGGGGTCAGGAAAACGTCAGCAATCCCAGAATGCAGAGCAGCACAGTTAGAAGGCACTTCCTGTTTGCAGGCTGCCTGATGTCCCATGGGCAGCCATCTTGAATGTGTAAAGGCTCATAACATGCAGTAGATGCAGGTAAGATGATTTTTAATGTGGGCAATCTGTATGTACAGGGTGTGGGAAACATATAAGATATACTCTTATTCAGAGTGAAGGACCGCTTTAACATCTTGGCCATTTCTTTTTCAATTTTAAAATGGAAAACAGTTTAGGACACTGCCAAATGCAGCCCAACACAATGGTGTAACAATTACCTTTGCCTGCAGTAGCACTTTAAAGATTATACGATCTGCAGGGGCAGCTTCGCACGACTTTTTCTACAAAGCTTGTTGGCTAAAGGCCCTTGAGTCTATATGGAGTGGGAAGAACCGTTTTAGGCATTAAAAAGAGACACCAAGTAATGACAATAACAAGTCAGCAAAGAGCTCAACAGAAGCCTGTCCCATGCACCTCCTTAATTTCCTGCACTGTGATGCGGATGATGTAGCAGGTCTTCAAAGTGGCACAGTAGTCCATGTAGAAAGAATATTTCATCCTGATGCTTCAGACACACAGAAGAAGTGGAAGGTGACTAAGGATAACCAGTTTGGAACTAAGGTCCCCCCGGGGGAAGAAGAGAGGAGGCTGGATTGAACGAGGGGTCATCTAAGTGGGGGGCGGAAGAAAAAAATCGATTATAGTATAGTCAAAATACCGCTATACTTGACGGAATCGATTTTTTTCTGACACCCCTAGGAGTGAGAGCTTTTGTTTCACTAAACTTCAAGCATGATCTTAAAATGTAGAGCTTTCAGATGCTATAACTTTCAAATATTTTGAGATCATCTTTCTTGAGTCAAAAGGCTAAGAGCTAGCAGCCAGAGCAAAAGAAGATACAGGAATGTAATTGTAAGACATATGCACTCACCTGACATAAACAACGCAATTCTGATCCACACGTCGTTGCCAGCCCACCGGAACCTGCACAGACAGTGGGGCGCCATTGTTATCTCCTCCATCACACGCCTTTCCACCATTCATTTTCTTATAGTGACACAGTTATCAACAGAAAGAGAACTGCCACATGCCATAGGTACTCATGTCTCTGAGAGGACCAATCCTGCACAGTTGTGTAAACTGCACAAAGTGCATTTGGTAGACAGTGTTCACAACAAGTCACAAGAATGGCTCGGTGCCTCCATAATCCATTGCTGCATGATGCCACACACTGATCCGCAATGAGATAGCAGTCACAAGGTGGAGGTATCCTCCAGTGAGGAGCTGGTAGACTCCATCCATGGGCTGTGGCTGGCACAGTAGTCCATGTAGAAAGAATATTTCATCCTGATGCTTCAGACACACAGAAGAAGTGGAAGGTGACTAAGGTTTACCGTTTTATATACTGCATCATTTCAGACTACTGGTTACCAGATTCACAGGAACAATACCATAATACTTCCGAGGGGACATCATGGTGATCCTCCTACAAAACAAAATTGGAGAAATCCATTAACATAACCAAAGTGCAACTCTATGTAATACATTTTAATTTTGAGTTTTCAAGTAGGCAAAGGTTAGATAATCAGGAGCAGGGGTGGACTGGCCATAGGGAGACAGAAGGATTCCCAATGGGCCGCAGAGCTTTGAGGCTGGCTGGGATGATGCTTCTGAATTCCTCATCCAGTATCTGCCTTACTGTACTCCTCTAGCCAAGCCAACTCAGCCAAGGCAATGATATAGCCTCAGCATCATGATGGTGGGGAGCCATAACCAGGGCTGGCTCCAAGTTTAGGCAGGTCTTTGGAGGACAGAATCTCAATAGGCCCCTTGTGGTGTTGTAGAACACTTAATACATGGCGATAAAAAGTTGCACGGTAAATATTAAGGGATAGAAAGAAAAAAAAAAAAAAATAGAAGAAACAATAGAAAGAAAAAGAACGAAAGATTAGAAGGAATGACAGAAAAAAATGAAAGCAGGAAAGAAGGGAATGGCAAAAAAGAAAGAATAGATGCAAAGAAATATTAAATAACTGGAAAGAAGAAAAGCATCAAATGCATGAGGGAAACAAAGTAAGAGAATACATGAAGGACACAAAGCATTAGCATTAAGGAATGACAGAAAAGAAGCAGGAAAGGGGGAGAGAAGGGATGAAAGAAGAACAGAAGAGATGGAGAAAGAAAAAAAGTAAGAATAAGAAAAAGACTAACAGAAAAAGAAAAAAGAAAAAGTGTGACAATGAAAAAAACAGACAGAAAGAAGAAAGAAAGTGAATGGATTAAAGAACAGGTGAAAGAATGAAAATACAGTTTTGTGATTACTCACCTTTAAAACGGATATTATAAGTGTGACATACACTCCGCTTCAATACTTCTTGACAGTTGGGTTATTCTCCAGTAGAGGGCGAACTTCTGCAGAGATGAATGCAAAAAAAGAAGCCCCTCCCGGTCCACAACTACCTGGGACCTCCCACCAATTCCCCAGTGTAAGATAGCAGTAAAGGGACCAGAAAGAACCAAATATAACAATACTAACAAAAAACAATGGTTCACCACATAAAGGATCCAGAATACCAAACAGGGTGGGTGAAGCGGAGTGTATGTCACACTTGTAATATCCGTTTTAAAGGTGAGTAATCACAAAACGGTATTATTCCAAGTGTGACATACACTCCGCTTCAATACTTCTTGACAGTTGGGACATCCAATAGCAGTGTCCGTCAAGGGTGGGAACCATAAACAGTAAAGAATGCACCAACTCAAACCACTGCAGCTTGCAGAACCTTGCGGCCAAAAACAGCATCCGCTGAAGCCCGCACATCAACCTTGTAAAACTTGGAAAAGGTATGAACAGAAGACCAAGTAGCAGCCTTACAAACTTGTTCAACAGAAGCCTGGTGCTGAAAAGCCCAGGATGCACCCACAGCACAAGTAGAGTGCGCAGTGACCCTAAAAGGGGGAGTCCTTCCTTTTAGCAGAATATGCCCCAACAATGGCCTGACAAATCCATTTGCTAATCATAGACTTAGCAGGTGCCAAACCTTTCCTGGGCCCGCAGGGCACCACGAAAAGGAAGAAGTAGTCACCAAATAGTACTTCACACAGCGAACAACGTCCAAATTGTGCAGAACCCTCTCCTTGTCATTGTTAGGCTTAGGACACAAGGAAGGGAGAACAATATCCTGATTGAGGTGGAAAGCAGACACCACCTTAGGAAGGAAATCCGGCTTAAAACGAAAAACCACCTTATCCTGGTGTCTCTCAAAGTAAGGGGCCTGAATCGACAGAGCCGCCAACTCAGAGACACGCCGAACCGAGGTAATAGCCACCAAGAAGGCAACCTTCTGAGTGAAAACCGAAAGAGCAATATCATGTAGCGGCTCAAAAGGAGGACCCTGTAGAGGCGAAAGAACCAAATTCAAATCCCAAACAGGAACTACAGCCTTTCGAGGGGGCCGCACATGCGCACCCCTTGGAAAAAAGTCTTAACCAGCGGTTGTAAAGCAAAAGACCTCTGGAAGAAAACCGACAGAGCAGAAACCTGTCCTTTCAAAGTACTAAGCTGGAACCCAAGGTCCAGATTATGCTGAAGAAACTCCAAAATCCTGGGTACAGAAAAAACCCTGCAAGGCAAGGCCCTAGCCTCACACCAATCAATATAGGACCTCCAAGTCCTATAGTAAATGCCAGAAGAGGACCGCTTCCTAGCCCTAATCACAGTCTGAACGACAGCCTCAGACAAACCTTCCTCTTTCAAGATGACGGTTTCAGCAGCCAGGCCGTCAAAGCCAGCGTTTGTAAATTGGGGTAAAGTAGATGACCCTGGGATAGCAGGTCCGGCATCAAGGGAAGCCGGCACTGGTCTACGGCCATCCTTACGACGTCTGCGTACCAAACCGCTCTTGGCCACCTTGGAGCCACCAGAATCGCTGGTGCCCCTTCTAGAACCAGTTTGCGAACTACCCTGCCCAGCATGGAGACAGGTGGAAACAGGTACAGAAAACCCAGGTCCTTCCACGTCAGAGACAAGGCATCCACTGCCAAGGCCAGGGGATCCTGAGAAAGAGACACAAATGCCAGAAGTTTGTGATTGTGCCTCGAGGCAAAGAGATCCACCTCCAGAGTCCCCCACTTGCGGCAAAGATCCAGAAAGACCTCGGGGTTGAGAGACGACTCTCCATGGCGAGAGGACCCCCCGCTCAGGGAATCCACCTCCGTATTCTCCACCCCCGGAATGTAGACTGCCGAAAGGCAAGGAACATTGCTCTCCACCCAGCGCAGGATCAGAGAGACTTCCCTGAGGGCACTCCTGCTGCGAGTGCCTCCTTGGTGATTTATGCAGGCCACTGCCGTTCGGTTGTCCGAACGCACCTGAACCGGAAGACCCCGTAACTGTGGGGTCAACCGAGCCAGAACCAGACGAATGGCTCAGAGCTCCAAGACATTGATGGGGGTGTGAGCCTCCTGGGGACCCCACACCCCGCTGAACTGATGACTCTTCCAATAACCTCCCCAGCCCAACAGGCTGGCATCCGTGGTAACCGTCTCCCAACAAGGGACCAGAAAGGATCTGCCCTTCACCAGATTGCTCGAGTCCAGCCACCACCGAAATGACTGCCGAACCCTGGGAGACATCTTGAAAGGTTGATCCAATGACTGTGGGCTCCTGTCCCAATACGTCAATAGGAGAAGTTGAAGAGATCTCATGTGAAATTGTGCAAACGGCACAGCCTCGAAGGAGGACACCATCAAACCCACCAGTCTCATCCCCTGTCGGATAGAGGGACAAGGACTGGCCAGAAGAAGGCGGATCAGGCCCTGAATCTCCTGCACCTTGGTCTGGGGCAGAAACACTCTAGCTCGAATGAAACTCACGGGCTGAAGATGGCGTCCCTTCGGTGGAAAGGGTGAAAGAGGCGGGCCAGCGCGGAGCGCGCCAGCACATGGCCCCGCCCCCTTCCACACCCAAGCCGCGCTTCCAGCCGATAGGGCTGGAGCCGGCTGACGAAGCCAAGGAGGGCGGGCCGACACGGCACGCTCTGCCGACGCAGGAGAGCGCCAGGCCCCGCCCCCCCCCCCAACTGAGGGAAGTAGAAGGTCGCGCTCCCCGGCCAATAAGGCCGCGGAGCCGACCATAAGAAAACCGGCCCGCCACCGCACGAGAGCATGCGTGCGGGCCGAACATTAAACACACACACATACACAATATAAAGGTCAGGTAGCCAGCCCCCCCCCCCCCCCCCCCCCCCCGGAGGAGAGTAAGGGACCCAGAAGGGGGGGAACCCTGCCAGAATACGAACCTAAGCCTAGCGGGACGAGGCATCCCAAACCAGGATCACCAAAACCTAGGGTTTCACCATAGGGTGCTCCTACCTTTACCAGGACCCGCAGCCGAAGCTGGGAGGCTCAATACAGGGACAATTTAGGAGGGTCCTGGCAGCAATAGGGACAAAAATGGCTGGGCGCGAGCCCGGCTTACCTGCAAGTAAGAGAAGCCTTCATCTTCTATCTTGCTCACTCCCTGCAGAGAAGACAACTGGGGAATTGGTGGGAGGTCCCAGGTAGTTGTGGACCGGGAGGGGCTTCTTTTTTTGCATTCATATCTGCAGAAGTTCGCCCTTTACTGGAGAATAACCCAACTGTCAAGAAGTATTGAAGCGGAGTGTATGTCACACTTGGAATACAAAGAATGGAAAGAAAGAATAGAATGTCTGCCAGAAAGCAAGAAATGCTCCCCCAACAGCTGATAGTCCGTTGTTCTGGTTACTGCATGGCCCTGCACCCTGCGAAGGGACTGCCCAGGGTAGTGGGAATAAGGGCACTCCCAAGGTGCAAGGACCCTGACACCTGCCCAAGTACGCCCATTGCTGATGCCCATAGCCACCCTTGGCACATTATTTGCCTCTACGATACTACAGTAAACCATAAATTAAAGAGTGTTTCTGCAATGCTATAGCCTCAGCCATGGATCACTCTCGTTGACTAGAAGCACAATAAGGGGCTTAGAGGGAATGATGTAGTTGGTCATGGCCGGTAAAATCGTGGGCCTATTTTTGGGGCCAGTCTGCCACTGGTCAGAAGTATTCCTACAATGAGGTGACTTATTCACATATTGGCGTCTTAAACAAGGTCCTTGAGTCTACAGGACAGCCATTGGTCACACAAACCACAGCCACAGTGAGTGCACTTCTTAGCTCTAAGGGAGTAAATTATGATAATAAAGGTGATAGATCTAGCAGACAGACAAGCTGCCTGTGGCTGTCAGTCTATCTGCAGGCGCGCTAATTTCTGTAGGATGCTCAGGTGTGATAAGATGGGATGTTTAATCTTATCCTTGTTTTCCAAGTATCCTTAAATATTGTTGTTACTGCAAAGTCAAATGAGATTTTTGCGTTTGCAGTTTAATATTTATTACTCAATACATTTATAAAGTAACATACCTACTATAGAATTGACTCTAAATAGGTAAAATGAAATGGGACTTACCCACCAGGCCCGGCGGTAAACACCTAACCTGGGCCACTTTTGAATATGACTTATAGTTTAAGTAGATGAGGATCCCACTCTGTGATGTAGAAAGACAACTTCTTTTATTCAAATTAAAAGTGGAGATGCAAGACAGACCATGGAACGTGCCACAATCAATAATCTGTCAATTGTATACAGCGGTCCCTTTAAAACTTCAGCAGCAGCTCCTCTATGTATATGGCGCTGGCATGAAGTCCCAGGATGTGTATCCAAAAGTTCAGAGCTTGTCTATAAGGGACTTTACACCTCACTACCAGCTGACTGTGCTGACTGGCTGAAACCAGCTGGAAAGGATTTTATTCATGGACTATTTTATTATCAACTAACGGACTGTGTAGAGCTTATAGACAAGCTCTGAACTTTTGGATACACATCCTGGGACTTCATGCCAGCGCCATATACATAGAGGAGCTGCTGCTGAAGTTTTAAAGGGACCGCTGTATACAATTGACAGATTATTGATTGTGGCACGTTCCATGGTCTGTCTTGCATCTCCACTTTTAATTTGAATAAAAGAAGTTGTCTTTCTACATCACAGAGTGGGATCCTCATCTACTTAAACTATAAGTCATATTCAAAAGTGGCCCAGGTTAGGTGTTTACCGCCGGGCCTGGTGGGTAAGTCCCATTTCATTTTACCTATTTAGAGTCAATTCTATAGTAGGTATGTTACTTTATAAATGTATTGAGTAATAAATATTAAACTGCAAACGCAAAAATCTCATTTGACTTTGCAGTAACAACAATATTTAAGGATACTTAGAAAACAAGGATAAGATTAAACATCCCATCTTATCACACCTGAGCATCCTACAGAAATTAGCGCGCCTGCAGATAGACTGACAGCCACAGGCAGCTTGTCTGTTGTCTGCTAGATCTATCACCTTTATTGTCTTTTCAACCCCACGGTTTAGCCAACCGGTCAGGCTGCAGCTGAGCATTTCTATAAGCGCTGTTCTTTCTTTACTATTTTAGAGTAAATTATGATATTTGCAGACCACCCCTACCTAACTGGCCTGCCTGCCCCCCACCCAATGGCCCAACCCCCCACCACAACAGCCAGCGTACAGAATCGAATGGACCAATCTGAGGGGGAGAGGGGTGCCCTGTTCGAAAAATCTGCCACCCAGTTCAGAGACCCTTTTAGGTGAACTGCTGAAAGGTACTTTAAGGAGTCAGGATCAAGAGGGCCAGGTATTGCAGACTCTCGAACCTTGTGCCGCCCTGATGGTTTAAATATGCCACCGTCGCCAAATTGACTGATTTTAGATGCACATCTCTGTTGATTAACAGAGGCTTGAAATGTCTCAAGGCTTCCTGTACTGATGAAGCGTCCATCAATCCAGTCGACCAATTCCCCTGAACATGATGGGAGCCTAGTTGGGCTCCCCAGCCCCATGCACCGGCATCTTGTGTGATGCAGACTGGATCCAATTGTCTCCAAGCTCTGCTTCTCTTAAGACCCCCGGATCTATCCACCACCATAAAGATCTCTTCACATTTTCTGGAAGGGTGGTGGTATTTTCTAGAGATTCTCGCAAATATAGTTTTTATTGAAATAAAAACATAGTTAAGCAGCGTAGGACTACAGACAGAATAATTTGCATACTGCGCAAAGGGACATATCAGAGCGCCAATAAGTAGCTAGTGTACAAAAGTAAATGACCATCGTAAACAGAGCACTGACAGTTATTATCCGTGGAGATATAAAGTACACTTCACAAGCATCATCATAAAGAAAAAAAAAAAGTTTAGAGAAAAGACAAAATGAAAAGTGTGAAGTAGAAGGAAAGAAAGGGGGAGAAAAGGAAAATGATGAAGGGTGGGTTCCGAGCCTCCGCTCGTAGCATGGGGGGGGGGGGGGGGAACAAAAAAACAAGAAGGCGGGCTTCTAGATTGTAAGGAGAACACAGTTGAGACCTCCCGGATGAAAGTGAGTAAACCAGCCTTTCCAGGTGGATAGAAAGAGGGCCAAATCCCCTTTTACGGTGGCCGCTATTTTCTCAAACAGTATGGCCTCATTAACCCGGGCTACCCCGGGGAATGACTGGTTTCTTCCACAACTGGGCAATAGTCAACTTGGCTGCCGCAGTGATGGGTTTTATGAGATCAAACTGGGTTCCTGAGCACTCAGGGGGTTTCAGGTTAAGAAGGGACAACTGGGGGACTTGGATCCAAAAATACCGTTTTGTGAGTACTCACCTTTAAAACTGGTATTATGAGTGTGCCATACACTCCACTTCGATCTTCATGACATATGGGTAATCTCCAGTAGAGGGTGAACTTCTGCAGAGATGAATATGCAAAAAAAGAAAGCCCCTCCCGGTCCATATATACCTGGGACCTCCCACCAATTCCCCAGTGTAAAAAAGCAGTAAGGGGACAAGGAAGAACCAATTATAACCTTAACAATCAAAACCAATGGTTCACCATATAAAAGCCCCAGAATATCTGAAAAAAAGGGGTGGGGCGAAGTGGAGTGTATGGCACACTCATAATACCCGTTTTAAAGGTGAGTACTCACAAAACGTGCCATACACTCCACTTCGATCTTCATGACATCTGGGACATCCAATAGCAGTGTCTGTCATGGGTGGGAACCAGAAACAGTAAAGACTGCACCAACTCAAACCACTGCAGCTTGCAGAACCTTGCCCAAAAATAGAGTCCGCTGAAGCCCGCACATCAACCTTGTAAAACTTGGAAAAAGTATGAAGGGAAGACCAAGTAGAATGCCGGTTGTAGAGGCCGGGTCAGACAAGGCGGCAATAGCGGGGTGCGGGCCGCGGCAGCGTGCGAGCGCCCGGCCCCGCCCCCTCACCGGAGCACCGAGGGGGAGAAGCTCCCCAGAGGCCGCGATGCCGGAAGCCAGCAGACGCAGCCCCAAGAGAGTCCTCCATAAGGAGGCATGAAGTAAAACACCAACACAGACACTCGAAATGGAAAATAAAAAACACAGACAACATGCATACAATGGAAGACCTCCCCCCCGTCCCCGACGGGTAATAGAGGGACCTGGAAGGGGGGAGATCCCGCATCGTACGGTGCACAAGGGAAGAAGGGACAGGGCATCCCCAACTGGGATCACGACCCCGGATTCCGCCTACCCCATAATGAGGTCTACCGGGGGAGCAGAGGCTCCCTATCACACCTAAAGAGGTGTATCCTACCCTCACCAGGACCTGCAGCCAAGGCTGGGAGGCTCATACAGTACTAGGAAAACAAAGGTCCGGCAGAAAGAAATAAAACTAAATAAATAAAAAAACGGGGCCGGGCGCGAGCCCGGCTTACCTGAAAGGAATAGAAGTCTTCATCTTCTGTCTTGCTCGCCTTCCTGCAGAGAAGGAAACTGGGGGTTTTGTGGGAGGTCCCAGGTATTTATGGACCAGGAGGAGCTCCTTTTTTGCATTCATCTCTGCAGAAGTTCGCCTTCTACTGGAGACTACCAGATGTCATGAATAGTGGAAGCGGAGTGTATGACACACTTGGAATATACCGCTCACCATCTCCTCTTGAGGCACCTTGCTGATGTGATAGCCAACAGAAAACAACATTTCAAACACAACCACTTTTTTGGTACTCCAATGACCTCCAATGGCTCAAATGGAGGTTCCAGTAACCCTTTCAACATGAAGGTTAAGTCCTACATTGGAAAACCTTTAAAAGGTGCTGGCCTTTTACGAGTAATTGCCTTAATGAACTGATTAACAAGTTGATCCTGTCTCAACTAAAAAATAGAGAATGCTGAAGTCGGAGTCTTTAGCGTACTTCCTGCTAGCCCCTTCTCAAACTCTTCTTTCAGGAATTCGGGGACTGCAGGTACATCCTTTTTCTTCAATTTGTTAGTCTCGCAAAATGAAGAAAAACACTTACGACTGTCCAATAGAGTTCAGCCTAAAGTTCTTGGAAGAAGAAAAGTCTTCTCCAAGTCAGCTAGCAGTGATTCCTCTGACCTGTTTAGCAACAGTAAATCGTCCAGGTACGGAATAATTGTAATTCCTTTTAGTCTGAGGTGTGCCATAGGTTCTCAAAATCTTTTTAAAAGATCCTGAGGACAGGACAAAAGGTAAAGCCCTTTACCGGTAGTGATAAAGCCCCTGGTCTGTTTGTACTGCACATCAGAAATTTGCGATGTAGCACAGAATTGGAATATGCAGGTAAGCATCCTGCAGGTCTAAACTTATCATAAGAGCCTCCTCCATGGGGATGTTCCTTACCGAAAAATTTCCATTCTGAACTTTTTGTATCTGATGAAAAGATTTAGGGCCTTTAGCATTTCTGTCTTTCTGTCAGACAGTGCCACATTGGTGCAAATTAGAGTGGTGCAAAATATAATTTAAAATTTTTTTTCACACTTGCGCATGTTGCTGCACTGCAAGAAACACATTTGCTAAAACATTAGGAGGTGCAGCAACATACTGGAAAAATTCTAAATCATATTTTACACTTCTTTAATTTTCACTGAAATGGCATTGTCTGGCACAAGTGCTTGATAAATCAGGCCCTTAATCTTCTCAGAATCCAAATCATCTGATAACTTCCCGATGGTTTTTCCACCAGGAAAACGCGAGAATTGAACCCTCACCCCTCTGAATGGGGCAGAACTACTTCTATCACTGTCTTTTAAGAACAGTTCTTGTAAGACTAGCAGAAAAGATTCCTCGTTTATGGTGCTCCTTGGTAATTTGGTCATTCTAAGTAGTATCCCCTTTCTAGTGTCTGTAGCACAAACTGACTTTGGGGCTGAATGCTCTCCAGGCGACTACAAACCAGACGAGCCCCCCACTGTGTAGTCTTTGTCAGGACTGAGACTTCGAGCCTCTGGGGGTTTGCAGAGCAAACTATCCTTTCTCTGCGGCCTCGTCTATGTCCATATTTTCTTCTGCTCATTCTGTCTGCCCTGAAACTGCCTTATGGTAGTTTTGGTCCTATTATTAATGCAGTTTGGAAAATGGACCTCATTTTCTAATTTGGAAATTTCCCACCTGCTTCACTAGAACGAGTCAGAATAGTATCTAAATCTTCTCCGAACAGGAGATTACCATGAAATGGAATGCCATGTTACTTAGCTTTGGAAACCAGGTTGCCTGTCCATGTTTGAAGCCAAAGTGCCCTTCTGGCGCAGGCTAATACAGCGATTTACTTAGCCACGGCCTGATGGTCCACTCGAGGCATTAGCAAAGAGACAAACGTCTCTAAATCAAGATTACTCTCCTTAGAAGTGCCATTTTCCAAATAACCCTTAAGGTTATTGAGCCATGTTTTCATACTTCTGATCATACCATCAGCTGCCAGAGCAGGTCCGAATGAAGGATGCAGCATCTCAAGCTCTCTTCTGTGATCTATTGGATCACACATTGACCCCAGATCCGCGAAATTTAGGTCTGCCACTCTGGATATCTGACCCAGCGGTGCATCTAATTTTGGACATTTTCTCCAAGGCTCCATGTGCTGTTCCTGAAAAGAAAATTTATGTTTGGAGTGAGCCAGGCATAAAAAAAAATATTCTTCTCTGGGTACTTCCATTCAGTTTTTCTCCAAAAACTTTTTATACATGTTTCATAAATGTCATCTAATAAACCTGCCAAGTCCTCTGGCAATGCTCCAGAAGACCTCTCGTCCTTCTTATCCAACTGTATACCCTCACTAAGGGTGTCCTTGGATGAGAGTTCACGTTTACTCTTCGCTGCTACCTCTAATCCTGCTTCAAATTGAACAGGCCCAGAACTGTGGTTGTCTGCAGAAGGAATACTATTGGCCTAGGATCCTGGGTTAACTGCACTGGTTGATGGATGAGTGTGCCAGTAGTTGATACCCCTGGGTGCGATCCAAAGGACTTATAGACCTCAAACATTGAGGCCATTTCATTCCTCATGTCTAACATCTGCCTGTACATAGCCAAATTCTCCTCTCCCATTCTTAGCTGTAGGCATGTCTGACAGACAGACTTCTGCCAGGTATCCGGGAAGTGTAATGCTACAGGATTCACAGTATATAATGGGTTTAGGATCCTTGGGCTTCTCTTTTGGGACATTATGTATACATACCACGCTTATATTGCATAAGCGGCAAAATATAAAACAGGATTTTTACATTACCGGCTTTTCCTATGGCATTTAGCTTGAAGTGTTAAGGCTAGGTAATGCACTGCCTGCCCCTGGATTCCTTTGCTCGAGATCCCTGACTTCTAGTGCTGTGGGCTGCTGGTGAGTCGCCACTGCTCTGCCGCAGCCTTTCTCCATCCCCTCCAGCCTGTGTAGTGGCTGTCGAAAAGACGCTGCTTACAGTTCCGGGTTGTCCCATGTGCAGAGGCCATGCTCGGACGTTAGAGTGCCGCCGGGTCAGCAGCAGCAGGTCTCCTCCCTCCTTCTTCTCCCTGAGACCCAGAGCGAAGAAAAGGACAGCACCAGCCACCGACCAGAGACTCCGGTAAGTCAGCCCAGGTTCCTGCGAGCAAGCGCATTGCGTTTCCTCCTAGGGTTGGAACCAGTCTCTCCATTGGTCATCCTGAAGGACGGGAGAAAAAAAAAACAAAAGAAGACAGGGTCCCAGACGGTTTCCTGGAAAGGAAACAATATTGGAGGACTGGGAGGAAGGGGTGGGGCTTTTAACCTGTCCCAGTTTGTGTTTCCTCTCTAGGGGGAGCAGGCGCTCTGTCCGTGGCCGTCCTGACCGAAGTAGGGAGAAAAATTACCTACAACGTGCGACGGCGTTTTTGAACATAGATTCTACATGATTTTCACTGCCAACAGAAGTCATGGCAACTAGCAGCTCTTTCACTGGCTTCTGGTATCATCAAGAGATGGAATAGTTAAAGCGATTTTTTCAGGCAAAAAATAAAAAAAATCCATTTTGTGATTACTCACCTGTAAAATGGGTATTATAAGTATGTCACACACCCCGCTTCCACTATTCATGACATATGGGTTATGGTCCAGTAGAGGGCGAACTCCTGCAGAGATGAAAGCAAAAAAGAAGCCCCTCCCAGTCCATAAATACCTGAGACCTCCCACACATTCCCCAGTATAAGACAGCAGTAAGGGGACCAGGAAGAGACAATAAAAACATTCTTAACAATAAAATGTTCACCATATAAAGGATCCAAAATACCAAAGGGCGGGATGAAGCGGGGTGTGTGACAAATGTATAATACCCATTTTAAAAGGTGAGTAAATCACAAAATGGTATTATTCCAAGTATGTCACACACCCCGCTTCCACTATTCATGACATATGGGACATCCAATAGCAGTGTCCGTCATGGGTGGGATCCAAATACAGCAAAAAATGCACCAATTTAAACCACTGCAGCTTGCAGAAACTTGCAGCCAAAAACAGCATCCGCTGAGGCCCGCACATCAACCTTATAAAACTTGGAAATAGTATGAATGGAAGACCAAGTAGCAGCCTTACAAACTTGTTCAACAGAAGCCTGGTGCTGAAAGGCCCAGGAAGCCCCAACAGCACGAGTAGAATGAGCAGTGATCTTAAAAGGAGGAATCCCTCCCCTTAGCGGAATAGGCCCCAACAATGGCCTGACGTATCCATTTACTAATGGTAGACTTGGCTGGCGCCAAACCTTTCCTGGGCCCAGAGGGCCCCACGAACAAGGCGTCCATCTTACGAAAAGGAGAAGTAGCTACCAAATAGTACTTCACACAACGAACCACATCCAAAGAGTGCAAAACCCTATCCTAGTCA
Source organism: Gastrophryne carolinensis (assembly GCA_027917425.1). Classification (NCBI taxonomy): domain Eukaryota; kingdom Metazoa; phylum Chordata; class Amphibia; order Anura; family Microhylidae; genus Gastrophryne; species Gastrophryne carolinensis. The sequence continues at coordinate 204,592,717 of CM051240.1, read as the reverse complement.
TTGCTAGGCCTAGGACACAAGGAAGGGAGAACTACATCCTGATTGAGATGGAAAGCAGAAACCACCTTAGGAAGGAAATCTGGTTTAAAACGAAAAACCACCTTGTCCTGGTGTCTCTCAAAGTAAGGGGCCTGAATAGACAGAGCCGCCAACTCAGAGACACGCCGAACAGAGGTAATAGCCACCAAAAAGGCAACCTTTTGAGTGAGCACAGAAAGAGCCACGTCCTGCATCGGTTCAAAAGGAGGCCCCTGGAGGGCCGAGAGAACCAAATTTAGGTCCCAAACGGGAACCAAAGGCTTTCTAGGGGGCCAAACATGAGTGACCCCTTGGAAAAAGGTCTTGACCAGATTATGCAAAGCAAAAGACAGCGAGGGCAGAAACCTGACCTTTCAAAGTACTGAGCTGGAACCCCAGATCCAGACCGTGTTGTAGAAACTCCAAAATCCTAGGAATCGAAAACACCCTGCAAGGTAAGGCCCTAGCCTCACACCAGTCAATATAGGACCGCCAAGTCCTATAGTAAATGGTAGAGGAAGACCTCTTCCTAGCTCTAACCAATGTCTGAATAACCGCCTCCGACAAACCTTCCTCCCTCAGGATGAAGGTTTCAGCAGCCACGCCGTCAAAGCAAGCGTTTGTAAATTGGGGTAACGTAGCTGACCCTGAGAGATCAGATCCGGAAACAGGGGCAGCCTGTACTTATCTACCGCCAGTCTTACGACGTCTGCGATCCAAACCTGTCTTGGCCACCTTGGGGCCACCAGAATTGCTGGTGCCCCCTCTAGCACCAGCTTGCGCACTACCTTGCCTACCATGGAGAAGGGGGGAAACAGGTACAGAAACCCCAGATCCCTCCAGGCAAGGGACAAGGCATCCACTGCCAGGGCCAGAGGATCCTGAGACAGAGAGACAAAGGTTGGGAGCTTGTGATTGTGCCGAGAGGCAAAGAGATCCACCTCCGGAGTCCCCCACTTGTGACACAGGGACCGAAATACCCTGTGGTTGAGAGACCATTCCCCTCGGCGAGAGAATCCCCTGCTCAGGCAGTCCGCCTCAGTGTTCTCCACTCCTGGAATGTACACTGCCGAGATGCAAGGAACATTGCTCTCCGCGACTCTCCGCTAATGACGGTGTCACCTGGGGTACAGATAATGGGGGGGGGGGGTAGGAGATGCACTGACCCAGACGCCTGGGATCCCGACTGTCGCGTTATGGCCTGTTGTGCACATGGTATGCAAATTAGTACATTTTCCCCCGCAAGGGGTACCCCACAACCCACACACAACCGGGATTGTCCCGAAGGGAGCCCGAGCCCGGTATCCTGTGGAGCCTCCATATGGTGATTTTAAAGGTAATCGCAATGACCAGAGGGAATTACGCTGATAAGCTACCCGGGATGCCCCTTTAAGTCCCAAGTGGGAGGATTTTAGGTGCCCAATTTACTCTAGGGACCCTAGGACTGGAGAACCCCCTTTTAAGCAGGTAGCGGGGAGTTCTCCTGAAAGACACAAGCAGTAGTCATAAACACATGCGCACACACACAGATAAATAGCAAAAAATCCTACAAATAGTTAAGCACACAGTGTGACCTGCGCTGCCCCCAGCTGAAGGGAACACAATTATGCTGAATAAGGATGAAAAGAGGGGCCACAGGAGGGCACTCACGTGTCTCACAAGATGGCAGCCAGCAGCACAGCACTCCCGAGAGAGAGAGGGAGAAGGAGGGGCGGGCCAGCACGGATCGCGTGCCACGCCTGGCCCCACCCCCCTTCCCTCACAACCAGCAGCGCGGTACCCAGCTATAGGCTGGGTTCCGCAAAAAGCGCCAAACAGGAGGGGGCGGGCCGCGGCAGCGCGCGAGCACCCGGCCCCGCCCCCTCGACACCGCAGCCTGAGGGGAAGGAGCTCCCCTCAGCATATAACAATATAGCGATCTAGAGTGCAGCACCAAGCACACTATTACACACACTCCCATACATAAGAGTGATATATATATATATATATATTATATGCAAAACCCTCTCCTTGCCATTGCTAGCCTTAGGACACAAGGAGGGTAGAACAATGTCCTGATTAAGATGAAAAGCAGAGACCACCTTAGGAAGGAAATCTGGCTTGAAGCGGAAAACAACCTTGTCCTGATGCCTCTCAAAGTAAGGGGCCTTAATGGACAAGGCCGCCAACTCCGATACAAGTGCAATATCCTGCAAATGTTCAAAAGGCGGACCCTGCAAGGCAGAAAGAACCAAATTCAAATCCCAAACTGGGAGCAAAGGCTTCCTAGGATGACGCACATGCGTAACCCCCCTTAACCAGAGGATGAAGAGCAAAAGACTTTTGAAAGAAAACCGCCAGGGCAGAAACATGCCCTTTCAGCGTACTAAGCTGCAAACCTAGGTCCAGACCATGTTGCAGAAATTCCAAGACCCTAGGGATAGAAAATGCCCTGCAAGGCAAGGCCCTGACCTCACACCAATCAATATAAGACCTGGGGTAGAGCAGTGGACCCTGAGTGAGTAGATCCGGCAGAAGGGGCAGAACTGATCCTCTGCGAACCTTACCACGTCTGCGAACCAAACCTGTCTTGGCCACCTTGGAGCCACCCAATTGCTGACGCGCCCTCTAGGGCCAGCTTGCGCACCACTTTGCCCACCATGGGAAACGGAGGGAACAGGTATAGAAACCCCAGATCCCTCCAGTTCAGAGACATGGCATCCGCTGCCAGAGCCAGCGGATCCCGCGATAGAGACACAAATACCGGAAGCTTGTGATTGTGACGAGAGGCAAAGAGGACCACCTCCGCAGTCCCCCACCGGTGGCACAGCGACCAAAACACCTTGGGGTTGAGCGACCATTCCCCCCGGCGAGATGATGCTGCGAGTCCCTCCCTGGTGATTGATGTAGGCGACCGCCGTCCGATTGTCCAACCAAACTTGAACCGGTAGTCCCCGTAACTGATGAGTCAAGTGAGCCAGAACCAATCTGATGGCTCTCAACTCCAGAACATTGATGGGATCGTGAGCCTCCTAAGGCCCCCATAGTCCCTGAAAATGAAGATCCTTCCAAATTCCCCCCCCCCAACCTGACAGGCTGGCATCCGTGGTGACCCGCTCCCAACGAGGGGTCAGAAAAGACCTGCCCCTCGTCAGATTGCTTGGTTTTAGCCACCACCAAAGGGAACGCCGCACCCGGGGAGACATCAGAAAGGACTGATCCAATGACAGCGGGGACCTATCCCAGGCCGCCAAGAGATGGAGCTGGAGCGTCCTTGTGTGAAACTGGGCAAAGGGAACCGCCTCGAACGATGCCACCATAAATCCCACCAGTAGCATCCCTAGCCATATGGAAGGGCGGGGGATGGATAGGAGACGCTGAGTCAATTCCTGAATCAGAAGAACCTTGGCCTGAGAAGTATCCAGATACATTCCCAGGAACTCCACCACCCTGGAGGGAGAGAGGCAGGACTTGGGATAGTTGATCACCCAACCACGGTCCTGGTATCCAGCTGCGCCTAACTGAGGGAAGACGCCATGATGAGAAGATCGTCCAGATGCGGATACCCCTGGCTCTGAGGATGGCCATCACTCCTGCCAACACCTTGGTAAAAAGGTAAGGCCAAACGGAAGAGCCACAAACTGAAAATGTTGATTTTCCACGACAAACCTGAGTAATCTCTGGTGTGCCGGAAATATTGGAATATGCAGGCAAGCATCCTTGATGTCTATGGACGTCATGAAGTCCCCCTGACGAAGTGAGTGGATGGCTGAGTTTCCATACGGAACTTCCGGGGACCAACGAACCTGTTGAGCAACTTCAGATCCAGAATGGGACGAACGGATCCGTCCTTCTTGGGCACCGTGAACAAATTGGAATAGAAGCCCAGGCCCCGGTCTGAGTGAGGCACCGGACAGATGACAGCCATGTCCAAGAGACTTGCTACTGCCGCCCGCAGCCCCTGGGCGGCCAGAGGATCTGACGGCACCCGAGAACTGAAGAATCTGGGAGGGGGCCGGAACTCGAACTCCAGCTTGTAACCGGAAGACACCACTTCCTGAATCCACCTGTCTGAGACCTCTTGGACCCAGACCTGGGAGAAGAGGTGCAGCCGTCCCCCCACCCTCAAGGGTGAGGGCGCCCCTCATTGCTGAGCTGGCTTGGCAGCGGCTCTAGGCTTGGAGCCCCAACTGTGTCCTGGAAGGGCCCGACCCCTGCCCCTAGTCCGGGAATCACCTCTGGACGAGGGGAAATCCGAACCCCTGCCAACTCTAGCCCCACGAAAGGACTGAGAGAAGGAAGCCGCCCCCCGAAAGTGGCGACGCTGCTTTTTACGCTGAGGTAACTTACCTCCCTTTGCCACCGAATCCAATCTCTCTCTAAAGAGCCGCAACCCCACAAAAGGCCAGTAAGGTCAGTAAGCGACTTTTTGGACACAATCAGCCGCCCACTGGCGTAACCAAACCGACCGCCGGATAGCCACAAGCAAGGTCGAAGCTCTGCTACACATCACCAATGTGTCGTCCAGGGCGGACAGCACAAAGGACAAAAATAACTCACAGCGCTTAAGGTCGGCAAACTCCTCACTAGCCGGGTCAAGCGCGGAAGAGGTCAACAGTCCTCTAACAACCGACCTGGCAGCTACCAATAAAAGCGCAGAAGCACAAACCGGCCGCAAGGCCGACCCAACACTGGCAAAACCATGACAAGCCATCTGGTCAATGCGTCTATCCTCACCATCCTTGAGTAGTGCACTCCGGAGAATGCAGGATTGAGGAACTGGACAACCCCAAAACAGGAGCATCCACCTCGGAGGGGGGACGACCAGTGCTTGACCGCGTCTGCCGGAAAGGGATATTTTTTGTCTCAACCCGAAGGGACACCCGGAAGCATAGTCGGCCTCTCCCATTCCTTGAGAATGATACTATCAAAATGCTTTTGATAAAGAAATTCCAAGCGCGGTTTGGTCACCTCAAAGAACTCCCCCTTCAGCGGAGGAGCCGCCTCGGGGGGAGAAATAGCCAGGACCTCAAACATATGAGCCAGGACCCTAGGGGTATCCAAGGAATCCCCCTGGCCCTGCTCGGTATCAGCGTCCACAAACTGCTGATCATCGGAGCCCTCAGACTCCTCATACAGCTCCCCTTCCTCACGCGGGGAACAATCAGACCAATCCAGGGAGTCAAACTCCTCCATATCAAGGGCCTGCGTGGCTGTATACACATGTTTTCGCTTTGCCGTGGCCTTTTTAGCAACGGCACTGGAAAACAATTTTTCAAGATTGGCCAATCTGGCACACACCTCAGATTGCGACTCCCCTCCAATGACCACATCACATGGGATTGGCGGAGCAGAACCAGACGCCTGAGATCCGGTCTGCAGCGTAATAGACCGTTGCGCACAGGGTACACAAAGAAATACATCCCCCCCAAAAGGGATACCCCACACCCCAAACACAGCCTGGATTGCCCCGAGGGGTAGTATCCGGGGAAGCCTCCATATGGTGATTAGCCCAGAGGGAATTACGCAGTAATGCAACCCGGGATGCCCCTTCAAGTCCCGAGTGGGAGGAATCTTAAGCCAACTAAATTTTAACCAGGGACCCTAGGACCGGGAGAATCCCCCTTTAATAGGATCAATGGTCCACCTGAAACACACACACAATCAGATGCTAGCAAATGACCAAAGAGTTAATAGCAGAGCATTGCCCAGCAGCCCCAGGGAGGGGCATAATCAATAAGTAAAACTGATGGGCCACAGGCCACTCACCCGACCGGCACCCCTCTGGAGTCCCGCACGCCAGGCAATAGGGGATGGCAGGCACGTAGTGTGCAGAGGAAGAGGGAGGGCGGGCCGGCGCGGTTCGCGCCCGTCCCCGCCCCTCCCGGCCAGAAGCCTGGACCTGAGAACGGCGCCCGCAGCATGGGGGCAAGCCGTAAGAGCGCGCACGAGTGCCCGGGCCCCCCCGCCCTGAGGGGAAGAAGCTCTTCTAGGGCGCCTACAGCCGCCATTGTTTTTTTTAAAAAAACGCCGGAGGCCGGCGCCAGCCTGAGTAGTAAACATGCACAACACACACACACACACAATATAATAAAAAGATGAATCCATAAGGACCCGCCCCCACCTCCCCCAGGGGTATCCGGGAGAGGGGGAATCCATGCTAGGGTAGGGGCCAAGGGACGGGGCATCCCAAACCGGGGTCACCAACCCGGTTAGCCGCCTACCCCTTGTTATGGGGTCTCACGGCTCCTGAGCACCTAGGGTGCCATCTACCGTTGCCCGGACCAGCAGCCTGGGCTGGGAGGCAAGTGATGTAAATAAAGGGATCCGGGCAGGAATAGAAGAATAGAGGGCCGGGAGTCATCATCTTCTGACTTGTTCGCCTCTGCAGAGATGAAAGACTGGGGAATGAGTGGGAGGTCTCAGGTATTTATGGGCCGGGAGGGTCTTACCTTTTTTTATTGACATCTCTGCAAGATCGCCATCTACAGGTCAGTATATCCACGTGTAATGAATGTCTTGAAGCGGGGTGTGTGACATATATATATATTTTATCTTGAATTGCAATCTACCAGTCTAGATCACTATATTCTCACCACATAATAAAGCCGCACTCACTATCTTCAACTAATTATTAAATTTTATTTTATTGCAATGTTAATTCATGGGCACATAACATACAATAACAACATAACACATGATTAAAAAGGTTTGCAAAGAACCAAAGACCGGGCACTATGGGTGAACCATACAGGACTATTAAAGGCTATCCATGAGTTTGATATTGAAATGAATAAATTTATACCTTATAATGTGCCAGACATATGAGAATCAGCTGCATGAGAGTAAACAGTGCATGTGTACATATACCTGTAGGGTATATGTGTACAGAAAAAGAAAGTGACCACTCAAGTGGTGAGTGCAAAAGCGAAATAAAATAATAAGTGAAAGGGCTGTGAATGTGGAAAAAATTAGTAGAACCCCAGTAAAGTGCTGGGGCGAAAAGTGCACGGTGCAAGAAGTGACACAGCAATGTGCTAGCAGTAAGACTAATATACCATGGCATATACAAGGCGAATTTTACCTAACACAAAGTAAAAATGAATATAAATGAGACAGTATACTGTCACCAAAGTAGCAGGTCCAGGTCCCCTCTAAGCGCCCGTTCACCAACACCGACGCGTTACGTGAGAGATCACTTCCTCAGGGTGTTGTCCAAATTGTCCCCCCCAGGGGTCCCATCCCTAAATACCTGTGTATGTGGGCGTCACGACCACGTGCCTCCTGATGAAATTACTTCCTGTAGATCCTACATCTTCCTGTGAGCTGTGCGCACGCTTGGGTCACGTGGAGGCCAATAGATTGAGATCCAAATGGCATTAACTATGGTCCCAGGCCTGCGCCATTACTACGTGGGCGGTGGCGATAAGCCCATATGTCACAATTATGTTATATGACGCTGGGTCTCTTTGGTCGGTGCTGCCCAGCCAGCGCGCCGTTGAGTACACCCAGCGCGCATGTGCAGTATCACTATTATAGGGATACTATAATACACCCATTGCGCACGCGCACTATATCCACCATGTGGCACAGATACTGGCACAATGGGGCCCTCGCGTCCAAAAGCAGGCGCACACTAGAGGATAGGAAGGAATGGGGCCAGTTGAAAATGGATATGCGCAAACGCCTCGTGATCATAAACCAGTGCGCCCGCCCCAGTTACGGGTGATCTTGCATGCGCACCGCGCGCACCCGTCTCCGCACATAACCATGGCTGCAGCGCTTGTTCAGGACGACAACTAGCAAGGGTAAAAGTTACTTTGGCGATAAAAAAACATATACACATACACAAACTATTCGAATACAAAAACACTGACAGTGTCCCAAACTGCATATATATATATATATATATATATTATATATATATATATATATATATATATATATATATATATATATATATATATATATTCTATTATTATAGATGTAATTTCAATTCAGGTATACCCAGAGTTAAGTCTAGTCCCTCACCATTATACGAATAATTATTTTTGCCCATCATGTAGGGCTATAATATGGCCTATGTAGATATATAATTGTATTTTATTTTTATTTATATGATTAAATGATTTCTATTGAGTTTCATATTTTTTTCTATTATTTTGCTAACTATTTATATGGCTGGATGAAATTCATTATGAATGGGTAATACATGGCTGACAATTCATGATTAAAGGGCCCCTACTGACTTCTATACGAAATCTGTGGTGATATAATATTATATATAGTAAAAGGATAATAATATTAATATTGCATTAGATTCCCAAATAGTGCAAAGTAAAAAGTAAAATTTAATTAATATAAAATCTATTCATCCTTTATTATATAAAAAGGTTTATAAAATTGTAATTACAAAATATATTTTTTTGTGAATACAAAATATAATTTTTTATCCATGCACAATTATGTGATATGGTATTTTTTTTATATATATGTAAGTTGATCATCACGCACCCAAGTGATCTGTAATAAGACATATTTATGCCATCAGGTTGCTGTGATCAAAGTATGATTACATTCTTGACCCAGTATTCCTAATGGCAATATAAAATAATGTATTGTGGGTTCCCAGACCCTTGCTAGTTGTCATCCTGAACAGGTGCTGCAGCCATGGTTATGTGCGGAGACGGGTGTGCGTGGTGCACATGCGCGATCACCCATAACTGGGGCGGCCGCGCGTGCGCACTGGTTTATGATCATGGCTGCCTGCGTATGGTGTGTGTGTGCTGCGCACATGAGGCGTTTGCGCATATCCATTTTCAACTGGCCCCATTCCTTCCTATCCTCCTTTAGTGTGCGCCTGCTTTTGGACGCGAGGGCCCCATTGTGCCAGTATCTGCGCCACATGGTGGATATAGTGCGCAATGGGTGTATTATAGTAGCCCTACAATAGTGATACTGCGCATGCGCGCTGGGTGTACTCAACGGCGGCGTGAGCCGCCTAGCGCGCCTGCGCGCTGGGTGAGCAGCACCGACCAAAGAGACCCAGCGCCATATAACACAACATAATTGTGACATATGGGCTTATCGCCACCGCCCACGTAGTAATGGCGCAGGCCTGGGACCATAGTTAATGCCATTTGGATCTCAATCTATTGTCCTCCACGTGACCCAAGCGTGCGCACAGCTCACAGGAAGATGTAGGATCTACAGGAAGTAATTTCATCAGGAGGCACGTGGGCGTGACACCCACATACACAGGTATTTAGGGATGGGACCCCTGGGGAGGACAATTTGGACAACACCCTGAGGAAGTGATCTCTCACGCAACGCGTCGGCGTTGGTGAACGGGCGCTTAGAGGAGACCTGGACCTGCTACTTTGGTGACAGTATACGGCCTCATTTATATTCATTTTTATTTTGTGTTAGGTAAAATTCGCCTTGTATATGCCATGGTATATTAGTCTTACTGCTAGCACATTGCTGTGTCACTTCTTGCACCGTGCACTTTTCACCCCAGCACTTTACTGGGGTTCTACTAATTTTTTCCACATTCACAGTCCTTTCACTTATTTTATTTCGCTTTTGCACTCACCACTTGAGTGGTCACTTTCTTTTTCTGTACACATATACCCTACAGGTATATGTACACATGCACTGTTTACTCTCATGCAGCTGATTCTCATATGCCTGGCACATTATAAGGTATAAATTATTAATTTCAATATCAAACTCATGGATAGCCTTTAATAGTCCTGTATGGTTCACCCATAGTGCCCGGTTCTTTGCAAACCTTTTTAATCATGTGTTATGTTGTTATTGTATGTTATGTGCCCATGAATTAACATTGCAATAAAATAAAATGTAATCATTAGTTGAAGATAGTGAGTGTGGCTTTATTATGTGGTGAGAATATAGTGATCTAGACTGCTAGATTGCAATTCAAGATAGTATATTCCCGGGCCCCGTTTTTCTGGGCCTTTTCTCACTCAGCCAGCACCCTGAGTATTTGTAGCTGTGCGGGTCCTCATATAGGACTTTGTCTAGAATATATATATATATATATATATATACGGGATCACCAGCCCGGATTCCACCTACCCCTTAATATGGGGTCTCACGGGGGAGCATGGCTCCCTGAACACCTATTAAAGTGGACCAACACCCAGGATTTTGACTATCCTGGGTCTTGGTCCACTTCGGTGGGGCACCCCCGATCGGGGTGCCCCGCTGTGTGAAACCCTCCCTAACCCCCCGAAAAACTCACCTCTCCCCGCTCCCAGCGCCGACGTACAAGGGAAGATCTTGAACGTCTAAGCGGCGGCGGCCGCCGCCACCTCCCTCGCGTCACTTTGAACGCGCGCGCCCCCGCGCCGGCCATTCGCAGACGGCCGGCGCGGAGGCGCGCACGCCTACAGGGGCGCGAGGGAGGCGGTGGCGGCCGGCCGCCGCCGAAGATAAGGTAGGTGAGTTGGGGTGTTTGGGGGGGGGTTTCACCCCGCGGGACATCCCGATCTCGGATCCGTCCTGCAGAGAAGGAACTGGGAAATGTGTGGGAGGTCCCAGGTATTTATGGACCGGGAGGGGCTTCTTTTTGAATTTCATCTCTGCAGAAGTTCGCCCTCTACTGGACCATAACCCATATGTCATGAATAGTGGAAGCGGGGTGTGTGACATACTTGGAATAAAAAAATTAGTGCTGTCCCTTTACTTAGACCGAAAACCAAGCCTCCCGATATCTTGAATGGTGCTGATCTGCCATTCAAGCACCACTAAACCCCGCCCCCTCCCTGCTAGGAGTGTTCTCGCTCCCAAGGAGCCCAGGAGGAGAGGCGGGTTGGGAGAACCTTTCTTCCTTCCTACCTGCTGGTCGGGCAGCTACTGATTGCTAGGGAAAGGAGCCAGATGTACCTTTTCTTCGCCACCTGGCAGAATGCAGGGGAAAGAGCCACCTCCAGGCTGGCGAGTTTCACCTCCCCTCAACCTTCTCAGGACATACCCATAGAGCTGGAGACAAAGACCCTGTGGACACTGTTCTTACCTCCGCTATACCGATGCGCCAGGCTAGCACTGCTGGAAGTGCTCAGGCTTTTTGCCTACCTACCCACCCAACTACCTGCCCACTGATCCAGCTACCAGTATGCCCACCTACCTGCCAACCCACTGATCTAGGAGTGTGCATGTGTGTCTGGGTGCACGCGCATGTGCGCACAGGGGGTGCTTGTCTAGGCTTTCAATGTCACCAATGTCACCAGAGAGACATTGTCAGAAAGAGGGAGAGGGCACAGCCAGGGTGTCTGAAACAGGTTTTTGAGCTCTCACAGATCCTACCCATTATGCTGATTATTATGCAGTACCACAGGGCCAAGGGATAAGCCCACATGCTGGAAACCTTGATATTCTTCAATTCAAAAACGGAAAACAGTTTAGGACAGTGGCAAACATAGCCCAACACAATGGTCTAACAAATTCCTTTGCCTGAAATACCACTTTAAGGTTCAGCAATCCTCCCCTGTTAAAGCGAGTCCCTGTCCACTAACTTTCTCCAATTAAAAAACAAGCCGATTCAAAGCATCTCAAAATCTCAGTTTATATGAAAATACCTTATTTTAAACACATTTTAAATGATATTCTAAAATGAGTCACTTTCTTCACCCCAATTTCTAAAGCTGTGGTAGAGCTGGGAAGAGCTTGTCATGGCTCAGTTTTAAGAGTCGTGAACATGCTCTGCAGTGGTCCGACAAATCTGTGGCCATTGTGAATTGTTAGACTCATGCATGCTGAGGGCCAAGGGACATAGCAACCTTTTTTTGGTATGGGGGGGGGGGAAATTAATTATGAATAGATTTTAAAAATTAGAAAGTTTTTGCAACAGTGTTCCAATAATAAAAAGATTACTTAAACATGAAGTGTGGGCATTTTTAACTCACCTATTTTTCCCAGAAAATGTAGTTACAATGGTTTCGGTTGCACTGTGCATCCACGCGATTGAAATTATTGGTCACATTTCACTATACATTCCTGAAAAAACAGAACAGTCATAGTTTAAAAGCCCTTGTCCAGTAAATAACTTGAAAAGTATATTAGCCGTTCCTCTGTATTTGCTGGGGTTAGGTCTCCTCCTTTTCATTATCCCGGGTTTAGCCCATCCCCGGGGGAATCCCAGTTTGTGTTGAAACCCCTGGCCAAGCATATTAATGTGTGGCTGGAGAGGTTAAATGGAATCCCAGCCGCACACATGGGTGCCACAAGGCGTTACTCACATCTTTTGGCTGTGCGCGGACATGCAGTTACGGCGGGCGTGGCCGTGCACAGCCAAGAGGGGAATGCAAATAATGCTGCGGCCAGCAGCACATGCGGGGGGGATTCACGGAGAGGGGCATCCACTGAAATTTTGAAGGTTCCCTGGTTGGGTTCCTTCCAGTAATGTGTGGCAGCTCTTACTCCCTATTGAAGCCAATGACATAGTCAAGGCAAATGGCTCTAATTGGATGACAACCCGCACATGCAGCATTGGACCAAGAAGAGGCTAGTTGTACTGGATGATCCAGGGGATCTCAAACAGTGGGGCATCTCAATTCAGGTTGCCCCTGGTGCACAGAACAAAACCCAAGATAGTCTAAATCCTGGGTGTTGACCCGCTTTAGTGAGAGATAATGAGCCATTCCGCAGACAGACATGGTAGCGCCCATTAACATGGCTTTACACCCTCCCCTAACACGCTTACTCAGTTCATTGCAATGAAGGAGGCGTGCTGAGGTAGGGCGTGTCGAACCTGCCTTGGCACAACCCTTCAATTGCAATAAATGAGTAGGCGTGTTGGAGCGTAAACAATGCTCCATGGACTGGGTGGGAAGACAGAATCACTGCCTCCCCACCATTGTAAAGATGCTGGCGCGGCCTGGAGGAGCTGCTGGGGAACACCGGACCTGCACAGTGGAGCTCTGGAAGAAAAAAAGACGAGGGGTCAGTCCCTTCACAAACACCAAGCAGCAGTCTGCTTTTATAATCATCAGACTGAATGGATTTTTCATGAACTCTGATAAACAGATACAATTATGAACAATTACAGTTAATGGATGCATGGGTCCTTTGTATCACATTTCCAAGCTACCCAGAGGATGGGGAAACACGTGCTGCCCAGGGAAAGTAAGCTGGCAAGCCAGGTAGGTCACCTTTATTTGGAAATGGGTGGCTCAGCATGCTCTCATTCATTTAGTAAGGGCCGCCAGGGGGGTAGGTACTCTGCATATATTTTGGTGGGGGTAGGCACCTTACATATATATTTTTGGAGGCTGAAGAGAGGGTATTCTATATGCACACAGTATTCATTGTATAGAGATTGTGTGAACAGCAGACACACCAACCCGTACATAGCACTTTTTCTTGACTGAGGTTCTGTTTATTTTAGTCCATTAAATGCTGTAATTGGCAGAATTTTGTGCCAGGTAGCAGTACATAGGCAGATGTCAGATGTCTATTCTGCCTTTCAGATTCATTCTTTTGATTTAGCATCTCATGCATCTCTGTGCAGCAACTTATTTTAAAGCTGCCCATTAATAATACATACATTACAATCTGCATCTCTGCATAGAAGGAATATAAAAAGAACAGTGTATAGAACACAAACGAAGGGGAAATTGGAAGGTTACCTATAGCAACAAAAAGCTCTTTATTTAGGGATGGGACATATATTAAAAAGACAACTATAGGTAAAAAACCTTAAAGATTATTTAAGCAATAGAAACAATAATATTAGACCAGCATACCGTACTTTATTATAATAGAATAAAAATTATAGTTTTAATAATTAAATAAAAAAAACAAAACACTGTACACCCCCCTCTCCGCTTCTTGGTCATGTGGGGCGGGGGGGTCAAATGTGCAGCTTAAAGAAACACTGTTGGATGAGGGGAATGAAAATTGTTATTTTTTTTATCATTCAGTTTTTATCATTTAAAGCGGACCTTCACTCTTAATAAGAGTCTATCTTATATGTTTCCCAAACCCTGTACATACAGATTGTCCACATTAAAAATCATCCTACCTGCATCTACTGCATGTTATGAGCCTTTAAACATCCAAGATGGCGGCTTATGGAAGCCGCCATCTTATCAGGCAGCCAGCAAATAGGAAGTGCCTTCTGACTGTGCTGCTCTGCATTCTGGGACTGCTGACTTTTACCTGACCCCAGCTCTGCTCTGTCTGAGCAAAGCACAGCTATAACCCGCCCCCCTGTACCTTATCCCACTCTCCTCTCCTCAGTAAGTGTGATGCTTCTGAGTCAAGATGGCGGCGCCCGTATCCTAAATTCCTGAACAGAGTTACAGCCCAGTGGGGGAAAGAAAAATAAGTTAGTGAGCGCCCACCCATGCACCGTTGGAACGCAGAGGCAGCAAGTTGTTTAGGGCTTTCAGGGCTTTTACGGGATGCTCCAGGGGGAATGAAACAAAACCCAGAGAAGTCAAATTCCCAGGTTTTGTTCTGCTTTAAAGGGCTTGTCCAGATTAAAATAATAAAAAGCCTATACTCCCTTTTGTCCTCTGCAGTTCCCCCATCCACCACAGACACTCACCAAGGGCTATTCCATCTCCAAGCACACCGGCCTCTCATGGTGGTGTCCCGGGGGCCTCATTTCTGCTCTCACATGCCTGCCCCACTGCAATAGAGTTGGTGCACAAGGCGGACTTTACATGCCCTGGATTGGCTCTCCCCTTTTATTACACTGAATGGAGTAGGCATGTTGGGAGCCATGAAGCCAGCCCGACAGCAGTCGCAACCAGAAACTAGGGAATCGCTCAATCACCATCATTGGTAAGTATGAAGGAGCTGCGGGGGATAAAAGGCAAGTATAGATTTTTTTTTTTTTTTTTTTAAATGTCTGGACAGGGACTTTAAAGAGCTGATGCAACAGTTAATCCTACGTAAAGAAAGGATAAAGTGCAGTAGAAGGGTTTTTCCAATTCAATTGGGATTTGGAAACTGCAGAACAGTATGTGCCACTGATGTAAGAGGAGAACGCAAGCTATGAGGGTGCGTAAGGGTGGAGCAGCTCGCAGCCAAACTAAACTAGGAGACAGTGTCTAAAACAGTTCAGCGAAACACTACTGTTGTGTCATTCTCTGGGCCAACACATCCATGTGGATTTAGGTATGAAGCCATAATTGTAGTTCATGTAGCCCATACATTCCGATTGTCTTCCCTTTCAACAATGCTACATGTCTCATGGCTAGACATAACCAACATTGACCAAGACATCTAAATACCCCTTTAATTCCCAAGACTTTAACCCAACAGAGTATCTGTGGGACCACTTTGATTACAATGCTCGCTCTATGAATCCTCCCCACCACTCTCCAGTAGCGGAGCATGAACTGAACTCAGCATGGCTCCAGATACCTGGGACAACCTACCAAGACCTAACTGGGACTCCCTGGCCATATAGGTGCTTTGTGTGTATCTAACAAATTAAAATTACACTAACAGCCAAAAAAAAAAAAAAAAAAAAAAAAAAAAAAAAAAAAAAAGACGATTAGACATGCTTTTTCATGTCTTTTTCTTTCTACATCATAATGTAGAATCATTCTATTTAAACCTTCACTTTGAAGGCATAAAAACAAACAGAATAGGTTTTGGATTTTAAAAAGTTGCCCTTTATGCCCTCTGACAATCTTTGCCCCCCCCCCCCCCCCCCCCCCCCCCCACAAACCAGGTGCTGCTGTTGGCCTATAAGCTACCTCACCCTACCATTCTGGAAGGCTGGGAGTGGGAACAAGCACGGGCCCCAGGAGGAGGATGCGGCGGCCGCCGGAAACGCATTATAGCACCTCGGATTGGAGCCCACATACTGTAAATGCTTGACAAAGATCAAATACCAGACACATCTAATCAAACTGTTCAGAGTGGACTGTGAGAATCAAGGCGTTATGGTCAAATTGTAGCAGAAGACAAACAAAACGAGGGAAATTGCTTGGGACATTTAAACCATGGAAATGTTTTCTTTAGTCTGATAAGTTTAAATTTTAGATTTAGGGTTCCAACCACCATGTCTTTGGCATAGGGCAGACTGAGTGATAGGATGGGATGTTTTGCAGTTTTTTTTTTTTTCCAAAAGTTAAGGCACAATAAACCACCAGGGCTGCCACAGCATCTGCCAGCGTCAGGCCATCCAGTCTGGTTTTTTGCTTCATTTCTTTTTCAAACAGGACAAAGACCCCAAACAAATAGCCAAGCTGTAAGGACAATTTGACCAAGGAGGAGAGTGATGAAGTGCTATATTATAGGACACTTGACCTAAACAGGTTCAGGACAAGGCAAGGTGGGCACAGAAAGAGAAAAGTATCCAACAAGTACCCATCACCTCTGGGAACTCCTTTAAGACTGCCCATTCCAGGAATTGACCCTTGTGAAGCCCATTTGAAATGCCAAGATAGTGCAAAGCAGTCACCAAAGTTCAAACATATATTTTATCCCTAGAGTGAAGTTAGGGTGCTATATCCCATTTGACTTTCTGGACCCCACATGCTTGCTCCCCAGAAAGTTCCCCGACATCGGATGACAAAAGTCAGCTTGCCACAGAAAATGCTGCTGTGGAGGACCGTCAGGCTGAGGATGGGATCGGGGACCTATGTACTGCGATCTAGGTCTGCAGTGCCCATAGCCTGGACTACCACCCCGCGAAACTTTCCTGCAAGACAGGGGGAATCCCAT
The DNA here is from genome assembly GCA_027917425.1 of Gastrophryne carolinensis. Classification (NCBI taxonomy): domain Eukaryota; kingdom Metazoa; phylum Chordata; class Amphibia; order Anura; family Microhylidae; genus Gastrophryne; species Gastrophryne carolinensis. Next base: position 204,576,010 of record CM051240.1, on the reverse strand, counting down.
TGAAAGTGATCCTCCCTCCCACTGAAGCATCTAAAATATAAAACATATTCTTATGTGTTTAACTCTATAGTCTGCTACTTAATAGTATGTGACCTTTCTTAGTTTTCATGTATTCAATATGGATAAAAAGAAATGGAGTGAAAGGGTAGGCCCAAACCTTTGACCAATACTATGGGGACAATTCAGAGCCTCTCCTTTTTTGAGAGAGAAAACTGCCATTCACTTTTAATTGTCTACCTTGGGGCTGATTCATTACCAGGTGAAAATGTACCCCTGGTTGTTGAATCAGCCCCAAGGTATACAATGAAAGTGAATGGCAGTTTCCTTTCCTAAAAAAAATAGTTTTCTTACCTGGCTCTGAATCAACCTCTATATGTATATATGTACAAATATATTGCACACACATTTAATGAATATATAAATTCATACATGCATGTAGATATAAATGTATATCTGATAAGCCCATAGCGCCGCAAGGCTTGGCAGCAGGTAGCAGACCTGTCACATTGTATAAATCAGTAAACACTGCATTTTCTTCAATGCCTAATGTGTGCTGCAATAGTAATAAGGAACTGTAGTCTCGCCATGGCAACCCTTGAACTACAATACAAGCCTTGCAGCATCTGTAATAAGCAGAGATTACAATGCGTTGTCCACACAGGACTTGCTGTGTACCAGGTTGCTGGTTATAAGTAATAACAGCTAGATCATTTACCACCGCACATTGCCACACGGCCAGCCTGAGAGGACAGACACACAAAACAGGCCTGCTGCAGGCTTCTCTTTCATTAATAATCAGGGGCCTTTACTCTTTGCTTCTAACTAGTGAGCAGGTTACACAACAGATTTTCAAACCAGCCAAAAGGGAGTATAAAAGTTTAAAATATGTAAATACGTGATATCTATCAAACTACACACTGCCTGGCCAAAAACAAAACATGTTCTAATAATACATTGAATCACCTTTACTGGATACACATTCACTATGGTTCAGAGTTCAGGGCTGGACACTGTGGCGTCCAATCCATGTGGTTTAGGGAGCATGAGACCCCATTTTCACACTCTTTCACCATATGAGCCCCATGAATCTAGCACTGTCATCTTGGAATTCTCTTAATGTACTATCAGGGAAGAAAAAAAAAATTATTGCGGGAATAACCTGGTTGCAAGAATCTGGCGATACGATACGTATTGCGATACGCGTATGACGATATGATATGTCCCAATATATCCAGATTCTGTCTCAAAGATGATATATCGCAATTTTTTTTAATTACATTTTTTTTATTAAAAAAAATACATAGGGTCCCCATTTCCCCGGGGGGAGACCCCAATCTTTATTGGAATTTTAATGGTTAAAAACCATTAAAATTCTCCCCCCAAAAAAATTACATAGGGTCCCCCCTACCCAGCATAACTAGCTATGGGGGCTTGTAGAACAGGGTGCAGGGGCCAGAATTGGTGCCCCCCCTTCCTGACAGCTACAAACCCACAAAGCCTGTGGGCCCTTCTGCACCCCCTGGGCTTTGGGGGAGGGGGGGCAGAAGGGCCACACAGGCCACAGGTGACTTGCCAGCCCCCAGGGTCTTATGGACCCCCTTACCAGTTCACAAAGGGTTAACAGTAAAAAAAAAAAAAAAAAAAAAAAAAAAAAAAGACACCACACTTCAGAAAGCGGAGAGCCGGCCTGATCGAGACAAGGGACCAGGTAAGTGTTTTTCTGACACCCCTTCTGCCCAATAACAGCACAGCCCCCACAGGCTTGTAAAATAGCAAAATAGCTCACTTCAGCCGCCTCTTTTTTAACTCTGATGCGCCCTTCATTCTGGAACAGGGTAAGTGGTTGGTGGTGGCAATTTTCTTAAAGGGGTAATTGCACTTTTGATGACATTTTTAAAAGATTCCATTATTGTGTGGCAAAATTATGTCTTCAATGTGCTAAGGCTTATCTGATATGTTTTAATTTTCTATTTCTTTGCAACTGTTATAAAAGAAAATAGTTTTCTATAGCAACCAATATAAGTGCTTGTTGACTTGACCTCTTCCTGTGGGGAAAGGTAAGTAATAGGCGCGCTATTACTTACCTTTCCCCACAGGAAGAGGTCAAGTCAACAAGCACTTCTATTCTACCAAAAGGACCGGTTCGCCTTACACTAGGTGCAGCTACCAGGTAAATCTGCGCTGAAACAAACACGAATATCTCTATAGCAACCAATATGTTTACCTTAGCTATGTAGCCCAAACCGGTGATTTTGAGTACATATCATTGACTTCCTCACTCTAGCTTGCTAATCATCTGACTGGCTAAGGTATGGGTGACTGGTTTAACCAATTCTGCTGAAATTTCAACTTCTTCAGATTGGAAGGATCAAGGTATTGTGCTCCAATAGCAAGGGTTAATGGCCGGGTTCTCAGCTGCTTAGACTCAGCCAAAGCTGCTAAAGAGTTTACCTGTTGCACTGGAAGAATTGTGAGACTTGTAGTACATTTACTCAAGGCCATGAAAATCACTCCCACTGTAGCAAAACAGAGTCCCAGGAATATGAGAATCATGGAAACAGCTGCTGATAAGTAAATCACAGGTATGGGGGGCACAAGCCTAACTCAAATGCTATTTTACATCCTAGAATAGGAAAATAATAAGGCAGAACATCAAAAACCTGCCAAAAGGGAGATTTCCTTTAAGGATACACAGCTGTTTATTCCCATTCCCTTGAGTTTCCTTCACATTATGTGTGTGGAAATGCTCTTACACATCCCAGCTCTCTACTGTTTTTTTCAAATCTGATTTCACCAAACTTTTAAGGGATGAAAATAATGGCCATAGGCCACGCCCACCCACCAGCCAGAACTAGGGCTACAGGAGGACGATCAGCAGCGTGGGAAGCACTGGTAAGGCGGAGGAGCCCTGCATCTTGTGTGAGAGGAGGGAGCATTGCAACTCTGTTACGAGGAAGAGGACAGAGTAGGATGGACAGAGCAGTTATACTCACAAACAGGGTCCAGGTGCTGCGTGTTGCCCAGCCTACGCAGCAAGCACCTCTGGTACCCAGTATAACTGCTCACTGCCCTTCCATCCTCCACTGTCCAGTCACAACAGGGCTGCACAGCTCCCTTCTCTCTCACACACGCACACAACCTGCAGTCCTTCCCGTGGGGGTGTGCTGCACCGCTTATTTTGGTTTCTTTGGGGAGGGGGGGATCTGCAAGCTGCATGTTATTTGGGGAGGGGGGGCACCACACTGCCTAATATCAGGTTCTTGGTGGGGGGGGGGGGGGGGGTTGAGCCACATTATTGGGCTCTGGGAGGGTGGGTATTTTTTTGCTAAACGCTAGGTGCATCTTATGGTGCAAGATTAGGTAATTACTATCTGTGAACTATTGGCCAGGCCGTGTATATATAGACATACATAGAAATGCTCATTCATTTCTGTTGGCGCCTTATCTTGGTCCTGAATTCTGCTGTACAGATCTAGCCAGTGGAGCAGCTACAGGTAAGCAGAGAAGACTTAAAGGAGCACTACCGCAAAATTGTGTAATATTAAAAATCCATATAAACACATCGGCTAATGAGAGGAGGGGGTCACTTATACACCCAAACTGAATAACACTCCCGCCAAGCTAGTGGCTTATTATCTCATGGTAGAAATACAATCCAGGTGTGACAGGTTTAGTCTATCAGGGGTGACAGAGCCTGTGACCCCGGATGTCCTTTTACTTCACTAAAGGAAAGAAAAACAAACCTGGCTGGATATTGCTTTATGCCGGGTGTATAAGTGACCCCTCCTCCCACCATTTAGCATATTTATATGGATTTTTATCATTGGGCCATTTTTCGTTATATTGTGCTTTTTTAATGTAGACAAGAATCTGATTTGTGCTGCACCTTGCTCCCGCAACACATGATCTCCTCCATTTAGAATTATGGTTTGGTCAGACTAAAAAAAGAGGACTGAATCCACTTCACCCCATGAAATACACCACTTACTGTGGTGGTGGGGGGATAGCCGATTTTTCATTTACTTGTCTTGTTTCTTCTCAGCATTTTAGTTAACTGATAGCAAACAAGATTTGAACCCTCTTCTTATGCTGGTAAAGGGCTACTGGGTAAAGAAAAGGCACAGAAAAAGGCTCCCTTTCATCACAGACAAATGTAACATTTGAGCCTCTGATGCAAACTCTACAGAGAAAACTGTGGGGCATGGCAAGAAAAAATCAGAACATTAAAAAAAAAGCTCTCATCTTGTCAGTATATGGGTGTGCATTAATTCAATGGCAAAGTCAAAAATGGCCAGAGGTCCACTAAATCGCACAGCTCAGGGCTATCAAACCTGCATGCCTGCATGGCACACCCCACTGGCCATCAGCAGTCCTGTGGGCACCTAAATGGAAGCTTGCTAGGAGGAAACAAGGAAGTGCTTCCTGTCCATGCTGTCAAGGGGATCCCCCACCCCAGTTGTGCAACTCAGTGAACCTCCAGTCCATTTTCATTAAACCTCTTTATTTGGTCTACTCCTGTATTGCTCTTATCGTTTTTTTTCTAGGTTCTAGCGGATTATTAAACTCATTAGTACTTCTTGATCATCAAAAGCAGCACCTAGGGGGCAACTTCGCTTGTTTAACCCCTCCTGCTCTAATTTAGCCTCTTCGGATAAGGGGATCATAGTCCTGTGTTCCAGTAGCTAAAGGATTTTTGGCAGCATTCTCACCTGGTGAAGTCATTATTTCTGCCTGATTATTCCAAGTCCTGTTTTGAGGGGGGGGGGGGGGGGGGCTGACTTTCATCAGTGGAAGAATTCTGGGATTTGTAGTAAGCAGCTATACTAAAGGCTTTTACTCAAGGCCAGGAAAGTCAATCACACTTTATCAGCATACCGTTTCCACGTTTCCTTTATCCCTGTGGCTCCGAGTTTCTAACACAAATGTTTATCTTACATCCCAAAAGAGTGAAGGAAAACTTTTTTTTCAGTTTCTGCCTTATCTTTTTCCTCTTTGAAAATGTAAAATAAACGTATGTTAGGAATGTGCCCCGAGACCTGTGATTTACTTATCAGCACGCTGTTTCCAAGTTTCTTATATTCCTCTGGCTCTAGGTTGCTAAAGTGGGAGCAGCTCTGGCCTTGAATAGAGTCCACGGTAACGAGAGATCAGCAGCAGCTTTGGCTAAAGCAAATGATTAGCTACCCATAGTTAGGAAGTCTCTGCTCTGTACACCAATCACACCAATTGGTGTATGTTGGTAAGGTAAACACACTGTTGCTAGCGAAATCTTCTCTCTCAGATCAGAAAATTATGCTTTAAGGCTAGAATGAAAGGACTTGGGGTGGGGATCACAGACTGACTCTAGACCTTAAAGTGGACCAACACCCACGGGTGATCGGCCCGGGAATCTATAAGATTCCCGGGCCGATCACCCCCCACCCCGCGGGACATCCGAGATCGGGATGTCCCGCGGGGTGAAACCCCCCCAAACACCCCAACTCACCTACCTTATCTTCGGCGGCGGCCGGCCGCCGCCGCCTCCCTCGCGCCCCTGTAGGCGTGCGCGCCTCCGCGCCGGCCGTCTGCGAATGGCCGGCGCGGGGCGCCCGTCAAAAGTGACGCGAGGGAGGCGGCGCCGGCCGCCGCCGCTTAGACGTTCCAGATCTTCCCTTGTACGTCGGCGCTGGGAGTGGGGAGAGGTGAGTTTTTCGGGGGGTTAGGGGGGGTTTCACACAGCGGGGCACCCCGATCGGGGGTGCCCCACCGAAGTGGACCAAGACCCAGGATAGTCAAAATCCTGGGTGTTGGTCCACTTTAAGAAACGCACTAAACAGCACTGGCACAGCACTGCTCTAAACTGTGTTTTGCAAGTCCTCCCTCTTCCCTGATTTTTTTTTTCACTGCATCAGCTATTAATGCGACACAAAACCCCTCCCCACTCCCAGTACCTTTAGGCAATGGCCTATAAAAGAAAAAAATGCCTGCCGTGGGTGCAACCTGTAGAATATAACTTTGGTTTCCCTATAGTTTTTTAGAATCCAGGGCCGCTGCACAAGGGTTTTGGTCCGCTTTAAAATTGACCCTATAACCAGAAAGGAAGATTACGTCGTCACCTATCCCAGCCCAGTGACCCAAAACTGGATGCCACTGCACGTATTGCTTCCTGATCAAGCAGCCCCACCAGCTGGTGCTTTCCGGCAATGATGCTTTCAGTTATAGTACAAACAGCTCAGCATTGGGGCCAGTCTTATCGGTTATAATACACGTCAACCTAGTTGCCATTATGTGACAGTTTTGTTGTAACTAAATTAATTCGCATATGGCATGCCAGTCATTATTATACTGCTTCCCGTTAGTGTTTTTATGAATATTGGGCAAAGGATTTAATAAAAAAAAGGAAACACGGGCTGTTTTGGCACAATCACAGCTATGGAACATGGCAATAGAGTCTGCTTCGAGTGTAGATGCTGTGAATTAGAAATTAATCTGCTGGTGAGTAAAAACTGATTCTAACCTATGTATAAAAACACTTGCATCAGGGCGAGAGTGAAGAGCACAGCCAGAGTATTTGAAGCATAATATCCTTTTATGCTGATTATTACACAGATTCACAGCTCCAAGGGCCATGGACACTTTTTCAGAAAATAAACCAGCCATTTCTTCTTTAATGTAAAAACTGAAAAATAGTTTAGGACAGTGCCAAACACAGCCCAACACAATGGTATAAGAATTGCTGTATTCCCTTATAGTCAAAATCCTGGGTTTTGGTCCTTTCCCCCCGAGGCACCCCGATCGGGGGTGCCCCGCTGTGTAAACCCCCCCAGATTGTCAGAAGAAACTCATCTCATCCCGGTCCTATGGCGCATACATGCCCGCTCGTCCAATCAGCGCGGTTGGGAGCACGCTGGCAGCTGCATCCCCCACTTACCACTAACAGGGGGCATGCCTGCTCCTGCCTTTCACCAATGGCTGGTGCAGGCACGTGCCCTGCTAGAGGTATAGCGGGGATGTGGCCGCGGCCCATGCATGTGCCGTTAGACCAGGAAGAAAGGTAAGTGACATGGGGGGTTTCACACAGCGGGGCATCACGATTTTGGATGCCCCAGGGGAAAGGAATCAATCGGTCCGGGAATCTTATAGCTCAAGCTGCCACTTTAAGGACTAGCTTTCCCTTCTCTAGCGGCAGCTCTGCAAACTTCCAATATAAGACACAACACTAACAGTGTTCGGCCCAGAAGCAGCCACAGTAATTTGCTCTACTGGTCTGGGGTCTGTTTGGAAAGAGGACTTTTCCTTTAAATACACATGCAAGGATTAGTATTTGCCTACAAGTGTCCTTCAACATGCACATACTCTAAAAGCAAAAAGAAGTCATATGTACTCACAGGGGCAAACACTATTTTGACAGCAGACAATGCACACTGACCACATTAACATGTCCTCAGAACACCACTAAACCCAGCAGAAGTGGTCACAGATACCGTGTTAATACATTAATTACAATGAGCTCAAAGCAATCTAGATATCAAATCAAACAACGTTTGGCCCAGGACACAGCTAGCAAAACCAATGCAACACATATTACTTGCCAAATCTATCTTAGAGTGAAAGCAGAACCCTCTTCGGCATTGGAAGCTTTAGGTCTAGGTTTCTAGTGTGCCTACCCAAGCATGACAGCTAATGTGGTGCTTCAACCGGACCTTCGCCCCGAATTAGAGCCTATCTTATATTTTCCCCCCCAGCATGTAGATACAAATTGCCCACAAACAGAAATTGTCTTCTGACTGTGCCACTGTGCATTCTGAACCTTACCCCAGCTTTGCTGTCTGTGCAAAGCTCCCCCCTATACTTTTTCCCCGCCTCCTCTACTCACTATGTAATGTTTCTGAGGCAAGATGACGGGGCCTGTATCCTAGAGTCCTGAACAGAGTTTCAGCCCAGAAGGGGAAAGAATAAAAAGTGACTAAAAAGGGAACTATATTAAAATTAGGTGTTGAGCGATAGTTTAAGGGTTTGGGATTTTCATTAAATGATGCTGATGGTCCGGTTTTAACCTCATCCCATCCTTACCATACCACCCTGTCCCCATACACATGCCAACTTAATGCCCCTACTGTAACCCAGTCTGAGTAACATGCTTCTCCTCTATCAGACATAATCCAGCCACCATGTAATGTCATGTCCCAATCATAATGTAGCGCCAAGTGACATGACTGGAGTCACAGTCCTAGCTTAAACCACTCTTCCCCCACCCAGAGTAACGCATCCTCCGTGACACGCTGTGCCCTCTCCCTCCCCAGTTTCACCTATTCCTACAGTGTGTGTGTTTATCCCCAGAGCAGCACCAATAATTCTAGCCAAACCTTACCTCGCCTCCATCTAACATAGCCACCAGAGTGACCCACTATATACACAGGTTACTGAAGGGGTGCTCTCACCATCGAGGTACTGCGCTCATTCCCAACCATTATCGACCTTCTAAAGATATGCCTCCCACAGCATACCCCAGAATAGTGTACACTTAAAGTGGACCACTCATCCGGATTTTCACTATCCTGGTAATTGTTCCTATTACCTGAGACACCACGATTTGGCACACCCGGACGGTAGTCGTAGAAACCTTTTTATCGCATGCATGAGCTTGCATCACATAATATACAGCTCAGTTTAAAAACAGAGTATCAGCATAGCAATAGGGGAGCGTCATCTCCCCTGGGATTGTAGGAAAGGTGAGTTTTGTCTGTGATCTATGGTGTTGGTGTGGTCATTTGGGATGCCCCAGGGGGTAGGTAATCGGCTGGCCCTGGAGTCGTTCACCAAAAAGATGATTGGTCAACTTAAAATCAGACCTTCAGCAATATTTAATGAAAAGCCCAAACACTTACAAAACTATTCCCCAGCATCTAAAATTAATATACTTTAAGTATTTATTTTCGCTTACTTATTCTTTACCCAACTGGACTCTAGGATATGGGCGCTGCCATCTTGCCTCAGAAGCATCACATACTGTGAAGATGAGATGGGGCAAAAATGCAGGGGGTGCGTTATAGCTGTGCTTTGCACAGACAGAGCTGAGGTCAGAAAAAGGACAGCAATCCCAGAATGCAGAGCGGCACAGTCAGAAAACACTTCCTGTCTGCAGGCAGCCTGAAACTCCACAGGCCGCCATCTTGGATGTTAAGAGGTTAAAAATATGCACTAGGTGCAGGTAGGATGATTTTTAATGTGGGCAATCTGTATGTAGGGGTGAGGGAAACATACAAAATAGACTCTTATTCAGGGTGAAGGTCCGCTTTAAAGGCAGACCAGTTACCCTGCTCCTCCAAAAATGATAAGACTCCAGCCCCCATTAAAGTGAGAGAATACACCAGCCATCAGAGATCTGATACCTCCCTAAAATGACAGAGTCCACAAAAAAGAACTGTGATGCCCACTAAAAATGACAGAATCCACTAACGACAGCAGCTGTGACACCCACTAAAAATAACAGAATCCTCCAAGCACCAGAGCTGTGACAAACCCTTAAAATAAAGGAATCTGCCAACCACGAGAGCTGTGACATCCCCTAAAATGACAGTATAATCCCACCACCAGAGCTGTGACACCCCCTAAGTATGAGAGTATACTCCAACCACCTAAACCTGACAGTATACACTGACATTTAGAGATATGAAATATCCCCCAAAAAATGACAAAATCCACCAACCACCAGAGCTGTGACACCCCCTGAAAATGAGAGAATCCACCAACCACCAGACTTGTGACACCCGTGAAAAATGACCAAATCCACTGACCACCAGAGCTGTGACACCCCCTAAATATGAGAGAATCCACAGACCACCTAAGCTGTGACATCCATGAAAAATGACAGAATCCACCAACCACCAGAGCTGCGACACCCCCTAAACATGACTGTATACACCGGCCACCAGAGCTGTGACACCCCCTAAACATGACTGTATACACCGGCCACCAGAGCTGTGACACCCCCTAAACATGACTGTATACACCGGCCACCAGAGCTGTGACACCCCCTAAACATGACCGTATACACTGACCACCAGAGCTGTAACACCCCCTGAAAATGACAAAATTCACAAACCACCCCAGAGCTGTGGCACCCCATAAATATTACAGTATGCACCCACCACCAGAGCTGTGACACCTCCTAGGTATCCAGGTTTCTCCAGTGACTCCCTAGTGGTGCCCCCAAGTGGCCCTGCAGCAGGAGGGGTGAGAGCCCATATTAAGTGGAGTAACACACCTGCAGGGAGCACAGGCCAGTCAGAGGCTGAGCACTGGGGCCCATAGCAGCCGCTGCGCAAATGCAAGAGCCTTACCCGGCATGCTTCGCGTCTTCTCCCGGTGCCACCTGGCGACTCTCAGGTAGGTGGCTGTGGCCCCCTGAGCTGGGCTCCGGGGGGGGTTCAGCTCCTCACAGGCCCTCTGGGCGCTCCACCTCCCCCCCGAACACCCAGTCGGGAGTCGGAGGGCGGCGCACCCTCTCTCAGCAACACCCCGAGGCAGAACACAGCACCTCTCGGCGGCTCCCCCGGCCGCTTCCAGATCCCGGGCTCCTCAGGAAAAAGATGGGAGTTTTCCAACTGCGCATGTCCGGGCCAGGCCAGGGGAAGGAGGGGACCCACACTGCAACGCGCTCTGGAGACTCCGGAAGTGACGGAACGCCGGTGCCGTCTCCAGGGTAACGGATTGGTGGGATGGGGTTGGAAGGAGTTGTAGTCACGTGACGCCTAGCAGCAGCAGAGCGCGGGATACACGAGTGCTCCGGGCAGACGGGTGAGTGTCGGGTTGCTTCATGTATTGGTTGTTTCTCTTGTAGTATAAGGTCACGTGCTGTTGCCGCCCGACATCCACACAGGTCTGGTGACCCGCCACCCCTCCTCAATACTTATCTTCCTTGTCATATGACAGTTACTACAAATACCCCTATCCATCACAGCACAGGTCACATGACACCTAACATCCTGTCAATACTGGTGCCTGGGCCCTGGTGCAAAAACCCAGACACGCTGGCCCTGGGGTCTAAAACATTCCAGGGCCAGGTGAAGTGAAAGTCCTTCCATTCTGGGATGCCCCATTGTGTGAAACCTCTAGGACTGCCCATACACTCACCTCAGGAATTTATCCCACAGCGCATGTGCCGAGCCTTCAGCAGCATGTCCCCTCCCCCTATATTCTTAGTATACAGTACGTCCTGCTTCAGATATAGTACTTACTATCTGGTATTACTCCGCCAGATGGCGCTGGACTGCAGAGACATCGAAAATAGGCTCCTCCCGGCCCCTCAAATACCCAGGGACCTCCCACAAATCCCAGATTTTCTCTGCAGTCTGGACTGCTAAGGACGAGAAATGGCTCTCTCTACTCGCAGGTGAGCGGGGCTATTAGCCAGCGGCCCTGTAGGACTATTCCCACCTGTTCCATTAGTAATGTGCCTCCCAGCCTTGGCTGCGCTGGTCGGGTGATGGTAGGCAGCACCGCTGTCAGGTTCTTAGGAGCGCTGCTCCACCGCAATCCCCCACCAAAGGGTAGGCGGTTCAGGCTTATGGTGAGCCTCTATGGGATGCCCCTCCCGCACTATTGCCCCTGTCTATCGGTGGGTCCTATTTACGTGGCCGCTGTCGTCCCTCATTCTCCTTGTAGCCTTCGGGGGGAAAGAGGGGGGGTGCTATGCATTTACGTGTTTTAGACTTATACTTTATTTCAGTCTGCTTTGTGTCAGCCGCCGCGCTGTCTTGCTTTTTTGTTACTGTATTTGAAATTGCCGCCGCCGCCGTCATTGGCTGCTTGTCACGTGCTGGCTTCGCGCTCTTCGGGGGGGGAGGGGCCCGTCTATGGCGCGCTCCGCATCATTGCTGATACCGGCCCGCCCTTCGAGGTATAACGACGCCATCTTTGTCTGCTTGGTTGGCTTATGCGCGACGGACCTCTACCTACCGCGGTCCGTAAGTGCCCTCGCGGGCGGCTTTATTATCTCCCTTTTATTACTGTCTGCTTACGGCCTCCTTTATTATGTCTTTCAGGCAGGGCGAACCCATTGGCTTCTCCCAGCCCTCTATTAGTTTGATAACTTGTTAGGCCTAGTGTAATTACTCCCACTCCCTAGCGGGTTATTGGGGCATCCAGGGTTGCTGTATAGCGTTAATCCCTATCGGCCTATAGTGCCGCTATAATCACCATATGGAGGCATCTCAGGATAATGTGACCGGGGTTCCTTCGGGACAAGCCCGGCTGTGTGTAGCGTGTGGGCAGCCTCATGCTGACAGGGCGCGGGTCTGTGTACCCCGTGCTGAGCAGGTGCTTGCACTGCAATCTGGCCTTCCAGTGGCTGAGCCTGCACCTCGTATCACTTCACCTATCCCCCCCCCCCCCCCCCAAGCTTAAATCTCACTCCTACTGAGTTGTATACAAGTGGGGATTCTTAGCCTGATGTGTCTTTTAGACTGGCTACTGTTGAAAAGTTGATTGCTAATACCTTGGCGCGTAAGGCCCCTGCAAAAAAACGGCACTTAACGCCTAATGTCACTTCCCTATGGAAACTGATGAGTTTTGGAATCTTTGTGGCTATACCCCTTCGGATGAAGGGGAGCTCTTTTCTGACACAGGGTCATCTGATGAGAGGCCAAGGGGTCATGACGATTCTGGCTCTGACCCCTGGGCCCCAGATGACACTGACAGATTGCTGACCCAGATTTTTAAGGTTCTGTCCATTTCTCCCCCTGTTGCGGCTCCCAGGCAAAGGGGGGAACTTTTCCATACAGCTAAATCACGTTTGAAATTTCCCGAGCAAGCACATTTCAATAACCTTGTGCTCAAGGAATGGGAGCGCCCCAGTAGACTCCCTGGGGTATCTAAAAGTTGGGATAGGTATCCTTTCCTGCTGATGTGGTAAAGTGTTGGTCATCCCCTCTCGAGGTGGATGCCCCGGTCCTAGGGCTATATAACACCTCTGTCATGCATTCCCCTGACTCTACTACCCTGCGGGATGCTGAGGACCGGCGCATTGACCAGCTGGCGTCCCATGCTTTTGCATGTGCGGGGACGGCGCTGCGCCCGGTCTGTGCCTCTGCCATTACCGCTGTGGCCACTAGAACCCTTATCAGAAATATACTTGATAGTGCCCCGATGATTTGCCTTGTGAGGTGTTTAATGCACTCTCCAGTTGTGATGTTTTTGTAAATTTTGTCCTCTCTGCCTTGGATGACACCATTAGAATGTGTGCCAGGACATCTGCCCTTGTGGTGGCTATACGCCGCTCGGTTTGGCTACGCCAGTGGGCTGCTGACAACGCTGCCAAGAAGGCCCTCACTGGGTTTCCCTTCAAAGGACTACGCCTGTTTGGGGACCGCCTTGACCTTTTTGCTAAGGGAGGCAGGTTACCCCAGCGTAGGTGGCAATCTCGGCCCTTTCGGGGTCAGGGTTCCTTCTCCTCCCCCTACCGTGGTGCTAGACAAGGGAGGGGGGTTTCCTTAACTGGGGCCCGGGGAGATTTCTGGGGTAGGGGCAGAGGACGTGGACGTCCTGGCTCCTCCTGGGGTCCCAAGGCAAAATCCTCTCCCAAGTCCCCTCAGGCATGATGGGGCCCCCTCACCCATCCGGGTGGGGGAGCGGCTTCAGCACTTCGCTCACTTCTGGAGGCTTCATGTCTCAGACCGGTGGATTCAGGAGGTAGTGTCCTCCGGCTACAAGTTGGAGTTTGCTGCCTGGCCTCCCCCAAGATTCATCAGATCCCGGATTCCTCAGGACCCTGTGTTCGCTTCTTTATTTATTGCATGTTCAAAATTGATTTACATACATATAAAAATGTATATAAAGACATCATTAAGATATAACCAACAAAGTGGTACAGCATATGAAAATAAAAAGGAATTATCAAGTAAGCTTCCATTTGGTCCATTTTCTTTATTTGTCTCGGCGCCAGACCTAGATATACTTTGCTCCTGTGAGGCTGGTTCCCCCATGCGCCCCCACCAGACCGCCCCCAACCAAGGGAGCTAGGCCCGGAGAGGGGACCGGGGCGCCCACAGAGACCCGCCCACCCCCAAGGGTTCGAGACCTGTTCTCGCCCCACAGGGCACGAAGTAAACAATCCAGAAGTTTGAAAGGATGTTTTTTAGTTGTAACTAAAAGTCTAAGAAGCGCTTCAGGTTGGGTGTGGCAGCTGCCTAAAAATAAGGGGTCAGACCTTATTGCAAGTGACAAGAATGGTGGAATCTAATAAGCTTTGGGCAAGTCTATTAGTTTAGGCGCGCTTTAAAGTAGAAAGGGAAAAAAAGGTGGGGGGCAAGATGAGGAGTTCTTTTCTTCCTTCGTAGATACCAATCTGTTAGAGGTTATCTGGCACCAGATACAATATATTGATAAATTATATCTGGTTTAGTACAATACCTCTATGTTCATTGGAAGATATTATATGCTGCGTGATTTTACTCATGCAGCAACAAACACCAAATGGCGTTATAAAGTTTTGACCAAACACATATATATCACATCAAAGGTGTACACTCATAGAACAGGTCTCTATGCTGTGTTGCTATATATTGCTTTTAAAAACCAGAGCAAAAAAACTCACCGCCGCGGCCCGGGGGTACCTGTGTGGTTGCTGCTCGGTATCTAATCACAGCTGCAGTTGATATGCTTTTGTGGAGGGATCCTCTGGTCTTCAGTAATCCTCTCTGTCTTGGTTGCCTTAAATGATTCACAAGGCCAAGTCTGCTGATAAATCTACAGCAGTAGTCCTCAAACTTCCTCCTCAAGGGCCGAGACAGGCCAGGTTTTGCAGCTCTCTACGCTACTCCACCACAATCCAGAAGCACTGTACCCAAAGGAAGAAGAAAAAGGAAAAGAGGAAAAAGAGAGGAAAAGAAGAAAAAGCAAAGGTAGAGTAATATCGACATCCCTTATTAATGCTCCTACTGATTTCTTTCTACTAACCCCTTATAATCTGCCGAAAATGTAAATGCGTCCCAACCCGCCCATCTGAGACGGTGCGCCTCCGATGTTTCGTTGCGCTCAGCAATGATGCCCTCAAATCGCTCCATCTCTGAGACCTTGTTGAGCCACAGCAGAATGCTAGGTGGGTCTGATCTCTTCCACTGCACGGGAATGCACGCCCTAGCTGCATTAATTGACCCATTATGGACCTCCGGTATCCCTTGGCAGGTATCTCCGAGTGGTGGAGAAGGAAGAAGGCCGGACCCCCCGGGACCTCCCGCCCCAGCACCCTTTCCATGGTTTCCTTAACTGTAGACCAGAAACCACACACCCCCGGGCAAGACCAAAAGATGTGCAGGAGATCACCCCTCTCCTGTCCACACCGCCAGCAGAGAGGTGACACCTCCGGGAACCATCTGTGGAGGGAGGTAGGCACTCTGTACCACCCGGTCAGAATTTTATAGTTGCACTCTTTATATTTAGTACATCTCGCCGTTTCATTAGCCAGTCTAGCTATTTTAGTCCATTGTTTTGAGGTAAAGGAAGTGCCCAAAGTATCCCCCCACTTGGAGATGAAAGACGGCGCCTCCTTGTTTTCCGGGCTGATCAGCATCTTATAGGCGGAAGAGAGTACATGTCTTACGGGGCCCTCCTCTTCACATAGCCTCTCAAATGTGGTGAGCCCTCTATCTTCCCGGGACTGCCGCTGAAGTGTTGAAAAAAAAGTGTCTCAGTTGCATGCCCTGCCAGGCACCCCATCTGGGCAAACCCGTGTATCCGCCAGATCGTCCAGTGACTCCCATGCCCCCTGACTCTGGAAGTGACAGACCCTACCCACCCCTCCCCTCAGCCACCTCTCCAGCACCCTCCCCGAGACTCCCGGCGGGAACGCCGGATTTCCTAGGACCGGGTACAGCGGGGAGAAAGCCGGTGAAATGTCACTATGTGACCTATATCTCTGAAAGATTTTAATGGTAGCCCCGATTGTTGGGTGTTTCGCAATAGGCCCCATGTGCTGCTTAAACAACCAGGGTAGGAATTTTAACGGGAGGGGAGTGTTGCTCTTTTTGATCTGTACCCATTGCTTATCTTGCGAATGTCTGCACCAGTCTATTATCCGGCATAGGTGCGCGGCAGAGTGGTACAGGCAAGGGTCTGGGAACCCTATCCCTCCATTCTCTTTTGATCTATGCAAAGTTCTTTTCCCAACCCTGGGGGTCTTCCCCAGCCATATAAATCTGACAAATGAGGCACCCACTCTCTGCAGAAAAGCGCCGGGGACATCTACCGGGAGCGCCTGCATCAAATATAACAGACGCGGCAATAGGTTCATTTTTAAGGCGTTACACCTCCCAAACCATGACAGCTTCTTGTGGGCCCAGAACTCTGTGTCTTTAACCCCCTTGGCGGCGATCCCGAGCGTGACTCGGGGTCAATTTGCGCTGTAAGTGGCGGTGACCCCGAGTCACGCTCGGGATCGATTTGGGAGCAAGAGTGGGCGGCGCAGCCTCCTTACCTTCTCCCTGCGATCCAGCGATGTCTCCGCCGCGATCGCAGGTGAGAGCCGGGGCTGCGGCGTCCCTCTCCGCTTCCGGGTTCCGTCTCTGTGAGCCGCAGAGGCTCGTGGGGGCGGAGCCGTGCGTGAGAGACAAATGCAATGGCAACGCTTTCGTTGGCATTGCATTTGACTATATCGCAACGCCAGGGAGGTTAATGAAGTTCCGCAACAGCGGGGGGAAATTAAGTGGAAAGATCGTGTCTAGGGACCTACCTATCTTTGTACCCAAGTATGTGATGTGGTCACTCGCCCACTTAAAGGAGAAGGTGTTCTGGAGGGCAACTTCCCTACTTCTCTGTAGGTTAATATTCAGGGCCTCTGATTTCTGCAGATTGACTTTCTATCTTTCTAACTAAGGGAAGTGTACAAAAACCTCTGGCAGAGCCTTCGGACAGGCCCCCAACTGTCAGTCGGGTTCCACCAAACACCCTACCAGAGGAGAACTAAAGTGCGCTTTACGCTAAGTCTCAGCTCCACCCAGAAGGGTGAAGATTGACACCGGCCTAGCTGGGGGAACTATGTCCAGCACCGGATTCAGAGGCAGTACCACCCCAGTCCCCAGGGCAACATTCATCATTTGAGTAACAACGAGTAAACCAAAAAACTTCAACTGCAGGAAAGAAGAAACAAAAAAATCAAACAATACAGCTGAACACTGACTAACAAGTTAACAGCAAAAGGAACCAGGTCTCTTTCTCAGAGCCCAGAGCCTGTGGCCAGCCCCCCCCCTGAGCACCAGCAGGGAAGCAGCCAGGTCCACAACTGATGGAGCACAGTAGGAGGCGCAGTAAGGCATCCCGCTTCGGGCTTAGCTTGGGTAACCGTCAGCCCGCCGGCACTCAGAGGGTGCCCGCCCCCAGGCACCTCCGCCCCACCGTCAACAATTGGAACAGTCTTACTTCTCTAGAGACCGGTGGTACCAGAATTCCAGGGTCACATCTCTCTGTCCATTGGACCGGGACGTCTCTCCAAATGTCGCCCCTCACGTCTCCCGCCTCTCATCTCGGACCTTCTCGTGCGGGGACGTCTCTGGGGTAAGCCGCCTCGACCCAGCGGAGGCAACTCCTTCGACAGCGAGAGCCAGTTGGGGACCGGGATGGAGCCACAGTCCAAAAAAGCAAAGAGACCCTCGAGATCTTGATAGGTTTTGAGTATGTAGGTACCTCTCTCCTTAGCCACAATTAGGTGGAAGGGATAGCCCCAGCGGTATGTTGCTCCTTTGCTTCTGATCAGCTCCAGGACAGGTTTCAATGTCTTCCTCATTTGCAGTGTGCGCCTAGAGAGGTCTGGTAAGATAGTAATCCTTGCCCCGTCGAAGTCCAGCGGGCCATGCTGCCAAGCCTTGCGCGATATTTCCTCCTTAATGTTGTAGAAATGAATCCTACACACTGTCTCTCGGATACGCTGGATCTGGGTTGCGCGGGCCCAGGGCTCTGTGCGCTCTGTCGATTTCAATTGGGGTGTCCACATTCCTTTCCAATAGCGTGTTAAAGATTGTGGTTACAATATGTCTCACGTCTTCCCCTGCGGTAGCTTCCGGGATGCCCCGCAGTCGAAGATTGTTCCTTCTGTGCCTGTTCTCAAGGTTATCATGCTGCAGCTGGAGTTGTAGGATTTGCTGGCTCTGCTCTTCCACTCGCGCTGCCAGGGCCGCAACCGCCGATTCGCTGGACGTCTGATTGGAGGTGATCCTGGAGTCAAGCGTTTGGATTTGCTCCCGTACTTCCGCGATCTCTTTTTTATAAGCTGATTCATAACGGGCGATTAGCGCCTCAAAGTCCGCTCTGGATGGGATGGCTTTCAGAAACGATAGGGTTTGTTTATGTATATTTTCAGCTCCCGGGCCCTGCCCAGATTCGGCTCTTTCCCAGCGGGTCGGCAGCGGGGTAGAAGAATCCTCTGGGGGCGGCAGGGTAATTGAGTTAGTCTGAAGGAGGGCCCCCCCGAGGGGGTGAGACCGCTGGTTGCAAGGTTCCCGCCGGGGGGGCTGTTCTGCGAGCCTTTCATCATCATGCTGCAGGAGCCATGGCGAGCTGCTAGAATGTGAGGTATGTAGCACACCAGACAGCCACGTCGATTCGTTAGGTGGAATTTGCGATGTGCTTAGTTCCAGGAGGCCAGATTCTCCCTCATCTGCTTGTGGACCAGGTGGGCGGGGGGGGGGGGGGGGAGCGCAGCCCATCGCCCCTTGGAATCTAGCCGCGGAGCTCCCCCTCTCCCGGACTCTCATTAGGGGGACCCCTGCTGTCCGCTCTCGGGTTGTAGGCATAGTGTGACAGCCTGGATGCGGTATTACAATGTGGGTTACGGATTTCCGGACCCTCCTCTTCCACTCCTGCCCGAGGGGCCATCTCCTCTTCCACCCAACTGCTCCATCCAGGGCATCCCTCTTTCCCTGGCAGATTACATGGCTTGCCACCGATTAGGCCATCTTTCCGCCCCCCTCCTCATTAAGGCCCTTCCTACGTTTTACAGGGCTCTGTGCAGGCGTGCTGTCCAGCTCCCTTTCCGCAGGGCCCCACATGCCACGGTGCGCCATCTTGTGTCCCTGCCCTGGGGGCTACAACAGTTATGCCCCTGCTGCGGTTCATCGCCTGCTCCCTCCAGTGATCGCAGAGGGGCCGTGATTTCGGGCTCCCTCACTGTCCCCGCAGCCTCAGGGGAATGCCCCCCTGCTCGTTGTCTAGTGGGAGGTACCTCGGGCGCTCCGCGGCCGGGCGCCATTTTGCCGTTCTCCTCCGCCGCCTCCTCCGGCTGTCTCCGCACCCCGCGATCGGCTTCCTCCGCCTCAGATGTCGCCGGCCGCCCGCCTCCGCTCCCCGCCGCTGCCACTCTGGAGACCTCGCCACCGCCGGACGTCCCCGATGACTCCGCCTGACCTGTCACCGCCATCTCAGCCAACTCGCCGTCCCGCGGATCTTCCCTCCTCGTCGCCGCTCCAGGTATTCTCCTCCTTCCTCTTCTTCGCTTGAAATCTTCTCTCTTTGTCACTTTTAAATCCCTCTCAAAGCCCGTGGGTTACCGGAGCTCGTGGAACTCACGTCCTCTTCATCAGCGTGCTAGGCCACGCCCCATCTGGACGACATTCTCATCACCTCCCAATCTCTACATCAGGCAGAATTGGATACTCAGCTGGTGTTGTCCACTCTGGAGTCATTTGGATGGGTGATCAACCACCCCAAGTCCTCACTGTCCCCTTCCTTGGTAACTCCAATCCTAGGAAGGAAGGTGGACAGTCTGATTGCACAGGCTCAGTTCCTGCTATCTTGTCCTCATCCCTCCATCAGGCAGGGGATGCAGCTGGTGGGCCTGATGGTGGCATGCTTCGAGGCAGTCCTTTATGCTCAGTTCCACTTGAGGCCTCTGCAACTTCACCTCTTGTCAGTGTGGGACAAGGATCCAGCGTCCCTGGACAGGGTCTGTGTGCTCTCCCCTCTGGTCAGGAGGTCCCTCTCGTGGTGGATGGACTCAAGGAACCTGTTGGCGGGGCAGATCCTTTCTTACCCCTTCATGGGAGATGGTCACCACGGATGCCAGTCTGTGAGGTTGGGGGGGTTTCTGGAAGTCCCTGCGGTTCCAGGGGAGGTGGGACCCTCAGGAGGCCCACACACCGATGGATGTCTTGGAACTGCGGGCTATCAGGTTAGTTCTGGCTCACTTGACTACTCACCTTTGGGGCCTGCCTGTTCAGGTGCGCTTGGACAACCAGACTGCAGTTGCCTACATCAATCATCAGGGAGGGACCCGGAGCAAGGGGGCCCTCCAGGAAGTGTCTCTGATCCTGACTTGGGCGGAGTCCAATGTTCCCTGCATATCAGCTGTGTACATCCCAGGAGTGGAAAATCTCCTGGCAGACTCTGAGCAGGGGGACCTCTCGCCAGGGAGAATGGTCCCTATGCAGCAGGGTGTTCCAATCTCTGTGTCACCGTTGGGGCTAACCAGATGTGGATCTGTTTGCGTCCCGTAACAAGCTACCAGCCTTTGTCTCCCTGTCCCAGGATCCTCTGGCCTTGACCACGGATGCTCTAGCAATTTCATGGCAGGACTTTCAGTTTCTGTATGTCTTCCCTCCATTCCCCTTGCTGGGCAGGATTCTGCGCAAGATTGCTCTGGAAGGGGTGCCAGCAATTCTGGTGGCCCCCAGGTGGCCAAGAAGAGTGTGGTTCGCAAACGTGGTGCAGCTGGCAGTAGTAGATCAGTACGCTCTGCCCTTGGTGCCAGATCTGATCACTTAGGGCTTGCTACGCCATCCCAATTTACAAACTCTGGCTTTGACGGCCTGGCTGCTGAAACCTCCATCTTGATGGAGAAGGGGCTGTCTTCCTCGGTTGTGGATACCTTGATTAAGGCTAGGAAGAAGTCTTCTTCTTCTATTTATTACAGAGTTTGGCGTGCCTACATTGACTGGTGTGAGTCTAAGTCTCTTCCCTGTCGTGTGTTCTCTATTCCCAGGATTCTGGAGTTCCTGCAGCATAGGTTGGAGATGGGCCTCCAACTTAGTACTCTAAAAGGTCAGGTTTCTGCCCTGGCTGTTTTCTTCCAGAAGTCCTTTGCTCAGCATTCTCTGATAAGGACTTTTTTCCAGGGGGTGACTCATGTGCATGTGTTTTGTCAGCCTTGCAGGGTGCTCCTTTTGAACCTGTGCAGGATGCTTCCCTGGCCATTCTTACTCTCAAGGTTGTCTTTCTGGTGGCTATCACCTCTGTTAGGCGTGTGTCTGAGTTGGCGGCGCTTTCCATTCAGCCCCCCTACTATGAGAGACACCAGGACAAGGTGGTGTTTTGCTTCAAACCAGATTTTTTGCCTAAGGTAGTGTCTGCCTTTCATTTGAATCAGGACATTGTTCTTCCTTCATTGTGCCCTAATCCTAGTAATGCTAAGGAGAGGGTCTTGCACTATCTGCTGGCTACTGCACCTTTCAGAAAGACTGATGCTCTTTTTGTGTTCCCTTCTGGTCCTAGGAAGGGTTTGGCTCCTGCCAAGTCTACTATCAGCAAATGGATCCGTCAGGCTGTGATTCAGGCCTACTCTTGTATGGGGAAGAATCCTCCCTTCCGCCTTAATGCTCATTCTACTCGTGCTATTGGTGCTTCTTGGGCTTTTCAGCGCTAGGCTTCTGTTGAACAAGTTTGCAAGGCCGCTACTTGGTCTTCTGTTCATACCTTTTCTAAGTTTTGCAAGGTTGATGTTAGGGCCTCAGCTGATACTGCTTTTGGCCGAAAGGTTCTGCAGGCAGCAGTGGTCTGACCTGTCTGCTGTTAACTTTGGGGATCCCACCCTACTTTATGGACACTGCTATTGGATGTCCCGATAGTAAGTACTATATCTGGAGCAGGACGTACTGTATACTAATACTAATACAATTCTGTGATTACTCACCTGTAGAATTGGTATTATGAGTATACAGTACGTCCTGCTCCACCCCACCCTTGGTTTAGCATTATCTTGGATCCCCTGTATGGCGATTGTTATCATTGTTATAGTTAATAGTTTGGATTGTTTTTATTCTCCCGGCTTCTCGTTAACTGCTTTTTAATGCTGGGGATTTGTGGGAGGTCCCTGGGTATTTGAGGGACCGGGAGGAGCCTATTTTCGATGTCTCTGCAGTCCAGCGCCATCTGGCGGAGTAATACCTGATAGTACTATATCTGGAGCAGGACATACTGTATACTCATAATACCAATTCTACAGGTGAGTAATCACAGAATTGTATTTTTTACCGCCATGCCGGCTGCATCACCCAAGGTACTCAGGTGGGGAGTGCAGGTGAGGGAGAATAGGTTTTGGTGCTGCTTTAAATCTGACCTTTAGCATCATTTAATGAGAAGCCCAAACCCTTAAGACTATTCTCCAGCATCTAAAATTAATATATCTAACCTTTTTGGTCACTTTCCCCCACTGGGCTGCAACTCTGTTCAGCACTCTAGGATACTGGTGTAGTATCACATACTGAGGAGAGGGGGTTAAAAGTGCCGGGGAGTGGGTTATAGTTGTGTTTTATAACCAATAAACACAGAGCATACAATTTTAACAAAAAGTCCAGGAGGTGTTAAATAACCACAACTGATTTTTTATATAGTTCAGGCTTTAACCAACTTCCTTAAAGTTTCCAAATGGTTGTTCCAAAATACATGCAATTATAGTAACATCATGATGGTGTCTGAGGGTAATCCACTTCCAATATTCACCTCGTGCCCGCCACCTGTATCAATTACTCTTACCAGATGGTGCACCAATATTGCGCTCCAAATTAGGCCTTTTTGTTGCTATGTAGGTCACGTTCTCTCAGGCCATATGATCCTTATTAGTCAATAGGACTCTCAGTTGTAGTTTTAAAGAGAGTATCTCAGAATGGGTGTCATATAAAAGATAAAAGCCAATAGAAATATCTAGTGTAATACCATTTTAATAATCTTTTTAAAAGGTGGTTTAAAATGTGCACTCACATTTAGAATGAATGAAAACAGCTTGTAAAATTATCAGGCGGGGCCTTCACCCTGCTCCCACTGCACCTTGGCCAATGTTGCTGCCCAGAGAGGGGAGGATGTCCACTGATGTCACCCAATATAAAAGGTCGCTATAGCCTCTGGTCTGCCCTGCCGCCGTCAACGCGTTTCGTTGCTATGCGCAACTTTCTCAAGACTGGGGGAATCATTAGATACTCTAATTGAGGGTGAAGGTCCATTTTAAGTGACCCAAGCCCCAGAAGGAGAGAGGGGGGAGTGATGGGTATTAGTTTGCTTTAAAGTGGAACAAAACCTGGGTTTTGTTCTGTGCCCCTGGGGCATCCTGAATTGCAATGTCCTGCTGTGTGAAACAACTCAGGTTGCCTCCTAAAAACTTTCCATGCTCCATATGCGGGCTCTCGTCCAGTGAGAGTTGTCTGTTGTGACTACGTCATTCAGCAAGAAGGCTCTTATTACAAAGAAACTTGCACAACCCGATTATATGATGCACTGTGCTAACAGGAGGTGGCGTACAGCGTTTATTGGGTTACTGTTGCATCTTTCTCGTGCTGTGCATGGCCACTCCCGAGTTGGTTGGGTTACTGTTGCATGTTTCTCGCGCTGTGCATGGCCATGCCCGCGTTGGTTGGGTTACTGTTGCATCTTTCTCATGCTGTGTATGGCCACGCCCGCCATATCTGAATGGCTGAGCACATCTGAGGGCAGGTGTGGCTATGATTCCATTCAGCTTCTCGAACTGCACATTAATATGTGCGGCCAGAGAAGCTGATTGAAGGAGTTTCACCCAGCTGGGCACCTCAAATCAGGATGCCCCAGGGGGACAGACCAAAATCCATGATGGTAAAAATACCAAGTTTTGGCCCATTTTAAAGGGGCTGTCCATGCGTCCCCTGCTCTCGCACCCGACCTCCACCGAACACCTCCGCCTTCTGATAGATCTCTGGTTCCAGAAGCGCCTTTTATACTGAGAAGAGTAAGATGACGTCATCTTACTAATTGGACAAAAGGTGGGGCTGCAGTGTCTGGCTGAGTTGATGGGCATTCCCTGTCCCGCTGAAAGAGGAGACCCCCCACGAGCTGGATCCTGGACTGAAGTGAGACTTGAGCCTGGGTTCAATCCTGCTCTTTGAGGCTTGTGGTTTCCTCGTATATTCTCAGTGATCCCAGTGCACATCTTCAGGCCTCTGGTGGAATCCAACGTTAAGCACTTGCAGACATTTGATTCTGCCAGGGCATCCTGTGTGTGGATGCCACCAGAGGCCCATGCATGCTTTGTGGGTAGACTGGAGGTAAGTATAGAGGGAAACCGGAGGGTTTCACTCTGCAGGACATCCCAAATCGGGACCACTAGGGAAATCTCTAAATTGGGGTAAAATGTCGGTCTATCAGCTCCTATGAACAATATATGTGATAGGCTATAGAAAAAAATAAATTTTTGACTTGTTAATTAATTAAATTATAATCTTTTCCTCTGAAATTGTCCCCACTTGAAGTTTGAAATAAAGGCATTTGCAAGAAAGTGGTATGGCTGAGCAGCCTGACAAAGTGACCTGGTGTCTAACAAATATCTATGCAGACTGTTGTGTTTTTAGACACCCAAATCACAAGCCCTGGACCATCATAAGTTTAATTTTGGTGCTTGTCATTTACTGATAATCTGTCACAGCTATTTTTGTATGTCAGGAAATGACCAGCACACAATTGAAACTTTGATGGGACAGGGATGGAAAATTTGTTAGCAGACTATGCTGACCTTCCCCCTGTCAGTCTGCTCAGCCTTGTTTCGGCTGAGTAAAGAAGGGAAGATTTTTTCTTAATAGAGACTACTGCATAAAAAATAAATATATATATATATATATATATATATATATATATGTATATATATATCTTACTAATATTATATAATGTGACTTTCTTAGGAGGTGTATAATTGTTATTCATAGATATATTTTATGTTCTCTGAATCTAAGACCATTGTTTATAACAGTGATCATCAGCAGCAACATGTTCTAGCAATAGCTAATTAGTTCTCCAATTTCCCCTGTCCCTTTTTTTACTTGGTGACACTTGACATGAATTTAAAGCAGTACAAAACCCACCAGTGGCCATCCTGGAATCTAAAAGACCTCTGGAGTGGCCGCTGGCTTTTCTCCCGGATGCCCCACTGTGTGAAAGCCTCCAGGGTGCCCATAATAACTCGCCTTTCCCTGATCCATCAACGCATGCACGGGCTCTCGTCCAGTCAGAGCCATTTGCCTTTCCCCAGCGGCATTTGCGTGCTCCCGCACCAGCCATTTAGGTAGCTCCCCATTGATTTCAATCCAGTGCCACTCACAGGTTTCACATAGCAGGGCATCCAAATTTGGAATGTCCCAGGGACACAACCCTGGAAAGACAAATTCACAGAGCCATGTTGTTTGACGCTGTCATGTCTGCCTGGCGATGGATTATTAAAATGCTTATTTTCCCTCATTGGTATGTATGAAGATGTCTGCGCTGCACAGAGGCGCTGCAGGGGACAAGAGGTGAGTATATACTTTTTATGTTCTTGCTTGGACAGGCACTTTTTTTTTTTTTGGTCAGAAATTGTATTGCAATAAATATGTTTTATGTTCTATCTACAGTAAGTAGCCCTATTAAAAAAACCTGAAGTTACCATTTCACTACAGTACATTTGTTATTACTAATTACTTGCTATTTGGAAAAGAGTCAATTTGGAACTTGAAAAAATAGTCATGAGTCGGGCTTTGGCCTACAGACTCCACAGCCCTGGTTAGGAAATAAAAATACTTATCTGCTTCTGTTCACTGCTGCAGGCCGGAACTCCTCCACAGCAGATGCAGAGGTAGGACCTGCTTTGAGCCCCCTTAGACAGCCGCAGCAGGATTGTGTTCCTAACTCCCTGGCTGCTGTGGAAGAGCTCTAGGCTGAGGATTGCAGCAACCAGGAGTATTTTTTTGAACCTATTGAAGGACCAAGGGTAAGGTGGCTGGGCTTTGCGAAGAAAGCTGGATGTTCTCGTTAAAGAACTTCTAAAGGCAAAGCGTGTAATCAGAGCATGCCTGTCTTACCTCTCAGACTGGATTTTTTCAGTCTGATCTCTCAGAAGAGTGGTGATTTCTTATCTCTTGTTCTAAATGCCACCTTGCAATTTTCTCTGTAGCCTGTGGGCTGGGATTTTTATTGTCAAGTCTGTAAATAAAACGGGATCTGTCTCTGTGTATTTGTCTAATATACACTGCCTGGCCAAAAAAAGGCCACACACTGTAATATTTGGACTTTTTTTACCTTTATAGCGGTTCCAATGGCACATGCACGGGGTGTAACACAGCGGGGCATCCCGATTTGAAAGCCAGTGGCTGGCCCTTGGATCTTTTAGATTCCATGCCTAATGCTGCTGGGTTTTGTTCCACTTTAATTATGGCACACATTTGCTGTGGAATCATTTCCACAAGCTTCTGCAATGTCACAATATGTATTTCTGTCCAGAGTTGCATTAAAGCCATACTTAAACCGGACCTTCACCATGATTTAATGAAAAGCCCAAACTCTTAAAAAACAATTCCTCAGCATCTAAAATTAATATATTTTACATGTTTAGTCACTAATTTATTATACTTTCCCCCACTGGGCTGCAACTCTGTTCGGGAATTTAGGATACGGGCGCCGCCATCTTGACTCAGAAGCATCACACTTACTGAGGAGAGGAGAGTGGGATAAGGTACAGGGGGGCGGGTTATAGCTGTGCTTTGCTCAGACAGAGCAGAGCTGGGGTCAGGGAAAGGTCAGCAGTCCCAGAATGCAGAGCAGCACAGTCACTTCCTGTTTGCAGGCACTTCCTGTTTGCAGGCTGCCTGCAAAAATGGCAGCTTCCATAAGCCGCCATCTTGGATGTTTAAAGGCTTATAACATGCAGTAGATGCAGGTAGGATGATTTTTAATGTGAGCAATCTGTATGTACAGGGTGTGGGAAACATATAAGATAGACTCTTATTTAGAGTGAAGGTCCGCTTTAAGTAAAAAACATAAAACGCTATACACACCTTTCATCCCGTGCATGCTATCTCTGCTAGTCGGTGCTGAACGCTTAACAAATAGCCTAATGCCTGTCCCGTGCTGGGTGCTGCTGCCTCTGCCGAGTTGACGCATTCGCAATGCTGTGCAGAGGGGACAATGCCGCGCCCGCCCCTTTGGCTGGAACTATTGCACGCACCTCTCCATTCACTTCAATATTTTTTTTTTTCTGTGAGGATAGGGCCGGACGCGCCATACTCCCCTCTGCATTGATGCAGTGGAGTCGGTGGCGCCCAGTGCGGGACTGGCATTGGACAATCTGGTATGTGTCTTAGCCTCGGACTGGCAGCAATAGCTAGCCTGTGCAGGATGAAAGGTGAATATAGTGTTGTTTTTTGTTTTTGACTGAAGTATGTCTTTCATTTTTCCAAGATCTTCTATTGATGATGGGATATTTTGACCACTGTGATGTCTAATCCATATGTGAAAATGAGGTCTCATGCTCCCTGAACCACTGTTTCACAATTTGAACATGATTAATCTGGCATTGTCATCTTGAAATATGCCCAGTGCGTCACCCGGAGGAAAATGCATGGGCACCTGACATTGCGGAACTTAAACCTGACCAATTGCAGCAACCCCAGATCATAGCACAGCCCTCACAGGGGCTTGGCATGAAGGGGCATTCTTTTGGCTGCCTCTCTTCTCACCCTGATGCACCCATTATGTTGGAACAGGGTAATCCTGGATTCATCAGACCACACGGTCTTGTCCCATTGCTCTGGAGTATAATCTTTATGCTCCCTAGCAAATTAAAGATTGAAGATCAGGATTGGGGTTACTATTGGCAATAAAAACTCTGGAGACAGCGTAAAGTGAAAATCCCGGGTTTTTGTCCAGGAGAAGAAAGTCCCAACATAAGGTACACTGTGTTCAGCGTACAGAAAAGTGTGCAGCATAAAGAGCAACATAAATGTTTTCCATTCAGGGTTAAAAACAAACCCAAAACAGGTGGTATGCAGCATAGGTCTTTCCAACACAGGATTGAATCCTGAGAATGGCTCTGTCTCATTCCATCCTCAAATATGATATTTCCCCACTGTGCTTCCACTTTTTAATAATGGACAGTTCTTAACCTGATTTTAGTATTTTCCACAATCTCTTTAGATGTTTTCTCTGCTTGGTGCAGCACATGGGGAAGACCTGTGGTGCTAATGGCAAACGTGTGTCTATTTGCTTGTCAGCAAAGTGTTAGTGTTCTTAGTTGCTTACATACAGTTTGCTTCCTGTAGTAATCTTAACTGTATCTTTTAATTTCCCACAGATTGGTTCCACCTATAATGAGTAAACTAAGAAGCAAGGGAAAGAGCCTCCCCATTGCAGACTGTGTTTCTCAGGTATCGGTGAAATTATGTGCACTAAAACCCAGGATTTTCACGGTTTTGGTTCTTGCTCCTGGGGATGTCCCACTGTGTAAAAACAAGCCTACAAGTTCTCAATAGGGTTTAGATCAAGTGACCAACCGGCCTAGAATCTGAGACTTTATGGGGAATACTGATTTGGGATGCCACAATCTGTGAACATCCCCCTGTTCACCCTTTCCAGCGATTCCTTATTGAATATGAGGGCATCTCTCTGGCATTTGCATGCTCTCCTTCACAGACCTATCTGAATGACCGGCGCAGGTACGCATAGCTGGGGACATGCCTGTCACCCCCCCTTGCATTCAGTTTTATAAGCTATGCATTGATATTTATGGCATGGAATGTTCATTGGAGATGAGGCCGCACATGTGCTGTGGGATCGCTGGTGAGAAAAGAGTTAAGGGGCGTTCTGGAGGTCTCACACAGCGGGGCATCATGATCGGGGATGAAGAGAGTAAAAAATCTTTTTAAACTGGCTGCTCCTTTCGCGTCGCTGGCTCAAGGATTTGGTAAGGATATTAGGCGTTCTGGGGGGGGGTTATGTTCATTCACCCACCTTAGAGTGGACCCTGTGCATAGGAGAATCATCGCCTGTAGTAAAACCCAGCATCATATAATTATAGTAGGGTTTACCCAGCCACAGGAGAGGGGTGGGTGAGGGTGTCACAAATCTCCCCATCTAAGTTGCCAAGGATTGTTTATCCACTCTATTACTAAGTCACAAATATTCATATCCTTACAGTACAGGCCTTAAAAGCACACTGAGATCCAAAAAGAGAGATAAGTCCCACTTTGGATAGCCCGTTATTCCCTCAGATCAATTTCAGCACCTCAAATTAGAACAATGCAGTTACTGAATCTATTGTTTCTGTATTTAGATGAGTGCTTACAATTAGCCTGTAAGCATTTTATCTAAAATTATTATCTAAAATTAATAGACTATTAAGTAAGAAACAGGGAGCTCAGTGGTGCAAAGACAGTCAGAAAGGATAGATCACTGGCACTTTGAAGTGAACCAAATCACCTGTCCCTATATTCTAAAAGAATGAAAGGTTGTCCTCGCAGCATTCCAATTTAGTATACCCCGCTTTTGGACCCAAATCCCCCAAACCCAATTTGCCATATATTCTCCTCAATCCATCAAACCCACAACGCATGCATGGGGCTCCAGCAGCTTTACTAGTCTGTCCACTTGCTATGCCAGACTTACTTGAAAGGCAGCTGACAGGTGTGCAAAGGGTGCTAGCGTGGCACGCGCTGAGCATGCAGACCAGAGGTGCCACCCGAGGCCTGCACATGTGCTCTGGATTTGCTGGATCAAGGAGAGCATAGGGTAAGCTGCCCAACGCGAGGCATCCCAAATTGTAAATTGCTTATAATTGATAAATCCACTAATCTACAATGCTGGTCAAATATTTGTCTAAACAATGCCCAGAGCCTCCTGAATGGTGGTAAAGTGTGTAAAGGGCAAACTTATACTTTTGTTAAAAAATGTTAAAAAGATTAAATCCAGGAGCCCATGAGTCCAGTTGGAAAGAGCCACAGAATGCATATGACTGCCCAGGTCCCGGAATTCCTCAGAGGTCCCCGTATCACTAAAGCTCTTGATGGTGGGGATGACTGGGCAGTGGGAATACCTCAAGTTACCCCACCTGGGGGAATTAGGTGCCTTGGCTTTAGGGATGTAACCACTGGGTGAAGAGCAGCCAAGAGAGTAGGGATCAAGTACAGAGGCAAGCGGCTCATGTATTTGGTAAATTTAACTAGCAGAAGTCAGAAACAGGCAGCACAGGTCCGCAAATCCAAAACCAGCCATGTTTAGATATAAGACATCCAAAAAATCTAAGGCAGGGGTCAAGAAGCAGGAACTAGAGGAACTGGAGAGCACAGAGACGGGATGCACTAAGGTCAGCGAGACAAGAGAATCTCAGAAGACAAACCAGCAATAGTGACAAGCATGCGTCTTTTAAAGGCCAAAAAGTGGACTCTGTGGGGTACATCTTGTTTGTATTTGCATTATAGGTATACATATATTTGTATTTCTCTCTCTCTGTATTTGCTTTTTCTTTGCTGGCAGGTACAAGCCCAACTGCGACTGAGGCTGCTGCAGTTTGGTCACAAGGGCAAGAGGTGTGGAGTGGATGCTCAGCACAAGTATGTTCTATTATGCTCTGTGGTCACAATGTATATATGTGTCCAATCAATAGGCAGCTTTTACTTCCTACCTGGTAAATGTTCCTGTTAGGTTGTCATGGTCTTAAAACAGAACAGAACCCAATTTCGAATATCCCGGGTTTTGTTCCGTACATCGCGGGCATCCAAAATTGGGATGGTCTGCTGTGTGAAACCCCCCAGAATGCCCAGTACAACTTCTTCCCGGTCCAATGGTACATGTGCAGGCTCTCCTCCAATCAGAACCCTTTGCCGTGACTATGTTATTTGGCAAACAGTGTTCAATGGGCTGTCCAGGGCACGCGCACTCCTGCGCCTGCCTACCTAAATGACTGGGGTGGGAGCGCGTGCACAGCCCCAGGATGCAGGGGAAGTAGCCGCTCTCGCTCCCCATTGGAAACAATCAGAGTTATCTGCCGAATTACAAATGGCTCTGATTGGACGAGAGCATGCACCATTGGGCCAAGGAAAGGTGAGCAGGTAGGTAGCAAGCATCTTACCTGATGCCTGTCCCATTTGTCTCTCCTCCTTTTCCTGCAGTACTGGGTAGAAGCCATAGCAGGGCTTCAAATTTGCCCTCCTTTCAACTTAATTCTTCCAAGACCATGGTCTCACAGCCACTCTGTCCTTTGGTGGTCTCGGCATGAGTGAGCAATGGCAGTCTCTGACCACATCAGAGCATGATCCTAACCATTCCTAGAAATTAAAAGGCAGAAATCAGCTAGTATTTACAGCTAATTGAAATGGCTTATTTTCCACTATTTCTAAGAGGATAAACTGGGAGGAAGTTATGTGTGTGCACACTAAAACCAAACACTAGCAAAATGCAAAATTCACCCTCTACATGGACACATGTGCCAGCTACGTGAGTCTCACGTAGTCGCCTTTCCTACCGTTAAGTGCCAGCTATGTTAGACATAGCTGACTTTAACCATTTAACTGCCAGCCTACCTAGAGATTTTTGTTACCAGACCATTTTGCACTATTTTGCGCTATACGTGTTCAAGTGTGATTTTTGAAGGGATTTCCTGCGAAAATTATATATATTTTTTAGAGTCTAGTTTTTAACTTGAAATGTCTTGTTTGTCATTAGTTAAGTGTATTCACAATATTTTTGGGTGAAATGTGCAAAAAAAATAAGTTTTTTACAATTTGTATTGCTTTTTTGTAATAAAAATGTAAGTTTTTCAATGAAATCTTATTGCATGTAAAAGCCCCATTTCTCCCGGTTACCAGCAACTACTATGCTATGTGCTATGCGCACCTTACAGTTTTTCAAAAACAACCCTTTACATTTGAAATACCCCCAACAAACTATATATTCTCTGGAAGTACTCACCTCAAGCTTTCGAGACGTACCAAGCTTGTTGACGTGGCCACAGTTTTCAGGAAGTAATCCCTCAATTAATTCTTTGGTTGCACAGAGTTTCCCTAAAAGAAGAATAAGAAAAGCTGAAACAAAGCCACATTATCCTTAAAAAAAACAATATACAAGCAAGAAAAAACAAGTGAAATAATTCAAGGTCCCCCAAACAGAACAATACCCAACATTCATAGGTCCTGTCAAGGGTAGAGTTGCCAAACACCCCAAAGTAAAGCATGTGCGTAAGGATAATTCTACTTGAAAATTTCAGCTCTGCAGACAAAGGCCTTGATTCACAAAGAGTTGAAAAAAATTCTCATGGTAGTAAAAAATTCAATTCATGAGAAAAAAGCCTGAGAATGTCACTGTTAGTGATTCACCAGATAAAAAGACAATGAAAGTCAATGGCACTTTTTTACTCCTGAAAAAGGTATTGAACTTTTTACTCCTTTTTACCTGAAGTGCCATTGACTTTTACTGTCTTTCTATCTGGTGATTCACTAACAGTGAAATTCTCAGGCTTTTTTCTCATGAATTGAATTTTTTACTACCATGAGAATTTTTTTCAACTCTTAGTGAATCAAGGCCAAAGTGCGTACCTTGCGCCTTTTCAACCAAAACAACCCTTTACATTTGGAATACCCCCCACAAACCATATATTCCCTGAAAGTACACATATTAAGCGTTCTAGGGGTACCCATCTTATTGAAGTGGCTTCATCTTACTAGAAGTGATCCCTCGAAGAATTCTTTGGTTGCACAGGGTACAAAATAAAATGAATAAAAAAGCAGAATAAACACATTATGCAAACAAGAAAAAACAAGCTAAATCTGAAAGCTCAAGGTCCCCCGGGCAGAACAATGCCCAACATGCATAGCTACTTTTGACCTCTTTAACTGCCAGCCTACTTGAGATTTCGTTGCCCTCTGTTGACATTTTTCACCATTTTGTGTGATGTTTAACTGTGATTTTTGCAGGAATTTCCAAGAAAATGACATATTTTCTTTTTGCAGCGGAGTTTGTGCTTTAAAATGAAATGTCTTTAATTTTTCCACTGTTTTTTAAAATATTTAAGTAAAAAAAAATATTTTTTAAATTCTCATTTATTTTAAATAAAACATTTATTTTATTAAAGATAACTATATTGCATGTGAAAGCCCCATTTCTCCCAAATACAACGGTACCACATGTGTATCGGTAGCCGCTCCGTTCCTGCCCAGGAGACCCCCCCCCCCCAAACTGAAAAAAGCACTTTATAACTTTATAGCACTTTATAAAATTTACAAATAAAATACAACTGCTATCCACACTATAACGGGTTAAATAAAAAAAACTATGTGGGTTCCCCCTTCCTGGGGGGACCCCAATTTGGGGGGGAATGTTAAGGGTTAAAACTCCTCAGAAATAAAAATAAAAAATTCATGAGATCCCCCCCCTCCTACCCAGCATAACTAGCCCAGGTACCAGCTACGGGGCTTCTAGAACAGGGTGCAGGGCAAGCTTTGGTGGCCCTGCCAGCTACAAGCCCCAAAACCTTATCGCCACGGGTTCTTCTACCCGCCCCCCCGGCTTTGGGGGGCTCGGGGTTAATGGCAAGTCACCTGCTAGCCACAGGGGACTTGCCAGACCCAGATCCTTGTGAACTGGTATGGGGGTCTCATAGATCCCTTACCAGTTCACAAAGGGTTAAATGTAAAAAAACACACACTGACACAGAGAAAAAATATTTTATTATTTTTCTTTTTAATACTTGCCTCCCATCCATCGCAGAGCACTGTGTCCCACGCTGATCACTTTAGCTTCTGATCTCCTGCTGCCGCTGGAAGCCTTTTATACCTGCTGGGTGACAGGTAAGACAGGGTTAATTAAAATAAAATGAGATAGGGTTCCCCCTCCCATTTTTTTTTTTTTTTAATTTTAAGGGTTAAAAACCCTTAATCCCCCCCAAAAATTGGTGTGAAAATGACAGGAGGTGCTGGCGGCCACTGAAGAGGAAGGGGGGGGGCCCTATTCTGGGCATTCCCCTGCAGCCAGAGGATCGGAGGCCCCATGGGTGAAGAGGAGACCCGGCAGGATCGAACAAGGGGTCAGGTGGGTGGCTTTTTTCTACTTTGGTCACTAGCCAGGCACGTAGAATTTACATGGCTGGCATTTAACGGTCAGAGAGGCAGCCACCTAAATTTCACATGGCTGGCAATTGAAGGGTTAAACCCTCAGTGTCTTCTGGCTCTTCTGGCTTCGGGGGGGGGGGGAAATAGCGCCCCCCTCGTTGCTAACTGTAAAAAAAAGAAAATGCCATTTACTCACCTGCGGCTGCAATCCCTCCCGCTGGGTCTCATCTTCATCGAGGGGGGGGGCTCCTCGGGCTCTTTCAGGGTGAGGAGAGGGCGAAATATACACTTATGACATATAACATCATCCACAATGTCAAACATCCGCACAAAGACACTTAGTAGGGCTGGCTGATTGGAGGGGAGAGGGGTTGGGGAGGTCATTTAGGCTTTGCGGGTTTGTAGCCTGCATGGCGGGGGGGGGGGGGGGCGCAAGGCTGGCCCTTGCGCTCTGTTCTAAAGTTCTACAAGCCCTGTATAGCTGATCCCCGGGCTGGTTATGCTGGGTAGGGGGGACCCCACATCATTTATTGGGGATATTTAACCCTTAGCAAAAAAGAAAGTTAACCCTCTGCACACTCATACTATTGAAAAACCTAGCTAACAGTTGTTATGAACATGGACTGTTATTTAACATAGATTGCAATGAATGCAAAAGTGAGGTAGCCGCGTCAAGGCTGTCCTATTTGTACCCCGTCCCTAACATTACTAAGTTTAAAAGTTTGTGCAGACATTGCTACTTCTTTACTTGTGTGTGCATTGCTTGTCCATGTTCTTAACAAGTGTTAGCTAGGTTTTTCAATAGTATGAGTGTGCAGAGGGTTAACTTTCTTTTTTGCTTAGTGTGTGGTCACACCCCTCTAGCACCTCTTGACTGCTATATATTGACTGGATGAGCACATCCTATCTTTCTTTTTGCTGTTGCATTTGCAGGTCACTTGCCAGATCTGCTGGATTGTAGCTCTCCCAATGTAACAGGGAGTCCAATTGGCCTCTACCTGAAATACCCCCTTTTTGAACTGTAACACTGTGCAGGCAGGTAAAGCATTTTTCATTGTGTGTGTGCAAGCAAGTTAAGTTATTGCAATGTCTTTAGACAGGCTGATTCATGTATGGCATTGCTTGTGCACACACAAGTAAAGAAGTAGCAATGTCTGCACAAACTTTTAAACTTAGTAATGTTAGGGACGGGGTACAAATTGGACGGCCTTGACGCGGCTACCTCGCTTTTACATTCATTGCACTGTTAACTAACAGTCCATGTTCTTAACAAGTGTTAGCTAGGTTTTTCAATAGTATGAATGTGCAGAGGGTTAACTTTCTTTTTTGCTTAGTGTGTGGTCACACCCCTCTAGCACCTCTTGACTGCTATATATTGACTGGATGAGCACATCCTATCTTTCTTTTTGGATATTTAACCCTTAAAATCCCCCCAAATGGGTCCCCCCTCCTATTTCTTAACCCTTTAGTGTGTGCATAATAGTTGTAGTTTATTTGTAAATGCTATAAAGTGTTTTTTTCAGTTTGAAGGTTCTCCTGTTTTTTTTTAAGGAAAATTTGGCTTTGATTTTGCTTTCGTTATTCTTTCGCATAGCGGTTATATTTTATCTGAAAATCTCCTGAAGGAACGGGTGTCCACCATACATAAGTGGTACCGTTGTAACCGAGAGATATGGGGCTTTTACATGCAAATAAGCTTTTATTGAAAAACTTACATTTTTGTATTACAAAAAACACTTCAAATTGTAAATAAACATTTTGCATATTTTCCACCCCAAAATATTGAGAATACACGTGAAAAATGACAAACAAGACATTTCACGTTAAAGCCCAGACTCTTCCGCTCAAAAATCACAGTTGAACATGTGTAGTGCAAAATGGTATGGCAAAAGATGGTAACAAAATCTCCAGATAGGCTGGTAATTAAAGGGTTAAACTTTTACCTTCATTTGCAAACTGTGATTCAAGTGGGATTGACCTTGGCAGTGTGATGCGGCCAGTAGCCCCTCACCTACACCACAATTTCCTCCACAACTAATAATTGTATATATGTTTGATTGCATTCAGGGTTTATTGCTGTCATGTCAGCGCAGACACCGCCCATTAGTCTAATTATGCAAGCATCACAGATCCAAGGTCCACTCCCATGTGTAACTATTACCTTTGCCTGCAGTAGCACCTTAAAGGGGTTTAAATTCCCTGTCCTGAACGACCAACAAGGGTAATCTCAGTCTTTTACGATATCATGATGGGAAGGGGAGGCCCTGGAAAACCAGACTTTATAGTTGAGGGAGATCGGGCGGTCCTTCGTGGAGGAGTTGGAGAAGGCGTTTTTCTTTATCCATAAAATAGAAATACCCTGTAAGGCTCAGGAAAAAAAATTTAAGCTACTATCACGGTGGTATAGGAGGCCCTGTGCGTATCCACCAGATCTTTCCCTCAGTACCGGATGTGTGTTAGAGATGCTTTAAGACACTTCTTAAAAGCAGGCAGAATGGTGATCCCAATGCACTGGAACAGTATCCCCCTCCCTGTTAGAATGGTATGAGGAACTTAACTGCATCATGAGGATGGAGGAGTTAACTGCAGACCTGAATGGGGAAAGTGAGGCATTTTGGTGAACATGGGCAGCATGGATAATGTTTAAGAGCTCGGACCAGGGCCTAAAAAAGATAATGGAGACACAGTTGGAATTAAAGTAGCGTAGGAGATCAGAGATTGAGGGTCACCTTGCTCCCCCACAAGCAAGAGATCTCCGTAGCTGGGCCTGGACCCCATCCTCCCTCATCCTCCCCTTTTCCCTTTTTTTCTTTTAATTCCTTCTCCCTTTTTTCCTAGTTCCTCACCCCATTGTCTCAATGTCTGTGTGTTGTCTTGTCCTTGTTCGTCCCCTTTCTTAGTCTGTAACTGCATATGTTAGCAGACGTTTAGGTGGTAGTGTGTGCTGGGCGAAAGGCAGTAGGACAAATAGAGTGGAGAGGAGTGCCCAGATGAAACAAGGAACGTGATAAGAAACTAAACTAACTACAGAAGCTGAAATAAGTAGAGGATGATATAACCTATATTGTGAGGAATTCTGAACCACTGGCTATAAGGTTGTACAGATGGATGAAGAGATTGCACTTCGTCTGCTATTATGTGGTATGTTGTGTGCACATGCGTTAAATCTGAAAACCTAATAAAATATGATTAGACATAAATTCCCTGTCCTGGCACACATACTGATTTCCTCCTACCTTCTCCTGGTAACAGTGTAAAATAAGTCCTTTCAAATAATCTCGACCTCTGATTATATGTTCATACCCAATGTTTTCTAAGCAAAGCCACTTTCTTCAAATTAATTTCTGGGCAATGGCTGAGCTGGGAACTGTCAGAGATAGTTGTAGGGCCACTATGGCTTGCCATGCTCTGACACTGAGGGCTCAGGGGACAGAGTGGCTCTTGGACCACTTTTTTTGCATGTTTCTGAAGCAGTGGAATTGAAATTAGGGGAACTTCACTACAGCTTTTACCCAGGGCTGCAGAAAATGGAGGATAGTTTCACTGGACAGGCTTATTGCCATTGGGTTTCCAGTCCATTTAAAGAGTAAGTTTAGTCAAAAATAACCCTCCCTACCCTGAGGCAGGACTGGGGGGGGGGGTTAGAAAGAAAAAGGCCCCTTACCTTATCTAGGGGCCAGCGCTCTGGATCTCCGGATGGAAAGCACAAAGCCACATCCCCCGGCTCCATACGTGCTCCCGTCCGCCCATTCAGTTGAATAGGTGACAGGAGCGCGAGCAGACGCGGCAGATGTAGCACAGAGACTAAAGGAGTGGTGCTGGCCTGGCCTGAGGAGAAGGTAAAGAGTCTTTTTCTTTTTAACCCCTCCATCCTGCCTCAGTGCCAGGGTAGGGTGACAGAATGGGGGGGGGGGGGTCACTTTTGACTAAATTTACCCTTCAAGTAATGTTTGGGCTCGTAGAAATTATTCCAGCAGTGCTTTAGTTAATCTCCTCAATTCCAGGGCACCACCAGTAGCAACGCTTGGGTTAATCTCAGCCGTAAGCCTGTATAAGGCAGGCTGTGGCATGATATCCTCAGTTCTTTTCTAGCAGTCGCATGGGACTGCGTTTGCGACATGGAGATTTGTGTTCCTCTGCACTTCGCTCGAACTCCTTTCCTATGGAGGTGTTCAGATTCATGATGCCGACTATGGATGACTTGGTGTGCCTGGTGGCTAGAGGGCTGGCCTTGCTGGTTACCTTGCAACGCACGGTCTGACTGAAACAGTGGTCGGCTGACTCTTATTGGTGAGCCTCTGGATGACCTGGTTCGGAAGGCCATGGGTGGGAAGTCGACTAGGCTTCCACAGAAATGGAAACTGAGGACTTTGTTTCCCAGTTCTCCGAACTTTTGGACCTTCCGGAAGTTCGGAGGTTCGACAGACTCCAGGCACTGCAAGGATTTTTCAGGTAAGTGAGAGCCACAGGGGAAACCTGGACCCCAATGGGCCAGCCGGCCCAAGCCCTCTCACCCGATCGGGTTCTGCACTACGCGTCGGTGTGGAGGGAACAGATATCGAATGCCAGGATCCGGTAGGTTGTTTTTTCTGGATACAAGAGAAGAGTTCTGGATCAGGCCTCCACACAGGATTGTGGCGTCCTAGCCTTCTTGTGTTGTGGAAAGGGCGGCAGCTTGCGGCCATGCGATAGAGCTCTTGCTGGGCGGAGTTGTAGTACATGTGCCCCCCTCAGAGCGGGGCTGTGGCTTCTACTCAATAGTATTCATCCTCCCCAAGAGGGATGGGTCAGTTTGGCCGATCCTGTATCTCCGGAGGCTGAACAGTTACGTTCGGGTGCGGAAGTTTCATATGGAATCTCTAAGGTTGGTCGTCATGCCGCTGCAACAGGGGGATTTTCTGGCCATGGTGGACATAAAGGATGCTTATCTGCATGTCCCGATCTTCCCTGGTCAGGAACAATACCTGCTCTTTGTGGTGGGCACCTGACATTTCTAATATTCTTAGTATACAGTACGTCCTGCTCCA
The DNA here is from genome assembly GCA_027917425.1 of Gastrophryne carolinensis. Taxonomy (NCBI): domain Eukaryota; kingdom Metazoa; phylum Chordata; class Amphibia; order Anura; family Microhylidae; genus Gastrophryne; species Gastrophryne carolinensis. The sequence continues at coordinate 204,536,937 of CM051240.1, read as the reverse complement.
GATATAATACTTATACTTGGGTTATCCTCCGCCAGATGGCGCTGCACTGCAGAGACCCAGGGACCTCCCACAAATCCCCAGATTTCTCTGCAGTGCTGACTACGAAGACATGAAGTAAAACTCTCTCGCAGGTGAGCGGGGCTATCAAAGCCTGCGGCCCTGTTGGTGTATTCCCACCCGTCTTCCCTGTGATGTGCCTCCCAGCCTGGGCTGCGCTGGTCGGGTGAAGGTAGGCAGCACCATGCATGCTTAACGGAGCCATGCTCCACCACAGTCCCCCACCAAAGGGTAGGCGGTTTAGGGCTGATGGTGAGCCTCTAGGGTATGCCCCCCCGCAATATTGCCCCATGCCCCGTGTAGCGGTGGGCCCCGTACAAAGGGCCGCCATCCTCCCTCGTTCCCCCCGTAGCCCGGGGGGAAAGAAAAGGGGGGGGGTGCGTGGTGGTCTCAGTGTATGTTTACACGCTTATGGCCTTAGTACTGTTGTTGACTGGTATTCATGGTGTCAGAGCCGCGCTGTTTGCATTTTTATTGTGTACCTGTCGCCGCCGCGCGCACCTCTTCCCTTACTGGATGTGCTGCGCCAAGCAGCAGCGTCTTCTCAGACGCTGCGGCGTCTTCATTGGCAATTCATTTTCTAAGTGTGTCATACACTTCGCTCCTCATAACAAGTTGAAACTATCTCAGAGCTTCGCGCTCTTCGGGGGGAGGCGGGGTCCTGGTTTGGCGCGCTCCGCGTCACAGCCACTCTGGCCCGCCCTTCGAGGTTCGTTTGGCGCCATTTTGATGCTGGTCGCACGCACGCGTGGTAGCGGTCCTCCTTTGGTCTGTAAGTGCTCTCGCGGGCGATTTTCATGATCCTAATTACTGCGCATGGTTCTGACACCCCTTATTCCCTTTATGTCTTTCAGACTGGTGAACACCATTGGCTTCTCCCGGCCCGGTGTAAAATTATAGCGGGCCTTGTAATATTCTCCCACTTCCCTAGCGGGTCTTTGGGGCATCCAGGGTTTCTTATAGTGTAAATCCCTACTGGCATATTGTGCCTTGAATAATCACCATATGGAGGCATCTCAGAATTATGTGACCGGGGTCCCTTTGGGACATGACCGGCTGTGTGTAGCGTGTGGACATCCCCATGCTGATGCTGACAGGGCACGGGTCTGTGTACCCTGTGCCGAGCAAGCACTGGCCCTGCAATCAGGCCGGCCAGTGGCTACACCAAGCTTCAATTCACCTATCTCCCCAGGCTTAAATCTCTCTCCTGCTGAGTCGCCTACAAGTGGGGAATTGCAGCCTGCTGGGCCTTCCAGACTGCCTATGGCTGAACAGATTATTGCTAGGTTGTCAGAGCGAATGGGCCCTGGTAGGAAGCGGCACCTGTCGCCTCATGTTTCTGTATCTTCTATGAGAACCGTGGAGTTTACTACTCCTGGTGACTATACCCCTTCTGATGAAGGGGAGTTGTTCTCTGACTCCGGCTCATCTGATGAGAGATCGAGGAGTCATGACGATTCTGGCCCTGAATACTGGGGCCAGTGTGACACTGACGACTTGTTGATTAAGGTCTTTAAGGCACTGTCTATCTCCCTCCCCGGTCAGGTCCCCAAGCCTAGAGGGGAGCGTTTCCATACTGCGACTGCACGTTTGGAATTTCTAGAGCAGGCTCATTTCCATGCCCTTGTGCTCAAGGAATGGGAATGCCCCAGTAAACTTCCAGGGGTTCCAGGGGACTGGGATAGGAAATACACTTTTCCCCCTGAGGTGGTTAATTGCTGGTCATCACCCCCCGTGGTGGATGCGCCGATCATAGGGGTCCCTAATCCCCCCTTTATTACAACCCCTGCTTATAGTACCCTTTGGGATCCTGAGGACCGGCGCATTGAGCTGTTCGCCTCCCATGCCTTTTCTTGTGCAGGGACGGCGCTGCGCCCGTTCTGTGCCGTGGCTATTACTGCAGTGGCCGCTAGAACCCTCATCAGAAAGTTGCTTGATCATCACCCTGAGTATCTCCCCTGGGAGATGTTTAATGCACTCTCCAATTGTGATGTATTTGTTAAATGTATTCTATTAGCTCTGGATGACGCTATTAGAATGTGTGCAAGAAGTTCTGCCCTTGCGGTAGCTATACGTCGCTTGGTCTGGCTGCGACAGTGGGGTGCTGACGATGCTACTAAAAAGACTCTTACTGGGCTTCCCTTTAGAGGGCAGCGCCTATTTGGGGCCCGTCTAGACCTGTTCGGTAAAAAGGGCAAATCACCCCTACGCAGACGGCCATCTCGGCCCCCTCGGGGCAGGGGCTCCACTCCTCCCCCCTACCTTAGTGTTAAACAGGAACCAGGGGTGGCCTTCCGGATTTTTTGTGCAGACTCCTGCCCCACAAGCAGCAGACAACGCCCTGGCCCCTTCGGCGGGGCTAAGCCCAAATCTTCCACCAAACCCCCTCAAGCATGATGGGGCGCCCTCGCCCGTCTGGGTGAGGGGATGACTGCAGCACCTTGCTCTTCTCAGGAGGCATCTTGCCTCATTCTGGTGGATTCAAGAGGTTGCCTCCTCCAGCTACAGGATAGAGTTTGCTGTGCGGCCTTCCCCAGTTTTATCAAGTTACAGGTACTCCTGGTCCCTGCCGCTGTTCAGTTGCTGGCACAGGTCATGCTAGGCCTGCAAGGTCTGAGGGTCTCTTGCAGATTGCCCGTAACAGGCAGAGGCAGGGGCCGCTATACCAACCCTTCCCAAAAGGAGGGGGCCGGCTGGCCCGTTCTGGATTCACGGCAATTCTCTAATTACAGGCAGTTTTTCTGCATGAAAACTCTGAGTTGGGCCATCAGCACCTTGTGCCCAGTGGGCTTTTTGCCGTCTGGGGGACTCTAAAATGCCTATGTTTACAGCCCTGTGCCTTCAGGTCTCTGAGGCTCTTCAAGTTCGTGTTGGTAGTCCAACACTGCTAATTGTGACCTTGTTATCTGGCCTCTCTTCAACTCCCAGAGTGCGCACTCAGGTGCTGACGATGGTGATGTCTCTGATGAGACCAAGGGGCGTCCACGCGATGACTATCTGGACGTCTTTTTCTCACTTCCCAGTCTGCGTCAGGCTAAGATGGATACCCGGCTGATGGCGTCCATTGGGAGTCATTTGGATGGGTGTTCAATCACCCCAAGTCCTCATTGTCCCCTTAATTGGTAATCCCATTACTAGGAATGAATTCTGGATCAGGTTCTATCGAGAATGTTCCCTTCTCCGCAATAAAGGGGACAATCTGGTCACATGGGCTCAGTCCCTCATTGCTGTCCCGGTCCCTTCACCAGGCAGAGATGCTGCTGGTGGGCCCGTTGATGTCTTGCTCGGAAGAGGTCCCTTATGTTCAGTCCCTTTGGGCCCTTCTGCGACTTCTATTGTTAATACAGGACAGGGATCCTGCCTCCCTGGAGTTGGGTCTGTGGGCCTTCCCACCTGATAAGAAGGTTCCTCTTTGAGTGTATGAACTCAAGGTGGCAGTTCCTTCTTACCCATTCCTGGAAACGGTCACCATGGATGCCTAACTATCAAGATGAAGGGGGAGTTTTTCTTCTGAAGCTCTCTGCGATTCTGGGGGTGGTGGGGCCCTTAGATGGTCCTTACGCCTATTGATTTTGACAGTGAGCGTTTATCAGTTGGTTCTGTCTCGCTTGACTTCTTCCCTTCTGGGCCTGCCAGTTTGGGGGCACTCGGTCTGTCTGAGGACAGTATCCTACATTAACCATTGGAAGGGGCCTGGAGCTGCTAGACCCTCTAGGAAGTGTCTAAGTCCCTGAATTGGGTGGAGACAATGTTCCCTGCATATCAGTGATATTTGCCCCGGTGGAGCCCCTCTGCGACAGGATGTGCTAATCCCTGTACCACTATGGGGTCCTATCAGTTGTGGATCTGTTTTTGTGTTACGTCACTTTCACAGGCTCTCGGACTTTGTTTCCCTGTCCCAGGATCCTCTGGCAGTGGTCCGGATGCCTTAGTAACGTTCCCCCTGCCAGGCAGGGTTCTGCGCATGATTGCTCTGGCAAGGGGACCAGTGATTCTGGTGGCCCCCAGGTGCCCTAGTAGAGGGTGGTTATGTTACCAAGGACAGTAGTTTCTGTAACTTTTGCCAGGAGTGCTAGCTCTGCTCACTCAGGGCTCCCTTACGTCACTCCATTCGACAGACTCTGGCCTAGTCGGCCTGACTGCTGAAACATCCATCTTGATGGAGACAGGCTTATCTGTCTAGGTGTTATGAGACTATGGGAAGGCTAGGAACAAGCTTCTCCCTCTTCTTCCATCTGTTGTAGGGTATGTCATACCCATATTGATTGGTGGTGAGTCTAGGTCTCTTCCCTGTTGGGCGTTCTCGGTTCCCAGGGTGCTAGTGTTGTTTGCAGCATGATTTGGAGTTGGTTCTCCAACTCAGTACTCTGATGGGTCAGGTTCTGCCCTGTCCACCTTGCCTTAGTGTCTGGTTCTGTCTTCCTGGGTTAAGACTTCCTTCCGGGGGTTACTCATGTGTGTCCCCCATGTAATCCTATGGTCCCCGTTGGGATTTGAATTTGATTTTCATTCTGTCTGTTTGCAGATTTTTGTCCCTTGGTCCTATTCAGGATGCTGTCTGCCTGCTCTTACCCTCAAGGTTGTCCTTCTGGTGACTATTACCTTGGTCAGGTGTGTGTTAGTGGGCGGCTCTGTCTACCTAGCCCCCATTCCTGAAGATACACTAGGATAAGGTGGGGTTCCGCCTGAAGCTGGGACTATCTGCATCTGGAGGTGTCTCTTGTTCATTGTTTCAAGAGATTGCTATCCCTGCTGTGCCTTTTTCCTAGCAACACTGAGGAAAGGGTTCTGCATTCCTTAATCAGGTGTTGGAAGTTTTTCCTTGGTAGTCACTGTGTCCTTAGGGGTACTGATGTCCCTTGGGGTCTGTGGTCATTACATCCTGAATGTGCCCGATCTCGTCTGCTCTCGGGAGTTGGGCGGCTGGGTCCTTGTTATTACCTTAATGGATGTTCCTCCTAGTCCCTGGTTCGGTCTTTTGGGCTTCTGCCAAGTCTACTGTAACTATTGGATTCGTCAGGCCTATTCCAGCAAGGGGAAGAATCTTCCTTGTCGCTTCGATTCTTTTTCTACTCATGCTTGTTGCCCTTGGGCTTTTCAGCACTGGTCTTCTGTTGAACTGGTTGGCTAGGCCACTACCATTGGCCTTCTGCTCATACCTTTTGCAAGTTTTTACAAGGTTGATGTTAGGGCCTCAGCTTATGCTGTTTTGGCCGTATGGTTATGCAGGTGACAGTGGTTTTAAACTGTCTGCTGTTGTCATTTTTTGTTGAGGATCCCACCCTACTTTTTGGACACTGCTATTGGATGTCCCAAGTGTAAGTATTATATCTGGAGCAGGACGTACTGTATAATAAGAATAATACAATTCTGTGAACTACTCACCTGTAGAATTGATATTATTTGTATACAGTACGTCCTGCTCCACCCCACCCTGGTTTTTTGCATTATTCTGGATCCCCTGTATGGTGATTGTTCTCATTGTTATCATTACCAGTTGTTCTGGGTGGTTTAATTCTCCCAGCTTCTTGTTCACTGCTTTTCAATGCTGGGGATTTGTGGGAGGTCCCTGGGTATTTGAAGGGCCGGGAGGAGCCTGTTTTGCATGTCTCTGCAGTGCAGCGCCATCTGGCGGAGGATAACCCAAGTGTAAGTATTATATCTGGAGCAGGACGTACTGTATACAAATAATATCAATTCTGCAGGTGAGTATTTCACAGAATTGTATTTTTTGGCACTGTTGTTCGAACTGTCCACTGCCCTGCGTGTGGTCATGAAGTTCTTGGCAGGGGTGATGGAACTCCTGCTTAGGCAAGGTGTGCACATCACCCCGTACCTGGACGGCTTGCTCATCTGAGCCCCATCTCTGAGGGATGTTTGGACGGTCCTGTCCATGCTGGAACTTTTCAGGTGGGTGATCTACCCCAAGTCCTAGGTAGTTATCTCCATGGTGGCGACATATCCAGGTATAACATTAGATACTCTACTGGCACAGGTAATTCTTCCGGTGCAGAAGAACACGGCCCTTCAGGAGGCGGTGAGGTCGTTGCTGACAGACAAACATTCCACGATCAGGCAGGGCATGCGTCTCCTTGGCCTGATGGGGTTTACCATTGAGGCAGTTCCGTTCGCCCAGTTCCACTTCAGGCCTTTACAAATGCTGCTCCTATCAAGATAGTGCAGAACTGTTCAGACGTTGCACCATCGCTTCATATTAACGGAAAATGCCTGGCGATCCCTGAATTGGTGGTTTGATCGCTGTGGGTCAGTCTTTTCTGCCAATCCAGTGGGTCATCCTGACCACAGAAGCCAGTCTGATGGGTTGGGGTGGTATTCTAAACAACCAGAGGGTTCAGGATCTCTGGGAACTGCGGGAGTGCAGTTTTCCAATCAATGTGTTGGAACTGAGGGTGATTCTGCTGGTTCTCATGCATTGGTCTGCCCAGCTCCGGGGCCTCCCAGTCAGGGTACAGTTGGACAATTCCACTGCTGTGGTCTACATAAACCATCAGGGGAGTACCAGTAGCTGGCAGACGTTATTGATTATCCAGGGATGCAGTAGGGACCTCCAGGCACCTCGTGCTGCTAGTGGGGAGAAGGAGGTTGGAGATGTGGACCACGCAAATGCTGATAGCCCACCTCCCCTTCCTGTCCTCCACTGAAAGGACTGAGCGGGCCGAAGCCGCCCGCCCCCTGGACCCATGCACACTCCCCTCAATCCCACACATCTTAGGAACAGACTTCAGGCATCTAGCGGAGGTCCCAAGGAAATGCGGCAGCTGGTAAGGAGAGACAGACAGAGTCGAAGCTCCTGCTTCTGGTCAGCACTGTAAAAAAAGAAAAGTACACACATCTTCAAAGTCCCGTGCGACTGCAAGAAAAGAACTGAGGAGATCCTGCCACAGCCTGCCCTATATAGGCAGTTCCCACCTATGGCTGAGATTAACCCACTTGTTGTTGCTGGTGGTAGCCTGGAATGAAAGAGATGAGATATATTGCCGCCTGCGTCTTGTTGGACTACACCATTGCTAAGCATCAGAAGTAGTTGGGAGAACTGGAGAGCAGATTTATCTCCATAAATATTTGCTCTTATGTCGGTTGTAGGCCTCTGAACTTGATGCCACAGCGATGATGCCTTAAAGTGGACCTCCAGGCAAAAAATCAAATCTTAGTGAATTGCTCCCCTAAAGCCCCATCAGTGACATAAGCTTATTAAGAGGGATCAACACCATGTTGATCGTTGGAATAGCAGGCAGATTCTGCACTCTTAAACATGCATGGCGGTGGCTATCTTGCCACACACATGAAAAAAACTTGTTTTTCGGTCAAATCTGCCTCATAGCTCTTTGAAATCATCTCTTATTTCTAGCCAGAAATAGTAAGCCTTACTACCACTGAATAAAATACATTGTATCCCTGACTGAATGCAGCTGCCAAGGCCATAGGGATACATTGTAATAGCTTCCCTCACACAAATTGCTTTTGCTACATTAGCTCTGTTCATTCATTGTTTGTGTGTGTGTGAAAAATGAAAGGCGTACATCTCTCACAATTTGGTGTGAATTGCTGCTGGCAGGGCACCCCTTTAATTCTCATGTGTGAGCAGAGCTATCAGGTGTGTATCAAGATGGCCGTCCCCATATAATTCTAGAGTGAATAATCTTTATGCTATTCCACGTCTGTATGGGGTATAGCCCTGTCGAACTGCTTATGCCTCTGACTATAAGGGAAGCAATTTACTAAACTTTTTTTTGACTGGAAGTCTGCTTTAAGGCATGTATTCAGTTCATGAGCCATGGTTCACTTTGGTATTATATACCAAATCTCACTGGTTTATCCCCCCCCCCATCCCTTCTTCTCTATATCTGGCAAGGATGGAACCTTTCTCTAACCTTCCCAGGCTCCCAAAGTGCCAAATTTGGGGTGCGGTTCAGGCCTTCTGAAGTCTATAGGACACGGACATATATATTATATAAGTATGTACATAGACTGATCTGTACTCCCTCAAGTGTTCTGTATCTTTTATACAATCAGCATGTGATGTAGGGTTAAACAGGATTACAGAAACTGATTGCAAGAAACTAAATCTTGGGTGGATGGAAAGTATTCCCTTTTGGGTTTTCTATTTAGAAGTATCAACATAGCATTTCATGTCTCTAAGCTGCTTCCCCTTCCTTTTTAGCCTTTGCTATAGCATTCAGTTTTGCTAATAATAAAAGAAAATCAGCATTTTTACTTCTCAAGGACACATTCTCATTGGTAACATGTAACGATGCCCCTTCAAGCCTATCATGTCTTTGTGAGCTGCTGCATGAGTCAAACAATTGCTTGCCTCTCGCCTGGCATCTGTCAGAAGTTAGATGGAGGCCGGCTTCTCAGATGACTGCCTTTCAGCTACTTCCATTCCTTCTATCTACCCCTCGCTATTCCCACACTTTGAGGAGCTCAGCCTTTGTTATTCTAATTTTAGGCACTTAGTGGAGCTTCTGAAGAGAACAGTGATTCATGGAGAGAGTAATTCTGTGCTGATCATCGGACCCAGGGGATCGGGAAAGAGTATGGTAAGAATTTATGATGCTCTCACACTGGGCAAGTTAGTGGTTGTATGTATGGTGGGGTGATATTTAAAGTGGAGCTTTACATGTAAAAAGATAAAATGCGCACAGGTCAGCTTTACACATCGCAAGGGCGAATATTTGGCTTCCTAATCGTGCACCATATTTTTCATGATGGCCGCCACATATGTACTGTAAATACTGTATTTATCCCTTTATATAGAAATGAATGGCTTTATTGAAGCTTTATTGAAGCACAACATCAATTTACCTACATCTTGCCACCTAACTAACCCTCTGGCTTGTTTGACTTTTTATTTCTGTTTTTGATGTGTACATTTTGTGAAAGGTCTGTACTGGTATTTGAAAATAGCACTGGGATAGCTGGCGCTTTAAACAGATTATTCCCAACACATGCACAACTTTAGCTTGCCTTTATGCTGACCTGTGCTTGCATTAAGAAACTTTTATTATTGTTTATTTATATAGCGCCATCATCTTCTGTAGCGCTTTACAAGGTATAATTACAGACAAGGTAAAACATATAGTACAGGGAACAATACAAAATTAGATGCCACAAGGTTACAACCAAGTGTTGTGAGCACAGGAGACAATAGGAAGGAGAGCCCTGTCCTTGCGAGCTTACAGTCGGATGGGGGTGGAGACGAAAGGTGGGACTCACTAGTGGTAGAGCTAGAGTTGGGCTGCATGTCCCATTTGAAGGTTATGGGAATTGCTTAAGCCAGGCCATATGCTTGTCTGAAGAAGTGAGTTTTGAGGGCACTTTTAAAGGCTTGGAGTGATGGAGAGTGGCGGATTGAGCGGGGAAGTGCATTCCAGAGGCGGGAGTGCGAGGAAGTAACCAAGGAAGAAGCAGAGCGGAAATTGTGCTTGGGTAGGTAACGCTGGATCAGAGATGAAATATAGGAGGGGGCCTGGTTTGAGAGCTTTGTAGGTAAGTGTTAGAAGTTTAAACTGAACTCTATAGGAGACAGGTAACCAGTGGAGGGATTGACAGAGGGGGGCAGCACTGGAGAAGCGAGAGGAGAGGTATATGAGGCAAGCAGCAGAGTTTAGAACAGGAATATAATTAATAGACACGGAGCAACCAGGGCACTGTATGATGTAGCCACAGGAAACAGTCTTTAAAATAAAGAATAAGAGCTTGTCCCACGGTGCATGCACTTCACAAAATATGGTAATATCACACGTGCCCGTCACCTCCACACATGTGCGCTTACCAGATGGCTGAATTTAACAAGCCTTGAATCAATTAATGTTTCATGGAAGATTTCAGATGCTTGATTACTTCAGTGCACAAATTGTACACTCCTCCCGGACATGATGGAATCCGTTCATATATTGTGAAAAAGCATAGAAGAAATCTAGTGCAACCTCGTGGAAACTTTTCTTAAAATAACTATTTAATAACAGAAATGCACTCACATATTCTTTGAAGTAAAACACGCCAATATGAATACACAGGTTGGGAGGGAGTCCTTTTCTTTCCCTTTTTCCCTTGTGACTGTTCAACTGGACGTCAAAGCTTAAAATGAGTGGAATAAAAAGGTAGCCGCCGTCTCCTATTTCCTCTCCTGAGGAAATAGGCTAAGCTATTTACTGATTGGCTTTAAAGGAAAGCTCCCTTTTTCCTGGTATCCAGCACGGGTCGCTGCATCTTCAATTTTTCACTATTGGGTTAACCGCCACAAGGTGGCGCAGCTGACTGCAAGAAGACTTTTGGCTCCTCCCGGCCCATAAAAGGGCAGCAAATTACCCAGAAACTCCCAGAGTTTCCTTGTAGTCTAGGCTGCGAAGACAGAAGATTGTTCTCTCTCTGGATTTTCCCATCCTGCCTCAGGTGAAGGTAGGGGAACACCTAGGGTCAGGTGTTCACAGAGCTAGACTCTGGGCCGCAGACCCTGTACCCAAAGGGTAGCCGGCCATAGGTTATGGTGAGCCTATAGGGGGGGAGAAACCACTTGAGGACCCCTCATACCTGATTCTGTGTTCCCACAAGCTTTAATTGGTTGTGTGTGTTTTGTGCTTCTTGGTTGTGTGTGTGCCTTTACTCTGCGACCCCGTGTACTTCGCCCGCCGCGGACGCCGGCAGTGCGTTCCGCGGCGGGGGTTGTAGTAGGGGGCGAGGAGTTCCTCCCTGTCTCCTCTCCGGGCGCCATTTTGCCTCCTCGGGCACCCGGAGGTTCGCGCTATAACGCAATTCGCGCCATCGCAGCGCGGCCCGCCCCTCGAGGTGCTCCGCCTCTCCCATCTCTGCGCCATTGCGGATCGTGGTCCTCGCTGCGGCTGGAGTCTCTGGAACGCGCTCCGGTCTGCTGGATCGTGGACTTCTCTGCTTCTGCTGCGCTTGGCCTTCTTCTTTGGTCTGCTGCTGTGCTGCCATTACAAGCCTTCTGCGTCACTGCTCTTCTTCGCCTGGTCCATGAGTCCGGTCCTTTATTTTTTTCCTTTCATTGTATAAGGTGTTGTGCATGTGCTGTGGGACACTCATTTTTGTCCCTCTTTGTGTTTTTCAGGCGGGCCCCTTATTTGTGGTTTCTCCCGGTCCATCCGCCCCTCTTCTCTCGTTCCCTCTTCTGGGGATTTTGTGGGGGGTTTCCGGGTTAAGCTTAGCCCCTGTTACCCGCGGATTGATATTTTTCCAGGTGTACAGCACGGCTTGCTTCAATTCTTTACATGTGGGTAATCCCCCACAGGTGGCGCAATCGACTGCAGGAAGACTTGTGGCCCCTCCTGGCCCATAAAAGGGCAAGAATTACCCAGAAGACCCCAGTCTTCTCCTGCAGTCTGACTGCGAAGATGGTCTCTTTCTCTCTCGCAGATAAGCGGGGCATTACTAGCCCGTCGGCCGCTGCAAGCCCTATTCCCACCTGCTTCTGGGACCCTTCTTGCCTCCCAGCCATGGCTGCGGATCAGGTGCAGGTAGGGGAACGCCAAGGGTCAGGCGTTCGGCAGAGCTACGCTCTGGGCCGCAGACTCTTCCTCAGAGTAAGCAGGCCATAGGCTATGGTGAGCCTATAGGCGGGGGGAGGAACTACCCTTTTTTTTTCCAATCCATTCCAGGCCGTCCTAATCATCACGATTAGGCAGCCGCCCGGGCGCATGCGCAGTAGTTGTAAGGGGAAGAAGCGGAGGAAGGCGAGCACTTTATTTTAAGTTTACAATAACTAACCCTTAGGGATTTGGGCATTACTGTGTTTTTTCAGATGAAGAGTGATTAATATGGTTGGCACTTGTTTAGAAGTTTGGTTTATATATAATTTTTGTGGATTGTTTTTGGTTTGCAGGGCCAGCCTCTTACAGACGCCAGATAACATGATGGGATGATTTTGTATATACTAGGCTTAGCAGCGTGTGATTTCCATCTCTGTACATATCGGTCCCCCCCATCCTCCTCCTCTGTATTTGTCCCCCTCCTCGATCTATATATTGTGTTCATGTTTTTTTTAAAAAATGGGTTTTAAGATGTCCTTGTACTGTATATGTATATGATATAATAAAGTGGTTTATATATTTTTGATAAATAATTTAAGTGGTGCCACTCAGTTTGTTGGGGTTGGGCTCTTGGGGTTTGTGGGCCCCTGTTTTTGGTTATTAATTTCACCATGACGGAGGCATCTGGGGTAGTCATCTGGTCTTTATCAGATTTACCCCATATCCAGTGGCATGCAGTAGCACTGGATAAGGATAGCATGGTGCGCAGGGATTATGCTACGGTTGTAGTGGATAGGGAGATATTTGTCTCCTCCCTGGGGCTCTGACTCCTATCGCCGGTGCTTTCTGAGAAACCCCTTGGCAGTTTTCATGCGGACCGTGATGTGAATCGTACCGGTTACTAAGAAGGTTTTTTTGGAAAAAAAAAAAAAAAAGAAGAAATCCTCTGAGTATATTGAAGAGGATATTGTAGCTGCCATAGGCTCATTCTGAGTCTGTAAACAAACAGCCCTCAAGTGGTCCTAAACCTATAGAGTCATCATGGAGTATTGACTTCTAAAAAGGTTTTAAAGAAAATAATTTTTCCTCTGATTTGAAGAGGATATTGTGGCTGGCATCATCTCCTCAAGTGGTCCTAAACCTTTAGAGTGTCATAATGGAGTATTGGCTACTGAAAAAAATAAATAAATTTTAAAAGAGAAGAGTGGAAGAGGATATTGTCATCCATAATCTTTCAGGAAGTTATCTATTGGAGAGTCCTCTACACATGGGGTTTCTGGTTAAGGAGAAGTTGGATGGATGGTTGATTTTCTCCATTTCTGGAGGATGTTGCGGAGCATTTGTATTATAATCTGATCAATAGGGGCAGAAGTCAGGGTGTCTTCCGACCATTCCTAAAGTACTAGATACTATGTATCCTTTTCCTCCAAATCAGATTGAATTATGGTCTCACCCTCCTGTGGTGGACGCTCTGGGGCCAGGTCTCTTTAAGATTTTGGTTATGCCATCCTCTGATAGGGCTTCTCCAAAGGATCCAGCGGATAAGTGCGTGGATCAGGTGGCATGTCATATGGGGCCGGCCTGTGCTACATCCATAGCATTTTTTGTGAGCAGGAGGTTGTTAAAGCAACTGGACTCTAAGACTTGTATGCCTGGTTCACGGAAGCCATGCTCCCAGTTGGTCAAAGCCAGTTGGCTCTAACAGGTATGTGATCCAAGCTATGGAGGTTTGATCTGGTTGTGGGCCAGAGGCCTAGCTCTGGTGGTCGCCTTAAGGCGTGCTTTATGGCTTAAGCAATGGCCAGCTGACATAGCCTCTAAAAAGGAATAGGACGGGACTCCCCTTTTAAAGTGGGGCATCTGTTTGGGGAGTGCGTGGTTGACTTGGTAAAGCATGCTACTAGTGGTAAGTCATTTAATCTGCCACAGAAGCCGAAGTCTAATACTGCTTCCACAGGGGCCTCTAATACTCCGGGGTTCCGGTTAGAGGTTCTGCCTCCTCGGGATACCGAAGATATTTTTGGAATAAGACAAAGTTCCAAATTAAGGCAACAGGTGTCTGGCAGAATAAAGCCAGACCCCCTTCAAAGCCTGTTCAGGCATGAAGGTAGGCCCCCGCACTTGCAGGTGTGGGGGGACTGCTTCTGCATTATGCTCATATTTGGAGGTTTCATTAACAGATATTTGGATACAGGAAGTTGTATCCTCAGGTTACAAGATCATATTAGGAGCCAGACCCCCTTGGAGATTCTCTTGGTCAGGGGTATCCCGAATTCTGCAGTAAGCAGAAGCATTAGGATCTGCCGTATCTCGCCTTTTTAGAGATTGGAGTTGTTGATCCACAGTGAAGTTACTCCAGCCGGGCAGTGTATATATAAGGATATATATCTACATTGCTGTAGGGGGGCCTACATCTTCAGTTTGTGGCGTTACCCTTTGGTCTATCTTCAGCACCAAGGGTGTTTACCAAGGTGTTGGCAGGTCTCATGTTTTCTCTAAGAAGTCAGGGTATACATATAATCCCTTACTTAGACTATCAGTTGATATGGGCCCCATCATGTCAGGGGGCCCAGAAGAATATACAGACTGTCTGAATGACATTGGATAATTGACTATCCGGTCGAATTCTTAAGTCAAGTATCATATCCTAGCTTCAAGAGTTATTCTTTCTGGGACTGGCATTAGACACGTCTCAGGCAAAAGTGTCTTTTCCAACACAGAAGTGACTCTTACTCCAGGCCAGGGTACAGGGTCTCTTGTCTTGCCTTCACCCGACGATTCATCAAGGAATATGTCTGTTGGGCCTGATGGTATCTTGCTTGAGTCAGTACCTTTTGCACTGTTCACACAAGACCCCTGCAGATGGAATTGCTCACAATCTGGGATCGAGACCTACACACTCTGATTCACTCTTTTTGCATGACACCATCAGCAAGGCATTCTCTAGCCTGGTCCTCGGCCTCTTCAGACTGGCAAATCCTTCCTTCCAGTACAGTGGAAGATCATCACCATGGATGCCAGTCTATCCGGTTGGGTGAGTGTCATGGAGTCACAAAGTATCCATGGACAGTGGAGTCCGATTGAGAGCAGAATCTCCATAAAGATCCTGAAACTGAGGGCTATTCTATTGTATTCAGACATTGGACATCCCATCTGATGGGGCATCCCGTCCAGATTCAAACATACAATTGGACGGCGGTGGTATATATCAACCACCATGAGGTCATCAGAAGCAGTAAAGCCCTGATGGAAGTGAGCTGGGTTTTTTACTTGTCTTTTGGTGGTACACATACCTGAAGTGGACAACTTGTAGGCCGATCATCTCAGCAGAACGGTCCTGCATCAGAGGGAATGGTCTCTTAGCCAGGGGTTTTTTTAACCCTTTAAGTGCCAGCCTACCTGGAGTTTTTGTCACACTCTGTTGCCAGACCATTTTGCACTATTTTGCACTCCCGATGTTCAAATGTGATTTTTGAAGGGATTTCCAGGGATTTCCCAGGAAAATGATATATTATTTTTTTCAGCAGAGTCTGAGTTTTGTTTGTCATTTTTTAGGTGTATTCTCAATATTTTTTGGTGAAATATGTGCAAAAAAATTTAAAAAATCAATTTTTACAATTTGTAGTGTTTTTTTGTAATAAAAAATGTAAGTTTGTCAATAAAATCTTATTGCGTGTGAAACCCCAATTTCTCAGTTACAGCGGTACCACATATGTATAGGTAGACACCTTTTCCTGCCCAGGAGACTCCCCCAAACTGAAACAGAGCTTTAGAGGATTTTCAGAAAAAGACAACTGTGATATGTGCTATGCGCACCTTGCAGTTTTTCCAGAAAAACAACCCTTTACATTTGAAATACCCCCCACAAACTATATATTCTCTGGAAGTACACACCTCAGGCTTTCTATTTGTACCAGGCTTGTTGATGTGGCCACAGTTTTCTAGAAGTAATCCCTCAATGTATTCTTTGGTTGCAAAGAGTTTCCCTAAAAAAAGGATAAAAAAGCAGAATCAAAGCCACATTTCCTAGAAAAACTATATACAAACAAGAAAAAACAAGTATAATCTGAAAAAGCAACATCCCCCGAACAGAACGATACCCAACATGCATAGGTTCTGTCAAGGGAAGAGTTGCCAAAGACCCCAAAGTAAAGCATGTGCGTAACGGTAATTTTTCTTGAAAATTTCAGCTCTGCAGACAAAGTGCGCACCTTGCGATTTTTCAACCAAAACAACCCTTTACATTTGGAATATCCCCCATAAACCATATATTCCGTGAAAGTACACATGTTAAGCTTTCTAAGCGTACCCAGCTTGTTGTAGTGGGCTCACCTTTCTGGAATTAATCCCTCAAAGAACTCTTTGGTTGCGCAGAGTTTCCCTAAAAAATGTATAAAAAAGCAGAATAAAAAACACCTTTTCCTAAAATATAAATATGCAAACAAGAAAAAACAAGCTAAGTCTGAAAGCGCAAGGTCCCCCGAACAGAACAATACCCAACATGCAGAGGTACTATTAACCCCTGTTAAATGTAAAAAAAAAACACAGACACACAAAGAGAAAAAATATTTTATTATTATTTTTTTTTTTTTAATACTTACCTCCCATCCATAGTGGAGCACTCTTTCAGCCTTTTATAGCTGCTGGATGACAGAAAACAAAAGGGTTAATTAAAAAAAAAATGACATAGGGTTCCCCCTCCTAGGGGGGGGACCCCATTTTTTTTGGGAATTTTAAGGGTTAAAAACCCTTAAAAATCCCCCCAAAAAATGACGTAGGGTCCCCCCTACCCAGCATTACCGACCCGGGCCAGCCATTGGGGCTTGTAGAACAGGGCGCAGGGGCCAGCGTTGGTGGCCCCTGGCCCTGCAGGCTACTAGCCCACATAGCCACTAAGTGGCCCGGGCCCTTCTGCCCCCCCCCTGGCCGTTGGGGAGGCAGGTAATGGGGGGCTGGGGGTTATGGCAAGTCACCCGCTTGCCGCAGGTGACCTGCCATACCCAGAGCCTTGTGAACTGGTATAAGGGGTCTCATGGACCCCTTACCAGTTCACAAAGGGTTAAATGAAAAAGACACCACACAAAAGTATTTTATTAAAAAATGATCGGTGATCGGCATCCAGAGAAGGGGTGAGGCAGGAGATCAGAGGATCTCCTGCCACCTCCTTCCCCGTTGCCAATCACCGGCATCTGACAGCTGAGAACGCTGAAGCCTGAAGTGATCGGGGCTGGGATGACGTCATAGCCCCGCCCCTAAGGCTTAGCGGCAAGATGGCGGCCGCCATCGAGGAGGAGAGAGCCTCCCGGGCTCTCTCCTGAAGATCGGTAAGTCCTGGGGGGGGGGATCGGAGGCCCCCCAGGTGAAGAGGAGGGACAGCGGGAGCCAGCGCACACACAGGTAAGTGAATGTCATTTTTATTATACACGGGGGATCGGATGGCACCAAATTAAAGAGGAGACCCGGCCGGATCCAACAAGGGGTCAGGTGAGTATTTTTTAAACCAGCAGCAGGGAAAGTCAAGCACGTAACACCTACGGGCTTGGCACTTAAGGCCCAGCCAAGCCAGCACGTAGGTGTTACGTGCTTGGCAACAAAAGGGTTAATCCGTATGCATGTGCTGGGGAATCTCAGACGTAGATTTCTTGCATCACAGCTCAGTCAGAAGGTCCGAAGTTTGTCTCAGCCCAGGGATCCTCTAACAATAGCAACAGTGGTCAGCATTCTTTATGCATTTCCCTCCGATTTCATTCCTGGGTCAAGTACTAAAAAAGGTTTAGCTCACAAGGGAGTCCCAACCATTTTGGTGGCTCCTCGGTGACAAGAAAAAGCTGCTTCTCAGACATAGTAAGGATGTCACAGGGCAACTTGTGGAGGCGACGATCCAGATCTTCTCACACAGGGGCTTCTAAGGCATCCCAAATCACAGGTTCTGGGTTGGAAGGCCTGGCTATTGAATCCTTTATCTTGGAAGAAAGGGTTATTTTCTGCCAGAATCATCTATGATTCAGGCCAGGAAGAAATCTTTATCAAGTGATCTACTATAGAGTCTGGCAAACATTTATAGCTTGGTGCGAATCCAGGGGTTCGCTTGTTGAATATATTGATTTTTACAGAAGTCTTGATGAAGGTCTTCAATTGAGGACAAATATCTATCTGTCTTCTTTCAGAAACCCATAGCTGAGAATGATTTTATCAGAACTTGTTTTACAAGGGGTCGCTCTTGTGCGGCCTCCTCTTATTCCACTTCTGCCGGCTTGGGACCTGAACTTGTTTTTTCAGGGTCCCCCTTTTTTTGAACCATGGTAGATGTGTCATCAAGTCTAAGAGCCCTTATGGTTATCTCTTAGTGGCAATAACCTCAGCAGGCGGGTTTCTGAATTAGCAGCTTATCACTAAGCCTCGTTATTTGAGTGTTTTAGGATTTTCTTCCTAAAGGTATCTTTTCATTTAATGAAGAGATGTTTTTTGCCTTCCTTATGTCCTACTCCAGTGTCTAATAAGGAAGAGGTCTTCTTCACTGTTTGGATGTGAGAGCACTAAGGTATTATCTCACTACACAATCTTTCCATAGTTTGGACTTCTTATGTCATACCTGAGGGTCCACGGAAAGGTCTTCCACCAGCTAAGTCTGCCATCAGTCGATGGATTAGACAGACAGTGATAAGAGTCTATTCTGCCAAGGGGAAGTAGCCCCTTGTTTGGGTCACAGCTCTTTCCACTAGGGCCATTGGTGCTTCCTGGGCCTTTCAGCATCGGGCCCCGATGGAACAGGTTTGTAAAGCTGCCACCTGGTCTTCGGTTTATACATTTACCAATTTTACAAGGTAGATGTTAGGGTATCAGCTGATGCTGTGGTTGGTCGAAAGGTTCTTCAGGCAGTAGTTAAATAAACTACCTGCTGTTCCGCGCTGGGGATCCCGCCCATAGATGGCACTGCTTTTGGAGATCCCAAGTGTAAGGAGGGTCTGGAATGGTCAACCAGACCCAAGGGTCACACAGTTTTTATTGTGCAAAAGACACACATTTAAAAAAACAACAAGACAATTTAAAAAGCCTCCTAAGCCTGCCCTGAATAAGTCTTTACACACCTGTCCTAAATAATTACCCATATAGTATAAAAAATATATACTCGTATCTAATTCTCTTTAAGTTTAGAATAATTTTGTATAATAACTAACACCCCTTTTTTTTGTGCCGGCACAAAAGCAAAAGATACATAATCCACAATAAATCAACACCCTTCAAAAATATTAATCCTTATTTAATCCATAAACAACTACCCCAAGGTGAAATGTGCATTGTACAAATAATGATACAAAGTTCATTCCCTAATTAAAAATAAGTTATATACTTCAAACATCATGACACAAAACATAACCCAAATAAAGTAACAATCATATCGGTGCAGAAATGTAACATAAGGACACAATCAAAAACAAGTATACATGCAATAGCAAAAAGAGAGATACTCAGCTGTGTGGGAACATAGTAATCAATCACCAGGGAGGACAGTCAGGGCAGGGGGCTGCTCCACCTGCGCTTCGCGATATATGGAACCGCTTCTTGCTTGGGTGCGGGGGGGAATGTTGTCCCTCTCCCGCTCTTATATTCACCTGGGGGGGGGGAGGAGGAAAACCGCCAGTGCCGGCATGGCCGTGCGCGCTGAACCCGCAGCAGCGGGCGTGCCTGCTCCCGCCTGCCGCCGCCGGAAATGACGCAGCGAGCGGGGTGCCCGTAACCACGGACGCCACCGCTCGCAGCAACAGGTCGGCCGCGGCCGGCCGACACGCCCACCATTCCCACCACCGATGGGGCGTCCAGCAGCAGGCAGGGTCGCACGCACCATGCAGGACACAGTGCGCGTGCCCAGCCCACATGAACAGGGCGCGCCCCAACACTGTACAGCGTCAGCACCTGCGTCAATAGAATATGACAGCTAGGTGCTGCACTGTCCCAGGATCCCACAGGAGCAGAGCAGGGACAAAATAGAAACATATATAACTACTTGGCAACTATTTAATGTTATTGGAATAAAGTTACAATATGTCAGTTATAAAATTAGAACAAAGAGGACGTATGACAAGTCAAATTGATGCAGAACTGCCGGGATCTTTATCTAAGCCCATCCATGCTAGTTATTAAATAGAGAGGCAGTTATGCCCAGAGGTAAGTATATTCTTGGTGTGCCACACACCCCGCTTCACCTTTAATTCTTCACGATTGGGTTACTCACCGCCAGGTGACGCTGTTGCAGAGAGGAAGTCTTGTAACGAGCCCCCTTCCAGCCTATATATACCTGGTACCTCCCATTCATCACCAGTGTTTTTCTCTCTGCATGACGACAAGACAGAAGGTTGAAGTCTCCTGCTTGCAGGTAGCCGGGGTTTTACCCCGGCAACCCCTTTGGTCTATTTCTGCCCGGTTTTGATTGTTGTTACCTTTGTGGTTAAATGGAAGCCTCCCAGCTTAGGCTGCTCACTGGGCAATTGATAGACGGCACTATGCGTGCCTAGGAGCTTATCTCCTCCGCTCGACCCCCTGTTGGGGGCAATGCGGCTGTCCGGCATGGTGATCCGGATTTGGAATGCCCCTGTCCCGAGGTTCCCCTTGGCCCCTTGCTCTCCCGTTACGGTCCCTTCTCCCTTCACTATGGGGGGGGGGGGGTAGAGGGATGTGTATTGTATGTATGTTTTTACTGTATGTTTTATGTGTTTACTTATTTCAACGTTTGTCAGGCTGCACCGCAAGCGAGGGTGCGTTTGGTCTGACTAAAAATCCTCCTTACATGGCAGTCTCTGTGATGCGGGCTGCTGCTGCTGGCCTGTAGGGCCAGAGTTTTGGTTCAGCTTTAGGGGTGGCCGGGGCGGGCTGTGCTGTGTCAGGCTTGCCTGAGGCAGCCTGTGCCTTTCCCAGGTTATACAGCTCCCCCTCCCCCCTCCCCTTGTCTCCTTTTTAAAAAAAAAACGGCCGCTGCTTGGCGGGCCGTGTGTCAATTTTTTGGGGGCAGCGCAGGCTGCCTAGGAACTTCTTTTTTCCCCCTCCCCCCCCTTTTCCTTTTACTAAGGGCGTTGTTAGCCCTCTTGTTATCCTGGCACCGCCGTCCGGTGGGCCGCTCTGTTCAAATTCGGTGGGGGGGCCCGGATGACGTCAGGGGTGGGAGCGTGTTTCCAGCGGCGCGTCATCTCTCCGGCCCCGGCCGCACTTCCTTCCTATTATCAGGAGGACGTGTGCGGGGCTCTCAGCCGCATATGTGTGCTGCTGCTGCTGGACGCTCCGCCGCTCTGCCGCTATTGCTGCCACTGCCGCCTTCGCTCCTTTTGCTGCCTGTCTTCCACCGCTTCTACTGGTCGGGTGCTGGGCTTTTCTTTTAGCCTTCCTTGGGAAGGTAAGCGGCCTCACCTGGCGTGGGGCCGTCTATTTTTATGTCTGACTGTTTATTTAAAAAAAAAAAAAAAAAAAAAAAAAAAAAAGTAAGATATATATTGGAGAAATATTTTTATTTAATAAAAAAAAAAAAAAAAGAAAAAGGAGGAAAATCAGAGAGACTCTGTTGCTGTGTATGTATGTTGTATTGCATGTTGCCATTTGTTTCTGGGGGTCTTACTGTTGGTTTTTTCCTCCCCCACAGATCCTGGGATTCCCTCAATACAGTGGCCTCCCGGTTCTATTTTGCCTGGCTAGTCCTTTTTTTCTCCAAATTGGGACATATTTATATATATATATATATATATATATATATATATATATATATATATATTTAAAAAAAAAATTTAAAGGGGATCTTTATTATAAATTAAATCCTCCCTCCCGGGACATTAACATAAAGGGGCATCCCGGGTGGTTTATGCCTTAAACCCAGGATTTTGCGAATACCATAAATCACCATATGGAGGCTTCCGATAATACCGGAAATGGTTCTTCTGGGCCATCTAGGGTGTGTGGAGGCTGTGGGACACCACTCCCAGGTGATGATGTTATTGTATGCATTCCTTGTGCAAGGCAGAATATTGCGCGTCAGTCCGTTGCTCCGGCTGCTGGCTCTTCGCAACTTCCATCATCCCCTACCCCTCCCTCCCTGTTCCGGACCCCGTGTGACACTGTCAAAGGTGGGGATTCGCAATCCGAGATGTCTGCGCGGTTAGCCAACCTCGAGAAGATAATTTCCGTTAAAGCAGGGTTAAAGGCCACTGCGAAACGGAAGCACCTTTCTCCTGTACCTCTGGCTTCACAGGATGAAGTATGTGAGCCTGTAGATTGGTCCGATTGCTCCCTGGACGAGGAGGGAGAATTCCTGGTGGAGTCAGATGAGCCTGCAGATCAGCTTGAGGTTGATGCTATTGGCGATTTGTCTGCGGGGCTTTCCCTTGACACCCCCTCCATTCTGGCTCAAATGTTTGAAATTTTGAATTTAGATCCGCCTGAGGCCGTCACCCTGCCAAAGGGTCAGTTGTTTAATGTGCCTCAGCCGCGTTAGGTTTTTCCCAGACAACACCACTTTGAGAGGGTTGTGCTTAAGGAATGGGAACATCCCACGCGGTTAACTGGAATTCCTTCCAGTTGGGAGAAACGTTATCCCTTTTCCCGCCAGAATTGGTGAAGCTCTGGTCGGTTCCTCCTGACGTCGATACCCCTGTGCTAGGGCTCTCCAGCACGGCTATGGTGCAGTCTGCTGAGACCACTGCCCTTAAGGATGGTGAGGATCGTCGGATTGACCAGTACGCTCGCCATGGTTTTATTTATGCCGGGTCAACGATGCGCCCGGTGTGTGCTTCGGCGCTTCTTCTATTGGCGGTTAGATCTGTAATTCAGGATCTGTGTGTGGATCTTGATCCCACTTGTAAGGAGTTTACTGCTCTCAGGCAGTGTGAGTCTTTTGTTTCCTATGTTCTGTCCGCTCAGGACGATGCGCTGGCTATGAGTAGCAAGACAGCGGCAATGCTGGTGGCTATTCATCGGGCAGTATGGCTGCGCCAGTGGTCGGCGGACGTAGCTTCTAAAAAGGTGCTCACAGCTCTCCCCTTTTTGGGATTGCCACTGTTTGGTGATAAAATTGATTCAGTTGCGAAAGGTGGTAAAATGCCGCAACGTAAGAGGCCTCGTCGTCCCTTTCGGGGGGCAAGTTCTGGTAGGCCTTCCTTTCAGGGATTCAGAGCGGGTAAGGGGGCTTCCTTTCCCACTACCAGAGGTGCAGGTTGGACAGTCCTGGGGCACCAAGCCCAAGCCTGCCGGTAAGCCCACTCAGCAATGAGGGGCTGCCCTCACCCGTGCGGGTGGGGGGAAGATTACGACACTTCTCCCAGGTTTGGGACCAGGAGATTCTGGACAGATGGATCCGGGAGGTAGTGTCGTCCGGTTACAAGCTGGAATTCGAGTCTCGCCCTCCTTCACGGTTCTTTCGGTCTCGGGTGCCCATCGATTCTTTGGCCGCACAGGGGCTCCTGGCGTCGGTAAAGAATCTGTTAGAGATGGCGGTCATCCGGCCGGTACCGCGCTTAGAGATGGGCCTCGGTTTCTACTCCAACCTTTTCGCAGTCCCCAAAAAGGACGGGTCGGTTCGTCCCGTCCTGGACCTGAAATTACTCAACAAGTTCATCCGTTTTCGGAAGTTTCGCATGGAAACTTTGCGTACGGCCGTCGGTTCCCTTCGGCAGGGGGACTTCATGACGTCCATAGACATCAAGTTCTTCATGTTCCCATCTGCCACGCTCATCGTTTTCTTCGATTCGTGATGAAAGATCAGCATTTTCAATTCGTGGCACTTACGTTTGGCCTTACCTCGGCTCCAAGAGTGTTTACCAAGGTGCTGGCAGGGGTGATGGCCATTTTCAGATCTCGGGGCATTCGGGTCGTACCTTATTTGGACGACCTTCTCATCATGGCTCCGTCACTCAATCAATCGGAGACAGACACCAGGATGGTGGTCTCCATGCTGGAAAGCTTTGGTTGGGTGATCAACTTCCCCAAGTCCTCCCTCGCTCCGCCCAGGGTGGTGTCCTTTCTGGGGATGCAGTTGGACTCTCTTCAACACAGAGTGTTTCTCTCCCAGTCCAAAATTCATCTGATTCAGGAGTTGGCTCGGGTTCTACTTTCCAATCCTCAGCCGTCCATCCGTCTGGGGATGAGGCTGGTAGGGTTGATGGTCGCCTCTTTCGAGGCAGTTCCTTTTGCTCAATTTCACACGAGGGCGCTTCAGCTTTATCTGTTGGCGTCCTGGGACCGGCAGCCTCGGTCGCTGGGTCAGCCCTTCCAGTTGTCCTCCCGGGTCCGGCAGTCCCTCCAGTGGTGGTTGGTCTCGGCCAATCTCGTGAGGGGCAGGTCCTTCCTGACCCCTCTTTGGGAAATTGTCACCACGGACGCCAGTCTTTCGGAGCTTCAGTTCCAGGGGCAATGGGGACCTCAAGAGGCCCACTTACCCATCAATGTTCTGGAACTGAGAGCCGTCCGTCGAGTGCTTGCTCTCCTGACTCATCACGTTCTGGGCCTTCCGGTCCAGGTGCGTTCAGACAATCGAACAGCGGTTGCTTACATCAATCATCAGGGAGGGACTCGCAGTCTGAGTGCTCTCAGAGAGGTGTCCCTGATCCTGACCTGGGCAGAGGCCCATGTTCCTTGTCTCTCGGCGGTATACATTCCAGGAGTGGAGAACCAGGAAGCGGACCGGTTGAGCAGGGGCTCTCCCCGTCTGGGAGAATGGGCTCTCCATCCTCAGGTTTTTCGCTCACTGTGTCTCCGATGGGGGACACCGGAGGTGGACCTGTTTGCCTCTCGTCACAATCACAGGCTCCCGAACTTCGTGTCGCTCTCCCGGGATCCTCTGGCTCTGGCAGTGGACGCCATGTCCCTGAGCTGGGGGGATCTGGGATTTCTATACCTGTTTCCTCCGATACCCATGCTGGGCAGGGTGGTTCGGAAGTTGGCTCTGGAAAGGGTGTCCGTCGTTCTCGTGGCCCCAAGGTGGCCAAGGCGAGTGTGGTTCGCAGACATCGTTCGGCTGGCAGTGGACCAGTTCGTTCTGCCTCTTCGGCCCGATCTGCTCACTCAGGGTCGGTTGTGTTACCCCAATTTACCAGCGCTGGTTTGACGGCCTGGCTGCTGAAACCTCCATCTTGAAGGAGGAGGGTCTTTCTGACTCAGTCGTTAAGACTCTGATCAGTGCCCGGAAGAGGTCTTCTTCTATCATCTACTATAGGACTTGGAAAGCCTATATCGCTTGGTGCGAGATTAGATCTTTTCCTTGTAGGGTCTTCTCGGTCTCCAGGATTCTGGAGTTTTTACAATCTGGGCTGGACTCTGGTCTTCAGCTAAGTACTTTGAAAGGGCAAGTATCTCCCATTAGGTCAATATCTGCGCATACGCAGAAATTGCGGATCAGAACAAGAATTTTCGCAGGAAGCACGTAAGCTAACTAAGAGTTTTCGTGAAAGGGGCTACCCACACAGACTTCTCAGAACGTGTTTAAAAAAAGCCCAAGATAGGAAGAGGGAAGATCTGTTAAAGGGCAATGAGATGGCCAAGAGAAGTAAGAGATATGGTCCCTCGCTTGCCCAACCAGTGAGAATTATTACCCAATATGGCTCGCACTGGGAGAACTTCCGGTCAATTTTGGGAGCCAACTGGCACATTTTGTGTATGGACCCCACAATTGCCAAAATAGTAGGTCCAAGGCCATTATTAACAGCACGACGAGCCACCAACATCCGCAACCTCCTGGTCCATAGTGACCTGAGAGATGTGGTTAGATCTGACCCGAGAAATAAACTTAATGGATCCTATAGATGTGGCCATTGCAGAATATGCCCCTTTATGGAAAGGACATTAATGTTCTGGGGACCTAAGTGTACCGAGAGACCACGAACCATAAAGGGGTTCATAAATTGCGCCACCTCAATGGTGGTCTACATGCTCACCTGCCCGTGTGGTAAAAAGTATATTGGAAAGAACAAACGTGGAAGGGGAGTGAGCGGAGCCCCGTGGCAGAACATTTTCGTGACTTCCATAAAGGCAACCCCTCTGGCCTTAAAGTTTGTGGGATTTTTGCCCTTCAGGCTGGGGGTAGGAGGGGTTTCAGGTATCTACGCCTGTTACAACAGGAGGCCCGATTGATATATGAGATGGGTACAATGTGTCCTGATGGACTCAATACAGAAACTGGGCTTAATGCTTTCCTATGAGAATGAAGGCTAATACGGCCAGTTGTCTGTGAAGGACTTCCCAGCATTGGGGGAACTCCAGTAGGAGCATGTAGGTTACATCTATGAGATTTTGAGGTCGACAGGAGGTGGTGTCTAAATGGGGATTGAAGCTAATGGCAATTTAAAGTTGAGTTCAAGGATGGCAAAAAAGGTGTCATCCGGTATGCTTTAGAAGCGTGTGTGGAGTAGTTATTTAATATGTTGGATGAATCCAGCTTCTAAAGGGCACCCTGGTAGAATATGACTTGAAAGTTTGGCGCCAGATGACGACCCTCAAGTAGGATTTGAATTTTTGACAACCTGAACTTATATCTAAAGTTTAAGTAACTTAATAAACCCTCTATATAGAATACAGGTGGAATTACTGTTATCCCGAGAATGTATGTGAGGCTGCTGTCTGAGACAATGTTGCTGCCCATTTGTGACATTAGTGTGGATGCTTTGACTTAGGGCTGCGTATACAGTCATAGCCTGCTGATGTGGCTAGCTTTAGGACTCTATATATCACTGGATGAGCCCTGTGGTGCTTTTTACAGAATCAAGCGGTAGCAATCATGGATTGAGATTTGTTTATATTATCTGGAAATGCGTGGCCCCTCTATATGGCTGCTCGTTTTGAGCGGCCCAGTCTATGTTTAAGAAGGGGTGCTGTGGCGGTCTCCTCCTGGAAAAGGTCTGCTGGGACCTGTAGTCCGTGCTGCATATTGGCTGTGAGTGACGTAACTCCGCCTGAATTTGTGATTGGCGGCCGGACGCCAGAGGAGGACTTACATGACAGTTAAATACAAGCTGGATCCGCCCGCCCCCCACCCTGATGAAGCTCCGGTGGGCGGGGCGAAACATGTGTCGGCTGACGGCCGGCCCACCCACGTCACTGCCTATAGGCCCCACACGCAGCACGCTGCCCTGCTGAGGACTTAGCACTTACTGGCCAATGGATGTCCCCGGCGCGCCGGGATACAGCTTTGTTGACGAGCATGGCAAGCCCCTGAGATAGCGGCGACGGCGTCCTGAACTGCGCCATCAGCAAGTTTAAGCTAAGTACCATTGCGCCCCATGGGCGGGGGCCCACACATCCTTCTGGGCGACACCCTCCTGAGCAGCCCTCCTTGAGTGGAGCTCTATTCACATCTAGGACACGGGACACACACCCCCGGTCTCTATTCTGAAGGTGTTGGACTTCCCATTTTTGGCCCCGTTTATCTCTGCTGAACTTACCTGGCCAGATCTTTCACTCAGCACACAGTGAGACGCTTTAATTACACCCCGGAACCTAGGGGGATAGCTTCAACTCGGATCTCCTTTATAGGGCAGGTGTGTTTGGTGAGGCCCGGGCATAAGTGACGTGTATGTGTGGCTGTGGTGGCTGCATGGGGGGGCCCCCGTTCCTTTTATTGTCACTTTTCTGTATTTTAATGTGTCTGACGGTATATGTTATGTGTCTATTTTGATATATCATTAAAGCCTTTTTGTACATCATTTGAAGGTCTCTTTCCTAAGAGCCTGACGTGCCAGCCCCACGTTCAACCCTGTCCTTATGTGTACTTTATGGTCAAGTTTCTGCCTTATCTATCTTTTTTCAGAAGCGTTTTGCGCTTCATCCTTTAGTTAACTTTTTTCCAGGGGGTTACGCATGTGCGGCCTCCCAGGAAACCATTACTCCCGGTTTGGGATTTGAATTTGGTTCTTTCTGCTCTGCAGGCTCCTCCTTTTGAGCCTCTGCAAGATATTGCTTTGTCTTCCCTGACTCAGAAGATTGTCTTCTTGGTAGCTATCACTTCGGTCCGGCGTGTCTCGGAGTTGGCGGCCTTGTCTATCCAGGCGCCCTACTTTGAGAGGCATCAGGATAAAGTGGTCTTTCGGTTCAAGCCAGACTTTCTTCCTAAGGTTGTTTCTGCTTTTCATTTGAATCAGGATATTGTTCTTCCCTCCTTGTGTCCTAATCCTAAGAATGACAAAGAGAGGGTTTTGCATTGTTTGGATGTAGTACGCTGTGTTAAGTACTACTTGATTATCACGTCTCCTTTTCGTAAGACGGATGCCTTTTTTGTTGTGCCCTGTGGGCCTAAGAAGGGTTTGGCACCAGCCAAATCTGCCATTAGCAAATGGATACGTCAGGCCGTTACTGCGGCCTATTCTGCTAAGGGGAAAGTTCCCCCTTTTCGTATCACTGCTTATTCTACTCGCGCCGTTGGAGCGTCTTGGGCGTTTCACCAAGCTTCTGAACAAGTTTGTAAGGCCGCCACTTGGTCTTCTGTTCATACTTTTTCTAAGTTTTACAAAGTTGATGTGCGAGCCTCAGCGGATGCTGTTTTTGGCCGCAAAGTTCTGCAGACTGCAGTCATTTAAGTTATGCTTCACCTGGCCTTGAGATGCCCATCCCTTGTGGACACTGCTTTTGGATGTCCCAATCGTGAAGAATTAAAGATGAAGCGGCGTGTGTGGCACACCAAGAATAATACCATTTTGTGAGTACTCACCTGAAAAATGGATATTGTTGGTGTGCCACACACCCCGCTTCACTCCCACCCTTTTCAGTATTCCGAATCCTTTATATGGTGAAGCTTTTATTTATTTTGAGGTTACCGTTAAATTACTGATACCTTGTCTTTCTGCTTTTTTATACACTGGTGATGAATGGGAGGTACCAGGTATATATAGGCCGGAAGGGGGCTCGTTACAAGACTTCCTCTCTGCAACAGCGTCACCTGGCGGTGAGTAACCCAATCGTGAAGAATTAAAGGTGAAGCGGGGTGTGTGGCACACCAACAATATTCATTTTTCAGGTGAGTACTCACAAAATGGTATTTCCCCCCCCCCTCCCCTATATTGATATCAGACCAGCATGTTATGTCCTAATAATCAACTATGTCTACATATTAGTACATAACATTAATTAACAAAGAGGCATTTGTTACGTATTTCTACAATCAGTGAATAGGTGGTATTCATTCCTCCTTTCCCAGAGGAGGCTATGTCTTCAAAATTTCCATCTTTTCTTTCATCGGTCCTTCCATCCTCTCTGACCACCCATTTGCCACATTCCGGAATAGACTCAATCACTGCCCCAATCCTGTGAAAACACACATAAAATCAGCATGTCCATTCAGAAAAACACACATAGTCTTCTCTCGAGCCAGGCAAGCGCCACCCGGGATGCCACTCCGCCGAGTCCATCCCTATGGTGATCGGTTGTCGGCCCAGATTAGAAGTGCAAACAGATTAAAAACCAAAGAAGAGTGTATGCACCTATACACTAAATAATAACAATTGACAGTGAAAAAACACACAGCAAAAATAATAACAATAAGAGTTGGGACTAACCGCCCCAACATTAAGTGTGCCAACCAACCCAGAGTGTGCACCCTATGCAAAATATGCAAAATGTGCAAAATAATACCATGAAAATAATAACACTGAAAAGACACCAAAAAGTGCAACGCTATCCCCCATTGGTAATACAAAATTGTTCCTTCTGGTCAGAGTGGATTTGACCACATGGTTTATGTCAGAAAAGATGACAAAGCCAGTATGTCCCTATCTATCCCAGGAAAGGAGAAAAGGACCAATCCTCATTCATCCCCAATGGAGATCTACTGCTTAGCTGAAAAATCCAACGTAACTCCCTTTGAAGCAGGAGTTTTTTCAAATCCCCTGCACGGGGTCCCAGTATGACTTTTTCAATGCCCACCACCCTCAAGGTGGAAAGGTCCCCCCCATGTGCCTCCAAAAAATGCTGTGCTACAGGAGACACCATCTTACCTGCCAGAGTGTCTCGCTGGGCCAGGCGGATGTTCGACATATGGGCTTGAATTCTGGTTCGTAGAGCTTTCTTCGTTTCTCCCACATATACCATGGGACATCCACATTTCAATTGGTACACCACCGCTCTCGATCTGCAATTCACAAATTGTAAGATTTTAAATTGTTGACCCGTTTCCAAATTGGTCACCACATCCGTTTTGTCCATAAAGTGGCACACAGAACAATTCCTGCATGGGGCACTGCCGTTTACGGACATTTTAGAAAGCCGTGTCTTTGCTGGCATGTAATGACTATGGCACAGCTTGTTCCTCAAATTGGGAGCCCGTCTAGCGGTGAGTCTAGCTCTCGATCCAACTATAGGGGAGAGGGTGGGATCTGTGCTAAGTATGTTCCAGTGAGTCGAGATGATATTTTTGACCCTATCCCATTGTCTATGGAAATCCATAATCAATCTTACTGGCTCACCCTTGTTCATCTTCGATGTCTTTCGCTGATCCTGCTTTCTATAATTCGGTACCAGAGTCGCTGATCGTTCTGTTCCTTTCGCTCTTCGGTAGGCTCGTTCTATCACCCTGTATTGGTAACCTCTGGCCTGGAACCTCCATGCCAAGTCTGTTGATTGTTCCTCAAAATCTCAAATCCTGGAGCAATTCCTCCGTGCCCTAAGGAATTGACCGGTTGGAATTCCGTCCTTTACGTGCCGTATGTGTGCACTGCCGTAGTCCAGGAGGCTGTTAACCGAGGTGGGTTTCCTGTAGAGTCTGGTGTTGATAGTCCCATCCTGTTCAAGAGTGATCACCAGGTCTAAGAATGTCACCTCTTTCCGGGGAAAATCTCATACGTCAATTTAATGTTTAAATCATTCCGATTTAATGTATCAAGAAATTCCCGGCAGCTCTCTTCCGAACCCTGCCAAAGAAGAATGACATCATCAATATATCGGTGCCACCCCAGGACAGCGGGGTGGCACCTCTCAAATTCTGACAGAACTATGTTTTCTTCCCACCACCCAAGGAAGAGATTTGCTATCGAGGGGGCGCATCTTGCCCCCATCGCTACCCCCGAAGTTTTTCTGAACACTTGTCCATTAAAAGTAACAATATTGTGACCCAAAATAAAGTCCAATAGAGCCAAAATAAAATTGTGTAACGGCTCCCTCGATTCCTTACTTAGGAAATAACGGACTAATGTGATCGCTAGGTGATGTGGTATAATCGTGTATAGCGATTCCACATTGCATGTCACTAGACAAGTGTCAGGGGGTAGTTGTATATTCTCCAGTTTCCTAAGCAAATCCCCTGTATCCTTGGTGTAGGAGAGTTAAGACTGGAGACATGGGGCTGAAGAAATAAATCAACAAAAGTACATGAAGGCTCCAATAGGCTCCCTATCCCAGAGACAATAGGTCTACCGGGGGGGGGGGGGGGGGGAAGACAGATTTTTATGGATCTTTGGCAACACGTAAAAAGTGGGCATCGCCGGGTGTGCCACCGTAAGATATTTAAATTCCTGTGAGTCTATGACCTCTTTGGCGGTTAATAACAATAGGTCTAATTCTGCCTTATTATCCTGAATAGGATTGTTAGGGAGTTTCATGTAATACCGAGTGTCATAGACCTGGCGGTTCACTTCCCGAACATAGTCAGTGGTCGCCCATACCACCACATTGCCCCCTTTGTCTGCTTCCTTCACTGTTATTGTTGGATTCGTAATTAAATCCCTTAGGGCTTGTTGTTCTGCCCTTGTAAGATTCATTTGTCCACGCATTGGACCCAATCCAACAATCTCCCTCACTACCTGGTCAAAAAAGACTTGTACCCGCGGTGAGGATCCTAGTGCGGGGCAAAAGGTGGAGGGGCATTTAAGCCCACTGTTGTTTCTTACCACAGTGGAGTCCAAAGGTAATGCCAGGTCCTGTTCTTGTTGAGATGTCACATTCTGTTCTAGTAGCAGTCCTTGAAGTCCCAGTAGTGCCTCCCGATCTTCCGGGCCCAATATGATTTGATCGCTCCTCACATCTCGTGTGCCAAAGTGTTTCTTCAGTAAAATCTTTCTACAGAACAGATAAATGTCTTTAATCAAAGCAAATTTGTCCAAATTTCTAGTCGGCGCAAAAGAGAGGCCCCTTGATAGTACTGACATTTCAGATGTTAAAACATGTGATGAGATGTTTATTACTTGGAGTGCATGCGTGCCACCCGTTCCGTTCTCCCCGTCAGGCGTTTGTACCCCCAGCGATCAGGCAAAGACATCGAAGATGAACAAGGGTGAACCAGTAAGATTGATTATGGATTTCCATAGACAATGGTATATGGTCAAAAATATCATCTCGACTCACTGGAACATACAGATCCCACCCTCTCCCCTATAGTTGGATCGAGAGCTAGACTCACCGCTAGACGGGCTCCCAATTTGAGGGACAAGCTGTGCCATAGTCATTACATGCCAGTGAAGACATGGCTTTCTAAAATGTCCGTAAACGGCAGTGCCCAATGCGGGAATTGTTCTGTCTGCCGCTTTATGGACAAAACGGATGTGGTGACCAATTTGGAAACGGGTCAACAATTTAAAATCTTACAATTTGTGAATTGCAGATCGAGATCGGTGGTGTACCAATTGAAATGTGGATGTCCCATGGTATATGTGGGAGAAACGAAGAATGCTCTACAAACCAGAATTCAAGCCCATATGTCGAACATCCGCCTGGCCCAGCGAGACACTCTGGCAGGTAAGATGGTGTCTCCCGTAGCACGGCATTTTTTTGGAGGCACATGGGGGGGACCTTTCCACCTTGAGGGTGGTGGGCATTGAAAAAGTCATCTTGGGACCCCGTGGAGGGGATTTGAAAAAACTCCTGCTTCAAAGGGAGTTACGTTGGATTTTTCAGCTAAGCAGTAGATCTCCATTGGGGATGAATGAGGATTGGTCCTTTTCTCCTTTCCTGGGATAGATAGGGACATACTGGCTTTGTCATCTTTTCTGACATAAACCATGTGGTCAAATCCACTCTGACCAGAAGGAACAATTTTGTATTACCAACGGGGGAGAGCGTTGCATTTTTTGGTGTCTTTTCAGTGATATTATTTTCATGGTATTATTTTGCACTTATAGGGTGCACACTCTGGGTTGGTTGGCACACTTAATGTTGGGGCGGTTAGTCCCAACTCTTATTGTTATTATTTTTGCTGTGTGTTTTTTCACTGTCAATTGTTATTATTTAGTGTATGGGTGCATACACTCTTCTTTGGTTTTTAATCTGTTTGCACTTCTAATCTGGGCCGACAACCGATCACCATAGGGATGGACTCAGCGGAGTGGCATCCCGGGTGGCGCTTGCCTGGCCCGAGAGAAGACTATGTGTGTTTTTCTGAATGGACATGCTGATTTTATGTGTGTTTTCACAGGATTGGAGCCTATTCCGGAATGTGGCAAATGGGTGGTCAGAGAGGATGGAAGGACCGAAGAAAGAAAAGATGGAAATTTTGAAGACATAGCCTCCCCTGGGAAAGGAGGAATGAATACCACCTATTCCCTGATTGTAGAAATACGTAACAAATGCCTCTTTGTTAATTAATGTTATGTACTAATATGTAGACATAGTTGATTATTATGACATAACATGCTGATCTGATATCAATATAGGGGAGGGGGAGGGGGGGGGAATACTTACCTCTGGGCATAACTGCCTCTCTATTTAATAACTAGCATGGATGGGCTTAGATAAAGATCCCGGCAGTTCTGCATCAATTTGAGTTGTCATACGTCCTCATTGTTCTAATTTTATAACTGACATATTGTAACTTGTATTGTATTGTAACTTTATTCCAATAACATTAAATAGTTGCCAAGTAGTTATATATGTTTCTATTTTGTCCCTGCTCTGCTCCTGTGGGATCCTGGGACAGCGCAGCACCTAGCTGTCATATTCTATTGACGCAGGTGCTGACGCTGTACAGTGTTGGGGCACACCCTGTTCATGTGGGCTGGGCGCGCGGTGGTGGGAATGGTGGGCGTGCCGGCCGCGGCCGACCTGTTGCTGCGAGCGGTGGCGTCTGTGGTTACGGGCACCCCACTCACTGCGTCATTTCCGGCGGAGGTGGGCGGGAGCGCGTGCGCCCGCTGCTGCGGGTTCAGCGCGCGTGCCCATGCCGGCACTGGCGGTTTTCCTCCTCCCCCTCTCCCAGGTGAATATAAGAGCGGGAGAGGGACAACATTCCCCGCACCCAAGCAAGAAGCGGTTCCATATACCGCGAAGCGCAGGTGAAGCAGCCCCCTGCCCTGACTGTCCTCCCTGGTGATGGATTACTATGTTTCCACACAGCTGAGTATCTCTCTTTTTGCTATGTATACTTGTTTTTGATTGTGTCCTTATGTTACATTTCTGCACTGATATGATTGTTACTTTATTTGGGTTATGTTTTGTGTCATGATGTTTGAAGTATATAACTTATTTTTAATTAGGGAATGAACTTTGTATCATTATTTGCACAATGCACATTTCACCTTGGGGTAGTTGTTTATGGATTAAATAAGGATTAATATTTTTGAAGGGTGTTGATTTATTGTGGATTATGTATCTTTTGTTTTTGTGCCGGCACAAAAAAAAAGGGGTGTTAGTTATTATACAAAATTATTTTAAACTTAAAGAGAATTAGATACGAGTATATATTTTTTATACTATATGGGTAATTATTCAGGACAGGTGTGTATACACGTATTCAGGGCAGGCTTAGGAGGCTTTTTAAATTGTCTTGTTGTTTTTTTAAATGTGTGTCTTTTGCACAATAAAAACTGTATGAATTTTCATTGGTTGTGCTCCTTTGTGTGACCCTTGGGTCTGGTTGATCTTTGGGTTCACTTTTGTCTACATTGTGATATGAATTAGTGAGCACGCCTTTACTTTTTTGTTATTAGTGGTGCACCTCTAATATATACTTGGTGAGGGTCTGGAATGGATCGGAAGAAAAAACACAATTCTGTGAAACTCACCTGTAGAATTGTTTTTTCTGGGGATCTATTCCAGACCCTCCGGCCCACCCTTTTTGGGTCATGATCTATCTTTGGATGCTTTTTTGATGGTGTTTAGTCCATTTATTATTTCATTGGCATTAAAAAAAAAAAAAAAAAAAAGTATGTTTTGAGGGAATTCAAGCGGAGTTCGGTGTGAGGTAACATTGTCTCCTATAAGGGGGCCTCCCGGCCTGCCTCTGTTTTATGAATTACTGCTTTTTAATTACTGGTTTTGATTAGGAGGCAGCTGCTACTTATGGGCCGGGAGGGGCCACACGTTTTTTGTCTTGCAGTCACACCTTTCGGCTAAGGAAGTAATCCCAAGTGTAAGAAGAGTCTGGAATGGATCCCCAGAAAAAACAATTCTACAGGTGAGTTTCACAGAATTGTGTTGTTACTGGCTACCACAATTATTTTTCTTGATTTCTTTTAGTATTTATTTAAAGCCAGGAAGTTGCCATTTAAAATGCCTTTAGTTTTTTGTCATGTCTGTGATCTGCTTTTTTTTCTACAAAATTCAACAACTGAAGGAACATCCTTGGAGCCTGGTGATTCCATATTTTTTTGTCAGGGGTTGTAGTAGCATAATGATTTGCAGACTAACAGATTACATTTACTTTTTGGAACAGTTTATTGTGAAAATGAATGTAGTTGTGAGTCAATATGTGGTATTAATAAATGAGGTTGATTTCATGTACAATTAAAAAAGCTCATGGTGACAAATTTTAGTCTAGCATGATGGTGCTCCTGCTGCCCCCCCCCCCCCCCCCCCTCACTTGGGGCAACGTGGTAAAGCACCATTAGAGGTGTGATCTCGGGAAGAAACGCAGATAGTTTCTGCTTAACACAATAATATGGAGAAACAAACTACCTCCTATCTCCTCTTGTCCCCTATGAATATCTCCGCCCCCTAGCCCTCCCCACGCTTCACACACTCCTAGCCCTTCTCCCCCCTCTTTCCCCAACACGTGGAATTCCCTATCTCTTAGTAAGTACTGACTACGGGATCCAATCCTTACTGCCGAGGTTCAACCCCTGTGGGGTGCTCCCACAGGTACCCCCAGAAGACCTGATAAGGTTCCATAACTTTTCGCAACCTCTCTACAGCAACGCCACTTGTCCCCCCAATCACACAATTATCCACTCAATTACATGTATGTGCGAATGTAAGATCATTGTTGAATAGGAAACATCCAAGTATCTGTAATGATTCATGAATGACCATATGCTCTTCCCCCTTCTCCCCCTTTTTCATGTATCCCCCATTGTATATCCTGGAAAACCAATAAACTTGATTATAATAAAAAAAAAAAAAAAAAACTCATGGGCTTGGCAAGGGTATAAATGAACTGCGCTGTGGGGTGTATTTTGCCACAGCCATGGGATCGGCTGACAACCTTGCTTCTGTCTTGAACATCTGGATAGGAAGTAAAAGGAAAACACTAAAGATTAATGGTTTAAAGTACATTTTCAGCCAAAAAGAAAAAAAAATCTATATTCTTAGTATACAGTACGTCCTGCTCCAGATAGATTACTTACACTTGGGTTATCCTCCGCCAGATGGCGCTGCACTGCAGAGACATGTAAAACAGGCTCCTCCCCGCCCCTCAAATACCCGGGGACCTCCCAAAAATCCCCAGATTTCTCTGCAGTGCTTACTGCGAAGACATGAAATTATCACTCTCTCGCAAGTGAGCGGGCTATTAGCCTGCGGCCCTGTTGGACTATTCCCACCCGTCCTTCGTGTGATGTGCCTCCCAGCCTGGGCTGCGCTGGTCGGGTGAAGGTAGGCAGCACCATGTGTGCTTAAGGAGCACTGCTCCACCGCAATCCCTCACCAAAGGGTAGGCGGTATAGGCTGATGGTGAGCCTTTTATGGGATGCCCCTCCCGCATTATTGTCACATGCCCCGTGTAGCGGTGGGTCCTGTACAGAGGGCCGCCATCCTCCCTCATTCTCCCTGTAGCCTTCGGGGGGGGGGGGAAGAAAGGGGGGGAGTGGGTGAGCGTGTATCGTGATTCGTGCATACGGGTTTTTGTCATGTTTTTTGACTAGTATATGTGGTGTCAGCCTGTCTTTTTGTCTTGTCTTTTTACTACTGCAAATGCCGCCGCCGTGCACGTCAGTTCCTTCATTTGGATGTTCCGCGCTGGGCGGCGGCGGTACCTCAGACGCTTCTGCGTTCTCATTGGTTGCTTGTCTGTGGGCTTCGCGCTCTTCGAGGGGGGGCGGGGCCTGGCTTGGCGCGCTCTGCGTCACGGCTCGCTCTGGCCCGCCCTTCGAGGTACTCTCTGCGCCATTTTGTCAGGTCACGCGCGCGTGTGTGATGGTTCTACTTACCGCGGTCCGTAAGTACCCTCGCGGGCGACTTCATACTCATTTTAGTGTGTGTGGTTCTGACACCCCTTCTTCCCATTGTGTCTTTCAGACGGGTGAATCCATTGGCTTCTCCCGGCCCGGTGTAATTAATAGTTGGGCCTTGTATAATTACTCCCACTTCCCTAGCGGGTCATTGGGGCATCCAGGGTTGCTTTATAGCGTCAATCCCTACTGGCATATTGTGCCTAATAATCACCATTTGGAGGCATCTCAGGATAATGTGACCGGGGTTCCTTCGGGACAAGCCCGGCTGTGTGTAGCTTGTGGGGTCTCAACTATTAGCGGTGACAATGCACGGGTCTGTGTTCCTTGCGCACAGCAGGTGCTAACGTTGCAATCCGCCACTCCTGTGGCTGGGCCTGCACCTCGTCTCACTTCACCTACTCCCCCAAGCTTGAGTCTCACCCCCATTGAATTGCATACAAGCGGGGATTCTCAGCCTGATGTGTCTGCTAGACTGGCCAGTGTTAAAAAATTGATTGCTAATACTTTAGCGCGTAAGGCCACTGCTAAAAAGCGTCACTTAACCCCTGATGCCACTCTTTTCCCTATGGAGTCTGATGAGTTGTTGCATCTATGTGGCTATACCCCCTCGGATGAAGGGGAGCTGTTTTCTGATTCAGGATCATCTGTTGAGAGACCCAGGGGTCATGACGATTCTGGCTCTGACTCCTGGGCCCCGGATGATACTGACAGACTGCTGGTTCAGATTTTTGAGGTTCTGTCCATCTCTCCCCCTGTTTCGGCTCTGAGGCAAAGGGGTGAGCTTTTTCATACTGCTAAGGCTCGTTTGGAATTTCCTGAGCAAACCCATTTCAATAATCTCGTGCTTAAGGAGTGGGAACGTCCTAGTAGACTTCCCGGTATACCTAAGGGTTGGGACAGAAAGTACCCCTTTATTGCTGATATGGTCAAGTGCTGGTCATCCCCTCCCGAGGTGGATGCTCCTATTCTAGGGCTGTCTAACACCTCTGTATGCACTCCCCTGACTCTACTACTCTGCGGGATGCCGAGGACCGGCGCATTGACCAATTGGCGTGCCATGCCTTTGCATTTGTGGGGACGGCGCTTCGCCCGGTTTGCACCTCGGTCATTACATCTGTGGCGCTCAGGTCCCTGATCAGAAGTGTACTTGACGGTGCTCCTGATGATTGCTACCTGATGTGTTTAATGCACTGTCTAACTGTGATGTGTTTGTAAACTTTATCCTATCTGCCTTGGATGATGCCATTAGGATGTGTGCGAGAACTTCTGCCTTGGTGGTAGCTATACGCTGCGCGGTTTGGCTGCGCCAGTGGGCTGTTGACAATGCTGCAAATAAGGCCCTCACTGGGCTTCCATTTAAGGGGCTACGCCTGTTTGGGGACCGCCTAGACCTTTTTGCTAAGGGAGGTAAGTTACCCCAGCGCAGACGGCAGTCTCTGCCCTTTCGGGCCCAGGGCTCTCGGGCCCTTTCGGGCCCAGGGCATTGTTCTTCTATTTTTCACTTTATATATGTGTGTGTGTGAGTGTGCTTGTGCGCTTGATTCACGTTGCGCTGTGCGCTCTGCCTGCAGTCTGGGGAGCTTCTTCGCCTTAGGCTGATTCTGTGAGGGGGCGGGGCCGGGCTCTTGCGCGTTGCCGCGGCCCGCCCCCTTCTGTTGGCGCCATTGAGGGCCCACCCATTGCTGGGAACCGCATTACAGGACTCGGAGGGAAGGGGGCGGCGCGCGATCCGTGTTGGCCCCGCCCCTTCTCCCTCTCTCTCTCTCCCTCTCCCTCTCCCTCTCTCTCTCTCTCGCTGCTGGCTGAATAGGACGCCATTTTCTGCGGTGGGTGAGTGCCCTGCTGGGCTCCCCCCTCTTCTTGCTATACTTGGCCAATATGAATACAAAGAAGAACAAAAAAGACCGCACTAAGCGCACAATGTAAAGCGTGCAACACTAGGGGCTGGAGAGCCTGAGGGCCAACCAAAGACACCAAAAAGGGATCCCACAAAATCCCAAATACCAACCCCAATAAACTAAGTGGCACCACTACATTATTTTATGAAAAGATATATACAATTTTATTATATCATAATCCAATAGACAAAAAGGACAATATTAAAAAAATCTTTTTTTAAAAAAACATGAACACAATACATAAAATGAGGTGGGGGACCCACAAAGGGGAGAAAAAAGGAGGGGCCAATATATACAATGATGGAAATAAATAAAATGCTGCTTATACTTATATTACATTCATTACAATCTATCCAAGGCTGGTGAAGTGAAATACAAATACTCCACAATACTAATCCAAAGAAATTAATATATATACCAAATTACAAACATAAATGCCACTAATGTGAATGACTAACCATCATCTTAATACATAATACACAATTATGGCCAAATTCCTGCCCCATGGAAAAAATGGGGGAAGGGAAACAAGCAAAGCCACCTAATTACTATAGTACCTGTGCTAGATAGTGAAAAATAACGTGCTACAACTGAAATGATGTGGCTATAATACTAAATCCATTAATTGCTAAGTAGACCCAATCATAAGACCAGCCGGGTGGAGGACAGACAAACAGACCACAAAAAATACATAACACTTACAAATCCGCAATGAAGCAGCAGACAGGCCCCAGCCAGCAGCCTCCTCGCCCCCACCTCACCGCCAATGCGTTGCGTGACGCCAAAGCGTCACTTCGTCAGGGCGTGTGAGATTAGGAGGTGAGGGATGCTCCTATATACTCACCCAAATCCATCCCCTCCCCACCGCCAATATGCATCAGTCGCTGCTTGGGGCAGCGCTGGCCTCTCTGCTATTGTTTTCTTATGACATGTATTTATTTTGCTGTTGCTGTGTGTGTGCATGTGCTTATGGCCACATATCTTGTGTCTTTCAGGAGGACTCCCTGTGCCTTGCTTAAAAGGGGGTTCTCCCGGTCCTAGGGTCTCTAGCTGTAATTTGGGGCACTTATAAATCCTCCCACTCGGGACTTAAAGGAGCATCCCGGGTTGCTTACCAGCATAATTCCCTCTGGTCATTGCGACTACCTTAAAATCACCATATGGAGGCTCCACAGGATACCGGGCTTGGGCTCCCTTCGGGACAATCCCGGCTATGTGTGGGTTGTGGGGTACCCCTTACGGGGAAAATGTACTAATTTGCATACCATGTGCGCAACAGGCCATTACACGCCAGTCGGGATCCCAGGAGTCTGGGTCCGTGCCTCCCGCCTCATCTCCTACCCCTCCCCGCATCATCCGTACCCCAAGTGACACTGTCATTAGTGGGGAGTCACACTCGGATGTATGTGCTAGGCTGGCCAGCCTCGAGTAAATTATTTCTAGCTCAGTGGGCAGTAAGGCCCCTGCTAAGAAAAGGCATCTGTCACCGGATACACCGGTAATTGATTTTGATGATTATGGCTCCCCTGACTGGGCTGATTATTCCCCGCTCGAGAAGGGGGAATTATTTGAGGAATCTGAGACTGAGGAAATGCAGTTATTTGATTCTGATGCCGGGCAGGCGCTGGGGGATGCTGTGGACTCCCAGGGTCCTGACCCATCTATCAGAGATTCTGGGTATATTCTAAGTATACAGTACGTCCTGCTCCAGATATAATACTTACACTTGGGTTATCCTCCGCCAGAGGGCTCTGTGCACTGCAGACATGCAAAAACAGGCTCCTCCCTTCATATACCCAGGGACCTCCCACAAATCCCCAGATTTCTCTGCAGTGCTGACTACGAAGACATGAAGTATCTCTCTCTCGCAGGTGAGCGGGGCTATTACAGCCTGCGGCCCTGTTGGACTATTCCCACCTGTCCTCCTTGTGATGTGCCTCCCAGCCTGGGCTGCGCTGGTCGGTGAAGGTAGGCTGCACCATGTGTGCTTAACGGAGCCATGCTTCACCGCAGTCCCCCACCAAAGGGTAGGCGGTTTAGGCTAATGGTGAGCCTCATAGTGGATGTCCCTCCCGCATTATTGCCCCATGCCCCGTGTAGAGGTGGACCCTGTGTAAAGGGTCGCCGTCCTCCCTCGTTTCCCCCCCGTATTTGGGGGACAAGAAGGAGGGGTACTCTATTGTCACACTTATGGCCGTACTTTTGCCCCTGACTGGCAACTAGGTGTCAGAGCCGCGCTGCTTGCTCCTTCTATTCTGGCCGCCGCCGTTTGTTTTTGGCCTTTCTCAATTTACTATGCAATCGTGTACAGCACGTCCTGCTTTATTATCCTGCAACTTGGGCAGGAAACTAATTTTTGTACACGTCTACGGGCGTCAGAATGGTGGCGGCGTCTTTAGACTTTACGAGTATCCACTAACAGATGCCTTTACTGGCATACTAAATGCTTGGCTTGTCAAGCCTTAACGGCTGCTTCAGAGCTTCGCGCTCTTTGGGGGAGGCGTGGACCTGGCGTGGCGCGCTCCGCGATCAGACCTGCCCTCCGAGGTTCGGTCGGTGCCATTTTGTGGATTTTCGCGCGCATGTTGGCGGTCCTTCTCCTCCCCTGGTCAGTAAGTGCCCTTGCGGGCGATTTTCATCATTAGTAATTCTTCTGCTGCGCATGGCCCTGACACCTCTTATTCCCCTTCTGTCTTTCAGACGTCAAAGACTCCGGTGGCTTCTCCCGGCCTAACATAACTCGTAGCGGGCTTACAAAACATTCTCCCACATTCCTAGCGGGCCTTTGGGACATCCAGGGTTGCCTATTGCATAAATCCCTACTGACTTATATTGCATTGATAATCACCATATGGAGGCATCTCAGAATTTTGTGTTCGGGGTCCCTCTGGGACAAGACCGGCGGTGTATAACGTGTGGCTAGCTCCGCTTTGGTGCTGACAGGGCACAGATCTGTGCACCGTGTGCCGAGCGATTACTGGTCCTGCAACCAGGATCGCCAGGGGCTGCTCCTCGCCCTAACACTCCTATTCCCCCAGGCTTAAATCTCGCTTCTGCTGAATCGCTTACGAGTGGGGAGTTACAGCCGGCTGCGTCTTCCAGATTGCCTACGGCTGACCAGATTATTACGGAGTCGACAAAGCGCTCGGGCCCTGGTAAGAAGCGGTCCTCGACGCCCCCTGTTTCTGCCTCTGCTAAGGGATCGGAGGAGTTCACTACTCCGTGTGACTGCACCACTTCTG
The DNA here is from genome assembly GCA_027917425.1 of Gastrophryne carolinensis. Lineage (NCBI taxonomy): Eukaryota > Metazoa > Chordata > Amphibia > Anura > Microhylidae > Gastrophryne > Gastrophryne carolinensis. The sequence continues at coordinate 204,494,899 of CM051240.1, read as the reverse complement.
ATGAAGGAAGGCTGTTCTCTGACTCGGGCTCATCTGATGAGGAGCCGAGGAGTCATGACGATTCTAACCATAAAGACTGGAACCAGTTGGATTGTTGATTAGGATCTTTAAGACCCTGTCTATCTCTCTCCCTAACGCGGCTCCCCAGCCGAGAGGGGAGCGTTTCCATACAGCGACACCGCGCTTGGAATTCCTAGAGCAGGCTCACTTCCATGCTCTTGTACTCGAGGAATGGGAACACCCCGGTAAACTTACAGAGGCCCCAGGGGACTGGGGTTGGAAATACCCTTTTCCCCCTGAGATGGTTGATTGTTGGTCATCGCCCCCTGTGGTAGAGGCACCGATCATCGGGGTTCCTAACCCCCCTTTATTGCAGCTCCTGCTTACAGTACCCTTCGGGATGCCGAGAACCGGTGCATGGATAAGCTGGCTTCACACGCCTTTTCCTGTGCAGGAACGGCGCTGCGCCCGGTCTGTGCCGCGGCCATCACTGCACTGGCCGCCAAAACCCTCATCGGACAGATGCTTGAGCATCACATTAACGATCTCTCCTGGGAGGTGTTTAATGCACTCTCCAGTTGTGATGTATTCGTAAGATTTATCCTTTTAGCTATGGATGACACCATTAGAATGTGTGCGAGGACTTCCGCCCTTGTGGTGGCTATGCGTTGCTTGGTCTGGCTGCGAAAGTGGGGTGCTGACTATGCTGCTAAAAGGACTCTTACCAGGTTCCCCTTTAGAGGGCATCGCCTGTTTGGGGCCCGTCTGGACCTGTTTGGAAAAAAGGGCAAGTCACCCCGGCGCAGGCGCCCGTCTCGGCCCCCTCGGGAGAGGGACACCCCTCCCCCTCCATACCATAGCGTTAAACAAGAATCGGGGGTGTCCTCCCGGAGTCTTAGTGCAGACCCCTGCCCCACGAGCAACAGACAACGCTCTGGGCCCTCCGCCGGGGCTAAACCTAAATCTTCCACCAAATCCCCTCAAGCATGATGGGGCGCCCTCGCCCGCCTGGGTGAGGGGATGACTGCAGCACCTTGCTCCTATCAGGAGGCATTTTGCCTCTTTCTGGTGGATACAGGAGGTAGTTTCCTCCGGATACAGGATAAAGTTTGCTGCACGGCCTCCCCCATGATTATCAGGGTACTCCTGGTCCCTGCCTCTGTTCGGGTGCTGCAGGCCATACACGGCCTGCGGGGTCTGGAGGTCACTTGCAGTTTGCCTTTATCAGGCAGAGGCAGGTGCTGCTACACCAACCCCTTCTCATTCTCCCAAAAGGATGAGTCAGTCTGCCCTTCTGATTTCACAGGTTCTTGGCAATTCTACTATTTCAGGCAGCTACTGCATGAAAAATCTGGGATGGGCCACCAGCGCCTTGCGCCTAGTGGGCCCTTGCCTTCCGAGGAGATCAAGGATGCTTATGCTCACTTCCCCGTGTCTTCTAGACACTTAGGCTCTTCTGGTTTGTGTTGGATGTCCAACACTGCTAACCCGTGGCCTTGTTATCTGGTCTCTCTTCTGCCTCCTCAGTGCTCACCAAGGTACTAATGGAGGCTATGTCTCTGATGACACCAAGGGGCGCCCGCGTGAGACCTGCCAGGTGGTCCTTCTCGCTTCCCAATCTCTGTCAGGTCGAGTTAGCTACTCGGCTGGTGGCGTCCCTTGGGAATCATTTGGATGGGTGTTTATTCACCTCAAGTCCTCCTTGTCCTCTTGATTGGTATCTCCATTCCTAGGGATGAATTTAGATTCGGTTCAGGCGAGAATCTTCCTTCCTCTACAATAAGGTGGGCAATCTGGTTGCGTGGGTTCAGTCCCTCCTTGCTGTTCCAGTCCCTTCACCAGGCAGGAATGCAGCTGGTGGGCCGGTTTGGTGACTTGCTTAGATGAAGTCCCTTATATTCCTCTACCCGGGGTTGTTCTGCAACTTCTATTCTTAATACTGGACTGGGACCCAGCATCCCTGGAGCGGGATCATGTGTGCCTTTCCCCTTGGTTAGGAGTCCCTCTTGGAGTGGATTTACTCTAGGAACCTGTCTGGGGACAGTTCCCTTCTTGCCCTTTCCACAGACGATCACCGTGGATGCCAACCGATCAGGTGATGGGGAGGTTTTTCTTCTGTAACCCCATGCGGGTGTGGGGGAAGGTGGGGCCTTTTAGGAAGTCCTTGTACCTATTAGTATTGAAACAGTGAGTTTTCAGGCTGACGCTATCTCGCTTGTCTTCTCCTCTTCCCAGCCTGCCTCTTTGACGACGCTCGGTCTGTCTGACGACTGTGGCCTACCTTAATCATCTGTGTGGGACCTAGTGCAGGAAGGTATATGTTCCTGATCTGGGTGGAGGATAATGTTGCCTGCTTATCATTGGTATTCGCTCCTGTGGAGGTCCCTCTGTGACAGGGTGTGCTAATTCTTGGATCACTATGAAGTTCAACCAGTATGGATTTGTTTGACGCACCGTCACTTTTTCAAGCTCTTGCCACTCGTTTCCCTGTCCCTGGCTCCTCTGGCCGTGGTCATGAGGATTTAGTAATTTTATGACGGGACATTCTGGCCTGTATGCCTTGTCTCCCTTCCCCCTGCTAGGCGGGTTTCTTTGCAGAATCGCTCTGGTAGGGGGAACGTTGATACTGGTGGCCCATGGGTGGCCTAGTGGAGTGTGGTTTCGCAGACGTGATACCTTAGGGTAGTAGTTCTGTACTTTCTGCTAGGGGTGTCGCCCTGTTTCGCTCAGGGCCTCCGTTACGTCACTCCAATTCTAAAGTCTCTGGCCTAGCCGTCCTGACTGCTGGTCAGACAGGCTTCTCTCCTCTGTGTTCGTGACTAATGGAAGTCTAAGAGCAGGGCTCTTCTTCTTCTTCTTCCATTCTTATGAGGTATGGCTTACCCATGTGGATTGGTGTAGTCTAGGTCTCTTCCCTGTTGGGCATTCTCTGTTCCCAGAGCTCTAGAGTTATTACAGCATGGCTTGGAGTTGGCTCCCCAACTAGGTACTCTGAAGGGTCAGGTTCTACCCTGTACGCCTTCCGGCAGAAGCCTTTTGCTTATTTCCCTCGGCTAAGCTTTCTTTCGGGGGTTGCTCCTTGCGTGCCCCACTTAATTCTATGGTCCCTGTTGGGATTTGAATTTTTTATTCCGTTTGCCTTGTGGGACGTTCCTTTTGGACCGATTCAGGATGCTGTCTGGCTGTCTTTTACTTTAAACGTTGTCCCTTGGGTCTACTGGCTCAGTCAGACGTGTGTCTGAACGGGTGGCTCTGTTTCGCTAGCCCTTGTTCTTTGTTATGCACCAGGATAAGGTGGTGCTCCTCCTTACGCTGGACCTTCTACCTCTGGTGGTGGCTTAGGCTCATGTGTTTAAGACATCGCCTTTCTTCTGTGCCTTATTCCTAGTAACTCTGAGGCAAAGGGATTTATTTTCCCTCATCAGGTGCTGGACTTTTTTTCCTGGATTGTTTATGGTCCCTTAGGGGGACTGATGCCCCTTGGGGTTTGTGGACACCTACCTCTGTATGTGCCTGATCTTGTCTGCTTCCAGGGGTTAGGCCCTTGGCCTAGCCTTTACTTGGATGGTTTTCCCTTCTGGTCCTAGGGAAGATTTGGCTTCTTCCTGGAATATTGTTAGCGTTTGATCTTGTCAGGCTGTTACTCAGGCCTATTCCTGTGAGGTGCTGAGCTTCTCTCGCCTTATTCTGATTCTACTGGTGAGTAGGTATCCTTTGGCCTTTCACCACCAGGTTTTGTTGTACAAGTTTGCTAAACCGCTACCTTGGTTTTTGGTTCATACCCTTTCAAGGGTTTTTATGATGTTGACGTGGAGTCTTTGCTCCTGTCGCCTTCGGTGGCAAGGTTGCAGGTGACAGTGTCTCTACTGCCTGCTGTGCCTTTTTTGTTGGGGATCCCACCCTACTTTATGGACACTGCTATTGGATGTCCCAATTGTAAGTATTATATCTGGAGCAGGACGTACTGTATACTTAGAATAATACAATTCTGTGAAGTACTCACCTGTAGAATTGGTATTATACGTATACAGTACGTCCTGCTCCACCCCACCCTGGTTTTTGCATTATTCTGGATCCCCTGTCTGGTTGTTGTTATCATTACCAGTTGTTTTTGGTGGTTGGATTCTCCCGGCTTCTGGTTCACTGCTTTTCAATGCTGGGGATTTGTGGGAGGTCCCTGGGTATATGAATGGCCGGGAGGAGCCTGTTTTTGCATGTCTGCAGTGCACAGCGCCCTCTAGCGGAGGATAACCCAATTGTAAGTATTATATCTGGAGCAGGATGTACTGTATACATATAATACCAATTCTATAGGTGAGTCTTTCACAGAATTGTATTTTCCCCACCAGCTGAGGCCCCTCTGAAGTAGGGGGAATTCTTTGGGTTCTCTAAGCCCTGCTTGGAGTTTCCAAATCGGGATAATTTTGACAGCATGATTCTTAAAGAATGGGAGAAGCCGAGTCGCCTTCATGGTGTTCCTCAGGGATGGGATAGAAAGTATCCCTTTCCGGTGGACACGGTGAAGCGCTGGTCTTCCCCTCCCCGAGGTTGATGCACCCATATTAGGACTGTCCAACACCTCCGTTGTACATACTCCTGACGCCACTACTCTTAAGGATGGCAAGGACAAGCGCATTGATCAGATGGCTTGCCATGCCTTTGCCAGTGTGGGTTCAGCCTTGCGGCCTGTCTGTGCATCAGCACTCGTGGCTGTGGCTACCAGGCCGGAGATCAGGGACATGTTAAATGGGTCCCAGCTCAACCCGGACAGCGTTGAATTCACAGCCCTTAAGAGGTGTGAATTGTTCATGAATTTTGTTTTGTCGGTTATGGACGACACTATTGCCATGTGTAGTAGAACTTCGGCTCTGTTGGTGGCCATGCGCCGATCGGTCTGGCTGCGCCACTGGGCGGCTGACATTGCGGCCAAGAAATCACTTACAGCTCTGCCCTTCCTGGGAACGTGGCTGTTTGGAGACAAATTGGATTCTATGGCGAAAGGTGGAAAGCTACCTCAGCGTAAGAAGCAGCGTCGCTCCTTTCGGGGGGGCAAGCTCCTTCCGTCCTTCCTTTCACGGCGCCAGAGGGGGAAGAGGTCTTGCCTACTCTGGCTTCAGAGGGGGTTCCTGGAACAGAGGTAGAGGACGTGCCCGTTCAGCCTCTACCTGGGGTTGCAAGCCCAAGCCCGCTGCCAAGCCAGCTCAGCAATGAGGAGACGCCCTCACCCTTACGGGTGGGGGGGTGGCTGCGGCTCTTCTTCCTGGTCTGGGCCCAGGAGGTTACAGACAAGTGGATATTGGAAGTGGTCTCATCTGGGTACAAACTGAAGTTCGAGTGCTGGCCTCCTCCCAGATTCCTAAGGTCTCGGGTGCCTTCGGATCCTCGGACGGCACAGGGGCTCCTGCCGGCTGTAAAGAACCTCCTGGACATGGCGGTCATATGCCGGTGCCTCTTTCAGAGAGAGGCCGGGGCTATTATTCCAACCTTTTCACGGTTCCCAAAAGGGATGGCTCCATAAGACCCATTCTGGATTTGAAACTTCTCAACAGGTTCATCAGAACCAAGAGGTTCCGCTAAGCCATCGGTTCCCTTCGTCAGGGGGGATTTCATGACGTCCATAGACATCAAGGATGCTTACCTTCATGTACCAATTTTTCCAGCACACCAGAGATTTCTCAGGTTTGTGGTGGGAGATCAGCATTTTCAGTTTATGGCCCTCCCGTTCGGGCTGACCTCGGCACCGAGGGTGTTTACCAAGGTTCTGGCGGGCATATGGCCCTGCTCAGAGCCCAGGGCATTCACATTGTGCCATATCTGGACGACCTGCTCATTACAGCTTCTTCCCTCTGCCAGGCGGACCTGGACACCAGGACGGTGGTGACGACGCTGGAGAGGTTCGGATGGGTGATCAACCACCCCAAGTCTTCTCTCTCCCCATCAAGGGAGATTTCCTTTCTGGGCATGAATCTGGATACCAGTCAGGCCAGAGTGTTCCTACCTCAGCCAAAGGTGCAGAGGGTTCAGGATCTGATACGTGTTCTCCTGACCAATCCTCGCCCTTCTATTCGGCTAGGGATGACTCTGGTAGGTTTGATGGTGGCCTCCTTCGAGGCAGTCCCCTTTGCTCAATTCCACATGAGGTCGCTACAACTCAATCTACTGCTGAAATGGGATAGATGTCCCCGGTACTTGGATCAGTCCTTTCTGCGGTCTCCCAGGGTTCGGCAGTCCCTTCAGTGGTGGCTGGAACCAAGCAATCTGATGAGGGGCAGATCTTTTCTGGTCCCTTGTTGGGAGACGGTTACCACGGATGCCAGCCTGTCGGGCTGGGGAGGTTTCTGGAAGGATCATCAGTTCCAGGGGTTGTGGGGTCCTCAGGAGGCTCACACCCCCATCAATGTCTTGGAGCTTAGAGCTATCCGCTTGGTTCTGTCGCGTCTGACACTTCACCTACAGGGTTTACCGGTTCAGGTTCGATCAGACAATCGTACTGCAGTAGCTTACATCAATCACCAAGGAGGGACTCGCAGCAGGCGTGCCCTCAGGGAAGTCTCTCTGATTCTGACATGGGCGGAGAGCAATGTTCCTTGCATCTCGGCAGTGTACATTCCGGGAGTGGAGAACACGGAGGTGGACTCCCTGAGCAGGGGATTCTCTCACCGAGGGGAATGGTCTCTCAACCACACGGTATTTCGGGCCCTGTGTCACAAGTGGGGGACTCCGGAGGTGGATCTCTTATCCTCTCGGCACAATCACAAGCTCCCAACCTTTGTATCTCAGTCTCAGGATCCTCTGGCCCTGCCAGTGGATGCCTTGTCCCTTGCCTGGAGGGATCTGGGGTTTCTGTACCTGTTTCCCCCCTTCTCCATGGTAGGCAAGGTAGTGCGCAGAGGGGGCACCAGCAATTCTGGTGGCCCCAAGGTGGCCAAGACAGGTTTGGTTCGCAGACGTCGTAAGATTGGCGGTAGATCAGTACAGGCTGCCCCTGTTTCCAGATCTGAACTCTCAGGGTCAACTACGTTACCCCAATTTACAAACGGCATGGCTGCTGAAACCTTCATCCTGAGGGAGGAAGGTTTGTCTGAGGCGGTTATTCAAACCTTGATTAGAGCTAGGAAGAGGTCTTCCTCTACCATTTACTATAGGACTTGGCGATCCAATATTGACTGGTGTGAGGCTAGGGCCTTAACTTGCAAGGTGTTTTCGATTCCTTGGATTTTGGAGTTTCTACAACACGGTCTGGATCTGGGGTTCCAGCTCAGTACTTTGAAGGGTCAGGTTTCTGCCCTGGCTGTCTTTTTTCAAAGGTCTTTTGCTTTGCATCATCTGGTCACTCATGTTCGGCCCCCTAGAAAGTCTTTGGTTCCCGTTTGGGACCTAAATTTGGTTCTCTCGGCCCTCCAGGGGCCTCCTTTTGAACCGATGCAGGATGTGGCTCTTTCTGTACTTACTCAAAAGGTTGCCTTTTTGGTGGCTATTACCTCTGTTCGGCATGTCTCTGAGTTGGCGGCTCTGTCTATTCAGGCCCCTTACTTTGAGAGACACCAGGACAAGGTGGTTTTTCGTTTTTAAACCAGATTTCCTTCCTAAGGTGGTTTCTGCTTTCCATCTCAATCAGGATGTAGTTCTCCCTTCCTTGTGTCCTAAGCCTAGCAATGACAAGGAGAGGGTTTTGCACTCTTTGGATGTGGTTCGTTGTGTGAAGTACTATTTGGTTGCTACTTCTCCTTTTCGTAAAACGGACGCCTTGTTCGTGGTGCCTTCCGGGCCCAGAAAAGGTTTGGCGCCCGCCAAGTCTACCATTAGTAAATGTATACGCCAGGCCATTTTTGGGTCTATTCTGCTAAGGGGAGGGTTCCTCCTTTTAAGATCACTGTTCATTCTACTCGTGCTGTTGGGGCTTCCTGGGCTTTTCAGCACCAGGCTTCTGTTGAACAAGTTTGTAAGGCTGCTATTTGGTCTTCCGTTCATACTTTTTCCAAGTTTTATAAGGTTGATGTGCGGGCCTCAGCGGATGCTGTTTTTGGCCGCAAGGTTCTGCAAGCTGCAGTGGTTTAAATTGGTGCATTTTTTTGCTGTATTTGGATCCCCACCCATGACGGACACTGCTATTGGATGTCCCATATGTCATGAATAGTGGAAGCGGGGTGTGTGACATACTTGGAATAATACCATTTTGTGATTACTCACCTGTAAAATGGGTATTTTAAGTATGTCACACACCCCGCTTCATCCCGCCCTTTAGTATTCTGGATCCTTTATATGGTGAACCTTTTATTGTTAAGAATGTTTTATTAGCTCTACCTGGTCCCCTTACTGCTGTCATATACTGGGGAATGTGTGGGAGGTCCCAGGTATTTATGGACCGGGAGGGGCTTCTTTTTTGCTTTCATCTCTGCAGAAGTTCGCCCTCTACTGGACCATAACCCTTATGTCATGAATAGTGGAAGCGGGGTGTGTGACATACTTATAATACCCATTTTACAGGTGAGTAATCACAAAATGCTATTTTTTAACTAGCATCCCCTGAAATGCTCCCCCCACGAATAGTAACTTTTGCCTATTTTTACTGCTCACGCTTCACACTAATCCCAGATAATGTTGTCTGTTTTAGCTGTAAAGCTCCGCCTCCATTTATTACTACTGCTGTGTTTGCCACACTTATGCAATGGCTAATCACCTGCAATCCTTCAGAGAAGTAGAGCAAACATATCAGTGTTCCAGGGTGATTTGATAAGTGAAAATATCCTTTTCTAGTTCTACATCCTAAGAAGAGAGTATTGGCAGGGGCTTTGGTGAAATGTATTTCACAAGTTCAGTGGGTTTTGGTCCGCTTTAAGTTTTCAACAGTTTTTCTTTCTTTTCAGTTGTTGCAGGATGCGCTTGAAGAGGTTCTAGCTGTGAAAGCGATAAAGGAGAATGCCTTGCCGGTCCATCTTAATGGTAGGAAAGTTAGGTGGTATGGTGAGAGTTGTATCATCTTAGTCATACACTGTTTATTAATTCATTAGATGTATTTTGTGTATTCTAGGATTGCTGCAGGTCAATGATAAGATTGCTCTGAAAGAGATTACCAGACAACTAAATCTTGAGAACGTTGTTGGAGACAGAGTATTTGTAAGTATGTGGCAAATAAAATGTGTAGTGAAACCAGCTGTTTACATTGATCTTAATTAAAACGGAAGGGGGTCATGGGCTAAACAAAAATGGCTCTCGGGCACTGCTAGTTATTGGTGGAAATGCCATAAATATGGGCATTATATTCACCATTGTGTTCTTACATCTGTGGCAGACATGACCAGGACACCGCTGGTGCTCTGGCTTCCAGAGCTCCTGGTATCACCTGTTGCAACCTGTTTTCTTTTTATTCATTTATTTTTTAATCAAATCATTGTGTGACCTCTCCTGGCCTATTAAATGTAATTTTTTAAAAACTTTTTAGATTTTTTTTATATTTTTATGCAGAATTGTCATTACAGGTCTGGTATTAAAGTGTTAATGTCACAATGTAATAACAATGTTTTTTGCTTTGTTACTAGTGGATATGTGCTCAAAAACAGACTTTAATCACACAGCTTCTGGTGCTCTTGGCTACAGCGACCCAATTTTGAGCGCTGGTGCTGTTTGAGGCGTTTTTTTTCTTTATGAATATGGTTTGAGTCGCTCACACTGACCAGCCGCTACCGTTGGCTCCTATATAGTGCTGTACTGGTGTTTATAGTGACTCATCACACATCAAATTCATCAATGCCGGCCATGTTACTACAGCAACTGAGGCGCTCTGTAATAGCGACTCACGCCCGTTCAGAGCGACCACTAGCGGTCGCTCTTAGCGCCGCTGTAGAGACGCTCATCAGCCTGCCAGTCTTCCTTACATCTTAAGCACTTCTGTTTAAAGGGACTGTAAACCCAATGACAATAATAAGGCAGCAAGCTGCTCATCTGACCCATGTGCCTCTCCTCCATTTCCTGCAGCGCTGGTTAGAAGTCATATCAGGGCTCCGGTTTGCCCCCCTTTTACTTCCATTATTACAGGAACACAGGAGCACTCTTGGTGCTCTGTTTTAGTAAGTATGGGAAGCCACATCGGTCCCATAGCTGTCTCTGACCACAGCCGAGCATGCTCGAGACTGAGTGACACCATTACACACCCTTCCCAGCTCGTTTCTAAAGCCAGTTACTCAGGGTTTTGACCTGCTTTAACATGATCTGGCACTTTTGTTTGCTAAATATGTACGGCACTTTATTAAAAATGTACTTTATTTTATAGGGCAGCTTTGCAGAAAATCTGTCTTTCCTTCTTGAAGCTTTAAAAACAGGTACTTAAGGGAAAACTTCCTTTTTGTCAGATTTTGGAGTTCTGCCCTATTGTTTTCTTTTTCTGGAATGTAACATAAGCATGTGTGTTAGGATTGTGCCCCCAGACCTGCGATTTACTTCAGAATGTTCTTTCCATGTTTCTTATATTCATGTGGCTCTGGTTAAAGGTTAGGAATAAAAGATTGCCTGGACCAATAATCAAAATTGTAAATTAAATTAAGCTAGTTTTAATCAGTGTTCAGAAGCACATCTCAATATTACATCATACATCAAGTACAATAAACAGAAGCTGGTGCATAAGCGACAAAGTTACAAATATAGATAGCAATAGTACAAGAGTAGTTAATATCGCAAAAAATTGCCCAATGATAAAAATCCATAGAAATATGCTGGATGGTGGGAGCAGATGTCGCTTATGCACCCAGCCTCAAAAAATTTTCAGCCAGGCCTTTTTATTTTATTTTAATGGAAGAAAAGGGACATCAGGGGTGACAGACTAAACCTGAAAACCCTTGATTTTACCTCTACCAGAAGAAGAAAACAACAAGCTTGTTCAGAGTTTTACTCAGGTTGGGTGTATACGTGCCCCCCCCCCCCCTTTCATTATCTGAGGTGCTTATATGGGTTTTTAGCATTACACAATTTTGCGATAGTACTCCTTTAAGTATATTGTATGTCTGGTATGGTGGGGGTTAGTTACATGGCTATAGGAAGCAGCCATGCATATTTTGTATAGACTGATGGTGGGTAATGGTAATAAGTAAGGCTGGTATTTTAATATCTGGGTTTCCATGGAGTTGTGTATGCATCCCAGTTGCTGAAATGGAGCAGGGGGCCATTCATCAAGCTACTGTGGTAGTTTGTAGCAAAACAAAGTATGTGGCTGGCTGTTTATTGTGTGAAAACAGAAAAAAAAACATTTCTTAGGATCAATTTATTATTAGTATGTAAAAGCACAGGGGTAAAAATATGGTAAATTGGTATTGGGTTGTTGTCGCCAGTAAATGACATAAGAAAAAGGAGTGCTTCCCAATAGTGTGTCAAAAGTGAGGAGGTATGCAGGAAGCTGCGCAGTGCATGGCCCACTCTTTTTATGAGGTCCCGGGTGCTGTTAGGCAGGGTGGTAATAGTGCTGTGGCCGTGTTGTGTGGTGATGTGGGTGTTCAGCGCCATGTTTAAGAGCACAAGGAGGGAGGTGATGGGCTGGGCAGACTTGGCACACCCCCCCCCCTCCCCACCAGTTTTGCTCCCCACGTACACAGAAGCCTGTCTAGTAACTCTAGTGTGTTGAAGTATATACTTGGAAACTTCATGCCTGGTAACCAATCTTTTCACATATATGACTTTTTTTCTCCTATTGGCTGCAGCTTGACTATAACAACAGCATTTTATCTGCAGGTGATCGCACCAGCAGTTGTCCTGTTCTTTTCATTCTGGATGAATTTGACCTTTTTGCTCATCATAAGAACCAGACGCTGCTTTATAATCTTTTTGATATCGCACAGTCAGCTCAGACTCCAATCACAGTCATCGGACTTACCTGTCGACTGGTGAGTGATGATTTTTAGTTCTTTGGTTGCATTATCACAGTTGATACTTTTGTTTTATTAGTGGATAATATATCCCCTTTTTTGAATACTGTATAATTCTCTAAATTTCCTCCAGGACAGCTAGCCAAGTATGACCTCTTACCTGGAAGAGGAAACATAAACTGGACAACATTAAAAGCCTGTCCCTTTCTTCCAGGCATCAGTATTTTCTCCTCCATCCAGTCCAGGCCGTCCCGATATCTTCACGATTGGGTGTTCGCCCCTAGCTGGCGCTTGGCTGCAAGATGAAAAGATGTAGCTCCTCCCGGCCCCTATAAAGGCAGCTGCCCATCTATCATTCCCCAGTTGTTCATCTTGCAGTTGGCTACATAAGATCGTTACTCACTCTCTCAGACTTTGGCAGCAGAGCGGGGCCCCCTAGCCTGTCGGCCGCTGTAGGGCCCTATTCCTGTGGATCTCTTCTGACCCATTCCTGCCTCCCAGCCCCTGGCTGCTACAGGGATCCGTGACGGTAGGGTGAACGCCGGGGTCTGTGGCGTTCGGCAGAGCACATGCTCTGGGCCGCAGACCTTCTTATTAAAAGGTAGTCTGCCACAGGCTTTATGGTGAGCCTGATGGGGAACCACTCATATGTATTCTTTTATGTATGTCCCTCCCTGCCCACTGCTTTATTACTGTGTGTGTGCTGCATGTGTTTTGGTGCGACTGGAGCACTGGCTGTGCAGCGAGGTGCGTTCTCCACCCTCTTTATCTTACCTCCCTGCGTTCCCCCGTCGGTTCTGGTCGGGGCGCGCATCGCTTCGCGGGCCTCCTTCCGCAACTCCTGCTTCGATGGGGGGGATCGCCGCCATGACAGGCAGCGTTCTTCTCCGGCTGCATGACGTGCCGCGGGAAGGGGGGGGAGCCCGGTGTCAGTGCGTAGCTGACGTCGCGCCGGTGACTGACGTTGCGCCCAGGCTAGCTAGTCTCCAGAAGCAGATCTCGTTGACAGCGCCTAAGAAGGCCTCGAGTAAGAAGCGGCATCTGGAGCCGATTTACTTGGATGAGGATTTCTATGATTTCTTGGGAAGGTGCTGAGGAAGGTGAGTTGCCAGATGATTCACTCTCAACGGTGAAGTATTCTAAGTATACAGCACGTCCTGTTCCAGAAGATATTCCTTACTCTTGGGTTATACATCCAGTAGGTGGCGCTGGACTGCAGAGACAGAAAAGTGGCTCCTCCCGGCCCCATATATACCAGGGACCTCCCACAAAATCCCCAGTTCTTCTCTGCAGTCTGGGCTGCGATGACTAGAAGATGGCTCTCTCTACTCACAGGTGAGCGGGGCTATTAGCCTGCAGCCCTGTAGGACTATTCCCACCCATTTCCTTTTACTGCCTCCCAGCTTAGGCTGCACTGGTTCGGGTGAAGGTAGACAGCACCGCTGTCAGGTGCTAAGGAGCGCTGCTCCAACCGCAGTCCCCCACCAAAGGGTAGGCGGTACAGGCCCATGGTGAGCCTTATGGGATGCCCCTCCTGCGTCTTATGCCCCTCGCCCCCTGTCCCCACAGTTGGCTCCCTTTAGGCTGGCCGTCGCTTCCCCTTAGCTCTCCCTGGTAGATCTCGGGGGTGGGGGGGGGGTGCATGTCTTGTCTATATGATTTATGTGATGATCCCTTTTAAATTGGTTGCACTGGTTTCATTGCCGCAGCCGCACGCTTGTACTCCGCTCCGCGGTCGGCGGTGACATCGCCTCAGGCGTTGCTGCGCCATCATTGGCTGGTCTTGTCATGTGGGTGCTTTTCGCGCTCTTCGGGGGGGCGGTCCTTGCGGCTGACGCGTTGTGCACCGCTGTCTCCACGGCCCGCCCCTCGAGGTATATGCGGGTGCCAATTTAGCTCTCTGCTGTGTGTATCTGGCGTCTCCCTATCGCGGCCCATAAGTGCCCCTGCGGGCTGATGTGTGTGGCGTGTGGGGTATCCCCTATAAGTGATGATGTCAGGCTGTGTGTTCCCTGCGCCCAGCAGACGCTTGCGCTGCAGTCTGGGTTACCGGTGGATGGGCCTGCGCCCCCTCGGGCTTCGCCTACCCCCCCCCCCCACGCTTACATCTGACTCCTAGTGAGGTGCATACCAGTGGGGAGTCTCAACCTGATTTGGCTGCACTGGTGGCCAGCATTGAGAGACATATTGCTTGGTCTGGCCCGTGTAAGGCTTCTGCTAAGAAGCGGCATTTATCACCTGGTGTTTCCCTTTTTCCTATGGAGGCTGAGGAATTTTTTTGACGTTACCAGTTATACCCCCCTGGAAGAGGGGGAATTATTTTCTGATTCAGAATCATCTGAGGAACAATCCAGTGCAAACAAGTTATATGTAACCAGCTCACCCCTGTAACATCGCACTCCGGCACGGATTCAAAAAGAGGCTCCTGAAAACTCTTCAATTGAGATGCAGACAATGGTAGATCCAGCCAAAGTTAAAATATAACCTTTACTCTTGAATATTAAAAGTCCAATGAACTCCTACACATACTGTGAGCTACCCCTCAGCACTCTCCATCCCACGTGACGCGTTTCAGGCTCAAAACGAGCCCTTAATCATGATTAAGGGCTCGTTTTGAGCCTGAAACGCGTCACGTGGGATGGAGAGTGCTGAGGGGTAGCTCACAGTATGTGTAGGAGTTCATTGGACTTTTAATATTCAAGAGTAAAGGTTATATTTTAACTTTGGCTGGATCTACCATTGTCTGCATCTGAGGAACAATCCAGGGTGTATGGTGCCGATTCTGGGTCTGACCCATGGGCTTCAGATGATACTGACAGGCTTTTAGTTTTTTACTCTGTATCTCTCTTCCTGCCGTGGCTCCGCGGCAGCAGGGGGAGCTGTTTCATACTGTTAAACCACGCTTGGAGTTTCCTGAACAAACTCATTTTAATAATTTAGTGCTCAAGGAGTGGGAACGGCCTAGCCGGCTCCCGGGGGTGCCAAAGAGTTGGGATAAGAGGTATCCCTTTCCTGCTGAAATGGTTAAACGGTGGTCATGTCCTCCCGAGGTGGATGCACCAGTTCTGGGATTGTCCAACACATCCGTCATGCATTCCCCTGACTCTACTACCCTGCAGGATGGGGAGGACAGGCGCATAGATCAGCTCTCTTGCCATGCTTTTGCCTGTGTGGGGACCGCGCTGCGTCCGGTCTGTGCCTCTGCTATAACAGTTGATGCTATCAAGAGCCTGCTCAGGAGTGTCTTAAGATGGGGCCCCTGATAATGCAGGTAGTGAAGAGTATAGAGCTCTTCTGCGTTGTGAGGAATTTGTTGCATATGTCCTCTCTGCCATGGATAATACCATTAGAATGTGTGGCAGGGCATCTGCCTTTTTAGTGGCTATACGCCGCTCGGTCCGGCTGCGCCAGTGGGCAGCTGACAACGCTGCTAAGAAGACTCTCACTGGGTTTCCCTTCAAGGGGCTGTGCCTCTTTGGGGAACGTCTGGACTTGTTTGCTTAGGGAGGCAAGTTACCTCAGCGTAGAAGGCAGCCCCGGTCCTTTCGGGGTTCAGGTGCCTTTTCTCCTTCCTTCTGGGGCTCCAGAATTGTACGGGGAGCTTCCTTTGCTGGAGCCCGTGGAGATTTTTGGGCCAGGGGCAGAGGATGTGGCCGCCCTGGCCCCTCCTGGGGTCCCAAGCCTAAGTCCTCCCCCAAGCCCCCTCAGGCATGAAGGGGCGCCCTCACCCATCCAGGTGGGGGGACGGCTTCGGCTCTTGGCTCCTGTCTGGAGGCGTCATGTCTCCGGTGGATTCAGGAGGTAGTGTCCTCCGGTTACAAGATGGAGTTTGCTGCCTGGCTCCCCCAAGATTGATCAAATCTCGGTTAGCTCAAAACCCCCTGTCAGCTCAGGGTCTGCCCCTTGCTGTCCAAGGCCTTCTGGAACTGGGTGTCATCTTCTGGGTGCCCTTGAGAGAAAGGGGCAAAGGCTATTACTCCAATCTTTTCAAGATGGGTCCATTAGACCCATCCTGGATTTGAAGCACCTCAACAAATTTGTCAGATTCAGACACTTTCTCATGGAGACTCTGCGCTCAGCTGTGACTTTCCTATGCCCAGGGGACTTCATGACCTCTGTAGATATCAAGGATGCTTACCTTCGCGTACCTATCTTTCCAGGTCATCAGAGATTCCTCAGGTTCGCTCTGAAGGATCAGCACTACCAATTTGTGGCCTTGCCCTTCGGCCTCACCTCGGCTCCCAGGGTATTCATCAAGGTGCTGGCAGGAGTTATGGCTCTGCTGAGATCTCGGGGTATTCGCATTCTTCCCTACTTGGACGGCATGCTCATCGCTTCTCAGTCCTTCCATCAGGTAGAGCTGGACACTCAGCTGGTGGTATCCACACTGGAGTCATTCGGCTGGGTGATCAACCACCCCAAATCTTCCCTGTCTCCTTCCATGGTGAAGTCCTTTCTGGGCATGATTCTGGATTCATCTCGGGTCAAGATCTTCTCGTTTTGCATGAGGCCTCTTCAGCTTCACCTCCTGTCAGTATGGGATCGGGACCCTGTGTCCTTGGATCAGGTGTTTGTCCTGTCCCCTCTGGTCAGGCGGTCTCTATCGTGGTGGCTGGACTCAAGGAACCTGCTGGTGGGCAGATCCTTTCTGGTCCCCTGCTGGGAAACTGTCACCACGGATGCCAGTCTGACAGGTTGGGGGGGCTTTTGGAAGTCCCTGAAATTCCAGGGTCAGTGGGGCCCCCAGGAGGCCCATGCCCCTATCAACATTCTGGAATTGAGGGCAATCAGGTTGGTTCTCGCCCACTTAACCCCACACCTGAGGGGTTGGGCTGTTCAAGTCCGCTCGGACAACCAGACGGTGGTTGCCTACATCAATCATCAGGGAGGGACCCGGAGCAAGAGGGCCCTCAAGGAAGTGTCCCTAAAACTGTCCTGGGCGGAGGAGAATGTTCCCTGCATCTCAGCTGTGTACATCCCGGGGGTGGAGAATCTGGAGGCAGACTCTCTGAGCAGGGGGACCTCTCGTCTGGGAGAATGGTCCCTCAGCAGCAGGGTGTTTCGCTCCCTGTGCCACTGCTGGGGTCAGCCGGATGTGGATCTGTTTGCGTCCCGTCACATTCACAAGCTTCCAGTCTTTGTCTCTCTGTCCCAGGATCCTCTGGCCTTGGCCATGGATGCCCTGGCAATGTCTTGGAAGGGGTTTCAGCTTCTGTATGTCTTTCTCCCTTTTTCCCTGCTGGGCAGGGTGCTGCGCAAGATAGCTCAGGAAAGGGTGCCAGCCATACTGGTGGCCCCCTGTTGTCCAAGAAGAGTGTGGTTCGCAGACATCGTGCAGCTGGCAGTAGATCAGTACGCCCTGCCCCGGGTTCCAGATCTGCTCACTCAGGGGCACCTACGCCACCCCAATTTACAAACGCTGGCTTTGACGGCCTGGCTGTTGAAACCTCCCATCTTGATGGAGAAAGGGCTGCCTGCCTCAGTTGTAAATACCATGATCAGGGCTAGGAAGAGTTCCTCTTCTTCCATCTACTACAGGGTTTGGCGTACTTACATTGACTGGTGCGAGTCCCACTCGCTTCCCTGTCGTGTGCTTTCCATTCCTAGGATTCTGGAGTTTCTGCAACATGGTTTGGATCTGGGTCTTCAGCTCAGTACTCTGAAAGGCCATGTTTCTGCTTTGGCTATTTTTTTCCCAACGATCCTTTGCTCAGCATCCTCTGGTCAAGACCTTCTTCCAGGGGGTTACTCACGTGCGTCCCCCACATAAGCCCATGTTACCAGTCTGGTACTTGAACTTGGTCTTATCTGCCCTGCAGGGGTCTCCCTTTGAGCCCTTGCAAGGAGCCCCTTTGTCCATTCTTACGCTTAAGGTGGTCTTTCTGTGAGGCGTGTTTCTGAGTTGGTGGCGCTTTCTATCAAGCCTCCTTATTTTGAGAGACACCAGGACAAGGTGGTGTTTCGTTTTAAGCCAGATTTTCTGCCTAAGGTTGTTTCTGCCTTTCATCTCAATCAGGACATTGTTTTGCCTTCTCTGTGTCCTAGTTCTTCTGAAGGGGGGGGGGGTTACACTCTCTGGATGTGGTAAGGACTCTGAAGTTCTATCTGGTGGCTACTGAATCCTTCAGGAAGACTGACGCTCTCTTTGTGCTCCCGTCTGGACCTAAGAAGGGTCTGGCTCCGTCTAAGTCCACTATCGGCAAGCGGATCCGTCAGGCTGTGATGCAGGCCTACTCTGCTAAGGGGAAGGAGCCTCCCTTCCACCTTACTGCTCATTCTACTCGTGCTATTGGTTCCTCTTGGGCTTTTCAGCACCAAGCTTCTGTTGAACAAGTTTGCAAGGCTGCCACTTGGTTGATGTTAAGGCCTCAGCTGATGCTGCTTTTGGCCGCAAAGTTCTGCAGCAGTGGCGGCAGTGGTTTAAACTGTCTGCTGTTACTTTGGGGATCCCACCCTACCTTACGGACACTGCTATTGGATGTCCCAAGAGTAAGGAATATCTTCTGGAACAGGATGTGCTGTATACTTAGAATAATACAATTCTGTGATTACTCACCTGTAGAATTGGTATTATATATATATATACAGCACGTCCTTTTCCACCCCACCCTTGTTATCATTATATTCCAAGTATGTCTCACACCCTGCTTCGGAAGTATACATTACACGTGGGTTATGTCCAGTAGAGGGCGAACTTCTGCAGAGATGACTAGAAAAAAAGAAGCCCCTCCCGGCCCATAAATACCTGGGACCTCCCACACATTCCCCAGTAATCGTCTCTGCAGACGGCGAGCAAGTCAGAAGATGGCTGTCTCCTTCCTTACAGGTAAGCCGGGTTTACACCCATTTCCACCCGGACTTACTTATTAATGCCCCTATGCCTCCCAGCTATGGCTGAGGGACTGGGTGAGGGTAGGGAACACCTTTAGAGGTGTTTGACTAGGAGCCATGCACCATGCTCCTCCGCAAAGCCCCCACCAAGGGGTAAGCGGCCGTCAGGTTTGGTGATCCTGACATGGGATGCCCTGTTTGTTCTGAAGCCTTCACCACATATCCTACATGTGGCTATCGGCTTCCCCCCCATTACTCCCTGTTCCCGGTTAGTAGGGTGGGGGGGGGGGTACTTCCATCTTTGTTTTGTCTACCCTGAGATTGTGTGAGTGGAAGTTGTCAGTATGATGGGTGCTGTACTTTCTTTACTGTGTGGGGGCGCTGGCTACTGCCAGTGCGCCTCAATGTGTTTTAACTCGGTTAATTTTTTTGTTATTTTGTTCTTGGTGGCCAGCACGCTCGCTTTCTGGGGTGGCGGCGGAGGGCCGGTGTCATCTATGCCGGCTACGCAGCCTTGGCTGGGGAGCGCGGTTCGCTGCTCGTTTTCTGTCAGGGGGAAGGGGGTGGGGCCTGGCGTCCCTGCGCTGATGACGGCCGGCCCCTCCAGTTGGCACTCGACCGGCTCCCAGTCCTATTAGCTGGGAGCGCGGCTGTTCTGTTCTTTCCCGCGTCGGGAGGGGGCGGGGCCTTACGCGGGTGCGATCCGCGTCGGCCCGCCTTCATCCTCCTTCTGGCTGCGGGCCCTACGCCGCCATCTTTCCCATGCCTGTTACCTTCCGTGAGTGTCCCTCTGGCCATCCTTGATGCCTTATTTATATGCATATTCCCTTTTAGTGTAAGCGGCTGCATGGGCCAGCGGTTAGAGCATATGTTATGCAGCTCTGTTCCCCGGTGGTGCAGGTTCTTTTCCCACTCGGTCATTATATATATATATATATATATATATATATATATATATATATATAATTTTTTTCCACGCGTATGAGGACGCCTTTTTGGCTTCCTGTCATATTCCTATTGGACGGTCATGGATTTATTATATGTGTATGGCCATTTATGTGTGCATATAGGTATAACAAGAATATGTATATATGGGTGTATACAGTTATGTGTATATGTATATCTTTAGATTATGGCCCAAGGGCATTAGGCCCTTGTATGTTCTTTACTTGCAGCATGTATGTTTGCTAATGGGGCCCCCACCTTTTGTGCTTGGCAGGTGGGACTGCCGTAAGCTATTAGGGGTTCTTCCTCTCCTAGGTCCCTCGGTCATTTGGGCTTCCCTCCGGTGCTTACAAAAATCCTCCCACTAACAGACTCTAAGGGGCATCCCGGGTAGCTTCATAGCGTAATTCCCATTGGTCATTGCGACTACCTTAAAATCACTTATGGAGGCTTCCCAGGATACAGGGCTCTGGGTCCCTTCGGGGCATCCCCTGCAGTGTGTAATATGTGGGGTATCCCTTGTGGGAGACATTTGAAAATTGGTGTACCATGTGCACCGCGGCCTATTGCGCGGCAATCCGGGCCCCGTGCGGCCGGGCCGACCCCGCTGGCCTCATCACCTGCATCCCCATGCCTGGTTATGACCCCTAGTGACTTGTCATTAGCGGGGAGTCGCAATCCAATGTCTGCGCCAGGCGGGCCAACATTGTGAAGAGGATTGCTAGCCTTGCGGCCGGGTAGGCACCAGCTAAGATTCGGCACTTTGAGCCTGATGCGCCGGCCCTTTTTTATGTCAGTTTTGTCTCCTTGCACCTGGACATATGCCGGTACGGAGTGCGGGGATACCATGGATACCCCCGGGCTTCCTGCCTGTATTTTGTCGTGCTGGCCACTTCCCCTCCTTGGGGACTTGGGACTCCCATACCCCGTTTGGGGTTCCTGAATCTGAAGCACTTTAACAATCTGATCCTGACGGAATGGGAAAAGGCCTAGCCGGTTCCCTGGCATTCCTCAAGTGTGTGATGGGAAGTATCCCTTCCCTGTTGATGTGGTTAAGCTTTGGTCTGCACACTTTGAGGTCGATGCTCCTGTCCTGGGATTGTCCAACATGTCGGTTGTGCATTCCCCGGATCCCGCGACCTTGAAGGACAGTGGGGATCGTAGTCTCTACCTAAGGGCTTTGCATGCCTTTGCTTGTGTTGGTTCGGCCTTGCGCCCGGTTTGTGCTTCCGTTCTCATGGCCGTGGCTACTAGAGTTTTTATTTAGGGGCCTTTGGATGGTTTCCTATTGATTCCTTACAGTGAGGAGTTTACTGACTTGACTCATTGTGAGATGTTTCTTGCCTTTGGCTTGTCCGCCTTGGATTATACCATACGTATGTGTAACAGGACCTCGGCATGGCCGGTGGCTGTACGCCGATTGGGCTGGTTGCACTAGTGGGCGGCCTATTTCGCTGCTAGGTAGGCTCTCACAGGGCTTCGCTTTGCGGGTCTGCGCCTGTTTGGTTGCTCGATTAGTCCCTATTGTCTAAGGAGGTAAGTTACCTCTACGCTAGAAGCAGCGCCGGTCCTTTTCAGGGTTCAGACTCATTCAACCCCTCCTTTCGTGACTCTCGGACGAGCAGGGGAACGTTTTTCACTGCATTCAGATGAGATTGTGCCCGACCCGGGGCTTCCTTGGGTTCTAAACCCAAATCTGCTGCCGAGCCAGCTCAGCAATGAGGGGGCGCCCTCACCTTTGCGGGTGGGGGGACGGCTGCGGCACTTTTTTTCCAGGTCTGGGCCTGGGCGGTCACAGACCAGTGGATCTTGGAAGTGGTCTCTTCCGGGTACAAGCTGGAGTTCGAGTACCGGCCTCCTCCCAGATTCCTCAGTTCTCGGGTTCCCTCGGACCCCCGGGCTGCGCAGGGGCTCCTGTTGGCAGTGCAAAATCTTCTGGACATGGAGGTCATATGCCGGTGCTTTTCTCAGGGAGAGGCCGCTTCACGGTTCCCAAAAAGGATGGATCCATCAGAACCATTCTGGATTTGAAGCTTTTCAACAAGTTCGGCATGGAGACTCTGCTCTCCGTCATCAATTCCCTTCGTCAGGGGGATTTTGTGACATCTATAGACATCAAGGATGTTTACCTTCATGTACCAATCTACCCAGCACACCAGAGATTATCAGGTTTGTGGTGGGAGATCAGCATTTTTAGTTTGTGGCCCTCTCTTTCAGGTTGACTTTGCTACCAAGGGTGTTCGCCAAGGTGCTGGCAGGCATAATGGCCCTTCTCAGAGCCCAGGGCATTCGCATTGTGCCGTATCTGGACGACCTACTCATTACAGCTTCTTCCCTATGTCAGGCGGAGCTGGACTCCAGGGTGGTGACGATGCTGGAAAGGTTTGGTTTGGTGATCAACCACCCCAAGTCTTCTCTCTCCCCATCACGGGAGATCTAAATTTCTGGGCATGAATCTGGATACCAGTCAGGCCAGAGTGTTCCTACCTCACCCAAAGGTGCAGAGGGTTCAGGATCTGATACGTATTCTCCTGGCCAGTCCTCGCCCCTCTATCCGGCTAGGGATGAATCTGGTAGGATTGATGGTGGCTTCATTTGTGGCAGTCCCCTTTGCTCAGTTCCACATGAGGTCGCTCCAACTCTATCTATTGCTGAACTGGGATAGATGTCCCCGGTACTTGGATCAGTCCTTTCTGCGGTCTCCCAGGGTTCGGCAGTCCCTTCAGTGGTGGCTGGAACCAAGCAATCTGATGAGGGGCAGATCTTTTCTGGTCCCTTGTTGGGAGACGGTTACCACGGATGCCAGCCTGTCGGGCTGGGGAGTTTTCTGGACGGATTTTCATTTCCAGGGGCTGTGGGGTCCGCTGGAGGCTCACACCCCCATCAATGTCTTGGAGCTCAGAGCTATTCGGTTGGTTCTCTCATGCTTGACGCATCACTTACAGGGCTTACCGGCTCAGGTTCGATCAGACAATCGAACTGCGGTCGCTTACATCAATCACTAAGTAGGGACTCGCAGCAGGAGTGCACTCAGGGAAGTTTCTCTGATTCTTGCATGGGCGGAGAGCAATGTTCCATGCATCTCAGCGGTATTCATTCCGGGAGTGGAAAACACGGAGGCGGACTCCCTGAGCAGGGGATCCTCTCGCCGAGGGGAATGATATCTCAGCCACAAGGTATTCCGGTCCCTCTGTCGCAAGTGGGGGTCTCCGGAGGTGGATCTCTTTGCCTCACGTCGCAATCACTAGCTCCCAACGTTTTTGTCTCTGTCTCAGGTTCCTCTGGCCCTGGCAGTGGATGCCATGTCTCTTGCTGGGAGGGATCTGGGGTTCCTGTACCTGTTTCCCCCCTTCTCCATGGTGGGCAAGGTGGTGCGCAAGCTGGCTCAAGAGGGTGCACCAGCAATTCTGGTGACTGGTTTGGTTCGTACCACAATTTACAAACGCTGGCTTTGACTGCGTGGCTGCTGAAACCTCTTCCATCTTAATAGAAGAAGGTTTGTCTGATGCTGTGATTCAGACACTGGTTAGGGCTAGCAAGTGATCTTCCTCTAACATCTTCTACAGGACTTGGGGTCCTATATTGATTGGTGTGAGGCTAGGGCCTTGCCTTGCAGGGTGTTTTCAATCCCTAGGATTTTGGTCTTTCTTCAACATGGTCTGGGCCTGGGGCTCCAGCTTAGTACCTTGAAAGGGCAGGTCTCTGCCGTGGTGGTCTTCTTCTAAGGTCTTTTGTTCTTCGTCCTTTGGCTAAAGCTTTTTTCCAGGGGGCCACTCATGTGCGGCCCCCTCGAAAGCCTTGTGCCTGTTTGGGATTTGAATTTTGCAT
This sequence comes from Gastrophryne carolinensis, assembly GCA_027917425.1. Taxonomy (NCBI): domain Eukaryota; kingdom Metazoa; phylum Chordata; class Amphibia; order Anura; family Microhylidae; genus Gastrophryne; species Gastrophryne carolinensis. The sequence continues at coordinate 204,471,443 of CM051240.1, read as the reverse complement.
TTTCTATGCTTACACAAAAGTTTGCCTTTTTGGTGCCTATTACCTCTGTTTGAGGTGTTTCTGGGTTGGCGGCTCTGTCTATTCAGGCCTCTTACTTTGAGAGACACCAGGACTAGGTGGTCTTCAGCTTTAAGCCGGATTTTCTACCTAAAGTGGTCTCTGCTTTTCATCTCATTCAGGATGTGGTTCTCTCTTCCTTGTGTCCTAAGCCTAGCAATGACAAGGAGAGGGCCCTGCACTCTTTGGATGATTGATTGTTGTGTGAAGTACTCTTTGGTGGCTACTTCTCTTTTCTGTAGGACGGACGCCTTGTTTGTGGTGCCCTCTGTGCCCAAGAAGGGTTTGGCGCCGTCAAGTCTACCATTAGTAAATGGATATGTCTGGCCATTGTTGGGGCCTATATTGCCAAGGGGAGGGTTCCCCTTTCAGATTACTGCTCTTTATACTCGTACTATTGGGGCTTCCTGGGCTTTTTAGCACCAGGCTTCTGTTGAACAAGTTTGTACGGCTGCTGCTTGGTCTTCTGTTCATACCTTTTCCAAGTTTTTATAAGGTTGATGTGTGGGCCTTAGCGAATGCTGTTTTTGGCTGCAAAGTTCTGCCAGCTGCAGTGCACTTTTGCCTGTTGGGATCCCCACCCTTTTTGGACACTGCTATTGGATGTCCCACGTGTAATGAATACTTCCGAAGCAGGGTGTGAGACATACTTGGAATAATACCATTTTGTGATTACTCACCTGTAAAATGGGTATTACAAGTATGTCTCACACCCTGCTTCCGCCCCACCCTGTGTTGTATCTTGGATCCTCTATATGGTGCACCTTTTATTGGTAGAGTTTTTCATTTGTTCTTCCTGGTCCTCTTACTGCTTTACTATGCTGGGGAATGTGTGGGAGGTCCCAGGTATTTATGGGCCGGGAGGGGTCTTCTTTTTTTCTAGTCATCCCTGCAGAAGTTTGCCCCCTACTGGACATAACCCACGTGTAATGAATACTTCCGAAGCAGGGTGTGAGACATACTTGTAATACCCATTTTACAGGTGAGTAATCACAAAATGGTATTTTTTAGTTACCTCTTTACGGTGATTGTTCTTATGTTCAAATTTTTATATATTGGTTATAGTTCTCCCGGTCTCATTTAACTGCTTTTCAATACTGGGGATTTTGTGGGAGGTCCCTGGTATGTATGGGGCCGGGAGGAGCCACTTTTCTGGCTCTGCAGTCCTACGCCATCTACTGGATGTATAACCCAAGAGTAAGGAATATCTTCTGGAACAGGACATGCTGTATACATATAATTTCAATTCTACAGGTGAGTAATCACAGAATTGTATTTTTCTGCTGGTGACGACAGCATCTCTGGTCCCTCCTCAGATGAGGATTCTTGTCTCCCGGATGATACGGAGAGTTTGCTCTCTTCCGTGTTTGATACCCTACACATTGTTCCCCCCAGAGCGGCTAAAAGGAAGCAGGGTGATTTATTTCGGCCTGAGAGGCAAAGACGGGTCTTCCCTGAGCAGCCTCATATTTTGTAACATGATCCTTAAGGAATGGGAAAGGCCCAACAAATTACCGTCGGTCCCTAAGGGCCTGGATAGGCGGTACCCTTTTCCTGCTGAATTGGTTCAGCTATGGTGTCATCCTCCCCGAGGTGGGCCCTCCCATGTCAGGCTTGTCTAATACCACTGTTATGCCATCGCCTGACAATGCTTCCTTTCGTGATCCTGCAGACAAGCGCATGGATCAGTTGGTCTGCCATGCTTTCACCTTTGCAGGTGCTTTCTTTCGCCCTGCGTGTGCCTCGCTGATCGTTTCGCCAACAGGAGAAAGGTTAGACACCTTGTTGTTAGGGCTTAGGCTCGCAAGTGGGCGGAGGTGTATAAGGAACTCAAGGCCTGCTTGGATTTCATTGGCTTTGTTGTTACTGCCATGGATGATGTGGTCAGGCTTGGTGCCAGAATTTAGGCCTTGCTTGTTGCTTTACGCCGCTCGCTCTGGTTGAAGCAATGGTCCGCTGATGCGGCTGCCAAGAAGTCCCTCACAAGTCTGCCTTTTGTGGAAAGCCGGCTGTTTGGGGAGTGCCTGGACCTCCTGGTCAAGGATGGTAAGCTCCCTCAGAGAAGAATGCCTGCTCTGTCTTTTCGGAACCCCTCTTCTTAACGGTCCTTTCGGGGAGGAAGAGGATCTTCATTCCCTGGTGGCCGCAGAGATACCTGGGGCAGCCGGCCCAACTCCTCCTGGGGAGCTAATTCCAAACCCCCAGCCAAGCCTACTCAGGCATGAGGGGGCGCCCTCACCGATATGGGTGGGGGGACAGCTTTTGCTGTTTGCTCAGATCTGGAGACGTCAGGTCTCGGATCAGTGGATTCAGAAGGGAGTGTCCTCCGGTTACAAGATAGAGCTGGCAGCCAGGCCATCCTCAAAATTCCTCCGTTCAAGGATATCCCGAAAAAGCTCAGGCTTTGAGAACGGCTGTTCGACACCTCCTGCGGTTAGGTGTGATATGCCCTGTGCCCCGGCAGGAACAGAGTCAGGGGTTCTACTCCAACCTGTTCACGGTTCCCAAGATTGACGGAACGCTACGGCCGATCTTGGACCTGAAGGGTCTCAACAAATTTGTAAAGGTCAGACATTTCCGCATGGAAACGTTGCGGTCGGTGGTGAGATCGCTTTGGCCTGTCGACTTCATGACCACAGTGGATATCAGGGACGCTTATCTGCACATCCCGATTTTCCAAGGACATCAGAAGTTCTTGAGGTTTGCACTGGAGGATCAACATTACCAGTTTGTAGCACTTCCATTTGACATATCAGCCCCCCTTGTGTTCACCAAGGTGCTGGCGGGCATCATGGCTATCTGGAGGAGTCAGGGTATTCGTGTGTTACCCTATCTGGACGACTTGCTGATTTCAGCCTGGTCCCTTCAGGAGACCGAGAGCGATACTCGGACGGTACTCTCAACCCTGGAAGCCTTCGGTTGGGTAATCAATTACCCCAAGTCGTTTATCACACCTTCAACAGTGAGATCCTTCCTGGGAAAAGACGATAGACACTGCTCAGGTCAAGGTTTTTCTGCCACAACAGAAGGTTTTGGGTCTTCAGATGCAGGTGCAGGCCTTGCTGTCTTGTCAACAGCTGTCGGTAAGTCTGGGGATGAGATTGGTGGGCCTAATGGTGTTGTGCAGTACCCTTCGCCCAATTTTGCATGAGACCTCTACAATTGAATCTGCTGACCGGCTTGAATCGGGCACAGGAATCTCTGGAACAAGGTTTTTCGCTGTCCCCCCTGGCCAGGCAGTCCCTCTTGTGGTGGTTGGACTCCCGTAATCTGTTGGTGGGCACCACGGACGGCAGTCAGGCTGGGGAGGCGTTTGGCAGACCCAGAAGATCCAGGGTCAGTGTGGTCCGCAGGAGAACCGGTTACCCATAAATCTCTTGGAGCTGAGAGCAATCCGGTTGGTTCTTCTACGCTTGACTCCCCATTTAAGAGGCCATGCGATTCAGGTCCAGTCGGACAATCAGACAGCTGCGGCCTACATCAACCACCAGGGTGGGACTCGGAGCAAGAGATCCCTCAAGGAGGTAACCCCGATTCTGACTTGGGCAGAGGAGAATGTTCCCTCGGTGGTCTACATCCCCGGGGTGGAAAACCAGGAGGCAGACTCCCTGAACAGGAGTTCCTTGCGCCTGGGGGAATGGTCCCTCAGCAGCGAGACCTTTCAGGCTCTGTGCCTCCGCTGGGGTCAGCCAGACGTGGATCTGTTTGCGTTCAGACACAATCATAAGATCCCAAGGTTTGTCTCTCTCTCTCAAGAGATCCTCTGGCCATAGCTACAGACGCTCTGGCGAATCCTTGGATGGAGTTCTGTATGCATTCCGCTCCTGGGCAGAGTGCTGTGCAAGGTAGCCCAGGAGGGGTTGCCATCTATCCTGGTGGCTCCTCGCTGGCCGAGAAGAAGCTGGTTTGCAGACATATTTCAGATGTTAATAGATCACTACATCATGCCCGACGACCCAGGTCTTCTCACACAGGGGTCGCTGCGGCACCCAAATTTACGGACGCTGGCTTTGACGGCCTGGATATTGAAACCTCAATCCTGATGGAGAAGGGGTTGTCGGCCACAGTGATTCATACGATGGCTCAGGCATGGAAGAAATCTTCTTCCATGATATTCTACAGAGTTTGGCGGGCCTATATCGCTTGGTGCGAGGCCAAGAGCCTTCTTTGCCGAAAAATGTCTATTTCTAGGATTCTGGAGTTTTAACAACACGGTTTAGACTTGGGCCTCCAGCTGAGCATCCTCAAGAGTCAGGTCTCGGCTTTAGCCATTTTTTTCCAGAGGTCCAATTCCAATCTTAGATTGATCAAGACTTTTTTTTCAGGGAGTCACCCATATCAGGCCACCGCGTAAATCAGTATTACCGGTGTGTGACTTGAATCTAGTGCTGTCTGCTCTCCAAGGTCCTCCCTTTGAGCCATTGAGTGATGCTGCATTGTCTATGTTGGCTCTCAAAGTGGTCTTTCTGGTAGCGATCACCTCGGTGCGTCGAGTATCAGAACTGGCCGAGCTTTGTATGAAACCACCCTACTTTGAGTTGCACAGGGATAAGGCGGTTTTTCGTTTTAAACCTGATTTTTTTTTGCCTAAGGTCGTTTATCCTTTTGACCTTAATGAGGAAGTTGTCTTACCTTCATTGTGTCCAACACCGGCTAATTCCAAAGAACGGACCCTCCATGCTTAGGATGTGGTCAGAGCCATAAGGTATTACCTGGCTGCCACTGAATCCTTCAGGAAATTGGATTTGCTTTTTGTCCTAACAGAAGGCTCTAGGAAACTGATTGCCGCCAGCCAAATCCACTCTCAGTAAGTGGATTGGACAGGCGGTGGTACAAGCATATTTTGCCAGGGGGAAGAACCCCCCTTTTCGGATACCAGCTCATTCTACCAGAGCTATTGGTGCCTCTTAGGCTTTTCAGCATCAGGCATCGGTGGAACAAGTTTGTAAGGCCGCAACTTTCTTCTGTTCATACTTTTACAAAGTTTTACAAGGTGGATGTCGGGGCCTCAGCTGACGCTGTTATTCTAAGCAGACAGCACGTCCTGCTCCAGACATAGTCCTTACATGTGGGTATACCTCCGCCTTCAGCGCCGTGCACTGCAGAACATGAAGAAAACAAGCTCCTCCCGGCCCTACATATACCGGAGGACCTCCCACAAATCCCCAGATTTCTCTGCAGTGCTTGAACTGCGAAGACATGAAGTATCACGCTCTCGCAGGCGAGCGGGGCTTACTGCCCGAGGCCCTGCGGGACTATTTCCACCCGTCCTCGTTGTGAACTAATGCCTCCCAGCCTGGGCTGCGTTGGGTCGGGTGAAGGTAGGCAGCACCTAGTGTGCTTATGGAGCTGGACTCCACCGCAATCCCCCTCCATAGGGTAGGCGGTTAAGGCGTATGGTGAGCCTTCTATTGGATGCCCCTCCCGCACTAGTGCCCCTCGCCCGGTGTAGCGGTGAACCCAGTATATTGGATCACCTTCCTCCCTAGATTTCCCCGTTACTGGGGGAAAAAAGAAGGGGGGGGGGGGGGGTCGTGTGTACGACGCCTAATCCTTGCCCTAATCACACTAGTCAACCATTGTCTTATTTGGTCCTTGGAGTCAGAGCTGCGCTTCACTCTCAGCCTTTTGCTTTCCTACTGCGCTTTCATGTATTACTCGGCGCGTGCTTCAGTTTTATTCAATTGACGCTTCACGTTCTATCACTGTATTCACCCTGTCAGATCTCTCTGAGGTGATGTCTCCCTGACAATATCTGTCGCTTCTGATTGGCTGCGCGCCTTTGAGCTTCGCGCTCTCCGGAGGGGGGGCGTGGTTCGGTTTGGCGCGCTCCGCGTCATCGTCCGCTCTGGCCCACCCCTCGAGGTTTGCTTGGCGCCATTTCCTTCTCACATGCGCGTGGTGAAGACGGTCCTCCCCTCGCTGTTCTGTAAGTGCCCTCATGGGCGATCCCTTTCCTAGCTTTGACTTCTTCGCGCTTGGCTATGACATCCCTGTTCCCCTTGTGTCTTTCAGACCGCGACTTCGGTGGCTTCTCCCGGCCCGGCGTAGAGTCCGGTCCAGAACCTTTTAACAAATCATTCCCACTTCCCAGCGGGTGTTTGGGGCATCCAGGGTTGCTTTACAGCGTCAATCCCTACTGGCATATTGAATATAATAATCACCATATGGAGGCATCTCAGGATATCGTGAACGGGGTTCCTTCGGGACAAGCTCGTCTGTGTGTAGCTTGTGGGGTCACACCTAGCAGTGGTGACAATGCATGGGTCTGCGTCCCTTGTGCCCAGCAGGCGCTAGCTGGCCTACCCACCTCTTCCGAGGCTGGGCCCGTGCCTCGCCTTGTTTCTCCTACTCCCCCAAGCCTGAATCTAACCCCCAATACTAGCGGGGACTCTCATGCTGACTTTGCCACTAGACTGGCTAGTGTGGAAAGTTTAGTCGCTGGCTCCTTGGCGCGCAAGGCTACCGCTAAAAAGCGCCACCTGAATCCTGAAGCCACTATTCTTCCTGTAGAATCTGATGATTTACATTTGTCTTACGCACACTCCCCCTCAGAGGAAGGGAAACTGTTTTCTGACTCGGGGTCCTACGACGATGAATCTGGTTCTGATCTTTGGTCCCAGGATGACGTTGATAGATTGCTGGCCCAGATCTTTGATGTGTTATCCCTCTCTCCCCCGCCTGCGGCTCCTCGGCAACGAGGTGACCTGTTCCATACCGCTAAGGTGCGGTTGGAATTCCCTGAACAAACTCATTTTAATAATCTAGTCTTAAAGGAGTGGGAACATCCCAGCAAACACCAGGGGGTTCCTAAGACTGTGGATAAGAAGTATCCATTCCCTGCTGACCTGATCAAGTATTGGACTTCGCCGCCCGAAGTCGATGCCCCGATCCTGGGTCTGTCCAATACCTCTATTATGCACTCCCCTGACACTACTACGCTGCGGGATCTGGAAGATCGGCGGGTTGATCAATTGGCATGTCATGCCTTTGCATTTGGGGGAGCCTCGCTGCGCCCGGTTTGCGCCTTAGCCATCACGGCGGTGGCGCTCAGGACTGTGGTTAAGACTGCTCTTGAAGAGGTGGATGACTTGCCATCCGATGCCGCCAATGCTTTGGTTACCTGTGAGACTTTTATCAATTATATCCTGTCTACATCGGACGATGCTATCAAGCTGAGTGCTAGATCCTCTGCTCTGGTGGTAGCCATACGCCGTGCGGTCTGGTTACGCCAGTGGGCAGCTGACAATGTCGCCAAGAAGGCTCTTACGGGGCTTCCTTTCAAAGGGCTGCGCCTGTTTGGAGAAAGGTTAGATATCTTTGCTAAAGGGGGCAAGCTGCCCCAGCACAAGCGTCAGATTCGGCCCTTTCGTGGCCCAAGCTCCCACTCGACCCCCTACCGTGGGGCTAAACAGGGAAGAGGGGTGTCCTTCGCCGGCGCTCGCACAGATTCCTGGAACAAAAACAGAGGACGCCGCCCCAGCTCTTCCTGGGGGCCAAAGCCCCTTCCAAGACCCCCCAGGCATGAAGGGGCGCCCTCGCCCCTCAGGGTGAGGGGACGTCTACAGCATTTTCAGCATGTCTGGAGACGCCACGTCCCAGACCGGTGGATTCAGGAGGTAGTGTCCTCCGGTTACAAGATAGAGTTTGCTGTACTGCCCCCTACCAGGTTCGTCGGGTCCCGAATCCCACAGGATCTTGCCTCAGCTCAAGTCTTGACGCTAGCGGTGCAGGACCTTCTAGACCTCGGGGTCATTTGCAAGGTCCCCTTAAAAGACAGGGGCGTGGGGTTTTATTCCAACCTGTTCACGGTGCCCAAGAAGGACGGGTCAGTCAGACCCATTCTGGACTTAAAAATCTTAAACAGATTTGTCAGAAACAGGCATTTTCGTATGGAAACTCTGCGCTCGGCCATTGCCTCGCTGCGCCCAGGGGACTTCATGACATCTGTGGACATCAAGGGCGCTTACCTGCACGTTCCAGTGTTCCCAGGGCATCAAAGGTTTCTCAGATTTGCGCTGCTGGATCAGCATTACCAGTTTGTGGCTCTGCCATTCGGACTTACGTCAGCCTCCAGGGTATTCACCAAGGTGCTTGCAGGAGTAATGTCTCTGTTGATACTATAAGGCATTCGGGTGTTGCCCTACCTGGACGATATACTCATCTCATCCCAGTCTCTGCAGTAGGCAGAGCTGGACACGCGGTTGGTGGTGACCACCCTGGAGTCCTTCGGCTGGGTGATCAATTACCCAAAGTCCTCTCTGTCCCCCTCCTCAGTGACACCGTTTCTGGGGATGATTCTGGATTTAGTTCAGTCAAGGATATGCCTTCCTCCACAGAAGGTGGAAGCTCTGACAACGCAGGTGAGGTCCCTGCTCTCGAGCCCTCATCCCCCTATCAGGCAGGGAATGCAGTTGGTGGGCTCGATGGTGGCAAGCTTTGAGGCGGGGCCCTTTGCCCAGTTCCATTTGAGAACTCTGCAGCTTCACCTTCTGTCAGTCTGGAACAACGACCCAGCGTCCTTGGACGAGATCTGGGTGCTTCCCCCCTCGGTCAGACAATCCCTGGCGTGGTGGCTGGACCACGGGAACTTGACAAGGGGCAGATCCTTCCTGGCTCCCTCCTGGGAGACGGTCACAACGGATGCCAGTCTCTCAGGCTGGGGGGGATTCTGGAAGTCCCTGCGTTTCCAGGGGAGGTGGGGCCCTCAGGAGGCCCATCTACCCATCAATGTCCTGGAACTCAGGGCGGTCAGGTTGGTGCTGGAACAATTGACCCAGCACCTGAAGGGTCTGGCGTTTCAGGTACGCTCAGACAACAGGACGGCGGTGGCCTACATCAATCATCAGGGAGGAACCCGGAGCAAGGGTGCTCTCCAGGAGGTGTCTCTGATTCTAACATGGACAGAGACCAATGTTCAATGCATCTCGGCTGTTTACATTCCGGGGGCGGAAAATCTGCTAGCAGATGCCCTGAGCAGGGGGTCGTCCCGTCAGGGGGAGTGGTCCCTCTCCAACTCGGTATTTCAGTCCCTGTGTCACCGTTGGGGTGTCCCAGACGTTGATCTGTTTGCGTCTCGTCACAGTCACAAGCTACCGAGCTTTGTATCCTTGTCTCAGGATCCTCTGGCTCTGGCCACGGATGCCCTGTCAATGTCTTGGAAGGAGTTTCGGCTCCTGTATGCATTTCCACCACTTCCCCTTCTGGGCAGAGTGCTACGCAAGATCGCTCTGGAAGGGGTACCCACTATTCTGGTGGCCCCAAGGTGGCCAAGAAGAGTGTGGTTCGCAGACGTGGTTCAAATGGCAGTAGATCAGTACGATCTACCAAAGATTCCAGACCTCCTAACTCAGGGGTCTCTACGCCATCCCAATTTACTAACTCTGGCTTTGACGGCTTGGCTATTGAGACCACCATTTTAAAGGAAAAGGGTTTGTCCGCTTCTGTAGTGGCTACCATGGTCCAAGCCAGGAAGAAGACCTCTTCTGCCATATATTATAGGGTATGGCGTGCCTACATTGACTGGTGTGAATCCATGTCTCTTCCCTGCCGGGAATTCTTAGTCTCCAGGGTGCTGGAGTTTTTACAACATGGTCTAGACTTAGGTCTGAAGCTTAGTACTTTGAAGGGCCAGGTTTCGGCCCTGTCCATCTTCTTTCAGAAGACCTTTGCCCAGCACTCTCTTATCAAGACTTTCTTTCAGGGGGTCACTCATGTGCGCCCCCCTCGGAAACCTATGGTTCCTGTTTTGGGATCTGAATTTGATTTTGTCGGCCCTGCAGGGTTCCCCTTTTGAGCCTATTCATGAAGCAGCTCTTGCTATTCTCACGCTCAAGGTGGTCTTTCTGGTAGCCATTACCTCGGTTAGACGTGTGTCTAAGTTGGCTGCCTTGTCTATTCAGCCTCCCTACTTTGAGAGACACCGGGATAAGGTGGTGTTTCGCTTCAAGCCAGACTTTCTGCCTAAGGTGTGTCTGCGTTTCATTTGAATCAAGATATTGTTCTTCCTTCCTTGTGCCCTAATCCTAGTAACCCTAAAGAGAGGGTTTTACATTCCCTGGATGTGGTTAGGTGCGTCAAGTCTTACCTGGTTACCACTCAGGCATTTAGGAAGACGGATGCTCTCTTCGTTGTGCCTCACGGGCCTAGGACAGGTTAGGCTCCTGCCAAGTCTACCATCAGTAAATGGATTCGTCAGGCTGTGGTTCAAGCCTATACTTCTAAGGGGAAGACTCCTCCCTTTCGTCTTACTGCTCATTCTACTAGAGCTGTTGGGGCTTCGTGGGCTTTTCAGAACCAGGCCTCTGTGGAGCAAGTTTGCAAGGCCGCTACTTGGTCTTCCGTTCATACATTTACAAAGTTTTACAAGGTTGATGTTAAGGCCTCAGCTGATGCTGCGTTTGGCCGCAAGGTTCTGCAGGCTGTAGTTGTTTAAACGGCTTGCTGTTGCCTTCTGTTGGGGATCCCACCCTTCTTTACGGACACTGCTATTGGATGTCCCACATGTAAGGACTATGTCTGGAGCAGGACGTGCTGTCTGCTTAGAATAATACAACTCTGTGAAGTACTCACCTGTAGAGTTGGTATTATATGCAGACAGCATGTCCTGCTCCACCCCACCCTGGTTTCACTTTGTTCTGGATCCCCTGTTTGGCGATTGTTATACTTGATATTTTGTTTTGCCAGTTTTGGGTGGTTGTTTCTCCTGGCCTCTCTTTCTCACTGCTTTTCAATGCTGGGGATTTTTGGGAGGTCCTCTGGTATATGTAGGGCCGGGAGGAGCTTGTTTTCTTCATGTTCTGCAGTGCACGGCGCTGAAGGCGGAGGTATACCCACATGTAAGGACTATGTCTGGAGCAGGACGTGCTGTCTGCATATAATACCAACTCTACAGGTGAGTACTTCACAGAGTTGTATTTTTGGCCGAAAGGTGCTTCAGGCGGTAGTGAAATGAACTACATGCTGTTCTGCACTGGGGATCCCGCCCATATGGACACTGCTTTTGGATGTCCCAATCGTGGAGATATCGGGGCGGCCTGGACTGGATGGAGGAGAAAATACAATGCTGTGAAACTCACCTATAGAATTGTTTTTGTATCCATCCAGTCCAGGCCGTCCCACCCCGCCCTTGTGTTCATCATGTCCTGCATGCCTGTTTTTGCTCATAGGACACTAGTTCTAGTTTTTTTCTAGTTTTTTGCATTAGAGAGAGTACAAGCAGAGGCTATGTGACGTAACATGGTCTATTATGTTATGTTTGGGCCTCCCGGCCTGCCCTTTTTGTTGTGTACTGCTTTTTAACCACTGGGGAATAATAGACGGGCAGCTGCCTTTATAGGGCCAGGAGGAGCTACATCTTTTGATCTTGCAGTCAAGCGCCCCCTAGGGGCGAACACCCAATCATGAAGATATCGGGACGGCCTGGACTGGATGGATACAAAAACAATTCTACAGGTGAGTTTCACAGAATTGTATTTTTGTGTTTCCTTTCCCAGGAAACAGGCTGAATGACATTGTCACGATTTTTTTTTTCTTCTTGACAGAGCTTCCCCCCCCCCCTTTTCTCTCTTCTTCACCGTTCCCCTGGTAGTTCCCTTCCCTGGAGCTATTCCGGGTGGCAGTCTCCAGGGTAGGACCCATTTTTTGGGCTAGGCTCCTCCAGCTTTCCCCCGACGGGTTCAGTGGAAAGGTGGGAACGCGCGGGGGCTTCTTGTTAGCCACCAGGGACATGGTGGCAGATATTGTGTGTTTACCTCCTGGGGTTTAGGCATTAGGACCTGGATGGTCCAGGAATTTTTTCGCAGGTGTTCCCTCGCGCACGATGTTACCATGGTTAAGTCGGGTGGCGGTGCGTTCACCTTTTCAGTATGGGTGGAGGGGATACTGCAAAGCCGGAAGGGGTGCTTATAATTTTTTTTTTTTGTCTTTATATGTAATGTTTTTTGTATACATTGGGCCACTAAGGAATCCAAGAGGGATTCCAAGGAGACCAATGAGCCCAGGGAGCACAAGGAAGGCTAGGATAGTTCAGCCTAGAGCTTGTGTTAGTTGTCAGGCTGCTTTTCCGGAAGGACTCTCTAAGTTCCTCTGTAATTCCTGTTTAGAGGAAGTAGCTGGGGCTAAATTTCAATTCATGATGAAGAATTACTTTGAGATGTTTGATCAAAGAATGGTAGATATTTTTTGCGTATACAAGGATCGTATGGTCCAGAAGCAGTGCCCTATTGTGGTATCAGGTTCCTCTTCTCAGCCTGACCCACCAATTTTAGTCTCCCTGAAACCCGCCCCGGACAGGTTAACTTCTTCTGGGGACCAGGAGGTCTGTGCGTCTTCGGACGCACGGGCCGGTACATTCGACTGGCGCAGGAAGAGGACCATAAACATTTATCCTCTTCGGTTTCCTCTCATACTACTAGGTTTAACATTTCTATTGAGGACACTCCTGACTTAATTAAAGGCATTTTATCCTTTCTATAAGTTGAGCCAGAGGATAAACCCCTTTCGATTCAGGATTCCTTATATCAAAGGTTGTCGGAAAGGTCCTTGTTTTCCTATACACCAGTCCCTCAAGGATATTATCGGTAGGGAATAGAGAAATTCAGAATCACGCTTCTTCTTTCCTAAGTCCTTCAAAATGTGTTTTCATTTTGAGGATTCTGACTTAGAGACTTGGTCTAAGTGTCCCAAGCTGGATGCTTCCTTTGCTCAGGTGTCCCGGAAGTATGATCTTTCCATTGTGGACATTTCGGGATCCCTTTGATAAATGGGCAGAAAGTTTACTTAGATGGACCTGGGATGTGGATGCTTTTCAGTTTAAACCACTACTGGCCACAGATTGTGTGAGCAGAATACTAGAGCTTTGGGTGGAAAAGGTCACAAGTGTAGTTTTCAGTGATGCCTACAAAGAGGAAATTTTGGCTACCCTTCTATTAAATTCATCTCAGATACAGCATCCAAGTCAGGGTTAATGCTAAAAGTATGACCCTGCTTAATTGTGCTCCTAGAGCCCTCTGGTTGAGAACATGGCAGGGGGACCAGCCTTCTAAGACCCAATATAGACAGGGCTTTCCATCTCTGGCAGTTCTGTGTAATGCCTTTCAGTCTTTCATCCGCACCTCGGATTTTCAAAAATCCACTTGCAGGACCAATTTACACCTGGTAAACAATGAAAATGAATGGCCGTTTTCTCTCTTTAAAAAAAGTGAAAATTCTCACATGGCTCTGGATTGACCCTTATGCGTTTGTTGGCGGGAGATGGCTGCTGCAGTGTGCGAGCTCAGCAATCGTAATAGGGTGATTGTAGGAGGAAAAAAAAAAAATTTCTAAACCAAATAGTGTGCTAAAAAATCCCCCCCACAATCACCCTACTACTTCACCATATTTTTCATCACATATGATGCACCTTCCCAACAACACACACCCAGGATTTGTAGGAGGAAAAGAAACGAAATTCTGAACCAAATGGTGTGCTGAAAAATACCCCCCCCCCCCACAAAGCTTGGTTGGGTGTTATTGGGCAGATGCGTCATATGTAATTCTTTTTATACAGCATCCTGGTCTCATACTTTCCCTCTGCACTTTACTTTTAAGGTGTCTTTGTATATGATTGTATTGTAGTGTAAGTACCTTTTGTGCATTTATTCTAATATTTATTAAAAGCAATTTGATTGAATTTAAGTGGATTGGTGCCATTATCTGGTATTTTGGGGGATATAGTGCCCCCCCCCCTTCTTTTTTTGACTTGCAAAGAAGAATAGGCAAAAATGTCAACCTCTATAGGGGGGAGAAAAATATGCTCCATACTTTTCAGTTTTTTTGTATTTGTAAAAGAATTAATCATTTTCATTATATTTCACAAACATTTGATACGTTGTATCTATTACATAAAATCTCACTGCAATACATTGCATGCAATAAGTTTGTGGTTGTAATTCTTAAAAATGTGAAAATGTTTGAAGGGCTAGGAATACATTTACCAGACACTGTAACAGTTCTGATTGCCTAATTTCCACTTTATTAACAGTACTTGTGTTTTCTGGTATCCAGCACGGGTTGCTTCATCTTTAATTCTTCACATTTGGGTAATCCGCCACCAGGTGGCGCAGTCGACTGCAGGAAGACTTGTGGCTCCTCCTGGCCCATAAAAGGGCAGGAATTACCCAGAATACCCAGAGTTTTTCTGCAGTCCTGACTGCGAAGACAGAAGATATTCTCTCTCTCTGGATTTTCGCAAGCGAGCGGGGCATCCCAAGCCCGTTGGCCCTGCAGGCCTATTCCCACCTGTTCCGGGACCCAGCCTGCCTCCCAGCCCCGGCTGATGATTCAGGTGACGGTAGGGGAACACCTAGGGTCGGGTGTTCGCAGAGTTTTGCTCTGGGCCGCAGGCCCTGGACCCAAAGGGTAGCCGGCCATAGGCTATGTTGAGCCTATATGGGGGGGGGGGGAGAAAACACTTGGACTTTCTTCCCACAAGCTTTATATTCCTAGTATGTCACACACCCCATTTCCAAAGATCCATGACACTTGGGAAACCGGCCTGTAGAGGGCGATCTTGCAGAGATGACATGGAAAAAGGAGCCCCTCCTGGTCCATAAGTACCGGGTTCCTCCCACTATTCCCCAGTCTTTCGTCTCTGCAGTCGGCGAAGCAAGTCAGAAGATGACTCTCTCCTCCTTGCAGGTAGCCGGGGTAACTCCCGGCATTTTTATGTCTATTTCTGCCCGGACCTCTTTTTCTTTTAAAAATTAAGCTATAACAATATGCCTCCCAGCTTAGGCTGCAGGCTCAGGCAATGGTAGCAGCACCTCTGGGTGCCCCCATGAGACCCCATACTAAGGGTTAGGCGGTTTCCGGGTTGGTGATCCCCGGCTTGGGATGCCCTGTCCCTCTTGCCCTTTCACCTATTGGTGTGGGTCCCCCCCCCCCTGCAGTGTTTCTCCGTGCCCCTTTGGGGGGGGGTGGCCTTTCTCCCATAATAAAGCTAAATAATCACATGGGGAAAGTGTGTGTGTCTGTGTGTGTTTTCAAGTGTGTTTTAGCACTGTTCAACAGGACAAGCATCGCCGGAGGCTCAGCTTGTGGCAAGTCTCTTAAGGCTTTTAAAATAAATGGTGAAATGTAAGTAGTTAGGAGCTGGTTTGAGCAATAGAAACAGTTAAAATCATCAAATTCGGCCATTGTTGATTTTCAGCTGGCTGCTGCTCCTCAGCTGTGGTTAAGGAGAGGGCAGGGCCGGGAGCTCAGCAATTTTGGCTCCACTGGTGTTTTTTCTGGCCGGTCCCTCTCCTTCCTGTCTCTCCCTCCTGTCTTTCCTTGCTTCTATGAGGGTTGTTGTTCAGGACACGTGAGTTTTTGCCACTTGTGTTAAATATTCTTATGTATATATTTACTCTGTGATTCACAAAATTGTATTTTTCAGTAGCTAGCCCCAGCTCTGTCTAGAGAGAAAACACTTGGATTAGCACAGGCTGGTGTTTCTTTGTAAACACTCCCCTGTGCTGAGCTGCCTCACCAACGCTTGTGTGCTGCTAAGCCATTACTTGTGGCTGGAGCAGCTGGCCTGTTGTCCAGCCTTCATTGGAGCCTTGACTCTGGATATGCTGGGTTTTGACTACTGAAGAAAATTTGTCTTATAGATACACAGATACATGTATTGTTTTGAGTGATGTGTATGTTTGGATTATGTCCTCCTGCCCTTATGTTCAGGTTTTGTGTTCCACTTTAAAGTGGACCTGGATTCATGTTACCTGGCTCTATGTGTTAAAGACCAACAACATAGAAGGTTGACGGCAGAAGGAGACCTTATGCTCCATCTAGTCTGCCCTTAAGTAGTCCTAAGGGATTTAAAAAAAAAAAGAAAAAAAGAAAAAAAGAAATCCTCCCACTTGGGACTTGAAGAGGCATCCCGGGGGGTAGCTTTAACAGCGTAATTCCCTCTGGTCATTGCGACTACCTTAAAGATCACCATATGGAGGCTTCCCAGGATACCGGGCTTAGGCTCCCCTCGGGGCAGTCCCGGCAGTGTGTGGATTGTGGGATATCCCTTGTGGGGGATAATGTACTTGTTTGCATACCTTGTGCTCAGCAGGCCATAATGCAGTAGTTGGGGGCCCAGGCCTCTGGGTCTGTGGCCCTGGCCTTTTCTCCTACCCCACCCCGCCTTATCCGTACCCCAGATGATGTTGTCACAGTTGGGGAGCCGCAATCTGATATGTATGCCAGATGGCTAATATTCAGAAAGTTATTTCTAGCTCTGTCGCCAGAAAGGCCCGCCCCGGTTTTTGAGTTTGATGTTTATAGTTTACTCAATTGGTCTGGTTATTCCCCGCCAGTAGAGGGGGAATTATTTGAGGAATCTGATGGTTCCGATGATCAGCAATTTATTGGTGCTGATATTGGGCGATTTCTCCCCCAGAGGAGGCTCCTCCGCAGATGGGGAAGTTCTTTGGGACTCTCAAGCTGCGCTTGCAATTCCCAAATCAAAAGCATTTTCGTTTGTATTATTCTTTAGGAATGGGGAGGCCTACTCGGCTTTCAGACACACAATGATTTGACCCAAAAATGTTTCAGTTTACTTTAGCATCACGCTATTTAAACATTACCAAATGAAACACAATTGAAATATATGGGAGAACGCTACTGAGCAACACATGCTACATGAGGCTACTGAACCTAGTGTGCCAGCGCTATACACTGAGCCACCCGTGATAAGACATGTGGCTCTACATGACGCTATTAGAGGCGCTCACCAGCCTGACTTTCTTCCCCTTCCGGGGTTGATGCCCTGGTGCTTGGGTTATTTTGTTCTTCCGTTGCATTCTCCTGACTCTACCACTCTTATGGATGGTGAGGACAAACGCATTGATCAGATGGCCTGCCACGCTTTAACTAGTGTCGGTTCAGCCTTACGGCCTGTTTGTGCTTCAGCTCTTACAGCGGTGGCTACCAGGTCTGTTGTTAGGGACCTGTCGAGTACTTCTAGGCTTGACCCTGCCAGTGATGAGTTTGCCGCTCTTTAGCGGAGTGAATTATTCATGTCTTTTGTGCTAGCCGCCCTGGATGAGAGCTACGCTAGCTCAATGTGTATTGCTTGATGCCCTTATTCTCGGGGTCATGAGTTCAAGCCCTGTTGGTCTGTGTCCTTTAAATAAAAACGCAATGGTTATGCGTAACCTCGGCCTTGGTTGTGCCAGTGGGCGACTGATTTCGAGTCACGAAAGCAGGGAAGTTACCTCAGCGTAAGAAGCAATGTAGTCCCGCTCCAGATTCTTCAGGTCTCGGTTGCCTTCGGGTTCCTCTGGCCGCACAGGGGCTCCGGGCGGCAGTAGGAAATCTACTGGTCATGGCTGTCATTTGCCCAGTGCCTCCCGCGGAAAGAGACCTCGGCTTCTATTCCAATCTATTCACGGTGCCCAAGAAAGATGGCTCCGTTCGGCCCATTTTGGATCTGAAACCCCTCAGTCAGTTTATCCTTCAGGAAGTTTCGCATGGAATCCTTGCGTTCAGCCGTCGATTCACTTCGTCAGATGTCCATAGACATCAAGGGTGCTTATCTGCATGTACCAGTCTTCCCGGAACACCAGAGATTTCTCAGATTCTCTATAGAAGACCAGCATTATCAATTTGTGGCCCTGCCATTCGGCCTTACCTCGGCCCCAAGAGTCTTTACCAAGATGCTGGCAGGAGTGATGGCTATATTCAGGGTCCAGGGCATCCGCATTGTGCCTTTTCTGGACGATCTTCTTATCGCGGCCTCCTCCCTCGAACAATCAGAGTTGGCACCAGGACGGTGGTCTCTACGCTAGAGAGGTTTGGATGGGTAATAAGTTACCCCAAATCCTCTCTCTGTTCGTCCAGGGAAATTCCCTTCCTGGGCCTGATTCTGGATACATTTCAGGCCAAGGTTTTTCTTCCTCAGTCCAAAGTGGTTCTGATTCAGGACTTGATTCGTCTATTCTTGTCCAACCCTCGTCAGGGATGAGACTAGTGGGATTGATGGTAGCTGCATTCGAGGCAGTCCCGTTTGCCCAGTTTCACATAAGGACGCTTCAGCTCTTCCTCTTGGCAAAGTGGGACAGGTGCCCACTATCATTAAATCAGACTTGTCAATTGTCTCCCCGCGTTTTGCAGTCCCTTCAGTTGTGGTTAATATCGCACAACCTCCAGAAGGGCAAGTCATTTCTGACTCTGCGTTGGGAACTGGTTACCACGGATGCCAGCTTGGTGGGCTGGGGGGGGGGGTCCTGGAAGAAGCATCAGTTCCAAGGATTGTGGGGGGCCTCAGGAGGCTCATTCTCCAATCAATGTATTAGAGCTTCGGGCCATACGTCTTGTTCTACTTCGACTGACCCATTTCTTACAGGGTCTGCCAGTTCAGATTCGGTTAGACAACCGAACAGCTGTTGCATACATCAATCACCAGGGAGGGACTCGCAGTTGGGATTCCCTCCGGGAAGTGTCTCTGATCCTTCAGTGGGCAGAGATCAATGTTCCCTGCATATCAGCAGTTTACATTCTGGGGATAGAGAATGTGGAGGCAGACTCCCTGAGCAGGGGATGTTCTCTCCAGGGAGAATGGTCTCTCAATCCAAGGGTCTTTCAATTCCTCTGTCACAAGTGGGGGACTCCACGGTTGGACCTGTTTGCTTCTCGTCACAGTCACAAGCTGCCTGCTTTTGTGTCTCTATCCCAGGATCCTCTGGCAGTGGCAGCGGATGCCATGTCTCTGGCCTGGAAGGATCTGGGGTTCCTGTATCTGTTTCCCCCATTCTCCATGATCAGCAAGGTGGTGCGCAAGATAGCACTGGAGGAGGCACCAGCAATTCTGGTGGCGCCAAGGTGGCCAAGACGTCTGTGGTACGCAGACGTCGTAAGGCTGGCAGTGGATCGGCTCCATCTGCCTCTTCTTCCTGATCTCATCACTCAGGGTCAACTTTGTTACCCCAATTTACAAACGCTAGCTTTGACGGCATGGCTGCTGAAGTCTCCATCTTGAAAGAAGAAGGTCTTTCTGATGCGGTTATTCAGACTCTTATTAGAGCTGGGAAGAAGTCTTCCTCTGTCATTTATTATAGGACTTGGAGGTCCTATATTGATTGGTGTGAATCCAGGGCTTTGCCCTGTAGAGTATTTTCTATTCCTAGAATTCTGGAATATCTGCAACGAGGTCTGGATATGGCATTCCAGATTAGTACTTTGAAAGGGCAAGTCTCTACCTTGGCTATTTTCTTTCAAAGGTTGTTTGCTCTTCATCCTTTGGTTAATACCCTTTTCCAAGGAGTCGCGCATGTTCGGCCTCCCAGAAAGCCTATACTTCCTGTTTGGGACCTTAACCTGGTGCTTTCAGCTATGCAGGCCGCTCCCTTTGAGCCTTTGCAGGATATTCCTCTTCCTATTCTTACTCAGAAGGTTGCCTTTTTGGTTGCTATTACTTCTGTCCGCCGAGTTTCTGAACTGGCGACTTTGTCTATTCTAGCCCCTTATTTTGAGAGGCATCAAGATAAGGTTGTTTTCCGTTTTAAGCCGGATTTCCTTCCTAGGGTGGTGTCTGCTTTCCACCTAAATCAGGATATAGTTCTTCCTTCCTTGTGTCCCAAACCTAGTAACGACAAGGAAAGGGTCTTACATTCTTTGGATGTAGTTCGTTGTGTTAAGTATTATTTAGGTATTATTTAGTTACTACCTCGGCCTTCCGCAAGACGGATGCCTTTTTTGTTGTGCCTTCTGGGCCCAAGAAGAGTTTTGCTCCTGCCAAATCTTCCCTTAGTAAGTGGATACGTCAGGCCATCATTGGGGCCTGTATGGCTAAGGGGAAGGTTCCCCCTTTTCGTGTCACCGCTCATTCTAGTCATGCTATTGAAGCTTCTTGGGCTTTTCAGCACCAGGCTTCCGTTGAACAAGTTTGCAAGGCTGCGACTTGGTCTTCTGTGCATACTTTTCTAAGTTTTACAAGGTTTATGTGCGGGCCTCAGCGGATGCTGCTTTTGGCCGCAAAATTCTGCAAGCTGCAGTAATTTAAGTTATACATTATTCCTTGGGGATCCCCACCCATTATAGACACTGCTATTGGATGTCCCAAGTGTCATGGATCTTTGGAAGTGGGGTGTGTGACATACTAGGAATAATACCATTTTGTGAATACTCACCTGTAAAATGGTTATTACGAGTATGTCACACACCCCACTTCCCCCGCCCTTTTTTTTGTTCTAGGGATCCTTTATATGGTGATTATTATTTTCAAATTATTTTTCATTTATTGAATATAATTGGCTCTTCCTGGTTCTCACTGCTTTCTAAAAAGACTGGGGAATAGTGGGAGGAACCCGGTACTTATGGACCAGGAGGGGCTCCTTTTTCCATGTCATCTCTGCAAGATCGCCCTCTACAGGCCGGATTCCCAAGTGTCATGGATCTTTGGAAGTGGGGTGTGTGACATACTCATAATAACCATTTTACAGGTGAGTATTCACAAAATGGTATTTTTTTCTCTTTGGGAATGTGTTTCATGCGGTACCTGCACTGTGTTTGTTTCTCTTGATGTTTTACTTCACTTGGCCTTCTCTGCGGCCCCCTCCCTTCCTCTCCCCTCCTTCCCTCGACCTCCGGTCCGGGCAGGGCTGGCCGCGTCTCTGCGGTCGACCGCCTGTTTCTCCGCCGTGGACGCTTTTGTGCTCCGATGTGGGGGTAACTTAGGAGGGGGTTCTTCCCCCTTCTATCTGCCTCTCTTCCGGGCGCCATTATCACTCCGGCGCCCGGACGATTCTCGTGCTGCCGGGGGATCTGGCAGCCCGGCGCCATTTTGTGTTTGCTCCCGCGCTGCCACACAAACTCCCCCCCCCCCCTTTTTTTTTTAGGGGATCCTGTTGTGGGATTCCAGGTTGGGCCTTAGCTCTGATTACCCGTGTATTGGCATATATTTTTTATTGCTATAATCACCATATGGAGGCTTCTGGGGATAGCGAGCTTGGGGGCCCTTCAGGGCGGGCTCAGTTGTGTCTCATGTTCGGGGCATCCCCTTTGAGCGGTCGCAGCGCGGTTTGTGTCCCCTGTGCCTAGAGCGTTATTGCGGAGCAGGATGGGGCGAGCGCTACTCTCCCCAGTCCTATCCTGCCTACAGCATCACCTGCATTTAGCCCCTAGCGAGGTGAAAGCCAGCCGGGGGTCCCATTCGGACTTGGCGCTGCGAGTGGCCAGCCTTGAGCTGCAGCTGGCCCGTCCGGCCTCCGGCAAGGCCTCTAGTAAGAAGAGGCATTTGGAGCCGGCTTACTCCCTCCTTGCCGATGATGATGACGTTTATGATACCTTTGGCGGTCGTTACTCCATGGAGGAGAGTTATTCTATGATTCCGACTCCTCCGGGGAACGTCCGGGCGATTTTGACAGTGACATTGTCCTCGGACGAGGACACTTGGCTCCCCGATGATACGGATAGACTGTTGTTGGCGGTTTTTGAGACCTTTTACATTGTTCCCCCTAAGGCGGCAAAAAAGAAACAGGGTGAACTTTACCGCCCTGATAGGCAACGCCTAGAGTTTCTGGAGCAGGGACATTTTTCCAAGATGGTTCTTAAAGAATAGAAACGGCCCAACAGGTTGCCTTCGGTGCCTAAGGGACTGGATAGAAGGTATCCCTTCTCTGCTGAGTTGGTCCGTCTTTGGTCTAGTCCCCGAGAGGTGGATGCTCCTGTCCTGGGCTTTCCGATACTTCTGTTATGCTGTCTCCTGACACCACTACCTTACGCGAGAATGCTGATAGGCACATGGATCAACTCGCTTGCCATGCTTTCACCTTTGTGGGGGCTGGTCTTTGCCCAGTCTGCGCCGCGGCTATTGTCACCATTGCTATCAAGAAGAAGATTAGGCGCGTTGTTCAGGCCGCCAGATCATGCAAGCGAGTGGACGAGTATAAGGAACTTTCGCTTTGCACTGACTTTATTGCCTTTGTGCTTTCTGCCATGGATGATGCTGTCCGGCTTGGTGGTAGGGCTTCGGCCCTGCTGGTTGCCATGCGTCAGTCTATCTGGTTACGGCATTGGGCGGCCGACGCTGCTGCTAAGAAGTCCCTCACCGCGCTTCCCTTCACGGGGCTTCGTCTCTTTGGGGAGCGTCTTGATGTATTGGCCAAGGATGGTTGGCTCCCTCAGCGTAGAAAGCATTCTCGGCCCTTTCGAGGTTCTTCCTTTCGCCCCTTCCTGTGGGGGACGCGGCTCTTCCTTCCCTGGTAGTCGCAGAGAACCTTGGGGACGAGGTAGATCCCGTGGTCATCCCGGTCTCTCCTGGGGGTCCAAGTCCAAACCCCCTTCCAAGCCCCCTCAGGCAAGAGGGGGCGCCCTCACCCATCCGGGTGGGGGGACGGCTTCTGCTCTTTGCTCACATCTGGAGACAAGATGTCTCGGACCGGTGGATTCAGGAGGTGGTGTCCTCCGGCTACAAGATAGAGCTGGCAGCTTGGCCGCCCCCAAGATTCCTTCGGTCCCAGATCTCCTAAAATCCCTTTCCGGCGCAGGGCCTGAGGTCGGCCGTCCAACGTCTTCTATCATCCGGAGTGGTTTGTCCTGTGCCGCTTCAGGAACAGGGTCGGGGGTTCTATTTCAATCTGTTCACGGTGCCCAAGAAGGATGGTTCCCTGAGACCCATCCTGGACCTAAAGGGTCTCAACAGATGTGTCAGGTTCAAACATTTCCACATGGAGACCTTTTATACATTTTTATTTATGCTTTCCAAATTATACAGCAAAACTATACAATTACAATTCTACCACTATTACTTTACATTGCAATTACATCGTAACCACCACAACAACCGTACACACACCAACATTATGCACGCCACATTCACTCTCATTCTCACCTGCTTAAATTAAGCTCAGCGTATGGAGGAAGGAATATAGCCCTGGAGGGCGGGCCACCGGTAATCCCTAGCCACTAGTGGAGTTGGGGGCCTTAAGCCATGCTCCCCATACTCGCTCAAATTTGTCCGGACATCCCCTAGCCTGGTAGGTCATCTTATACAGAATCAGTTTACCGTTTATCAAACTCTTCCAACCTGAAAGACTCGGTTTGTTTGGATGCTTCCAATGTAAAAGAAGCCATTTCCTCGCATAAAACATTAGTAGTCGTAGCAGGAGTTTTTGTGGGCCTTTATCTAACATAGGTTCTACCACACTTAATAGGAAGAGGGGCGCTGACTTCCTCACAGGGAGGCCCAATGAGATCGAGATAAAGTTGGACACCCCGTCCCAGAATGCAGAGATAATCGGATATTCCCAGATCATGTGCCACAGGGAGCCGACGCCGGTGCTGCACCGAGGGCAAAGGTCCGTCTCTGCCAGGCCCATCTTTTTTAATCTAACTGAGGTCAGATACACCTGATGAAGCCATTTGGCCTGGATAAGCCTATCTCTAGCATCTATAATAGAGGAGTATAGGTTATCTACCGCTTTTTCCCAATCCTCCTGGTCCACACCTGGGATCAAATCTTCCCATCTCCTCTGTGCTTTTTCCAGAGGGGACGGTTGGCTTGTAAGGAGGGTATTATACAACGTAGAGGTGGGCTTACTTATATCCGCGGATCTTATCAGAGATTCAATTGGTGATTCCACCAGCTGCAGTCCCACTATATGGATCTGGGATCTCAGGGCGTGCCGGAGCTGTAGGTACTGGAAGAAGTCTCTGGGCGATAGAGCAAACGCATGGCACAGCTGCTCATATGTCATCAGAGTTTCTCCGGTAAACAGTTGCGCTAATGAGATTATTCCCCGCCTTTTCCAAAAAAATGTGTCAGGAAGGGCCTTCAATTCTGGCAGATTAGGGTTATCCCAGAGAGGGGTATTGGGAGACCATTCAGAAGGGGATCGGGGGGGGTTCCTCATAGTCTGTACCTTCTGCCACACATATAGTGTCGCTCTCATACATGTAGTGGCGCGCGGGATACCCTTTGTTCCCCTATACACCAGACTCTGCAAAGGGAGTGTTGGGCCCAACAGAGAGGACTCAAGAGCCACCACCGGGTTACCAACGGGGGGTTCATCCACCACGTAGTGTACACCAACTGCGCGGCATAAAAATACAGCATCATGTGCGGTGCGGCCAAGCCACCCAATCCCAACGGGGCTTTAAGGATGGTCCTGTTCATTTTTGGGGGAGAGACCCCCCATATGAACCTGAATATGATGGAGTCTAAAAGTCGAAAGTGTGAGGCCGGCAACACCACAGGCGACGCTTGGTACAGATATAGGAACTTAGGGAGAAAGATCATTTTAATTATGTTAATGCGACCAATGACCGACAAAGGGAGAGTCGTCCACTGGGTCACTTTCCTCTTGAGGGCACCCACCACCAGAGATTAAGGTCAAAAAATTTAGAAGGGTCCGCATGCATGACAATTCCTAAGTATTTAAAGTTGTCCACTCTCCGAAGCGAAGAAACCGGGGAGATTCGGTCTCCCCCCGGTTCATCCACCACATATAAGCTGGACTTCTCCCAGTTGACTTTAAGGCCTGAGAATGAGCCAAATTTTGTTATCAACTCCAGTAGCGCCTCAAGAGAGCCCTCAGCATCAGCCAAGTAGACCAAAGTATCGTCCGCATACATGGAGACCTTCTCGACCACTTGCCCCAGTCTCCATCCCTGGATCTCGGCGGAGTCTCGGATCAGTGACGCCAAGGGCTCAATGGCTAGTGCAAACAGCAGCGGGGAGAGCGGGCACCCCTGTCGTGTACCCCGACCCAACGCCAATTCAGCCGTTACAACTCCGTTAACTCTAACCCTCGCCTTGGGATTCCGATAGAGCAATTGGACATATTTGACATATGTTAAGGGGAGGCAAAATTTAATTAACACTGCCCACAAATAGCGCCACGCAACAGAGTCGAAGGCCTTCTCATTATCGAGAGAGACCACCACTCTACTCCCCGCATTGTCATGCCCAATTTGCAGATTGCTAAACAACCGCCTTAGATTAATGCTCGTCGTTCGGCCTGGCATAAAGCCTGACTGATCATTTCCAATGAGGGAGAGTATCACCTTATTTAAGCGGAGTGCCAATATTTTGGCGAGAACCTTGGCATCCTGATTCAAGAGAGAAATCGGCCTATAAGAGCTGCAGGCATCCGGGGGTTTCCCATCTTTATAAATAAGGGTAATAGTCGCCTGTGCGAAGGTTTCAGGAAGATGCTCAGATTGCAGGGCCCCCAAGAAGACCTCCAGCAGCCTTGGCACTATGGTTTCACTATTTTTCTTATACCACTCAGAGGGAAGGCCATCTGGCCCAGGGGCCTTCCGGTTAGACATTAGAGCTATTGCTCTCACCACTTCATTGCAGGTTATTGGGCTATCCAACATTTCCCTGTCTGACTCCAACAGAGTAGGGAGAGCTATAGGAGCAAGATAAGAATCCAACTCATCCAGATCGTAACTGGCTTTAGAGGAGTACAGATAGCTGTAATAGTCATAGAATTGTCTAGAAATTCCCTCCAAGTCAGTGATAAATTGGGTCTGGTTAGTGATACCTGCAACCAGTGTTTGTGGACTTTCTGCTCTGGAGAGGTACGCCAAGGTTCTCCTATTTTTTATCTCCCTTTTCAAAAACTGTATGCTGTTTAAATAATAAGCTCTTTCTAGTGGATTCTGTTAATGCTAGGTTATACTCCCTTTGTAGGGCATTAAGTAAATCATGATCTGAGGGGCTAGTTGTCTCCACAAATCTCTCTTCCGCTCGGGCTATTTTCTCTTCCAGCTCTCGGATGGTCCTCCCCCTCTTTACCCTGGCCCCTTTTATGGCACTGATGGCACTGCCTCTAACCACCGCCTTGAAAGCGTCCCATCGTGTGTTAGCTGAGGTCTCCTCCCCGTTGCACTGCCAGTATCTTTCCTGCTCATTAAACATTGACCCATAGACCTCCTCATCCTCCAATCACAGGGGTTCAATGTCCAAAGCCTCAGGCCCTCCCAGTTCCCTGACATGCGGATTGTCACCATTAACGGTGAGTGGTCCGAGATACCCCGCGGTAGGTACTCACAGGCCACCACTCCGGCCAGAAGGCATTTAGACCCAAAGGCCATGTCTGTGCGTGAGAGGGACTTATGAGGGATTGAGTGGCAGGAAAAAGCACTCTCCGCGGGATGTTTCCACCTCCATATTTCAGTTCGGCCCAGGGCCTCCACCCATCCCGCTAACGGAGTGGGTGGGCCCGTCCCGGGCACCAACCGGTCTAGAGCTCTATCAAGGATCATGTTAAAATCACCGATCAGCAATATTGGATCGGTATCCCCAGTATCCAAATGATGGATGGTAAGGCACACAAACCCCCCGGGCCGACCGCCGGTGTGACCTCCGCCCTCAATCAGCCGGCAGCGAGTCAATCCAGGCGCTTGCATCCTCTGCTGTAAGGAAAAATCTTGCAGTTTCCCCGTCCTGTACATAGCCTGGCAGGGAATAGCATTGCGTATTTCATTTTCTTCTGCCTGAGGCGTGCTCTCACATCATTAAAGGAGCGGCGCTGCCTCTGCACTTCAGATGAGAAGTCCGGGGAAAAAAGACAAACGCGATCCGTTATACAGGATGTCCCGTTGCCTCCTGGCGGCCGCCAAAACTGTGTCTCAATCTCTAAAGTTCAGAAGCTTCAGGATAAAGGGTCGCAGGGGGGCCCTGGACGGCAAGGGGCCTAAACGGGATTCGATGCACCCTCTCCACCGCAAAGAATGGTGAGAGGCCCTCTGCTGCTAGAACCCCACGGATGAGACCTTCAGCAAAGTTTTCTGGGGCATCCCCCTCCGCCCTCTCCGGTATCCCCAGTATTCTTATAATATTACGGCGGTTTCGGTTTTCAGCATCCTCCGCCCGATCCGTGAGAAGCTTCACCTGGCGCTGCAGGGACTGAACCGCCGAGGTATCCGATGACAAACCATCTTCCGTCTCACCGATTCGCCTCTCCGACTCGGTCGCTCTGTGCTTTATCTTGTCTAGATCATGCTTGAAATAGTTACGTTGTTCTTGCAAGTTGTCAAACTTCGCTGTTAGGACACTTTGGCAGTTGTTGATAGCCACCATTATCGCAGCATTATCAGGAATAGAAGTAGGCGAGTTTGCACGCTCATCATGTGTATCAGCCATGGTCTGAGTGCCACAGTGTAGTACCACAGTGCGCTGTTTTTTATTGCCTTTCATGTAGTAGTGGTGGGTTAAGGACAGCCACTTGTAATGCCTCCCGAGCACCGGGTTGTCTGCGGTATTTCAGCGGGAATCCCTTACAGGCAGGTAGGGCCCCGAGCCGACCATTAATCTCCCAAGAAGATTATATTATTATCTGGGGGGGGGGGATGTCCCCGCGAGCAGTTCAGAGAGGCTGGTTGATCCAGTTTCCGGGCTCCCGCACGTACTCAACGTGTCTCTCCCCCACTCAGATCAGGCCGACCCCCACTCTCCTCTCCACCACAGCAGGTGATTCAGGTGTGCGCTCCCAGGCAGTAAATGGGCAATCCTGCCAGGGGGGGTGAACATTTGAGGATGTGTGCTATTTATTGTTTATTGGCCCGGGCCCCACTGGTAGAGGGAGCTGATGGAGGGCACCTCTGGAGCGCCGCACGTGTCACCGCCGCCGCAAGTCAGAGAGGAGCGGCCGGCGGATGCAGCCTAGCCGTCAGCCGGCGCCGTCCTCAACCCCACGCCGAGCAGACAGAAGCAGCCGATGACCGGTGGGAGAAGTGATGCAGACCCTGCCTGACCGAGCCCTCTCCTCCGGAAAGCAGCGGCATCCAATTCCAGAATCCACAGTCAAGCCCAGTCCTCCTCTCCTCACTCACCCCCGAAGATGGCACCGGACAAGACCCGTGGAGAGTCACAGAGCGCAGCAGGATCTTCTGCTGGGCCGATCGCCACAAGGTATGCCAGGTGTTGTTATGGGGGTCTTTCTCCACTCCAGTCTGCAGGTGGATAAGATTTCTGGGGTTTTTTAAGGATGTATATCATTAGCCCTCGTGCCACACGTCCTACCAGCACCGCTACATAGCCACGCCCCCCCCCCCCCCCCCCCCCCCCCACATGGAGACCTTACGGTCGGCAGTGAGCTCCTTTCGGCCAGGCGACTTCATGCCCACTGTGGACATCAAGGACGCCTATCTGCACGTTCCTATCAATTATTATCATAATTAATTATCAATCAATTATCCCAAGTCTTCTCTCACTCCGGCATTAGTGAGGTCCTGGGCATGACCCTGGACACTTCTCAGGTCAAGGTGTTTCTTCCTCAGCAGAAGGTGGAGGGCCTTCAGATGCAGGCGCGGGCCTTGTTGTCGTGTCCTCATCCCTCCATCCGTCTGGGGATGCAGTTGGTGGGTCTCGTGGTGTCTTGCTTCGAGGCAGTACCTTTTGCCCAGTTCCACATGAGGCCTCTTCAGTTGAATCTCTTGACCGTTTGGAATCGGAAACGGGAATCCCTGGAGCAGGATTTCGCTCTGTCCCCTCTGGCCAGACAGTCTCTCTCGTGGTGGCTGGACTCAAGGAATCTTCTAGTGGGCAGGTCATTCCTGTCTCTGTGCTGGGAGATTGTCACCACGGACGCCAGTCTGACCGGTTGGGGAGGGTTTTGGCGATCCCTGAAGTTCCAGAGCCAGTGGGGCCCTCAGGAGGCCCACGTGCCTATCAATCTCCTGGAGCTGAGAGCGATTAGGTTGGTTCTCTTCCAGTTGACTCCCCACCTTCGGGGTCGTGCGGTCCAGGTCCGCTCGGACAATCAGACGGCTGTCGCCTACATCAATCATCAGGGAGGGACTCGGAGCAAGCGTCCTCAAGGAAGTATCCCTGATCTAGTATTGGGCAGAGGAGAATGTTCCCTCCATCTCGGCGGTTTACATCCCGGGGGTGGAGCACCAGGGGGCGGACTCTCTGAGCAGGGGGTCGTCTCGTCTGGGGGAATGGTCTCTCGGCAACAAGATCTTTTATGCCCTGAGTCGCCGCTGGGGTCAGCCGGACATAGACCTGTTTGCGTCCCGTCACAATCACAAGCTTCCAAAATTCGTCTCCCTGTCAAGAGATCCTCTAGCCTTTGCACGGACGCGCTAGCAATTCCTTGGACAGAGTTTCGACTACTCTATGCATTTCTTCCCTTTCCTCTGTTGGGTCGTGTGTTGCGCAAGATAGCCCAGGAGGGGGTACCGACCATTCTGGTCGCCCCCGCTGGCCGAGGAGAGTATGGTTCGCGGACGTCGTCCAGATGGCGGTGGATCACTTCGTCATGCCTGACGATCCAGGGCTCCTCACGCAGGGACAGGTCCGCCATCCCAGTTTACAAACGCTGACTTTGATGGCTTGGCAGTTGAAACCTCCATCCTGATGGATAAGGGATTGCTGGCTTCGGTCATCAGTACTATGATTCAGGCTCG
Source organism: Gastrophryne carolinensis (assembly GCA_027917425.1). Classification (NCBI taxonomy): domain Eukaryota; kingdom Metazoa; phylum Chordata; class Amphibia; order Anura; family Microhylidae; genus Gastrophryne; species Gastrophryne carolinensis. The sequence continues at coordinate 204,442,010 of CM051240.1, read as the reverse complement.
GAAGAAACCCTCTTCTATGATTTATTATAGGGTCTGGCATGCTTACATCGCCTGGTGTGAGTATTTTTCTTGTCGTACTTTCTCCATTTCCAGGGTTTTGGAGTTTCTAAAACATGGTCTGGAGTCGGGTCTACAATTGAGTACCCTCAAAGGACAGGTTTCGGCCTTGGCAATTTTTTTCCAAAGATCCTTCGCCAAGCATAGGCTGGTCAAGGATTTTTTCCAAGGAGTTACTCATGTACGTCCACCACGTAAGCCCCTGCTACCGGTGTGGGATTTGAACTTGGTGCTTTCTGCTCTCCAGGGTTTCTCCCTTTGAGCCCTTGTGCGATGCCTCTCTATTCATTCTGACTCTTAAGGTGGCCTTCTTGGTTGCTATCACTTCGGTGCGTCGCGTCTCAGAGCTGGCGGCGCTTTCTATGAAGCCTCCTTATTTTGAACGGCATTCTTGCCCAAGGTTGTTTCTGCCTTTCGTCTCAATGAGGACATTGTCTTGGCTTCCTTGTGTCCTGCTTCGTCAAATTCCAAGGAACGGACCCTTCATTCCCTGGATGTGGTCAGGACGCTTAAGTATTATTTGGTTGCTACGGAGTCTTTTCGGAAGTCGGATTCTCTGTTTGTCCTTCCTGATGGACCTAGGAAGGGCTTGCCTCCAACCAAATCCACTATCAGCAAGTGGATCAGACACGCGGTGGTGCAAGTGTACTCTGCCAAGGGGAAGGAACCCCCTTTCCGTGTTACTGCTCATTCCACTAGAGCTATTGGAGCTTCTTGGGCTTTTCAGCACCAGGCTTCTGTTGAACAAGTTTGTAAGGCCGCTACTTGGTCTTCAGTTAATACAATTTCTACGTTTTGCAAGGTTGATGTTAGGGCCTCAGCTGATGCTGTTTTTGGCCGCAAGGTGCTTCATGCGGTAGTGGCTTGAACTGCCTGCTGTTGCTCACTGTGGATCCCACCCTTCTTCTTGGACACTGCTGTTGGATGTCCCAAATGTGAAGAATTAAAGTGGACCAACACCCAGGGGGGATCCTTCCCCGCGGGGCATCCAAAATCGGGATGTCCCGCGGGGTGACACCCTCCAGGAAGCCTACAATCCTACCTTTTCCACGTTCCAGCGGCGCATGCGCGTCCACCGCCTCCCGCGCGTCCCTCTAGCAGGGCGCGCCCCCGCGCCGGCCGTTTGTGAATGGCCGTCGCGGGTGCGCTCCCTGCAAGAGGGACGCGCGGGAGGCGGCGGCGGACGCGCTCTGCTTGTCCGGCGGCGGGGATTGGCTGCAGCGGTCACGTGGGAACGGGGTGAGGTGAGTTTTCGGGGCTTTCTGGGGGGTTTCACACAGCGGGGCACCCCCGGTCGGGGTGCCCCGGGGAAGTGGACCAAAACCCAGGATAGTCAAAATCCTGGGTGTTGGTCCACTTCAAAGATGAAGCAACCCGTGCTGGATACCAGAAAAATACAGTTCTGTGATTACTCACCTTTAGAATTGTTTTTATGGTTATCCAGCATGGGTTGCTTCATCCCACCCTTGTTATTGTTATCCTCTTTTGCCTTGTTATGGTGATTTTTTTTTAGAGAGTTCTTCTTAGTGGGGCTGTGTTTTCATTGACATGGTTTTTGCCTCCCGGCTTCTTGCATTACTGCTTTTTAACACTGGGTATTCTGGGTAATTCCTGCCCTTTTATGGGCCGGGAGGAGCCACAAGTCTTCCTGCATTCGACTGCGCCACTTGGTGGCGGATTGCCCAAATGTGAAGAATTAAAGATGAAGCAACCCGTGCTGGATAACCATAAAAACAATTCTACAGGTGAGTAATCACAAAATTGTATTTTCAGGATGTCATGGAGCTTCTAGAGAAGAGAGTGAAATCTCGCTTCTCCCACAGACAGATCCATCTACTAAACTCCTTCAGCTTCTCTGAGTACCAAGCAATGTTTAAGGAGCTTTTGTTACTGGCACCTGGGTTTCCAGATGCCCAGTTTGCTGAGCAGTGGAATACCAACATTCAGGTACTATAAAGCCACTATTTTTGAGACTTCACAAAGAATTGACATTTGAATGTTATGCTACAAATGTGTGTAATGCAGAACTATTGTTGCTAACAAATCTTTAAGCGGACCTTCAGCGTCATTTAATGAAAAGTCCAAACCCTTAAAAAATTATTCCCCAGAATCTAAAAATAATATATTTAACGTTTTTAATCATTTACTTTTTATTCTTTCCCACACTGGGCTCCAAATCTGTTCAGCACTCTAGGATATGGGCGCCGCCATCTTGGCTTAGTAGCATCACATGCTGAGGAGGGGAGAGGGGGCAAAAGTGCAGGTGGGGCTGGGTTATAGCTGTGCTTTGCACAGAAAGAGCAGAGCTGGGGTCAGGAAAAGGTCAGCAATCCCAGAATGCAGAGCGGCACAGTCAGAAGACACTTCCTGTTTGCAAGCAGCCTGAAACTCCATGGGCCGCCATCCTGGATGTTTAAAGGCTCAGAAAATGCACTAGATGCAGGAAGAATCATTTTTAATGTGAGCAATCTGTTTGTACAGGGTGTGGGGAAACATATAAGAACTCTTATTCAGGGTGAACGTCCTGTTTAATATAATCCAAAAGTCACAAACACCTTTTGGATTGTTATATACTGTAAATGAACGACAAGCCCCACTTGATGAAACATATTAAACAGCCTGTTTTCGACTGAGGCTATGGAATCCGTAGAAGGGCCGCCATCTCCACACCCTCGGTGCTGGGGATTCCACCATTGGCAATTGCTGTAGTTTCCAAATGGATGTTTCATTAGATATGTGGCATCTCAAACTGCCATGCCTGCTGGAATGGCGTTGAAACGTATGTTGTAGTTTTTGAATCACTTCAGTGGACCATAACCCTCTGATGCCTATTCCTCACTCGCAGGACATCCTGATTTAGAATGCCCCACTGTGTGAAATTTCCCGAGATTGTCAATCTCACAGCAAGTGCACGCTCTGGCACGAGCTATCATGTGATCCCCAGCTGCATATACAGCTATATATATATATACCTCTCCACCACGTAGGCAGAGCAGGGGGGGGGGGGCATTTCCACCACCGTTGGCCAGTGAGGTTTGCTGAGTGGGCATGCATAGGAAGTTCATGCCCACCCTGCAAACATGAAACACAAGAGTGACACAGGAGCTTGTTGTCGTAGGCTTCAGTCCATAGGTGAGTATATTCTAAGTATATAGCACATCCTGTTCCAGAATAATTTTTACTCATGGGTAATACATTCTCTAGATGGCGCTGGACTGCAAAGACAAAAAAGTGGCTCCTTCCGGCCCCATATATACCAGGGACCTCCCACAAATTCCTCAGTTATTCTCTGCAATCTGGGCTGCGATGACTAGAAGATGGCTCTTTCTACTCGCAGGTGAGCGGGGCTTATTAGCCTGTGGCCCTGTAGGACTGTTCCCACCCGTTCCTTTTCACTGCCTCCCAGCTTAGGCTGCGCTGGTGGGGTGATGGCAGGCAGCACTGCTGTCAGGTGCTAAGGAGCTGCTCCTACCGCAGTCCCCCACCAAAGGGTAGGCGGTACAGGCCCGTGGTGAGCCTTATGGGATGTCCCTCCCGCGGCCGTTTGCCCTTCGCCCCCTGTCCCCTCAGTTAGGCTCCTGTTAGGTCGTCCGCTGCTTCCCCTTCGCTCTCCCTGGGTAGATCTCGGGGGGGGGGGGGGGGGGGGTTGGTGTATGTATTTACTATGTATTTCATGCTGTGTCTTGGTTGCACTGGTTTTGATTATCGCCGCCACCACCGCACGCTTCTACTGCTGCACCGTCATTGACTGGCCTTGTCACGAGGGAGACGTTTTCCGCATCACTTCTCCGCGGCTCGCCCCTCGAGGTATTTGCTGGCGCCATTTTGGAGCTTCTGTGCTGCGTGTCTGGCGTCTCCCTATCGCGGTCCGTAGGTGCCCCTGCGGGCTGGCTTTTCTTTGTATCTCTTTGTATATATGCTTACGGGTTCTTTGCTTTATGTCTTACAGGCGGGTCAAACTTTTTATTCTTGGTGTGCCACACACCCCGCTTCACTTCTTAAATATTCATCACTTCATGGGTTAATCCACCGCAGGTGACGTAGTGCAGAGAGGAAGTCTTGTAACGAGCCCCCTTCCGGCCTATATATACCTGGTACCTCCCTTCAATCCCCAGTATTTTTTCTCTCTGCTTGCTGACAAGTCAGAAGTTGGAAGTCTCCTGCTTACAGGTAGGCCGGGGTATTCTTACCCCGCCACCCCCCTTTTGGTCTATTTCTGCCCGGTTTGAGTTTGTATACCTTTATGGTGAAATAGGAAGCCTCCCAGCCTTGGCTGCTCACCGGGCAAATGGTAGATGGCACTTTAAGTGCCTAGGAGCTTATCTCCTACCGCTCGACCTCATGCGTGGGGCAATGCGGCGAACCGGCATGGTGATCCGGAAATGGGATGCCCCTGTCCCGAGGGTCCCCGTAGCCCCTTTCTTTCCCGTTCGATCCCTTCTCCCTTCACTATGGGGGGAGGGGGGGGTGGTGAGGGTGTGCTTTAGTATGTGTGTTTCACTGTATCACTGCATGTTAACATATATGTCATGTTTATACATTCACTGTAGCATGTGTATATTTTGGGTCTGCTTTAGGGCACCTTGCGCTGGGTATGGGCTGGCCACCTCTCTGGCAGTTGGTTGCTTTGTGGCCCCCTACCCTCTCCCCTCTTCTCGCCTGGCATTCATTGAGCTTTGTCAGCACATGCGGTTTTTACCCTCCCCCCTCCGCCGCCTGGACGCGCGTGCTGTGATCAGCTGTAAAGTGTTCCAGCTGATCGGCGTAGGGGGGGGGGCGGGCCCGCTGACGCGGCGCCGACATCATGCGGCGTCTGCGGCGGGCCCAGCGTCCCAGCTTCCTTCAAAACAGGAAGGCACGTGGGCGCACGGCCGCACTTTGTCTTCTGCCGGCTCATGGCTGCTGGCTGCAGGCTTACCGACTGATTGCTGTACAGGTAAGCGGCCCCTCCCGTTGGGGCCGTTAAATGGGGGATATTGTTTAATAATACAGTGAGAAATCACTATTATCAAGGGGGCGTCATTTAAGGGCACTTGGTGCCATACTTATATGTTATACACAAGTGAAGGATCTGATGGTTGTTTTCTTGCCTTGCAGATCCTGGGATCCCTGCTTATGCTAGCCCTCCGGCTCTATGTGCCTGGCTAATTATTGGGATTGATTTGAATGTTTATATACATAGACTATATATAAATATAGTAAAGAAAGAACAGCGCTTATAGAAATGCTCAGCTGCAGCCTGACCGGTTGGCTAAACCGTGGGGTTGAAAAGACAATAAAGGTGATAGATCTAGCAGACAACAGACAAGCTGCCTGTGGCTGTCAGTCTATCTGCAGGCGCGCTAATTTCTGTAGGATGCTCAGGTGTGATAAGATGGGATGTTTAATCTTATCCTTGTTTTCCAAGTATCCTTAAATATTGTTGTTACTGCAAAGTCAAATGAGATTTTTGCGTTTGCAGTTTAATATTTATTACTCAATACATTTATAAAGTAACATACCTACTATAGAATTGACTCTAAATAGGTAAAATGAAATGGGACTTACCCACCAGGCCCGGCGGTAAACACCTAACCTGGGCCACTTTTGAATATGACTTATAGTTTAAGTAGATGAGGATCCCACTCTGTGATGTAGAAAGACAACTTCTTTTATTCAAATTAAAAGTGGAGATGCAAGACAGACCATGGAACGTGCCACAATCAATAATCTGTCAATTGTATACAGCGGTCCCTTTAAAACTTCAGCAGCAGCTCCTCTATGTATATGGCGCTGGCATGAAGTCCCAGGATGTGTATCCAAAAGTTCAGAGCTTGTCTATAAGCTCTACACAGTCCGTTAGTTGATAATAAAATAGTCCATGAATAAAATCCTTTCCAGCTGGTTTCAGCCAGTCAGCACAGTCAGCTGGTAGTGAAGTGTAAAGTCCCGACTTTACACTTCACTACCAGCTGACTGTGCTGACTGGCTGAAACCAGCTGGAAAGGATTTTATTCATGGACTATTTTATTATCAACTAACGGACTGTGTAGAGCTTATAGACAAGCTCTGAACTTTTGGATACACATCCTGGGACTTCATGCCAGCGCCATATACATAGAGGAGCTGCTGCTGAAGTTTTAAAGGGACCGCTGTATACAATTGACAGATTATTGATTGTGGCACGTTCCATGGTCTGTCTTGCATCTCCACTTTTAATTTGAATAAAAGAAGTTGTCTTTCTACATCACAGAGTGGGATCCTCATCTACTTAAACTATAAGTCATATTCAAAAGTGGCCCAGGTTAGGTGTTTACCGCCGGGCCTGGTGGGTAAGTCCCATTTCATTTTACCTATTTAGAGTCAATTCTATAGTAGGTATGTTACTTTATAAATGTATTGAGTAATAAATATTAAACTGCAAACGCAAAAATCTCATTTGACTTTGCAGTAACAACAATATTTAAGGATACTTGGAAAACAAGGATAAGATTAAACATCCCATCTTATCACACCTGAGCATCCTACAGAAATTAGCGCGCCTGCAGATAGACTGACAGCCACAGGCAGCTTGTCTGTTGTCTGCTAGATCTATCACCTTTATTATATATAAATATATATATATATATATATATATATATATATAGTTTCTATTAAAGGGGACCTAAACTTAAAAAAAAAAAAATTTATATAAATCCTCCCTTCCGGGACATTACTAAAATAAAGGGAGCATCCCGGGTCGGCTTATGCCTTAAAAGTCCCATTATTGCGAATACCATAAATCACCATATGGAGGCTTCCGTAGTTTCCGGAAACGGTTCTGCTGTTCCGTTTGGGGGGTGCGTAGGTTGTGGGGTTCCACTCCCAGCTGATGATATCTTTATTTGCATCCCTTGTGCAAAACAGACTATTGCGCGCCAGTCCGTTGCTTCGGCTGCGGTGCCATCGCATCCTTCATCATCTTCTACCTCTCCATCCCTATTCCGGACCCCGCATGACACTGTCAAAAGTGGGGATTCGCATTCCGAGGCAGCAGCACAGCCCTGCCCCCGGAAAATGATGCCCGTTAAAGCAGCGTTTAAAACCGCTACAAAACGAAGGCACCTGACTCCGGTACCTTCGGCTCCACAGGACCAGTGTTGTGAACCTGTGGAATGGTCCGATGGATCCCCTGACGAGGATGAACTCCCGTCGGAGTCAGATGAGCCAACAGGTCAGCATGTGGCTGATGAGATCGGCGATTGGTCAGAGGGGGTTGTTTTTGACACCCCCTCCATTCTGGCTCAAATGTTTAAAATTTTGAGTTTAGATACGCCTGAGGCGGCCGCCCCGCCAAAGGGTCAGTTATTTTAAGAGCCTCAGCCGAGTTTGGTTTTTCCCAGACAGCACCACTTTGAGAGGGTGGTTCTTAAGGAATGGGAACATCCCACACGGTTATCTGGAATTCCTTCCAGTTGGGGAAAGCGTTATCCTTTTCCACCAGAATTGGTGAGGCTGTGGTCTGTCCCTCCGGACGTCGATACCCCTGTACTAGGACTCTCCAGCTCGGCTATGGTACAATCTGCTGAGACCACTACCCCCAAAGATGGGGAAGATCGCAGGATTGACCAATACGCTCGACATGGTTTTATCTATTCCGGGTCAGCATTGCGCCCGGTATGTGCTTCAGCCCTTCTTCTATTGGCAATTAAGTCCCTAATTCAGGGGCTATATGAGGATCTTGATCCCGCTTGCAAACAGTTCACTGTTGCAAACAGTTCACTGCACTTAAGCAGTGTGAATCTTTTGTGGCTTATGTCCTGGCCGCTCAGGACGATGCGCTGACTATGAGTAGCAAGGCGGCAGCTATGCTGGTGGCTATTCGCAGGTCAGTATGGCTGCGTCAGTGGTCAGCAGACACGGCTTCCAAAAAGGTACTCACAGCTCTCCCCTTTTTGGGGTTGCGTCTGTTTGGGGAGAAAATTGATTCAGTCGCAAAAGATGGTAAGATGCCACAACGCATAAGGCCTCGTGGTCCCTTCAGGGGGACAAGTTCCGGTAGGCCTTCCTTTCAAAGGTTTGGAGCGGGCAAAGGTACGTCCTTTCCCGCTACCAGTGGCGCAGGTTGGACTCGGGGGAGGGGCCGTGGCCGGCCCACTCAGTCCTGGGGCACCAAGCCCAAGCCTGCTGATAAGCTCACTCAGCAATGAGGGGCTGCCCTCACCCGTGCGGGTGGGGGGACTATTGCGACACTTCTACCATTGGAACCTTGTGGTTCTAGGCAGATGGATCCAGGAGGTAGTGTCGACAGGTCACAACCTGGAATTCGAGTCTCACCCTCCCTCGCGGTCCATTCAGGGGTCGGTTCATCCCGGCCTGAACTCTCATCAAGACGGAGTGTGTCTTTCCTTTGCCCAAATTCACACAAGAACACTTCAGCTATTTCTGCTAGCGTGTTGGGTCCAGCAGCCTCTGTTGTTGGAGCAGTCCTTCCGATTGTCCTCCCGTGTACGGCAGTTCCTCCTGTGGTGATTGGTCTCGACCAATCTTGTACAGGGCAGGTCTTTCCTGACCCTCCCTTGGAGAGGTGTCACCACGGACACCAGTCTGTCGGGATGGGACAGATTCTGGAAGGAGCTGCGGCTTCAGGGGCAGTAGAGGCCCCACTTACCCATCAGAGAAATGTCCCTGATCCAGACATGGGCAGTGTTCCATGTTCCCTGTCTCTCGGCGGTTTACATTCCAGAGGTGATGGAACAGGTAGCGGACCGGTTGAGCAAGTGCTCTCCCCGTCTGGAAGAATAAGCTCTCCATCCTCGGGTGGTTCTCTTATTGTGTCTCCAATGGGAGACTCCGGAGGTGGACCTGTTGGCCCCTCATCACTGTCACAGGCTCCCGAGCTTCGTGTCACTCTCCCGGGATCCTCTGGCTCTGACAGTGGACGTCAGGTCCCTGAACTGAGAAGCTCTGGGATTTCTATACCTGTTTCCTCCGTGGCCCTTGCTGGGCAGAGTTCTTCAGAAGTTTGCTCTGGAAAGGGTGTACGCCGTTCTCATGGCCCCAAGGTGGCCAAAACGAATAAGGTTCGCAGACATCATTTGGCTGGCAGTGGGTGGACCAGTTCGTTCTGCCTCTTCGGCCCGATCTCACTCAGGGTCAGTTGTGTTACCCCAATTTACCAGCGCTGGGTTTGATGGCCTGGCTGCTGAAACCTCCATCCTGAAGGAGGAGGGTCTTTCTGATTCAGTCATTAAGACTCTGATCAGTGCCCGGAAGAAGTCTTCTTCCATCACCTACTATAGGACTTGGAAAGCCTATATCACTTGGTGTGAGATAAGATCTTTTCCTTGTAGGGTCCTTTCGGTCCCCAGGATTCTGGAGTTTTTACAATCAGGGCTGGACTCTGGTCTCCAGCTAAGTACATTGAAAGGGCAGGTCTCTGCCTTATCTGTCTTTTTTCAGAAGCGTGTTGAGCTTAAACCTTTAGTTAAAACTTTTCCAGGGGGTTACGCATGTGCGGCCTCCCGGGAAACCATTACTCCCTGTTTGGGATTTGAATTTGGTTCTTTCGGCTCTTCAGGCTCCTCCTTTTGAGCCTTTGCAAGATATTGCTTTGTCTACCCTGACTCAGAAGATTGTCTTCTTGGTAGCGATCACTTCTGTCCGGCGTGTCTCAGAATTGGCGGCCTTAACTATCCAGGCGCCTTACTTCGAGAGGCATCAGGATAAAGTGGTCTTTCGGTTCAAGCCAGACTTTCTTCCTAAGGTTGTTTCTGCTTTTCATTTGAACCAAGATATTGTTCTTCCCTCCTTGTGTCCTAATCCTAAGAATGACAAAGAGAGGGTTTTGCATTGTTTGGATGTAGTACGCTGTGTTAAGTACTACTTGATTATCACGTCTCCTTTCCGTAGGACGGATTCCTTTTTTGTTGTGCCCCATGGGCCTAAGAAGGGTTTGGCACCAGCCAAATCTGCCATTAGCAAGTGGATACATCAGGCCGTTACTGCGGCCTATTCTGCTAAGGGAAGAGTTCCCCCTTTTCGTATCACTGCTCATTCCACTCGCGCTGTTGGGGCGTCTTGGGCTTTTCAGCACCAAGCTTCTGTTGAACAGGTTTGTAAGGCCGCCACCTGGTCTTCTGTTCACACTTTTTCTAAGTTTTACAAAGTTGATGTGCGGGCCTCAGCGGATGCTGTTTTTGGCCGCAAAGTTCTGCAGACTGCAGTCATTTAAGTTATGCTTCACCTGGCCTTGAGATGCCCTTCCCTTGTGGACACTGCTTTTGGATGTCCCATGAAGTGAATATTTAAGAAGTGAAGCGGGGTGTGTGGCACACCAAGAATAATACCATTTTGTGAGTACTCACCTGAAAAATGGATATTGTTGGTGTGCCACACACCCCGCTTCACACCCGCCCTTTTCGGTATTACCGAAGCATTTATATGGTGAAGCCCTTTCTTATTTATATCAAAATTGATTTTGGAGGTTACTGGTGGAATACTGGTACCTTGTTTTACTGCTTTTTGAATATACTGGTGATTGAAGGGAGGTACCAGGTATATATAGGCTGGAAGGGGGCTCGTTACAAGACTTCCTCTCTGCACTACGTCACCTGCGGTGGATTAACCCATGAAGTGATGAATATTTAAGAAGTGAAGCGGGGTGTGTGGCACACCAACAATATCCATTTTTCAGGTGAGTACTCACAAAATTGTATTTTGTGGTTTCTCCCGGTCCTATCCCTTCCATTTAGCGTTAACTCCTTATTGGAGGGCTATTGTAGTTGTATATCTCCCACTTCCCTAGTGAGCTATTGGGACATCCCGGGTAGCCTTATTGGCGTCAATCCCAATTGGCCAATTATGCCACATTAATCACCATATGGAGGCTTCTCAGGATAATGTGCTTGGGGTTCCTTCGAGACAAGTCCGGCTGTGTATGGCGTGTGGGGTATCCCCTATAAGTGATGATGTCAGGGTGTGTGTACCCTGCGCCCAGCAGACGCTTGCGCTGAAGTCTGGGTTACCTGTGGCTGGGCCTGCGCCCCCTCTGACTTCGCCTACCCCCCCCCCCCCCCCCCCCACGCTTACATCTGACTCCTAGTGAGGTGCATACCAGTGGGGAGTCTCAACCTGATTTGGCTGCACTGGTGGCCAGCATTGAGAGACATATTGCTGGGTCTGGCCCGTGTAAGGCTTCTGCTAAGAAGCGACATTTATCACCTGGTGTTACTCTATTCTTAGTATACAGTACGTCCTGCTCCAGATATAATACTTACACTTGGGTTATCCTCCGCCAGATGGCGCTGCACTGCAGAGACATGGAAAAACAGGCTCCTCCCGGCCCTTCAAATACCCAGGGACCTCCCACGAATCCCCAGATTTCTCTGCAGTGCTGACTGCGAAAACATGATGTGTCACTCTCTCGCAGGTGAGCAGGGCTATTAAAGCCTGCGGCCCTGTTGGACTACTCCCACCCGTCATCCCTGTGATGTGCCTCCCAGCCTGGGCTGTGCTGGTCGGGTGAAGGTAGGCAGCACCATGCTTGCTTATGGAGCCATGCTCCACCGCAGTCCTCCACCAAAGGGTAGGCGGTTTAGGCTAATGGTGAGCCTATTGTGGATGCCCCTCCCGCGTTATTGCCCCATACCCCGTGTAGTGGCGGACCCTGTTCAAAGGGTTGCCATTCTCTCTCGTTCCCCCCGTAGTTCGGGGGGAAAGAAAGGGGGTGTGTGTGTGTGTGGTGGTCTTGTGTATTCAGTACACGTTATGGCCTTAGTATTGCCCTTGACTCATACACCTGGTGTCAGAGCCGCGCTGTTGTTCTTCATGGTCTGTCGGCCGCCGCCGGGTGATTATCTGCCCTTACTGGATGGGCGCGTGGACAGGCAGCGGCGGCGCCTCAGACGCTGCGGCGTCTTTATTGGTATTTGTTGTTGGGCGCATCTGGAAGTAATCCCAGTTTTTGGCTTCTATAGTGTGTCATTCACTCTACTGTCTGCGCAGACTACTGTATTCAGAGCTTCGCGCTCTTTGGGGGGGCGGAGACCTGGCTTGGCGCGCTCCGCGTCACAGCCCGCTCAGGCCCGCCTTTCGAGGTCCGCTTGGCGCCATTTCGATGCTCATCGCGTGTGATAATGGTCCTCCTCCTCCCTCGATCTGTAAGTGCCTTCGCGGGCGATGTTCATTTGTCTTACTTACTGCGCATGGCTCTGACATCCCTATTCCCATTATGTCTTTCAGACGGTCGAATCCAGTGGCTTCTCCCGGCCCGGTGTAATTCCCAGTTGGACCTAGTATTATTACTCCCACTTCCCTGCGGGTCTTTGGGGCATCCAGGGTAGCTTATAGCCTCAATCCCTACTGGCCTATTGTGCCCATTAATCACCATATGGAGGCATCCCAGGATATTGTGAACGGGGTTCCCTCGGGACAAGCCCGACTGTGTGTAGCTTGTGGGGTCTCATCAACGGCGACAATGCTCGGGTCTGCGTCCCTTGTGCACAGCAGGCGTTACTGGTACTTCCCGCCCCTTCTGGGGCTGGGTCTGCACCTCGCCTCACTTCACCTACCCCCCCAAGCCTGAGTCTAACCCCCAATACAAGCGGGGATTCTCATCCTGATGTGGCTACTAGACTGGCCAGTGTTGAAAAATTGCTTGCTAATACTCTAGCGCGCAAGGCTACCACAGACGAGTTGCCTGCTGATACTATTAATGCACTGTCTAACTGTGATGTATTTGTGAACTTTATCCTGTCTGCATCGGACGATGCTATTAGGCTGTGTGCCAGATCTTCCACCTTGGCAGTGGCTATACGCCGCGCAGTATGGCTGAGACAGTGGGCGGCCGACAATGCTGCTAAGAAAGCCCTTACTGGGCTTCCTTTCAAGGGTAAGTTACCACAGCGCAGGCGGCAGCCTCGGCCCTTTCGCAACCAGGGCCCCCTTTCAGCCTAAGCAGGGTAAAGGGGTGTCCTTTGCGGGGGCTCGCACAGACTCCTGGCATAGGAGCAGGGGGAGACGCCCTGGCTCCTCCTGGGGGACCAAATCCAAACCCCCTCCCAAGACCCCTCAGGCATGATGGGGCGCCCTCGCCCGCCAGGGTGGGGGGACGACTACAGCAGTTCGCGCACGTCTGGAGGTGTCAAGTCTCAGACCGGTGGATTCAGGAGGTAGTTACCTCCGGCTACAAGATAGTTTGCTGTGCGGCCCCCCTCAAGATTCGTCAGGTCCCGGATACCCCAGGACCCGGTATCAGCTCAGGTCCTGATGCAGGCAGTACAAGGACTTCTGGAGCTGGGAGTTATTTGCAAAGTTCCCTTGTGAGAATTGGGAGAAGGTTTCTACTCCAACCTTTTCACAGTACCCAAAAGAGATGGGTCAGTCAGGCCCATTCCGGATTTAAAGATCCTCAACAAATTTGTCAAGAGCAAGCGCTTTCGCATGGAAACCCTTTGCGCTCGGCCGTTGGCTCTCTACGACCAGGGGATTTTATGACGTCTGTGGACATCAAAGATGCTTACCTTCACATCCCTGTGTTCCCCGGGCATCAAATGTTTCTCAGATTCGAGTTGAAAGATCAACACTACCAATTTGTGGCTCTGCCCTTTGGCCTCACTTCAGCTCCCAGAGTGTTCACCAAGGTATTGGCGGGGGTGATGTCCTTGCTAAGGTCAGGGGGCATTCGAGTGCTGCCCTACCTGGATGACATTCCCATCGCCTCATGGCCTCTACAGCAGGCGGAGCTGGACACTCAGCTGGTGGTGTCCACCTTGGAGTCCTTCGGCTGGGTGATCAATCATCCCAAGTCCTCCCTGTCCCCTTCACCGGTGACCCCATTCCTGGGGATGATTCTGGATACGGTTCAGTCACGAATATTCCTTCCCCAACAGAAGGTGGAAGATCTGACTACGCAGGTGCGGTTCCTGCTCTCGTGCCCCCAGCTCTCCCTCAGACAGGGAATGCGGCTGGTGGGCCTGATGGTGGCGAGCTTCGAGGCGGTGCCCTTTGCTCAGTTCCATTAGAGACCTCTGCAGCTTCACCTCCTATCAGTATGGGACAAGGACCCCGCGTCCTTGGACGGGGTTTGTGTGCTTCCCCCATTGGTCAGAAGGTCCCTCTCGTGGTGGCTGGACCACAAGAACTTGCTAAAGGGCGGGTCCTTTCTAACCCCCTCCTGGGAGACGGTCACCACGGATGCCAGTCTGTCAGGTTGGGGGGGATTCTGGAAATCCCTGAGGTTCCAGGGGAGATGGGGCCCTCAGGAGCCCAGTTACCCATCAACATTCTGGAACTACGGGCGATCAGGTTGGTTTTGGAGCAGTTGACCGATCACCTGCAGGGTCTGTCTGTGCAGGTGCGCTCAGACAACAGGACAGCGGTTGCCTACATCAACCATCAGGGAGGGACCCGGAGCAAGGGTGCCCTCCAGGAAGTGACGCGGATTCTGACATGGGCGGAGGCCAATGTTCAATGCATCTCGGCTGTTTATATCCCGGGGGTAGAGAATCTCCTAGCAGACTCTCTGAGCAGGGGGACTTCCCGTCAGAGGGAGTGGTCCCTCTGCAACAGGGTATTCCAGTCCCTGTGTTACCGGTGGGGCCTACCGGATGTGGATCTGTTTGCATCCCGTCACAATCACAAGTTTCCCGGCCTTTGTCTCCTTGTCGCAGGATCTTCTGGCCTTGGCCACGGATGCTCTATTACTGTCTTGGAAGAAATTCCGGCTTCTGTATGCCTTCCCCCCCGTTTCCCCTGCTGGGCAGGGTTCTGCGCAAGATTGCCCTGGAAAGAGTGCCAGTGATTCTGGTGCCCCCGAGGTGGCCAAGAAGAGTGTGGTTCGCAGACGTGGTACAAATGGCAGTAGACCAGTATGTCCTGCCAGAGGAGCCAGATCTACTCACTCAGGGCTCCTTACGCCATCCCAGTTTACAAACTCTGGCTTTGACGGCCTGGCTGCTGAAACCTCCATCTTGATGGAGAAAGGCTTGTCTGCCTCAGTGGTGGATACCATGGTACAGGCTAGGAAGAAAACTTCTTCTGCCATCTATTATAGGGTATGGCATTCCTACATTGACTGGTGTGAGTCTAGGTCTCTCCCCTGCAGGGAATTCTTAATCCCTAGAATTCTGGAGTTTTTACAACATGGATCGGAGTTGGGTTTAAAACTCAGTACTCTGAAGGGTCAGGTTTCTGCCCTGTCTGTCTTCTTTCAGAGGTCCTTTGCGCAGCATCCCTTGGTTAAGACCTTCTTTCAGGGGGTCACTCGCGTGCGTCCCCCACGTAAGCCTGCGGTCCCTGTTTGGGACTTGAACCTGGTTTTGTCTGCCTTACAGGGTGCTCCCTTTGAGCCTATTCAGGATGCTGCCCTGGCTGTACTTACCCTCAAAGTTGTTTTTCTGGTGGTTATTACTATGGTCAGACGCGTGTCTGAGCTGGCGGCTCTGTCTATTCAGCCCCCATACTACACAGGACAAGGTGGTGTTCCGCTTTAAGCCAGATTTTCTGCCAAAGGTGGTGTCTGCCTTTCATTTGAATCAGGATATTGTCCTTCCTTCATTGTGTCCTAATCCTAGCAACGCTAAGGAAAGGGTTTTGCATTCATTGGATGTGGTAAGGTGTCTGAAGTACTACCTGGTAGTCACTGCGGCCTTCAGGAAGACTGATGCTCTTTTTGTGGTCCCTTCTGGTCCTAGGAAGGGTTTGGCTCCTGCCAAGTCTACTATTAGCAAATGGATTCGTCAGGCTGTGATTCAGGCCTATTCTGCTAAGGGGAAGAATCCTCCCTTCCGCCTTACTGCTCATTCCACTCGTGCTATTGGTGCCTCTTGGCTTCTGTTGAACAAGTCTGCAAGGCTGCTACTTGGTCTTCTGTTCATACCTTTTCCAAGTTTTACAAGGTTGATGTTAGGGCCTCAGCTGATGCTGTTTTTGGCCGCAAGGTTTTGCTAGCGGCAGTAGTTTAAACTGCCTGTTGTCACCTTTTGTTGGGGGATCCCACCCTACTTTATGTACACTGCTATTGGATGTCCCAAGTGTAAGTATTCTATCTGGAGCAGGACGTACTCTATACTAAGAATAATACAATTCTGTGAAGTACTCGCCTGTAGAATTGATATTATTTGTATACAGTACGTCCTGCTCCACCCCACCCTGTTGTTGCATTTTTCTGGATCTCCTGTATGGTGATTATCATTGTTATCATTACCAGTTGTTCTGGGTGGTTTAATTCTCCTGGCTTCTTGTTCACTGCTTTTCAATGCTGGGGATTCATGGGAGGTCCCTGGGTATTTGAAGGGCCGGGAGGAGCCTGTTTTTCCATGTCTCTGCAGTGCAGCGCAATCTGGAGGAGGATAACCCAAGTGTAAGTATTATATCTGGAGCAGGACGTACTGTATACAAATAATATCAATTCTACAGGTGAGTACTTCACAGAATTGTATTTTTTGGGCCTATGGAGGCTGAGGAGTTTTTTGATGTTACCGGTTATACTCCCCCCCTGGAAGAGGGGGAATTATTTTCTGTTTCAGAATCATCTGAGGAACAATCTAGGGTGTATGGTGCTGATTCTGGGTATGACCCATGGGCTTCAGATGATACTGACAGGCTTTTGGCTCACATTTTTGAAGTGCCCTGTATCTCTCCTCCTGCCGTGGCTCCACGGTAGCAGGGGGAGCTGTTTCATACTGTTAAACCACGCTTGGATTTTCCTGAACAAACTCACTTTAATAATCTGGTGCTCAAAGAGTGGGAACTGCCTAGCAGGCTTCCCGGGGTACCAAAGAGTTGGGATAAGAGGTATCCTTTTCCCGCTGAGATTGTTAAACGTTGGTCATGTCCTCCTGTGGTGGATGCACCAGTTCTGGGGTTGTCCAACACATCCGTCATGCATTCCCCTGACTCTACTACCCTGAGGGATGGGGAGGACAGGCGCATAGATCAGCTGGCTTGCCATGCCTTTGCCTGTGTGGGGATCGCGCTGCGTCCGGTCTGTGCCTCTGCCATTACGGCTGTTGCTATTAAAAGCCTGCTCAGGAGTCTCTTAGATGGGGCCCCTGATGATGCTGGTAGTAGTGGGCAGCTGACAATGCTGCTAAGAAGGCTCTCACTGGTTTTCCTTTCAAGGGGCTGCGCCTCTTTGGTCAACGTTTGGACTTGTTTGCTAAAGGAGGCAAGTTACCTCAGCGTAGAAGGCAGCCCCGGTCCTTTCGGGGTGCCTTTCTTCCTTCCTTCCGGGGTTCCAGAATTTGACGGGGAGCTTCCTTTGCTGGAGCCCGCGGAGATTTTTGGGGCAGGGGCAGAGGACGTGGCCGCCCTGGCCCCATCTGGGGTCCCAAGCCTAAGTCCTCCCCCAAGCCCCCTCAGGCATGAAGGGGCACCCTCACCCATCCGGGTGGGGGGACGGCTTCGGCTCTTTGCTCACGTCTGGCGTCATGTCTCAGACTGGTGGATTCAGGAGGTAGTGTCCTCCGGTTACAAGATGGAGTTTGCAGCCTGGCCGCCCCCAAGATTCATCAAAACCCGGATGGCTCAAAACCCCCCTGTCAGCTCAGGGTCTGTCCCTTGCTGTCCAAGGCCTTCTGGAATTAGAAGTCATCTGCCAGGTGCCCTGGTGGGAAAGGGGCAAAGGCTTATATTCCAATCTTTTCACTGTTCCCAAGAAAGACGGGTCCATCAGACCCATCCTGGATTTAAAGCGCCTCAACAAATTTGTCAGATTCGGACACTTTTGCATGGAGACTCTGCGCTCCGCTGTGAATTCTCTACGCCCAGGGGACTTCATGACCTCTATAGACATCAAGGATGCTTACCTTCACATACCAATCTTTTCAGGTCATCAGAGATTCCTCAGGTTCGCTCTGGGGGATCAGCACTACCAATTTGTGGCCTTGCCCTTCGGTCTTACCTCGGCTCCCAGGGTATTCACCAAGGTGCTGGCAGGAGTGATGGCTCTGCTGAGATCTCGGGGCATTCCCATTCTTCCCTACTTGGACGGCATGCTTATCTCTTCTTAGTCCTTCCAACAGGCAGAGCTGAATACCCAGCGGGTGGTGTCCACACTGGAGTCATTCAGCTGGGTGATCAACCACCCCAAATCTTCCCTGTCTCCTTCCATGGTGAAGTCCTTTCTGGGCATGATTCTGGATTCATCTCAGGTCAAGATCTTTCTTCCTCAGCAGAAGGTGGAGAGTCTTCAAGGGCAAGCACAGCTCCTTCTGTCTTGTCCTCATCCGTCCATCAGGCAGGGAATGCAGCTGGTGGGCCTGATGGTGTCCTGCTTCGAGGCGGTTCCATATGCTCAGTTTCACATGAGACCTCTTCAGCTTCACCTCTTGTCAGTATGGGATAGGGACTCCGTGTCCTTGGATCAGGTGTTTGTTCTGTCCCCTCTGGCCAGGCGGTCTCTATCGTGGTGACTGGACTCAAGGAACCTGCTGGGGGGCAGATCCTTTCTGGGCCCTTGTTGGGAGACTGTCACCACGGATGCCAGTCTCACAGGTTGGGGGGCTTTTGGAAATCCCTGAAATTCCAGGGTCAGTGGGGCCCTCAGGAGGCCCACACCCCTATCAACATTCTGGATTTGAGGGCGATCAGGTTGGTTCTCGCCCACTTGACCCCACACCTTCGGGGTCGGGCTATTCAGGTCCGCTCGGACAACCAGACGGCGGTTGCCTACATCAATCATCAGGGAGGGACCCAGAGCAGGAGGGCCCTCAGGAAAGTGTCTATGATTCTGTCCTGGGCGGAAGACAATGTTCCCTGCATCTCGGCTGTGTACCTTCCGGGGGTGGAGAATCTGGATGCAGACTCTCTCAGCAGGGTGGACCTCTCGTCTGGGAGAATGGTCCCTCAGCAGCAGGGTGTTTCGCTCTCTGTGCCACCGCTAGGGTCAGCCAGATGTGGATCTGTTTGCGTCCCGTCACAATCACAAGCTTCCAGTCTTTGTCTCTCTGTCCCAGGATCCTCTGGCCTTAGCCATGGATGCCTTAGCAATGTCTTGGACGAGTTTTCAACTCCTGTATGTGTTTCACCCGTTTCCCCTGCTGGGCAGGGTGCTACGCAAGATAGCTCAGGAAGGGGTGCCAGCCATACTGGTGGCCCCCTGTTGGCCAAGAAGAGTGTGGTTCGCAGACATCGTGTAGCTGGCAGTAGACCAGTACGCACTGCCCCGGGTTCCAGATCTGCTCACTCAGGGGCACCTACGCCACCCCATTTTACAAACGCTGGCTTTGACGGCCTGGCTGCTGAAACCTCCATCTTGATGGAAAAGGGGCTGCCTGCCTCGGTTGTTCATACCATGATCAGGGCTAGGAAAAGGTCCTCTTCTTTAATCTACTATAGGGTTTGGCGTACCTACATTGACTGGTGCGAGTCCCACTCGCTTCCCTGTCGTGTGTTTTCTATTCCTAGGATTCTGGAGTTTCTGCAACATGGTTTGGATCTGGGTCTTCAGCTCAGTACTCTGAATGGTCATGTTTCTGCCTTGGCCATTTTCTTCCAAAGATCTTTTGGTCAGCATCCCCTGGTCAAGACCTTCTTCCAGGGGGTTACTCACGTGCGTCCCCCACGTAAACCTATGTTACCAGTCTGGGACTTGCTCTTGGTCCTATCTGCCTTGCAGGGGTCTCCTTTTGAGCCTGTGCATGAGGCTGCTTTGTCCATTCTTACGCTTAAGGTAGTCTGATTCCAAGTATGCAGCATGCCCTGCTCCAGTAATGATTCATTACGTCTGGGATATAGTCCACAAGAGGGCGCTTTACTGCAGAGATGGCAAAAAAGAGACCCCTCCCGGTCCTTATATACCCAGGACCTCCGACTAAATTCCCCAGTTCCTTCTCTGCAATGGGCTGCGAAGGTCAAGATGATGGCTTCTCTCCTTGCAGGTAAGCAGGGCTACTTAGCCCCTGGCCTTGTGTTCTATTCCCACACGTTCCACTCTTTACTTGCCTCCCAGCCCTGGCTGCGTGGTCGGGTGATGGTAGGCAGCACCTATTAGAGGTGTTTTTAATGGAGTATTGCTCCATCGCAAATCCCCCACCAAAGGGTAGGTGGCGCAGGTTTGGTGAGCCTGTATATGGGATGCCTTTGGTGAGGTTTGGTGAGCCTGTATATGGCTGCAGGGCGGAAATACCCATTCCCAGCCGAATTCTGTATGGACTGGTCTGCAGTACAAATTGTTCTTATTGTGGGTGCTGATTGTGATCCTGCCAGTGCCGGCTTTCTGCTCTTTTCCTGACAGGTGACCTTATGTCACACTGGGGCGGGACATAGATCCAAGGACCTGCTCTTAGCACTGGCAGGATCACAGAAACAACATTAAAGGAGCACTATTGTGAAATTGTGTAATATTAAAAATCCATATAAACACGTCGGTTAATACCTCAGTCTGTGATGCCAGGATGCATGTGTGGTTCATACCCGGGAACCCTGCTGGATGAGCTCACTGCTCCGACTAAGGATAATGCACCCTGCAGCAACATGCAGCATCCATACCCACTCCACACTGTGCAGCTCCACTGATGGCTATTCGAGTTGGCCGGGGAGGGCAGTGCATGCAACTTGGGATCCCGGATCAACATGAGTTAATTGGAAGGTTTTACTTTGCACGGCATTGCCAGATTGGAATATCTTGAGGGTGGAGTTAGCAAAAGGTGGGCACTTAGGGCTCCACCTGCTGCCCCTCTGCCATACAGCTGCTGAAAATATACTCTGCTCTGGCACACTTTTGAATGTCCACCACTGATAGCATCTCAGCAGTGGACAGTAATGTCGAGAACCTTTTTCTGCCAATCCGTGTTCAGAAAAATATGGACTTCCTATTCTGTTATATTTTATTAAATGTTTGAGCACACCATTTGGTTCAAAACTTTTTTTTTTCTTATGTGCATCTTATAGTCAGGTTTGGCTTATAGTACAAAAATACGGTATATGTAAACAACCATAATTCATTCCTGTACTTTTAAAGGGAACTTATGTCAACTTTACTACTTTCCAGAACTAGAACTACCCTACATGAGTCTGGGAAAGCAGCACATCAGGAAGCCAAGCTTAGCCTTTCATTTAAAGCCCTTTTTTTCCTAGTCTGACATTGTAAAACTTACCAGTTCCGCCGAGTCCCGCACCAAGCAGGCCATTTCTCTGTTAACTGGAAGAAACCCCAGGGCAAAAGGCCTGACACATACGCCTATGTTGCAACGAATGCGTGTACTGCAGACAGACACTGCGACAATGGCTCCTGTAGGTCGCTGGTGAATAGAGCATGGGCCTTTCAGGAAACCGTTTTTCAGTGCTGGACTAGAAATAATCAACTGCAGGAGAGAAAAGAAAATGTTTTTTTTTCCCGTGCCTGCATAGACATTTAAAAAAAAAAAAAATGTACTTGATTCCATATTGTCCCTGGGATTTTGACTATCCAGGGTTTTAGAAACTCCTCTGAGACATCTCGATTTGGAATGACACACTGTTTGACACTCCACCCCCCACTCACCACCATAAAAACTCACCTTTCCAGCAATCCCAATTGCTTGTTGCCGGAGTGCGCCTCAGCCTCAAGATGCCAAGGATGCAGCTTTGTCCCGCGCATGCACTGCAGGACCACTGGTGATGTAGGTATAGCAGCTGACATCAATGGGTTTTAGTCCAATTTAAGTTTTTACATGGGTTAAAGAATTCCTCTACTGTGGCTCTATAGGATTAGCTGAAAGATGATATGATGGCTATCATATCCCTAAATTAATATCTGTTCCTTTTTATGTTTCTGTAGAATCTTGCACAAAATAAAACGGTTGAGGACATACTGCAGAAACAGTTTAATGCTTCAAAGGATCTGCGCTGCCTGCACATGCTACTAGTAAGTTATTAGCAAAGTTTGGGATAAAACATGCAGAATCCCTAC
The DNA here is from genome assembly GCA_027917425.1 of Gastrophryne carolinensis. NCBI lineage: Eukaryota > Metazoa > Chordata > Amphibia > Anura > Microhylidae > Gastrophryne > Gastrophryne carolinensis. Next base: position 204,420,100 of record CM051240.1, on the reverse strand, counting down.
TTTCCTCTCTGCGTAACCATCAGTAGACTTTTCTCTCTCATGACCACCAGAATACTTTCATATGCCCATTAAAATACTCTCTCTCTCTCTCTCTCTCTCTCTCATGACCACCAAAATACTCCTCCCTCTCTCTCATGACCACCAGAATACTCCTCCCTCTCTCTCATGACCACCAGAATACTCCTCCCTCTCTCTCATGACCACCAGAAGACTCCTCCCTCTCTCTCATGACCACCAGAAGACTCCTCCCTCTCTCTCATGACCACCAGAAGACTCCTCCCTCTCTCTCATGACCACCAGAAGATCTCTCTCCCCCCCCCCCCCCTCTCTCCCTCTCCCTCCCTTTCATGTCCACCAGAAGACTCCTCTCCCTTTCATGACCATGACCGCCAGAAGACCCCCCCCTCTCTCTCTCATGACTACCAGAAGACTCCTCTCTCTCTCTTCCTCTCCTGACCACCAGACTCCTCTCTCTCTTCCTCTCCTGACCACCAGACTCCTCTCTCTCTCTTTCCCTCTCATGACCACCAGACTCCTCTCTCTCTCTCTCCCTCTCATGACCACCAGACTCCTCTCTTTCTCTCTCTCTCTCTCTCTCTCTCTCTCTCTCTGACCACCGGAAGAATCCCCTCTCTCAATCTCTCATGACCACCAGAAGACAAAACCATATTGGTCTGCTGGTCATCAGCAGAAAGAGAAGCAGAAATGCCCTATTTTACAGAAGCACTGGAACAAGTACCATATTTGCCGGCGTATAAGACGACCCCCCAACATTTCCCCTCAAAATATAGAGTTTGTTATATACTCGCCGTATAAGACTACTCCCTCTTCCGCACACCGAATAAAACGTAAAAGAACATCAGATTACACCGCAGCCGCATCCCTGCTCGCCTTTAGTTTGGGATGTGCCCACACTGGCTATTCAGAATGCGTCCCAGCTAAAGGCATAGTAGGGATGCAGCTGCAGTATAATGTGCTTTGGGCTCTGGGAAAAGGGCCAGATGGGGGGTTTCACGAAGTGGAGGACCACAATTTGGGATACCCCTGGAGTAGGGAACAAAACTCACTGGGGCCTCCCAAATTTGGAATCCCCACTGTGTGAAATACCCCCGACTGGTTTTTTTCCCAGAGTGCACATCAGATTACACTGCAGCCGCATCCCTGCTCGCCTTTAGTTGGGGACCTGTGCTGGCTATTCAGAATGCGTCCCAGCTAAAGGCATAGTAGGGATGCAGCTGCAGGGTAATGTGGTGTTGGCTCTGAGAATAGGGCCAATAGGGAGGGTTTTACAGTGGGGCATCCCGAATTGGAATGCCCCAGTGGGTTTGTTCCCTACTCCAGGGGCATGCCAAATTGGGTTCCCTCTACTGTGTGAAACCCCCCAACTGTCCCTTTTCCCAGAGCCCAAACCACATTACACTGCAGCCACATCCCTACTATGCCTTTAGATTGGACGCATTCTGAATAGCCAGCACAGGCCCCAACTAAAGGCGAGCAGGAATGTGGCCGTAGTGTAATGTGGTGTGGAGTCTGGGAAAAAGGGCAAACGGGGGATTCAGACAGATCCATTTTGCTGCCCCTGATGCAGGAAACAAAAACTTGGGATGCCCCCTGTGTAAACACCCCCAATTTGGGATGCCCCCTGTGGAGTCCACACCACATTACACTGCGGCCACATCCCTGCTCGCCTATAGCTGGGGACATGCCTGGGTTGTTTAGAATGTGTCCCATCTAATGGCATAGTGTGTAATGTGTGGGCTCTGGGGAAGGGGCCAGTTGGGGGTTTTACACTGGGGGAAGCCCCATAGAAACTTTTTTTTTTTTTTTAATAAATCTTAAATAAATCACACCTCAGATCAGATGCTGAAAAGCCCCCTTCAAAGTGGAGAGCAGCGAGGGCAATGTCAGGAGTGCGTGCCAGGAGCCAGCCCCCTGCCTGCCCACACAGTGCCTGAGAGCAGGAAAGCTGATCTGCTTGGCGCTCACCCTGCTGGCCTGCTCAGTCTCTCCCTGCTCTGATCAACTAGTGCTGCCTGAGCAAGAGCATCGCTCTGCAGGAGGAGGAGAAGGACGATCGTGCTGCCCAGCTTGGTGAAGGTAAGTACATTTATATGTATGTGACCCAGGTGCACCCGGCGTATAAGACGACCCCCCCCAATTTTGAGGCATGTTTTATAGGGGGAAAAAGTCGTCTTATACGCCGGCAAATACGGTAATTGAGCATTTGGACCCAACACACAAGTTTTGCGTTGCACCTTTGGATTTTTTTTTTTTAATTCTTTATTTATTGAAAGATTTTTTTGTCAATGAAAAAAACAGGACATAAGACAAAAAACAAAACAAACAATGAAAGTTAAGTACATAACATCACAGCAACGTAGTGATACAGAAATGGCTCGACCAGTGCACTTGATATTTCGTACATATATTAATAATAAAGAGTCTCCCTTACCAGGGGGTTTGTCTCTGACCCGGTTTGTACCATCTAATGTATGTCCTTTCTGGTGTCAGCACTCATGCCAGCTCTAGGACCATTTGCTATGACACTTTCTGGATTGTCGGGAGAACCTATAGCTGTGGACATCAAGCTCGTACAAGCGACACATAACGCGCTGTGGAACTTGAAAGGTGGGGAAGGACAACTAGGAGGGGGGAAGGGGTAGGGGAGTATTGGAGGGGCTGAGTATAGCGCCTAGGTCAGACCCAGAAGGCTCTTCCCCTCTATGGACTCAGAAAAGACCATCCAGCCATACCATGTCATAGCAAACTTCTCGTGTGTGTTGTCCCGGGAGGCCATAAGGCTCTCGAACCTCATAATGTCATTCACATGCTGAAACCATGTAGGTATGTCTGGGGGGGGTCCTTGCTCCTCCACATCTGGGGGATGCAGACTTTGGCCACATTCAACAGGTGACATGTTATCGAATTGCCAGCAGTCTGCCGCACTTGTCCCCGGACTCGTAGAATGCGCGATGACATTGTACCAGCTGCGCTTTGATTTTGTCCCAGCATACTGTCTTCAGCTTCTCCCTTAACAAAGTCAGGGTTGGCAAGTGAACGGCAGACAGGGATTTCTTGTGTAATGCTTCCAAGTTACCTATCTCCCTGAGAAGGTTCATGGTACACTCTATCTTTTCCTTCTTCACCCTGGCCCTGACCTATGAATAGCCCCCTCACAAAACATTTGTGGGTCTCCCACAGGGTCCCAGGCGCCACCTCCGGGGTGGCATTTATGTCAAAGAAACTATTCTAAGTGTGCCATTCACTGCACTTCGATCTTCATGACATGTGGGTAATCTCCAGTAGAGGGTGAACTTCTGCAGAGATGAATATGCAAAAAAAGAAAGCCCCTCCCGGCCCATATATACCTGGGACCTCCCACCAATTTCCCAATTCCCCAGTTCCTTCTCTGCAGGGAAGGTGACAAGACAGAAGATGAAGACTTATTTTACTTGCAGGTAAGCCCGAGCCCGGCCGTTTATTATCCCTATTACTGGCAGGACCCTTTTTAAATTGCCCCTATTAGGCTGCGGGTCCTGGTGAGGGTAGGAGCACCCTATGGGTGCGGAAGGAGCCTTGCTCCACCGTGAGGCCTCATTATGGGGTAGGCGGTTATCCAGGTTTTTGGTGATCCTGGTGCGGGATGCCCCGTCCCTACATGCCTGTGGCTTTATTATGGCCGGGTTCCCACCCCCCCCCCTTCCGAGTCCCTTACTTCCCTCTGGGGGGGGGGGGGGGGGGGGGGCTGGCGGGCCGTCATCCTCGGTCTCTCCCTTTTCATTTATTAAGATTTATATATGAGTGTATGTGTGTGTTGGTGTTTCATTTTACTTTGTGTTGTGTGTGAGTGTGGATCTCCTGGAAGTATCCCTGGATGAATTGGTGCATGGTGCTTTACTAGCCCGTGGTGGCTTTCCTGTTATCCTGGGGAGCTTCTCTCCCTCAGGCTGTGTTAAGAAAACACAGCCTGCTCTCCCTCATTCGGCGCGTTTTGTGGGGGCTTCACTGGCTAGATCCGCGCTGCTGGGAGCGGGGTGGGGCTGGAAAAGCACGCCTTTGGCGCTGGCCCGCCCCCCTTCTCTTCCTGCTTCTCGGCTTCTCCTCAGATCGGGGGCTATTTTTGCTGCCTTGCTGCGGTTGCTGCTGCCGTTCTTGGGGACAGGTAGGGGCCTATTGGCCACCTCTTTGTCACTTGGGGGTCCCTCTCTGGTGGGGGGGGGGGGCCCTGTGGTGCTGTTTTTTTGCAGGTTTTGCCATTTAATTAAAATTGTATGTATATATATATATATATATATATATATATATATTTACTGTATAGTAATTGATATGCCTTATTGTGCGTTGAAGATTGCTTCATTATTGTGCATGTTAAGGGGTTCCTCCTGGTCCTGGGGTCCCTAGTGTAAATTTGATCACCTCAAATCCTCCCACCGGGACTTTTAAGGGGCATCCCGGGTTGCTTAGGCGTAAATTCCCTGCGGTCTTGCGACTGACCACAAAAATCACCATATGGAGGCTACGCAGGGTACTGGGCTCGGGCTCCCTCTGGGACAATCCGGGCCATGTGTGGGGTATCCCTTACGGGGGAGAATGCTGATGTGTATACCATGTGCACAAAAGGCCATAACGCGGCAGTCTGGTACCCAGCCTTCTGGGTTGGCTCCTCCCTCTTCATCGCCTTCCCCTCCCCGCTTTATCCGTACCCCAAGTGACATTGGTGCCAGCGGGGAGTCGCACTCTGATGCTTGTGCTAGGTTGGCCAGCATTGAGAAATGTATTGGTAGGATGGTGGGCAAGAAGGCCCAGACTAAAAGGAGACATTTGTCGTCGGCCCAGCCCTTGTGGGATGTTGACGACAATTCCATTGATTTGTCGGATTATTCCACGTTAGTGGAGGGGGAATTGTATGAGGAAATGGAGACTATGTACAGTCTGGTGATGCTGATGTCGGGCAGGCGCTGGGGGATGTTTTGTCACATCTATTGGAGGTGTTAGATATTGACCCGCCTGAGGCGACTCCTCTCAAGAAGGGGGAATTTTTGGGGGCCCGCAAGCCCTGTCTGGAATTCCCTACCCAGGGTCACTTTGATGCGTTGATCCTGAAAGAATGGGAAAGGCCCAGTGGCTTCCTGGTGTTCCTCAGGGATGGGATAAGAAGTATCCTTTCCCGGTGGAGGCGGTTAAGCGATGGTCTTCTCCTCCCGAGGTCGATGCGCCAGTTTTGGTTTTGACCAACTCTTCTGTGCTGAACACCCCTGACGCCACTTCCCTTAAGGATGGCGAGGACAAGCGCCTTGATCAGATGGCGTGTCACGCATTTGCCAGCGTGGGTTCGGCCCTGCGGCCTGTTTGTGCATCTGCCCTAGTGTCGCTTGATACCAGGTCTCTTATCAGGGACTGGCTGAATGACGCTCAGATTGATCCGGCTAGCGCTGAGTTCTCTACCCTTAAGAGATGTGAATTGTTCATGGGGTTTGTCTTGGCTGCTATGGAAGATTCTATTGTCATGTGTAGCAGGACTTCAGCCCTATTGGTGGCTATGCGCAGATTGGTCTGGCTCCGTCAGTGGACGGCGGATTTTGGGGCCAAGAAGTCGTTTACAGCTCTTCCCTTCCTGGGTGTGCGGCTGTTTTGAGATAAATTGGATGCTGTTGCTAAGGGAGGTAAGTTACCTCTGCGAAAGAAACAGCGCCGTCCCTTTGGGGGGGCTGGCTTGTTCACTCCTTCCTTTCGAGGGGCCAGAGCGGCTAGAGGTTTGGCCTTCTCGGGTGTCAGGAGCTCGGCCTGGAACAGGGGCAGAGGTCGGGCACGTCCCTCGGCTGCCTGGGGTTCCAAGCCCAAGCCCGCCAGTAAACCGGCTTAGCAATGAAGGGGCGCCCTCACCCGCGCGGCTCTTCTTCCAGGTCTGGGCCTGGGAGGTCACAGACATTTGGATTTTGGAAGTAGTCTCCTCCGGGTACAAACTGGAGTTCGAGTACTGGCCGCCTCCAAGATTCTTAATGTCTCGGGTGCCCTCGGACCCTCAGGCTGCACAGGGGCTCCTGTTAGCAGTAAAAAAACCTTCTGGGCATGAGAGTTATTTGCCCGGTGCCTCAGTTGGAGAGAGGCAGGGGTTACTACTCCAACCTTTTCACGGTTCCCAAAAAGGAGGGTTCGGTGAGACCCATTCTAGATTTCAAGGTTCTCAACAGGTTTATCAGAGCCAAAAAGTTCCGCTTGGAGACTCTGCGCTTGGCTATCAATTCCCTTCACCAAGGGGATTTTATGACATCCATAGACATCAAGGATGTGTATCTGCATGTTCCGATTTTGCCGGCACATCAGAGATTCCTCCGGTTTGCGGTGGAGGATCAACTTTTTCAGTTTGTAGCTCTTCCCTTCGGACTGACCTCGGCGCCGAGGGTCTTCACCAAGGTCTTGGCGGGAATAATGGCTCTGCTCAGAGCTCAGGGCATTCGCATTGTGCCTTATCTGGACGACCTGTTGATCTCAGCTTCTTCCCTCCATCAGGCGGAGCTGGACACCCACCAGGTGGTGTCAACTCTGGAGAGGTTCGGGTGGGTGATCAACCGCCCCAAGTCTTCTCTCTCTCCGTCACGAGTGATTTCATTTCTGCGCATGTATCCGGATACCATTCAGGCCAGTGTGTTTCTGCCCCAGACCAAGGTGCAGGGGATTCAGGATCTGATCATCCTTCATTGGGCCAGTCCTTGTCCCTCTATCCGACAGGGGATGAAACTGGTGGGCTTGATGGTGTCCTCCTTCGAGGTGGTACTGTTTGCACAGTTTCGCATGAGATCTCTTCAACTTCACCTATTGACGCATTTGGACAGGTGTCCGCAGTCATTGGATCAACCTTTCAGGATGTCTCCCAGGGTTCGGCAGTCCCTTCAGTGGTGGCTGGACGCGAGCAACCTGTTGAAGGGCAGATCCTTTCTGGTCCCTTTGTTGGGAGACGTTTACCACGGATGCCAGCCTGTCGGGCTGGGGAGGTTATTGGAAAAGTCATCAGTTCAGCGGGGTGTGGGGTCCGCAGGAGGCTCACACCCCCATCAATGTTTTGGAGCTCAGAGCTCGGCTGACCTCACATTTACAGGGTCTACCGGTTCAGGTTCGCTCAGACAACCGAACGGCGGTAGCTTCCATCAATCACCAAGGAGGGACTCGCAGCAGGAGTGCCCTCAGGGAAGTCTCTCTGATCCTGCACTGGGCGGAGAGCAATGTTCCTTGCGTTTCGGCAGTCTACTTTCCGGAAGTGGAGAACAAGGAGGCGGATTCCCTGAGCAGGGGATCCTCTTGCCAAGGAGAGTGGTCTCTCAACCCCGAGGCTTTTCTGGATCTTTGCCGCAAGTGGGGGACTCCGGAGGTGGATCTCTTTGCCTCGAGGCACAATCACAAACTTCTGGCCTTTGTGTCTCTTTCTCAGGATCCTCTGTCTCTGGCAGTGGATGCCTTGTCCCTTGCTCGGTAGGATCTGGGTTTTATGTACCTGTTTCCGCCCGTCTCCATGCTGGGCAAGGTAGTTCGCAAACTGGTTCTAGAAGGGGCACCAGCAATTCTGGTGGCTCCAAGGTGGCCAAGAAGGGTTTGGTACGCAGACGTTGTAAGGCTGGCCGTAGATCAGTACCGGCTTCCCATGTTGCCGGATCTCAGGGTCTACTACTTTACCCAAATTTACAAACGCTGGCTTTGACGGCTTGGCTGCTGAAACCTTCATTCTGAAAGGTTGTTCAGACTTTGATTAGAGCTAGGAAGCGGTCCTCTTGTGGCATTTTCTATAGGACTTGGAGGTCCTATATTGATTGGTGTGCGGCTAGGGCCTTGCCTTGTAGGGTGTTTTTGATTCCTAGGATTTTGGAGTTTCTTCAGCATCATCTGGATCTTGGGTACCAGCTTAGTACTTTGAAAGGACAGGTTTCTGCTCTGTCGGTTTTCTTCCAGAGGTCTTTTGCCTTACACCCGCTGGTTAAGACCTTTTTTTTTGAGTTCCTTTTCCTCTACTCTAGGAAGTAAGGAATGTGGGACCAGGAGTTGTGTGAATGTGAGAAAAAAGTGTAGTCCTGCATCCCGGGGTGCTGGATTCTCCATGGGTCTACCAACTGGTACAAGTTCAGGGTTTTTTTTAATTCGCTTTAGCTTAGTATATGCTATGTGGGGACCCCCACTGGAGGTATCCAGCAGGGGCTCGAGTGCTAGGTTGTAGTCTCCACCTATTATCCATCACAGCAAATTTTCTAGTGGCTGTCGCACTCTTACTCATATGTATCCCATGTCGGGTGGGTGCGCGGTCCGCAGAGACACCGCCAAAGTCCAAGAATATTCTTGGTGTGCCACACACCCCGCTTCACTTTTAAATATTCTTCACTTAATGGGTTAACGCACCGCCAGGTGACGTAGTGCAGAGAGGAAGTCTTGTAACGAGCCCCCTTCCGGCCTATATATACCTGGTACCTCCCTTCAATCACCAGTATTTTTCTCTCTGCTGGACGACAAGACAGAAGATTGAAGTCTCCTACTTACAGGCACCCCCCTTTTGGTCTATTTCTGCCCGGTTTGAGTGTTAATACCTTGATGGTAAAATGGAAGCCTCCCAGCCTAGGCCTAGGAGCTTATCTCCTCCGCTCGACCTCATGCGTGGGGCAATGCGGCTATCCGGCATGGTGATCCGGAAATGGGATGCCCCTGTCCCGAGGGTCCCCGTAGCCCCTTTTCTCTCCCGTTACGGTCCCTTCTCCCTTCACTATGGGGGGGGGGGGGGAGGTTTGAGGGTGTGCATTAGGTATGTGTGTTTCACTAGTATAACTTTATTACAACATGTGTGTGTTTACGTTATGCATTGAGCTTACTTCAGCATGTGTGCACTCTTTTTCACTATGGTTTAGGTCTGCCTGGGGGTGGACCGCGCTGGGCAGGTTGGCTTGCCGCCTAAATAGCCCCCTCCCGCCTCCCCCCTTCCCCGCTGGTCTTGTGGCCACTGTATGTAGTCTGCTTTGGCATGGCTGTGCTATGCGGTCTTTTCTCCTGCTTTCCCCTCTCTCTTCTCCCCCCTCCCCTGCTTTCTGCCTGTGCGCACGTGTAGTGGCTCATCTGGTGTAATCCCCAGTTTGATTTGGCCGCACTGATCAGCGTAGGGGGCGGGTCCCGGTGACGCGGGGGCGGCCCCAGCTTCACTTCCTTTCAAAGGGGAAGTCACGTGGGGGCGCGCGGCCGCACTTGGTTTCATTTTCTCCTGTGCTGCTGGCTGCCGTCTCGTCCCTCCGGTTGCTGCTCTCGGTCTTTCCAGGTAAGCGGCCCCACCTCGGTGGGGCCGTTGAGGGGGAATTGTATATCTTTCATGTATAGATATGGTGGTGAGTTATTTTTTATTAAGGGGCATGGCTTTTTGCTCATTTTAAAAGGCACTTTGGTGCCATGCATATATGGTTGTTGCACACATGTGAGGATCTGATTGTGGTTTTTTCTTGCCTTACAGATCCCGGGATCCCTGTTTATGGTGGCCCTCCAGCTCTATGTTGCCTGGCTAGTCTTTATTTTTTAAAAAGATATAAAATAATAATTAATTGGGATTTTTTTTATATTTAAGAATGCATATATATATATATATATATATATATATATATATATATTATTAAGGGGGACCTTAAAAAAAAAAATATATATATATATATAAAAATCCTTTCTTCCGGGATATTTACAAATAAGGGGGCATCCCGGGTTGGCCTATGCCTTAAAACCCAAATATTGCGAATACCCTAAATCACCATATGGAGGCTTCCGTTATTGCCGGAAACGGTTCTTCTGAGCCATTCGGGGGGTGCGTAAGTTGTGGGGCTCTACTCCCAGCTGATGATGTCTTTATTTTTCCCTTGTGCAAAGCAGACTATTGCGCGCCAGTCCGTTGCTTCGGCTGCGGGCCCATCGCATCCTTCATCATCGCCTACCTCGCCCTCCCTGTTCCGGACCCCGCATGACACTGTCAAAAGTGGGGATTCGCAGTCCGAGGTGGCGGCACGGTCGGCCAGCCCCCGGAAAGTAGTGCCCGTTAAAGCAGGGTTAAAGGCCGCTGCAAAACGGAGGCACCTGACTCCGGTACCTTCGGCTCCACAGGACGAGTTATGTGAGCCTGTGGAATGGTCCGATGGATCCCCGGATGAGGAAGATTTCCTGTTGGAGTCAGATGAGCCTGCAGATCAGCTTGAGGCTGATGCGATTGGCGATTGGTCGGAGGGGGTTGTTTTTGACACCCCCTCCATTCTGGCTCAAATGTTTAAAATTTTGAATTTAGATCCACCTGAGGCTGTCACCCTGCCAAAGGGTCAGTTGTTTAAAGAGCCTGAGCCGCGTTGGGTTTTTGCCAGACAACACCACTTTGAGAGGGTGGTCTTTAAGGAATGGGAACATCCCACGCGGTTATCTGCAATCCCTTCCAGTTGGGAAAAGCATTATCCTTTTCCGCCAGAGTTGGTAAAGCTTTGGTCTGTCCCTCCTGACGTCGATACCCCTGTGCTAGGGCTCTCCAGCACGGCTATGGTACAGTCTGCTGAGACCACTGTCCCTAAAGATGGGGAAGATCGTCGGATTGACCAATACGCACGCCATGGTTTTATTTATTCCGGGTCAGCATTGCGCCCGGTGTGTGCTTCAGCCCTTCTTCTATTGGTGATTAGGTCTTTAATTCAGGGGCTATATGAGGATCTCAATCCCGCTTGTAAACAGTTTACTGCGCTTAAGCAGTGTGAATCTTTTGTGTCCTATGTCCTATCCGCTCAGGACGATGCGCTGGCTATGAGTAGCAAGGCAGCGGCTATGCTGGTGGCTATTCGCCGGTCAGTATAACTGCTTCAGTGGTCGGCGGACGCAGTTTCTAAGAAGGTGCTCACAGCTCTCCCCTTTTTGGGGTTGCGTCTGTTTGGGGAGAAAATTGATTCAGTCGCAAAGGGTGGTAAGATGCCACAACGCAAGAGGCCTCGTGGCCCCTTTAGGGGGGCAGGTTCCGGTAGGCCTTCCTTTCGAGGATTCAGAGCGGGCAGGGGGGCTTCCTCTCCCGCTACCAGAGGTGCAGGTTGGACTCGGGGGAGGGGCCGTGACCGACCCACTCAGTCCTGGGGCACCAAGCCCAAACCTGCTGATAAGCCCTCTCAGCAATGAGGGGCTGCCCTCACCCGTGCGGGTGGGGGGACTATTGCGACACTTCTCCCAGGTTTGGAACCAAGTGGTTCCAGGCAGATGGATCCAGGAGGTAGTGTCGGCCGGTTACGACCTGGAATTCTAGTCTCACCCTCCTTCACGGTTCGTTCGGTCTCGGGTGCCCATCGATCCTTTGGCCACGCAGGGGCTCCTGGCGTCGGTAAGGAATCTGTTAGAGATGGCGGTCATCCGGCCGGTGCCGCGCTTAGAGATGGGCCTCTGTTTCTACTCCAATCTTTTCGCAGTCCCCGAGAAAGATGGGTCGGTTCGTCCCGGCCTGGACTCTCATCAACACAGAGTGTTTTTCTTCCTTTTGCCCAAATTCACACGAGAACGCTTCAGCTTTTTCTGTTAGTGTCTTGGGACCAGCAGCCTCGGTCGCTGGATCAGTTCTTCCAGTTGTCCTCCCGGGTCCGGCAGTCCCTCCTGTGGTGGTTGGTCTCGACCAATCTTGTGTAGGGCAGGGCTTTCCTGACCCCCCTTTGGCAAATTGTCACCGCGGACGCCAGTCTGTCGGGATGGGGCAGATTCTGGAAGGAGCTGCAGTTTCAGGGGCAGTGGGGACCTCAAGAGGCCCACTTACCCACCAATATTCTGAAGCTGAGAACTATCCGTCGGGTGCTTGTTCTCCTGACTCAGCACGTTCTGGGCCTTCCGGTCCAGGTGAGTTCCAGGATCCTCTGGCTCTGGCAATGGACGCCATGTCCCTGAGCTGGGGAGTTCTGGGATTTCTATACCTGTTTCCTCCGATGCCCAGGCTGGGCAGGGTGCTTCAGAAGTTGGCTCTGGAAAAGGTGTCCGCCGTTCTCGTGGCCCCAAGGTGGCCAAGGCGAGTGAGGTTCGCAGACATCGTTCAGCTGGCAGTGGACCAGTTCGTTCTGCCTCTTTGGCCCGATCTGCTCACTCAGGGTCAATTGTGTTACCCCAATTTACCAGCGCTGGGTTTGATGGCCTGGCGGCTGAAACCTCCATCCTGAAGGAGGAGGGTCTTTCTGATTCAGTCATTAAGACTCTGATCAGTGCCCGGAAGAGGTCTTCTTCCATCACCTACTATAGGACTTGGAAAGCCTATATCGCTTGGTGTGAGATAAGATCTTTTCCTTGTAGGGTCTTTTCGGTCTCCAGGATTCTGGAGTTTTTACAATCAGGGCTGGACTCTGGTCTCCAGCTAAGTACGTTGAAAGGGCAAGTTTCTGCCTTATCTATCTTTTTTCAGAAGCGTGTTGCGCTTAAGCCTTTAGTTAAAACTTTTTTCCAGGGGGTTACGCATGTGCGGCCTCCCAGGAAACCATTACTCCCGGTTTGGGATTTGAATTTGGTTCTTTCTGCTCTTCAGGCTCCTCCTTTTGAGCCTTTGCAAGATATTGCTTTGTCTACCCTGACTCAGAAGATTGTCTTCCTGGTAGCGATCACTTCGGTCCGGCGTGTCTCGGAGTTGGCGGCCTTGTCTATCCAGGCGCCTTACTTTGAGAGGCATCAGGATAAAGTGGTCTTTCGGTTCAAGCCAGACTTTCTTCCTAAGGTTGTTTCTGCTTTTCATTTGAACCAAGATATTGTTCTTCCCTCCTTGTGTCCTAATCCTAAGAATGACAAAGAGAGGGTTTTGCATTGTTTGGATGTAGTACGCTGTGTTAAGTACTACTTGATTATCACGTCTCCTTTTCGTAGGACGGATTCCTTTTTTGTTGTGCCCCATGGGATACGTCAGGCCGTTACTGCGGCCTATTCTGCTAAGGGAAGAGTTCCCCCTTTTCGTATCACTGCTCATTCTACTCGCGCCGTTGGGGCGTCTTGGGCTTTTCAGCACCAAGCTTCCGTTGAACAAGTTTGTAAGGCCGCCACTTGGTCTTCTGTTCTTTTTTTTTTTTTAGCTCTGCTACACCCGAGAGCCAATCAATTGGCTCCTGGGCAGCATCATCGGTTACCGGGCAGATTTCACAGGACCTGTGACATCACGCCTGACCTTCCCTGATTGGGGGACAGCATGGGGTTGCTTGGCCGCAAGTCAGAACACTCCCTCCCACACTGGGCCAGCCAACCGATCAACATATTCATGGCAAATGAACAGCAAACCTACAGCAACGTAAACGAACATTGTCAACAACATCAAGAATCATTCTAGACCCTGTCCAGGGTATAACCCTGCGCAGGAGGGGCGTCCAGCCGCTCCAGGGGAACCCCGAGAGAGCTGCGTCAGCTACCGATGAGTTTTCAGCAGCACGCGCTGTTCCGCTCCGACGTTTTCAGAGGTGATTGGGTTCCCCGTAGGGGGGTGGAGGCGGCGGGGTAGCCCCAGCATCTGATGTGGCTCACGTCTCTGCGTCGTACGGCCTAGCCTGTCTTCTGGCACAGCGCTGTCTTCCCGAGCCTCTGGGGCCTCCCGGACCCTGCTGGTGGTCGCCTCTGGTTTGGGGCGGAGGAAGCGCCACCTTTGCCGCCAGCCAGTCCGGATCACACTGGAGAAAGATGAAAAGCTCTGCCAGATCTTTAGACGATTTTAGTAGGAAGGTGTCCCGGTTCCTCCTAATAATTAAGTGGAAGGGGTATCCCCACCTGTATGTTGCTCCGCTGCGCGTTACTGCCTCCAGCAGTGGCTTCAGTGCTCTGCGCATCAGCCGGGTTCTGCGCGAGAGATCCTGCCGGATCAGAATGCTGGCCCCGTCGAAGTCGACGTTCCCTTTTCTCCATGCGTTGCGGGCAATGTCCTCTTTCAGAGTGTAGCGGTGCACCCTGCAAACAGCGTCCCTTGGTCTCAACGGGTGCGGGCTGGGGGGTGGGGGCTGCGCTCTAGTTCAACTGGGGTGGCTGGATCCCTATCCAGCACTGTGTTAAATATAACTGTTGTAATGTTCTTCAGGTCTTCTCCCGCCGATGCTTGAGGAATGCCCCGCAGTCGCAGGTTGTTCCTACGGCTGCGGTTTTCAGTGTCGTCCATGTGCGACATCTGGGTTTGAAGCAGCGCCTCCTGCAAGTCGCACCTCTCCTCCAACGTTTTAAGACGTCTCACGGTCGTAGGGGCCTCCGACTCCAGCACAGCGACCCTTGACTCAACTGCCTACACCTGCTACTTGACCTCTCCCAGCTCCCGTCTGTGCGCTTCCTCATACTTTGCTATCAGCCTCTTGATGTTGGCTCTGGAAGCCAGGCCCCTCAGCAACAAGATTGTTTCTATGTGTATATCAGGCCCGCGGCGGGGCTCGGGTTAGTCAGCTCTCCCAGGTGGCAAGGGGGTTGAAGCTGAACGTTGCATTTCGTTGGCAGAGTTGGGCGCCCAGGGCTCCCACGGCTCCTCCCCTTGTTCGGGGGAGAAACAGGGCTGAGATGGCGACATTTGGGGCCGGGCTGACAATTCTCCCTGGCCATGATGTCTCCGGCGATGGCAGCAGGGGGGAAGTTGGGGGGCTTGGGGGTGAGGGTCCCTGTCGCCGGACCACTACTTCGGGCTCCAAGGGAGGGGGGTGCCGGGGTTTCGGCACCCTCTGCGGTAGTCCCATGGGGGGATGCGCCCCGCTTAGTAGCTGGCTACTTCCTGCGCCTCTTCTATGTCCCTCCTCCCTTTTGTCTCGGCGTGAATGCAAATCTGTCTAAGCACTGGTTAGCAGCAGCGCCTGGCTTTTCAAGGTTGTGGCCCCCTGCAATGTCTCGGGGCCCTCTCTCGCTGATGGTTTGGGTGGGAGAAGTTGCGCCCCCAGGCGTGTTGTGGACACTGCCACCGTTATGTACATGTTGGGGAGGGGGGGGGATATGTTCTGACCCTCTTGCAGGTTTATTGTATAATGCTTATCAGCCGTAATATTTGCAGGCATAGTGTGTCTACCTGTCACTTCAGCCCTCTGCGCATTCACCGCTCCTGCCTCTGGCTTCGGCTCCGCTCTGCTGCGTCTGGGCTCTCTCAGCCCTCGTAGCTGCTCAGGAGTGTCACTGCTGACATCTGGGTTCCCGGCCCCCTCGCCACTCGGTCACGTGCTCTATCCTGCAGCCGGTTGCCATTTTGGTGCTCGCATCATCCTTTGTGCTGTCCTCCGCCGCCATCTTGGTGCACCTGCCAGCATTTTCGGCTGCCTCCGCCGCCTCTCAGTCTTCACTGATGGGTCTGACGGCTGGCCGCTCCTCCACTCTCTCATCGCTCAGCGCCTCTACCTTAGACAGCTACGGTGCCGGTGTCGGGCACGAGCGGGGTAAGTGACATCTCTCCCCTCTGTTCACTTCTTCCGCCGCCATCTCCCGCAGCTGCTTCCTTGCTTCGGGAGCTGTCTCTCCGCTTCCCACATGCGTCTCCCCTACTGTCGGGCGCCGATCTTCCTCTCCGGCCACGGTCCCCAAAAGCCGGGGGGACGCTGTCACCGCTCCCGGCTCCTGCACCTCCTCGCCAACTCCGAGCTCGTTTCGCGCCATTTTGTCTCGCCGGCACTCTATCCTTGTTCTCCTCTGGTCCGCGGTCTGGAGGTGCTGGGACCCCTTTCGCTGTCCTCCACCATGCCTCCACCGTTCCTCTTCCTCGCCATGTGCTTTAATTCAGGTTTGCTGTCGGGTTTCCAGGTTTGCTGTAAAATTAGGGTTTTATGGCCACTGGTGTGGGAGCTCTGAGAAATTGCTCCCTCACGGCTCCATACCTAGGACACGCACCCCCCCCCCCCCCCCGAACCTTTGGATCTTTTAACAAAAATAATTGTCTTTACCATACATTAATTTTCAGCAACTGGCTTTATGTCGACAAAATGGGTCTCATCCTCATGTAAATGCCGCAGACTTGGTGGAAGCATACCGTCTCCGAAGTTTGGACTCCAAAGCCAATATTTTGCATGGTAAGTAGAGCTATACATAGGACTGTGCTCCACATAAGTGCAAATTTCATATGACACTACAGCTGGGGTGTTTTAGTAGGTGAAGGGAAGTCTGTACCATAAGGACAGTCTTTCTAGTGTGTAAGTCTGCTTTAAAGTGGACCAACACCCAGGATTTTGACTATCCTGGGTCTTGGTCCACTTCGGTGGGGCACCCCCGATCAGGGTGCCCCGCTGTGTGAAACCCCCCCCACCCCGAACCCCCCGAAAAACTCACCTCTCCCCGCTCCCAGCGCTGACGGACAAGCCGCGGACAAGCGGCTCCTCCGCCGCCACTTCCCGCGCGTCACTCTTGACGCGCGCGTGCCCACGCCAGCCATTCACAGACGGTCGGCGCGGGCGCGCGCACGTCTAGAGGGGCGCGAGTTTGGGGGGGTTTCACCCCGCGGGACATCCCGATCAAGGGAGGGGGGGGGACCCCATTTTTTGGTGGGGAATTTTAAGGGTTAAAAAATTCCCCAAAAATCACATGGGGTCCCCCCTACCCAAAATAACCAGCCCGACACCAGCTATAGGGGCTTGTAGGAACAGGGTGCATGGGCCAGCTTTTGTAGCCCCCCACCCTGCAGCCTACAAGCCCACATACCCTCTGTGGGCCCAGGCTCTGCTGCCCCCCCCCCCCCCCCAGGCTTTGGGGAGGCAGGAAATTGGGGGTTGCGGGGTTAATGGCAAGTCACCTGCTAGCCGCAGGTGACTTGCCAGCCCCCAGCCTTGTGAACTGGTATAGGGGTCTCATGGACCCCTTGCCCGTTCACAAGGGGTTAACAATAAAAATAAACACACACACATGACAAAAAATGACATTTATTATTTTTTTGTTCTACTCACCTCCAATGTCCCGATCATGTCCCATGACGTTCCGATGACAGCTGCTGGAGATCGGTGGAGGAGAGCTGGTAACCAGCCCTCCTCCTCCGATCTCCAACAGCGACTGAACTTCTCGGGTCCCGGCTGCCGCGTGACAGGTGCCGGGTCACCGATGACTACACCCGGGCCCGCCCCAAGGGGCCGGACTAGTTGCCGCGAACCAGGAAGTGATGGAGAGGGCGATTCCTCGCCCTCTCCTCACTACGGAAGAGCTGGGGGGGGGGGGGGGGGGCGATCGGAGACCCCGCGCGAGGGATCAGGGCTGCAGGTGAGCAAATGTCATATATTTTTTTTTACAGTTTAGGAGAGGAGGAGAGGCGACGGTAGGAGAGGCGACTACGTGAGACTCACATAGCTGGCCCTAGAAGGGTTAAAGGTTTAATGCTAAGCTGGAGGCTAATTGAAATAACATGACGTTTCAGGAGCATGGTAGATGAAAGCTTGGCCATGGGTTGGGGGGATTATGGTGTTTGACATCCTTGTGGATAGATGACAATTTAAGGTGGTCTGTCTTCTGCAGGTCTGTCTGTCCTAGAGATGTGTTTAATCATCGCTATGAAACACTTGCAGGACATCTACAGCGGTGAGCCATTCAATTTCCAGATGGTCCACAATGGTAAGAGCTTCTTGTTCTAGCTGTTCTTAGTCTTTCCTCACTCTGAATTGTTACCTGCTGCAAGTGCGTCACCTAGCCTCCTCCATATATATGGGAAGCCACCCTGGCACAGCCCAGTGCTTCACTAAATTTTGGTCCTACACTAAACACAGTAAATACGATGAGACTAGACACTACATGGAGGGTTACCTCCCAAACTCCCTACATTTGCAGCAACACACAAATACTTTGCAGACAGCTGAAACTACTCCCTAAAGGTGGAGCCTCCGCTAATCATATAATTATCTTCTCCTAATGAGGTGGGGGGGGCAAAGCTGGATGCATCCCCAATAAGGGGTTAAAGTAGAACAAAACTGTGTGGATAGTTCTTGGTATCTAAATGAATCTAGGGCCGGCTGCTGGCATTCCCCTGGGGCATCCCAAATCCCGCACCCAGCCATTCATTTAGACTGAGGGCGCGAGTGTGCCCTCATCTAAAGGGAACTCGGGATGCGGCCAAGCCCTCTCACTGTTGCTGGACTCTGTGTCTAAACAGTGCCGTACTGGCAATTAATATACACTGCATATGGCATTGATTGGACAAGAGACGTGGTGGAACATAGAAGATGGAATTAAAAGCACTGTCTCTATATTCTTAGTATACAGTACGTCCTGCTCCAAATCTAATACTTACACTTGGGATATACTCCGCCAGATGGCGCTGGACTGCAGAAAATAGTCTCCTCCCGGCCCCTCAAATACCCAGGGACCTTCCACAAATCCCCCGAATTTCTCTGCAGTCTGGCTGTGAAGGACGAGAAATGGCTCTCTATTAGCCTGCGGGACTATTCCCACCCGTTCCACTAGTAATATGCCTCCCAGCCTTGGCTGCGCTGGTCGGGTGAAGGTAGGCAGCACGGCTGTTAGGTGCTTAGAAGCGCTGCTCCACCACAATCCCCCACCAAAGGGTAGGCGGTTCAGGCTTATGGTGAGCCTCTATGGGATGCCCCTCCCGCACTAGTGCCCCCTTGTCCCTGCCCATCGGTGGGCCCCGTTTAAGTAGCCGCTGTCCTCCCTCATCCTCCTTGTAGCCTTCGGGGGAAAAGGGGGGGGGGAGTGTAAATTTGTATGCTATGCATTCTGTGTTCTACATTCTTTTTCCATTCTGTTTAGTCTTGTGTCAGCCGCTGCGCTGACTTGTCTTTACTGGCCTTTTAAAATTGCCGCCGCCGCACGCTGACTTGGTTCCGCGCTTGGCGGAGGCATTACCTCAGGCACTGGTGCGCCATAATTTGCTGCTTGCACGTCTTGGCTTTGCGCTCTTCGGGGGGGGTGCGGGGCCCGTCTATGGCGCGCTCTGCGTCATCGCTGATACCGGCCCGCCCCTCGAGGTATACCGACGCCATCTTTATCCTGCTTGGTTGGCCCATGCGCGACGGACCCCTACCTACCGCGGCCCGTAAGTGCCCTCGCGGGCGGCTTTATAATCTTTCACTTTTGTTACTGTGTGCTTACAGGTCTTGTCTGCTTATGTCTTTCAGGCGGGGCGAACCCTTTTGGCTTCTCCCGGCCCTGTATTAGTATATAACTTGTGGGCTTTGTAAAAATAATACTCCCATTTCCCTAGCGGGTTATTGGGGCATCCGGGGCTGCTATATAGCGTTATCCCCTATAGGCATATAGCGCCGCTATAATCGCCATATGGCATCCCAGGATAATGTGACCGGGGTCCCTTCGGGACAAGACCGGCTGTGTGTAGCGTGTGGGCAGCCTCATGCTGACGCTAACAAGGCGTGGGTCTCTGTACCCTGTGCTGAGCAGGTGCTTGCATTGCAATCTGGCCTGCCAGTGGCTGCACCTCGTTTCACTTCGCCTACTCCCCCAAGCTTAAACCTCACTCCTAATAAGTTGCATACTAGCGGGGATTCTCAGCCTGATGTGTCTTCTAGACTGGCTACTGTTGAGCAGTTGATTGCTAAGTCCTTAGTGCGTAAGGCCCCTGCTAAGAAGCGGCACTTGACGCCTAATGTCACTGTTTTCCCTATGGGAACTGAGGAGTTTTGGAATCTTTGTGGCTATACCCCGTCTGATGAAGGGGAGCTCTTTTCTGATTCAGGCTCATCTGATGAGAGACCAAGGGGTCATGACGATTCTGGCTCTGACCCCTGGGCCCCGGATGACACTGACAGATTATTGACCCAGATTTTTGAGGTTCTGTTCATCTCTTTCCCTGTTGACGCTCCCAGGCAAATGGGGGAACTTTTCCATACAGCAAAATCACGTTTGGAATTTCCAGAGCAGGCACATTTCCATAACCTTGTGCTCAAGGAATGGTAGCGCTCCAGTAAACTTCCCGGGGTTCCAAAACTTGGGATAGGAAGTATCCCTTTCCAGCTGAGGTGGTTAAATGTTGGTCATCAACCCCCCCCCCCCGAGGTTGATGCCCCGATCCTAGGGCTATCTAAAACCACTGTCATGCATTCCCCTGACGCTACTACCCTGCGGGATGCTGAGGACCGGCACATTGACCAGCTGGCATACCACGCCTTTGCATGTGCGGGGACGGCGCTGCGCCCGGTCTGTGCCTCTGCCATTACTGCTGTGGCCACTAGAACCCTTATCAGAAATATGCTTGATAGTACCCCTGATGATTTGCCTTGTGAGGTGTTTAATTCACTCTCCAGTTGTGATGTTTTTGTAAATTTTGTCCTCTCAGCATTGGATGACACTATTAGAATGTGTGCCAGAACTTCTGCCCTCGTGGTGGCTATACGTCGCTTGGTCTGGCTGCGACAGTGGGCTGCTGACAACGCTGTCAAGAAGGCCCTCACTGGGTTTCCCTTTAAAGGACTGTGCCTGTTTGGGGACCGCCTGGACCTTTTTGCTAAGGGAGGCAAGTTACCCCAGCACAGGCGGCAATCTCGGCCCTTTCGGGGTCAGGGTTCCTTCTCCTCCCCTTACCGTGGTGCAAGACAGGGAAGGGGGGTTTCGTTTCCTGGGGCCCGTGGAGATTTCTGGGGTAGAGGCAGAGGACGTGGACATCCTGGCTCCTCCTGGGGTCCCAAAGCTAAATCCTCTCCCAAGCCCCCTCAGGCATGATGGGGCGCCCTCACCCATCCGGGTGGGGGGGACGGCTGCAGCACTTCGCTCACATCTGGAGGCTTCATGTCTCAGACCGGTGGATTCAGGAGGTAGTGTCCTCCGGTTACAAGTTGGAGTTTGCTGCCTGTCCTCCTCCAAGATTCATCAGATCCCGGATTCCTCAGGACCCTGTGTCAGCTCAGGAGCTAGTGCAAGCAGTGCAAGGCCTCCTGGAGCTGGGGGTCATCTGCCAGGTCCCCTTAAGAGAAAAGGGCAAGGGCTTTTATTCAAACCTAGTACCCAAAAAGATGGTTCAGTCAGGCCCATCCTGGACTTGAAGATCCTCAACAAGTTTGTCAGGGGCAGGCGCTTTCGCATGGAAACTCTGCGCTCTGCCATCAGTTCCCTGCGCCAAGGGGATTTCATGACTTCTGTGGACATCAAAGATGCTTATCTTCATATTCCTGTGTTCCCAGGTCATCAAAGGTTCCTCAGGTTCGCTCTGATGGATCAACACTACCAGTTTGTGGCCTTGCCCTTTGGCCTCACTTCAGCTCCCAGGGTGTTCACCAAGGTGCTGGCTGGCGTGCTCAGATGTCAGGGCATCCGTGTGCTTCCCTATCTGGACGACATTCTCATCACTTCCCAGTCTCTACATCAGGCAGAGTTGGATACTCAGCTGGTGGTGTCCACTCTGGAGTCATTTGGATGGATGATCAACCACCCCAAGTCCTCCCTGTCCCCTTCCTTGGTAACTCCATTCCTAGGAATGAATCTGGATACAGTTCAGGCAATGATCTTCCTTCCTCAACAGAAGGTGGACAGTCTGATTGCACAGGCTCAGTCCCTCCTAACTTGTCCTCATCCCTCCATCAGGCAGGGGATGCAGCTGGTGGGCCTGATGGTGGCATGCTTCGAAGCGGTCCCTTATGCTCAATTCCACTTGAGGCCCCTGCAACTTCACCTATTGTCAATATGGGACAAGGACCCAGCATCTCTGGACAGGGTCTGTGTGCTCTCCCCCCTGGTCAGGAGGTCCCTCTCGTGGTGGATGGACTCAAGGAACCTGTTGGGGGGCAGATACTTTCTTGCCCCTTCCTGGGAGGCGGTCAGCACGGATGCCAGTCTGTCAGGTTGGGGGGGTTTCTGGAAGTCCCTGCGGTTCCAGGGGAGGTGGGGCCCTCAGGAGGCCCACACACCTATCAAAGTCTTGGAACTGCGGGCGATCAGGCTAGTTCTGGCTCACTTGACTACTCCCCTTCGGGGCCTGCCTGTTCAGGTGCGCTCGGACAACCAGACGGCAGTTGCCTACATCAATCATCAGGGAGGGACCCGGAGCAAGGGGGCCCTCCAGGAAGCGTCTCTGATCCTGACTTGATCAATCACAAAGATATGGCCGCACCAACTAGTGTATTATGGTGTGCTACACTGGCCGTGCAATGTATACTTCACCCTAAGAGGAGATCCCACAATCCCCTCAACCTGCCAGAAAAAGAGCACCACCCAAATGAAAGTACAAAATCACCTATTTATTTGTCAATGAATGAAACATAGATCAAAATTACAGACATTTAAAAGCATCTTAAAAAGGTCACAACAATGACCACCAGGGGGCACTAAGCGCCGGCTCTCTACATATATATCGTGGCTAATAATACACCTTTTGTAACTAAACTTCCATAATTAGTGCTTAAACCATTTATAAAACATAAAGTGCTAAGTGCTGAATAGTCAAATTGACCTATATCTAGTGAGGACCGCCGAGAGCGAAAAAATCAAAACATTCAAAAACCATAACACATGTGTAACAAACCGTACATTACCCATTAAATGGCCAGCGTTCCACTCTGTCCCCCTGCCCCTAGCCTGCGCGTTCGTAACGGTCGAGGACCCGTTACTTCAAGGGCACAAATAGTAGGGCCTGTGATGGCAAGGCTCCCCTAAATACTCACCCGCCCCGCTCCCACGCCAATGAGCGCCGCTCGTGGCCGCGCCGCCGCGCGCACCCCGGCCGGAGGTGCGCCCGCGGCAACAGCCAATCACAGAAGGCCAGAGCACACCAACACACCCCGGCCGGAAGTGCGTCAGCGGCCCCAGTCACTGTACCAGCGTCAGCCGACGCTGGCTGCGAAACCGAGCGGAGATGTGACCGGCCGCGGGGAGTACAAACGTACTACCCAGCGGCACCCAGTGGCGCGGAACGAGGCCGGCAAGAATACACGGTGCCTTACCCCCAGGTCCCATTACAAACAACTATACAACTATACTCTAATCATTGATCTTTACACATATATTTTACATACCAGTCATAATACATCATCATAATCCTATACAATACAATAATACTACTACAGAGAACTAGGGGATCTTTTTTATATATATCCTCAAATCAATCACAATATCCAACAGAGGGGAAAGGGAGGAGGGACGTATGAATAAGAGGGGGGGGAAAAAAAGGCATGGGGGGGGGGGGGGGGGAGGGGGGAAAGGGGAAAGCTATTTAGCGGCAGCTTTCACAAGACTCAAATCCAACATATAACTACCTACTCCTCATTCTTATGGGAACCATGTATGTGTCATAAGGGGGGGGGGGGGGGGGGGGGGGGGGGAAGGGGGGGAAAGAGGGGAAAAATCCCAACCCAGCCCCCGATCCGATCTCACTAGTCCTATCTCAGGTTCGCCCCACACCTACTAGCCAAAGGCCTAAATGACCCCAATTGCTACTACTGGGGGCCGATACAAGGGCAGTTGAACCAATACTACATATCCGGAGGCGGGGGGAGGGAAAAGAAACCCCACAATGGATGAAACCCCCCACATATCTGCAATGAGGTATCCCGATCCCCACAACTATTTGGGCAGCAAAACACAATTAAGGTGAGTTCTTTAACAGTTGATCTCCCGGGGGTGCCTCCTCGCACATCCAGCCACTCTGATTTCTTGAGAGGGTGTCTTCAAACTTCCTGGGTGATTCTGAGGACCGCGTGACCATACCCATAAGCTGTACAAACTAAAACACACACTTTAGTGATCACATGAATAATGAAAAATATCCAAAAAAAAAAAAGAGAATTAACCTGTGCCCGTGTGCACACAACACCAAACTGTGTCCAAACCCCCCAAAAAAAGAAAAAAACCCACTATTAGGATCACCAGCCAAATCTGGGAATCTAATTACCCCCCAAAAAAGGTGTGAAAGCAAGGTCCTCATTCAAACCCCTCGGTGACTGAGAATCTAAGTTGAAGATCCAGCGTAATTCTCGCTGCTGTAGACGGCGTTTGACATCCCCCCCTCTTTGTCCCATACTCACCTTTTCTATTCCTATCACTTTCAAACTACTAATATCACTGTTGTGTTCATGTAAAAAGTGTAATGCCACCGGAGGCACAACTTTTCCCAATTGTAGATTTCTTGAGGCTAACCTAATGTTGGAGATGTGGGCTTGTATTCTGGCTTTTAGAGTATTTTTAGTCTCGCCCACATAGAGTTTGGGGCAACCGCATGACAGCCCATACACTACTCCCACCGACCTACAGTTAATAAACTGTTTGATTTCATATTTCCTCCCTGTGTGTGTGTTAGTTATCCATTTTTCTTTTTGCATATAGGGACAGATGGAGCACGACCCACATCTGTGACTACCCCCCCCATCTCTCATCTCACCCAACCAGTTCCCCGGTCTCTGGTAGTGACTTCTACACAGTTTGTCTTTAATATTGGGGGCCCTCTGTGCCGTTAATAGTGGCCCATCTCTCACCCATCTCGCTAATTGGGGGTCTGTCTTCAGTATTTTCCAATTATCCCTCAAGATACGTCTAAGTCTTCCCCACTCATTGTTGTATTTGGTAATCAATCTTACCTGTGCCAAGTTCCGAACCCTTTTTTTTTTTTTTTTTTTTTTTTTTTTGGATATTTTTCATTATTCATGTGATCACTAAAGTGTGTGTTTTAGTTTGTACAGCTTATGGGTATGGTCACGCGGTCCTCAGAATCACCCAGGAAGTTTGAAGACACCCTCTCAAGAAATCAGAGTGGCTGGATGTGCGAGGAGGCACCCCCGGGAGATCAACTGTTAAAGAACTCACCTTAATTGTGTTTTGCTGCCCAAATAGTTGTGGGGATCGGGATACCTCATTGCAGATATGTGGGGGGTTTCATCCATTGTGGGGTTTCTTTTCCCTCCCCCCGCCTCCGGATATGTAGTATTGGTTCAACTGCCCTTGTATCGGCCCCCAGTAGTAGCAATTGGGGTCATTTAGGCCTTTGGCTAGTAGGTGTGGGGCGAACCTGAGATAGGACTAGTGAGATCGGATCGGGGGCTGGGTTGGGATTTTTCCCCTCTTTCCCCCCCTTCCCCCCCCCCCCCCCTTATGACACATACATGGTTCCCATAAGAATGAGGAGTAGGTAGTTATATGTTGGATTTGAGTCTTGTGAAAGCTGCCGCTAAATAGCTTTCCCCTTTCCCCCCTCCCCCCCCCCCCATGCCTTTTTTTCCCCCCCCTCTTATTCATACGTCCCTCCTCCCTTTCCCCTCTGTTGGATATTGTGATTGATTTGAGGATATATATAAAAAAGATCCCCTAGTTCTCTGTAGTAGTATTATTGTATTGTATAGGATTATGATGATGTATTATGACTGGTATGTAAAATATATGTGTAAAGATCAATGATTAGAGTATAGTTGTATAGTTGTTTGTAATGGGACCTGGGGGTAAGGCACCGTGTATTCTTGCCGGCCTCGTTCCGCGCCACTGGGTGCCGCTGGGTAGTACGTTTGTACTCCCCGCGGCCGGTCACATCTCCGCTCGGTTTCGCAGCCAGCGTCGGCTGACGCTGGTACAGTGACTGGGGCCGCTGACGCACTTCCGGCCGGGGTGTGTTGGTGTGCTCTGGCCTTCTGTGATTGGCTGTTGCCGCGGGCGCACCTCCGGCCGGGGTGCGCGCGGCGGCGCGGCCACGAGCGGCGCTCATTGGCGTGGGAGCGGGGCGGGTGAGTATTTAGGGGAGCCTTGCCATCACAGGCCCTACTATTTGTGCCCTTGAAGTAACGGGTCCTCGACCGTTACGAACGCGCAGGCTAGGGGCAGGGGGACAGAGTGGAACGCTGGCCATTTAATGGGTAATGTACGGTTTGTTACACATGTGTTATGGTTTTTGAATGTTTTGATTTTTTCGCTCTCGGCGGTCCTCACTAGATATAGGTCAATTTGACTATTCAGCACTTAGCACTTTATGTTTTATAAATGGTTTATGCACTAATTATGGAAGTTTAGTTACAAAAGGTGTATTATTAGCCACGATATATATGTAGAGAGCCGGCGCTTAGTGCCCCCTGGTGGTCATTGTTGTGACCTTTTTAAGATGCTTTTAAATGTCTGTAATTTTGATCTATGTTTCATTCATTGACAAATAAATAGGTGATTTTGTACTTTCATTTGGGTGGTGCTCTTTTTCTGGCAGGTTGAGGGGATTGTGGGATCTCCTCTTAGGGTGAAGTCTGATCCTGACTTGGGCGGAGGCCAATGTCCCCTGCATATCAGCTGTGTACATCCCGGGGGTGGAAAATCGCCTAGCGGACTCTCTGAGCAGGGGGACCTCTCGCCAGGGAGAATGGTCCCTATGCAGCAGGGTGTTTCTATCTCTGTGTCACCGTTGGGGCCAACCAGATGTGGATCTGTTTGCGTCCCGCCACAATCACAAGCTCCCAGCTTTTGTCTCTTTGTCCCAGGATCCTCTGGCCTTGACCTCGGATGCGCTAGCAATGTCATGGCAGGACTTTCAGTTCCTGTATGTCTTCCCTCCAATCCCCCTGCTGGGCAGGTTTCTGCGCAAGATTGCTCTGGAAGGGGTGCCAGCAATTCTGGTGGCCCCCAGGTGGCCTAGAAGAGTGTGGTTCGCAGACGTGGTGCAGCTGGCAGTAGTAGATCAGTACGCTCTGCCCTTTGTGCCAGATCTGCTCACTTAGGGCTCACTACGCCATCCCAGTTTACAAACTCTGGCTTTGACGGCTTGGCTGCTGAAACCTCCATCTTGATGGAGAAGGGGCTGTCTTCCTCGGTTGTGAATACTTTGATTAAAGCTAGGAAGAAGTCTTCCTCTTCCATTTATTACAGGGTTTGGCGTACCTACATTGACTGGTGTGAGTTTGTTTCTTCCCTGTCGTGTGTTCTCTATTCCCAGGATTCTGGAGTTCCTGCAGCATGGGTTGGAGATGGGACTCCAACTCAGTACTCTGAAGGGTCAGGTTTCTGTCCTGGCTATTGTTTTCCAGAAGTCCTTTGCTCAGCACCCTCTGATCAGGACTTTTTTCCAGGGGGTCACTCATGTGCGCCCCCCATGTAAGCCTATGGTGCCTGTTTGGGATCTGAACTTGGTTCTGTCAGCCTTGCAGGGTTCTCCCTTTGAACCTGTGCAGGATGCTGCCTTGGCCATTTTTACGCTCAAGGTGGTATTTCTGGTGGCTATCACTTCTGTCAGGCGTGTGTCTGAGTTGGCGGCGCTTTCCATTCAGCCTCCCTACTATGAGAGACACCAGGACAAGTTGGTGTTTCGTTTCAAACCTGACTAAGGAGAGGGTTTTGCACTCTTTGGATGTGGTTAGGTGTCTGAAGTACTATCTGGTGGCTACTGCACCTTTCAGGAAAACTGATGCTCTTTTTGTGGTCCCTTCTGGTCCTAGGAAGGGTTTGGCTCCTGCCAAGTCTACTATCAGAAAGTGGATTCGTCAGGCTGTGATTCAGGCCTACTCTGCTAAGGGGAAGAATCCTCCCTTCCGCCTTACTGCTCATTCCACTCGTGCTATTGGTGCCTCTTGGGCTTTTCAGCACCAGGCTTCTGTTGAACAAGTTTGCAAGGCCGCTACTTGGTCTTCTGTTCATACCTTTTCAAAGTTTTACAAGGTTGATGTTAGGGCCTCAGCTGATGCTGCTTTTGGCCGAAAGGTTCTGCAGGCGGCAGTGGTTGAAACTGTCTGCTACTGATTTTTCTTGGGGATCCCACCCTACTTTATGGACACTGCTATTGGATGTCCCAAGTGTAAGTATTAGATTTGGAGCAGGACGTACTTTATACTAAGAATAATACAATTCTGTGATAACTCACCTGTAGAATTGGTATTATGAGTATACAGTATGTCCTGCTCCAACCCACCCTTGGTTTGCATTTTCTTGGATCCCCTGTATGGTGATTATCATTGTTATAGTTGATAGTTTGGATTGTTTAACCCTTTAACCGCCAGCCTACCTTGAGATTTTGTCACCCTTTGTTGCCAGATTATTTTGCACTATTTTGCGCTCCCCATGTTCAACTGTGATTTTTGAAGGGATTTCCAGGTTTTTCCCAGTAAAGTGATATATTGTTTTTTTCAGCAGAGCCTGGGCTTTAACATGAAATGTTTTGTTTGTCATTTTATAAGTTTATTCTCAATATTTTTGGTTGAAAATTGTGCAAAAAAATAAAAAAAAACTATTTTTTACAATTTGTAGTGTTTTTTTGTAATAAAAAATGTAAGTTTGTCAATAAAATCTTATTGCGTGTGAAACCTCAATTTCTCCCGGTTACAGCAGTACAACATATGTATAGGTAGACACCCTTTCCTGCCCAGGAGACTCCCCCAAACTGAAACAACGTTTTAGGAGATTTTCAGATAAAATACAACTATGCTATGCAATATGCGCACCTTGCAGTTTTTCAAGAAAAACAACCCTTTACATTTGAAATACCCCCCACAAACTATATATTCTTAGTATACAGTATGTCCTGCTCCAGATATAGTACTTACACTTGGGTTATCCTCCGCCAGATGGCGCTGCACTGCAGAGACATGCAAAACAGGCTCCTCCTGGCCCCTCAAATACCCGGGGACCTCCCACAAATCCCCAGATTTCTCTGCAGTGCTGACTGCGAAGACATGAAATTATCACTCTGTTGCAGGTGAGCGGGGCTACTAAAGCCTGCGGCCCTGTTGGACTATTCCCACCCGTCCTTGATGTGATGTGCCTCCCAGCCTGGGCTGCGCTGGTCGGGTGAAGGTAGGCAGCACCATGTGCGCTTAAGGAGCGTTGCTCCACTGCAGTCCCTCACCAAAGGGTGGGCGGTAGGACTGCGTCTGTTTGGGGCTCGCCTAGACCTGTTTGGTAAGAGAGGTAAGTTACCCCAGCGCAGACGGCTGTCTCGGGCCCTTCGGGGCCAGGGCCCCCCTTCCACCCCCCACCATGGTGTTAAACAGGAACCAGGGGCGTCCTTCGCGGGCTCGCGCAACTCCCTGTCCCAGGAGCAGAAGACAACACCCTTGCTCCTCTGGGGGGGGGGGGGGGGGGCTATGCTCAAATCCTCTCCCTAGTCCCCTCAAGCATGATGGGGCGCCCTCACCCGCCTGGGTGAGGGGACGGCTGTGGCACCTTGCTTAAGTCTGGAGGCACCACGCCTCAGACCGGTGGATTTAGGAGGTAGTGTTCTCCGGCTACAAGATGGTGTTTGCTGTGCGCCCTCCCCTAAGATTACCGGGTCCCGGGTACTCCTGGTCCCTGCTTCTGCTCAGCTGCTGGCGCATGCCGTGCAAGGTCTGCTGGGTTTGGGGGTCGTTTGCAGATTTCCCTTAACGGACAGAGGCAAGGGACCCTACACTATCCTTTTCACAGTTCCCGAAAAAGATGGGTCAGTGTGGCCCATTCTGGATGCACAGATCTTCATCAATTTGTCAAGTACAGGTGCTTTCCTCATGGAAACTCTGCGCTCGGCCATTTGCTCCTTGTGACCCGGGGGCTTCATGCCTTTTGTGGATATCAAAGATGCTTACTTTCACATACTTGTGTTTTCAGGACACCCCCATAAACCATATATTCCCTGAAAGTACACATGTTAAGCTTTTTTCTAAGCGTACCCAGCTTGTTGTAGTGGGCTCATCTTTCTGGAAGTAATATCTCGAAGAATTCTTAGGTTGCACAGGGTTTCACAAAAAAATTATAAAAAAGCAGAATAAAAAACACCTTTTCCTAATATATCAGTATGCAAATAAGAAAAAACAAGCTAAATCTGAAAGCGCAAGGTCCCCCGAGCAGAACAATACCCAACATGCATAGGTACCTGTAACCTTTTGACTGCCAGTCTAATAGAGATTTTGTCACCCTCTGCTGACAGAATATTTTTCACCATTTTGCGTGATGTTTAACTGTGTTTTTTGCAGGAATTTCCAAGAAAATGGCATATTTAGAGTTTAGGCTTTAACATGAAATGTCTTGTTTGTATTGTTTCTACTTTTTTAAATATTTTTAAATAAATAAGTAAAAAAAAAAAATATATATATATATATTTAAAATTGTCTCCTTTATTTTAACAAAAACATTTATTTTATTAAAGAAAACCATATTGCAAAGCCACATTTCCAACGATTACAATGATACCACATATGTATCGGTAGCCCCCCGTTCCTGTCCAGGTGATCCCCTAAACTGAAAAGAGCACTTTATAACATTTAAAAATAAAATACAACTACTATCCACATAATAAAGGGTTAAATAAAAAAAATGGATGTGGGGTCCCCCTTCAAAGGGGAAGGGGGGACACCATTTCTTGGGGGAATTTTAAGGGTTTTTTTTGGAAGGCAGGTAATGGGGGGTCTCGGAGTTAATGGCAAGTCACCCACTAGCCGGAGGTGACTTGCCCAGACCCAGAGCCTTGTGAACTGGTATAAGGGGTTACCCTTACCAGTTCACAAAGGGTTAAAAGTAAAAAAAAACACACACAAAGACACACTTTAAAAATAACTTTATTAAAAAAATATATATGCCTAGTATGCCACACACCCCACTTCCAAATATTCATGACACTTGGGAACCCGGCCTGTAGAGTGCGATCTTGCAGAGATGACATGGAAAAAGGAGCCCCTCCTGGGCGAAGCATTCAGAGGATGACTCTCCTTCAAGCTGCAGGTAGCCGAGTTTGCTCCCGGCCTCTTTTTTTTCTCTATTTCTGTCTGATACTCTTTAAACCTGTTTGGTTATATTGTATGCCTCCCAGGCCTGGCTGTATGGTTCAGGCAAAGGTAGATACATACACCTTCTGGTGTATACAGGAGTTTTACTCCTCCGTGAGACCCAAATGTGGGTAGGCGGTTTCCGTGTTGGTGTTCTCGGCATGGGATGCCCCTGTCCCTTTATAATTCCCTTGTGCCTTATGGGTGCATTTCTATCATCTCCCCTTTAGTTCTCCTTTACCCTGTTGGGGTAAAAAGGAGGGGGGGGGGGGCGTTATCTGGGCTTATTTGTCACCATGCACACAAATTAAAAAAAAAAAGATATATAAAATAAATCTTTATTATATTATTATGTATGTTTACTATACTATTTAATAGGATATGTTTTATTTAGATTTTCCTATTTCTGTCTAGGCAGTATTCTTTTGCTTACCTTTTAAAGCTCTTTGTTTTCTGGCTATGTTCAGATTGGAATTTCCCTCCATTCTTGGTCATGTGATTCTGGGGGTGGGCGGGGCTTAGGCACACAGCAATCATTTCATTCTCAAGAGCACCTGGGTGCTCTCTTTGTCTGCCTGGCTCCTGTTGCTTCCCTATGGTCTTCCTTAATTGTGCTTGCTTTGGCAGCACATATACTAAGATTGGAACAATACAGAGAGGATTAGCATGGCCCCTGCCTGTGCAAGGATGACACGCAAATTCGTGAAGCGTTCCATATTTAAAGGTGCTGTGAGTACCCTTCAGCTTGCTGAAGGGAGTTTCTGCCATTTTTTTTTTTTTTTTTTCATGCTTTGTCATTTATTGTATTGTGTGCATTGGTGACTGTTTGTTTTCTTTGTTGGTGGAAACTCTTTATTTTAAAGGGGTTTCTCCTGGTGTTTAGCCCTTAGAGCCTTATTTGGGGGTCCATTTGTGTTAATATCCTCCCACTTGGGACTATTTAAAGGGGCATCCCGGGTAGCAATTGCGTAAATCCCACATATACTTGGCGACTATATTCTGTCACTAAAGGAGGTAAATTGGATTCTGTCACTAAAGGAGGTAAATTACCTTAGCGTAAGAAACGTCGTTTCTTTTGTGGAGTGGCCTCTTTTAACCCTTCCTTTTGGGGGTCTAGATCCGGTAGAGGATCGGCCTTTTCAGCCCCTAGAGGGAATGCATGGAATAGAGGAAAGGGACGTGGCCGTCCAAGTCTGAATTGGGGGTCCAAAATCAAATCTGCCACTAAGCCTGCTCAACAATGAGGGGACGCCCTCACCCTTACGGGTGGGGGGACGGCTGCGGTTCTTCTTCCAGGTCTGGGGTCAGGAGGTATCAGACAATTTGGTTCTGGAAGTAGTCTCTTCCTACAAACTGGAAATCGAGTTCCGGCCTCCTCCCAGATTTTTCATGTCCCGGATGCCGTCAGATCCGGCAATTGCGCAGGGACTGAGGGCAGCAGTAGCGAATCTGTTAAACATGGCTGCCATCTGCCTAGTGCCTCCAGCGGAAAGGGGTTTGGGGTTTTACTCCAACCTATTCACGGTACCCAAAAGGACGGCTCTGTTCGGCCTATCCTAGACCTAAGGAGACTCAATCAATTTATCCGTTTCAGAAAATTCCGCATGAAGTCTCTGCGATCAACGATCGATGCTGCCCGTAAGGGGGACTTCATGACATCCATAGCCATCAAGGATGCTTATTTGCACATTCCTATTTTTCCGGGTCACCAGAGATTTCTCAGGTTCTCGATAGATGACCAGCATTTTCAATTTGTGGCCCTGCCATTCGGCCTTACCTCGGCCCCAAGAGTCTTTACCAAGATGCTGGCAGGAGTGATGGCTATATTCAGGGTCCAGGGCATCCGCATTGTGCCTTTTCTGGACGATCTTCTTATCGCGGCCTCCTCCCTCGAACAATCAGAGTTGGCACCAGGACGGTGGTCTCTACGCTAGAGAGGTTTGGATGGGTAATAAGTTACCCCAAATCCTCTCTCTGTTCGTCCAGGGAAATTCCCTTCCTGGGCCTGATTCTGGATACATTTCAGGCCGGGGTTTTTCTTCCTCAGTCCAAAATGGTTCTGATTCAGGACTTGATTAGTCTATTCTTGTCCAAACCTCGTCAGTCTATCCGTCTAGAGATGAGACTAGTGGGATTGATGGTAGCTGCATTCGAGGCAGTCCCGTTTGCCCAGTTTCACATAAGGACGCTTCAGCTCTTCCTCTTGGCAAAGTGGGACAGGGGCCCACTATCATTGAATCAGACTTGTCTATTGTCTCCCCACGTTTTGCAGTCCCTTCAGTGGTGGTTAATATCGCTCAACCTCCAGAAGGGCAAGTCATTTCTGACTCCGTGTTGGGAACTGGTTACCACGGATGCCAGCCTGGTGGGCGGGGGGGGCTTCTGGAAGAAGCATCACTTCCAAGGATTGTGGGGGCCTCAGGAGGCTCATTCTCCAATCAATGTATTAGAGCTTCGGGCCATACGTCTTGTTCTACTTCGACTGACCCATTTCTTACAGGGTCTGCCAGTTCAGATTCGGTCAGACAACCGAACAGCTGTTGCATACATCAATCACCAGGGAGGGACTCGCAGTTGGGGTGCCCTCCGGGAAGTGTCTCTGATCCTTCAGTGGGCAGAGATCAATGTTCCCTGCATATCAGCAGTTTACATTCCGGGGATAGAGAATGTGGAGGCAGACTCCCCTGAGCAAGGGATGTTCTCTCCAGGGAGAATGGTCTCTCAATCCAAGGGTCTTTCAGTTCCTCTGTCACAAGTGGGGGACTCCACAGTTGGACCTGTTTGCTTCTCGTCACAATCACAAGCTGCCAGCTTTTGTGTCTCTATCCCAGGATCCTCTGGCAGTGGCAGCGGATGCCATGTCTCTAGCCTGGAAGGATCTGGGGTTCCTATATCTGTTTCCCCCATTCTCCATGATCAGCAAGGTGGTGCGCAAGTTAGCACTGGAGGAGGCGCCAGCAATTCTGGTGGCGTCAAGGTGGCCAAGACGTCTGTGGTACGCAGACATCGTAAGGCTGGCAGTGGATCGTTTCCATCTGCCTCTTCTTCCAGATCTCATCACTCAGGATCAACTTTGTTACCCCAATTTACAAACGCTGGCTTTGACGGCATGGCTGCTGAAGTCTCCATCTTGAAAGAAGAAGGTCTTTCTGATGTGGTTATTCAGACTCTTATTAGAGCTAGGAAGAAGTCTTCCTCTGTCATTTATTACAGGACTTGGAGGTCCTATATTGATTGGTGTGAATCCAGGGCTTTGCCCTGTAGAGTATTTTCTATTCCTAGAATTCTGGAATATCTGCAACGAGGTCTGGATATGGGATTCCAGATTAGTACTTTGAAATGGCAAGTCTCTGCCTTGGATATTTTCTTTCAAAGGTCGTTTGCTCTTCATCCTTTGGTTAAGACTTTTTTCCAAGGAGTCGCGCATGTGCGGCCTCCCAGAAAGCCTATACTTCCTGTTTGGGACCTTAACCTAGTGCTTTCAGCTATGCATGACACTCCCTTTGAGCCTTTGCAGGATATTCCTCTTCCTATTCTTACTCAGAAGGTTGCCTTTTTGGTTGCTATTACTTCTGTCCGCCGAGTTTCTGAACTGGCGACTTTGTCTATTCTAGCCCCTTATTTTGAGAGGCATCAAGATAAGGTTGTTTTCCGTTTTAAACCGGATTTCCTTCCTAAGGTGGTGTCTGCTTTCCACCTAAATCAGGATATAGTTCTTCCTTCCTTGTGTCCTAAATCTAGTAACGACAAGGAAAGGGTCTTACATTCTTTGGATGTAGTTTGTTGTGTTAAGTATTATTTAGTTACTACTTCGGCCTTCCGCAAGACGGATGCCTTTTTTGTTGTGCCTTCTGGGCCCAAGAAGGGTTTTGCTCCTGCCAAATCTTCCCTTAGTAAGTGGATACGTCAGGCCATCATTGGTGCCTATATGGCTAAGGGGAAGGTTCCCCCTTTTCGTGTCACCGCTCATTCTACTCGTGCTATTGGAGCTTCCTGGGCTTTTCAGCACCAGGCTTCTGTTGAACAGGTTTGCAAGGCTGCGACTTGGTCTTCTGTGCATACTTTTTTTTTACATACATAAGTTTTACAAGGTTGATGTGCGGGCCTCAGCGGATGCTGCTTTTGGCCGCAAAATTCTGCAAGCTGCAGTAATTTAAGTTATGCATTATTCCTTGGGGATCCCCACCCATTATAGACACTGCTATTGGATGTCCTAAGTGTCATGAATATTTGGAAGTGGGGTGTGTGACATACTAGGAATAATACAATTTTGTGAGTACTCACCTGTAAAATGGTTATTGCGAGTATGTCACACACCCCACTTCCCCCGCCCTTTTTTGTTCGAAGGGATCCTTTATATGGTGATTATTATTTTCAAACTATTTTTCAGTTATCGAATATAATTTGCTCTTCCTGGTTCTTCACTGCTTTTTAAAAAGACTGAGGAATAGTGGGAGGAACCCAGTACTTATGGACCAGGAGGGGCTCCTTTTTCCATGTCATCTCTGCAAGATTGCCCTCTACAGGCCAGGTTCCCAAGTGTCATGAATATTTGGAAGTGGGGTGTGTGACATATTCGTAATAACCATTTTACAGGTGAGTACTCACAAAATGGTATTTTTTTTTCATTTTTTTTTAATACTTACCTCCCATCCATCCCTGTGTCCCACGCTGATCACTTAGGCTTTTGCTCTCCTGCTGCTGCTGGAAGCCTTTTATACCTACTGGGTTACAGGTAACATAGGGTTAATTAAAAAAAAAAAAAAATGACATAGGGTCCCCCCTCCCAGGGAGGGGGACCCCATTTTTTGGGGGAAAAAATGGCGTCAGGTCCCCGCTACCCAGCGTAACCAGCCTGTGACCAGCTATGGGGGCTCGTAGAACAGGGTGCAGGGGCCAGCTTTAGTGGCCCCTGGCCCTGCCGGCTACAAGCCGTCATAGCCTTCTGGCTATGGGGGGGCCAGGGGTTAATGGCAAGTCACCCGCTAGCCGCAGGTGACTTGCCAGACCCCCGAGCCTTGTGAACTGGTATAGGGGTCACATGGACCCCTTACCAGTTCACAATGGGTTAACAGTAAAAAAAAAAAAAAAAAAACACACACACACACACAGTTTGCAATTAACTTTATTAAAAAAAAAAAACATTTTTTTTACTTTACTCACCTCCGATCTTCATATGCAGTGTCCCGTGGCAATCTGATTGATGCAGGTGACAGCTGAGCAGAGAAGGGGGCAGGCAGGCGATCGGAGGATCGCCTACCTCCCTCCTTCTCTGCCCAGCCGTCACCGGCGTCTGACAGCTGAACTGCCGGGTGCCCCGATACCCGGCAGTGACGTCATCGGCCCCGCCCCCCGAGGGTTAGAAGTAAAGATGGCGGTGGCCATCAGAGATCCGAGGGAGGAGGGCTATTAGGCCCCCTCCAGAAGATGGAAGAGCGGGGGGGAGGAGAGTCGGCAGGAGCTAACAGGCACACAGGTAAGTAACTGTCATTTACTCACCAATTGGTGATCGGAGCCCCTCTGGCTGAAGCAGGGGGGAAAGTCAGGCACGTGAAGTTGACGTGGCTGACGGTTAACTGCAGGGGAGGCAGCCACGTAAATTTTACGTGGCTGGCGTTTAAAGGGTTAATTCTCCCGGCTTCTCATTAACTGCTTTTCAATGCTGGGGATTTGTGGGAGGTCCCTGGGTATTTGAGGGGGGTATTGTACGTATTAGATTTGGAGCAGGACGTACTGTATACTGATAATACCAATTCTACAGGTGAGTAATCACAGAATTGTATATTCCTAGTATGTCACACCCCTCCACTTCCCGATATTCATGACACTTGGGAACCCGGCCTGTAGAGGGCGATCTTGCAGAGATGACATGGAAAAAAGGAGCCCTTCCTGGTCCATAAGGACTGGGTTCCTCCCACTATTCCTCAGTCATTTCGTCTCTGCAGTCGGCGAAGCATTCAGAAGATGACTCTCCTTCAAGCTGCAGGTAGCCGGTTTTGCCCCGGCCCTTTTTTTCTCTATTTCTGTCTGAAACTCTTTACACCTGTTTGGTTATATTGTATGCCTCCCAGCCCTGGCTGTGTGGTTCAGGCAAAGGTAGATACGTACACCTTCTGGTGTATACAGGAGTATTTCTCCTCCGTGAGACCTAAATGTGGGTAGGCGGCTTCCGGGTTTGTGTTCCTGCCATGGGATGCCCCTGTCCCTTTATAATCCCCTTGTGCCTTACGGGTGCTTTTCTATCCCCTCCCCTTAGTTCTCCTTTAACCCTGCTGGGTAAAAAAGAGGGGGGAAGGGGGGCGTTATCTGGGCTTTTTTGTCACCATGCACACAAAAAAAAAAAAAAAAGAGAGAGATATAAAATAAGTCTTTATTTCTTATTTTTATTATGTATGTTTTACTATAATATTTAATAGGAAATGTTTTATTTAGATTTTCCTATCTCTGTCTAGGCAGCATTTTTTGCTTACCTATTAAAGCTTTTTGTTTTCTGGCTGTGTTCAGATTTGAATTTTCCCTCCATTTTTGGCCATGTGATCCTGGAAGTGGGCGGGGCTTGGCATGCCTTTATCTAGAGAGCACCTGGTATGCTCTGTTTGACTTCCTGTGGCCTTACCTCATGATGTGAGCTTATTGCATGGGCTGTGAAGCTGAAGGGAGTTTTTTTCTGTCATTTATTTTATTGTGTGCATTTGGTGACTGCTTTTTTGTTTTCTCTGTAGGTAGAAACTCCTTATTTAAAAAGGGGTTTCTCCTGGTCCTTATATAAAAAAAAAAAAAAAAAAAGCCCGGGTAGCAATTGCGTAAATCCCATATATACTTGGCGACTATAATCCATTATAGTATAATACTAAACACCACATGGAGGCATCCCAGGATAACGGACATGCAATTCCCTCTGCATAGACTCGGCAATGTTTTGGATGTGGGGCATCCCTTGTTGGGGATAACGCAATTCTTTGCGTCCCTTGTGCACAATTAACTATTATGCAGCAAACTGAGGCCCAGGCTTCAGGGCCTGCGGCTAATGCCTCATCTCCTACTCCGCCATGTCTTGTCCGTACCCCCAATGATATTGTCATGGGTGGTGAGTCGCATGCTGATTTATGTGCCAGATTGGCTCATCTTGAAAGAGTAATGTCTACCTCTGTGCCTAAGAAGGCCTTAGCTAAAAGAAAGCACTTGACTCATGCCGCTCCGGCAAGGGAGTCAGACAATTGTGAATTGCTTGATTGGTCTGATCCTTCTCAGTTAGAAGAAGGAGAATTATTATGAGGAATCAGATGTTTCTGATGAACAGCAATTTGTTGGTACTGAGATTGAGCAGGGTGAAGCAAGTGTTGTGGATACCCCAAAAGCTCTTGCTCAGTTATTTGAGGTTTTGGTTATTACTCCTCCTGAAGTAGTCCCT
This sequence comes from Gastrophryne carolinensis, assembly GCA_027917425.1. Taxonomy (NCBI): domain Eukaryota; kingdom Metazoa; phylum Chordata; class Amphibia; order Anura; family Microhylidae; genus Gastrophryne; species Gastrophryne carolinensis. The sequence goes on along the minus strand of CM051240.1, from coordinate 204,382,138 downwards.
CCTCAAAAAGGGGAATTCTTTGGAGTCTCTAAACCTTGTTTAGAATTTCCAACTCAAAAGCATTTTGATGAAATTATTCTTCAAGAATGGGAGAAGCCTGCGCGGCTTCCTGGCATTCCCTTGGGCTGGGACAAGAAATATCCCTTCCCAGCTGATACTGTTAAGCGTTGGTCATCACCACCTGTGCCCACCGCTCTGGGCATGTGTACACTCACTGCACGGATGGGTTAAATGCGGAGGACAAATTCCTATGTGTGCGCAAGCATACAGTGGCCATCTATGCTTTAATATTTAATTAATTTATAGAGAGACTGGATTTTTAAAAGATACTCTGCTCATGGGTGGATGCCCCTGTGCTTAATTTATCCAATTCTTCTGTGTTGCATTCTCCTGACTCCACTACACTTAAAGATGGAGAGGATAAGCGTATTGATCAAATGGCGTGCCATGCTTTTTCCAGTGTGGGCTCGGCCTTGCTGCCTGTTGGTGCTTCGGCACTCATGACAGTGGCTATTAGGTCTGTTGTGAGAGACCTAATGAATTACTCAGGGCTTGATCCGGCCTCTGATGAGTACGCCGCTCTTAAGCGATGGGAGATGTTTGCATCTTTTGTACTTTCTGCCTTAGATGATACTCTGCTCATGTGCAGCAGAACCTCTGCCTTGTTAGTCGCCATCTGGCGGTCAGTATGGTTGCGGCAGTGGGCAGCTGATATTGTAGCCAAGAAATCGCTTATAGCGCTCCCTTTTGTGGGATTGCGCCTCTTTGGAGAAAAATTGGATTCTGTCACTAAAGGAGGTAAATTACCTCAGCGTAAGAAACGTTGTTCCTTTCGTGGAATGGCCTCTTTTAACCCTTCCTTTTGGGGGTCTAGATCTGGTAGAGGATCGGCCTTTTCAGCCCCTAGAGGGAATGCATGGAATAGAGGAAAGAATTAGGGGTCCAAAACCAAATCTGCCACTAAGCCTGCTCAACAATGAGGGGACGCCCTCACCCTTATGGGTGGAGGGACGGCTGCGATTCTTCTTCCAGGTCTGGGTTCAGGAGGTATCAGACAATTGGGTTCTGGAAGTAGTCTCTTCCGGTTACAAACTGGAATTCGAGTCCCGGCCTCATATTTTTCATGTCCCGGATGCCGTCAGATCCGGCAATTGCGCAGGGACTGCGGGTACCCAAAAAGGACGGCTCTTTTCGGCCTATCCTAGACCTAAGGAGACTCAATCAATTTATCAGTTTTAGAAAATTCCGCACGGAGTCTCTGCAATCAACGATCGATGCTCTCCGTCAGGGGGACTTCATGACATCCATAGACATCAAGGATGCTTATTTGCACATTCCTATTTTCCGGGTCACCAGAGATTTCTCAGGTTCTCGATAGAAGACCAGCATTATCAATTTGTGGCCCTGCCATTCGGCCTTACCTCGGCCCCAAGAGTCTTTACCAAGATGCTGGCAGGAGTGATGGCTATATTCAGGGTCCAGGGCATCCGCATTGTGCCTTTTCTGGACAATCTTCTTATTGCGACCTCCTCCCTCGAACAATCAGAGTTGGACACCAGGATGGTGGTCTCTCCGCTAGAGAGATTTGGATGGGTAATAAGTTACCCCAAATCCTCTCTCTGTCCTTCCAGGGAAATTCCCTTCCTGGGCCTGATTCTGGAATGCTATTCTTGCCCAACCCTCGTCAGTCTATCTGTCTAGGGATGAGACTAGTGGGATTGATGGTAGCTGCATTCGAGGCAGTCCCGTTTGCCCAGTTTCACATAAGGACGCTTCAGCTCTTCCTCCTGGCAAAGTGGGACAGGTGCCCACTATCATTGAATCAGACTTGTCTGTTGTCTCCCCACGTTTTGCAGTTCCTTCAGTAGTGGTTAATATCGCACAACCTCCAGAAGGGCAAGTCATTTCTGACTCCGCGTTGGGAACTGGTTACCACGGATGCCAGCCTGGTGGGCTGGGGGGGGGGCTCAGTTCCAAGGATTGTGGGGGCCTCAGGAGGCTCATTCTCCAATCTATGTATTAGAGCTTCGGGCCATACGTCTTGTTCTACTTCGACTGACCCATTTCTTACAGGGTCTGCCAGTTCAGATTCGGTCAGACAACCGAACAGCTGTTGCATACACCAGGGAGGGACTCGCAGTTGGGGTGCCCTCCGGGAAGTGTCTCTGATCCTTCAGTGGGCAGAGATCAATGTTCCCTGCATATCAGCAGTTTACATTCCGGGGATAGAGAATGTGGAGGCAGACTCCCTGAGCAGGGGATGTTCTCTCCAGGGAGAATGGTCTCTCAATCCAAGGGTCTTTCAGTTCCTCTGTCAAAAGTGGGGGACTCCACGGTTGGACCTGTTTGCTTCTCGTCACAATCACAAGCTGCCAGCTTTTGTGTCTCTATCCCAGGATCCTCTGGCAGTGGCAGCGGATGCCATGTCTCTAGCCTGGAAGGATCTGGGGTTCCTATATCTGTTTCCCTCATTCTCCATGATCAGCAAGGTGGTGCGCAAGCTAGCACTGGAGGAGGTGCCAGCAATTCTGGTGGCGCCAAGGTGGCCAAGACGTCTGTGGTACGCAGACGTTGTAAGGCTGGCAGTGGATCGTGTCCATCTGCCTCTTCTTCCAGATCTCATCACTCAGGATCAACTTTGTTACCCCAATTTACAAACGCTTGCTTTGACGGCATGGCTGCTGAAGTCTCCATCTTGAAAGAAGGTCTTTCTGATGTGGTTATTCAGACTCTTATTAGAGTTTGGAAGAAGTCTTCCTCTGTCATTTATTACAGGACTTGGAGGTCCTATATTGATTGGTGTGAATCCAGGGCTTTGCCCTGTAGAGTATTTTCTATTCCTAGAATTCTGGAATATCTGCAACGAGGTCTGGATATGGGATTACAGATTAGTACTTTGAAAGGGCAAGTCTCTGCCTTGGCAATTTTCTTTCAAAGATCGTTTGCTCTTCATCCTTTGGTTAAGACCTTTTTCCAAGGAGTCGCGCATGTGCGACCTCCCAGAAAGCCTTTACTTCCTGTTTGGGATCTTAATTTGGTGCTTTCGGCTATGCACGCTGCTCCCTTTGAGCCATTGCAGGATATTCCTCTTCCTATTCTTACTCAGAAGGTTGCCTTTTTGGTTGCTATTCCTTCTGTCCGCCGAGTTTCTGAACGGGCGGCTTTGTCTGTTCTAGCCCCTTATTTTGAGAGGCATCAAGATAAGGTTGTTTTCCGTTTTAAACCAGATTTCCTTTCTAAGGTGGTGTCTGCTTTCCACCTAAATCAGGATATAATTCTTCCTTCCTTGTGTCCTAAACCTAGTAATGACAAGGAAAGGGTCTTACTTTCTTTGGATGTAGTTCGTTGTGTTAAGTATTATTTAGTTACTACCTCTGCCTTCCGCAAGACGGATGCCTTTTTTGTTGTGCCTTCTGGGCCCAAGAAGGGTTTTGCTCCTGCCAAATCTTCCCTTAGTAAGTGGATACGTCGGGCTATCATTGGGGCCTATATGGCGAAGGGGAAAGTTCCCCCTTTTCGTGTCACCGCTCATTCTACTCGTGCTATTGGAGCCTCTTGGGCTTTTCAGCACCAAGCTTCTGTTGAACAAGTCTGCAAGGCTGCGACTTGGTCTTCTGTGCATACTTTTTCTAAGTTTTACAAGGATGATGTGCGGGCCTCAGCGGATGCAGTTCTGCAATCTGCAGTAATTTAAGTTATGCATTATTCCTTGGGGATCCCCACCCATTATAGACACTGCTATTGGATGTCCCAAGTATATCGGGAAGTGGGGGGTGTGACATACTAGGAATAATACCATTTTGTGAGATACTCACCTGTAAAATGGTTATTACGAGTATGTCACACCCCCCACTTCCCCCGCCCTTTTTTGTTCGAGGGATCCTTTATATGGTGATTATTATTTCATATATTATATAATTGGCTCTTTTTGCTCTAAGGGATCCTTTATTTGGTATTATTTCAAATAATTTTACAAATATTGAATATAATTGTCTTTTTGTTCTAATGGATCCTTTATTTGGGATTATTATTCTCATATAATGTTACAATTATTGAATATAATTGGCTCTTCCTTGTTCTTCACTGCTGTTTAAAAACACTGAGGAATAGGGGAGGAACCCAGTACTTATGGACTAGGAGGGGCTCCTTTTTTCTATGTCATCTCTGCAAGATCGCCCTCTACAGGCCGGGTTCCCAAGTGTCATGAATATCGGGAAGTGGGGGGTGTCACATACTCGTAATAACCATTTTACAGGTGAGTATCTCACAAAATGTTATTTTTTTGCAGGTGACACAAAGATATGTAGCCCGGTGCAATCTATAGAAGATGTTCACAAGCCTCAGGCTGACTTGGACACTTTGAACCTCATTTGCCAAGTGCATGCCCAGACACTCAATGTGGAAAAATGTAAAGTCAAGCACTTGGGGTCTAATAACCTGAAGGCCACATATATCCCCGGGGGGAGTAAAACTGGGAGAAACACTTGAGAAGGATCTGGGGGTACTGGTAGATTACAGGCTAAATAACAGTATGCATTGTCAAGCAGCTGCTTCCAAGGCCACCAATATATTATCATGCATTAAAAGAGGCATGGAATCATGGGATAGGGATGTAATTTTGCCTCTTTACAAGGCACTGGTGCACCCTCACCTAGAATAGTCCAGTTCTGGGCACCCATTCATAGAAAGGACACTCTGACTATGGAAAGGGTGAAGAGGAGAGCCACCAAACTGATAAGAGAAATGAAAGATCTTATGAGGAAAGAGAATTAATTCTGTTTAGTCTTGAGGGGAGACGACTGAGGAGGGGGGGGACATGATTAACTTGTAAAAAATATATATAAGTGGCCAATACAAAAAATATGGGGAAACACTATTTCAGGTAAAATCCTCTTACGGACAAGGGGGTACTCCCTTCAACTGGAAAAAAAAGAGATTCAGCATCAGGGCTGTGGAGTCAGAGCTAGTTTTGTCTGGAAACGAAGTCAGAAAAAACTTACCAACTCGGACTCTAACATAAAAAAAAAAATCTCCTACTAAAATTGTATAATTAAGGTAATTTTTATAGGAAGTTGAATCACAAATACACTGCTCAAAATATAAAGGCAACACTTAAAAAAACAAACTCCATGTCAGTTACACTTCTGTGAAATCAAGCTGTTTAGTTATGAAGTAACAACGATTGTGAATCAATTTCTCCTGCTGTTGTGCAAAGGAAACAGACAACAGGGGCCTCCTCAGCAGCAGTGGATGACTTATCCATGCATTTTTCAGTGTGACTGTCCCCTCCAAAGTGAATTATTTTTGGGAACCGAGCAAGAGGATTCAGCAGAAAAGAGCAAGTTCAGCAGGGTTTATAAAGAAATGCAAAATGCTGGTGAATGAAAGTTGCCACCCCTGACAGCCAAGAGCCTTGCACATTTGGGAAAAAAACTCCCCAAAATTGCCTTGCCCCATCTGCATGCATGATACTAAATTGTTGTCGGCAATTACATTTGCTGCTGCATCCACTCTGAGCTGAAACCCCACCTCACTGATTGTCTCCTGGTAGCGGCCATTTTGGGGCTTCTTTTTCCAGCATCCAGCAAGCAGTGCTTCTGCCTGAATTTAACTGACATAACCCACAATGCACAGTGGCAGGAAACTTCCTCTTTGCAGGCGGCCTGCAGCTCCATTTTGTTCTTAAAATTTACCATGGCAGGTGTTACAAAAAGGTGATTGAATTCTTATGTGCAGCAATCTGAATTACCCTGGGGAGGGGTGCATGCAGAAACAAAAGAGGGGTGGCAGCCGCTCAGACCATTTTATAACTAACCAGGGAGGTGCACATTAGCAGGGCAATTAGAATACAAAAGTCTTAAAGGGGCCACAGCACTCAAACCAGTTAGCTTGCTGACCAAGCTACAATCTGTCTCTAAACTAGGTTAAAAACAGGGGGCTCGGTCACACACATCTGCAGAAGTATGCTTAAGCTGCACCACCAGCGCCAAGGTGCCCCTGTGTGGTGCAGTCCTAACTCTAGTACTAATTCTAGTCTCTAAGAGCCCCATTTGGGACATACAATGCAATAGATAAATTGGGAGCAGGCTTACCTGAGGTTGCCCTAAACCTCAAGTGCAAGCCATGGGGTGGAAGGGTCAAAGACCTTGCAATACAGCCTAGACCCCACACTCCATGTGCTTGCACAAATTCAAAAGAAACAAAAGAGGGGTGGCAGCCGCTCAGACCATTTTATAACTAACCAGGGAGGTGCACATTAGCAGGGCAATTAGAATACAAAAGTCTTAAAGGGGCCACAGCACTCAAACCAGTTAGCTTGCTGACCAAGCTACAATCTGTCTCTAAACTAGGTTAAAAACAGGGGGCTCGGTCACACACATCTGCAGAAGTATGCTTAAGCTGCACCACCAGCGCCAAGGTGCCCCTGTGTGGTGCAGTCCTAACTCTAGTACTAATTCTAGGGGTGCATGCAGGCCATGTTTCTTGTAAGAGTTGGTCCGGTTTAAGTTCTTTGTTAATAAATTGTATTCTAAGAAATATATTTTATGTTTTATTTAAAATGTACCTCCAGTCAAAGTAAATTGCTTCCCTAAAGCCCTCTTCTGGCAATCAGTGACATAAGTTTGAGAAGGATTACCACCATGCAGATGTTTGGAATATCAGGCAGATTCTGCAGTCTTAAACATGAATGGCAGCGGCCATCTTTCCACATACATCAAGAAGCTGATTCTGAATCTCTCAGTCAAAATTGCCTCATAGCTCTGGGCAGTCATCTCTTTTTTTCTAGCCAGAAGTAGTAAGCGTTCAGCAGTAATGACTAATAATATAAAATACATTTGTATATACTGTATGCCCTGACTGAGTGCTTTTGCGACCATAGACATGCGTTGTAAAAGCTTCCCTCACACAGATGTCTTTTGCTACATTAGCTGTTTATTCAGTGTTTGTGTGTGTGAAAAATGACAGGCAAGCTTCTTGTTTCTGAAGCATAGCACCTCTCTCAATGTGGTGTGAATTGCTACTGGCACAGCACCCCCCCCCCCCCCCCCAATTCTCATGTGTAAGCAGGACTATTAGGTGAGTGCAAGATGGCCACCACCATGTAATTCAAGAGTGATTAATCCATGCCATTCCACAACATCTGCATGGGATTAAGCCCTCTCAATCTGTTTATTCAACTGATCAATTTTTTTAAACGTCCACTTTAAGTAGGGCTATTGCTTATATCATGGTGAGAAAAGGCCATATGTTACCATTTTACTATGGTAAATGTATTGCTATATATTGGCCATTTATGAAGTCTGGCTTTGGCTTACTGACTCCACAGCCCTGGCCAGAACACCTCATTGTGCCATGGATCTGCCTCCTCTTGATCCTAGTTCAGACAAAGCAGTCTGCTTACCAGTAATGATTGAGAAGCCAGAAATGCTGGCAGCCATATTGCTATATATGTGCAGGAAAATTGCTATGCACCTCAGTTTTTTTTCTTGTTTAAAGAATTCCAGAAGTTCATCCAGAGGAAAGCCCATTCTGTTTATAACTTTGAGAAGCCAGTCATCCTAAAGGTAGGTTCTTTACAGCACTTTTTCAGCATGTGGCGTTGGTGCCCTCTGTTGGACACTTGGGAAATTGCAGTAATGCCTTTTTTTGAACAGCTCATGTGAAAAATGTAATATATATTATCAAAGAGAGTGCATTTTTTTTATTAATTAGGAAAGGGTTTGATTGTAATTTATTGAAATCGTGAAAATCTATAAACACTATATTGCACAAATCTGTGGGATAATGGAACAAAACATATTAAAGGCTCAGAAAATGTACTAGGCCTTTAAGACTTTTAAACGCTAGCATATCTAGATGACCAACTAGAACATGCATGCACAACCTACATCCCGCGGGCAACATGTGGCCCTCAAAGCCATGTGATGTGGCCCCTGACCTGCTGTGGAGAAAGGAGGAGGGTAAATAGAACTGGTGTGTAAAGGTAGTTAAATAGGGGCACAGGAAGGATGGGCAATTGCACAGAGAGTGATGTAGGAGGAGTTCATTGGCAAGTAGAAGTGATACCACCCCTGGGTGAAAATTTTTGCGCAATAATTTGGTAATAGGGATGTTGTGGAAGGACTTACGAATGGAGTTTGTGGAGACAGTGGGTATCCTGATTGTAGAAAATCTTCATTATGATATTCCAAATGAAAACCCCCCACTTGTGAGGAGGTTGAGCGCCCCTGACCTAGATCCTTGAAGTACCTCCTTCTTCTAATCAAATACCCCTCAATAAACAACACGAACATAAACTCACTAAAGGTAACCTTTCTACTTTTATTTAATTTTTAAAACAAGGCCTCACCCATCAGCAAATTTTCATAAATGTCCTTAATTTTGTTGGAAAAAGTCAGAGCAGCCTGGCGATTCCAATAAGGTTTAGCGGCTGCCGCATACACTGGGGCTTCCTGGTGAAGGACCTGTTCATCTGTAGGGAAAAAGAAATAGGAGGATACAGAACTCTGTGCGAACATATGTGCTTGGCCTTCTGTTTCCAAAAGAGGGAGCCCACCGAAACATTAAATAAAGCTGCATACTTAATGTGGACCAAAACCCAGCTGCGACGAGCATCAAATGCTGTCGTACTCCTGCCTAAGGTCACTAATTACAGCTGCAGCAGTTTCCCCTATTCAGCAATAGACTGATGTAGACAGGAGATGGCCTCATGGTTTATGACCTACAAACTTTATTTTACATTTCTTTTGCCACTGGTTATTTATTGATCAACCAGAGATTTACATGATCAGGTGCATTTTATTTTGTTACTGGTCTATATTTTTGCTGTAGTCCTAAATCCGAATTAGCATTTGTGGGACCACCTTGATCATTATGTTTGCTCTATGGATCATCTTCCACATATCCTCCATCATCTGTAGAAGCACCGCAGTCCTCATTTTTTTAGTTCCGATCAGGCGGGCTAATATTTTGAACACGTAAGATGGTGTCCAGTCCTCAATCTAGGATGCAGTAAGGGTATGACTCCACATTGTAGTTCTGACGTGCGATGAAGTGGAGAAAAATGGTGACACTTTTTTTTTTTTTTTCATGTCACATTTTTCTAATAGTATTTTTTTTTTATATAGGCATTTGAACATTTGCAGCAGCTAGAGCTGATCAAGCCAATGGAAGGCCTTTCCGTGCGCACACAGAAGGAATACCGGCTGATGAAACTGCTACTAGATAACAGCCAAATACTGGAGGCCTTGCAGAGGTACCCCAACTGCCCCACCGACGTGCGCCAGTGGGCAGTGTCCTCACTGAGCTGAAACAGCCAATTTCTCACAGAAAATATATTTCTCACAACTTTTTGTAATAAAATCTATATTTTCATAAGGGAGGTCTGTTCCCTTTTGTTTAAAACGAAAATTGCAGGATGTGCCTCTTTTTACATAGGTTCAGGATTTAGGACCTGAATTTGAATACTATTCAAGACTATGAAGGATTCCTGGAAAACAACAAAAGCAGACCAAATTGTATAGGAAGACGATAACTTGCATACCACGTCTGCTCCCTTGCTTCTGTACCAGGGTCACATCGATTTGCCTCAGATCCGAGCACTTTAGAGGAACAGAGGCTACCATCTTTTATGAAAGCTGAGCAGTGAAGCCCAAAGATCAGGCTTTTTTGATGGATAACAAAACTGCTTAATTGGTTTTGATTCCTATCCATTTAAGGCCGTGCCTTATTCTTTACATCTGAGACTTCTCCGCCCGAAGGGGCGTGGACTGCAAGATCAAAGATTTGGCTCCTCCCAGCCCCCTATAAATAGCAGCTGCCTCTTAACCAAGCCCAGTAGTTAAAAAGCAGTAACCCAATAGCAAGAGGCAGGCCGCGAGGCCCCGATCATAGGAGACCATGTTACTTCACATAGCCTCCACTTGTATTCTCTCGAAACCTATAATCCTAAATGTGTATAACTACGGTCCTATGAACAAGTAATGGTTCAATCACCATAAAAAAGGCATCCAGGACCATAATAAATCTCAAGAGGGCGGGTTGGACGGCCTGGAATGGATAGGAATCAAAACCAATTCTACAGGTGAGTCTCACAGAATTGTGTATTTTAAGTATGTCACACACCCAGCTTCAGAATATTCATTACACTTGGGTTATACCGACCTGTAGAGGGCGATCTTGCAGAGATGTCATGAAAAAAAGGGAGCCCCTCCCGGTCCATAAATACCTGGGACCTCCCACTCATTCCCCAGTCTTTCATCTCTGCAGACGGCGAGCAAGTCAGAAGATGGATGTCTCCTCCTTGCAGGTAGCCGAGATAACTCCCGTCCCACTTGTTAGTCTATTTCTGCCTGGACCCCCCTTTCTTAGTATTTCACCTTGCCTCCCAGCCTAGGCTGCTGGTCTGGGCAAGGGTAGACGGCACCACCGTGAGACCCCATACTAAGGGGTAGGTGGTTTGCCGGGTTGGTGATCCCGGTTAGGGATGCCCCGTCCCTTGCTCTTACACCTTCCAGCGTGGATTCCCCCTCTCCCGGATGGCCCTTGCTCCTTGGGGGGGGCCCTTTCTCCCTTAGTGTAATCGTCTTTATTGTGTGTTTGTCACAGCTGTACTTTTTGTGTGTGTGTGTGTGATTCACTTGGGTACTCTTTTCATGGTGACTGTGCCGCAGCGCCGGCCGTTGTGGCAGCTTCGGTGGGGGAGCTTCTTCCCCCTCAAATGCGGTTGGTAGGGGGGCAGGGTCGGGTGCTCGGCCCGATCGCCTACGGCCCGCCCCCCGTGCTCCTGGCGCCGCTGCGGAGCTTGGCCACTGGCCGGGAGCAGCGTTGTTGTCGGGGGGTGTTTTTTCGCCTCTGGCAAGACGGCACCATCTTCCTCCGTGAGTGGCCCTTGGGGCCTCATTACTTTCATGACACATATATATATATATATATATATATATATATATATATATATATATATATATATATTTTTTTTTTATGTTATTGCATATCAGTATGTCTGCCTTTTGTGTGCTTGGGCATGATTGAGGTGCTGAATATCCCTGTATTCTGTCTTCCAGGTGGACCCTTGTTGGATCCTAAAGGGTCCCTGGTTTAATTTAAGAACTCCCCATAAATCCTCCCACTCGGGACACAGAAGGGGCATCCCGGGTCGCTTATATTGCGTAATTCCCTTGGGTATTGCGACTACCAATAAAATCACCATATGGAGGCTTCCCAGGATACCGGGCTCGGGCTCCCCTCGGGGCAACCCCGGCAGTGTTTGGGGTGTGGGGCATCCCTTACAGGGGATGACGTTTTCCTTTGCATACCATGTGCGCAGCAGACTATTATGCGGCAGTCCAGATCCCATGCGTCTTGTTCTGCGCCGCCGGTCCCTTCTCCTACCCCTCCCCGCCTGACCCGTACCCCATGTGAGGTTGTCACGAGTGGGGAGTCGCAATCTGAGGTGTGTGCCAGATTGGCCAATCTTGAAAAATTATTTTCTAGCGCTGTGGCCAGAAAGGCCCCGGCTAAGAGAAAGCACTTGTCCCCAGCCACGCAGGCTTCTGATCTTGAGGAGTTTGATTCACTGGACTGGTCTGATTACCCCCCGCTAGAGGAAGGGGAGCTTTTTGAGGAGTCGGAGGGATCGGACGATAAGCAGTTTGTGGGCGCTGATGCCGAGCTGGGTCAGGGGGATTCTTTGGATACCCCTAAGGTCCTGGCTCATATGTTTGAGGTTTTGGCAATCTCTCCTCCTGAAGTGACCCTTCCGCAGAAGGGGGAGTTCTTTGAAGAGGCTAAGCCGCGCTTAGAATTCCCTAATCAAAGGCCTTTCGACGGCATTATTCTTAAGGAATGGGAGAGGCCTACTCAGCTTCCGGGTGTCCCTCCGGGTTGGGATAAGAAATATCCCTTTCCGGTGGATGCGGTGAAGCGCTGGTCGTCCTCTCCCGAGGTGGACGCCCCTGTTTTGGGGTTGTCTAGCACCTCTGTCTTGCATTCTCCTGACTGTTCTACTCTCAAGGACGGTGAGGACAAATGCATTGACTAGATGGCTTGTCACGGTTTTTGCCGGTGTCGGGTCGGCCTTGCGGCCTGTCTGTGCTTCATCGCTTTTAATAGTGGCTTCTAGGTCGGTTGTCAGGGACCTGTTGTCTACCTCCAGGCTTGAGCCTGCTAGTGATGAGTTCACCGCCCTTAAGCGGTGCGAATTGTTTTTGTCATTTGTGCTAGCCGCCCTGGATGACACCATGGTGATGTGTAGTAGAACTTCGGCCTTGCTGGTGGCTATTCGGCGATCGGTTTGGTTGCGCCAGTGGGCGGCTGATTTTGTGTCCAAAAAGTCGCTTACGGCTCTTCCCTTTCTGGGATTGCGGCTCTTTGGAGAAAAATTGGATTCGGTCGCAAAAGGATGTAGGTTACCTCAGCGAAAGAAGCAACGTCGTCCCTTTCGGGGGGCGGCTTCCTTTACCCCTTCCTTTCGTGGGACCAGAGCTGGACGGGGATCGGCTGTCTTCTCCTCCAGAGGTGATTCTTGGAACAGGGGAAGAGGACGTGCCCGTCCAGGTCACAGCTGGGGCTCTAAGCCCAAAGCCGCTGCTAAGCCGGCTCAGCAATGAGGGGGCGCCCTCACCCTCGCGGGTGGGGGGACGGCTGCGACATTTCTCTCCGGTCTGGGACCAGGAGGTCTCGGACAGATGGATTCGGGAAGTGGTGTCTTCCGGTTACAAACTGGAGTTCGAGATTCGGCCTCCTCCCAGATTCTTCAGGTCTCGGGTGCCCTTGGATCCTCTGGCCGCGCAGGGGTTCCGGGCGGCAGTAAAAGATCTCCTGGACATGGCTGTCATCTTCCCGGTGCCTCCCTCGGACCGGGGCTTGGGATGCTATTCCAATCTGTTCACGGTGCCCAAGAAGGATGGCTCAGTTCGTCCCATCCTGGATCTGAAGTTTCTCAACAGGTTTACCCGTCCCAGGAAGTTCCGCATGGAAACTGTGCTCTGCCTTAAATTCACTTCGGCAGGAGGACTTCATGACGTCCATAGACATCAAGGATGCTTATCTGCACGTTCCAATCTTTCCGTCACATCAGAGATTTCTCAGGTTCGTGGTGGAAGATCGGCATTTTCAGTTTGTGGCTCTTCCGTTTGGCCTTACCTCGGCTCCACGGGTTTTCACCAAGGTGCTGGCGGGGGTGATGGCCCTCCTCAGAGCCCAGGGTATCCGCATCGTGCCTTATCTGGACGATCTGCTTATTATGGCATCCTCTCTCAGCCAGGCGGAGTTAGATACCAGGACTGTGGTCGCCACTCTGGAGAGATTCGGCTGGGTGATCAACTATCCCAAGTCCTTCCTCTCTCCGTCCAGGGTGGTGGTGTTCCTGGGAATGTCTCTGGATACTTCTCAGTCCAGGGTGTTCCTCCCCCGGCCCAAGGTTCTTTTGATTCAGGAATTGACTCAGCTCCTCCTATCCATCCCTAGTCCGTCCATCCGGCTGGGGATGCGACTGGTGGGATTGAGGGTGGCTTCGTTCGAGACGGTTCCCTTTGCCCAGTTTCACACAAGGACGCTCCAGCTCCATCTCTTGGCGGCCTGGGACAGGTCTCCGCTGTCATTGGATCAGTCTTTTCTGATGTCCCCCCGGGTTCGGCGTTCCCTTCGGTGGTGGCTGGAACCGAGCAAATCTGCTGAGGGGCAGATCCTTTCTGACCCCTCTTTGGGAGACGGTCACCACGGATGCCAGCCGGGCGGTCCCCTGAGGAGTCAGAATCACGGAGGAGGGCGGCACCCCCCGTCACAGTGCCTGAATGCCGGAGAGGCGAGAGAAGCACGAGCTAGGAAGGTGAGTATAAGTAACAACAGTGAAAGCACAAAAGCAAAAAGCATGTGGGCTACATAATGCATAAGGGGTCCCTGGGTGGTTCCCCCTCCCCCCAATAGGCTCACTATAGCCTATGGCCGGCTACCCTTTGGGAGCTACCCTAGCTCTGTGAACGCCTGACCTTCGGCGTTCCCCTACCATCACCTGATCCGTAGCCAGGGCTGGGAGACAGGATTGGTCCCCGAAAGCAGGTGGGAATAGGGCTGCAGTGGCCGACAGGCTTGGGATGCCCCGCTCATCTGCGATATCCAAAGAGAGATAGCACCATCTTCGCAGTCCGACCGCAGTCCGACTGCAAGAAGAACTCTGGGGATTCTTAGGGAGACAGATGCCTTTATATGGGCCGGGAGGAGCCACAAGTTTCATCTTGCAGTCAACTGTGCGACCCGAACAGGACACCAGGAAAACTCTAGAATTCTAGAAACAGAATATCTCCGTCAAGGAAGGTTCCTGGCCTCACACCAAGCGATATAGGCCCGGCAAACTCTGTAGTATATCATGGAAGAAGTCTTCTTCCGTGCCTGAATCATGGTACGAATAACCGTGGCTGATAAACCCCTCTCCGTCAGTATGGAGGTTTCAACAACCAGGCCGTCCAAGCCAGCGTCTGTTAATGCGGGTGCCGAAGCGACCCCTGTGTGAGACGCTTCGGATCGTCGGACTTGAGGCAGTGATCTGTTGACATCCTTACTATACCTGCAAACCAACTTCTCCTTGGCCAACGAGGAGCCACCAGGATGGTTGGTACCCCCTCCTGGACTATCTTGCGTAGTACTCGGTCCAGGAGCGGAAACGGTGGAAAAGCATACAGAAGATTGAACCCTGTCCAGGGAATCACCAGGGCATCTGTTGCTATGGCCAGAGTGTCTCTTGAGAGAGGTACAAACCTTGGAACTTTGTGATTGTGTCTGGACGCCCCAATGGAGGCACAGAACTTGAAAGGCCTTCCTGCTGGGAGACCATTCCCCCAGACGTAAGGACCTCCTGCTCAGGGAGTCTGCCTCCTGGTTCTCTACCCCCGGGATGTAAACCGCCAAGTTGCAGGGAACATTCTCCTCTGCCCAACTCAGAATCCGGCTTACCTCCTTGAGGGATCTCCTGCTCAGAGTACCCCCCTGGTGGTTGATGTAGGCTACTGCCGTCCGATTGTCCGAGCGGACTTGAACCGCATGGCCCCTTAAATTGGGGGTCAGATGTAGGAGAACAAACCAAATTGCCCTCAGTTCCAAGAGATTTATGGGCAACCAGTTCTCTCTCGGACCCCACTGACCCTGGATCTTCTGGGTCTGCCAAATGCCTCCCCAGCCTGTCAAACTGGCATCCGTGGTAACTATCTCCCAATGGGGTCCGAAAGGACCTGCCTACCTGCAGATGTCGAGGATCCAACCACCACAAGAGGGATTGCCTGGCCAGGGAGGACAGCACAAATCCTTGGTCTAGGGATTCCGGGGACCGATCCCAGCTGGATAGCAGGTTCAGCTGAAGAGGCCTCATGTGGAATTGGGAAAAGGGCACTGCAAGCCACCATTAGGCCCACCAATCTCATCCCTAGGCGCACCGATGGCTGTTGATAAGCCAGCAAGGCCTGTACCTGTGTCTGGAGACACAAGACCTTCTGCTGTGGCAGAAAGACCTTGACTTGAACGGTGTCTAGGGTCATCCACAGGAAGGATCTCACTGTGAACGGAGTGATATGCGACTTGGGGTAGTTGATCACCCAACTGAAAGTTTCCAGAGTTCACAGCACGGTCCGGGTGTCGCTCTCGGACGGGGGCCGAGATCAGAAAGTCGTCCAGATAGGGTAATACATGAATACCCTGACCCCGCAGGATAGCCATGAGGCCCGCCAGCACATTGGTGAACACCCTGGGAGCTGAGGATATGCCGAAGGGGAGTGCCACAAACTGGAAATGCTGACCCTCCAATGCAAACCTCCAAAAACTTCTGATGCCCCGGAAAAATAGGGATGTGTAGATACGCGTCCCTGATGTCCACCGTAGTCATAAAGTTGCCGGGCCTAAGCGACCTCACCACCGACCACAATGTTTCCATGCGGAAATGTCTGACCCTTATAAACTTGTTGAGGCCCTTTAGGTCCAAGATCGGCCACACCGATCCGTCCTTCTTGGGAACCGTAAAAACCCCGACTTTGCTCCTGCCGGGGCACATGACAGATCACCCCTATCTGCAGCAGGTGCCGAACAGCGGCTCTCAAAGCCTCCGCTTTTAGCAGGTTTCGGGATGCCCTTGACCATAAAAATCTTGTGGGTGGTCTGGCTGCCAGCTCGATTTTGTAACCTGACAACACCACCTCCTGAATCCAAAGATCCAAGACATGATGCCTCCAAACAGCAGTAGCCATCCACCCACCCATACGGGTGAGGGCGCCCCCTCATGCCTGTGTAGGTTTGGGCTTAGCTCCCCAGGCAGGATTGGGCCGACTGCGGGACCAACCTCTGCCCCAAGAATCTCTGCGGGCACTGGAAAAGGAAGAACATCTCTCCCCCCCCCCCGAAAGAAGCGGTAAGAAGAGGAGTGCCGAAAGGGCCAAGTAGGTTTCCTTCTATGAGGGAGCTTACCATCCTTAACAAAAAGGTCCAGCCGCCCCCCGAAAGGCGACCCCCCCACAAAGGGTAAATTTGTGAGGGACTTTTTGGCGGCCGCATCAGCCGACCACTGCTTCAACCACAGTGAACGGCGTAATGCTACAAGCAAAGCCGAAGTCTTGGTACCTAGACTGACTACATCATCCATGGCAGTAACAACAAAGCCGATGAAATCCAAACAGGCTTTGAGTTCCTTGGAATCCTGTGCCCGTTTTCGAGACTTAGCCTTAGCCACAAGCTGCTTAACCTTTTTCTTCGTGGCTAGGGAAACATTTGCCGTGGCACACGCAGTGCGTAAGAGGGAACCCACCAAGGCAAAAGCATGGCAAGCCAACTGATCCATGTGTTTGTCCGCAGGGTCTCTTAAGGAAGCATTATCAGGTGACGGCATAATAATGGTGTTGGACAGACCTGAAACCGGAGAGTCCACCTCGGGAGGATGCGACCATAATTTAATCAACTCAGCAGGGAAAGGATACCGTGTCTCCAGGCCCTTAGGAACCAACGGCAGTTTGTTAGGCCTTTCCCACTCCTTAAGCACATCTTAGAAAAATGCGACTGTTCAGGACAAACCTGCCGCTTTCTCTCAGGCTGAAACGAATCATCCTTCCTTCTCTTGGCAAGCTTTCCGTATCATCTGGGAGGAAGGAATCCTCATCCGAGGAATAACCAGAGTTGCTGTCTTCTCCACCAGAGAGCAACTCACCTTCCGAGAGTGGCTCATCTGCCGACTCCCCTTCCTCCTCGGAATCAAAAGAAGCATACAAGTCTGAGTAAACCGGCTCCAAGTGCCGCTTCTTACTCAAGGCCTTTTTAAGGGCTGCCAAAGAAAGCTCTTTCTCGAGGCTAGCCAGCATGTGTGCAAAATCAAAGTGTGTCCCCCTGCCGTCTGCCCCTTCTCTAGGGGCTAACTTCAGCAGCGGAGGATCCGGAGAGGCTGGAGCTGACGCATGACTAGGGCGGAAGCGACAGCCCTCTCATGGTCCGAAACAATGCCTCTGGCGCAAGTGGAACAAATTGTGCTGAACCCGCCCAGGGGATTCCGTCTGCACAAGGGGCAGAGCCTGTTTTGCCCAAGTGGGGTGCCCGGCTCACTATCCCCTGATGCCTCCATCATGGTGATTTTGGAATATGCAATATTCGTGAAAGGCAAAATAGACGGGGACCGGGAGAAAACACAACCCTCAACCTTCTTCCCACAATCTAAAATCAAAAAGAGAAGAGACGAGAGATCAAAACATAGCCTACACTGCCATAATATATACAGATATAGATACATATACATAGACACCTTAATATATATATATATATATATATATATATATATATTTCCCTCTTTTTTTTTTTTTTTCTTTAAAGATCAAAACAACATGAAGGAAAAGCTGGACTCCTCCTCCACCAGCGCATGTACATAACAACATGAAAAATAAAAAATACATGTGGGAGAAGGGAGGGTGACACATAAAAATATCTCTCAGCAGGTTCACCATTTAACCTGATGAGTAGACTCTTCTGGTTTTCTATCCTTTCCAGGGAAACTCCAATCTCACCTGTGTCATCATGACAGCTACGGGGAAACAACATCAACTGTAGGTGTAATTATGTTTTTTTTTCCTTTTATCTACGTCACCAGCCTGTGGCTCACAGACCCCCCCCCAATGTGTTGCTCGCTGGCTTTCTACAAGACCAGAACATTTGTAGGGGGTGTAGAACACTGTAGAGGCTGGGGGTTACTGGATGCTCAGGGCTGGTCAGGTGGGCTTCTTGTGTGCTTTCTGGGTTTCAAATCTAAAATGTACCCTGGGGCTAGAGTGGAGTTGCACTGAACCGTCAAGCTTAAAGGAAAAGGGGTGGGCAGTACCCAGAGGGGAAAATCTCTACTTATCCTACTGCTGTTCCCGCACCACGATCATCCACCCGCAGCCCCGTTTTGTGAAACTGGGAGCTGTGCTTCTGGGTTGGAAGTTGTATTTCAGACTATTCTTGGGCCCTAAATTTACTATTACATATCAAAATCAGGATGCTCCATAAGGTTAGCTGTTGGCAAACCTAAAGACTATCTAGATATTCTAAGTATGCAGCACGTCCTGCTCCAGATAATGATTCATAACATCTGGGATATACCTCCACAAGAGGGCGCTTTACTGCAGAGATGGCAAAAAGAGGCTCCTCCTGGTCCATATATACCCGGGACCTCCCACTAATTCCCCAGTTTCTTCTCTGCAGTGGGCTGCGAAGGACAAGATGCTGGCTTCTCTTCTCGCAGGTGAGCCGGGCTTCACAGCCCCTGGCCCTGTAGTACTATTCCCACCCGTTCCACCCTTTATTCTGCCTCCCATCCTTGGCTGCGTGGTCGGGTGATGGTAGGCAGCACCTATTAGAGGTGCTTCATTAGGAGCTTGCTCCAACGCAAATCCCCCACCAAAGGGTAGGTGGCCCAGGTTTTTGGTGAACCTGAATTGGGATGCCCCGTCCGCTATTGCCCTACTTTACATATTTAATGTATTTATGGGCATCCTACTTCCCCCTTCTCCCACTATCCTGTTCGTCGGGGGGTGGGGGGGGGGGTGAGTGCCTGTGAGTGTAAGTGCTTTGCCTTACTCCGCTTTGCAATGATGTGGCTGTGTGCTTTTACATGCTCGCGCTGGCACTCTCACTAGTGCTGCTCCTTTCCCCTTTACATATTTGAATCTCCCGCCGCTGACTTGCGCGCCCTGCGGTGTCCGCAGTCAGCGGCAACGTCACTCCAGGGCCTGATGTACACTGATTGGCTGCGGGTGGCTGACTTTCAGCCTGTCCCTGCGCTTCCTGGAGGGGGCGTGGTTTAACGCTGGGCGCGCTCCACGTTTTCACCTCATGCGACCAGCCCCTTCAGAGCCCTCCAGCGCCACCTTGCCTCTGCTGCTGGATCGATTGCGAGCTCTTCGGTGGTCCATGAGTGCCCCAGCGGGCCTTAATTATACTTTTATTTTCTATATAACTGATTGGGTGTATTGTCTTTGTCTTTCAGGCGGGAAAACTGGTTAGAGGTTTCTCCTGGTCCTGTGTCCTCTATTAGTTCTAGTTAACTTTATTAGAGGCCTAAACAATTAAATCCTCCCACTATCCTAGCGGACATTTAAGGGGCATCCCGGGTAGCTGTACAGCATAATTCCTATTGGCCAGTTGTGCCACCAAAAATCACCATATGGAGGCTTCTCAGGATATTGTGCTCTGGGTCCCATCAGGACAAGCCCGGTTGTGTGTGGGGCATCCCCTGTGAGCGATGCTGTGCGGGTCTGTGTACCCTGCGCTCAGCAGGCGCTTGCGCAGCACTCTGGGCTGCCTGTGTCTGGGTCTGCGCCCACTATGTCTTCTCCCACACCCCCTCGCTTGATTATGACTCCCAGTGAGATCAATACTAGTGGGGAGTCTCAGCCTGACGTGTCTTCCAGGCTGGCCAACATTGAGAGATTGATTGCTAGCTCTGCGGCCCGTAAGGCCCCAGCTAAAAGACGGCACGTGGTGCCTGCTGCGTCAGCTTTTCCTATGGAGTCTGAAGAATTTCTCGATTTATCCGACTATACCCCACTTGAGGAAGGGGAATTGTTCTCAGATTCAGAATTTTCTGATGCCGGCTCAGAGCATTGGGATGCTGATGACACCCATAGACTTTTGACTCAAATCTTTTGACTCAAATCTTTGAAGTACTTTCCATTTCCCTTCCTGCTGCGGCGCCTAAGCAACAGGGGGAATTGTTCGGTACCACAAAACCACGTCTGGAATGTCCAGAACAGGCACATTTCAATAATCTGGTTCTCAAGGAATGGGAGCGGCCTAGCCGGCTCCCTAGTATCCCTAAGGGATGGGATAAGAGGTATCCTTTCCCCTCGGATGTGGTCAAATGTTGGTCAACTCCCCCAGAAGTGGATACCCCCGTGCTGGGGTTGTCCAACACATCTGTGGTGCATTCCCCTGATTCCACTACCTTGAAGGATAGTGAGGACCGGAGTATTGACCAGCTGGCTTCCCATCCCTTTGCAGGATCGGCCCTGCGCCCGGTCTGTGCTTCTGCTGTTACTGCAGTGGCCATTCGGACTCTGGTCAAGGGCCTTTTGGAAGGCTCTCCCAATGATGCTTCTAGTACCGAATTTAGAGCCTTATCACAATGTGAGATGTTTATCGCCATCGTTTATGCTTATATTCTTTCTGCCTTAGATGACACCATTAATATGTGTAGCAGTACCTCGGCTCTGGTTGTTTCTATTCGCCGCTCGATCTGGCTGCGCCAGTGGGCAGCTGACAATGCTGCTAAGAAGGCTCTCACAGGGCTACCCTTTAAGGGGCTGCACCTTTTTGGTGATTGTTTGGACCTTTTTGCAAAGGGAGGTAAGTTGCCCCAGCGCAAAAGACAGCCGCGGCCCTTTCGGGGTTCAGGGTCCTTTACTCCCTCCTTTCGTGGATCCAAGTCAGGGAGGGGGGTATCCTTTGCGGGGAACAGGGGAGACTTCTTGGGCAAGGGCAGAGGCCGTGCCCATCCCGGATCCTCCTGGGGCTCCAAGCCCAAATCTGTCATCAAGCCCGCTCAGCCATGATGGGGCGCCCTCACCCTTACAGGTGGGGGGACGGCTGCGGCTCTTCACTCATGTCTGGGGGCAACAGGTCTCAGACAGGTGGATTCTGGAGGTTGTGTCCTCCGGCTACAAGCTAGAGTTCGCTGCATGGCCCCCTCCAAGATTCCTCAGGTCTCGGATTCCTCTAGACCCCCTGGCAGCTCAGGGTCTGTTTCTGGCTGTACAGAACCTATTGGATATGGGAGTCATCTGTCCGGTCCCTCCGGGGAAGAGAGGTCAGGGTTATTATTCAAATCTCTTCACAGTACCCAAAAAGGATGGTTCCATCAGGCCCATCCTGGACTTAAAGCTTCTCAACAAGTTCATCAGAACCAGACCCTGCGCTCCGCGATCAGCTCTTTGCGCCCGGGGGACGTCATGACCTCCATAGACATCAAGGATGCTTACCTTCATGTGTCAGTCTTCCCAGGGCATCAGAGGTTCCTCAGGTTCGCCGTGGAGGACCAGCAATACCAATTTGTGGCACTTCCCTTCGGTCTCACCTCAGCCCCCAGAGTGTTCACCAAGGTGCTGGCGGGGGTGATGGCCCTTCTCAGAGCAGGGGGCATTCGCATTCTCCCTTATCTGGACGACCTTCTCATTACATCTCATTCTCTCCAGCAGGCAGAATTGGATACCCAGATGGTGGTAACTGCCCTGGAAACGTTCGGATGGGTGATTAATTATCCCAAGCCCTCCCTCTCCCCATCCCGGGTGACCCCCTTCCTGGGCATGAATCTGGATACCATCCAGGCCAGGATTTTTCTTACTCAGCAGAAGGTGGATTTTCTCCAAGCTCTGGTTTATTTCATGCTGTCCAGTCCTCGTCCTTCCATCCGGCAAGGAATGCAATTGGTGGGACAGATGGTGGCCTGCTTCGAGGCAGTCCCTTACACTCAATTTCACATGAGACCCCTTCAGCTCCATCTCCTTTCAGTCTGGGACAAGAATCCCCTGTCTCTGGATCAGGCCTTTGTTCTCTCTCCTCTGGTCCGGCAGTCCCTCCTGTGGTGGCTGGACTCAAGGAATCTTCTGGGGGGCAGATCATTTCTGACACCATGTTGGGAGACGGTCACTACGGATGCCAGTCTGTCAGGTTGGGGGGGGCTACTGGAGAGCCCTCCAATTCCAGGGGCTGTGGGGCCCTCAGGAGGCTCACGCTCCTATCAACGTCCTGGAGCTGAGGGCGGTTCGGTTTGTGCTGGCGCAGTTGACTCCTCACGTTCTGGGCCTGCTGGTACAGGTTCGCTCCGACAACCAGATGGCAGTCGCCTATATCAATCATCAGGGAGGGACTCGGAGCAAGAGTGCCCTCAAGGAGGTTTCGTTGATTCTGTCCTGGGTCGTGGACAATGTCCCGTGCATCTCAGCAGTTTACATTCCAGGAGCAGAGAATCTGGAGGCGGATTCCCTGAGCAGGGGGACCTCTAGCTGGGGGGAATGGTCCCTCAACAGCGAGGTTTTCCTATCCCTTTGTCACCGTTGGGGGATGCCGGAGGTGGATCTGTTTGCTTCTCTCCACAATCACAAGCTACCAGCTTTTGTCTCCCTGTCCCAGGATCCTCTGGCTCTGGCGGTGGATGCTCTGTCTCTGCCCTGGCAGGGACTCGGTCTCCTGTACCTCTTCCCCCCCCCCCCCCCCCCCCCGTTTCCTCTTCTGAGCAAGGTTCTGCGCAAGTTGGTACAGGAAAGGGTGCCAGCCATTCTGGTGGCTCCCAGGTGGCCAAGACAGGTGTGGTTCGCAGACGTTGTGTTGCTGGCAGTGGATCAGTACACTCTACCCTTGGTTCCGGACCTTCTCACTCAAGGACGGCTCTGTTATCCCAATTTACCAACGCTGGCTTTGATGGCCTGGCTGCTGAAACCTCCATCCTGAAGGAGAAAGGACTGTCTGATTCGGTTGTTCATACTCTTGTCAGGGCTAGGAAGAAATCCTCCTCCACTATCTACTATAGGACCTGGCGGACCTACATTGACTGGTGTGAGTCTAGGGCCTTTCCCTGTCATGTGTTTTCCATTCCTAGGATCCTGGAGTTCCTTCAACATAGTTTGGATATGGGTTTTCAGCTCAGCACTTTGAAGGGTCACGTGTCCGCCTTGGCTGTTTTCTTCCAGAGGATCTTCGCTCTACATCCTGTGGTCAAGACCTTCTTCCAGGGGGGTCGCTCATGTGCGCCCTCCCCGCAAACCCATGTTACCGGTCTGGGATTTGAATTTGGTATTGTCTGTCCTTCAGGGTCCTCCATTTAAACCTGTGCATGAGGCTGCCTTGTCTATCCTTACAATGAAGGTTGCCTTTTTGGTGGCTATCACCTCTGTCCGGCGTGTTTCTGAGTTGGCGGCTCTGTCTATTCAGGCCCCGTACTTTGAGACACTCCAGGACAAGGTGGTTTTCCGCTTTAAACCAGACTTCTTCCCTAAGGTTGTCTCTGCCTTCCATCTCAATCAGGACATTGTGCTTCCTTCTTTGTGCCCTAACCCTGGAAATTCCAAGGAGAGGGCCTTGCATTCTCTGGATGTTGTCAGGAATTTGAAATACTACGTGGTGGCTACTGCGCCTTTCAGAAAGACGAACGCCTTGTTTGTGGTTCCCTCGGGTCCCAAGAAGGGTTTGGCTCCTGCTAAGTCTACTATTAGCAAATGGATTTGTCAGGCTATTGTTAGGGCCTATTCTACTAGGGGGAGGGATCCTCCTTTCCATGTTACTGCTCATTCTACCCGTGCTGTTGGGGCTTCCTGGGCCTTCCAGCACCAGGCTTCTGTTGAACAAGTTTGTAAGGCTGCTACGTGGTCTTCTGTTCATACCTTTTCCAAGTTTTACAAGGCTTCAGCGGATGCTGTTTTTGGCCTTAAGGTTCTGCAGGCAGCAGTGGTTTGTTGCCTTTTTGGGATCCCCACTCGTTTATGGACATTGCTATTGTATGTCCCAGATGTTATGAATCATTATCTGGAGCAGGACGTGCTGCATACTTAGAATAATACAATTCTGTGATTACTCACCTTGTAGAATTGGTATTATAAGTATGCAGCACGTCCTGCTCCATCCCACCCTGATTGCTTTATTCTTGGATCCTCTATATGGTGATTGTTTTCCTTGTTAATGTTGTTGAATTTGTTATTGGCTTCTCCTGGTTCCCTTACTGCTTTTCTATACTGGGAAATTAGTGGGAGGTCCCGGGTATATATGGACCGGGAGGGGCCTCTTTTTGCCATCTCTGCAGTAAAGCGCCCTCTTGTGGAGGTATATCCCAGATGTTATGAATCATTATCTGGAGCAGGACGTGCTGCATACTTATAATACCAATTCTACAAGGTGAGTAATCACAGAATTGTATTTTTAAGACCACTTTAAATGCTTGGTACACAATTGTCTCCACTTGCAGCTTTCTTATCTAGTTTGATATTTTGCTTTGGTTGGTAAATCAGTTAAAGAATCCTTCCTGGAATCTTATGATCGCACTTAAATGCAACATGCGTGGGCAAGATGGATGCGATTACAAGGACCACCATTCATTGGTCAGAAGCATAACAAAGAAGTCCTAATGATCCATCATATTGCATCATTGGTCAGAAGTGATTGACATGGAACTGGGGCCAGAGGGGAGCAAAAAGGGCAAAATATTCAGAAAAAGCAGACAGAAATGGTCCAGAACACCAACTCCTTCATGATCCTCATAGGCCCTAGTGGTCATTGATGTTCCAGTGCTGAAGCTGATTGACAGCCAGGAAACTATGGTCAGATTGAATGCAAGTTATTCAACAATCAGGGTCCCATGCAACAGAGAGGATGTGGCAATGGATCAAATATCACTCCCCAAAAGCCGTATCTCTAGTTAGGTCATTGCCTGCTTACAGTAAGCTTCTGATTGGTAGAAAGGTTGTAAAACTACAATTCTGTGATTACTCACCTGTAGAATTGGTATTATACGTAGACAGCACGTCCTGCTCCAGAGATAATTCCTTACGTTTGGGTAATACATCCACAAGATGGCGCTGGACTGCAGAGACAGCAAAAAAGTGGCTCCTCCCGGCCCCTTATATTCCAGGGACCTCCCACAAATTCCCCAGTATTGACAAGCAGTTAGCAAGAAGCCGGGAGAATAACAACCATAATCAAACAATTTTAACCATGATAACCACCATACAGAGGTACTAAGAATAATGAAAACAAGGGCGGGGTGGAGCAGGACGTGCTGTATACGTATAATACCAATTCTACAGGTGAGTAATCACAGAATTGTATTATTCTAAGTATACAGCACGTCCTGCTCCAGAAATATTTCCTTACATTTGGGACATCCAATAGCAGTGTCCGTAAGGTAGGGTGGGATCCCCAAAAGCAACAACATGCAGATTAAACCACTGCCGCCTGCAGAACTTTGTGGCCAAAAGCAGCATCAGCTGAAGCCCGAACATGAACCTTGTAAAACAAAAGTATGAACAGAAGACCAAGTAGCGGCCTTGCAAACTTGAAGCCTGGTGCTGAAAGGCCCCAAAGGCACCAATAGCAGGAGTGGAATGAGCAGTAAGGCGGAAGGGAGGATCCTTCCCTTTAGCCGAATAGGCCTGAATCACAGCCTGACGGATCAACTTGCAGGTGGTAGACTTAGCTGGAGCCAGACCCTTCTTAGGACCAGAAGGGACCACAAAAAGAGCATCAGTCTTCCTGAAGGGTTCAGTAGCCACCAAATAGAACTTCAGGTTCCTGACCACATCCAAGGAATGTAGAGCCCTCTCCTTAGGGTTACTAGGATTAGGGCACAGAGAAGGCAGAACAATGTCCTGATTGAGATGAAAAGCAGACACAACTTTAGGCAGAAAATCTGGTTTAAAGCGAAAACACCACCTTGTCCTGGTGTCTCTCAAAGTAAGGGGGTTTGATGGAAAGCGCCGCCAACTCAGAAACATGCCTAACAGAAGTGATAGCCACCAAAAAGACTACCTTAAGCGTAAGAATGGACAAAGCAGCCTCATACACAGGCTCAAAAGGAGACCCCTGCAAGACAGATAGGACCAAGTTCAAGTCCCAGACTGGTAACATAGGGTTACGTGGGGGGCGCACATGAGCAACCCCCTGGTAAAAAGTCTTGACCAGACGATGCTGCGAAAAAGATCTCTGAAAGAAAACAGACAAGGCAGAAACATGACCTTTCAGAGTGCTGAGTTGAAGCCCCAGATCCAAACCATGTTGGAGAAATTCCAGAATCCTAGGAATAGAAAACTCACGACAGGGAAGAGATTTAGGCTGACACCAGTCAATGTAGTTACACCAAACCCTATAGTAGATGGAAGAATAGGACTTATTCTTAGTATACAGTACGTCCTGCTCCAGATAGATTACTTACACTTGGGTTATGCTCCGCCAGATGGCGCTGCACTGCAGAGACATGTAAAACAGGCTCCTCCCGGCCCCTCAAATACCCGGGGACCTCCCACAAATCCGCAGATTTCTCTGCAGTGCTTACTGCGAAGACATGAAATTATCACTCTCTCGCAGGTGAGCGGGGCTATTAGCCTGCGGCCCTGTTGGACTATTCCCACCCGTTCCTCGTGTGATGTGCCTCCCAGCCTGGGCTGCGCTGGTCGGGTGAAGGTAGGCAGCACCATGTGTGCTTAAGGAGCACTGCTCCACCGCAATCCCCCACCAAAGGGTAGACGGTATAGGCTCATGGTGAGCCTTTATGGGATGCCCCTCCCGCATTATTGTCCCATGCCCCGTGTAGTGGTGGGTCCTGTACAGAGGGCTGCCATCCTCCCTCATTCTCCCTGTAGCCTTCGGGGGAGAAAGAAGGGGGGGGTGTGGGTGAGCGTGTATCGTGATTCGTGCATACGGCTTTTTGTCATGTTTTTTGACTAGTATATGTGGTGTCAGCCGCCGCACTGACTTGTCTTTTTACTATTGCAAATGCCGCCGCCGCGCGTCTTTTCCTTCATTTGGATGTTCCGCGCCGGGCGGCGGCGTTACCTCAGACGCTTCTGCGTTCTCATTGCTTGTCTGTGGGCTTCGCGCTCTTCGAGGGGGGGCGGGGCCTGGCTTGGCGCGCTCTGCGTCACGGCTCGCTCTGGCCCGCCCTTCGAGGTACTCTCGGCGCCATTTTGTCAGGCCGCGCACGCGTGTGTGACGGTTCTACTTACCGCGGTCCGTAAGTGCCCTCGCGGGCGACTTCATACTCATTTTAGTGTGTTTGGTTCCGACACCCCTTCTTCCCATTGTGTCTTTCAGACGGGTGAATCCATTGGCTTCTCCCGGCCCGGTGTAATTGATAGTTGGGCCTTGTATAATTACTCCCACTTCCCTAGCGGGTCATTGGGGCATCCAGGGTTGCTTTATAGCGTCAATCTCTACTGGCATATTGTGCCTAATAATCACCATATGGAGGCATCTCAGGATAATGTGACCGGGGTTCCTTCGGGACAAGCCTGGCTGTGTGTAGCTTGTGGGGTCTCACCTATTAGCGGTGACAATGCACGGGTCTGTGTTCCTTGCGCACAGCAGGTGCTAACGTTGCAATCCGCCCCTCCTGTGGCTGGGCCTGCACCTCGTCTCACTTCACCTAATCCCCCAAACTTGAGTCCCACCCCCATTGAATTGCATACAAGCGGGGATTCTCAGCCTGATGTGTCTGCTAGACTGGCCAGTGTTGAAAAATTGATTGCTAATACTTTAGTGCGTAAGGCCACTGCTAAAAAGCGTCACTTAACCCCTGATGCCACTGTTTTCCCTATGGAGTCTGATGAGTTGTTGCATCTATGTGGCTATACCCCCTCGGACGAAGGGGAGCTGTTTTCTGATTCAGGATCATCTGTTGAGAGACCCAGGGGTCATGACGATTCTGGCTCTGACTCCTGGGCCCGGATGATACTGACAGACGGCTGGTTCAGATCTTTGAGGTTCTGTTCATCTCTCCCCCTGTTGCGGCTCCGAGGCAAAGGGGTGAGCTTTTTCATACTGCTAAGGCTCGTTTGAAATTGAGCAATCTCATTTCAATAATCTCGTGCTTAAGGAGTGGGAACGTCCCAGTAGACTTCCCGGTATACCTAAGAGTTGGGACAGAAAGTACCCCTTTCCTGCTGATATGGTCAAGTGCTGGTCATCCCCTCCCGAGGTGGATGCTGCTATTCTAGGGCTGTCTAACACCTCTGTTATGCACTCCCCTGACTCTACTACTCTGCGGGATGCCGAGGACCGGCGCGTTGACCAATTGGCGTGCCATGCCTTTGCATTTGTGGGGACGGCGCTTCGCCCGGTTTGCGCCTCGGCCATTACATCTGTGGCGCTCAGGTCCCTGATCAGAAGTGTACTTGACGGTGCTCCTGATGAATTGCTACCTGATGTGTTTAATGCACTGTCTAACTGTGATGTGTTTGTAAGCTTTATCCTATCTGCCTTGGATGATGCCATTAGGATGTGTGGGAGAACTCCTGCCTTGGTGGTAGCTATACGCCGCGCGGTTTGGCAGTGCCAGCGGGCTGCTGACAATGCTGCAAAGAAGGCCCTCACTGGGCCTCCATTTAAGGGGCTACACCTGTTTGGGGACCACCTAGACCTTTTTGCTAAGGGAGGTAAGTTACCCCAGCGCAGATGGCAGTCTCTGCCCTTTTGGTGCCAGGGCTCCCTTTCACTCCCCTACCGTGGTGCTAAACAAGGAAAAGGGGTGTCCTTCGCGGGGGCTCGTGCAGATTCCTGGCACAGGAGCAGAGGACGACGTCCTGGCTCCTCCTGGGGGGCTAAGCCCAAATCCTCTCCCAAGCCCCCTCAGGCATGATGGGGCGCCCTCTCCGTCAGGGTGGGGGGACGGCTGCAGCACTTTGCTCACGTCTGGAGGCGCCATGTCTCAGACCGGTGGATTCAGGAGGTAGTGTCCTCCGGTTACAAGATAGAGTTTGCTGTGTGGCCTCCCCCAAGATTCATCAGGTCCCGGATCCCCCAGGACTCTGTCTCAGCTCAGGTGTTGGTGCAGGCTGTGCAAGGCCTTCTGGGTCTGGGGATCATTTGCAGGGTCCCCTTAAGAGAAAGAGGCAAGGGGTTCTACTCCAACCTCTTCACAGTTCCCAAAAGATGGGTCAGTCAGGCCTATTCTGGATTTAAAGATCCTCAACAAATTTGTCAAGAACAGGCATTTTCGCATGGAAACTCTGCGCTCGGCCATCAGCTCCCTGCGCCCAGGGGATTTCATGACGTCTGTGGACATCAAAGACGCTTACCTTCACATCCCTGTGTTTTCAGGACACCAAAGGTTCCTCAGATTCGCGTTGGAAGATCAACATTACCAGTTTGTGGCCTTGCCATTTGGCCTCACTTCAGCTCCCAGAGTGTTCACCAAGGTGCTGGCGGGGGTGATGTCTCTGATGAGGTCAAGGGGCGTCCGCGTGCTGCCCTACCTGGACAACATACTCATCACCTCTCGGTCTCTACAGCAGTCAGAGTTGGACACTCAGCTGGTAGTGTCCACCCTGGAGTCCTTCGGCTGGGTGATCAATCACCCCAAGTCTTCTCTGTCCCCTTCCTCGGTGATCCCGTTCCTGGGAATGATTCTGGATACTGTTCAGTCAAGGATTTTCCTTCCTCAACAGAAGGTGGAAGCTCTAACTGCGCAGGTGAGGTTCCTGCTGTCGTGTCTCCATCCCTCCCTCAGGCAGGGAATGCACTTGGTGGGCCTGATGGTGGCGTGCTTCGAGGTGGTGCCTTTTGCTCAGTTCCATTTGAGGCCTCTACAACTTCACCTTCTGTCAGTTGGGACAAGGACCCAACGTCCTTGGACGGGGTCTGTGTGCTCCCCTCCTTGGTCCCAGGAACTTGCTGGGGGGCAGGTCCTTTCTGGCCCCCTCCTGGGAGACGGTCACCACGGATGCCAGTCTGTCAGGATGGGGGGGATTCTGGTAGTCCCTGCGGTTCCAGGGGAGGTGGGGTCCTCAGGAGGCCCACTTACCTGTCAACATTTTGGAACTACGGGCGATCAGATTGGTTCTGGATCAGTTGACCGACCACCTGTGGGGTCTGTCTGTGCAGGTGCGCTCAGACAACAGGACGGCGGTTGCATACATCAACCATCAGGGAGGGACCCGGAGCAGGGGGGCCCTCCAGGAGGTGTCGCGGATTCTGACATGGGCAGAGGCCAATGTTCAATACATTTCGGCTGTGTACATCCCTGGGGCAGAGAATCTACTGGCAGACTGTCTGAGCAGGGGGACCTCTCGTCAGGCAGAGTGGTCCCTCTGCAACAGGGTATTCCAGATGACACCGTTGGGGTCTACCAGATGTGTATCTGTTTGCTTCCCATCACAATCACAAGCTCCCGGCCTTTGTCTCCCTGTCTCAGAATCCTCTGGCCTTGACCACGGATGCTCTGTCCATGTCATGGCAGGAATTTCGGCTCCTGTATGTCTTTCCTCCATTCCTCCATAGCTAGACATGTTTGTTGCTTGATATTTAGTTGATGAGAGGGTTAAACTGGGCGGTAAATTAGTTCCCAGGCCCTGAATAATAATAATAATAATTTTGTATAAATAATAGTGATTGAGCTGCTCCCACCCCCCTTTATTCATTTGAATTGCCATGAGCACAAGCAGGGAGGAATTCAGTCAATATGGATTTCTCCCTGTGAAGTGTTCTAAAGGGAGGCTGGCAGCTTCCCAGGTGAGTAGCTCCCAGATATTTGTCTGCATTGCATGTCCCAACTTTGGGGACTCAGAATTAAGAGTAGGGACCACACAAAACACAGAGTGCCTTGCCGGGGCAGTGTGGCTTCCACATGTATCTGCAGATATATGCAACCAAATCTCTGTCTTTCCACATAGCTAGACATGTTTGTTGCTTGATATTTAGTTGATGAAAGGGTTAAACTGGGCGGTAAATTAGTTCCCAGGCCCTGAATAATAATAATAATTTTGTATAAATAATAGTGATTGAGCTGCTCCCACCCCCCTTTATTCATTTGAATTGCCATGAGCACAAGCAGGGAGGTATTCAGTCAATATGGATTTCTCCCTGTGAAGTGTTCTAAAGGGAGGCTGGCAGCTTCCCAGGTGAGTAGCTCCCAGATATTTGTCTGCATTGCATGTCCCAACTTTGGGGACTCAGAATTAAGAGTAGGGACCACACTAAACACAGAGTGCCTTGCCGGGGCAGTGTGGCTTCCACATGTATCTGCAGATATATGCAACCAAATCTCTGTCTTTCCACATAGCTAGACATGTTTGTTGCTTGATATTTAGTTGATGAGAGGGTTAAACTGGGTGGTAAATTAGTTCCCAGGCCCTGAATAATAATAATAATTTTGTATAAATAATAGTGATTGAGCTGCTCCCACCCCCCTTTATTCCCCTTACGCCATCCCAATTTACAAACTCTGGCTTTGACGGCCTGGCTGCTGAAACCTCCATCTTGATGGAGAAAGGCTTGTCGCCTCGGTGGTTGATACCATGGTGAAGGCTAGGAAGGCTAGGAAGAAAATGTCTTCTTCCATCTATTACAGGGTATGGAGTCTAGGTCTCTTCCCTGTCGGGTGTTTTCAGTTCCCAGGGTTCTGGAGTTCTTACAGCATGGGTTGGAGTCGGGACTCCAACTCAGTATTCTGAAGGGTCAGGTTTCTGCCCTGTCTGTCTTCTTTCAGAAGTCTTTTGCTCAGCATTCTTTGGTTAAGACCTTCTTCCAGGGGGTTACCCATGTGCGTCCCCCACGTAAACCTATGGTCCCTGTTTGGGATTTGAACTTGGTTTTGTCTGCCTTGCAGGGTGCTCCCTTTGAACCTATACAGGATGCTGCTCTGGCTGTGCTTACCCTCAAGGTTGTCTTTCTGGTGGCCATTACTTCGGTCAGGCGTGTGTCTGAGTTGGCGGCTCTGTCTATTCAGCCCCCATACTATGAGAGACACCAGGACAAGGTGGTGTTCCGCTTTAAGCCAGACTTTCTGCCTAAGGTGGTGTCTGCTTTTCATTTAAATCAAGATATTGTTCTTCCTTCATTGTTCCCTAATCCTAGCAACGCTAAGGAAAGGGTTCTGCATTCCTTGGATGTGGTCAGGGGTCTGAAGTATTACCGGATAGTCACTGCGTCCTTCAGGAAAACTGATGCTCTTTTTGTGGTCCATTCTGGGCCCAGGAAGGGTTTGGCTCCTGCCAAGTCTACTATTAGCAAATGGATTCGCCAGGCTGTGATTCAGGCCTATTCTGCTAAGGGGAAGAATCCTCCCTTCCGCCTTACTGCTCATTCTACTCGTGCTATTGGTGCCTCCTGGGCCTTCCAGCACCAGGCTTCTGTTGAACAAGTTTGCAAGGCCGCTACTTGGTCTTCTGTTCATACCTCTTCAAAGTTTTACAAGGTTGATGTTAGGGCCTCAGCTGATGCTGTTTTTGGCGCAAGGTTTTGCAGGCGGCAGTGGTTTAAACTGTCTGCTGTTACCTTCTTAGTTGGGGATCCCACTCTACTTTATGGACACTGCTATTGGATGTCCCCAAGTGTAAGTAATCTATCTAGAGCAGGACGTACTGTATACTAAGAATAATACAATTCTGTGAAATACTCACCTGTAGAATTGGTATTACAGTACGTCCTGCTCCACCCCACCCTTGATTATGCATTATTCTGGATCCCCTGTATGGTAATTGTTATAATTGATATAGTTACCAGTTTGGGTGGTTAAATTCTCCCGGCTTCTCGTTCACTGCTTTTCAATGCTGGGGATTTGTGGGAGGTCCCCGGGTATTTGAGGGGCCGGGAGGAGCCTGTTTTACATGTCTCTGCAGCGCAGCGCCATCTGGCGGAGGATAACCCAAGGATAAACCAAGAGCAGGACGTACTGTATACTTATAATACCAAATCTACAGGTGAGTATTTCACAGAATTGTATTTTTCCTAGCCCGAATCATGGTATTAACAGAGGCAGGCAGCCCCTTTTCCATTAAGATGGAGGTTTCAGCAGCCAGGCCGTTAACCCTTTAAACGCCAGCTACGTAAAATTCACGTAGCTGCCTCTCCTGTCATTAAACGCCAGCTACGTAAATTTTACGTACCTGGCTTTCCCCCCTGCTAACTGGCAAAAAAAAAAAAAGACACTCACCTGACCCCTCGTTTGATTCGGCCGGGTCTCCCCTTTAAGATGGTGTGCTCCGATCGTCCGTGGGACCTCCTCCGGCTGCAGGGGAGGGCCCGGAATAGGGTGCCCCCCCCCCCCCCGGTTTAGCTGCCACTGGCTTTCCTGTAAAAAAAAAATAAAAATGACATTTACCTACCTGCATGTGCGCTGGCTCCCGTCGACCCTCCTCTTCACCTGGGGGGCCTCCGATCCCCCCCCCCCCCCCAGGGCTTGCCGATCTTCAGGAGAGAGCCCGGGAGGCTCTCTCCTCTCTCCTTCTCGATGGCGGCCGTCATCTTGCCGCTAAGCCCCACCCCCTTGGGGGCGGAGCTGTGACGTCATCCCGTTCCGTCTCCCCGTCAAGCCCCGCCCCTTTTGGGGGCGGGGCTATGACGTCGTCCCGATCACTGGTTTCAGCTGTCAGATGCCGGTGATCGGCGACCTGGAAGGAGGTGGCAGGAGATCCTCTGATCTCCTGCCCCCCCTTCTCTGGATGCCGATCACCGGCATCTGTCATCAGAGCGGCGAGGGACAAGAGCTTGCAATCGGAGGTAAGTACAGTAAAAAAAATTTTTTTTTTTTTAATAAAATCATTTTGTGTGTGTGTTTTTTTTGTTACAGTTAACCCTTTGTGAGCTGGTAAGGGGTCTATCAGACCCCTGTACCAGCTCACAAGGCTCTGGGTCTGGCAAGTCACCTGCGGGCTAGCGGGTGACTTGCCATTAACCCCCAGCCCCCCATTACCTGCCTCCCCAAAGGCCAGGGGGGGGCAGAAGGGCCCGGGCCACTATGGCTATGTGGGCCTGTTCTACAAGCCCCCATAGCTGGCCCGGGTCGGTAACGCTGGGTAGGGGGGACCCTACGTCATTTTTTTTTTGGATTTTTAAGTGGTAGCAGGTGTTCCGGGGGGTTTCACACAGGGGGGCATCCCGATTTTGGATGCCCCAGGGGGAGGGAATAGAACGGTCCAGGAATCTTATAGATTCCGGGGCCGATCAGCCCTGGGTGTTGGTCCACTTTAACCCATTGTGAACTTGTAAGGAGTCCATGAGACCCCTGTACCAGTTCACAAGGCTCGAGGGCTGTCAAGTGACCTGCGGCTAGCGGGTGACTTGCCATTAACCCCGGCCCCCCTATTACCTGCCTCCCCGAAGCCCAGGGGGGGCAGAAGGGCGCGGGCTGATTTAGGCGGTGCTGGCTTGTACTTGGCAGGGCGGGGGGCCACCAAAGCTGGACCCTGCGCCCTGTTCTACAATCCCTGCATAGCTGATCCCCGGGCTGGTTATGCTGGGTAGGGGGGACCCCATGTCATTTTTATGGGAATTATTAAAAAAAAAAATGGGGGTTACCTCCCCCCCAGGAAGGGGAACCCCACACCGATTTTTTTTCTCTTGATTTAACCCTTTATAGTGTGGATTGTAGTTGTATTTTATTTTTACATGTTATAAAATGTTTTTTCAGTTTGGGGGGTCTTCTGAACAGTAACAGGGGGCTACCGATACATATGTGGTACCGTTGTAATCGGAAGAAATGGGGCTTTCACATGCAATATGGTTTTCTTTAATAAAACAAATGTTTTATTTGAAATAAAGGAGATAATTTTCTAAAAAAAAAAAATTTTGTTTTGTTTAATGTACTCAAAAATATTTAAAAAAAACTGTAAAAAAATTACAAACAAGACATTTCATGTTAAAGCCTAAACTCTGCCGCAAAAAAAAAATATATGATTTTCCTGGAAATTCCTGCAAAAATCACAGTTAAGCATAGCGCAAAATGGTGAAAAATGACCTGTCAAGAGAGGGTGACAAAGCCTAAAGTAGGCTGGCAGTTAAAAGGGTTAGTAGTACCTATGCATGTTGGGTATCGTTCTGCTCGGGGGATTTTGCGCTTTCAGATTTAGCTTGTTTTTTTTTGTTTGCATATTGATATTTTAGGAAAACTCATTTTTTATTCTGCTTTATTATACATTTTTTAAGGAAACCCTGTGCGACCAACGAATTCTTTGAGGGATTACTTCCAGAAAGATGGGCCCACTACAACATGCTGGGTATGCTTAGAAAGCTTATCATTATCCAAATGTAAAGGGTTGTTTTGGTAGAAAAAGCGCAAGGTGCCACTTTGTCTGCAGAGCTGAAATTTTCAAGCAAAATTACCGTCTCCCCAAGCTTTACTTTGGGGTGTTTGGCAACTCTTCCCTTGACAGTAGCTATGCATGTTGGGTATCGTTCT
The DNA here is from genome assembly GCA_027917425.1 of Gastrophryne carolinensis. Taxonomy (NCBI): domain Eukaryota; kingdom Metazoa; phylum Chordata; class Amphibia; order Anura; family Microhylidae; genus Gastrophryne; species Gastrophryne carolinensis. Next base: position 204,346,770 of record CM051240.1, on the reverse strand, counting down.
GTTCGGGGGATGTTGCTTTTTTAGATTAACTTGTTTTTTCTTGTTTGCTTATAGTTTTCTTTAGAAAAATGTGGCTTTGATTCTGCTTTTTATCCTTTTTTAGGGAAGTTCTGTGTAACCAAAGAATACATTGAGGGAGAACTTCCAGAAAACTGTGGCAACATCAACAAGCCTGGTATGCCTAAAAAGCTTGAGGTGTGTACTTCCAGAGAATATATAGTTTGTGGGGGGTATTTCAAATGTAAAGGGTTGTTTTTATTGAAAAACTGCAAGGTGCACGTAGTGCTTAGCATAGCTGTATTTGATCTAAAAATCCCCTAAAGCGCTGTTTCAGTTTGGGGGAGTCTCCTGGGCAGGAAAGGGTGTCTACCAATATATATGTGGTGCCGTTGTAACCGGGAGAAATTGGGATTTCACACGCAATAAGATTTTATTGACAAACTTACATTTTTTATTACAAAAAAACAGTACAAATTGTAAAAAATAGATTTTTTTTTATTTTTTTGCACATATCTCACCCCAAAATATTAAGAATACACCTAAAAAATGACAAACAAGACATTTCATGTTAAAGCCCAGACTCTGCTGAAAAAAACAATATACAATTTTTCTGGGAAATCCCTGGAAATCCCTTCAAAAATCACAGTTGAACATGCATAGTGCAAAATAGTGAAAAATGGTCTGGCAACAAAGCGTAACAAAAACTCCAGGTAGGCTGGCAGCGAAAGGGTTAAAGCCAGCTTTTGTAAATTGGAGTAGCGTAGCCACCCCTGAGTGAGCAGGTCTGGATCCTTGGGCAGGGTGTACTGATCTACCGCCAGCTGCACGATGTCTGCGAACCACACTCTTCTTGGCCAACGGGGGGCCACCAGGATTGCTGGCACCCCTTCCTAAGCTATCTTTTGTAGAACCCTGCCCAACAAGGTAAAACGGGGAAAGACATACAGTAACTGAAAACCCTGCCAGGGCATTGTCAGAGCATCCATGGCTAAGGCCAGAGGGTCCTGGGACAGAGACACAAAGACTGGAAGCTTGTGATTGTGACGGGACGCAAACAGATCCACATCTGGCTGACCCCAACGGTGACACAGAGAGCGAAACACTCTGTTGCTGAGGGACCATTCCCCCAGGCGAGAAGTCCCCCTGCTCAGAGAGTCTGCCTCCAGATTCTCCACCCCCAGAATGTACACAGCTGAGATGCAGGGAACATTGTCCTCTGCCCAGCACAGGATCATAGATACTTCCTTGAGGGCCCCCTTGCTCCAGGTCTCTCCTTGATGATTGATGTAGGCAACTGCCGTCTGGTTGTCCGAGCGTACCTGAACAGCCCAACCCCGAAGGTGCGGGGTCAAGCGGGCTAGAACCAACCTGATCGCCCTCAGTTCCAGAATGTTGATAGGGGTGTGGGCCTCCTGAGGGCCCCACTGCCCCTGGAATGTTAGTGATCTCCAGAAGCTCCCCCAACCTGTCAGACTGGCATCCGTGGTGACTGTCTCCCAGCAAGGGGCCAGAAAGGATCTGCCCACCAACAGGTTCCTTGAGTCCAGCCACCACAAGAGGGACCGCCTGGCTAGGGAGGATAGAACCAAAACCTGATCCAGGGACACAGGGTCCCTTTCCCATACAGACAAGAGGTGGAGTTGAAGAGGCCTCATGTGAAACTGAGCATAAGGAACCGCCTCGAATCAGGACACAATCAGGTCCACCAGCTGCATTCCCTGCCTGATAGAAGGATGAGAGCAGGACAGAAGGAGCTGAGCTTGCGCTTGCAGACTGTCCACCTTCTGCTGAGGAAGAAAGATCCTGTCCCGAGCTGTATTCATGCTCAGAAATGGCTTCACCAAAGAGGGAGACAGGGAAGATTTGGAGTGGTTTATCACCCAGCCGAATGACTCCAGTGTGGTCACTACCCGCTGAGTATCCAGCTCTGCCTGTTGGAAGGGCGGAGAAGTGATAAGAATGTCGTCCAAATAGGGAAGAATGTGAATGCCCTGAGCTCTCAGCAGAGCCATAATGCCCGCCAGCACCTTGGTAAATACCCTGTGAGACTGAAGGGCAATGCCACAGACTGGTAATGCTGATCCTCCAGAGCGAACCTGAGGAATCTCTGATGACCTGGAAAGACTGGAATATGGAGGTAAGCATCCTTAATGTTCACAGAGGTCATGAAGTCCCCTGGGCGTAGAGAACTTACAGCTGAGCGCAGAGTCTCCATTCGAAAACGCCTGGATCTGACAAACTTGTTAAGTCCAGGATGGGTCTGACAGACCCATCTCTTTTGGGAACGGTGAAAAGGTTGGAATAATAGCCCTTGCCCCTTTCCTTTAAGGGCACTTGGCAGATGACCCCCAGCTCCAGTAGATTCTGCACATCAAGCAACAGGCCCTGAGCTGACAGGGGGTCTTGAGGCATCCAGAATCCAATGAATCTTGGGGGCGGCCAGGCTGCCAACTCTATCTTGTAACCGGAGGACACTACCTCCTGAATCCACCGGTCTGAGACATGACGCCTCCAGACGTGAGCAAAGAGCCGAAGCCGTACCCCCACCCAGATGGGTGAGGGCACCCCTTCATGCCTGAAGGGGCTTGGGGGAAGACATAGACTTGGAACCCCAGGAGGGGCCAGGACGACCACGCCCTCTGCCCCTGCCCCAGAAATCTCCCCAGGCCCCTGCAAATGAAGCTCCCCTTCCCATTCTGGACCCACGGTAGGAGGGAAGAAAGGAACCTGAACCTCGAAAGGGCCGAGACTGTCTCCTGCGCTGGGGTAACCTGCCTCCCTTAGCAAAAAGGTCCAGGCGATCCCCAGATAGACGCAGATAGAACCCAGTGAGAGCCTTTTTGGCAGCGTTGTCAGCTGCCCACTGGCGCAGCCAAACTGAGAGGCGTATAGCCACCGCCAAGGCAGAAGCCCTGCCACACATTCTACTGCTATCATCCAAGGCAGAGAGGACATATGCAACAAATTCCTCACAACGCAGAAGGGCTCTATACTCTTCACTAGCAGCATCATCAGGAGCCCCATCTAAAATACTTTTGAGTCCTAATAGCCACAGCTGTAATGGCAGAGGCCCAAACCCGGACGCAGCGCGGACCCCACACAGGCAAAGGCATGGGAAGCCAGCTGATTAATGCGCCGGTCTTCACCATCCTTCAGGGTAGTAGAGTCAGGGGAATGCATGACAGAAGTGTTCGGACAAACCCAGTATTGGTGCATCCACTTCGGGAGGGGACGACCAATGCTTAACCACTTCAGCAGGAAAGGGATACCTCCTATCCCACCCCCGGGAGCCTGCTAGGTTGCTCCCACTCTTTGAGCACGAGATTATTAAAGTGAGTTTGCTCAGGAAACTCCAAACGTGGCTTAGCAGTGTGAAACAACTCCCCCTGCTGCCGAGGAGCCGCGGCAGGAGGAGAGATAGAAAGTACTTCAAAAATGTGAGCCAAAAGCCTGTCAGTATCATCTGGAGCCCATGGGTCAGAGCCAGAATCAGCATAACCCTTAGGCTGCTCATCAGATGATTCTGAATCAGAAATCAAATCCCCCTCTTCCAGGGGGGTATAGCCGGCCAGGTCAAAAACTTCCTCAGCCTCCATAAGAAAAGAGGTTAACGCCAGGCGCCAGAGGCCTTACGGGCTGTAGAGCCAGCAATCAGCTTCTCAATGCTAGCCACCCTGGTAGACAAATCAGTCTGAGACTCCCCACTGGTATGCACCTCACTGGGAGTCAGATGTAAGCGTGGGGGAGTAGACGAAGCCATACGGGGCGCCGGCCCAGCCACAGGTAACCCAGATTGCAGCGCAAGCGCCTGCTGGGCACAGGGTACACAAACCCTCACATTGTCATCACTAGTAGGGGACACCCCACACACCAATGGTGGCGCAGAAGCGCCTGAGGTAAAGTCGCCGCCGACCGCGAAACGCCGTACAAGCGAGCGTGGCATTTTTAAAAAAGAGCAACCAGTGCAATCAACACACGCGGCAACACAAAGCCAAAACATACCACGAAATACAATCCCAAGGAGTGAAGAATACACATACCCACCCCACCCCCACCCCCCCCCGAGAAATACCCTGGAGAGCGAGGGAGGACAGCGGCCAACCTAACAGGAGCCCACCGATGGACAGGGGCGATAGCGCGGGAGGGGCATCCCATAAGGCTCACCATGGCCTATACCGCCTACCCTTTGGTGGGGGATTGCGGTTGGAGCAGCGCTCCTTAAGCATCTGACAGCGGTGCTGCCTACCGTCACCCGACCAGTGCAACCAAAGCTGGGAGACAGAAGAAAGAGGAACGGGTGGGAATAGTCCTACAGGGCCTCAGGCTAATAGCCCCGCTCACCTGCGAGTAGAGAGAGCCATCTTATTGCCTTCGCAGCGCCGACTGCAGAGAAGAACTGGGGAATTTGTGGGAGGTCCCTGGAATATAAGGGGCCCGGAGGAGCCACTTTTTTGCTGTCTCTGCAGTCCAGCGCCATCTTGTGGATGTATTACCCAAACGTAAGGAATTATCTCTGGAGCAGGACGTGCTGTATATCTAGAATAAAAAAAAGTTTCCTGCATAAGAAGACAATACTTGATAGCGGAGTAAGAATGCACTTTAGCATGCACAAAATGTCCCTCAATATTTTTACCAGGAGCCGGAGCAGCCATAAGATGGCCTAAACCAATGTTCCCCAACCCTCTCCAAGAGGCCAGGTTTTGCAGATCTCCACACAGACTTACAAGTAATTCATGCTCAGGCAAAGCTATAGAAGCAGCTATGTGGCGATAGAACCATGAGCCATTGGTGGCTCTCAAGGAGAGGGTTGGGAAACACTGGTCTATACCAATGTATTCTTAGTATACAGTACGTCCTGCTCCAAATAGATTACTTACACTTGGGTTATCCTCCGCCAGATGGCGCTGCACTGCAGAGACATGCAAAACAGGCTCCTCCCGGCCCCTCAAATACCCGGGGACCTCCCACAAATCCCCAGATTTCTCTACAGTGCTGACTGCGAAGACATTAAATTATCACTCTGTCGCAGGTGAGCGGAGCTATTAAAGCCTGCGGCCCTGTTGGACTATTCCCACCCGTCCTTGATGTGATGTGCCTCCCAGCCTGGGCTGTGCTGGTCGGGTGAAGGTAGGCAGCACCATGTGTGCTTAAGGAGCCCTGCTCCACCGCAGTCCCCCACCAGAGGGTAGGCGGTATAGGCTGATGGTGAGCCTTATGGGATGGCCCTCTCGCATTATTGCCCCATGCCCCGGTAGTGGTGGGCCCTGTACAAAGGGCTGCCATCCTCCCTCATTCTCCCAGTAGCCCTCGGGAGGAAGATAAGGGGGGTGTGTGTGTGTGGATCTCTGTGTACTGTGGTTACACGCTTATGGTCCTCTTGGTAAATGTCTGCTTGGACTGGTGTATGTGGTGTCACTTGTCTCTTTACACTGTTAAGGCCACCTTCATTTGGTTGTTCCGCGGCGTTACCTCAGACGCTTCTGCGTCCCCATTGGATGCTTGTCTGTTGGACTTCGCGCTCTTCGGGGAGGCGGGGCCTGGCATGGCGCGCATCGTGTCACGGCTCGCGCTGGCCCGCCCTTCGAGGTTCTCAGCGCCATATTGTCTGGTAGCGCGTGTGTGTGGGTGACGTTCTTACTCATCGTGGTCCGTAAGTGCCCTCGCAGGCGGCTTTATAATTCACTGTAGTGTGTTTCGGTCTGACACCCTTCTTCTCATTGTGTCTTTCAGAGGGTGAATCCATTGGCTTCTCCCGGCCCGGTGTAATTGATAGCGGGCCTTGTAAATTTACTCCCACTCCCTAGCGGGTTATTGGGGCATCCAGGGTTGCTTCATAGCGTCAATCCCTACTGACATATTCCCCTCGATTCAAAGAGCCAAAGTTAATTGATTTCGTATCGAGAATCGTAAGTTTGGGTGGGTGTTTGTCATTTTTTCTTGTTTTTTGGCCCATTTCGTATTCGCACGATCGTTCGCGCATAGACGTATATGAACATACGCATTTCGTACGTGAATCGTATAATTTGCGTTAGTTCGTGTGTTTTTCCCGTCCAAATCGTATTATTTGCGTCCGATCCTATTTTTTACGTCCTTCACATGGGCTTGCGACCAATTCAGAGAGGTGATTGCTAATTGTTTGGAAGCCCATTAAAGAGCTGCTTTACGAAATGTTTGCCGGCAGCTATTTGGCCTCGGGAGTAGGATGGAGCGGAGCGAGTTTGTGGCACATCAAGGGCTTATGCTTTTTGGCATTGAGTTGATCGAGATGTCTGAGAGCAGATTGCCCCTGCGTCGTCGCATGAACATCGATAGCATGAATGATGTTGAGCTGTTCGAGCTGACCAGGCTTAATCGCGCTTCCCTCCATAAATTATATAGTGAGCTGCGGCCATGGTTAGCCCGCACCACAAGGAAGGGGCATGCAATTTCAGGTATGACCAAGATGCTTGGCTGCCTGCAATTTTTGGCGAACGGCTCGTTCCAGAGGCTGGGTGCCCTCTCCGTGGGGATGTCACAGCCTACGCTGAGCCGCGCACTCTCTAAATTTTTGGAAGGCATGGCTGCCATAACTCCAAAATATATTTATTTTCCGGATGATATGGCAGCCAGAAACGCCATTAAGCTTGGGTTTTATAATGTGGCCGACATGCCCAACGTTATTGGTGCTATTGACTGCACACATGTGGCACTCGTACCTAGGGCAGCCGACGAGTATATATATAGGTATTGAGATTGGTTATTATGTTGGCCAACGTGTCATGTAACCTGTTTTCCTTTGCGGCAGCATATTTGTTTATCCCTCATTTGTGTAGCTGCTTTATCTAGGCTTTTCATTAGTATTTCCCAATAGAGTGCAGACATGTTTTGTTGTTAATTTTTTATTTTGGGTCAAATATCAATTACCCTTTTTGTATGTTTTTGCCTTAAGGAATCGTAAAATGGGACACTCCCTTAATGTCCAGGCCGTGGTTGGTCCGGACATGCGGTTTATGAGTGTCCTTGCCGGCTACCCAGGATCGTCCCACGACTCCTATATCCTCAGGCGATCTGGGTTGTTTCGGAGATTTGAGGCAGGTGAATTTTCGGGGGCATGGCTGCTTGGTAAGTGTGTCCTATTTGTGTGTTATTAAATGTTGCATTAATCTTGTATTTGTTGATATGTTTGTATTTGAATTCTTTACATAAGCCTCAAACTGCCTTTTTCTTGGGTCATATATTATGAACTTCCTAAAAAAATGCTTGCCTCGCTTTGTCCTTCAGAATGTTTTCCCTTTAGTTAGGATGTCTGTAAGTTCCTTGTCCCTAAATATATTGGTTTGGAGTTTATACCCAAGGATCTTTGAGCTTTGGCTCCTTTTGTACTATTGGTCTTTAAATGTCAAAGTGGACTTAAACTGCATACATTGTAGTTTCCAGATAAATGTGGATAGCCCCTCAGCAGCATCCTAATTGTAACATGTCTGAAAACTAAAAATATATTTAAATTCCAAATACCCTTGGGCGTGCAGATGTTTGTTAATTAATTGGTATATTGAAGTGCCATTTTTAATTAGGTAATACATTAGTGGAAAGATTTATTTGGCTAATGTGCCCTGTTTTTTTTTTTGGCCACTTTACCTTACATCATTATGATATATGTTAAATTTTTTGTGTTTGTTGTGTTGCCTTTTTAATTTTGATTACATTTAATTCTCTGTTTAAGGTGATTCCGGGTACCCACTTCTACCCTGGCTCATGACGCCTGTGCTGCGGCCCCAGGATGCCTCTCAGGAAGCGTACAACCGTGCGCATCGCAAGACCCGGGCTGTTGTGGAGAGGGCCTTTGGGCTGCTGAAGACACGTTTTCGTTGCCTTGACCATACTGGGGGCGCCCTGCAATATGATCCCAAGAAAGTGATCGACATTATCATGGCATGTGCTGTTTTGCACAATTTTGCCATCCTGGAACGTGTCCCACGTTATGTGGACAGCCTGCCCTCTTCAGCCGTAGAGGATGAAGTCGAGAATTTTGTGGGGCCCCCCAGTGAGTCTGGCCAATCTGTTAGAGCCAACCTGATCATGCAGCATTTTACTTAATTTTTTTCCCTGTCTCAACATTCTGTGTGTCTGTGTTATCCTTTTTGTTAAATATGTTGTTTTGCCGTAATGTGGCATTACCTCAAAGTAAAACATTTAGACCTTAATTGTTGCCTAATGTATTTCATGTAGTTTCCTTAGCTTTAGATTTGCATTGTTACACCTCTTCAATCCAAAATTATCTGGTTTAGCCCAAGCTGTTTAAAATGTGTTCCCACTAAAAACGCCACAAGTATTGTAAGTGAGATTTTTTTTTTACTTAGAAAAGGAAAAATTATAGTGCTTAACAGAAAACATTCCACATACATCTGTGGTTACAAATGGATAACATTACAAAAAAAACATCGAGCACATCTACACCTGGAAGTGAGTGGCACAACCAAACAAGGACACCCAGTCCAAAGGCCAGCCTAGTCCAGTCATTAATATTGCCTGTGCCCAGGGATATTTGGGCATGGCCATAATGTCACACAAACATGTCTGCAAACAGGAGGAGCACCAACCAAATCCATATTTAAAGCCATAAGTGGCCAGATACCCTCCACATAGACCTATGGCATTGGCTAGTGGCCTTAAGCATTACTCTAAGGAGCTATATGGGAGCAAATACAAAACACAACCTGCATGAGCAACACAAAATGGATTGTTTGAAACCTCAAAGGACAAGTAAATACAGTGGGGGTTAAGAGAAAAGATGTCCCACACACCCATGGCTTAATAGGGCGGCTGCCCATAATACCCAGGTGGAGGTCCAGGTGGAGGTCCATGTGAATGGGACCTAGCCTGGGCCATGGCAGCATTGTGAATTTGAAACTGCTCCACAATGTTTCTCTGCATATTGGTCATCTCAGCCATGGCTGACTGGATGCCATTACTTGCATTGACCACGTTGCTGTTGAGGGTACGCAACTCCGCGAGGATGCCCTGTAGACTGGTATGGATGTTGACCATGTCGGCATGCCTTTGCTCACGCTCTGTAACGAGCTGTGCGTCATAAGAGTCCCTTTGTTGGGTCCATAATTGAAGCAGGGCACTCTGCCTCCCCTGGGAAATTGTGGGGCGGCGTAATGGAGTCCGCCGCACAATTACCCTGGCTCTTGGGCGTGCCCTGCCGCGTGGTGTCGTCCCCTCAACAGCAACAGGCCTGCTTTGCAAATCCTCAGCAGCAGAGTGAACACTGGGGACTGTAGTGTCAGTCTCCCCATGTGCATGCACAATGGATGGAGATTCACTCTGCTGCTGAGGATTGGCCAGAGAAACATTATGGAGCAGTTCCAAATTGGGACCCAGGGGGAGGTCATCCGACGTGCCCTGCATGGAGACATCATCATCTTCCTCCATGTCCTGGATCTCTTCCATGAGTGTGCGGGTCTGTAGGGACATATAAAAAAAAAAGTGTAAGTTGGCGTCCAAATTTGGGATTCCAACAGTTTAACACATTCTTAAGCACTTGGTAGTATTTATGGTACTAAATTAACTTACCGGAAATCTCTGATCTGGGCTCCTATGCTGTACGGACCTGGTAGGCATAACCAAACTGGGGGGTGAGTTTACCCTTGCTGAGGGATCATGCTGGGCTGAAGAAGAGAAAAACAAACCACGTAAACACACACATAACCATTTTTGGGATAGGTAATCAAATATACCTCTATTTGGAATATTAATCAACTCTAGAGCAATGGGGACATTTGTTCAAAGACACGCAAGTTTAGATAGGTGCAATGGCTCGCGAAAACTGCTAACTGACCTCAGTTCTAAGTCAGGAAGTTTACCCAGTCAGCATACAACTTTCAACGCACATTTTTGGATTTAGACTACCATTCGCTAGGTCCGGGGTACTCAAACAATTGTTGGAAAGGCCCATTTAAAGGTATGTGGTGAGAGGTGAATGTCTGGCCATGGTGCTGACGCAGGGGGTGTCTAGTTAGAAATAAACACACTGGTGGAGGGGCAGGAGATTTCAAAGTGCAAACTAATAAAGGCTGCTTGCCCTTGCTGGGCTGGATGGGGCAGAGCTGAGGGGACAGGGATTGGATGGCTAAAGGGGGGAGTTAACGTATTGATGGTGATGGGATGGATGGAGCAAATCTGTTACAAATGTATGGGGCTTATGTGGGGGGGGGGCATGGGGGGACTGTGGCAGATGGGCCAGAGCAGGGGCAGCGGGACACGATTGTGCCAAGAGAAAGTTTTACCAAGTTACTGTGTACCTTGCAATGCCACTTCCTGTGCAGTACTTCATATTGCAATGCTATGTTTCAGGGAGCCATCACATTGGGCAGGAGAACAACCACTACATCGCCGATCAAGGGGGCAGCTCTGAGCACGTCAACACAGAAGTAACTGAGTGCAGGGCTGTCTGGGCAGGGGTCCTGGAATCTGGTGCCAAGGTCCGCATTGGGACCCCGGGCCGCCAGTTGAGTCTCGCTGCTCTAGGTCAGATATGTTTGGGGGTGGCTAATGACATTGTTAACTCAAACACAACTCACACAACAAAAAGGCAACCCATACATAATGATGTGTGTTTTGTGATTGATTCCAAATATATCACTTTTCTGGAGAAACTTCATGACTTTAACAATCCAATTGGAAATTTGATCTTTGCCATAATGGATGTGGGCCTAAATGTGTGATTCCCAGGGACCAAAAGAGGACACAAACAGGCACAGTAGTGCGAGGCCAAGCAAGGCAAACCATAGGGGCATCCCGTTATCTTGTTACTAGTGAACTGTAGATTATTTAGCAAACATGCAGATTTAAGAGTACTCACCGTGGGTACGGGTCGGTGAGTCTGTGTCCCTTAGACCAGCATGTCCACCGACCGCGACCGGATGGAGAAGTCCAAGCACAATCTCCTCAGCAGGGGTAAACTCCAATTTAGAAGGAAAGCCACCTCCAGTTTTCAGGCTGAAAAGAGAAAATCGTTTGGTACTCAGAAAAGGTGCATACAGTACATCCTAAACATTATATTTAGAGAAAACATTTATTTACCTGTAATTATGCCTTTTAATTTCTTTTTGCCGTACAGCATACTTCAGATCAGAGATTTTCTTCTGAATTTGGGACACATCTTTCCTCTCTTCCCCCGCTGCATTTACTTGTCGGAGGATGGTTTCAAACAATTCCATCTTGCGCTGCTTTGTGGTGTGTTTTGATTTGCTCCCATAGAGCTCGTCATAGTATAATGTAAGGCCACTAGCCAATGCCATATTTTGGTCATGGGAGAATCTCCCACTCAACTGGCCGCGGCGCAATGTGCGGCCAGATGGTTGGCTTGGCTGCTCCTCCATGTGTGCAGACGCATGTGGTGACATTATGGCCTGGGGCTGGGTAGGGGAATGGCCGGATTGGTGGCTTCCCAATGACTGGACTGGACTGGCCAAGGGACTGGGTGTTCTGGCGTGGCTGGCCACCGAACTTCCAGGTGTAGATGTGGTCATGGTTGCAATTCTGGGCCCTCTTGGGGGGCTATGTTCCCGGCTGGTGCCAGGTCGGGGGCTCTGTTCCCGGCTGGTGCCAGGTCGGGGGCTTCTGGCCCTGGATGGGGTTCTTCGGGCCCTGTAGGGGCTTCTGGCCCTGGATGGGGTTCGGCGGGCCCTGTAGGGGCTTCTGGCCCTGGATGGGGTTCTTCGGGCCCTGTAGGGGCTTCTGGCCCTGGATGGGGTTCGGCGGGCCCTGTAGGGGCTTCTGGCCCTGGATGGGGTTCGGCGGCCTCTGGCTGGGCTTCTGGCCCTGGATGGGGTTCGGCGGCCTCTGGCTGGGCTTCGGGCCCTGGATGGGGTTCGGCGGCCTCTGGCTGGGCTTCTGGCCCTGGATGGGGTTTGGCGGCCTCTGGCTGGGCTTCTGGCCCTGGATGGGGTTCGGCGGCCTCTGGCTGGGCTTCTGGCCCTGGATGGGGTTCGGCGGCCTCTGGCTGGGCTTCTGGCCCTGGATGGGGTTCGGCGGCCTCTGGCTGGGCTTCTGGCCCTGGATGGGGTTCGGCGGCCTCTGGCTGGGCTTCGGGCCCTGGATGGGCTTCTGGCCCTGGATGGGGTTCGGGCCCTGCTGCGGGGCCTGGGTTGCCGAACTGCCCTACTTGAAGCCATGGCCGGTGTGGGCTCCCTTGTGCGGCCTCTTCTGGGGGCAGAGGTGGTGGGTGCTGCAGTTGGCTGCTTTTTGGCTGCAGGGGCACGTGGCTTGGGGCCCCTTTTTTGGGTTCCTGAGGGTCCAGGGTCCCTTGGTGGGGCCGAGGTGGTAGTCTTGCCTCTCAGCTTTCTCCTACCTTGCTGGGACCTTGTTGTTGGGCCCTCCGCGGTCTTGCTTTGCTGGGGTCGCTTGCTCATAGGCTTTTTAGGTGCCATTTTACACAAATGCTCAAAGAGAATGAGCTTTGGGTGCAGGGACCTTTAAATAATGAGCCCAGCGTGTGACGCCTATGCGCACGACTACGCGCTCGTACGAACGTACGTTCGAGCGGAACCAGGAAACCGCTGGGGTTTCACTTATCTGCTGCCTTGAAGAAGCATAAAGATGGCGCCCACTATCTTCACCCGTCAACAGGAAGAGATCCTCATGCTGGTAAGTGGCTGCCTGTGCATTTTAATCTAATAGTCAATGATGGCCTAAATGTAAATGATGCGTTTGGAACTAGTTTGGGGTCTCTTAATGTTTAATCACTGGCTCCTCACACTTCATCCTCAAGGGCCGAGCCTGGCCACGTTTTCACCTGTCTATGCTGATGTCCTAATTCGGCCAATTGCTCCGGCTTAGCAACAGTTAATTAACCTGTGGAGTAGCGGGGCTAGCTAGCAAACATGGCCTGTCTCGGACCTTGATGCGGATGTTTGAGGAACACTGTTTTCCTAAGCCATAAAAACACAACGGGAAGCCACACACGTGGTCCAAAAGCCTAAGCATTAGCCTACATCTTGGATGTTTAAACCATCCTAACATGCCATAGATGCAGGTGGGCTGATTCTTGATGTTGGCTATTATCTGTATGTACATGGTGTGTGATAACATAAGACCAGACTCTCATTCACAGTCAACGTCCTCTTTAAGGCACTCCCCAAAAATGGCTGCCACTCGAAATGTGTGTGTTAATGACATGAAATTCTCAACTTGTGATGCAACACATATGTGTGTGTGTGTAAAAGTAAAATCTCTGTGTCCATTATGTTTTTCAGATCATGCTTCAGCGCCGGTATGACTTCGCGCCCAATGTGTGCGAGAAAAGGGACATCGCCCGGGAGATCATCGCGGAGATACACCGTGTGACTAGCACCACCTTCACTCACACCCAGATAATGCAGCATTGGTCGGACCTGAAACGTCTGCACATGCCCCGGGTGCGGAGGTTTTTTGGAATCCATTTCCCAAGTAAGTACAAAGCAATTGCATGGTATATGTTCCAAATGTATAAGTTATGCCTTTATTTATAATGACTTTTCTTTGGTAGTGTTGGAAATGGATTTCAGAATTCGCCGCACCCGGAGGCGTACAGGCCGACCAGTGCTGCATGAGTCTGCATCTGTGAGTGAAGGTGGTGGATCTCCCGGGCGACGGACCTACCCCTCCTCTGTGGCCTCCTCAGACCAGCCCCTGGACCTTACCACAGAGGAGGGGCCAAACCGCGTGGGCGTGGAGTCATACCTGGCCAGGCATGGGGAAGGCTCTGGTATCTCACTCTTCATGTATAGGCACAAAGATATACATGGCAGGCCAAAAACTAAGTTATCCTTTATTATGTATTTGTAGAAGCTTCTGGTGCGGGTGAAATAGTGGAGGAGGAGGCAGCAGAGATGCTGGAAGTCGATCCTGGCGAAGGTGAGTGATGTCAGCCAGACTGGGAGTCAGATATGTTGGGAATAGTGACTCTCTACAAGTACTAACCAAATGTCACATGTTTCTCCAGGGACTTCTTCACAGCAGAGCCAGGACCAAGGGCAGCCTGTTGGCCCCAACCAGCCATCTGTCGGCCACCAACTCCGTAAGTCTCCATGCCATTATTCATATTAATGTTTGGTTAGCTAATAACACACACATAACTAAAGGCGTAGCCAATGTGTAGTTCACACTTTTATGTGGGAACTTCGTTACCTTAAAGAGGACCCTAACTTGTATTAAGAACCAAAGAATTAGCCATCACACTGTACCTACAGATTAGAAACATGGAAAAACACCCTTCACCCATCTAATGCATGTTATTAGACTGAAGCAAACCAATATTGGGGAATATGGAATGCGCAATATTTACAGGCAGCATGGGATACAGATTGAAAAAAGGAAGGTGCTGCCATGCATTGTGTGAGTGATGACCTTTCCCTCAACCCAGCTATGCTCGGGATTCCCAACGCACCACTGTAACCTACTCCCCTGTACTTTATCCAACTCTCCACTCCTCATTAAGTGTTATGCTTCAGAGTCCAGATGGCGGCGCTGTAATCCCAAAAAAACCCTAATTAACTTTGAGGTGGTGCAGAATCATTTGTGAATAGTTATTGGTTTTCATTAAATAATGTGGAAGGTCCGGTTTAAGGAGTTTAAACACTTACCTGTGGGAAATGCATTAACTGTATCCCTTGGAAGAATGACATATGTCATGCATTTACATGTATTTGATTAACCCTAAATCTATTTCCAGCATACAAACCGGTCTGGGACTCCTATTTATGTTTATTTCTCTATTGGTTACAGGGATGATCCCCCAAACATTGGCGGGCAAAAAAAAAAGAATGAAGGAGTTGGTGGCCGAGCTGCTGGCCATACAGGCGACGTTGGGGCCAACAGATGAAGAAGAGGATGATGAATAGTGCCCTTGGTCCTGGCTCCTTTGTTTAACTTGTTTTTAAAGTTTTTACATTTTAAAAAAGGGTTTTATTGTTTTTTTACAAAAACAAAAAATATGTTTTTAAAAAAAACACAAAAAAAAAAAAATATGTGTTTTACTGTTAAAAAAAAAAAAAAACATTTATATGTGTTTTACTGTTAAAAAAAAAAAAAAAATGTATATGTGTTTTACTGTTAAAAAAAAAAAAAAATTTATATGTGTTTTACCGAGACAAAAAAAAAAAAAATAAGTTTTAAAAAAAACAACCAAAAAAAAAAAAGATGTTTGGAAAATTAGTTAAAACAAAACCAAGCTAATAATTGAAATAAATTAGATTTTAAGCCTTCCTAAATGTGTCTTTTCTAATATGCACACACCCAAAAAATTACACAAACCAGAAACAACACGCTTAGAAACATATAGACATATGTACATTATGTGATTTTCTTACGTTTTAGGGACCGAGAAAGGAAGTTGGATGCAGGCGCTAAGAGGTTTAGGTAAGTTTTAGAGACCGAGAAATGAAGTTGGATGCAGGCGCTAAGGGGTTTAGGTAAGTTTGAGGGACCGAGAAATGAAGTTGGATGCAAGCGCTAAGAGGTTTAGGTAAGTTTGAGGGACCGAGAAATGAAGTTGGATGCAAGCGCTAAGAGGTTTAGGTAAGTTTGAGGGACCGAGAAATGAAGTTGGATGCAGCCGCTAAGGGGTTTAGGTAAGTTTGAGGGACCGAGAAATGAAGTTGGATGCAAGCGCTAAGAGGTTTAGGTAAGTTTGAGGGACCGAGAAATGAAGTTGGATGCAAGCGCTAAGAGGTTTAGGTAAGTTTCTGGTTGAGGGTGCGCATGCGCAAGATCTTATAAACATACGAACGCACGAATCTAAGAGGCCAAAAACCAATGAAAGCCAGAGGCAAACGCAAGTAATTGGAAGAGGTTGACGATGGAAGCAGCCGAAAAAACAGGCTGCCGCCGCAACAGGTGAGCACATGAACGTGATTTTTACGATTGGCAACTGACTGAGGCAAGTTCGGGAGATATCATACGAACGGACGTATCTTTTAGGATAGAAACGTATTTGCTTATTGAATCACTCGCAAGTTCATACGAACGCACGAGCGGACGTGAAAAATAGGATGATCGTGAGCCAAATCCAAGCTGTTACATGTTTCTTTGAATCAACCCAATTGTGCCTAATAAACACCATATGGAGGCATCTAAGGATAATGTGACCGGGGTCCTTCTGGGACATGACCGGCGGTGTATGTCGTGTGGACAACCCCATGCTGATGCTGACAAGACACGGGTCTGCGTACCTTGTGCTGAGCAAGCGCTGGCTTTGCAATCTGGCCTGCCAGTGGCTATACCTCGTCTCACTTCACCTATTCCCCCTGGCTTAAATCTCACTCCTGCCGAGTCGCACACAAATGGGGATTCTCAGCCTGAAGTGGTATCTAGACTACCTATGGCTGAACAGATTTTTGCGAGGTCCTTAGCGCGTAAGGGCCCTGGTAAGAAGCGGCTCTTGACGCCTAATGTTACTGTTTCCCTCTGGGAACTGAGGAGTTTGTGACTCTGTGTGGCTATACCCCTTCTGATGAAGGAGAGCTCTTTTCTGACTCGGGCTCATCTGATGAGAGACCGGAGACTCATGAAGACTCTGACCCCTGGATCCAGGACGACGCTGACAGATTATTGATCAAGATCTTTGAGGTTCTGTCTATCTCTCCCCCTGGTGAGGCTCCCAGGCAAAGAGGAGAGCGTTTCCATACAGCATCATCACGCTTGGAATTTCTAGAGCAGGCACATTTCCATACCCTTGTGCTCAGTAGGAATGGGAGTGCCCCAGTAAACTTCCAGGGATTCCAGGAGATTGGGATAGTAAGTACCCTTTTCCCCCTGACGTGGTTAAATGTTCCCCCCTGAGGTTGATGTCCCGATCATAGGGCCATCTAACACCCCTTTCTTACATCCCCCCGACTATACTACCCTTTGGGATGCTGAGGACCGGCACATTGACCTGCTGGCCTCCCACGCCTTTGCATGTGCGGGGACGGTGCTTCACCCGGTCTGTGCCTCTACCATTACTGCTGTGGCCACTAGAACCCTCATCAGGAAAATGCTCGATCGTGCTCCTGATGTTCTCCCTTGGGATGTGTTTAATGCACTCTCCAATTGTGATGAGTTTGTAAAATTTATCCTATTAGCATTGGATGACACCATTAAAATGTGTGCAAGAACTTCTGCCCTTGTGGTGGCTATACTTCACTTACTCTGGCTGCGACAGTGGGGTGCTGACAATGCTGCGAAGAAGGCCCTTACCGGGCTCCCCTTTAAAGGGCTGCGTCTGTTTGGGGCCCGCCTAGACCTATTTGGTAGGAGAGGTAAGTTACCCCAGCGTAGACGGCTGTCTCGGGCCCTTCGGGGCCAGGGCCCCCCTTCCACCCCCCCACCATGGTGTTAAACAGGAACCAGGGGCGTCCTTCGTGGGGGTTCCTGCAACTCCCTGTCCCAGGAGCAGAAGACAACACCCCTGCTCCTCTGGGGGAGCTATGCTCAAATCCTCTCCCAAGTCCCCTCAAGCGTGATGGGGCACCCTCACCCGCCTGGCTGTGGCACCTTGCTTAAGTCTGGAGGCACCACACCTCAGACCGGTGGTTTTAGGAGGTAGTGGCCTCCGGCTGCAAGATGGTGTTTGCTGTGCGCCCTCCCACTATGATTACCGGGTCCCGGGTACTCCTGGTCCCTGCTTCTGCTCTGATGCTGGCGCAGGCCGTGCAAGGTCTGCTGCGTATGGGGGTCATTTGCAGATTTCCCTTAACGGACAGAGGCAAGGGACCCTACTCCAACCTTACCACTGTTCCCAACAAAGATGGGTCAGTCTGGCCCATTCTGGTTGCACAGATCTTCAGCAATTTTTCAAGTGCAGGCGCCTTCCTCATGGAAACTCTGCGCTCAGCCATTTGCTCCTTGCGAACCGTGGGCTTCATGCCGTTTGGGGATATTAAAGATGCTTACTTTCACATCCTTGTGTTTTCAGGACACCAAGATTCCTTAGATCCACGTTGGAGGATCAACACTGCCAATTTGTGGCCTTGACATCTGGCCTCTCTTCAGCTCCCAGAGTGCTCACCAAGGAGCTGGCGGGGGTGATGTCTCTGATGAGGCCAAGGGGATTTCGCGGGCTGCACTACCCGGACGTCCTCATCACTTCCCAGCCTCTACATCGGGCATAGTCGGATACTCAGCTGGTGGTGTCCATCCTGGAGTCATCTGGATGGGTGATCAGCCACCACCAGGTTCTCGTTGTCCCCTTCTTAGGTAATTTCATTCCTAGGAATGAATCTGGACACTGTTCAGGCAAGGATATTCCTTCCTTAGCAGAAGGTGGACATCTGCTTGCACAAGTTCAGTTTCTCCTAACTGTCCCCATTCCTTCACCAAGGCAGGGGATGCAGCTGATGGGCCTGATGGTGACGTGCTTCGCAGCGGCCCTTTGTGCTCAGTCCCCCTTGGGGCTTCTGCAACTTCTCCTATTGTCTGTATGGGACAAGGACCCAGCATCCCTGGACAGGGTCTGGGTGTCTTCCCCCCTGGTGAGGAGGTCCCTCTTGTAGTGGATGGACTCAAGGAACCTATTGGGGGGCGGAACCTTCTTGCTCCTTCCTGGGAGACGGTCACCATGGATGCCAGTCAGGTTGGGGGGGGTTCTTCTGGAGGTCCCTGCGGTTCCAGGGGAGGTGGGGCCCTTAGGAGGCCCATTCACATATCAATGTCTTGAAGCTGTGGGCGATCAGATTAGTTCTGATTCATTTGACTACTCATTTCAGGTCCTGCCGGCTCAGGGGCGCATGGTCACTCTGATGGCAGTTGCCTACATCAATCATCAGGGAGGGACCCGGAGCAAGAGGGTCCTCCAGTAAGTGTCTCTGATTCTGATCTGGGTGGAGGCCAATGTTCCTTGCATTTTAGCGGTATACATTCCGGGGGGGGGGGGGGGGTCCCTCTGTAACAGGCTGTTCCAATCTCTGTATCACCGTTGAGGCCAACCTGATGTGTATCTGTTTGCGTTCCATCACAATCACCAGCTCCTGGCCTTTGTCTCCCTGTCCCAGGATCCTCTGGCCGTGCCCATGGAGGTCTTAGTAATGTCACAGCAGGACATTCAGTTTCTGCATGTCTTTCTACATTCCCCCTGCTAGGCAGGGTTCTGCGCAAGATTGCTGGAAGGGGTGCCAGTGGTTCTGGTGGCCTCAGGTGGCCAAGAAGAGTGTGGTTCGCTGACGTGGTGCAGATGGCAGTAGATCAGTGCCTTCTGCCTGGAGTGCCAGTTCTGCTCACTTAGGACCACTTACGCCATCCCAATTACATACTCGGGCCTGACTGCTGAAACCTCCATCTTGATGGAGAAGGGTTTGTCTACCTCGTTGGTTGAGTCCATGGTGAAGGCTAGGAAGAGGACTTCTTCTTCCATCTGTTATATGGTATGGCGTACCTACATTGACAGGTTGAGTCTTGGTCTCTTCCCTGTTGGGTGTTCTCAGTTCCCAGGGATCTGGAGTTTTACTGCATAGGTTGGAGTCGGTCTCTAACTCAGTACTTTGAAGGGTCAGGTTTTTACCCTGTCTGTCTTCTTTCAGAAGTTTTTTGTTCAGCATTCCTTGATTAAGACTGCTTTTAGGGGGTTGCTCATGTGCGTTCCCCACGACAACCTATGGTCCCTGTAGTTGGGATTTGGAATTGGTTTTGCCTGCTTGCAGGGTGCTCCCTTTGAACCTGTGCAGGTTGCTGCCTTGGCTATTCTTACACTCCAGGTCGTGTTTCTGGTAGCTATCACTTCTGTCAAGGTGTTGTTTTGTTCAATCCAGAATTTCTGCCTAAAGGTAGTGTCTGCCTTTCATTTGAATCAGGATATTGTTCTTCCCTCTTTGTGCCCTAACCCTAGCAATGTTAAGGAGAGAGTTTTGCACTCTTTGGATGTGGTTAGGTGTCTGAAGTACTATCTGGTGGCTACTGGACCTTTCAAGTACACTGATGCTCTTCTTGTGGTCCCTTCTGGTCCTAGGAAGGGTTTTTGGATTCTGCCAAGTCTACTATCAGCATGTGGATTCGTCAGGCTGTGATTCAGGCCTGCGCTGCTAAGGGGAAGAATCCTCCCTTCGCTTTATTGCTCTTGCTTCTCGTGCTATTGGTGGCCCCTTGGGCCTTGCAGCACAAGGCTTCTATTGCACCAGTGTGCAAGGCCGCTACTTGGTCTTTTCAAGTTTTACAAGGTTGACGTTAAGGCCTCAGCTGTTGCTGTTTTTTGGCTACAAGGTTTTGCAGGCGGCAGTGGTTTAACCCTTTTGGTGCCAAGCACGTAACACCTACGTGCTGGCTTGGCTGGGCCTTAAGTGCCAAGCCCGTAGGTGTTACGTGCTTGACTTTCCTCGCTTCTAGTTTAAAAAATAAAAATCAAAAATACTCACCTGACCCCTTGTTGGATCCGGCCGGGTCTCCTCTTTAATTTGGTGCCATCCGATCCCCCGTGGGGGGTCGGATGGCTCCAGGAGAGCCCCCGGAATAGGCCGCCCCCCCCCCGCTTCTGCAGCAGCAGCTGCTAACTGTAAAAAAAAAAAAAAAATAAAAATGACATTCACTTACCTGTGTGTGCGCTGGCTCCCGCTGTCCCTCCTCTTCACCTGGGGGGCCTCCGATCCCCCCCCAGGACTTACCGTTCTTCAGGAGAGAGCCTGGGAGGCTCTCTCCTCTCTTCTTCAAGATGGCGGCCGCCATCTTGCCTCTAAGCCCCGCCCCCTTGGGGGCGGGGCTTATGACGTCATCCCGGTCCCGATCACCGGCTTCAGCTTTCTCAGCTTCTCAGATGCCGGTGATCGGTGCCCTGGAAGGAGGTGACAGGAGATCCTCTGATCTCCTGCCTTCTCCTTCTCTGGATGCCGATCACCGGCATCTGTCAGCTGAGCGGCGAGGGACAAGAGCTTGCAATCGAAGGTAAGTACAGTAAAAAAAAATTTTTTTTTTTTCTAATAAAATACTTTTTATTATTGTGTGGTGTTTTTTTTTCACATTAACCCTTTGTGAGCTGGTAAGGGGTCCATGAGACCCCTTATACCAGTTCACAAGGCTGGGGGGGTGGCAAGTCACCTGCCCTAGCGGGTGGCTTGCCATTAACCCCCGCACCCCCATTACCTGCCTCCCCAAAGGCCAGGGGGGGGCAGAAGAGCCCGGGCCCACATAGGCTATGTGGGCTCGTAGGCTGCAGGGTGGGGGGGCCACCAAAGCTGGCCCCCCCACTCTGTGCCTACAAGCCCCCATAGCTGGTCCCGGGCTGGTTACTTTGGGTAAGGGGGACCCCACGTCATTTTTTTTTTTGGATTTTTAAGGGTTTTTAACCCTTAAAAATCCAAAAAAAAATGGGGTCTCCCTCCCCGGGAAGGGGGACCCTATGTCATTTTTTTTTTTGAATTAACCATTTGTCATCCAGCAGCTATAAAAGGCTTCTGGGCAGGAAAGGGTGTCTACCTATACATATGTGGTATCGCTGTAACCGGGAGAAATTGGGGTTTCTCACGCAATAAGATTTTATTGACAAACTTACATTTTTTATTACAAAAAACTCGACAAATTGTAAAAAAATATATTTTTTTTAATTTTTTTCACACATTTCACCCAAAAATGTTGAGAATACACCTAAAAAATACAAACAAGACATTTCATGTTAAAGCCCAGACTCTGTTGAAAAAAACAATATATAATTATCCTGGGAAATCCCTGGAAATCCTTTCAAAAATGACAGTTGAACATGTGTAGCGCGAAACAGTCAAACTCAGTCTGGCAACAGGGAGTGGCAAATGCTGCAGGTAGGCTGGCAGCGAAAGGGTTAAACTGTCTGCTGTTACCTTTTTATTGGGGGATCCCACCCTACCTTACGGACACTGCTATCAAGTGCAAGTAATCTATTTGGAGCAGGACGTACTGTATACTAAGAATAATACAATTCTGTGAAATACTCACCTGTAGAATTGGTATTATAAGTATACAGTACGTCCTGCTCCACCTCACCCTGTTGTTGCATTATTTCTGGATCCCCTGTATGGTGATTGTTATCATTGTTATAGTTACCAGTTTTTGGTTGTTAAATTCTCCCGGCTTCTTTTTCACTGCTTTTCAATGCTGGGGATTTGTGGGAGGTCCCCGGGTATTTGAGGGGCCGGGATGAGCCTGTTTTGCATGTCTCTGCAGTGCAGCGCCATCTGGCGGAGGATAACCCAAGTGTAAGTAATCTATTTGGAGCAGGACGTACTGTATACTTATAAGGCTGAGCTGGAGGCGCATAGTTATGGTGTGGATAACGAGGGACGCAAGTTACAAGCTGGAGATGGCACACGTGTAAGTTTTTCCCCATGTGTTTATGCTTGTGCAATTAATACAGTTTGATTACTAATTGCCCATATATCTTTGTATATATATATATATATATGAGGGTTTGCATATGGAAAAATGTCATTATTAAAGGCATGTTGCCCGAAACGCGTCGGCGCTTTTCATTATTTTAACATGTCTGCTGTATCGTGTATGGATATGGACTTTTACTTGTACTTCAAATAAACGGGACGTTTTATCACACAACCGGATGTCGGCTGGCTTCACTTTTTGTTATGGGACCGACCCAGTAAGAGGTGAGCACGTGCGGCCTCAAAGGTTATGGTGAGATCGAGTAGTTCAGAGCTGGCAATCTTCTCTTCTATGTATACTTATAATACCAATTCTACAGGTGAGTATTTCACAGAATTGTATTTTTCATTCACCTATTACATCAGAGAAGGAGCAAATGGACAGTCTAGACTCCTAAAGCCAAGACAAAATAACAAGGTGTACCTCAGATTACTTTGCCACATCTATGCAGCTCCACCCACATAATCTCTCACACGGTGTGCTAATGAGCATAATAGCATAATATAACACCACACTATTTGCATAATGGAGATTACAGGTCAGACTGTCCCTGATATTTCCCTTGGAGGAACTTCAGTCAAAATGGAAAAAGCATCAACCTACTGGAAATGCTCTACCGTTTGGCATCTCATTGGTCACCCATGCAATTGAGCCTCTCAGAACAGAGCATCAAAGCCCAACACCAGTGTCGAGACACTTTAAAGTTTTTCATGCTGTCTTTTTGACATTTTGGAGATTTCCACATGGGCAAGTTCCAGCATCAACTGCAGCTTTTGGTCTGGTACCAAGCCCTCACCCAATATAATGTGCTGTCCAGTGAAGTTACAGCTGGGTGACTGCATTGGATAAGCACTTGGAGCCAAATGATGTGCTTTCAACAATAAAACCCACCTGAGGACTCACTATCATTGGGTAGGGCAAATACTACAAATCCAGCCCCAGTCTCCCTGGATGTGGCTAGTGATATTAGTAGGTTTGCAGTAAGCCCTGAGTATCACCCCATACTTTTAGTACTCACCATGTTTGGTACCAAATGACCATGGATCTTTGTTACATTAACCCTCCAGTGACCAAGCTAAAAGTGAAGATATACATTCCCAAAGGGGTCTAAGAGAGCAAACAAATG
The DNA here is from genome assembly GCA_027917425.1 of Gastrophryne carolinensis. Taxonomy (NCBI): domain Eukaryota; kingdom Metazoa; phylum Chordata; class Amphibia; order Anura; family Microhylidae; genus Gastrophryne; species Gastrophryne carolinensis. The sequence continues at coordinate 204,323,309 of CM051240.1, read as the reverse complement.
GATTACAGTAACCTCATTTTGTCAAATACTAGAGCAATCTTTTATGCAGCTGTCACTCTACTGAGAAGAGCAAGTCAGGTCTCCAAAAAAAAAGGGAGTACAAAGCAGGGGTGCACAACTTTTTTGGTCTGGGGGCCACATTGACGTATTGTTCCACTTGAAGAGGCCACAAAAAATTTTAGATGCGAATACCTTTATGAACAGTATATGCAGAGGTGTGGTTAGGAGTGGGCAAGGGTAAGGCAGGGAAAGGTCATTTAAGCAGCAGTTAAGTTGAAGGTGAGATGGGCAGAAATGAGATAAGAAAAGCAATGGACAGAGAAGAGGTGGGTAGAGGGGAGATAGGAAGGAGTGGGCAGAGGTAAGACAGGGAGAGGAGAATTGAGCAGAGGTGAGGCAGAAAGAGGTTGATAAAGATAAGGGGAGTGGCGGTAAGGTAGAATGAAGTAAGCAGAGGTAAAATGGACACGGGTAAGGAGGAAAGAGTTGGTGAGTCTACTTGGGCATCTTCAGACACAGCCAGCACAAACACTCCAGTAGCACGTTTTACCCACTTCTACAGAGAAGTTCTGAAATCTTAAAGGATCTCTTCATGTGCTTTACAGCACCCACACTGCTATTAGATCCATTTTTCAAAGAAATGTAGTAGACTGGACCTGTTGGCCCAATACTATAACTACAAGGGGGAGTCTATAGTGCTTTTCTAATTAAAAAGCAACCTTTTTACTCCAAGTTGGGAAATAAAAAGAAACCATTCAATCACGAGACTCCCCTGGTGACCTAACAAAATGGTCTCCCTGTCACATGTGCGGGGACGGTGCTTCACCCGGTCTGTGCCTCTACCATTACTGCTGTGGCCACTAGAACCCTCATCAGGAAAATGCTCGATCGTGCTCCTGATGTTCTCCCTTGGGATGTGTTTAATGCACTCTCCAATTGTGATGAGTTTGTAAAATTTATCCTATTAGCATTGGATGACACCATTAAAATGTGTGCAAGAACTTCTGCCCTTGTGGTGGCTATACTTCACTTACTCTGGCTGCGACAGTGGGGTGCTGACAATGCTGACATCTGGCCTCTCTTCAGCTCCCAGAGTGCTCACCAAGGAGCTGGCGGGGGTGATGTCTCTGATGAGGCCAAGGGGATTTCGCGGGCTGCACTACCCGGACGTCCTCATCACTTCCCAGCCTCTACATCGGGCATAGTCGGATACTCAGCTGGTGGTGTCCATCCTGGAGTCATCTGGATGGGTGATCAGCCACCACCAGGTTCTCGTTGTCCCCTTCTTAGGTAATTTCATTCCTAGGAATGAATCTGGACACTGTTCAGGCAAGGATATTCCTTCCTTAGCAGAAGGTGGACATCTGCTTGCACAAGTTCAGTTTCTCCTAACTGTCCCCATTCCTTCACCAAGGCAGGGGATGCAGCTGATGGGCCTGATGGTGACGTGCTTCGCAGCGGCCCTTTGTGCTCAGTCCCCCTTGGGGCTTCTGCAACTTCTCCTATTGTCTGTATGGGACAAGGACCCAGCATCCCTGGACAGGGTCTGGGTGTCTTCCCCCCTGGTGAGGAGGTCCCTCTTGTAGTGGATGGACTCAAGGAACCTATTGGGGGGCGGAACCTTCTTGCTCCTTCCTGGGAGACGGTCACCATGGATGCCAGTCAGGTTGGGGGGGGTTCTTCTGGAGGTCCCTGCGGTTCCAGGGGAGGTGGGGCCCTTAGGAGGCCCATTCACATATCAATGTCTTGAAGCTGTGGGCGATCAGATTAGTTCTGATTCATTTGACTACTCATTTCAGGTCCTGCCGGCTCAGGGGCGCATGGTCACTCTGATGGCAGTTGCCTACATCAATCATCAGGGAGGGACCCGGAGCAAGAGGGTCCTCCAGTAAGTGTCTCTGATTCTGATCTGGGTGGAGGCCAATGTTCCTTGCATTTTAGCGGTATACATTCCGGGGGGGGGGTCCCTCTGTAACAGGCTGTTCCAATCTCTGTATCACCGTTGAGGCCAACCTGATGTGTATCTGTTTGCGTTCCATCACAATCACCAGCTCCTGGCCTTTGTCTCCCTGTCCCAGGATCCTCTGGCCGTGCCCATGGAGGTCTTAGTAATGTCACAGCAGGACATTCAGTTTCTGCATGTCTTTCTACATTCCCCCTGCTAGGCAGGGTTCTGCGCAAGATTGCTGGAAGGGGTGCCAGTGGTTCTGGTGGCCTCAGGTGGCCAAGAAGAGTGTGGTTCGCTGACGTGGTGCAGATGGCAGTAGATCAGTGCCTTCTGCCTGGAGTGCCAGTTCTGCTCACTTAGGACCACTTACGCCATCCCAATTACATACTCGGGCCTGACTGCTGAAACCTCCATCTTGATGGAGAAGGGTTTGTCTACCTCGTTGGTTGAGTCCATGGTGAAGGCTAGGAAGAGGACTTCTTCTTCCATCTGTTATATGGTATGGCGTACCTACATTGACAGGTTGAGTCTTGGTCTCTTCCCTGTTGGGTGTTCTCAGTTCCCAGGGATCTGGAGTTTTACTGCATAGGTTGGAGTCGGTCTCTAACTCAGTACTTTGAAGGGTCAGGTTTTTACCCTGTCTGTCTTCTTTCAGAAGTTTTTTGTTCAGCATTCCTTGATTAAGACTGCTTTTAGGGGGTTGCTCATGTGCGTTCCCCACGACAACCTATGGTCCCTGTAGTTGGGATTTGGAATTGGTTTTGCCTGCTTGCAGGGTGCTCCCTTTGAACCTGTGCAGGTTGCTGCCTTGGCTATTCTTACACTCCAGGTCGTGTTTCTGGTAGCTATCACTTCTGTCAAGGTGTTGTTTTGTTCAATCCAGAATTTCTGCCTAAAGGTAGTGTCTGCCTTTCATTTGAATCAGGATATTGTTCTTCCCTCTTTGTGCCCTAACCCTAGCAATGTTAAGGAGAGAGTTTTGCACTCTTTGGATGTGGTTAGGTGTCTGAAGTACTATCTGGTGGCTACTGGACCTTTCAAGTACACTGATGCTCTTCTTGTGGTCCCTTCTGGTCCTAGGAAGGGTTTTTGGATTCTGCCAAGTCTACTATCAGCATGTGGATTCGTCAGGCTGTGATTCAGGCCTGCGCTGCTAAGGGGAAGAATCCTCCCTTCGCTTTATTGCTCTTGCTTCTCGTGCTATTGGTGGCCCCTTGGGCCTTGCAGCACAAGGCTTCTATTGCACCAGTGTGCAAGGCCGCTACTTGGTCTTTTCAAGTTTTACAAGGTTGACGTTAAGGCCTCAGCTGTTGCTGTTTTTTGGCTACAAGGTTTTGCAGGCGGCAGTGGTTTAAACTGTCTGCTGTTACCTTTTTATTGGGGGATCCCACCCTACCTTACGGACACTGCTATCAAGTGCAAGTAATCTATTTGGAGCAGGACGTACTGTATACTAAGAATAATACAATTCTGTGAAATACTCACCTGTAGAATTGGTATTATAAGTATACAGTACGTCCTGCTCCACCTCACCCTGTTGTTGCATTATTTCTGGATCCCCTGTATGGTGATTGTTATCATTGTTATAGTTACCAGTTTTTGGTTGTTAAATTCTCCCGGCTTCTTTTTCACTGCTTTTCAATGCTGGGGATTTGTGGGAGGTCCCCGGGTATTTGAGGGGCCGGGATGAGCCTGTTTTGCATGTCTCTGCAGTGCAGCGCCATCTGGCGGAGGATAACCCAAGTGTAAGTAATCTATTTGGAGCAGGACGTACTGTATACTTATAAGGCTGAGCTGGAGGCGCATAGTTATGGTGTGGATAACGAGGGACGCAAGTTACAAGCTGGAGATGGCACACGTGTAAGTTTTTCCCCATGTGTTTATGCTTGTGCAATTAATACAGTTTGATTACTAATTGCCCATATATCTTTGTATATATATATATATATATGAGGGTTTGCATATGGAAAAATGTCATTATTAAAGGCATGTTGCCCGAAACGCGTCGGCGCTTTTCATTATTTTAACATGTCTGCTGTATCGTGTATGGATATGGACTTTTACTTGTACTTCAAATAAACGGGACGTTTTATCACACAACCGGATGTCGGCTGGCTTCACTTTTTGTTATGGGACCGACCCAGTAAGAGGTGAGCACGTGCGGCCTCAAAGGTTATGGTGAGATCGAGTAGTTCAGAGCTGGCAATCTTCTCTTCTATGTATACTTATAATACCAATTCTACAGGTGAGTATTTCACAGAATTGTATTTTTCATTCACCTATTACATCAGAGAAGGAGCAAATGGACAGTCTAGACTCCTAAAGCCAAGACAAAATAACAAGGTGTACCTCAGATTACTTTGCCACATCTATGCAGCTCCACCCACATAATCTCTCACACGGTGTGCTAATGAGCATAATAGCATAATATAACACCACACTATTTGCATAATGGAGATTACAGGTCAGACTGTCCCTGATATTTCCCTTGGAGGAACTTCAGTCAAAATGGAAAAAGCATCAACCTACTGGAAATGCTCTACCGTTTGGCATCTCATTGGTCACCCATGCAATTGAGCCTCTCAGAACAGAGCATCAAAGCCCAACACCAGTGTCGAGACACTTTAAAGTTTTTCATGCTGTCTTTTTGACATTTTGGAGATTTCCACATGGGCAAGTTCCAGCATCAACTGCAGCTTTTGGTCTGGTACCAAGCCCTCACCCAATATAATGTGCTGTCCAGTGAAGTTACAGCTGGGTGACTGCATTGGATAAGCACTTGGAGCCAAATGATGTGCTTTCAACAATAAAACCCACCTGAGGACTCACTATCATTGGGTAGGGCAAATACTACAAATCCAGCCCCAGTCTCCCTGGATGTGGCTAGTGATATTAGTAGGTTTGCAGTAAGCCCTGAGTATCACCCCATACTTTTAGTACTCACCATGTTTGGTACCAAATGACCATGGATCTTTGTTACATTAACCCTCCAGTGACCAAGCTAAAAGTGAAGATATACATTCCCAAAGGGGTCTAAGAGAGCAAACAAATGGATTACAGTAACCTCATTTTGTCAAATACTAGAGCAATCTTTTATGCAGCTGTCACTCTACTGAGAAGAGCAAGTCAGGTCTCCAAAAAAAAAGGGAGTACAAAGCAGGGGTGCACAACTTTTTTGGTCTGGGGGCCACATTGACGTATTGTTCCACTTGAAGAGGCCACAAAAAATTTTAGATGCGAATACCTTTATGAACAGTATATGCAGAGGTGTGGTTAGGAGTGGGCAAGGGTAAGGCAGGGAAAGGTCATTTAAGCAGCAGTTAAGTTGAAGGTGAGATGGGCAGAAATGAGATAAGAAAAGCAATGGACAGAGAAGAGGTGGGTAGAGGGGAGATAGGAAGGAGTGGGCAGAGGTAAGACAGGGAGAGGAGAATTGAGCAGAGGTGAGGCAGAAAGAGGTTGATAAAGATAAGGGGAGTGGCGGTAAGGTAGAATGAAGTAAGCAGAGGTAAAATGGACACGGGTAAGGAGGAAAGAGTTGGTGAGTCTACTTGGGCATCTTCAGACACAGCCAGCACAAACACTCCAGTAGCACGTTTTACCCACTTCTACAGAGAAGTTCTGAAATCTTAAAGGATCTCTTCATGTGCTTTACAGCACCCACACTGCTATTAGATCCATTTTTCAAAGAAATGTAGTAGACTGGACCTGTTGGCCCAATACTATAACTACAAGGGGGAGTCTATAGTGCTTTTCTAATTAAAAAGCAACCTTTTTACTCCAAGTTGGGAAATAAAAAGAAACCATTCAATCACGAGACTCCCCTGGTGACCTAACAAAATGGTCTCCCTGTCACATGTGCGGGGACGGTGCTTCACCCGGTCTGTGCCTCTACCATTACTGCTGTGGCCACTAGAACCCTCATCAGGAAAATGCTCGATCGTGCTCCTGATGTTCTCCCTTGGGATGTGTTTAATGCACTCTCCAATTGTGATGAGTTTGTAAAATTTATCCTATTAGCATTGGATGACACCATTAAAATGTGTGCAAGAACTTCTGCCCTTGTGGTGGCTATACTTCACTTACTCTGGCTGCGACAGTGGGGTGCTGACAATGCTGACATCTGGCCTCTCTTCAGCTCCCAGAGTGCTCACCAAGGAGCTGGCGGGGGTGATGTCTCTGATGAGGCCAAGGGGATTTCGCGGGCTGCACTACCCGGACGTCCTCATCACTTCCCAGCCTCTACATCGGGCATAGTCGGATACTCAGCTGGTGGTGTCCATCCTGGAGTCATCTGGATGGGTGATCAGCCACCACCAGGTTCTCGTTGTCCCCTTCTTAGGTAATTTCATTCCTAGGAATGAATCTGGACACTGTTCAGGCAAGGATATTCCTTCCTTAGCAGAAGGTGGACATCTGCTTGCACAAGTTCAGTTTCTCCTAACTGTCCCCATTCCTTCACCAAGGCAGGGGATGCAGCTGATGGGCCTGATGGTGACGTGCTTCGCAGCGGCCCTTTGTGCTCAGTCCCCCTTGGGGCTTCTGCAACTTCTCCTATTGTCTGTATGGGACAAGGACCCAGCATCCCTGGACAGGGTCTGGGTGTCTTCCCCCCTGGTGAGGAGGTCCCTCTTGTAGTGGATGGACTCAAGGAACCTATTGGGGGGCGGAACCTTCTTGCTCCTTCCTGGGAGACGGTCACCATGGATGCCAGTCAGGTTGGGGGGGGTTCTTCTGGAGGTCCCTGCGGTTCCAGGGGAGGTGGGGCCCTTAGGAGGCCCATTCACATATCAATGTCTTGAAGCTGTGGGCGATCAGATTAGTTCTGATTCATTTGACTACTCATTTCAGGTCCTGCCGGCTCAGGGGCGCATGGTCACTCTGATGGCAGTTGCCTACATCAATCATCAGGGAGGGACCCGGAGCAAGAGGGTCCTCCAGTAAGTGTCTCTGATTCTGATCTGGGTGGAGGCCAATGTTCCTTGCATTTTAGCGGTATACATTCCGGGGGGGGGGGGGGGGTCCCTCTGTAACAGGCTGTTCCAATCTCTGTATCACCGTTGAGGCCAACCTGATGTGTATCTGTTTGCGTTCCATCACAATCACCAGCTCCTGGCCTTTGTCTCCCTGTCCCAGGATCCTCTGGCCGTGCCCATGGAGGTCTTAGTAATGTCACAGCAGGACATTCAGTTTCTGCATGTCTTTCTACATTCCCCCTGCTAGGCAGGGTTCTGCGCAAGATTGCTGGAAGGGGTGCCAGTGGTTCTGGTGGCCTCAGGTGGCCAAGAAGAGTGTGGTTCGCTGACGTGGTGCAGATGGCAGTAGATCAGTGCCTTCTGCCTGGAGTGCCAGTTCTGCTCACTTAGGACCACTTACGCCATCCCAATTACATACTCGGGCCTGACTGCTGAAACCTCCATCTTGATGGAGAAGGGTTTGTCTACCTCGTTGGTTGAGTCCATGGTGAAGGCTAGGAAGAGGACTTCTTCTTCCATCTGTTATATGGTATGGCGTACCTACATTGACAGGTTGAGTCTTGGTCTCTTCCCTGTTGGGTGTTCTCAGTTCCCAGGGATCTGGAGTTTTACTGCATAGGTTGGAGTCGGTCTCTAACTCAGTACTTTGAAGGGTCAGGTTTTTACCCTGTCTGTCTTCTTTCAGAAGTTTTTTGTTCAGCATTCCTTGATTAAGACTGCTTTTAGGGGGTTGCTCATGTGCGTTCCCCACGACAACCTATGGTCCCTGTAGTTGGGATTTGGAATTGGTTTTGCCTGCTTGCAGGGTGCTCCCTTTGAACCTGTGCAGGTTGCTGCCTTGGCTATTCTTACACTCCAGGTCGTGTTTCTGGTAGCTATCACTTCTGTCAAGGTGTTGTTTTGTTCAATCCAGAATTTCTGCCTAAAGGTAGTGTCTGCCTTTCATTTGAATCAGGATATTGTTCTTCCCTCTTTGTGCCCTAACCCTAGCAATGTTAAGGAGAGAGTTTTGCACTCTTTGGATGTGGTTAGGTGTCTGAAGTACTATCTGGTGGCTACTGGACCTTTCAAGTACACTGATGCTCTTCTTGTGGTCCCTTCTGGTCCTAGGAAGGGTTTTTGGATTCTGCCAAGTCTACTATCAGCATGTGGATTCGTCAGGCTGTGATTCAGGCCTGCGCTGCTAAGGGGAAGAATCCTCCCTTCGCTTTATTGCTCTTGCTTCTCGTGCTATTGGTGGCCCCTTGGGCCTTGCAGCACAAGGCTTCTATTGCACCAGTGTGCAAGGCCGCTACTTGGTCTTTTCAAGTTTTACAAGGTTGACGTTAAGGCCTCAGCTGTTGCTGTTTTTTGGCTACAAGGTTTTGCAGGCGGCAGTGGTTTAAACTGTCTGCTGTTACCTTTTTATTGGGGGATCCCACCCTACCTTACGGACACTGCTATCAAGTGCAAGTAATCTATTTGGAGCAGGACGTACTGTATACTAAGAATAATACAATTCTGTGAAATACTCACCTGTAGAATTGGTATTATAAGTATACAGTACGTCCTGCTCCACCTCACCCTGTTGTTGCATTATTTCTGGATCCCCTGTATGGTGATTGTTATCATTGTTATAGTTACCAGTTTTTGGTTGTTAAATTCTCCCGGCTTCTTTTTCACTGCTTTTCAATGCTGGGGATTTGTGGGAGGTCCCCGGGTATTTGAGGGGCCGGGATGAGCCTGTTTTGCATGTCTCTGCAGTGCAGCGCCATCTGGCGGAGGATAACCCAAGTGTAAGTAATCTATTTGGAGCAGGACGTACTGTATACTTATAAGGCTGAGCTGGAGGCGCATAGTTATGGTGTGGATAACGAGGGACGCAAGTTACAAGCTGGAGATGGCACACGTGTAAGTTTTTCCCCATGTGTTTATGCTTGTGCAATTAATACAGTTTGATTACTAATTGCCCATATATCTTTGTATATATATATATATATATGAGGGTTTGCATATGGAAAAATGTCATTATTAAAGGCATGTTGCCCGAAACGCGTCGGCGCTTTTCATTATTTTAACATGTCTGCTGTATCGTGTATGGATATGGACTTTTACTTGTACTTCAAATAAACGGGACGTTTTATCACACAACCGGATGTCGGCTGGCTTCACTTTTTGTTATGGGACCGACCCAGTAAGAGGTGAGCACGTGCGGCCTCAAAGGTTATGGTGAGATCGAGTAGTTCAGAGCTGGCAATCTTCTCTTCTATGTATACTTATAATACCAATTCTACAGGTGAGTATTTCACAGAATTGTATTTTTCATTCACCTATTACATCAGAGAAGGAGCAAATGGACAGTCTAGACTCCTAAAGCCAAGACAAAATAACAAGGTGTACCTCAGATTACTTTGCCACATCTATGCAGCTCCACCCACATAATCTCTCACACGGTGTGCTAATGAGCATAATAGCATAATATAACACCACACTATTTGCATAATGGAGATTACAGGTCAGACTGTCCCTGATATTTCCCTTGGAGGAACTTCAGTCAAAATGGAAAAAGCATCAACCTACTGGAAATGCTCTACCGTTTGGCATCTCATTGGTCACCCATGCAATTGAGCCTCTCAGAACAGAGCATCAAAGCCCAACACCAGTGTCGAGACACTTTAAAGTTTTTCATGCTGTCTTTTTGACATTTTGGAGATTTCCACATGGGCAAGTTCCAGCATCAACTGCAGCTTTTGGTCTGGTACCAAGCCCTCACCCAATATAATGTGCTGTCCAGTGAAGTTACAGCTGGGTGACTGCATTGGATAAGCACTTGGAGCCAAATGATGTGCTTTCAACAATAAAACCCACCTGAGGACTCACTATCATTGGGTAGGGCAAATACTACAAATCCAGCCCCAGTCTCCCTGGATGTGGCTAGTGATATTAGTAGGTTTGCAGTAAGCCCTGAGTATCACCCCATACTTTTAGTACTCACCATGTTTGGTACCAAATGACCATGGATCTTTGTTACATTAACCCTCCAGTGACCAAGCTAAAAGTGAAGATATACATTCCCAAAGGGGTCTAAGAGAGCAAACAAATGGATTACAGTAACCTCATTTTGTCAAATACTAGAGCAATCTTTTATGCAGCTGTCACTCTACTGAGAAGAGCAAGTCAGGTCTCCAAAAAAAAAGGGAGTACAAAGCAGGGGTGCACAACTTTTTTGGTCTGGGGGCCACATTGACGTATTGTTCCACTTGAAGAGGCCACAAAAAATTTTAGATGCGAATACCTTTATGAACAGTATATGCAGAGGTGTGGTTAGGAGTGGGCAAGGGTAAGGCAGGGAAAGGTCATTTAAGCAGCAGTTAAGTTGAAGGTGAGATGGGCAGAAATGAGATAAGAAAAGCAATGGACAGAGAAGAGGTGGGTAGAGGGGAGATAGGAAGGAGTGGGCAGAGGTAAGACAGGGAGAGGAGAATTGAGCAGAGGTGAGGCAGAAAGAGGTTGATAAAGATAAGGGGAGTGGCGGTAAGGTAGAATGAAGTAAGCAGAGGTAAAATGGACACGGGTAAGGAGGAAAGAGTTGGTGAGTCTACTTGGGCATCTTCAGACACAGCCAGCACAAACACTCCAGTAGCACGTTTTACCCACTTCTACAGAGAAGTTCTGAAATCTTAAAGGATCTCTTCATGTGCTTTACAGCACCCACACTGCTATTAGATCCATTTTTCAAAGAAATGTAGTAGACTGGACCTGTTGGCCCAATACTATAACTACAAGGGGGAGTCTATAGTGCTTTTCTAATTAAAAAGCAACCTTTTTACTCCAAGTTGGGAAATAAAAAGAAACCATTCAATCACGAGACTCCCCTGGTGACCTAACAAAATGGTCTCCCTGTCACTTGCTGCTCCTCCAGCTGCAGTAGATCCTTTGACCTGAATCTGGTCATTTCAAATTTACTAGCAGTACATCTCAGGTCAGTGGCTGATTATGGCATGGAAAAGCAGAATGGGGACCAGATAACAATAACAGTAATATCACTCCTAACATAGACCCCCTGCAAAAAGGAGACATGGTGTGGGTTTCCTGGCATGAGGGAGGGGCGTATGGAAACCAGGACCAAAATCTGTCCCTTCACACAGGAGCCGTGAGCAACACGGTCGGTCTAAACCAGATGTTCCCAACCAGCAGTACTAGTACTACTGGTGGTACCAAAGATCCTGTGAGGTGGTACTTGGCATGGCTACAGTCTAAGATGTAGCCTAATCTGATCTGCTGCCATCTATACTTCACCTTAGACCGATATGCTCCATAAAAACTTTTTACGTGCTTACTTTTTCTCTTTTTAAATTACTGTTTTGTATTTTTTACTGTTTAAGAAGGCTGACACTCACATGCAAAATCCAGGTGGTACTTCATATAACTGGTAAATAGAAAGTGGCACTTAATGAACAAATGTTGGGGAGCCCTGGTCTAAACCATTATACACCAGCTGATGGCCTGTCAGTTATGCACCAACATTGAGATCAAGTGGGCACAGAGGGGGCAGCATTGGTTAACAGCGATAGCTCCAGTTATAGTCAAGCACTTCATTTCCCCCAATATTTACAAGCTTACAATTCACACAGAGTGGTGCAGTTAAAAAAGCCAAACAATATAAGCCATTTTTAAAAATGAGTCTCTAATGATAGATAGAGGACTTGGTTATCAGACTGTTAAATGTACCAACATGCTGAAGTATTAAGAAGTTATTTACATTTTAATTACACCCTTCTCACATGCCGATCAATTCAACGGAAAGTTTTTTTCTTTACACAATGAAAACAGATAAAAGCACAGAAAAAATAAGCAAAAAGAGCAACATGTTTAACCTGAAAGCAAGTGCAGACTGAGATGACAATTCAAACTACCAATGTTATGTGGCCCACATTCTACTATATTGGCCTTGATTCAATAAGAGTGGAAAAATACAATTCTGTGATTACTCACCTGTAGAATTGGTATTATACGTATACAGCACGTCCTGTTCCAGAATATTCCTTACTCCTGGGTAATACATCCACAAGATGGTGCTGGACTGCAGAAAACTGCTTGTGGCTCCTCCCAGCCCCTTATAAGTCAGGGACCTCCCACAAATTCCCCAGTATTGACAAGCAGTTAACAAGATGCCGGGAGAACAATAATAACCAGAATTCAAAAATGAACAATCACCATACAGAGGTAACCAAGAATAATGATAACAAGGGTAGGGTGGAACAGGACGTGCTGTATACATATAATACCAATTCTACAGGTGAGTAATCACAGAATTGTATTATTCTAAGTATACAGCACGTCCTGTTCCAGAATATTCCTTACTCCTGGGACATCCAATAGCAGTGTCCGTAAGGTAGGGTGGGATCCCCAAAAAGTAACAGCGGGCAGTTTAAACCACTGCCGCCTGCAGAACTTTGCGACCAAAAGCAGCATCAGCTGAGGCCCTAACATCAACCTTGTAAAACTTAGAAAAAGTATGAACAGAAGACCAAGTAGTACCTTGCAAACTTGTTCAACAGAAGCTTGGTGCTGAAAGGCCCAAGAGGCACCAATAGCACAAGTAGAATGAGCAGTAAGGCGGAAGGGAGGCTCCTTCCCCTTAGCAGAATAGGCCTGTACCACAGCCTGACGGATCCACTTGCTGATAGTGGACTTAGCCGGAGCCAGACCCTTCTTAGGTCCAGAGGGGAGCACAAAAAGCATCAGTCTTCCTGAAGGATTCAGCAGCCACCAAATAGAACTTCAGAGTCCTGACCACATCCAGAGAGTACAAAACCCGCTCCTTAGGGTTAATAGGATTAGGGCATAGAGAAGGCAAAACAATGTCCTGATTGAGATGAAAAGCAGACACAACCTTAGGCAGAAAATCTGTCTTAAAACAAACACCACCTTGTCCTGGTGTCTTTCAAAGTAAGGGGGGGGGGGTTTGATAGAAAGCGCTGCCAACTCAGAAACATGCCTAACAGAAGTGATACAAATAAATGGGAAGACTCACTCTCCAGCTGTAGCAGACAGGAAATCGGGTGCCCGACCTGGTTAGTCCACAACCATGATAAATCCGAAAAATAATGATGCCGGTCTGCACTCCCATAAAACACCCATTTATTATCAAAAATCGTTAAAAGCAGCCCATCAGTGCAAATGCAGGGATAAAATCAAGCGCGTTTCGGGCGCAACCGCGTCCCTTTTTCACATGTTTCACAAGGTCTAACAAGTATACTCACTATAAAGTTACTGCAATTAACGTTAATTATAATCACATGGTCATAATACAAAAGCATGTAAGCATATTGCCATTCACCCTCCAAGTGCTGCACCTGACATCACAAGCAGGAAGGGGGAAAAAAAAAAAAACAGCACTATCCCTTGAAAGCAGGCACTAGATGATGAAAATGAAAGTGCAAAGCTGTGGGAGGGAGGGACTCTTACACCTTGCTAGGTGTGCTCAAGGGAAAATCATGCTGGAACTTCCTGCCTGTCAGGCTGGGTGCAACAACTCAAGGCAACCGGATAATAGTCCTTCATGCTCTGCATTAGTACTCAATTATATGTACACATATACCATACTAAACAACAAGCGTTCAAAAGCATGTAGAAACATGGATTCACCCAAATGTATACACCTAAATACCATAAGATATTACAATTAAAAATATTTAAATAGTGTATAAACAATGGCACTCATAACAGTACATAATAAATGTAATAAATGCATGCATTAAATATATTATTAGGGGTGACTATTAATCCATAAACTAGGATTCTGTAAACAAAAATATCCCACCTTGAATTCAGACCTAAGGGAAGCCTGCTTTTCATCTTAAAGATCCATTTGGCCCCTGCTTTCAATAAAAGCCGATGTAAATCGCCACCTCTGGGTCCCAAAGAAATTATCTGGACCGTTTTCACTATAATGCTGTCAGTTTCCCCTCCATGGTGTTCTAAGAGATGTCTCGCCACATTTGAGTGTCTTGAAAGGTCCCCCGATTTAACCCCATACAGGTGTTCAGCAAACCTCCTTTTTAGTGGGCGGGTCGTGCACCCCACATATTGGACCTTGCATGATTTACATAAAATTACATACACAACGCTCTTAGTGTTACAATTCATTAAGTCACCAAGCTCAAAACTATGATTGTCCGAATATGACAATATTCAAGGACCCTTATCTACAAAGGGGCACATTGCGCACCTGGGCCCTCCACATGGGAAAAAACCCTTGGTGGCCAGCCAATTTCCCCCTCTACAACTCAGAGATAGGAAAAGGCTCGGGGACAGGATAGACCCCCAGGTTTGGGGCTCTCTTACTGACCACATGCACCCCACCTGATATTATAACCCTCAACTTTTCATCAGAAGATAACACTGGAATATACTTCAAAATAATCCTGCGTACCGTAATCTATAGAGAAGGGGGTGGTAAATTGGGGTATACTGTCCTCATTTTTTGATCTCCTCTGCCCAATTCTCTTTCTATATGTATCCTCCCTCTGTCTATTAGATGCTATATTCCTGGCCCCTTTCAACATCCAGGAGGGATATCCACGCTCACATAATCGATTTGAGATACCTCATTGATTTTCAAAGTCCTCCGGTTGTGAGCAATTTCTTCGGGCCCGAAGCATCTCCCCTACAGGAATGGCCTTAATAGTCTGGAAGGGATGGCAACTGTTTGCCTGTAAAATGCAGTTGCAGAAGTGATAGCCACCAAAAAGACTACCTTAAGAGTCAAAAGGGGCCTCACGCAAAGGCTCAAAGGGAGACCCCTGCAAGGCAGATAAGACCAAGTTCAAATTCCAGACTGGTAACATAGGCTTACGTGGAGGACGCACGTGAGTAACCCCCTGGAAGGTCTTAACCATACGATGGTGAGCAAATGATCTCTGGAAGAAAATGGCTAAAGCAAAAACATGACCTTTGAGGGTACTAAGTTGAAGATCCAAATCCAAACCATGTCCAATCACCCGACAGGTGAGCGACTTAGACTCACACCAGTCAATGTAAGCATGCCAGACCCTATAGTAGATGGATGACGAGGACTTCTTCCTAGCCCGAATCATAGTATTAACAACAGAGGCAGGCAGCCCCTTTTCCATCAGGATGGAGGTTTCAGCAGCCAGGCCGTTAAAGCCAGCGTTTGTAAATTGGGATGGCGTAGCTGCCCCTAAGTGAGCAGGTCTGGATCCTTGGGCAGAGCATACTGATCTACTGCCAACTGCACAACGTCTGCGAACCACACCCTTCTTGGCCAACAGGGGGCCACCAGAATGGTTGGCACCTTTTCCTGAAAAATCTTGCGCAACACCTTGCCCAGCAGAGGACAAGGAGGGAACACATAGAGAAGCTGAAAGCTCTTCCAAGACATTGCTAGTGCACCCATGGCCAAGGCCAGAGGGTCCTGGGACAGAGACACAAAGACTGGAAGCTTGTGATTGTGACGGGACGCAAACAGATCCACATCTGGCTGACCCCAGCGGTGGCACAGAGAGCGAAACACCCTGCTGCTGAGGGACCATTCTCCCAGACGAGAGGTCCCCCTGCTGAGGGAGTCTGCCTCCAGATTCTCCACCCCCGGGATGTACACAGCTGAGATGCAGGGAACATTCTCCTCTGCCCAAGACAGTATCAGGGACACTTCCTTGAGGGAGCTCTTGCTCCGGGTCCCTCCCTGATGATTGAACTGCCCGACCCCGAATGTGTGGAGTCAATTGGGCAAGAACCAACCTTATCGCCCTCAATTCCAGAATGTTGAAAGGGGATGTGGACCTCCTGAGGGCCCCACTGACCCTGGAATTTCAGGGATTTCCAGAAGCCCCCCCAACCTGTCAGACTGGCATCTGTGGTGACCGTCTCCCAGCACGGGGCCAGAAAGGATCTGCCCACCAGAAGGTTTCTTGAGTCCAGACACCACGAGAGAGACCGTCTGGCCAGAGGGGACAGAACCAACACCTGATCCAGGGACCGAGGGTCCCGATCCCAAACTGACAAGAGGTGAAGTTGAAGAGGTCTCTTGTGAAACTGATCGTATGGAACTGCCTCGAAGCAAGACACCATCAGGCCCACCAGCTGCATCCCCTGCCGGATGGAGGGCAAGACATAAGAAACCTGGCTTGGACTTGAAGACTTTCCACCTTCTGCTGAGGGAGAAAAATCTTGACCTGAGATGTATCCAGAGTCATACCCAGAAAGGACCTCACCATTGACGGTGACAGGAAAGACTTGGGGTGGTTGATCACCCAGCAGAAGGACTCCAGTGTGGACACCACCAGTCGAGTATCCAGCTCGGCCTGCTGGAGGGACTTAGACGTGATGAGAATGAAGTAAGGAAGGATGCGAATGCCCTGAGATCTCAGCAGAGCCAGTACGCCCGCCAGCACCTTGGTGAATACCATGGGAGCCGAGGTGATACCGAAAGACAAGGCCACAAATTGATAGTGCTGATCCTCCAGAGCGAACCTGAGGAATCTCTGATGACCTGGAAAGATTGGTACATGAAGGTAAGCATCCTTGATGTCTACAGAGGTCATGAAGTCCCCTGAGTGTAGTAAATTGACAGCCGAGAGCAGAGTCTCCATGCGAAAGTGTTTGAATCTGACAAATCTGTTGAGGCACTTTAAATCCAGGATAGGTCTGATGGACCCGTCTTTTTTGGAACAGTGAAAATATTGGAATAGTAGCCTCTGCCCCTTTCCCTCAAAGGCAGCTGGCAGATGACCCCCAACTCCAGAAGGTTTTGGACAGCAAGGCACAGACCCTGAGCTGACAGGGGGTTTTGAGCCATCCGGGATTTGATGAATCTTGGGGGTGGCCAGGCTGCAAACTATCTTGTAACCGGAGGACACTACCTCCTGAATCCCCTGGACGTGAAGCCTCCAGACGTGGGTGAGGGCGCCCCTTCATGCCTGAGGAGGCTTGGGTGAGGATTTTGGCTTGGGACCCCAGGAGAGGCCAGAACGGCCATGTCCTCTGCCCCTTCCCCAGTGATCTCCGCGAGCCCCAGTAAAGGAGACTCCTCGGCTAGTTCTGTACCCATGGAAGGATGGGAGAGGCACCCATCCCCCGAAAGGACCGGGACGGCCTCCTATGTTGAGGTAACCTACCGCCCCTGGCAAACAAATCCAAGCGTTCATCAAAGAGGCGCAAGCCCTTGAAAGGGAAACCAGTGAGAGCCTTCTTAGCAGCATTAACAGCTACCCACTGACGTAGCCAGACAGAGCGGCGTATAGCCGCCAACAGGGCAGAAGTCCTACCACACATTCTAATGGCATCATCCATGGCAGACAGAACATATGCAACAAATTCATAGCAAAGCAGGAGAGATCTATACTCTTCTCCTCCCGCGTCATCAGAGGCCCCCTCTAGGAGACTTTTAAGCAAACCCTAAATAGCAATAGCTGTAATGGCAGAGGCACAAACCGGGTGTTCCGCTCTCAAAGCACTGACTGTGTGTGATTCTAAACGGACAGCTAAACACTGATTGGAGATCTCAGTAAACAGAAGCCCATGCTTGTATTGCCCACCAAAGGAATCCAACTTTATACTGTTTTATTAGTATATACTTATACGTTCTTCAGTATACATTACATTTGTGAAACTGCAATACAATCAAATAACAGCATATCAGTACACATGAAACACTAGTCAGCATAGATGATAATAACACAACAGAAAGGCACTTACAGGTGATGATGTCTCAAACCTTCTGGGAGAGGAAAATATCTGCTGCATCCATAGAGAATGGAAATCTAAAATGGCTGAAGAGAACTTCTTGTCTAAGGGATTCACTGAATACACTTTGAGAAAAGTAGAACCGTTATATCGAACTTCTGCCAGTAGATGGCAGTGGTGCACTACACAACTACAAGTAATACACTCCTAAGAGCAATTATAACTGAACAAGCCTGAAAAGGCAGCACACTCCCTGCCTGATATAATACATTATATCACTACCTATACTTATCTACTGTACAGGAAAAACACATTGATGAGAGAATACATTTCTAACTAGAACTGGTAACATAACTATACATGAGTCCACAATGTCGGTGTCTCTTGGCTGTGGCACTTCCCGCTAGTAGTCCACATGAAGAAATAATTTGTCCATAAACCCATCTTCGGATTGGAGAAGCCGCACTAAGCCAAACTATCTCCAATCCCAATTGTAATCCACAGGATGGAATTCAACTGAAGGCAAATGTCACATTTGAGAGCTGTTAGTGACAAGCTGTAAGTTATTTATTGTCCCAGCAACTTAACAAATACTCAAAGGAGAACAATAACATCTGAGACTGGTCTGGCGTACACTTTAACATTCCCTTGTTTTGCCACTTTAACTTCAACCTTTCTGACTTTACCATCTTTACTTGGCGACGTATTTGTGACAATTCCCATAGGCCAGTTATTTCTGCTTTCTTGGATATCTTTCAACAGCACAACATCTCCCTTCTTGACGTTGGGACTAGTTTCAGCCCATTTCTTGCGACTTTGTAAGGTAAACAGATAATCTCTCCTCCATCTCTTCCAAAACGTATCAGCCAGGCATTGGACTTGTTTCCATTGCTTTACATGAAGTTCTGTTGTACTAAAGTCTCCACAGGGGGCTGATAAAGAGTCTACCTTTTGGGTCAAGAGCATAGCGGGGGTAAGAACCATTGGGTTATCTGGATCTGTAGATATTGGCACCAAAGGTCTCGCATTGATGATGGCCATTACTTCCACCATAAAGGTACTCAAAGTCTCATGAGTCAAACGAGTCGGTTTGGTTTGGAGCAACATTGCATCTAAAATGCGCCTAGCTACACCTATTAATCTCTCCCAGGCGCCTCCCATGTGAGAAGAGTGAGGAGTGTTGAAGAGCCATGTGCATCCTTTGTTTTGAAGATAGTCTAGAAGTTCTGTATCATTTGAGCATATATGCAGCTCCTTGCATGCACCTACAAAGTTAGTACCTCTGTCAGAGCGAATCAACTTAGCTGGACCACGAACAGAGAAGAATCTTCTTAGTGCATTGATGAAACTGGATGCTGACATGGACTCAACCAATTCTATATGCACTGCTCTGATAGAAAGACACGTGAAAAGAACAGCCCAATGTTTGCTGTCAGCGCTACCTCCTCTGGTTCGGCGGGTTACAACTTCCCAGGGACCAAACACATCAACTCCCACACTAGTGAATGGAGGTTCAGGATTGACTCTGTCTTCTGGTAACTCTGCCATCTTCTGGCTTTCCAATCTCCCTCTGAGCTTCCGGCATATGACACATTTGTGAATGATTGCAGACACTAGACGTTTTCCACCAATGATCCAGAAACCTGCAGCTCTGATTGCACCTTCAGTAATATGACGCCCTTGGTGTACTATTTGATTATGATAATATCTTATGATCAAGGCAGCAATATGGTGATCATGAGGAATGATTATAGGCTGCTTCTCCTCATCTGACAGCGTGGCAAATGATAAACGGCCTCCTACTCTCAATAGTCCATCTTGACCTATAAAGGGACTGTGTTTTGTAAGATGGCTATGTTTTGGAAGTGTCTTTTGTTGTTCAATACAGTCATATTCTTGCCTAAAATATGTGTGTTGTACAGAAGAAATTATAACTGTCTTGGCTTGTGAAATTTCTTCTAAACTGATACTTTCAT
Organism: Gastrophryne carolinensis; assembly: GCA_027917425.1. Lineage (NCBI taxonomy): Eukaryota > Metazoa > Chordata > Amphibia > Anura > Microhylidae > Gastrophryne > Gastrophryne carolinensis. The sequence goes on along the minus strand of CM051240.1, from coordinate 204,303,720 downwards.
GGAAAACTCTCCAGCTTCCAGGTTGATCATTGTTAGTTTTCTTGTGGAAACTTTTGGCAACATGGATTAACTTTGCTATAACCCTGCTCAGTCTCTTCCAGTCAGAAAATTTTATGAAGCGATGTGGCTTCAGTTTAGCGTCAAGGGCTTTAGTGCTAAAGTTTACTACTTCTGACCTAATTTCAGGATCAGCTTCAGGCTCCACTAAACATTGGTGTTATCAGGATTATCTACAGCCGTCTGATACAGAAATGGTGGACCTGAGAACCATATATAGTTCTGAAGGCTAGCTATCTGAGTAGGCCTGGTAGCATAATCTGCAGGATTTTGTTCTGAGGGCACATAGAACCATTGCTCTGGACATGTTGTTTGTCTGATCCTGTTCACCCGATTGGAAACATATAAGAAGAATCTCTTTGTAGTGTTGCAGATATAGCCTAAGACTGTTTTACTGTCTGTAAAGAATTTCACATTATCTAGACTTGTCTATCTCGTCTCTCACTAGCTCATACAGTTCAACTGCTAGTACAGCTGCACATAACTCTAGATGTGGAATCGTATGTGCTGGCTTAGGGCTTAGCTTGGATTTTCCCATAACAAATCCAACATGGCAGACATTTCCTGCATCAGTTACCTTCAAGTAAGCAACTGCACCTGTTGCTATAACAGATGCATCTGAAAAGACATACAGTTCTTTTTTACAGGCTTGTGACAATGAAACAGGAACATAACACCTGGATATTTGTAAGCACTGTAAGGCTTGTAAAGACTCTGTCCATTGGACCCACTCATGGAGTCTTTCTTGGGGAAGCGAGGCATCCCACTCACTTTCTCCATTTGACAGTTCACGAACTAAGGCCTTACCTTTCACAGTGACCGGTGCCACGAACCCGAGGGGATCATAGAGGCTGTTAACAGTGGATAGGATCCCTCTTCTTGTGAATGACTTTTCTGTTGAAGAAACCTGGAACACAAAACAGTCTTTAACAAGATCCCAGCTTAGGCCTAGACTCTTCTGCAAAGGAAGGGCATCTGTTCCCAGGCAAAGGTCTTTGAGGTCTTTAGCTCTGTCTTTTGTGGTGAAAGCTTCCATGACTTGTTTGCTGTTAGAGGCAATCTTATGTAGTCGCAGATTAGACTCCGCCAGCATTTGTTTTGCTTTGTTGAGAATGTTGACTGCTCCTTCAGGTGTGTTAGCTGAAGCAAGGCCATCATCCACATAGAAATGTCTCATGACAAAGTGCTTGGCATCTTGACCATAATGTTCTGCACCTTTCTGGGCAGCCTTCTGCATACAGTATATAGCAACAACTGGTGAAGGTCTGTTACCAAACACATGTACTCTCATTCTGTATTCTGTTACCTCTTTGTCTATGTCGTTGTCCTTGTACCACAGGAAATGCAGGTAGTCACGATGGTCCTCTCTCACTAGAAAACAATAAAACATCTGTTGCACATCTGCTGTGAAGGCAATGGGCTCTTTCCTGAAGCGTAAGAGGACCCCCAGAAGTGTGTTGTTTAGATCTGGACCACTCAGCAGTACATCATTCAATGAAACGCCTTCATGTTGCGCACTGGAATCAAACACAACTCTTATTTGATCCAGTTTGTGTGGGTGGTAAACACCAAACATTGGCAGATACCAGTGTTCTTTACCTTTATCCAGTGGTGGTGCTACTTCAGCATGATTATTGTTCAGCATCCTTTTGATGAAATTTGTAAAGTCTTTTTTCACTTCAGGTTTTCTTAGCAAGGTTTTACGTAGTGTGTTCAAGCGCTTCATGGCTTGCTCTCTGTTGCTAGGTAAATAACACCTGGGTGTGCGAAAAGGTAAAGGGGCTACCCAATTGCTGTTTTCATCTTGGAAAGCCTCTTTGTCCATGATATGGAGAAATGTTTGGTCATCTATAGACATTGCTTGCTTGTCATCATATTTTGTCTTCTGAAACACTGAGTTCCCTAAAGTGTCAGTCTTTATGTCACAACAAATGTCTCTATTAAAACTGGAAGAAAAGTCATAGCATGGTTTCAGGGTTTCCTTAACAACAATGCTGTTCTGGCATGGGCTGAGGTGGGACGTATGCCCGTTTGTTAGCACAGATGTCTTTGAAGTATTGACACTATCTGGACGATGTGCTGCTCCCAGACAAATTTCTCCTACTATAACCCACCCCAGATCAAGTCTTTGAGCATACGGGGCATTAAAGGGTCCATTAATTTGTTGACGTACCTTATGTACCTGTAGAATGTCTCTTCCAAGGAGTAGAAGAATAGAGGTGTCTCTCTGGACAGCTGGAATAAGGTGAGATATTGATTTAAGATGAGGATGATGAAGGGCCACTTCTGGTGAAGGAATCTCTGCTTTATCATCTGGTATCATATCACATTCTATCAAGGTGGGGAGTGAGAGATGGACTCTCTCCATCTCTCAATACTCAATAGTAAAGTCAGTTGCTCTCCTTCCTGCGGTCTGTATCACTCCTGCACATGTTTTTAGAGTGTATGAAACTGCACTCGACGTAAGGTTGAAGGCATCAAAAAAATCTGACCTTGCCAGAGACCTGTTACTTTCTTCATCCAGAACCACATACATCTTCACTGCCTTCTCTTTATTCCCAGTGGGGTACACTGTTGCTAGGCAGATCTTGGAACATGAGTGTGGATTTGTACTGTCACCACAGATTTCAGTGCATTTGGCCATTACTGGGGTAGCTGATTCATCCTTTTGCTCCCTGCCCTCATCTTTAAGGGTTTCAGCGACCTCTAGTGGTTGATGCAAGGTATTGGGGTGTAAAGCTGCGATGTGTCTGTTACTGCTACATTCTGAGCAATTTGCTTGTATTTTGCAGTCTTTGGCTATATGCTTGGTGGATGCACAACACTTGAAGCAGATGCCGTTTTCCCTAAGAAAGGCTAACCTTTCCTTGATAGGTTTACTTCTGAACCCCTTGAACTTGTTTAGAGGATGGGTTTTTTTATGAAGTGGGCAAAGTCTGTCAGGGTCTTCAGATGTGTTTACCTTGTAGCTGCTTGTACCTCCTGAGTCTTCAAAGGGAACCATTGTCTTGTGGGCAATCACTGAAGTCCTATGGTAGGGTCTAGGTGGCTTTTCTGCCTTTGGAAGCTGGCTGCTGGTGATGAAGGAAAAACTGGGATCGCACCTCATCTTGGCTTGCTGCTGTACAAACCTAGAAAACACAAAGAAAGGAGGGAAGGGGACACCGACACCATGATCTTCTTTGTATTTGGCTCCAACACTCACCCATTTTTCTTGCAGGTGGTGAGGTAGCTTCTCCACTATAGGCTTAGTACCGCTGGCAGTATCTAAATGTGCAAGTCCCTTTAAATAGCCTTCTTCCTTGGCACACTGAACTTCCCAAAGAATATCACCTAGCTCTTGTAGTTTTAAATTGTCTTTGCTGTTTAGCTTGGGGAAAGACTCCAGTCTTTTCATTAGAGCGCCTTCAATTGCCTCTGGTGATCCATATCTTTCTTCTAGCCTTTGCCAGGTCATATCGAGCCCTACTGGAGGGTTAAATAGGTGTATCCTGCGCATCCTTCTTGCATGCTCTGCAGACTCTGACCCAAGCCACTTTACCATCAGGTCTAACATTTCCGCTGCTTAAGTCCAAGTCTCTGACTGCGTTCATAAAGGAAGCCTTCCATGCCCAGTAATTCTCAGGACAGTCATCAAACTTGAGGAAGCCTGCATTAACCATTTCTTTACGGACAAGATATTTAGTGATGTCTTGCATGCTCTGGTGTTTGGATTGCTGCAGTGAGGGTTCATCTTTTATCACTCTGGTGCTACCGGCCTCGTGGGTTTGTTTTTGGACACTCAGGAGTTCTGCTGGTTTTGGTTTAACCCTTCTATTGCCAGCCACGTAAATTTTACGTGGCTGTCTCTCCAACTGTTAAACGCCAGCCACGTAAAATTTACGTGCCTGACTTTCCCCAGCAATAAAGCAAAAAGTATAAAAAAAAATCACTTACCTGACCCCTTGTTTGATCCGGCCTGTCTCCTCTTCAGCCAGAGGGGCTCCGATTGCTGATTGGGGCTCCTCCGGCTGCAGGGGAGGGCCCGGAATAGGGTGCCCCCCCCCCCCCCCCATTTCAGCAGCCGCCGGGATTTGCCTGTAAAAAAAAAAAAAAAAAGACAGTTACTCACCTCCGCTCCCGCCGGCTCCCGCCGCCTCTCCTCTTCATGGGGGGGGGGGGGGCTCCGATCTCCAAATATTAAAAAAACGTTTATTTTTTTTAATAAAGATATTTTTAAAAAGTGTGTCTTTGTCTTTTTTTTTTACTTTTAACCCTTTGTGAACTGGTAAGGGGTCCATGTGACCCCTATACCAGTTCACAAGGCTCGGTGGGTCTGGCAAGTCACCTGCGGCTAGCGGGTGACTTGACATTAACCCCTGAGCCCCCCAAATTACCTGCCTCCCCAAAGCCCAGGGGGGGGCAGAAGAGCCGTGGCCCTAGGCTATGCCGGCTTGTAGCCTGCAGGGCCAGGGGCCACTAAAGCTGGCCCCTGCGCCCTGTTCTACAAGCCCCCATAGCTGGTCACAGGCTGGTTACGCTGGGTAGGGGGGACCTCACGCCATTTTTTTTTTTGGATTTTTAAGGGTTTTAACCCTTAAAAATCCCAAAAAAAATGGGGTCCCCCTCCCTTCGAGGGGGGACCCTATGTCATTTTTTTTTAATTAACCCTTTGTTACCTGTAACCCAGTAGGTATAAAAGGCTACCAGCAGCAGCAGGAGAGCAGAAGCCTGATTAGCGTGGGACACAGGGATTGATGGGAGGTAAGTATTAAAAAAAAATTATTAAAAAAAATGTATTATTTTTTAATAAAGTTATTTTTAAAGTGTGTCTCTGTGTGTGTGTTTTTTTAAACTTTTAACCCTTTGTGAACTGGTAAGGGATCTACGAGACCCCTATACCAGTTCACAAGGCTCTGGGTCTGGCAAGTCACCTGCGGCTAGTGGGTGACTTGTCATTAACCCGAGACCCCCCATTACCTGCCTCCCCAAAATAACCTTAAAATTCCCCCAAGAAATGGTGTCCCCCCCCCCCCCCGTGCAAGGGGACCCCACACCAATTTTTTTTTATTTAACCCTTTATTATGTGGATAGTAGTTGTATTTTATTGTAAATGCTATAAAGTGCTCTTTTCAGTTTAGGGGATCACCTGGACAGGAACGGGGGGCTACCGATACATATGTGGTATCATTGTAATCGGGAGAAATGGGGCTTTCACATGCAATATGGTTTTCTTTAATAAAATAAATGTTTTTGTTAAAATAAAGGAGACAATTTAAAAAATATATATTTACTTTTATTTTTTTTACTTATTTACTTAACAATATATAAAAAAAAGTAGAAAAAATACAAACAAGACATTTCAGGTTAAAGCCTAAACTCTGCCACAAAAAGAAAATATGCCATTTTCTTGGAAATTTCTGCAAAAATCACAGTTAAACATCACGCAAAATGGTGAAAAATATCCTGTCAGCAGCGGGTGACAAAATCTCAAGTAGGCTGGCAGTTAAAAGGTTACAGGTACCTATGCATGTAGGGTATTGTTCTGCTCGGGGGACCTTGCGCTTTCAGATTTACCTTGTTTTTTCTTATTTGCATATTGATATTTTAGGAAAAAGGTGTTTTTTATTCTGCTTTTTTATACATTTTTTGTGAAACCCTGTGCAACCTAAGAATTCTTCGAGATATTACTTCCAGAAAGATGAGCCCACTATAACAAGCTGTGTATGCTTAGAAAGCTTAACATGTATACTTTCAGGAAATATATGGTTTATCGGGGATATTCCAAATGTAAAGGGTTGTTTTGGTAGAAAAAGCACAAGGTGCGCACTTTATCTGCAGAAAGCAAAAAAGGTACAATAATAGTACATACACCGCGCTGAAAAATAAATTCCAAACTTCAAAACAGACAAACAGAATTAAATATAGTTAAAGTCCACACATTTGGTGCTCCACGTGTGCAAGTCCTTATTCCCAAATAGACCCAATGTAGATAAATAATGTGAAACACAGAGCAACCTCTAAGATGAAATGGTGCCGAAGATGACCTCAATCCCACGGCACATGCACCTCCACACGGTGAATCCACCACCAATCGTGCAAATCCTTACCGACTAATGAAAATTATAAGACCTTTAAACGTCCACATAGAAGTACTGGAGGAACGCTGTTCCTCCTTGTGATACTCGCCGTCGTCCACAGAATTGGAACAATTGAATCGGTCACCAAGAGAGTAATAAAAACAGAATCTAGTGTAACCCCAGGGTTTAATAGGTAGTTTTTAAAAATTTACACTCACAAACATATAGTTAAAATCAGCTTTTCAAAACAATCATGGCAGTACTCGTCTCACCGGCCCTGGAATAACGCAGCTTTGCCAGCAGATAAACGTCGCATCGGCCACTGAAGATAAGGTACCAAATTTGTAACTTGAAGATAATTCCGCCACCGCCACCGCCAACGCGTTTCGTCGCCAAAGGCAACTTTAACTAGGCTGGTGGCGGGCGGAAGGCGGAAGAATATATGGCAAAAGACACCATCCCATGATTCAGTGGGAGAGTGGTCATGTGACACCGATTCCTTTGTCACATAAAAGAAGTCTCAAAAAGTATACATTAAATCAAAAGAATTACCTCTATGTAGCTGTAATCATAGGCGAAAGAAAGCAATGACAGCTTTCTATTAATATAATAAGCAGCGCATCTCCGGTAGGCTTATAACAGCCAATCAAATGCCAAAAGACACGGTGTGACACGCCCCTTAAGCTGTCGTACTAACTTATGTAACCCGATCACGTGGCAAGAAGTATCATGGAGCGCAGCAATCAGCCACTCGCGCCGCACACCCCAGGCAGCAAATTCTGCGGCGCGACATAATCCCGCGAGGCCAACCAACACAATGGATGTGCGCTCCACCACCTCAAACCACATGACCGCGCGCAGCATGATGAAAAGATGGATGTGCGCTCCAAGTGCTGCGCTCCAAGTGCTACCAGCCATACGACCGCAATAAACGGTCATATGACAAGAAGAGCACAGCACCTCACAGCGCACAGCCAAGGGGCCAGCAAGGAAACAAAGCACAAGTTGACCTAGCGCTATGAATAACTGCATATAAATAATAAAATAATCGGGCCAACCTCCAAAGGGAGAGTTTTAAGCACCAGTTAGTATCAAGATGCTAACATGTAGCACATAACCATAATATCCACATTATATTTAATATTACAAGGGAAAAGAATAAAAATGTTAAAAACCCAATTTGGATACTTAAAAGTAAAAAATGAGGCAATGACTGTGGCAAAGCTGCCTAACCCCAGCGCCGGATAAATACAATATAAACAGTCACAAAAACTGAGCATAAAGATAAAAACATGATAACATAACCATAAATTTAGGAGGAATCAATAAAACAGTTCAAATCAAAGTCAATATTTAAACCAGAAGGATGCAAGGTATCTAAGGTGTATATCCACTGTCCTTCTTTTCTTGAAAGATCCCTCACCAAATTTGAACCCCTCCAATGTGGTTCCACTTTATCAATCCCCAAAAAACAGATGAGACTCGGGTCACTATTATGACACTCTTTAAAGTGTGCCGACAGGCTGTGAGATTCAAAACCACGTCTAACATTGTACATGTGTTCACGAATGCGTATTCTAAGCTCACGTGTGGTGCGTCCAACATACATTTTGAAACACGGACACCAAATAAGATATACCACACCTTTAGAACTACAAGTAATAAACTTAGAAATCTTAAATGGTTTATTTGTAGTGTAGTCCAAAAATGATTTTGTCGATTTTTCCATGGGCTTACAGCCCTTGCACCCAGCACAGGCTCCACACCTATAGAAACCAGGCGGTAAGGTGCCAGCCGGTCCGCCAAAGCTGGGCGGGTCAATATAGCTTTTCACCAATCTGTCCCTCAGATTTGGTGCTTTCCTATACACCACTTTAGGACAGATAGGTAATGCGGGGCCCAACACAGCGTCTGCCTTCAAAATATGCCAATGTTTCACTAGCAGATTACGAACCTCCTTATATTGGACATTAAAGCCAGTAATAAATGGAATGTCATCCCTAATGTCCAAACTGTTTTTATCTTTCTTACTAAGGAGGGATTCCCTAGGGCATTGTCTAACCAAGGCACGCTGCTGACGTATTTCCTCCTCCACATAACCCTTATTGACAAATCGCTGCATTAATATTGTGGACTGATTGTCAAAATCCTCCAACAATGTACAATTTCTTCTCACCCTGGTGAATTGCCCCCTTGGTATCGCTTGAAGCCACTTGGGGTGATGGCAACTTACGAAAGGAACGTAACCGTTCCTATCAGTGCTTTTGAAATAAGTGGAAGTAGTCAGTGAATCGCCCACTTTCCTGATGTTAAGATCCAAAAAATTGACAGATTCCAAACTGCTGTCAGCTGTGAACTCTAAGTTAAAAGTGTTCCTGTTGATATCTTGGCAAAATTCCTGTAGTGTATCGGGAGGGCCATCCCAAACAAAGAACACATCGTCAATGTAACGATACCAACAGCGTAGACCCAATGGGGTTTGATGTTGTATAAAGGTGGCCTCCCACCAGCCCACATAAAGGTTAGCCATACTGGGTGCAAATTTAGCACCCATGGCTACACCCTTTCTCTGAAGATAGAAATGGCCGTTAAACCAAAAGTAATTACGTTCTAATGCAAAGGTTAAACAAGCAATTATAAAGTTAATTTGCCTATTCGGTAAAGAGGACTGAGAGGAAAGAAAGTGGCATACAGCCTCAATTCCCTGTTCGTGGGGGATGACCGTATATAGTGAAGTCACATCCGCAGTGACCAAGAAGGTATCCGGAGTGACTGTAAGACTTCCACAGATTTCAAGGACCTGTGAAGAGTCACGTAGATAAGATGGAAGAGAGGTCACCAACCCCTGCAAAAATCCATCTATATATTCACCAAGCCTACATGTAATCGAGCCGACACCGCTGACAATGGGCCGGCCCGGAGGCTTAGTCAGACTTTTATGAATCTTGGGCAGAATATATATAGTGGGAACCCGGGGCGCTGTAGGGTTAAGATATTCAAACTCTTTTCTAGTCAAAATACCCAATTCAAGTCCTGAGCTTAATAGCTCCAATAGTTCTTGTTGGTAACTCAGTGTGGGATCCTTTTCAAGGAGGAGGTAAGTGTCTGAGTCAGCTAGTAACCTATTGACTTCATCAATGTAGTCCGTTTTGTTCAAAATTACTAGACCCCCCCCTTATCAGCCGGCTTTATAACCACATTTTTATTTTGTTCCAGCTGTTTCAAACCTTTAGTCATGTCTGACGGCCATCTTTTCTGTTTGACCTTAAGGGATTGCAAGTCCCTCAACACCACAGACTTAAACGTATCAATTTGTGAGCTAGAGGGTCCCGGGGGGTTGAATAAAGACTTATTACGTAGTCTAGAATGCTTAAAAGTCAACTCAGAATCTTCAGAGGTCCCAGCTTCCATAGTGGGGCTGGGGCCTGGTTTGGAAAGGAAAAACCTCTTGACATTCAACTTCCGTATATACTTTTGTAAATCCACATATGTTTCAAATTTGTTAAATGTTTTTGGTAGAGCATATTTCAACCCCCTGTCTAATACTCTTAACTCCTTGTCAGTGAAAACTACATCACTTAAATTAAAGATCCCTTCACCTATAGGTGCCTTGATCTTCTGGTGCTTCTTTCCCCCTCTCCTTCCTCGCTTGGAGCGGCCTTCCTTTTTGAGGTTGCATTGGCCCCTCTTGGGGTAAAAATTCCCTCGTTCAGAGGTGGGGACCTCCCTCTTAATGGTGGAGAATTGCCCCGATTGAAATGAAAAGGGGTATTGGAAGGGATATAGGAGGTTGAAGGAGGTACCTCCACAGGGGGACGAGTTCTCTCAGGTTGTCTCAATGACTGGGGACCATACCTAGTAGTCCTGGATGCTGCATGAGATTCCCTGCGCATCCATGGATCAATTGTATAACTCTCCAATCTAGGCCTGTATGGCTTTCTCCAATTACCCCCTGCTCTATCAAACCTCGGGGTTCTAGGATATTTATAATGCCTTCTAGGGGAAGGTACAGGAATTCTATTATTTCCGTATCTTGTTCTTTCAATCGGTCCTGGGGAACACACCCGAGTCAAACGGGGTTCTAATTTGTCATGTTCCAAATTGACAGCATCACCCCTTTCCATATTGGCCCATTGCCACTTAAAAACTTTATTGTCCTGATAATCCTTTTGATCTCGGGATATTTTCTTTAATTTTTTTGTCTTAATCTGCAATTCCTCTTTCACTAGCCTGTCTTTTAACTCCTCAGATTTTTTGAGGAATTCATCCGATGCACTAAATGGTAAAAGCCTTTCTTTCAATGCACCTATTTGTCCCTCCAATTGTTTATACTGATCCCTCTTTTTAGCTACCAATTTTTCTAACAACAGAACCCCACATCCATTAAAAAACTCAAACCACTCAGATTTAGATTCAATTGTATCGTCACCGTCATAAATCTGTAGGGTCCACCTCAACTGCTGTGGGACCATTCGCTTAGAAATATAATACTCCAGGGTAGCTAAATCCCATTTTAACCTTAATTCCTTGTTCAGAGTCTTATGTAATTCCCTGAAATCGGTAGTAAGGCAAGGAATTATAGGGGAACCAGAGTCATTACTTACAAGGGTTCCAAAATCAATTCTAGTAGATTTACAAAATGAAAAAACACCCGAGGTTTGATAGAGCAGGGGGTAATTGGAGAAAGCCATACAGGCCTAGATTGGAGAGTTATACAATTGATCCATGGATGCGCAGGGAATCTCATGCAGCATCCAGGACTACTAGGTATGGTCCCCAGTCATTGAGACAACCTGAGAGAACTCGTCCCCCTGTGGAGGTACCTCCTTCAACCTCCTATATCCCTTCCAATACCCCTTTTCATTTCAATCGGGGCAATTCTCCACCATTAAGAGGGAGGTCCCCACCTCTGAACGAGGGAATTTTTACCCCAAGAGGGGCCAATGCAATCTCAAAAAGGAAGGCCCGCTCCAAGCGAGGAAGGAGAGGGGGAAAGAAGCACCAGAAGATCAAGGCACCTATAGGTGAAGGGATCTTTAATTTAAGTGATGTAGTTTTCACTGACGAGGAGTTAAGAGTATTAGACAGGGGGTTGAAATATGCTCCACCAAAAACATTTAACAAATTTGAAACATATGTGGATTTACAAAAGTATATACGGAAGTTGAATGTCAAGAGGTTTTTCCTTTCCAAACCAGGCCCCAGCCCCACTATGGAAGCTGGGACCTCTGAAGATTCTGAGTTGACTTTTAAGCATTCTAGACTACGTAATAAGTCTTTATTCAACCCCCCGGGACCCTCTAGCTCACAAATTGATACGTTTAAGTCTGTGGTGTTGAGGGACTTGCAATCCCTTAAGGTCAAACAGAAAAGATGGCCGTCAGACATGACTAAAGGTTTGAAACAGCTGGAACAAAATAAAAATGTGGTTATAAAGCCGGCTGATAAGGGGGGGGGGTCTAGTAATTTTGAACAAAACGGACTACATTGATGAAGTCAATAGGTTACTAGCTGACTCAGACACTTACCTCCTCCTTGAAAAGGATCCCACACTGAGTTACCAACAAGAACTATTGGAGCTATTAAGCTCAGGACTTGAATTGGGTATTTTGACTAGAAAAGAGTTTGAATATCTTAACCCTACAGCGCCCCGGGTTCCCACTATATATATTCTGCCCAAGATTCATAAAAGTCTGACTAAGCCTCCGGGCCGGCCCATTGTCAGCGGTGTCGGCTCGATTACATGTAGGCTTGGTGAATATATAGATGGATTTTTGCAGGGGTTGGTGACCTCTCTTCCATCTTATCTACATGACTCTTCACAGGTCCTTGAAATCTGTGGAAGTCTTACAGTCACTCCGGATACCTTCGTGGTCACTGCGGATGTGACTTCACTATATACGGTCATCCCCCACGAACAGGGAATTGAGGCTGTATGCCACTTTCTTTCCTCTCAGTCCTCTTTACCGAATAGGCAAATTAACTTTATAATTGCTTGTTTAACCTTTGCATTAGAACGTAATTACTTTTGGTTTAACTGCCATTTCTATCTTCAGAGAAAGGGTGTAGCCATGGGTGCTAAATTTGCACCCAGTATGGCTAACCTTTATGTGGGCTGGTGGGAGGCCACCTTTATACAACATCAAACCCCATTGGGTCTACGCTGTTGGTATCGTTACATTGACGATGTGTTCTTTGTTTGGGATGGCCCTCCCGATACACTACAGGAATTATGCCAAGATATCAACAGGAACACTTTTAACTTAGAGTTCACAGCTGACAGCAGTTTGGAATCTGTCAATTTTTTGGATCTTAACATCAGGAAAGTGGGCGATTCACTGACTACTTCCACTTATTTCAAAAGCACTGATAGGAACGGTTACGTTCCTTTCGTAAGTTGCCATCACCCCACGTGGCTTCAAGCGATACCAAGGGGGCAATTCACCAGGGTGAGAAGAAATTGTACATTGTTGGAGGATTTTGACAATCAGTCCACAATGTTAATGCAGCGATTTGTCAATAAGGGTTATGTGGAGGAGGAAATACGTCAGCAGCGTGCCTTGGTTAGACAATGCCCTAGGGAATCCCTCCTTAGTAAGAAAGATAAAAACAGTTTGGACATTAGGGATGACATTCCATTTATTACTGGCTTTAATGTCCAATATAAGGAGGTTCGTAATCTGCTAGTGAAACATTGGCATATTTTGAAGGCAGACGCTGTGTTGGGCCCCGCATTACCTATCTGTCCTAAAGTGGTGTATAGGAAAGCACCAAATCTGAGGGACAGATTGGTGAAAAGCTATATTGACCCGCCCAGCTTTGGCGGACCGGCTGGCACCTTACCGCCTGGTTTCTATAGGTGTGGAGCCTGTGCTGGGTGCAAGGGCTGTAAGCCCATGGAAAAATCGACAAAATCATTTTTGGACTACGCTACAAATAAACCATTTAAGATTTCTAAGTTTATTACTTGTAGTTCTAAAGGTGTGGTATATCTTATTTGGTGTCCGTGTTTCAAAATGTATGTTGGACGCACCACACGTGAGCTTAGAATACGCATTCGTGAACACATGTACAATGTTAGACGTGGTTTTGAATCTCACAGCCTGTCGGCACACTTTAAAGAGTGTCATAATAGTGACCCGAGTCTCATCTGTTTTTTGGGGATTGATAAAGTGGAACCACATTGGAGGGGTTCAAACTTGGTGAGGGATCTTTCAAGAAAAGAAGGACAGTGGATATACACCTTAGATACCTTGCATCCTTCTGGTTTAAATATTGACTTTGATTTGAACTGTTTTATTGATTCCTCCTAAATGTATGGTTATGTTATCATGTTTTTATCTTTATGCTCAGTTTTTGTGACTGTTTATATTGTATTTATCCGGCGCTGGGGTTAGGCAGCTTTGCCACAGTCATTGCCTCATTTTTTACTTTTAAGTATCCAAATTGGGTTTTTAACATTTTTATTCTTTTCCCTTGTAATATTAAATATAATGTGGATATTATGGTTATGTGCTACATGTTAGCATCTTGATACTGTAACTGGTGCTTAAAACTCTCCCTTTGGAGGTTGGCCCGATTATTTTATTATTTATATGCAGTTATTCATAGCGCTAGGTCAACTTGTGCTTTGTTTCCTTGCTGGCCCCTTGGCTGTGCGCTGTGAGGTGCTGTGCTCTTCTTGTCATATGACCGTTTATTGCGGTCGTATGGCTGGTAGCACTTGGAGCGCAGCACTTGGAGCGCACATCCATCTTTTCATCATGTGACCGCTGTGCGCGGTCATGTGGTTTGAGGTGGTGGAGCGCACATCCATTGTGTTGGTTGGCCTCGCGGGATTTGCTGCCTGGGGTGTGCGGCGCGAGTGGCTGATTGCTGCGCTCCATGATACTTCTTGCCACGTGATCGGGTTACATAAGTTAGTACGACAGCTTAAGGGGCGTGTCACACCGTGTCTTTTGGCATTTGATTGGCTGTTATAAGCCTACCGGAGATGCGCTGCTTATTATATTAATAGAAAGCTGTCATTGCTTTCTTTCGCCTATGATTACAGCTACATAGAGGTAATTCTTTTGATTTAATGTATACTTTTTGAGACTTCTTTTATGTGACAAAGGAATCGGTGTCACATGACCACTCTCCCACTGAATCATGGGATGGTGTCTTTTGCCATATATTCTTCCGCCTTCCGCCCGCCACCAGCCTAGTTAAAGTTGCCTTTGGCGACGAAACGCGTTGGCGGTGGCGGTGGCGGAATTATCTTCAAGTTACAAATTTGGTACCTTATCTTCAGTGGCCGATGCGACGTTTATCTGCTGGCAAAGCTGCGTTATTCCAGGGCCGGTGAGACGAGTACTGCCATGATTGTTTTGAAAAGCTGATTTTAACTATATGTTTGTGAGTGTAAATTTTTAAAAACTACCTATTAAACCCTGGGGTTACACTAGATTCTGTTTTTATTACTCTCTTGGTGACCGATTCAATTGTTCCAATTCTGTGGACGACGGCGAGTATCACAAGGAGGAACAGCGTTCATCCAGTACTTCTATGTGGACGTTTGAAGGTCTTATAATTTTCATTAGTCGGTAAGGATTTGCACGATTGGTGGTGGATTCACCGTGTGGAGGTGCATGTGCCGTGGGATTGAGGTCATCTTCGGCACCATTTCATCTTAGAGGTTGCTCTGTACTTTATCTGCAGAGCTGAAATTTTGAAGAAAAACTACCGCTATGCGCATACTTTACTTTGTGTTTGGCAACTCTTTCCTTGACAGAACCTATGCATGTTGGGTATTGTTCTGTTCGGGGCATGTTGCTTTTTCAGATTTTCTGGTTTGCATATAGTTTTTTTTTAGGAAAATGTGGTTTTTATTCTGCTTTTTTATTCATTTTTAAGGAAACCCTGTGCAACCAAAGAATACATTGAGGGATTACTTCCAGAAAACTGCACCCATGTCAACAAGCCTGGTACGCCTAGAAAGCTTGATGTGTGTACTTCTAGGGAATATATAGTTTGTGGGGGGTATTTCAAATGTAAAGGGTTGTTTTTCTTGAACAACTGCAAGGTGCGCATATTGCATAGCATAGTTGTATTTTTATCTCAAAATCTCCTAAAGCTCTGTTTCAGTTTGGGGGAGTTTCCTGGGCAGGAAAGGGTGTCTACCAATACATATGTGGTACCGCTGTAACCGGGAGAAATTGGGGTTTCACACGCAATAAGATTTTATTGACAAACTTACATTTTTTGTTACAAAAAAACACTACAAATTGTAAAAAATAGATTTTTTTTTTATTTTGTTGTACAATTTTCACCCAAAAATATTGAGAATACACTTAGAAAATGACAAACAAGACATTTCATGTTAACGCCCAGGCTCTGCTGGAAAAAACAATATATCACTTTCCTGGGAAATCCCTGGAAATCCCTTCAAAAATCACAGTTGAACATGAGGAGCACAAAATAGTGCAAAATGGTCTGGCAACAAAGGGTGACAAAAACTCCAGGTAGGCTGGCAGTTAAAGGGTTAAATTCAGGTGACTCTGGATTGGGAAACTGTTTTATTGCACCATCACTTGAAAGTTCTCGGACATACTCCCTAGTGCGTTCTGCTGAGGGAACGGGTTTCTCAGGCACATCTGGGCCTCCATAGATGGACTCCATTTCAGAACGCTCCATATCTGCATAAGCTGCGGCTTCTGCTGCTGCAACAGCGGCTGCACACTGACGCTGAAGAATATGCAACCTTGCTTCCTGTTCTGATTTTTCTTTTATCAACCTTGCTTCCTGTTCTGATCTCTCTTTTATAATGGCGGCCTCTTTCTCAGCAAATTCTAACTGAACACGAGTGGCCTCTGCTTTGGCGCGAGCTCTGACAAAAAGGGCGCTTGCTGATGAAAGCTGACTGGACCTTGCTGATTTAGATGAATGTGAGCGCGTATCATCCTGCTGGACACCTGGCATGCTCTCCCTGCCCTGATGTGTCGCAGGTAGCTGATCTTCAGCGTTATAGCGTCTTCCTGATCTTAGGCTCATTCTGTCTGTGCAGCTACTCTTATCTCCAGGCTTGTTGCGCTAACACCTTTTCACTGTTTCGCTCTCAAAGCACTGACTGTGTGTGATTCTAAATGGACAGCTAAACACTGGTTGGAGATCTCAGTAGCCCATGCTTGTATTGTCCACCAAAGGAATCCAACTTTATACTGTTTTATTAGTATATACTTATACGTTCTTCAGTATACATTACATTTGTGAAACTGCAATACAATCAAATAACAGCATATCAGTACACATAAAACACTAGTCAGCATAGATGATAATAACACAACAGAAAGGCACTTACAGGTGACGATGTCTCTGGGAGAGGAAAATATCTGCTGCATCCATAGAGAATGGAAATCTAAAATGGCTGAAGAGAACTTCCTGTAGCAAAGGTTTACTTCCTGTCTAAGGGATTCACTGAATACACTTTGATAAAAGTAGAACCGTTATACCGAACTTCTGCCAGTAGATGCCAGTGGTGCACTACACAACTACAAGTAATACACTCCTAAGAGCAATTATAACTGAACTAGCCTGAAAAGGCAGCACACCGGGCGTAGCGCAGTTCCCACACAGGCAAAAGCATGGCAGGCCAGTTGGTCCATGCGCCGGTCCTCACCATCCCTCAGGGTAGTAGTGTCAGCAGAATGCATGACACATGTAATGGACAGCCCCAGAACGGGCGCGTCCACTTCAGGAGGACATGACCAACGCTTAATCACATCAGCAGGAAAGGGATACCTCTTGTCCCAACTCTTGGGCACCCCTGGCAGCTTGCTAGGCCACTCCCATTCTTTGAGCACCAGATTATTAAAGTGGGACTGCTCCGGGAATTCCAAACGTGGTTTAACCATATGAAAAAGCTCACCCTGCTGCTGCGGAGCCACGGCAGGAGGGGAGATACAGAGCACTTCAAAAATATGAGCCAAAAGCCTGTCAGTGTCATCTGAGGACCATGGATCTTCCCCAAAGGGAGACCCTGTACCACCATAAACCCCAAGCTGCTCCTCAGATGATTCTGAATCAGAGAACAATTCCCCCTCCTCCAGGAAGGCATAACCAGTAGTGTCAAAATTTTCCTCAGCTTCCAAAGGAAAGAGGGAAACAGCGGGAGATAAATGCCGCTTCTTAGCAGAAGCCTTACGCGAGGCAGACCCAGCAATATGTTTTTCAATGCTGGCCACCCGTGCAGCCAGGTCAGGCTGAGACTCCCCGCTAGTATACTCCTCGCAGGGGGTCAGATGTAAGCGTGGGGGGGGTAGGCGAAGCCCGAGGGGGCGCAGGCCCAGCAACAGGTAACCCAGACTGCAGTGCAAGTACCTGCTGGGCGCAGGATACACATACCCTGACATCACTGATTGGCGATACCCCACACGCAACACATAGCCGGGCTTGTCCCGAAGGTACCCCAGGCCCATTATCCCCAGAAGCCCCCATATGGTGATTTGAATAGCATGGCACAGTAGGCCAGTAAGGGTTAACACTAAGTAGCTACCTGGGATGCCCCAATAAACCGCTAGGGAAGTGGGAGATAATGAGGGGGAAGGCCGGGAGAAACCACAGGACCGAAGCTTTAACCCGCCTGAAAGACAATCAAACATTCCCATGAGAATAAGGCATAAGAAAAAAGCAGACAAGATCACCTCACCAGGGGTACTCACAGACCGCAAGGAGGCAGCAGAACAGCAAGACAAAATGCCCCCCCCCCCCCCAAGAGCGCCCACGTGATCCGGCCGGCCAGTAGCGGCCCAGCAGCTCTGAGGTGAACGGGGCTGCCAGCCGCGGAGTGCAGTACAAACGTGCGGCGGCGTCTTTTTAATAAAGCGGCAAGACACAACACATGTCAACAGTTTTAAACCACTATATAACCCCCCCCCCCCCCCCCCGGAGATCTCCCAAGGGGGAGGTAAAGGATAAAGGCAGAATTCCCAGGGAGAAATGGCGCCCAGGGACTGATATAAGGAGTGAGGGTGGAGGGGGAAAATGGGAATAGGGTTTAACTGCACAGGATAAACCTGAAAAAACTAATGAAGCAGTGGGGGCATCCCAAAGGCTCACCATTAGCCTAAACCGCCTACCCTGTTAGAGCAGGGACTGCGGTAGGAGCCTAGCACCTCAGCACCATAGTGCTTCAATAGCCTACCTTCCCCTGAACCTTATCAGCCGAGGCTGGAAGTAGTAAATGGGACGGAACGGGTGGGAATAGTCCTGCAGAAATAAACTGGGGAATTTGTGGGAGGTCCCTGACTTATAAGGGGCCGGGAGGAGCCACAAGCTGTTTTCTGCAGTCCAGCGCCATCTTGTGGATGTATAACCCAGGAGTAAGGAATATTCTGGAACAGGACATGCTGTATACTTAGAATAAATGTCACTGTTGCTGAATCATCAGCTCGGATGACAATGAAAGTCAATTGTACTTTTTTTACTCCTAAGAAAAGTAGTTGACATTTGACACTGTAGTAAAAAGTGCCATTGACTTTTATTGTATTCCTATCTGGTGACTGAGTAACAGTGAAATTCTCAGGCTTTTTTTTCTCAAACAGTGAATTTTTTCCTATCATGAGAATTGAGGACAGTGTGTTTTTCAGTTAGAGAACGTCTGAGTATTCTATATATAAAATAGATTAAGCATGGATAGTAAATCTCCCGAGACTGAGCAGAACTTATTCCATTTGACTGAAGTTCACTACATAGAGACACAACAAATATAAGGTTGCTGCATAATATTAACCTGCCAAGAAAGTAGGCCCGGATTTCCAGTGTTGCACTGGCATGATGACGGCACTGCATGGTTTCAAATCAGTTTAGCAGAGTGAGGAATTCTGGGTTGTGAGGTTTCCTGAGGAGATCTGAAGAGTGCAGCCATTGACCGAGAGGACATACAACAAATAAAATGGAAGGGAGAAAAAAAATGGGCTGGGTTAATGAATGAGGGACAGAGAAGTGGGTGTGAAGAATGGGTGAGATCACAGGTGAATTATGAGTCACATAAATGGGAGACGGGGGCGAAGTGACAAAATCTGTGGAGTTGGGGGTAGGGCATGCGACAGGGAAGTGAGGGTGAATAATAGACGCAGAGAAGTGGTGGCGTGATAGGAGAGAGAGATGGGCCCGAAAAATGAGAAAGGGAAGTGGGGGTGTAAGAGTGAATGTGGTCAGGGGTGTGGCTGAGGTTTCAGTATCAGAAGTTTAAAAACAACAACAATTTCCCTGACAAAGCACACCTACATCATGCATAAATGGGTACAAGGCCCAGAGGAGAGAAGAGCATAACTACAGCAAAAACATTTTACATTTCAAATAGAGTGAGGTAAGCTTACAGCAAATATGTGGACATGTATATTCTTAGTATACAGGACATCCTGCTCCAGATATAATACTTACACTAGGGTTATCCTCCGCCAGATGGCGCTGCACTGCAGAGACATGGAAAAACAGGCTCCTCCCGGCCCTTCAAATACCCAGGGACCTCCCACAAATCCCCAGATTTCTCTGCAGTGCTTACTGCGAAGACATGAAGTATCACTCTCTCGCAGGTGAGTGGGGCTATCAAAGCTGAGTATTCTATATATAAAATAGATTAAGCATGGATAGTAAATCTCCCGAGACTGAGCAGAACTTATTCCATTTGACTGAAGTTCACTACATAGAGACACAACAAATATAAGGTTGCTGCATAATATTAACCTGCCAAGAAAGTAGGCCCGGATTTCCAGTGTTGCACTGGCATGATGACGGCACTGCATGGTTTCAAATCAGTTTAGCAGAGTGAGGAATTCTGGGTTGTGAGGTTTCCTGAGGAGATCTGAAGAGTGCAGCCATTGACCGAGAGGACATACAACAAATAAAATGGAAGGGAGAAAAAAAATGGGCTGGGTTAATGAATGAGGGACAGAGAAGTGGGTGTGAAGAATGGGTGAGATCACAGGTGAATTATGAGTCACATAAATGGGAGACGGGGGCGAAGTGACAAAATCTGTGGAGTTGGGGGTAGGGCATGCGACAGGGAAGTGAGGGTGAATAATAGACGCAGAGAAGTGGTGGCGTGATAGGAGAGAGAGATGGGCCCGAAAAATGAGAAAGGGAAGTGGGGGTGTAAGAGTGAATGTGGTCAGGGGTGTGGCTGAGGTTTCAGTATCAGAAGTTTAAAAACAACAACAATTTCCCTGACAAAGCACACCTACATCATGCATAAATGGGTACAAGGCCCAGAGGAGAGAAGAGCATAACTACAGCAAAAACATTTTACATTTCAAATAGAGTGAGGTAAGCTTACAGCAAATATGTGGACATGTATATTCTTAGTATACAGGACATCCTGCTCCAGATATAATACTTACACTAGGGTTATCCTCCGCCAGATGGCGCTGCACTGCAGAGACATGGAAAAACAGGCTCCTCCCGGCCCTTCAAATACCCAGGGACCTCCCACAAATCCCCAGATTTCTCTGCAGTGCTTACTGCGAAGACATGAAGTATCACTCTCTCGCAGGTGAGTGGGGCTATCAAAGCCTGCGGCCCTGTTGGACTATTCCCACCCGTCCTCCCTGTGATGTGCCTCCCAGCCTGGGCTGCGCTGGTCGGGTGAAGGTAGGCAGCACCATGCATGCTTGACGGAGCCATGCTCCACCGCAGTCCCCCACCAAAGGGTAGGCGGTTTAGGCTGATGGTGAGCCTCTAGGGGATGCCCCTCCCGCACTATTGCCCCATGCCCCGTATAGCGGTGGGCCCTGTACAAAGGGTCGCCATCCTCCCTCGTTCCCCCCGTAGCCCGGGGGGAAAGAAAGGGGGGGGGGTGTGTGTGTGGTGGTCTTAGTGTATGTTTACATGTTATAGCCTGAGTCTTGCCCCGGACTGGTATTCCTGGTGTCAGAGCCACATTTTACTGTGTATTTGTCGCCGCTGCGCGCACCTTTTCCTTTACTGGATGTGCTACCGGGCGGCAGCGTCGCCTCAGACACTGCGGAGTCTTCATTGGCAAATCCTTTTCTAAGTGTGTCATACACTTCGCTCCTCATGACAACGTTGGAATCTATCTCAGAGCTTTGCGCTCTTCGGGGGGGAGGGACCCGTTTTGGCGCGCTCCGCGCCACAACCCGCTCTTGCCCGCCCTTCAAGGTTCGCTTGGCACCATTTTGATGCTGGTCGCACGCACGCGTGGTAGTGGTCCTCCTCCTACCTTGGTCTGTAAGTGCCCTCGCGGGCGATTTTCAAGATCCTTGATTACTGCTTTTGGTTCTGACACCCCCTTTATTCCTTTTATGTCTTTCAGACTGGTGAACACCATTGGCTTCTCCCGGCCCGGTGAAAATTATAGCGGGCCTTGTAATATTCTCCCACTTCCCTAGCAGGTCTTTGAGGCATCCAGGGTTACTTATTGTGTAAATCCCTACTGGCATATTAGCCTCGATTCAAAATCCCAAATGTCATTGTTTTCGTATTTGAAAGCGAATGTTTTTGTGGGTTTTTGTCATTTTTTCCTTTTTTTTTTTTACCATTTCGACTCGCACGAACGTTTGAACATAGACGTATATGTTCTTTTGTATATCGAACTGTCTATCTTTTGTTTTACGCTAGTCCGGGCCCTTTTTCCTTCGAAATCGTAAATGTTTCGATCGGTCCAAATATTTACGTCATTGCAATGGGCTGGCGATTAATTCAGAGAGCTGATTGCCAAGTCTTCCGACGCCCATATAGTCATTTCCTTGTCAAGCGTCTTACGGCACCTTTTTGACCTCGGGACTAGGCAGCCAAGCCTGATGGAGAGTGACTTTGAAGAGCATCAAGCTCTTCTTCTGTTTGGCATTGATGGGATCCTGAGGTCAGAGGCCAGATTGCACCAGCGCATGAACATCAATGGCATGCATGACGTTGAGTTGTTCGAGCTGACCAGGCTTAATCGCGCTTCCCTCCATAAATTGTATAGTGAGCTGCGGCCATGGTTAGCCCGCACCACAAGAAAGGTGCACGCAATTTCAGGTATGACCAAGATGCTTGGCTGCCTGCAATTTTTGGCGAACGGCTGGTTCCAGAGGCTGGGTGCCCTCTCCGTGGGAATCTCACAGGCTACGCTGAGCCGCGCACTATCCCATTTTTTGGAAGGCATGGCTACCCTAACCAGCATTTATATTTTTTTCCCAGATGATATGGTAGCCAGAAACGCCATTAAGCTTGGTTTTTATAATATCGCCGACATGCCCAACGTCATTGGTGCCATTGACTGTACCCACGTCGCCCTGGTGCCACCGGCTGTCGACGAGTACATAAACAGGTAAGTATTTTGTTTTAAAAATTTTTTACATTTTTTGAAAACCCTCCTTGTAAAGATCCCTCCTTGTAAAGCACCCACCTGGTAAATATCCCTCCTTGTAAAGATTCCTCCTTGTTATGCACCCACCTTGTAAAGATCCCTCCTTGTAATGCACCCACCTGGTAAATATCCCTCCTTGTACAGATCCCTCATTGTAAAGATCCCTCCTTGTAATGCACCCACCTGGTAAATATCCCTCCTTGTAAAGATCCCTCCTTGTAATGCACCCACCTTGTAAAGATCCCTCCATGTAATGCTCCCTCCTTGTAAGCTTCCCTCATACAATATTTGAAATCATTGGGTAGTTTACATAGGATTAATTGATCCCTCCTGTTCGAAATGTGTGTGTAACTTTTACACAAAGCCTTGCTGATGTTTTCTTTTGTAACTTTTTCACCAGGAACCGCAAAATGGGCCACTCATTGAATGTCCAGGCAGTGGTGGCCCGGACATGCGATTCCTTAGCGTACTCGCCGGCTACCCAGGCTCAGCCCATGATGCGTACATCCTTAGATGATCAGGATTATACCGACGGTTTGAGTGCTGTGGTGGAGAGGGACTTTGGTCTTTTGAAGACTAGGTTTCGTTGTTTGGATCATACCGGGGGCGCACTGCAATATGATCCAAAAAAGGTCATAGACATAATAATGGCCTGTGCGGTTCTGCACAATTTTGCAATTTCCCAACGGGTCCCCCGGTATGTAGATTTGGCTCCCTCTCCACCCAGCGAAGACCAGGAGGACTCATTTCTGGCCACACACAGTAGTGTGTCCGGCCAAAGTGTGCGGACTAATTTGATTGCGACCCATTTTGCTTAATTTAACCTTGATTTGCCTTTGTTTAGCATTGTGTTGTTGGTTTTTTTTTGGTTACTTTGTGTATGTTTCTTTTTGTTTGTTGTGTAACAATAAGTAATGAAGTAATTACTCACCACAGCCATAATGCTTTACGACTCTCTTTTTGGGATGTGTGAACTGTGTGAATGTACAAGTCAATTTTTCTTTGTAACACCCAAAAAAGAGACAAACAAATTACTGAGCCACAGTTGTCTTTAACTGTTTAACTTCAAAAATTAACAACACAAACTTGGAGTTGCTGCTCACTCCTATTTTGTACCAAAATATATGTTTCAACAAAGGTAAAAATGGTATATCAACCATGCCACAAATCAAATAACACACTCTCCTGGTTTCCAACATTTGCCACTGGCACAGGTGTCAACCAGACATACCTAGGCCACATCTACATCTTGAATTCATCCCAAACCCAAACCAGAACACCCAGTTCCCTGGCGTGTGACGCTTACGTGCCGGCGTGTGACGCGTACGTTCGCACGGCCGCGTGGAACCCGCTGGGGCATTACTTATCTGCTGCCGAGAACAAGAAGCAAGATGGCACCCACTATCTTCACCCGCCAACAAGAAGAGATCATCATGCTCGTAAGTGTATTTTAAGGACTTTGTTTTGAGTTGTAAATGCTGCTTTACATGTTAAGGAAGCGCAGGAAGAAATGGCTTTAGTTCTAAATGTGATAAACTACATGCACAACCAAAGGCACGCCACACACGTGCCAAACCACATTTAGGCCAGATTGGGAAATTACAGAACCATAGAAATGTGTGTGTGTGTTAATGGCATTTCCTAAAAAAATGTCTTGTTGGCACATATTGATAGGTATTTAGAAATAAATTCTATGTTTGCTTTCTGTTTTGTAGACCATGCTGGAGCGCAGGTACGACTACCTGCCCAACACATTTGAAAAACGCCACGTCGCCCTGGAGATAATCTCGACCATCCAACAGCAGACCAACACCACCTTCACCCACACGCAGATCATGCAGCATTGGTCGGACCTGAAACGGCTGCACATGCCCCGGGTGCGGAGGTTTTTCGGGATCCATTTCCCAAGTAAGTACATATCGATCGCATGCAAGATGTAACTACGACAGAAGGTAGGCCTTTACTTATAATGCCTTTTCTTTGTTAGTGTTGGAAATGGATTACCGAATTTGCCGCACCCCGGAGGCGCACAGGCCGGCCAGTGCTGCATGAATCTGCAGCTGGGAGTGAAGGTGGTGGGTCGCCAGGGCAACGGTCCGACCCCTCCTCTGTGGCCTCCTCAGACCAGCCCCTGGACCTTACCACAGAGGAGGGGCGGCACGGCGTGGGCAGGCAGTCGTACCCTGCCATGCATGCGGGAGCCTCTGGTATGTCACTCTTCATGTCTACGCACACACATATACATGTTTGCTCCTGATAGCACCAAACTGAATCCTTTCATCTTTTTTTTAGGACATCCTGTTGTCCCCAACGAGCCATCTATCGGCCACCAACCAAGTAAGTATTCATGTCATTATTGCCATTTCTGTGTTACTTGACATGAACACACAAATCCATCAAGCCCTAGCCAATGGCACTCGAAGACTTACCTGTGCCCACTTCATTAGCTTAATGACTTGACAGACTTACCTGTGCCCACTTCATTAGATTAATGACTTGTAAGAATGACATGTCGAGTTTCGTGGTTGGGCAAACTAATAAACATTAAGTCCACAGGTGACAAACATGTATCGTTAGCAAACTAATTTTGTGCCAAAAAATTGTTACAGGGACCACACGTCAAAGACTGGCGGAGCTGAATCGGAGGGTCCTTGAGTTGGTGGCCGATCTGCATGCGATGCGTGACACGTTGGGGACAATTTGATTTGAAATGTTCTCAGATTTTGTAAATAGTTTTTAATCACATCTTCTCTTTTTTCTAAAATTTTAAATAACCAAAAAAAAAGCCACACAAAAATGGCTGTTTAAGAGAATAAACAACATAAAAATGCAAAAAAAATCCTGTGTCAATTATTTGCACAAATACATTGTCAATAAACAAAGGGTAAATTACAGTTTAGGAAAGCAACATTCAGATGACCGGGAAGTTGTTTGGGTAAGTTTGAAGGTGCGCAAAATGATGAACAAACTAAGCTGGAAGTGGTTTGGGTAAGTTTGAAGGTGCGCTAAATGATGAACAAACTAAGCTGGAAGTGGTTTGGGTAAGTTTGAAGGTGCGCTAAATGATGAACAAACTAAGCTGGAAGTGGTTTGGGTAAGTTTGAAGGTGCGCTAAATGATGAACAAACTAAGCTGGAAGTGGTTTGGGTAAGTTTGAAGGTGCGCTAAATGAGGAACAAACTAAGCAGGAAGTGGTTTGGGTAAGTTTGAAGGTGCGCTAAATGAGGAACAAACTAAGCAGGAAGTGGTTTGGATAAGTTTGAAGGTGCGCTAAATGATGAACAAACTAAGCTGGAAGTGGTTTGGGTAAGTTTGAAGGTGCGCTAAATGATGAACAAACTAAGCTGGAAGTGGTTTGGGTAAGTTTGAAGGTGCGCTAAATGATGAACAAACTAAGCTGGAAGTGGTTTGGGTAAGTTTGAAGGTGCGCTAAATGAGGAACAAACTAAGCTGGAAGTGGTTTGGATAAGTTTGAAGGTGCGCTAAATGAGGAACAAACTAAGCTGGAAGTGGTTTGGGTAAGTTTGAAGGTGCGCTAAATGAGGAACAAACTAAGCAGGAAGTGGTTTGGGTAAGTTTGAAGGTGCGCTAAATGTTGAACAAACTAAGCTGGAAGTGGTTGGGGTGAGCTTTAGGGGGCTGCTATGTAAGTGTTAGAGTAGCGTGAAGTGGTTGGGGTGAGCTTTAGGGGGCTGCTATGTAAGTGTTAGAGTAGCGTGAAGTGGTTGGGGTGAGCTTTAGGGGGCTGCTATGTAAGTGTTAGAGTAGCGCGAAGTGGTTGCGGTGAGCTTTAGGGGGCTGCTATGCAAGTGTTAGAGTAGCGTGAAGTGGTTGGGGTGAGCTTTAGGGGGCTGCTATGTAAGTGTTAGAGTAGCGCGAAGTGGTTGCGGTGAGCTTTAGGGGGCTGCTATGCAAGTGTTAGAGTAGCGTGAAGTAGTTGGGGTGAGCTTTAGGGGGCTGCTCTGTAAGTGTTAGAGTAGCGTGAAGTGGTTGGGGTGAGCTTTAGGGGGCTGCTATTTAAGTGTTAGAGTAGCGTGAAGTGGTGGGGGTGAGCTTTAGGGGGCTGCTATGTAAGTGTTAGAGTAGTGCGAAGTGGTTGGGGTGAGCTTGTTAGTGCAATATATGGGGACACATTTGTGTGCGAACAGTTTAATGAGTTAAGTCTATATTGCGCAGGCACAGGATCGTAACTTTATGCGTCCAGACTATTATTTTTGGGAAAATACTGTGACAGACTCTCTGCCCCTTTGGACTTTACACAGGTTCATTACTTTCCTTTTCTTAAGCATGTTACAGACTGCCAGTGTATTGATTGATTACGTTATTCATTGTTCTGACTGCCATTGTATTGATTGATTACGTTATTCATTGTTCTGACTGCCATTGTATTGATTGATTACGTTATTCATTGTTCTGACTGCCATTGTATTGATTGATTACGTTATTCATTGTTCTGACTGCCATTGTATTGATTGATTACGTTATTCATTGTTCTGACTGCCATTGTATTGATTGATTACGTCACCGGCAGAGTTGAGGGATTGTGTGCCCTGCTGCTATTGGTCGGTGTGTGTGTCATGCAATGGAGACTTGTGTATATAAGGCCTAGAGTGGCACTAATAAAGTACACTTCACCTTCACCCTCAATACTGAGTTCTGTCTCTTATTGGGGGAAACGCTATATTACAATTCACTAGCCCTTGTAAGGGCTGTTCCTGTTTCCTCACGGACGACTCTGGAATTCCAGCAGCACCTCTTACGATTGGGAAAAGGACGTCTCGGGCGGTGAAGCCCTCCGGCGATAAGGGTTATCGCTACAATTGGTGGCAAGTGGTCGGATGGTCCTTTGTACCCAGAGAGAGTGCTACCCTGATGGAGAGTCAGTATGACAAGTTGAAAAGGCTGACCTTGAAGGATCTACTCGAGAGCCGGGGAAGATCAGCTAGCAACCGCCCACGTCAGGAACTGATAGCCGAGCTGATCGAAATGGATCGTGCAGCAGTGAGGACCGAAACCAATATAGAGATCGATGAAGACGCTGCTCTCGTTCAAGCGGTTCGGAACAGATTGTCGGTCTATGGCCGAATCCATCACAAGAACTGATCGACCAAGTCTTCGCCGCAGCGGAGGCAGAGGCCAGTAAGCGAAGGGAAGATCGGCGACTCGCAACCCAGCAGCCTCTCAGCCTCAGTTACACTGGGGGGAAAAAAGATTCCATTTGCAGCATTTAAGTCCTTCCAGGAAAGTGACGATGAGATTGACGGATTTTTGGCCGATTTGGAACGGCAGTGTGCTTTACACCGGGTACCCACGGAGGAATAGGTCACCATATTATCAGGGAAAATCTGGGAAAGCTTCCGATGCTTTCCGGGCCACCCCTGATGCGGACATACCACACTACCATCTGGAGGCTTTGTTAGCCCGGCACGCTGTCACCCCGGAAGCCTACAGTTGTTTTTACTAGAACATTTTCTCAATGCCTTGCAACCAGAGCTAAGAGAGTGTGTGTACAAGACCAGCACCCTGTGAGTACATGTGTGTGTACAAGACCAGCACCCTGTGAGTACATGTGTGTGTGTGTACAAGACCAGCACCCTGTGAGTACATGTGTGTGTACAAGACCAGCACCCTGTGAGTACCACTGTATGTGTGTACAAGACCAGCACCCTGTGAGTACAACTGTATGTGTGTGTGTGTGTGTGTGTGTGTGTGTATCATCTTCACCCTCAATACTGAGTTCTGTCTCTTATCGGGGGGAAACGACAAGACCAGCACCCTGTGAGTACATGTGTGTGTGTACAAGACCAGCACCCTGTGAGTACATGTGTGTGTGTACAAGACCAGCACCCTGTGAGTACAAGTGTGTGTGTGTGTGTGTGTGTGTGTGTGTGTGTATCATCTTCACCCTCAATACTGAGTTCTGTCTCTTATTGGGGGGAAACGACAAGACCAGCACCCTGTGAGTACAACTGTGTGTGTACAAGACCAGCACCCTGTGAGTACAACTGTGTGTGTGTACAAGACCAGCACCCTGTGAGTACAACTGTATGTGTGTGTGTGGGGGGGGGGGGGTATACAGGCCCGGTAGACAAAACGGTAATGCAGATGGATTATCTCGGCAAACAGAACTCTGCCCATAACAAGAGTCCGGACAGCGGACGTTAACCCGAACAGGGTCAATCCGGGTGTTCCACAAAAAGGGGGCATTGTGACAGACTCTCTGCCCCTTTGGACTTTACACAGGTTCATTACTTTACTTTTCTTAAGCATGTTACAGACTGCCAGTGTATTGATTGATTACGTTATTCATTGTTCTGACTGCCATTGTATTGATTGATTACGTTATTCATTGTTCTGACTGCCATTGTATTGATTGATTACGTTATTCATTGTTCTGACTGCCATTGTATTGATTGATTACATTATTCATTGTTCTGACTGCCATTGTATTGATTGATTACGTCACCGGCAGAGTTGAGGGATTGTGTGCCCTGCTGCTATTGGTCGGTGTGTGTGTCATGCAATGGAGACTTGTGTATATAAGGCCTAGAGTGGCACTAATAAAGTACACTTCACCTTCACCCTCAATACTGAGTTCTGTCTCTTATTGGGGGAAACGCTATATTACAATTCACTAGCCCTTGTAAGGGCTGTTCCTGTTTCCTCACGGACGACTCTGGAATTCCAGCAGCACCTCTTACGATTGAGAAAAGGACGTCTCGGGCGGTGAAGCCCTCCGGCGATAAGGGTTATCGCTACAAATACTATTAAATTTGCTCGCCAAACGTAAGGGATTCGTTGAGGTAGACGATGGGAAATGGGTAAAAACGAATGCTGCCGTTGCAACCAGAGAAAAGGAATCTGAAAAGTCACGCGGATAAATGACATACTCGATCTCGTACTTTAACATACGAACGGACGGCCACTTTACTGAAGGAAACGAATAAATGCACAAAATCACTCGCACATTCATACGAGAGCGCGAACGTTCGCAAATAATACAAAGAGCGGCACTGATACGACTGGTTTTTAAAGTCTCTCTGAATCAAGTCTATTGTGCCATGAATAATCACCATATGGAGGCATCTCAGAATTATGTGACCGGGGTCCCTCTGGGACAAGACCGGCGGTGTATAGCGTGTGGACAACCCCATGCTGATGCTGACAGGGCACGGGTCTGCGTACCCTGTGCCGAGCAAGCCCTGGCCCTGCAATCAGGTTGGCCAGTGGCTACACCTAGCTTCAATTCACCTATCTCCCCAGGCTTAAATCTCTCTCCTGCTGAGTCGCCTACAAGTGGGGAATTGCAGCCTGCTGGGCCTTCCAGACTGCCTACGACTGAACAGATTATTGCTAGCTTGTCAGAGCGAATGGGCCCTGGTAGGAAGTGGCACCTGTCGCCTCATGTTTCTGCATGTTCTATGAGAACCGAGTTTACTACTCCGTGTGACTATACCCCTTCTGATGAAGGGGAGTTGTTCTCTGACTCAGGCTCATCTGATGAGAGGCAGAGGAGTCATGACGATTCTGGCCCTGAATTCTGGGGCCAGTGTGACACTGATGACTTGTTGATTAAGGTCTTTAAGGCACTGTCTATCTCTCCCCCCGGTCAGGTCCCCAAGCCTAGAGGGGAGCGTTTCCATACTGCGACTGCACGCTTGGAATTTCTAGAACAGGCTCATTTCCATGCCCTTGTGCTCAAGGAATGGGAATGCCCCAGTAAACTTCCAGGGGTTCCAGGGGACTGGGACAGGGAATACCCTTTTCCACCTGAGGTGGTTAATTGTGGGTCATCACCCCCCGTGGTGAATGCGCCGATCATAGGGGTCCCTAATCCCCCGTTTATTACAACCCCTGCTTATAGTACCCTTCGGGATGCTGAGGACCGGTGCATTGAGCTGCTGGCCTCCCATGCCTTTTCTTGTGCTGGGACGGCGCTGCGCCCGGTCTGTACCGCGGCTATTACTGCAGTGGCCGCTAGAACCCTCATCAGAAAGTTGCTTGATCATCACCCCGAGGATCTCCCCTGGGAGGTGTTTAATGCACTCTCCAATTGTGATGTATTTGTTAAATGTATTCAATTATCTCTGGATGACGCTATTAGAATGTGTGCAAGAACTTCTGCCCTTGCGGTGGCTATACGTCGCTTGGTCTGGCTGCGACAGTGGGGTGCTGACGATACTACAAAAAGACTCTTACTGGGCTTCCCTTTAGAGGGCAACGCCTATTTGGGGCCCGTCTAGACCTGTTCGGTAAAAAGGGCAAATCACCCCTACGCAGACGGCCGTCTCGGCCCCCTCGGGGCAGGGGCACCCCTCCTCCCCCCTACCTTAGTGTTAAACAGGAACCAGGGGTGTCCTTCCGGATTTTTCGTGCAGGCTCCTGCCCCACGAGCAGCAGACAACGCCCTGGCCCCTCCGGCGGGGCTAAGCCCAAATCTTCCACCAAACCCCCTCAAGCATGATGGGGCGCCCTCGTCCGTTTGGGTGAGGGGATGGCTGCAGCACCTTGCTCTTATCAGAAGGCATATCGCCTCATTCTGGTGGATTCAGGAGGTTGTGTCCTACAGATATAAGATAGTGTTTGCTGCACGGCCTTCCCCAGTTTTTATCAAGTCCCAGGTACTCCTGGTCCCTGCCGCTGTTCAGTTGCTGACACAACCATGCTAGGCCTGCGAGGTCTGAGGGTCTCTTGCAGATTGCCATAACAGGCAGAGGCAGGGGCCGCTACACCAACCTTTCAACTGTTCCCCAAAAGGATGGGTCGGGCTGGCTGCGCCCAGTGGGCTTCTTGCCGTCGGGGGAACGCTTAAATGCTTATGTTTACATCCCTGTGCTTCAGGTCTCTGAGGCTCTTCGGGTTTGTGTTGGTAGTCCAACACTGCTAATCGTGGCCTTGTTATCTGGCCTCTATTCAACTCCAAGAGTGCTCACTCAGGTGCTGACGATGGTGATGTCTCTGATGAGACCGCACGATCACCTACCTGGACGTCTTTTCTCACTTCCCAGTCTCTATGTCAGGCTATGTTGGGTACCCGGCTGGTGGTGTCCATTGGGAGTCATTTGGATGGGTGCTCCATCACTCCAAGTCCTCATTGTCCCCTTAAATGGTAACTCCATTACTAGGAATGATCTGGATTAGGTTCAAACCAGAATCTCCCCTTCTCAGCAATAAAGTGGGCAATCTGATCACATGGGCTCAGTCCCTCATTGCTGTCCCGGTCCCTTCACCAGGCAGGGATGCAGCTGGTGGGGCCGTTGGTGACTTGCTCGGAGGAGGTCCCTTAATGCTCAGTTCCTCTTGGATCTTCTGCGACGTCTATTGTTAATACAGGACAGGGATCCAGCACCCCTGGAGCGGGGTCTGTGGGCCTTCCCACCTGGTAAGAAGGTTCTCTTGGAGTGGATGAACTCAAGGGACCTGTCTGGGGGCAATTCTTTCATAAAAGAAAAAAGCGCCTTCCTGGAAACGGTCACCATGGATGCCAACCTATCAGGTTGAAGGGGGAGGGTTCCTTCCGAAACTCCCTGCGATTCTGGGGGTGGTAGGGCCCTTAGAAGGTCCTTACGCCTATTGCGGTTCTAAACTGTGAGCTTTTCCAGTTGGTTCTATCTCGCTTGCCAGTTTGGGGGCGCTCGGTCTGTCTGACGACAAATGTCCTACATTAATCATTGGAAGGGGCCTGGAGCTGGCGGACCCTCCAGGAAGTGTGTATGTCCCTTTTCTGAGTGGAGACAATGTTCCTGCATATAAGTGGAGCCCCTCTGCGACAGGATGTGCTAATCCCCGTGTCACTATGGAGTCCAACCAGTCTTGGATCTGTTGGGTTCCGTCACCTTCACAGGCTGGGAGTCACTGCGTCCTTTAGGGCAGGGGTCCCCAGCTCTGTCCTCAAGGCCCACCAACAGGCCAGGTTTTGCAGATCTCCACAAAGATGCACAGGTGGAGTAATTAGTGCAGCTGCAGAGCAATAGAGCTGGCTATTTGGAGATCCAAAAGACATGTTGGTGGGCCTTGAGGACAGGGTTGAGGACCACTGCTTTAGGGGAACGGAGGTTCCTTGGGGCTTGTGGTTATTACATCCTGAATGTGCCCGATCTCGTCTGCTCTCTGGAGTTGGGCGGCTTTGGTCCTGGTTATTACCTTAATGGAAGGTTACTCCTGGTACTTGTTCGGCCTTTT
The DNA here is from genome assembly GCA_027917425.1 of Gastrophryne carolinensis. NCBI lineage: Eukaryota > Metazoa > Chordata > Amphibia > Anura > Microhylidae > Gastrophryne > Gastrophryne carolinensis. Next base: position 204,271,074 of record CM051240.1, on the reverse strand, counting down.
GGCTTCTGCCAAGTCTGCTGTAGCGATTGGATTCGTCAGGCTGTTACTCAGGCCTATTCCAGCAGGGGAAGAATCTCCCTTGTCGCCTTGATTCCTTTTCTACTCGTGCTTGATGCCTCTTGGGCCTTTCAGCACCGGGCTTCTGTTGAACTGGTTGGCTAGGCCGCTACCATTGGCCTTATGCTCATACCTTTTGCAAAGTTTTTACAAGATTGATGTTAGGGCCTCAGCTCTTGCTGTCTTGGCCGTATGGTTCTGCAGGTGACAGTGGTTTTAAACTGCTGCTGTTGTCGTTTTTGTTAGGGATCCCACCCTACTTTATGGACACTGCTATTGGATGTCCCAAGTGTAAGTATTATATCTGGAGCAGGACGTACTCTATACTAATACAATTCTGTGAAATACTCACCTGTAGAATTGATATTATTTGTATACAGTACGTCCTGCTCCACTCCACCCTGGTTTTTGCTTTATTCTGGATCCCCTGTATGGTGATTGTTATCATTGTTATCATTACCAGTTGTTCTGGGTGGTTTAATTCTCCCGGCTTCTTGTTCACTGCTTTTCAATGCTGGGGATTTGTGGGAGGTCCCTGGGTATTTGAAAGGCCGGGAGGAGCCTGTTTTTCCATGTCTCTGCAGTGCAGCGCCATCTGGCGGAGGATAACCCAAGTGTAAGTATTATATCTGGAGCAGGACGTACTTGTATACAAATAATATCAATTCTACAGGTGAGTATTTCACAGAATTGTATTTTATGGTACTTACCCGCCATGGCCAGCCCCACAGATTTTAGCTCCAGCTCAGGAAATGGGTGCATCTCTGTATAAGGACCTCTATAGGCAAATATTAAGATTAGTGTTGTGGTTCGGGTCAAGCTAAACTAGACCCAAACATCAGCCATGTGATTTAATATGGATAGTATATTGCTACTTGCTTTTCAGTAATAATCTCAGCACCCAATCAAAAGCTACAGACAATAAAGGAAGTCTAATCAATCTTTGATGTGGTAGGTGGTGTGTTGTCGGATGTCTGCATCATCTGGGTATTTGGCTACATCCAGAGAAAAAGGGAAACTCACTGGTAAATTTCCTACCTCATCCTCTTCCACTCCGGGGCACCACCTTTAGCAACATGTGTGTTATAGGCGGGGACTGCAAGATGGAGAAGAAAAAAAAAAAAAAACAAGCTCCGCCCAGCCTATATAGGACAGGCTGTGGCAGGATCTCCTCATTTAATTAAAAAGCATTCCAGCCACAGCCCCAGGATAACGCTAACTTGCGCATAATGCGCGCAACTAGAAAACAGTGCAACAAAACTAAAACTGCTCAGAATTAACCACCACCGTCACAGTCATAACACAACAGAAGGGCGGGTGTGGTGCCCTGGAATGGAACAGGGCGAGAAAATACCATTTTGTGAGATACTCACCTGTAAAATGGTTATTACGAGTATGTCACACCCCCCCACTTCCCGATATTCATGACACTTGGGAACCCGGCCTGTAGAGGGCGATCTTGCAGAGATGACATGGAAAAAAGGAGCCCCTCCTGGTCCATAAGTACTGGGTTCCTCCCACTATTCCTCAGCCTTTTTAAACAGCAGTGAAGAACCAGGAATAGCCAATTATATTCAATAATTGTAAAATTATTTGAGAATAATAATACCAAATAAAGGATCCCTTAGAGCAAAGAGGCAATTATATTCAATAATTGTAAATTATTTGAAATAATAATAATAATCACCATATAAAGGATCCCTCAAACAAAAAAGGGCATGGGAAGTGGGGGGTGTGACACACCGGTACTCGTAATAACCATTTTACAGGTGAGTATCTCACAAAATGGTATTATTCCTAGTATGTCACACCCCCCACTTCCCGATATTCATGACACTTGGGACATCCAATAGCAGTGTCTATAATGGGTGGGGATCCCAAAGGAATAATGCATAACTTAAATCACTGCAGCTTGCAGAACTTTGCGGCCAAAAACAACATCCGCTGAGGCCCGCACATCAACCTTGTAAAACGTAAGAAAAAGTATGCACAGAAGACCAAGTCGCAGCCTTGCAGACTTGTTCAACAGAAGCTTGGTGATGAAAAGCCCAAGAGGCTCCAATAGCACGAGTAGAATGAGCGGTGACACGAAAAGGGGAAACCTTCCCCATTCGCCATATAGGCGTATCCACTTACTAAGGGAAGATTTGGCAGGAGCAAAACCCTTCTTGGGCCCAGAAGGCACAACAAAAAAGGCATCCGTCTTGCGGAAGGCTGAGGTAGTAACTAAATAATACTTAACACAACGAACTACATCCAAAGAATGTAAGACCCTTTCCTTGTCGTTACTAGGTTTAGGACACAAGGAAGGAAGAACTATATCCTGATTTAGGTAGAAAGCAGACACCACCTTAGGAAGGAAATCCGGTTTAAAACAGAAAACAACCTTATCTTGATGCCTCTCAAAATAAGGGGCTTGAATAGACAAAGCCGCAAGTTCAGAAACTCAGCGGACAGAAGTAATAGCAACCAAAAAGGCAACCTTCTGATTAAGAATAGGAAGATGAATATCCTGCAATGGCTCAAAGGGAGCAGCTTGCATAGCCGAAAGCACCAAATTAAGATCCCAAAAAGGAAGTAAAGGCTTTCTGGGAGGCCGCACATGCGCGACTCCTTGGAAAAAGGTCTTAACCAAAGGATGAAGAGCAAACGATCTTTGAAAGAAAATTGCCAAGGCAGAGACTTGCCCTTTCAAAGTACTAATCTGTAATCCCATATCCAGACCTCGTTGCAGATATTCCAGAATTCTGGGAATAGAAAATACTCTACAGGGCAAAGCCCTGGATTCACACCAATCAATATAGGACCTCCAAGTCCTGTAATAAATGACAGAGGAAGACTTCTTCCTAGCTCTAATAAGAGTCTGAATAACCACATCAGAAAGACCTTCTTTCAAGATGGAGACTTCAGCAGCCATGCCGTCAAAGCCAGCGTTTGTAAATTGGGGTAACAAAGTTGACCCTGAGTGATGAGATCTGGAAGAAGAGGCAGATGGACATGATCCACTGCCAGCCTTACGACGTCTGCGTACCACAGACGTCTTGGCCACCTTGGCGCCACCAGAATTGCTGGCACCTCCTCCAGTGCTAGCTTGCGCACCACCCTGCTGATCATGGAGAATGGGGGAAACAGATATAGGAACCCCAGATCCTTCCAGGCTAGAGACATGGCATCTGCTGCCACTGCCAGAGGATCCTGGGATAGAGACACAAAAGCTGGAAGCTTGTGATTGTGAGGAGAAAAACAGGTCCAACCGTGGAGTCCCCCACTTGTGACAGAGGAACTGAAAGACCCTTGGATTGAGAGACCATTCTCCCTGGAGAGAACATCCCCTGCTCAGGGAGTCTGCCTCCACATTCTCTATCCCCGGAATGTAAACTGCTGATATGCAGGGAACACTGATCTCTGCCCACTGAAGGATCAGAGACACTTCCCGGAGGGCACCCCAACTGCGAGTCCCTCCCTGGTGATTGATGTATGCAACAGCTGTTCGGTTGTCTGACCGAATCTGAACTGGCAGACCCTGTAAGAAATGGGTCAGTCGAAGTAGAACAAGAAGTATGGCCCGAAGCTCTAATACATTGATTGAGAATGAGCCTCCTGAGGCCCCCACAATCCTTGGAAGTGATGCTTCTTCCAGAAGCCCCCCCAGCCCACCAGGCTGGCATCCGTGGTAACCAGTTCCCAACGCGGAGTCAGAAATGACTTACCCTTCTGGAGGTTGTGCGATATTAACCACCACTGAAGGGACTGCAAAACGTGGGGAGACAATAGACAAGTCTGATTCAATGAGAGTGGGCACCTGTCCCACTTTGCCAAGAGGAAGAGCTGAAGCGTCCTTATGTGAAACTGGGCAAACGGGACTGCCTCGAATGCAGCTACCAACAATCCCACTAGTTTCATCCCTAGACGGATAGACTGACGAGGGTTGGACAAGAATAGACGAATCAAGTCCTGAATCAGAACCCTTTTGGACTGAGGAAGAAAAACCTTGGCCTGAAATGTATCCAGAATCAGGCCCAGGAAGGGAATCTCCCTGGACGGACAGAGAGAGGATTTGGGGTAACTTATTACCCATCCGAACCTTTCTAGCGTAGAGACCACCGTCCTGGTGTCCAACTCTGATTGTTCGAGGGAGGAGGCAGCGATAAGAAGATCGTCCAGGAAAGGCACAATTCGGATGCCCTGGACCCTGAATATAGCCATCACTCCTGCCAGCATCTTGGTAAAGACTCTTGGGGCCGAGATAAGGCCGAATGGCAGGGCCACAAATTGATAATGCTGGTCTTCTATCAAGAACCTGAGAAATCTCTGGTGACCCGGAAAAATAGGAATGTGTAAACAAGCATCCTTGATGTCTATGGATGTCATGAAGTCCCCCTGATGGAGAACATCGATCGTTGATCGCAGAGACTCCATGCGGAATTTTCTGAAACTGATAAATTGATTGAGTCTCCTTAGGTCTAGGATAGGCCGAACAGAGCCATCCTTTTTGGGTACCGTGAATAGGTTGGAGTAAAACCCCAAATCCCTTTCCGCTGGAGGCACTAGGCAGATGACAGCCATGTTTAACAGATACGCTACTGCTGCCCGCAGTCCCTGCGCAATTGCCGGATCTGATGGCATCCGGGACATGAAAAATCTGGGAGGAGGCCGGGACTCGAATTCCAGTTTGTAACCGGAAGAGACTACTTCCGGAACCCAATTGTCTGATACCTTCTGAACCCAGACCTGGAAGAAGAACCGCAGCCGTCCCCCCACCCATAAGGGTGAGGGCGTCCCCTCATTGTTGAGCAGGCTTAGTGGCAGATTTGGTTTTGGACCCCCAATTCTGACTTGGACGGCCACGTCCCTTTCCTCTATTCCATGCATTCCCTCTAGGGGCTGAAAAGGCCGATCCTCTACCGGATCTAGACCCCCGAAAGGAAGGGTTAAAAGAGGCCATTCCATGAAAGGAACGACGTTGTTTCTTACGCTGAGGTAATTTACCTCCCTTAGTGACAGAATCCAATTTTTCTCCAAAGAGGCACAATCCCACAAAAGGGAGCACTATAAGTGATTTCTTGGCTACAATATCAGCTGTCCACTGCCGCAACCACACCGACCGCCGAATGGCGACTAACAAGGCAGAGGTTCTGCTGCACATGACCAGAGTGTCATCTAAGGCAGAAAGTACAAAGGATGAAAACATCTCACATCGCTTAAGAGCGGCGTACTCATCAGAGGCTGGATCAAGCCCTAATTCATTAGGTCTCTCACAACAGACCTAATAGCCACTGTCATGAGCGCTGAAGCACCAACAGGCAGCAAGGCCGAGCCCACACTGGAAAAAGCGTGGCACGCCATTTGATCAATACACTTATCCTCTCCATCTTTAAGTGTAGTGGAGTCAGGAGAATGCAACACAGAAGAATTGGATAAATTAAGCACAGGGGCATCCACCACAGGTGGTGATGACCAACGTTTAACAGTATCAGCTGGGAAGGGATATTTCTTACAAGTCTTAAAGGAGCCACAGCACTCAACCCTGTTAGCTAACAGGGTTGAGTGCTGTGGCTCCTTTAAGACTTGTGTGTACTAATTGCTCTGCTAACGTGAAGGTTAGTTATAAAATGGTCTGAGCGGCTGCCACCCCCCCTTTGTTTCTAAGGGATATTTCTTGTCCCAGCCCAAGGGAATGCCAGGAAGCCGCGCAGGCTTCTCCCATTCTTTAAGAATAATATCAAAAAAATGCTTTTGATATGGGATTTCTAAACGAGGTTTAGAGGCTCCAAAGAATTCCCCTTTTTGAGGAGGGACTACTTCAGGAGTAATAACCAAAACCTCAAATAACTGAGCAAGAGCTTTTGGGGTATCCACAACACTTGCTTCACCCTGCTCAATCTCAGTACCAACAAATTGCTGTTCATCAGAAACATCTGATTCCTCATATAATTCTCCTTCTTCTAACTGAGAAGGATCAGACCAATCAAGCAATTCACAATTGTCTGACTCACTTACCGGAGCGGCATGAGTCAAGTGCTTTCTTTTAGCTGAGGCCTTCTTAGGCACAGAGGTAGACGTTAATCTTTCAAGATGAGCCAATCTGGCACATAAATCAGCATGCGACTCACCACCCATGACAATATCATTGGGGGTACGGACAAGACATGGTGGAGTAGACATGGCCCTGAAGCCTGGGCCTCAGTTTGCTGCATAATAGTTAATTGTGCACAAGGGACACAAAGAATTGCGTTATCCCCAACAAGGGATGCCCCACATCCAAAACATTGCCGAGTCTGTGCAGAGGGAATTGCATGTCCGTTATCCTGGGATGCCTCCATATGGTGTTTAGTATTATACTATAATTGATTATAGTCACCAAGTATATATGGGATTTACGCAATTGCTACCCGGGATACCCCTTTAAATAGTTTTTTTTTTTTTTTTTTTATATAAGGACCAGGAGAAACCCCTTTTTAAATAAGGAGTTTCCACCTACAGAGAAAACAAAAAAAGTCACCAAATGCACACAATATAAATAAATGACTCCCTTCAGCCAAGCTGAAGGGTACTCACAGCCCATGCAATAAGCTCACATCATGAGGTAAGGCCACAGGGAAGCAGCAAACAGGAAGTCAAACAGAGCATACCAGGTGCTCTCTGAATAAAAGCATGCCTAAGCCCCGCCCACTTCCAGGATCACATGGCCAAAAATGGAGGGAAAATTCAAATCTGAACACAGCCAGAAACAAAGAGCTTTAATAGGTAAGCAAAAAATGCTGCCTAGAAAGAGATAGGAAAATCTAAATAAAACATTTCCTGTTAAATAGTATTAGGAGTAATACTCCTGTATACACCAGAAGGTGTATGTATCTACCTTTGCCTGAACCACACAGCCAGGGCTGGGAGGCATACAATATAACCCAACAGGTTTAAAGAGTTTCAGACAGAAATAGAAAAAAAAAAGGGCCGGGAGCAAGCCCGGCTACCTGCAGCTTGAAGGAGAGTCATCTTCTGAATGCTTCGCCGACTGCAGAGACAAAAAGAATGAGGAATAGTGGGAGGAACCCAGTACTTATGGACCAGGAGGGGCTCCTTTTTTCCATGTCATCTCTGCAAGATCGCCCTCTACAGGCCGGGTTCCCAAGTGTCATGAATATCGGGAAGTGGGGGGTGTGACATACTAGGAATAGGAAATTTACCAGTGAGTACACAAATTTCCCTTTTCTTATCCCTTTCATTCCGGTGCACCACCAGTAGCAATGCGTGGGATGTCCCAAAGCAGTACCATCAATAAGGGTGGGACTGTGCAAGAACAGCCAACAGTTGAATGTGTCAACCACCCCAGAGCAGAATAGGCACCAACATCAAGTTTGTAAAACTTGGTGAAGGTGTGGAGAGACAACCAGGTCGTCACCTTGCAGACCTGTGCTGCCGACGCATGGTGTTAGAAAAGCCCAAGATGCGGCAATCGCCCTAGTGGAGTGAGCAGTGACCCGTAAGGGCGCCTCCTTCCCCTTGCAGGCGTAGGCTTGTATGACCACCTGCCTGATCCATCTGCTAAGAGTGGACCTGGAAGCCGCCAGGCCCCTCCTTGGTCCTTCTGGTATCACAAACAAGACATCCGTCTTATGTACCTCTTGTGTAGCGGCCAAGTAAGAGGGAATGCAGGAGTCGCTCCTTACGACGAGTAGGGTGTGGGCACAAGGAGGGTAGCACTAGCTCCTGATTAAGATGGAAGGGAGAGACCACCTTGGGCAAAAAATCCTGCTTCACATGAACCATTGCTTTGTCTTGGATGCAGCAGCAAAAAGGGTGATCTAATCGAAAGCGCTGCCAGCACCGAAACTCACCGGATGAAGGCGATTGTCACAAGCCACCTTCAACGTGGGCATCGTCAGGGAAGCCTCCGCCATGGATTCAAAGGGGGGCAACCTGAAGTGCTGACAGGACCAGACTGAGATGTCAGGACAGGACCATCTACAGCCGCAGAGATCGAACATGCGCAGCACCCTGCATGAAAGTGCAGATTAACCTATTTTCACGATCATCCGTTGGAAAAAAAAATGGACAAGGCTGAGACCTGGCCCTTAATGGTGCTGGTGCAGAGAACATCTTACAGGAGTGGCCCTTAGAATCACACCAAAGGGTTGATTCAGAGCCCCTTTTTCATCATTTTTATGAAGGTCTTGCTACCAAATGAAAAATCATGCAAAAATGAAAACATTTCACACTAAAGTTCTCGCAGAAAAAAGGCTTTGCTGAATCAGACGAGGGGAAAAAATGAACGAGAATGGAAATATTCACGCAAAAAAAAGGTAAGAAAGGGGCTCTGAATCAACCCTCAAAACATGAAGGCACTCCTGTAGTCCTGTAGTATATTCTAGAGGATGACTGTTTCTGTGCTCGAATTAAGGTCCGAATTACAGCAGCAAACAAACCCCTCTCCTCAAATATGCCCAACAGCCAAGCTGCTAAAGCCATTGCTGGAAAATTGGGGTGCCACAAAGGACCCTGTTGTAGAGGATCTGAGTGGTTGGGGAGTCGCCAAAGGGGTTCACCCCGGTGTGGTTCGTGGCTGACCAGATCCCCAAACCAGAATGATAAGAATCTGCTCCTTTAACACCAGACCCAGAAGTGGCAGTGGCAGGAATGAATAGAGCAGGCTGTATTCTGACTAGGGAATGGCCAGCGCGTCGACAGCCACGGCTGGAGGGTCTCGCACCCTGGACACAAACCTCTGAACCTTCCAATTGTGACAACATGCTAAAGGTCCACCTCCGGCACTCCCCACAGGTCAGAGAGGGCTTGAAACATGTCCTGGTGAAGGGACCATTACCCCTGGGCAGAATTGTCCTCAGTTCCAACACATTAATTGGAAGACTGCGCTGCCGCTGGTCCCAAAGACCCTTAACCGTCTGGTTGTCCAGAACACCACACCAACCCTTCAGACTGGCTCCTGTGAGCGGGATGACCCACCGGACAAACAAGAAAGCCCGACTCACTACCAGCGACTACTGGTGCAGCTACCAATTTAGGGATTGCTGGGATATGAACCAACAGTCCAATGGGAGCAGCATTTGTAGAAGCCTGGAATGGAACAGGGCATACAGAACTGCCTACCTCGATGGTAAACACCAGCGACCTCACTGCCTCCTGAAGAGCTGTGCGCTTCTACACCAGAAGAAAGACCCGTCAAGTATCCAATGTCATACCTAGATAGGTTGCCACCATGGAGGGAACAATCTGAGACTTGGGGGTCTGTAAAACCTCCAAACTTCCGGAAGGGATAAAAATTCGGCAACCTGCAAAACAAGGTCCTCAGTTTCAGTTTCTGTGGAAACCTAGTCGACCTCCTACTATTGGCCTTCCGGACCAGGTCATCCAAAATGCTTACCGAAAAGATAACCCCCCCAAAAAGGGGAGGAAGTAAGCATCATCTTAGAAGCCATGTCAGACGACCATTTCAGGCAGACCATGCCTCGCAAAGTGCCCAGTAAGGCAAATGCCTCCTGTACTGCTTCATCCAGACATTGCCTGCCATGGACGTGGCAAAAGCTGGGCATATGGCTGACTCCACCATGGAGAACGCATGCCTGGCCCGCTGGTCCAATCTATCCCCAGGTCTCTCAAGGCCGCAATATCTGAAGGATAATGGTGTGACGAGCCAGACCCAACACCGGTTAGTCTACCTCAGGTGGCAAAGACCAAACCCTGACCGCCTTATCCAGAAAGGGGTACTTGGCATCCAGGATCTTAGGAAGAGACGGAAGCTTATCCGGTTTCTCCAACTTCTTTTCCACCAGCCTGTCGAAATGGGCAAGCCTGGTAAAAAGCTGCCTGACCTTCTGACATTTGTAGGGTTTACCCTTCTTCATCTATCGCTTTGGCCAAGGAGTAGAGCTGTACAGAACCTCCATTATTGCTTCAATGAGCCCCCCAATCTGTTGGGTGGTCCGGAGAGTTCCCCGGCGTATGTGCAGCTTCCGGTTCCTCTCCGCTGTCAGACAACACCCCCTAGTGCCCGGAACTAGATCCTGAACCCCTAAATAGGTCCTTGCCGTAGGAGCTAGAATCCTCCAAGGATTACGTCCGATTATGCCTATGCTTGGCCGTAGCCTTCCAGTCTGGGTTGCCCCAGCTGTCAAAGGCCACTGACCATGCTCTCCAACTCATTCACCCTGTCTGAAGGAGGAACCCCCATCCGTTGGCGGACCCTGGGACACAAATAGCTCTGGCAGCCCCCTGAGGGGGTATCCCGCGCCAATGAGTCCGAGCCTGAAGCCACAAGGGAAACTGGACAATCCGACTGAGGCACGGAACCGGTCACCTGCGTAAGGTGACGCAGGACAGTAGTGCACCCAGCGCACAAGGGTCCCTTGCCCAAGGTCAGCTGTGCTTGGCACCACTCATTACAATATGAAACCCCATTGCCTCTGACATGGTAAAATGGCTGCTCTAACTGCTAAGCAATACAGTTGGAGCGCTGGTCTCCACTCCCTCCTGCCTGTCGACTACAAGTAAAACCTGCCTGTGCTACTGAAAAAGCATCCTCTCTACAGCTGAGAATAACCCACCGGCCAAGGATGCAGCAGCTTCTGGACCCCCACCCTGCAACAAGAACAATGTTTACAGATTCTTAAAATAATTAATACAAGTCAAAAGGCTTAGCCCCAGAGGGAGCCCTACCTGACCAGGGAAACTAGATCCGATACTCAGCCCAGGAGAACAGGATGGCAGTGCAGGAGCTGCCCCCTTCCCGAGTTAGGCAATAGGCAGGCTGCATGGCCACACTCCTTCGCAACGAGGCCACCTCCGCCTCCAAATGCTGGCACATGAGCTTTTACCAGCATGGCTGCCACCAGTAGCAATCAAACACACTGACACCAGGGAGCCCAGCCACCTAGCTCAGGCCCTACCCAGCAGCCATGGGGAAGGCAGACTGCATCTCTCACAGGGTGTCGTGAAGTCATGGGGGTAGATGACCCAGGGCGACCGGGGCTCAGTGGAAGAAACGCAGCAGGTCAACCATGCAAGGCCCAGAGATCAGGTACCCTGATCAGGTATCCTAATCCTTGGGGCACAGTTCCAGTTAGAGTCCTGGTGTGCCTGGACCCATGTGTGTTCCTCTTACCAGAGTAATGATCCCAGGCTATTGGCTTAGGAACCAACTTCAGGCATCTAAAGGGGGTCCCCAGGAATGCTACAGCTGGTGAGGGGCTGGGAGACTGAATCGAAGCTCCCGGTCAGCACAGTACTAAAAACGCAAAAAAAAAACAAACAATCCAGACATCTTCACAGTCCCTTGTGACTTCAGGAAAGGAACTGAGGAGATTCTGCCACAGCCTGTCCTTATATAGGCCAGGGGCGCTAGTATTTTCTAGCTTGCAGTCCCCGTCTATGGCTGAGATTACCTACGTGTTGCTACTCGTGCTGCCCCGGAATAGAAGAGATGAGAAAAGAACTGGGCTGACATCAGGGAGGGAGGGGCCAGGAATCCTGTCCTGCTCTGCTGAGCTCATTGGGGGGAGTAAATGAAAAATACGATGTCATTGCTTGTACCTGTAAACCCTGATAGCTTGGCCATTTCTGCTTCAATTTAAAAACAGAAAGCACTTTAGGACAGTGCCAAATGTAGCCCGACGTAATGGTGTAACAATTACCTTTGCCTTCTGTATCACTTTAAAAGTGGGGGTAGATCTAGAGATAAGAAAGAGAACCTTGTAAGAGAGGGTTATAATTATAAGACTTTAATATTTGCCTAGAGGTCATTTAATATAAAGCATCCTTTCCTTTTCCAGCAGGCTTGTCACATGACATCACACTGCATCCAGGCAATATGGCTTTGGCCATGTGAGTTCTGTAGCTAAAAGAAATTTGGTTTAACCTGGATGCCCCTACCCCCCAAAGCCGGAAATGTCATTTTTTCCCCTTTTGTGACTTGTTTGTAACAGGAAAGTCGTGAAGGCTTGTGGACCAGAGAGTTGTCACAGCATCAACGTTATGGCCACTTTTATCGGCCCAATGACATGGCTTTCTATAACTTATCTCCTGTGGCCAAGCATAACAAAGCTAGACTTCAGTAACGGTCCCACAGAGAGGGGAAGGGTTAGCGCCAGTTTGATTAGCTTTGAAATATTTTTTGGTTGTAGACATTAACCCTTCCAGTATTATAACCTCTGGTAAGCACAATTTTAACCCATAAGCAAGGCATTCACTCAGAGAACAATATCCGCACTAATTCGGAATGACCAGTATCACCATAGCCTGCGGTGAGGGGCTGAGGAGATTTTTATTCCACACTGGCTTTCCATCTAACCAGCATAGAATGTAACGATCTCTTAACAGCAGCATACAATGTAACAAGCTCTTACCAGCTGAACAGCAGCTTACAATGTAACAATCAGCTGAACAGCAGTATACAATGTAACAATCAGCTGAACAGCAGCATACAATGTAACAATCTCTTATCAGCTGAACAGCAGCATACAATGTAACAATCAGCTGAACAGCAGTATACAATGTAACAATCAGCTGAACAGCAGTATACAATGTAACAATCAGCTGAACAGCAGCATACAATGTAACAATCTCTTATCAGCTGAACAGCAGCATACAATGTAACAATCAGCTGAACAGCAGCATACAATGTAACAATCAGCTGAACAGCAGCATACAATGTAACAATCAGCTGAACAGCAGCATACAATGTAACAAACAGCTGAACAGCAGCATACAACGTAACAATCTTTTATCAGCTGAACAGCAGTATACAATGTAACAATCAGCTGGACAGCAGTATACAATGTAACAATCTCTTATCAGCTGAACAGCAGTATACAATGTAACAATCAGCTGAACAGCAGTATACAATGTAACAATCAGCTGAACAGCAGCATACAATGTAACAATCAGCTGAACAGCAGCACACAATGTAACAATCAGCTAAACAGCAGCACACAATGTAACAATCAGCTAAACAGCAGCATACAATGTAACAATCTTTTATCAGCTGAACAGCAGCATACAATGTAACAATCAGCTGAACAGCAGCATACAACGTAACAATCTTTTATCAGCTGAACAGCAGCATACAATGTAACAATCAGCTGAACAGCAGCATACAATGTAACAATCAGCTGAACAGCAGCATACAATGTAACAATCAGCTGAACAGCAGCATACAATGTAACAATCTTTTATCAGCTGAACAGCACCATACAATGTAACAATCTCTTATCAGCTGAACAGCAGCATACAATGTAACAATCAGCTGAACAGCAGCATACAATGTAACAATCTTATCAGCTGAACAGCATCATACAATGTAACAATCTTTTATCAGCTGAACAGCACCATACAATGTAACAATCTCTTATCAGCTGAACAGCAGCATACAATGTAACAATCAGCTGAACAGCAGCATACAACGTAAATCTTTTATCAGCTGAACAGCAGCATACAACGTAACAATCTTATCAGCTGAACAGCACCATACAATGTAACAATCTCTTATCAGCTGAACAGCAGTATACAATGTAACAATCAGCTGAACAGCAGCATACAATGTAACAATCAGCTGAACAGCAGCATACAATGTAACAATCAGCTGAACAGCAGCATACAATGTAACAATCAGCTGAACAGCAGCATACAATGTAACAATCAGCTGAACAGCAGCATACAATGTAACAATCAGCTGAACAGCAGCATACAATGTAACAATCAGCTGAACAGCAGCATACAATGTAACAATCAGCTGAACAGCAGCATACAATGTAACAATCAGCTGAACAGCAGCATACAATGTAACAATCAGCTGAACAGCAGCATACAATGTAACAATCAGCTGAACAGCAGCATACAATGTAACAATCAGCTGAACAGCAGCACACAATGTAACAATCAGCTGAACAGCAGCACACAATGTAACAATCAGCTGAAGAGCAGCACACAATGTAACAATCAGCTGAACAACAGCATACAACGTAACAATCTTATCAGCTGAACAGCAGCATACAATTTCACGATCTCTTATCAACTAAACAGCAGCATACAATGTAATGCCCACTCTGCGGTTTACTCAAGCTGAAAAGAGACTTGCATTTCATGCTGGAGAGATAGAGAGCCAGTATCTAATGAAAACCTCCTTAGACCATCCCGGCTGGGGTGAGGATACTTGACCTTCAAAAGTGTACTCTGGCTGCGCATTTAGTCAACCAATGTTCTGAGGTTTAACAAATTAAACATTATTCCTGGGATGCAGTTCCCCTTCAAACTCCAGATTAGGCTCGTCACCACTGCTCAAAGCTCCAGCACTTTCCCATTGGTGCTCCTCTAAGCGGCTGCTGGTTCAGACCTTTCATGGCTATATACTCTTCAGGTGAAGCTAAAAAGACTGCTGCACTGTGGGAGGAGCAGAAAGTGCTGATGCTTAAGGCAGAAAGTTCCAATTGCGTAAAATGTAGAGTTTTCCTGCATCCTATCACTGTTTGGCAGTTTGGCAGTCAGAGGAAATCTCGGCAACCCAATACCACAGCAGACCTACGGCAAGTGGATGCTTTTCGATGAGATGCAAGACCTTTTAAAGACCATAACTGGCATCATGGCAGCACAGCAGCATTTTTAAAAGCCGCAGCCCAGCACCTCTTGCATAACATATCTTCCGCAGATCTATAGATCTACGAGGATCTGAGCCTCATGCCCAGTATGGCAAATTCCACACTGTAAAATGTAGAGAAAGTGGCTAAATAATACCATTTTGTGATTACTCACCTGTAAAATGGGTATAAGTATGTCACACACCCCGCTTCCAATATTAATGACATGGGACATCCAATAGCAGTGTCCAACAAGGGTGGGGATCCCAAAAGACAACAATGCACAAATTTAAACCACTGCAGCTTGCAGAACCTTGCGGCCAAAAACAGCATCTGCTGAGGCCCGCACATTAACCTTATAAAACGTGGAAAAATTATGAACAGAAGACCAAATAGCAGCCTTACAAACTTGTTCAACAGAGGCCTGGAGCTGAAAAGCCCAGGAAGCACCAATAGCACGAATAGAATGAGCAGTGATCTGAAAAGGAGGAACCCTCCCCTTGGCAGTATAGGCCCCAACAATGGCCTGACGTATCCATTACTAATGGTAGACCTGGCGGGCGCCAAACCCTTCCTGGGCCCGGAGGGCACCACGAACAAGGTGTCCGTCCTACGAAAGGGAGAAGCAGCCACCAAATAGTACTTCACACAACGAAACACATCCAAAGAGTGCAAGACCCTCTCCTTGTCATTGCTAGGCTTAGGACACAAGGAAAGGAGCACCACCTCCTAATTGAGATGAAAGGCAGAAACCACCTTAGGAAGGAAATCTGACTTAAAGCGAAAGACCACCTTGTCCTGGTGTCTTTCAAAGTAAAGGGCCGGAATGGACAGATTCGCCAACTCAGAGACACTTCCCAAAAAGGCAACCCTTTGTGTGAGGATAGAAAGTGCAACATCCTGCACCGGTGAAAAGGAGGCCCCTGGAGGGCCGACAGAACCAAATTAGAATACCAAACAGGCAACAAAGGCTTTCGAGTGGGTCGCACATGAGTGACCCCCTGGAAGAAAGTCTTAACCAAAGGATGAAGAGCAAAGGACCTTTGAAAGAAGACCGCCAGAGCAGAGACCTGCCCTTTCAAGGTACTAAGCTGGAACCCCAGGTCCAGGCCGTGCTGAAGAGAAAACCAAAATCCTAGGAATCGAAAACACCCTGCAAGGCAAGGCCCTAGCCTCACACCAATCAATATAGGACCGCCAAGTCCTGTAGTAGATTAGTAGTTAGTTAGTAGTAGTAGTAGTAGTTAGAGGAAGATCTCTTCCTAGCTCTAACAAGTGTCTAAATCACCGCATCAGACAAACCTTCCTCCTTTAGAATGGAGGTTTCAGCAGCCACGCCGTCAAAGCCAGCATTTGTAAATTGGGGCAACAAAGTTGACCTTGAGTGATCAGATCCGGAAACAGGGGCAACCTGAACTAATCTACCGCCAGCCGTATGATGTCTGCGAACCACACCTGTCTTGGCCACCTTGGGGCTACCAGAATTGCTGGCGCACCCTCTGGGACAGCTTGCGCAGCACCTTGCCTACCGTGGAGAAGGAGGTAAACAGGTACAGAAACCCTAGATCCCTCCAGGCAAGAGATATGGAGTTCCTTGCCAGGGCCAGAGGATCCTGAGTCAGAGACACAAATGCAGGAAGCTTGTGATTGTGACGTGAGGCAAAGAGATCCACCTCCGGAATCCCCCACTTGAGACAGAGGGACCGGGATACCTTATGGTTGAGCGACCATTCCCCTTGGCGAGAGGATCTCCTGCTCAGGCAGTCCGCCTCCATGTTTTCCATTCCCGGAATGTACACTGCTGAGATGCATGGGACATTGCTCTCCGCCCATGTAAGAATCAGAGAAACTTCCCCGAGGGCACTCCTGCTGTAAGTCCCTCCTTGGTGATTGATGTAAGCGACCGCAGTCCGATTTTCTGATCGAACCTGAACCGGTAAACCCTGGAGGGGATGCGTTAAGGGTGACAGTACCAACCGAATGGCTCACAGCTCCAAGACATTGATGGGGGTATGTGCCTCCAGAGGACCCCACAGCCCCTGGAACTAATGTTCCTTCAAGAAACCCCGACAGGCTGGCATCCGTGGTGACCGTCTCCCAACAAGGGGTCAGAAAAGATCTGCCCCTCAGAAGATTCCTTGGTTCCAGCCACCACTGAAGAGACTGCCGAACCAGAGGAGACATCAGAAACGACTGAACCAATGACAGCAGGTATCTGTCCCAAGCCAACAGAAGATGGAGCTGGAGCGATCTCATGTAAAAATGAGCAAAGGGAGCTGCCTTGAATGAAGCCATCATCAATCCCACCAACCTCATCCCTAGCCGGATAGACGGCCGCGAGTTTGGACAAAAGAAGACGGATCAGGTCCAGAACCATCTGAAAACCATCTCCCCTTAAAGGGGAGAGAGAGGACTTGGGGTGGTTGATCACCCATCCAAACCTCTCCAGCGTAGTCGCCACCGCCCTGGAGTCTAGCTCCGCCTATCTGAGAGATGCCGTAATGAGAAGGTCGTCCAGAAACGGCACAATGCAAAAGCCCTGGGCTCTGATTAGGGCCATTATACCCGCCAGCACCTTGGTGAATACCCTAGGTGCCGAGGTCAGCCCGAACGGGAGGGCCACAAACTGAAAAATGCTGATCTCCCACCAACAACCTAAGAAATCTAAAACATGGCTTCCCATACACGTGTCCTCCTTGCGCAGTGAGACTGCTAATCTTGTCCTGTTCCACTCAGGACTCTGGTGTGCTGGAAAGATTGGCACATGAAGGTAAGCATTCTTGATGTCTATGGAGGTCATGAAGTCCCCCTGACGAAGAGAATTGATGGCTGACCACTTCCAAGGCCCAGTTGTCTCTGACCTCCCAGGCCCAGACCTGGGTGAAGTGCCGCAGCCGTCCCCCCACTCGCAAGGGTGAGGGCGCCCCCTCATTGCTGAGCTGGCTTGGCCGCGGGCTTGGGCTTGGAACCCCAGGCAGGTCCAGGACGGGCGCGTCCTCTGCCTCTGCCCCAAGAGTCACCTCTGAAAGTAGAGCAGGCAGCTCCTCTGCCTGCTCTGGCACCGTGAAAGGAAGGATTAAAAGAGCCTGCCCCCCGAAAGGAGCGACGCTGCCTCTTGCATTGTGGTAGCTTTCCTCCTTTCGCTACCGAATCCAATTTATCTCCAAACAGCCGCATACCCCGGAAGGGTAGCCCTGTAAGTGACTTCTTAGCCGCAGTGTCAGCCACCCACTGGCGCAGCCATCAGCAACGCCGAGGTTCTGCTACACATACCTATTGTGTCATCCAAGGCAGATAAGACAAAGGTCATGAACAATTCACACCGCGTATGCGCTGCCAATTCATCACTGGCCGGGTTAAGCTGGAATCCACTCAACAGGCCCCTAAACACAGACCTGGTGGCGACAGCAATGAGCGCTGAAGCACAAACAGGCCGCAAGGCCGAACCTATGCTGGCAAAGGCATGACATGTAATTTGATCAATACATCGGCCCTCACCATCCTTTAGCGTGGTGGCGTCTGGAGAGTGCACAACAGATGTGTTGGACAATCCCAGAACGGGCGCATAGACTTCAGGAAGGGATGACCAGCGCTTCACCGCGTCCACCGGAAAGGGATACTTTCTATCCCATCCCTGAGGAACACCGGGAAGCCGGCTAGGCCTTTCCCATTCTATAAGAATCAGATTGTCAAGGTGCTTCTGATTTGGGAACTCCAATCGAGGCTTAGAGGTCCAATCGCCGGAGGAGAAATAACCAGCACCTCAAATAAATGGGCCAGAAACCTGGGGGTAGCCACGGCATCCCCATGCTCCTGCCCAGCATCAGCATCCAAAAACTGCTGATCCTCAGAGCCATCAGATCTAGAAACCATTCCCCCTCCTCAAGTGGGGAATAATCAGACCAGTCAAGAGAATAATAATCCTCAAAACCCAGAACCGGCGCGGCCTGGGGCCTCTCTGGCCGCAGAGCTAGAAATCAATTTCTCTATGTTGGCCAATCTAGCGCATACATCAGATTGCAACTTCCCACTAATGACAGTGTCACTTGGGGTACGGATCAGGCGGGGTGGAGTAGGTGATGAGACCGGTGGCACTGACCCAGACTGCCGCATAAGGGCCTGCTGAGCACATGGTATGCAAATCAGTACATTATCCCCCGTAAGGGATACCCCACAACCCACACACTGCCGGGATTGCCCCAAAAGGAGCCCGAGCCTGGTATCCTGGGAAGCCTTCATATGGTGTTTTTTACCAAAGGGAATTACGCTATTAAGCTACCCGGGATGCCCCTTAAGTCCACTAGTGGGAGGATTTGTAAAAACCCAATTTAAGCAAGGGACCTAGGACAGAGAGAACCCCCTTTTTTAATGGGAACATGGAGTCCTCCTGAAAGACACAAAGCTCACACACAACACACAAGCTTGCTATATAAAAAATTATATATATATCCAATGTGATTATATATATATATGTCTCACACATAATGCATGCTTTGTGGATAACCATACGTTAAAACAGTAGCCCCCGGTGCTATAACGGGGTACAAGGCATAAAGGCACGAAAAACCCCGCAGGGCACTCACAGCACAGGAAATGGCGACGGCACACAGAGGCAGAAGACAGGAGGAGGAAGGGTGGGCCAGCGTGGATCGCGCTCCGCCCCTTCCCAATCAGCTCAAGCAACGCGGATCCCAGCCAAAAGCTGGGCGCCGCAATAGGCGCCATAGACAGGGAGACGGGGGGGGGCGGGCCGGCCGCGGACGCGCCGATCGCTCGGCCCCGCCCCCTGCTCAAACAGAAGAGAGGGGGAGAAGCTCTCCCCGCCGCAATGGCGTCCCACGAGCGGCCAACGCCGCATCCTGGGCAGCCTCCGCAGTACAAACACACACACACACTAATAAAGTAAAAGACAGAGACAAACAAAAAAACGGGACCGGCCTACCCTCATCCGGACCTGCAGCCAAGGCTGGGAAGCATAGGAGTTTAAATTTAATCCGGTCCGGGCAGAAATAGGGCAATAAATTGCCGGGTGTGACCCCGGCTTACCTATAAGGAAGGAGATAGCCATCTCCTGACTTGCTCGCTTGCTGCAGAGACGATTACTGGGGAATGTGTAGGAGGTCCCAGGTATTTATGGACCGGGAGGGGCTTCCTTTTTTTCTAGTCATCTCTGCAAAAGTTCGCCCTCTACTGGACATAACCCATATGTCATTAATATTGGAAGCGGGGTGTGAGACATACTTGGAATAAGCAGCTACTGCTCACAGGGGTGACACCCTATTGTATGATTACTTATATGCTGCCTGTGGATAAAAAGATCACTTCCCATTTCTGTAGGGTCATAAAACTGTACATAAACCTGAAGATGGAAAAACATACAAAAAATACAATTCTGTGATTACTTACCTGTAGAATTGGTATTATGAGTATACAGTACGTCCTGCCTCAGATTAGATTACTTACACTTGGGTATTACTCCACCAGATGGCGCTGAACTGCAGAGACATCGAAACAGGCTCCTCCCGGCCCCTCAAATACCAGGGACCTCCCACAAAATCCCCAGCATTGAAAAGCAGTTAACGAGAAGCCAGGAGAATTAAACAGAACCAAACTGGTAACTATAACAACGATAAACACCATACAGGGGAACTAGGATAATGCAAACCAAGGGTGGGGTGGAGCAGGACGTACTGTATACTCATAATACCAATTCTACAGGTGAGTAATCACAGAATTGTATTATTCTTAGTATACAGTACATCCTGCTCCAGATTAGATTACTTACACTTGGGACATCCAATAGCAGTGTCCATAAAGTAGGGTGGGATCCCCAAAGGTAAAAGCAGACCGGTCATACCACTGCCGCCTGCAGAACCTTCCGGCCAAAAGCAGCATCAGCTGAGGCCCTAACATCAACCTTGTAAAACTTTGAAAAGGTATGAACAGAAGACCAAGTAGCGGCCTTGCAAACTTGTTCAACAGAAGCCTGGTTCTGAAAAGAGCCCAAGAGGCACCAATAGCACGAGAAGAATGTGCAGTAAGGCGGAAGGGAGGATTCTTTCCCTTAGTAGAATAGGCCTGAATCACAGCCTGATGGATCCATCATTGGCTGATAGTAGACTTGGCAGGTGCCAAACCCTTCCTAGAACCAGAAGGGACCACAAAAAGCATCAGTTTTTCTGAAAGGTGCAGTAGCCACCAGATAGTACTTCAGACACCTAGCCACATCCAAAGAATGCAAGACCCTCTCCTTAGGATTAGGGCACA
Organism: Gastrophryne carolinensis; assembly: GCA_027917425.1. Classification (NCBI taxonomy): domain Eukaryota; kingdom Metazoa; phylum Chordata; class Amphibia; order Anura; family Microhylidae; genus Gastrophryne; species Gastrophryne carolinensis. Next base: position 204,250,168 of record CM051240.1, on the reverse strand, counting down.
AGGAAGGAAGAACAATGTCCTGATTCAAATGAAAGACAGACACTACCTTAGGCAGAAAATCTGACTTGAAGCGAAACACCACCTTGTCCTGGTGTCTCTCAAAGTAGGGGGGCTGGATGGAAAGCGCCGCCAACTCAGAAACACGCCTAACAGAGGTGATAGCCACCAAAAAGACAACCTTGAGAGTAAGAATGGCCAGGGCAGCCTCCTGCACAGGTTCAAAGGGAGCACCCTGCAAGGCAGACAAGACCAAGTTCAAATCCCAAACAGGCAACATGGGCTTACGTGGGGGACGCACATGAGTAGCCCCCTGGAAAAAAGTCCTGATCAGAGAATGCTGGGCAAAGGACTTCTGTAAGAAAACAGCCAGGGCAGAAACATGACCCTTCAGAGTACTGAGTTGGAGCCCCCATATCCAACCCATGCTGCAGGAACTCCAGGATCCTGGGAATAGAGAACACACAACAGGGAAGAGACGGGGAGGCCGATTCATTAATAGCGCCAGGTAGCGACAGATGAGCGACTGTAGCGTGATTTTTTCAGCGCCAGCCAGTATTCGCTGTGCTTGGCCGGCATTAGCTTGATGACAGCGACTCAGTCGGTGTGCGGTAATGTTGAATACGGGCTGGGGGGGTCGCTGTTTCACAGGTCCAGCGTTGTATGTGTGCGCCTGACAACGAATGGCCAGAGCGAACGGCTAGCTTCATATTCATCAACAAATCACGCTCCGAATGTGCTGTCGCTGTCCATTCCTTGTTTAAACCCCAGAGCGCTGGCGGCGATGTGTATTAACTAGTTTTTAACCCCTAAACAACCATATTTTTTGAATGTAACATTACACATGTTTTTAGAATCATTTTGTAATATGAATACATTAATCTCAGACCTGTTAGATCAATTCTGCACATATTTTTTTTTTTTTTTTTTTGACTTAAAAATAAATCCTAACATTGCAGAAGTGTTCTCCGATTTTTTGACATTAAAAAAACAAAAAAAAAATTATTACCAATTAATTATGATTAATTATAGATTGCTCCATTGAAATGCATTGGACATCGCCAGGGAGCGACAGCTCATACCTGGCGCTGTGAGGGAATTTGCAGCGGCGCTGTTCGGTCCAGGCGGCTTCATGATGAATGCCGCGCTAGCCGTCGCTCTCGCCGGCGCTAGCCTCATTTTGCTTGATAAATGCGTCATTGTGACCGCCGCCGGGCGTACTTGAGTCGGTAGTCGCCGTTAGCTGCCGCTACCTGGCGCTCGTCAGACACTACCTGGCGCTATCGCTTGATGAATAAGGGCCTTAGACTCACTCCAATCAATGTAGGCACACCAAACCCTATAATAAATGGAAGACTTCTTCCTAGCCTTTAGCATGGTATCAACAACAGAGGTAGATAGCCCCTTCTCCATCAAGATGGAGGTTTCAGCAGCCAGGCCATCAAAGCCAGAGTTTGTAAATTGGGATGGCATAAGTGACCCTGAGTGAGCAGGTCTGGCACCCTGGACAGAGCGTACTGATCTACTGCCAGCTGCACCACGTCTGCGAACAACACTCTTCTTGGCACCCCCTCCAGAGCTATCTTGCGCAGAACCCTGCCCAGCAGGGGGGATGGAGGAAAGACATACAGGAGCTGAAAGTCCTGCCATGACATTGCTAGAGCATCCGTGGCCAAGGCCAGAGGATCCTGGGACAGGGAGACAAAGGCCGGGAGATTGTGACGGGACGCAAACAGATCCACATCTGGTTGGCCCCAACGATGACACAGAGATTGAAACACCCTGTTGCAGAGGGACAATTCTCCCAGCGAGAGGTCCCCCTGCTTAGGGAGTCTGCCTGCAGATTCTCCACCCCCGGGATGTACACAGCTGATATGCAGGGAACATGGGCCTCCGCCCAGGCCAGGATCAGAGACACTTCCTGGAGGGCCCTCTTGCTCCGGGTCCCTCCCTGATGACTGATGTAGGCAACTGCCATCTGGTTGTCAGAGCGTACCTGTACAGGCAGGCCCCGAAGGTGATGAATCAAATGAGTCAGAACCAACCTGATTGCCCACAGTTCCAGAATGTTGATAGGTGTGTGGGCCTCCTGAGGGCCCCACAGCCCTTGAAACTGCAGGGACTTCCAGAAATCCCCCCAACCTGTCAGACTGGCATCCGTGGTGACCGTCTCCCAGGAGGGGGCCAGAAAAGATCTGCCCCCCAACAGGTTCCTGGAATCCAGCCACCACGAGAGGGACCGCCTGACCGGGGGAAAGCACAAAGACCTGATCCAGGGATGCAGGATCCTTGTCCCATACTGACAAGAGGTGGAGTTGCAGAGGCCTCAAGTGGAACTGAGCATAAGGGACTGCCTCGACACCATCAGGCCCACCAGCTGCATTCCCTGCCTGATGGAGGAATGAGGGCAAGATAGCAGGAACTGAACCTGCGCAATCAGACTGTCCACCTTCTGCTGAGGAAGAAAAACCCTTGCCTGAACTGTATCCAGAGTCATTCACCAAGGAGGGAGACAGAAGACTTGGGATGGTTGATCACCCAGCCAAAAGACTCCAGAGTGGACACTACCAGCTGAGTATCCAACTCTGCCTGATGTAGGGACTGGGAAGTGATGAGAATGTCGTCCAGGTAGGGCAGCACGCGGATGCCCCAAGACCTGAGCAGAGACATCACTCCTGCAAGCACCCTTGGTGAACACTCTGGGAGCTGAAGTGAGACCAAAGGGCAATGCCACAAATTGGTAGTGCTGATCCTTCAGAGCGAACCTGAGGAACCTTTGATGAACTGGAAACACCAGAATATGGAGGTAAGCATCTTTGATGTCCACAGACGTCATGAAGTCCCCTGGACGCAGGGAACTAATGCCAGAGCGCAGAGTTTCCATACGAAAGCGCCTACACCTGACAAATTTGTTGAGGATCTTCAAGTCCAGGATGGGCCTGACTGACCCATCTCTTTTGGGCACGGTGAAAAGGTTGGAATAGAAGCCCTTGCCCCTTTCTCGTAAAGGGACCGGGCAGATGACCCCCAGCTCCAGAAGGCTTTGCACCGCCTGCACTAGAGCCTGAGCTGACACAGGGTCCTGAGAAATCCGGGATCGAATGAATCTTGGGGGGGGGGGGGGGCAGGCAGCAAACTATCTTGTAACCGGAGGACACTACCTCCTGAATTCACCGGTCAGACATGAAGCCTCCAGACGTGAGCAAAATGCTGCAGCCGTCCCCCCACCCGGATGGGTGAGGGCGCCCCATCATGCCTGAGGGGGCTTGGGAGAGGACTTAAGCTTGGAGCTACGGAGCGTCTACGTCCTCTGCCCCTACACCAGAAATCTCCTCGGGCCCCAGTAAGGGAAACCCCCCTCCCTTGTCTTGCACCACGGTAGGGGAAGGAAAAGGAGACCTGACCCCGAGAGGGCCTGCGCTGGGGTAACCTGCCTCCCTAAGCAAACAGGTCCAGGCGGTCCCCAAACAGGCGTAGTCCTTTGAAGGGAAAACCAGTGAGGGCTTTCTTGGCAGCGTTGTCAGCAGCCCACTGGCGCAGCCAAACCGAGCGGCGTATAGCCACCACAAGGGCAGAGGTTCTGCCACACATTCTAATAGTATCATCCAAGGCAGAGAGGACATAAGTCACAAAAACATCACAACGAGAGAGTGCATTAAACTCCTCACTAGACACATCATCATGGGCACCATCAAGGATACTTCTGAGCAGGGTCCTCATAGCCACAGCCGTAATGGCAGAGGCACAGACCGGGCGCAGCGCCATCCCCACACATGCAAAAGCATGGGACGCCAGCTGATCAATGCGCCGGTCCTCACCATCCCCGCAGCGTAGTAGAGTCAGGGGAGTGCATGACAGAGGTGTTAGATAACCCTATGACCGGGGTATCCACTTCAGGAGGGGATGACCAACACTTCACCACATCAGCAGGAAAGGGATACCTCTTATCCCAACTCTTAGGTACACCGGGATGCCTGCTGGGAGCTCCCATTCCTTGAGCACAAGATTATTAAAATGGGCTTGCTCAGGAAATTCTAAACGTGGCTTAGCAGTATGAAACAATTCCCCCTGTTGCCTGGTAGCCGCGACCGGGGGAAAAATAGACAGAACCTCAAAAATCTGAGCCAACAGCCTATCAGTATCATCTGGGGCCCAGGGGTCAGAGCCAGAATCATCATGACCCCTGGGCCTCTCATCAGATGACTCCGAGTCAGAGAATAACTCCCCTTCTTCCAAAGGGGTATAGCCAGACAGTTCCAAAAACTCATCAGCTTCCATAGGGAAAAGAGTGACATCAGGCGTTAAGTGCCGCTTTTTTTGCAGAGGCCTTACGCGCCAAGGTATTAGCAAGCAACTTCTCAACACTAGCCAGTCTGGAAGACACATCAGGTTGAGAATCCCCACTTGTATGCAACTCAGTGGGAGTCAGATTTAAGCTTGGGGGAGTAGGTGAAGCCATACGAGGCGCAGGCCCAGCCACTGGTAAACCAGGCTGCAGCGCAAGCACCTGCTGGGCACAAGGTACACAGACCCGCACATTGTCAGCACTAGTAGGGGACACCCCACAAGCTACACACAGCCGGGCTTGTCCCGAAGGAACCCCGAGCACATTATCCTGAGACGCCTCCATATGGTGATTATAGCGGCACAATAGGCAGATAGGGATTCACGCTATAAAAGCAACCCGGGATGCCCCAATAGCCTGCTAGGGAAGTGGAAGTAAATTACACACTAGGCCTCACAAGTTAAATACCTAAATATAGGGAGTAGGGCCGAGAGAAGCCAATAGGGTTCGGCCCGTCTGAAAGACCTAAGCAAAGGGGAACCGTAAGTGACATGTGAATGACAAATGGTAAATAAAGCCGCCCGCGAGGGCACTCACGGACCGCGGTAGGTAGTTGCCAGTCACGTAGCAGCCGGATCCAAGAAAAAATGGCGCCGGGTATACCTCGAGGGGCGGGCCGCGGGGACAGTGACACAGAACGCGCCAACCGCGCCCCCCCCCCCCGAAGAGCGCTAAGCCGTACACGTGACAAGCAGCCAATAACGCCGCACCAGCGCCTGAGGTAACGCCGCCGCCAAGCGTGGAGCACTGTGGAAGCGTGCACTGTGGCGGCAAATTTAAAACGGCAACCAGTTCAACCAAGTCAGCGCGGCGACTGACACCAACCATAAGTACATAATACAGTGAAGCACCAAGGCAAATTCACATCCCCCCCCCTCCCGAGAGCTACAAGGGAGAGCGAGGGAGGACAGCGGCCACTTACAGGACCCACCGATAGACAGGGGCAATAGGGCGGGAGGGGCATCCCATAGAGGCTCACCATAAGCCTATACCCCCTACCGTTTGGTGGGGGATTGCGGTGGAGCAGCGCTCCTAAGCACCAGTGCTGCCTACCATCACCCGACCAGCGCAGCCAAGGCTGGGAGGCACATTAAAATGGAACGGGTGGGAATAGTCCTGTAGGGCCGTAGGCAAATAGCCCCGCTCACCTGCGAAAAGAGAGAGCCATCTTCTTGTCCTTCGCAGTCCAGACTGCAGAGAAGATCTGAGGATTTTGTGGGAGGTCCCTGGTATTTGAGGGGCTGGGAGGAGCCTATTTCTGTGTCTCTGCAGTCCAGCGCCATCTGGCGGAGTAATAAGTGTAAGTAATCTAATCTGGAGCAGGACGTACTGTATACTAAGAATAAGCTATATTGGACCTGAACTTTGTGGCTTAGCCTTTATAGTAATAGAGAAACAGCTCAGGCACTTGATGGGGCGGCCTTTTTATCTTTCTATACTTCAGAAGATGAAGTGCACAAGGGAAAAACTAGGAAGCCTTGAAACCTTGAATTTGACTTTCACATTTACCCCCAATCAGCTGCTTGGTGCTCATACCAGCTTCCTAGAAAGGAAAGTTACATTTGGTTAAAAACATGGGGGCAGGTGGGGAGCAGATGGTCCTGACAAATTTCCCATGCCACACCAGTCCAGTACAGTTACCAATGTCAGCCCACCTCTGTAAAGCTCAAACACAACATTACCAGCCCTGATTTAGTAAATTGTACTCAAACTATCTCCTGAAAAATACCGTTTTGTGAGTACTCATCTTTAAAACGGGTATTATGAGTGTGCCACTTCGATCTTCATGACATGTGGGTAATCTCCAGTAGAGGGCGAACTTCTGCAGAGATGAATATGCAAAAAAAAGAAAGCCCCTCCCGGTCCATATATACCTGGGACCTCCCACCAATTTCCCAGTGTAAAAAAGCAGTAAGGGGACCAGGAAGAACTAATTATAACCTTATCAAAACCAATGGTTCACCATATAAAAGCCCCAGAATACCTGAAAAAAAGGGGTGGGGCGAAGTGGAGTGCATGGCACACTCATAATACCAGTTTTAAAGGTGAGTACTCACAAAACGGTTATTATTCTAAGTGTGCCATACACTCCACTTCGATCTTCATAACATGTGGGACATCCAATAGCAGTGTCCGTCATGGGTGGGAACCAGAAACAGTAAAGAATGTACCAACTCAAACCACTGCAGCCTGCAGAACCTTGCGACCAAAAACAGCCTCAGCTGAAGCCCGCACGTCAACCTTGTAAAACTTGGAAAACTTGGAAAAAGTATGAATGGAAGACCAAGTAGCAGCCTTACAAACTTGTTCAACAGAAGCCTGGTGCTGAAAAGCCCAGGACGCACCAACCGCATGAGTAGAGTGCGCAGTGACCCTAAAAGGGGGAGTCCTCCCCTTAGCAGAATAGGCCCCAACAATGGCCTGACGAATCCATTTGCTAATCGTAGACTTAGCAGGCGCAAAACCTTTCCTGGGCCCGCAGGGCACCACGAAAAAAGCGTCCGTCTTGGGGAAGGAAGAAGTAGTCACCAAATAGTACTTCACACAGCGAACAACATCCAAATTGTGCAGAACCCTCTCCTTGTCATTGTTAGGCTTAGGACACAAGGAAGGGAGAACAACATCCTGATTGAGGTGGAAAGCAGACACCACCTCAGGAAGGAAATCCGGCTTAAAACTAAAAACCACCTTATCCTGGTGTCTCTCAAAGTAAGGGGCCTGAATCGACAGAGCCGCCAACTCAGAGACACGCCGGACAGAGGTAATAGCCACCAAGAAAGCAACCTTCTGAGTGAGAACCGAAAGAGCAATATTCTGTAACGGCTCAAAAGGAGGACCCTGGAGAGCCGAAAGAACCAAAATTCAAATCCCAAACAGGAACCACAGCCTTCCGAGGGGGCCGCACATGCGCAACCCCTTGGAAAAAGGTCTTAACCAGCAGGTGTAAGGCAAAAGACCTCTGGAAGAAAACCGACAGAGCAGAAAATACAACTCTGAAGTACTCACCTGTAGAGTTGGTATTATACGCAGACAGCACGTCCTGCTCCAGACATAGTCCTTACATGTGGGTATACCTCCGCCTTCAGCGCCGTGGACTGCAGAATCATGAAGAAAACAAGCTCCTCCCGGCCCTACATATACCGAGGGACCTCCCACAAATCCCCAGCATTGAAAAGCAGTGAGAGAAGAGGCCAGGAGGAAAACAACCACCCAGAGACTGGCAATAATATCCAAGATAATAATCACCACACAGGGGACCCAGAACAAGGTGAATCAGGGTGGGGTGGAGCAGGATGTGCTGTCTGCGTATAATACCAACTCTACAGGTGAGTACTTCACAGAGTTGTATTATTCTAAGCAGACAGCACGTCCTGCTCCAGACATAGTCCTTACATGTGGGACATCCAATAGCAGTGTCCATCAGTAGGGTGGGATCCCCATGAAAAAAGGCACCGCCAACCAAAACAGCGCTATCGCCTGTAACCTTGCTACCAGGAGCAACTAGAGCAAGCTCTAACTTAACTTATGAAGCCTTACAAGGCTAATGAAACACGAGCAGAGATCAAATCAGTCTGCTCAACAACCAAGCGCATAAGGTCCAAACCAAGCACCGGTAGAAGAGATCCAAACCAAGAGAGGAGAAGAATCTCCCTAAACAAACAGGCCAGAAAAGCGGCCTAACCAAGCTACTAACGATAACAGGGTAGCCATGGCAACCATAGAACCTGTCCCTTCGGGGAATACAAACCCTGGTCTCGGAGAGACCAACATAATACTACACACGAGCTAACGAGGCTCCACTAGAGCCAAACTGATAATCAAAAGCTCAGAAGGACAATCAGCCAAACGAGGCCAGTCCAGCCGACTTCCCATATTCATGGGAGAGACCAGATCCTGCTGCAGGAAGGATGAGGACAACTAGCCCGACAGGCATAGCCCCAACCCTGGACAGGAAGCAGACCAGAGGTTCCCAACGCCTATTGAGCGATACAGATCCCTTTTAAGCTCAGAGTAAGCAGAACACCAGTCCAAGGACCCTAGGATCTGGAATAGAGAAGAATAACAACCCTCCGCCTGGATTTTGGAGCAAGGCGGACACATCCTCACCATACAGATATAAGAAAGTTGTAAAATGTAAAAAGGACTAGGCTAAGAACGCCGTCTCCTATGACACGCCTCAGACTGAGGCACCCGCCCCGAAAGAGTCGTCTGAGGCAGGGAACAGTTCAGACAAGAACCTGAATAGGACCCAGGGAAAACCCTTAGCAGGGCAACAGGATAAGCAACCTTCCCCTCAAGGGAGCTTAGAATTCTCCGGGGAATGCGCCTGAGCCGCCCTTGAGGAATGCTCAACGCCGAAGCTTGAAACTAGTCTCTACCTCAAGGAACCGAGTTGGAGGACCAACTCCAGCCGTGCCATAAGGACTCTGGTACCCACAAGTAAGACCTCATTCCATAGGGAATAGGGAGCTAGTCCCCGCCATCCAACTAGGGCACCAACCCCCACCATAGCTGGTGGAAAAGGGAGAAGAATAAAAAAAAGGGAGGGATCTAGGCCCAACCCTCCAAGAGGAAGGGACACCCAGAGGGAACGTTTCTGATAGGGTGCATAGCGATCGTCCAAACCCTGTGAAGGGAATGACGTAGTAAGGAGCCTGACTTAGGCATAACAGTCCACAAGAGAGGGCACACAGTACAACTATCTGCAACAGAAATTGCAAACCAAACCGCACAGGGCCACTCAAGTCCCCCAGTGCAACAGTTCACCCTTGCCACAGCAAGCCTGTGCAGAACCCCACCTAGCAGAGTGTAAGAAGGGTCAGACAAAGGGTAGAATACCCAGACAAAAGGCCAGACTAGGTCACAGTGACCAAGGCCAGAGAGTCCTGGGACAATCACCCAGGGCAACGGATTAGGACCTTAACCAGGACAGAGTCTCTGTAACAGTCACGGGGCCACGGCCCCAACCAGTAGGCTCATTGAGACACTAGGGAAGGCCCTCCCAGCACGGTAGGACAGCCAACGAGCCAATACCAATGAAGCGCAAGGAGTGTAACAAACCTCCACTGGATCAAAACCAGACCCTACAAGAAGGGTCAACCTGTTCCGAGACCTTCTCGGATAAAAGCTGGGAGGCCACTGACCAGACAGACCAAGAGTCCCTAAGAGACAAGGCCTAAGGGAAACAGACCAGCAAGCTAGGGCCCAACAAGGCACAATGTGATGACCTACCAATGGTATGAAAAAAAAAAATGGCCCCCCTAAGGGGGCCCTCCCTAGGTACCTCAGGGAAATTCATAGGAATAGAAACCCCTTTAGTGACCCTGCCGAACCTGGTCCCCATGGTGACCATCTACAGGGATAGCAAGAAGGAAGTGATGTCCATCAACAACTCCCATGAGAAGACCAACCAGAATGGAACCCCCATAAAAACAGGGGGAACGTACTGCACTATTTCCAGGGGTGTTGAAACCCCATCCAGGATAAGTAACCCAAGGTGCCGCAGGCCCCAGGGGCATCTGGGAAAAGGAACGGCCTCGGGCCGCCAGCAATAGGCCCACCAGCCGCAAGGTGAATGTAATGAGATTACACAGAGGGCAAGACCCCTTCCATACCAAGGCACTGCGTCATCCCGAGGGAAGAGCAGAGTGAATGCAATTATCGGCCAAGGCCAACCTAAAAAAAAGCCCAGACCCTCCAGGCCAAATTCAACTTGAGTCCCGTCACTAAAGGATACAACGGGGACTAGAATACCCCTGGCCAATTTTGAAGGGAACTGCCCAGAACACTCCATCCTTTCAAAAACCATGTCCAGGAAGGCCATCACCTGCCATCGCCCGAACGAAGCCTGGCATCCTGCCCTAAGAGCCAAGTGCTGTGGCAGTTCCCTCGCCCGCAGGGGCGTCCCTTCATGCTTGTGAGGTTTTGGCAGACTTTGGTTTTGACCTGCCAGAGGTCCCAGGGCGATGCCTGCCTCCGCTGGAACGAGTTTCCACTCCAAAAAGTTGAAAGCACACTTCTGGTTCTCTTTTAACAGAAACATGAGGGGGCGAGGGGTCCCTGCCCCTGGGCTGCCTGGCTGACCGTCTGCGCGAGGGCGCCTTACCCTTTTTGCCAAAAAGGTCCAACCTGGCCCCGAATAAGCGACGTCCTCGAAAGGGAATAGCGGTAAGAACCTTTTTAGTGTCATTGTCAGCCCCCCACTGTCGCAGCCAAAGCAGGCGACGAATGGCCACCACAAGGGCCGAGGTTCTAGCACACATTTTAATGGTGTCATCCATAGCTGAGGGGATAAATCTCACAAAAACGTCACAATCTGACAGCGCGTTGAAGACCTCACAAGGGAGATCCTCCGGCTGTTGGTCAATTATCTTCCTGATCAGCGTCCTGGCGGCCACCGAGGTAACAGCCGCAGCACAGACCGGGCGCAGAGCCGTCCCTACACTAGAGAAGGCATGGGAGGCCAATCTGTCCATGCGCCGGTCCTCGGCATCCCGAAGGGTGCGAGAGGGGGAAGCCGCCATGAAGGGAGGGTTAACAACCCCAATAATTGGAGCATCCACCTCTGGGGGAACTGACCAACGTTCAACCAAATCTTGGGGAAAAGGGTACTTCCAGTCCCAAACCCCCGGGACCCCTGTGAGTTTACAAGGGGATTCCCATTCCTTAGATATAAGATACTGGAAATGATCCTGATCCAAGAATTCCAGGCGCGGCATCGCCGTGTGGAAACTCTCCCTCTTGGGCTTGGGAGACTCTCCCGGGGAAGAGATAGACAGCACTTCAAAAATCTTAATGAGTAACTCATCAGTTTCACACAGGCCCCAGGACTCCGGGCCAGAACCGTCGCGGTTCCAAGACAACTCATCTGAAGAACTGGACCCCGAGAACAGATCACCGTCCTCGGACTGATCAAGATCCTGCACAGCAGCAGGTTCTTCAGTTTCAGTGGAAAACCTATAGTTAGGTTGCGTCAGGGATCGTTTCTTCCCAGCGCCCAAGCCTGACATAATATGCTCCGCGGTGGGAAGCTTGCGCGGCACTACCTGCTGGTCATCCCCGCTCGAGTACGACTCCTCAGGAGTGAGATTCAAGTCCGAGGAGACAGGTGTATTGAAGCGAGGTGCAGGTACAGGCAAGCTTGATTGCAGGGCCAGCGCTTGTTCAGCACACGGTCCGCAGACCAGTGCTCTGTCAGCGTCAGCGTGGGGTTGTCTACACATGGTACACAGCCGGTCTTGTCCCCGCGGGACCCCGGACACCAAATTCTGAGATGCCTCCATATGGTGATTAATCTAGGTAATATGCCGGAAGGGATTTATGCTGTAAGCAACCCTGGATGCCCCAATACCCGCTGGGAATGTGGGAGATTCTAATATAACCCCGTGAGATAATATATCAGGCCGGGAGAAGCCACTGGAAGCTTGGCGTCTGAAAGCACAAAAAGAAAATTAAACGAACGCCCGTGAGGGCACTTACAGCAACCAAGGGAGGAGGAGGATCGTAACCATGCGCGCGCGGGAGACCGACAAAATGGCGCCAGTGAACCTTGAAGGGTGGGCCAGAGCTATAGGTGACGCGGAACGCGCCAAACCAGGCCCACCCCGTAGAGCGCGAAGCTCCACGGAACAAGACAGGAAAAGAACAGAAATAAACTCCATGGCGTCGTGAGACGGAGCCGCCTTATGGGCCAAGTGACATATTTTAAAGACGCTGCGGCCAACATAAAATAAAGTTTAAAGCGCGGCTCTGATCCCCGGAAACCGATAGGGCTAAGGCAAGGCGTGTGATATGGCAAGATTAGGTCAACGTACACAACCCCCCCCTCTTTTTCCCCCCCACTAACGGGGGGAACTAAGGAATAAGGTGACCCAGCACTCGGAGTTCACCGCTACATGGGGCAAGTTGCGGGAGGGGCATCCACTATAAGGCTCACCATTAGCCTAAACCGCCTACCCCATGGATGGGGATTGCGGTGGAGCTTGGCTCCGTAAGCACACTAGGTGCTGCCTACCTTCACCCGACCAACGCAGCCCAGGCTGGGAGGCATGTTACTCACAAAGAGGACGGGTGGAAATAGTCCCGCAGGGCCTCGGGCTGTCAAGCCCCGCTCGCCTGCGAGAGCATGATACTTAATGTCTTCGCAGTTTGAGTACTGCAGAGGAATCTGGGGATTTGTGGGAGGTCCCTCGGTATATGTAGGGCCTGGAGGAGCTTGTTTTCTTCATGATTCTGCAGTGCAAGGCGCTGAAGGCGGAGGTATACCCACATGTAAGGACTATGTCTGGAGCAGGACGTGCTGTCTGCTTAGAATACCTGTCCTTTCAAAGTACTAAGCTGGAACCCAAGATCCAGATTAAGAAACTCCAAAATCCTGGGAATCGAAAACACCCGGCAAGGCAAGGCCCCAGCCTCACACCAAGCAATATAGGAACTCCAAGTCCTATAGTAAATGCCAGAAGAGGACAGCTTCCTAGCCCTAATCAAGGTCTGAACAACAGCCGCAGACAAACCTTCCTCCTTCAAAATAAAGGTTTCAGCAGCCAAGCCGTCAAAGCCAGCGTTTGTAAATTGGGGTAAAGAAATTGACCCTGAGATAGCAGATCCGGCAACAAGGGAAGCCGGTACTGATCTACGGCCAGCCTTACAACGTCTGCGTACCAAACCCTTCTTGGCCACCTTGGAGCCACCAGAATTGCTGGTGCCCCTTCTAGAACCAGTTTGCGAACTACCTTGCCCAGCATGGAGACGGGCGGAAACAGATGCAGAAAACCCAGATCCTTCCAAGCAAGGGACAAGACATCCACTGCCAGAGATAGAGGATCCTGAGAAAGAGACACAAAGGCCGGAAGTTTGTGATTGTGCCTCGAGGCAAAGAGATCCACCTCCGGAGTCCCCCACTTGCGGCAAAGATCCAGAAAAACCTTGGGGTTGAGAGACCACTCTTGGCGAGAGGATCCCCTGCTCAGGGAATCCACCTCCGTGTTCTCCACTCCCGGAATGTAGACTGCTGAAATGCAAGGAACATTGCTCTCTGCCCATTGCAGGATCAGAGAGACTTCCCCGAGGGCACTCCTGCTGCGAGTCCCTCCTTGGTGATTGATGTAAGCTACCGCCGTTCGGTTGTCTGAACGAACTTGAACCGGAAGACCCTGTAAATGTGAGGTCAGCCAAGCCAGAACCAGTCGGACGGCTCTGAGCTCCAAGACATTGATGGGGGTGTGAGCCTCCTGAGGACCCCACACCCCGCTGAACTGATGACTTTTCCAATAACCTCCCCAGCCCGACAGGCTGGCATCCATGGTAACCGTCTCCCAACAAGGGACCAGAAAGGATCTGCCCTTCAACAGGTTGCTCGATTCCAGCCACCACCGAAGGGACTGCCGAACCCTGGGAGACATCCTGAAAGGTTGATGCAATGACTGCGGACACCTGTCCCAATGCGTCAATAGGTGAAGTTGAAGAGATCTCATGTGAAACTGTGCAAACGGTACCGCCTCGAATGAGGATACCATCAAGCCCACCAGTTTCATCCCCTGTCGGATCGAGGGACAAGGATTGGCCAGAAGAAGGCGGATCAGACCCTGAATCCTCTGCACCTTGGTCTGGGGCAGAAACACTCTGGCCTGAATGGTATCCAGATTCATGCCCAGAAATGAAATCACACGAGGCGGAGAGAGAGAAGACTTGGGGCGGTTGATCACCCACCCGAACCTCTCCAGGGTCGACACGACCTGGTGTGTGTCCAGCTCCGCCTGACGGAGGGAAGAAGCTGAGATCAACAGGTCGTCCAGATAAGGCACAATGCGAATGCCCTGAGCTCTGAGCAGAGCCATTATTCCCGCCAAGACCTTGGTGAAGACCCTCGGCGCCGAGGCCAGTCCGAAGGGAAGGGCTACAAACTGAAAATGTTGATCCTCCACCGCAAACCGGAGGAATCTCTGATGTGCCAGAAAAATCGGAACATGCAAATACGCATCCTTGATGTCTATGGATGTCATAAAATCCCCTTGGCGAAGGGAATTGATAACCAAGCGCAGAGTCTCTATGCGGAACTTTTTGGCTCTGATAAACCTGTTGAGAACCTTGAGATCTAGAATGGGTCTCACCGAACCCTCCTTTTTGGGAACAGTGAAAAGGTTGTAGTAGTAACCCCTGCCTCTCTCCGACGGAGGCACGGGGCATATAACTCCCATGTCCATAAGGTTTTTCACTGTCAACAGGAGCCCCTGTGCAGCCTGAGGGTCTGAGGGCACCCGAGACCTTAAGAATCTTGGAGGCGGCCAGTACTCGAACTCCAGTTTGTACCCCAAGGAGACCACTTCCAAGATCCAATTGTCTGTGACCTCCCGGGCCCAGACCTGGAAGAAGAGCCGCGGCCATCCCCCCACCCTTGCGGGTGAGGGGCGCCCCTTCATTGCTGAGCCGGTTTAATGGCAGGCTTGGGCTTGGAACCCCAGGCAGCTGCGGGACGTGCCCGACCTCTGCCCCTGTTCCAGGACGAGCCCCTGACACCCGAGAAGGCCAAACCCCTAGCCGCTCTGGCCCCTCGAAAGGAAGGAGTGAACGAGCCAGCCCCCCGAAAGGGACGGCGCTGTTTCATCCGCTGAGGTAACTTACCTCCTTTAGCAACAGCATCCAATGTATCTCCAAACAGCCGCGTACCCAAGAAGGGAAGAGCTGTGAGCGACTTCTTGGCCCCAAAGTCCGCTGTCCACTGGCGGAGCCAGACCGATCTGCGCATAGCCACCAGTAAGGCTGAAGTCCTACTACACACGACAATAGAATCTTCCATAGCAGCCAAGACAAAATCCATTAACAATTCACATCTCTTAAGGGTAGCGAACTCAGCGCTAGCTGGATCAAACTGAGCGTCAGTCAGTCCCTGATAAGAGACCTGGTAGCAAGCGACACCAGGGCAGATGCACAAACAGGCCGCAGGGCCGAGCCCACGCAGGCAAATGCGTGGCACGCCATCTGATCAAGGCGCTTATCCGCGCCATCCTTAAGGGAAGTGGCGTCAGGGGTGTTCAGCACAGAAGAGTTGGTCAAACCTAAAACTGGCGCGTCGACCTCGGGAGGAGAAGACCAGCGCTTAACCGCCTCCACCGGGAAAGCATACTTCTTATCCCATCCCTGAAGAACATCAGGAAGCCGACTGGCCCTCTCCCATTCTCTAAGGATCAGCGCATCAAAGTGACCCTGGGTAGGGAATTCCAGACGGGGCTTGAGGACCCCAAAAAATTCCCCCTTCTTGAGAGGGGGCGCCTCAGGCGGTTCAATATCCAACACCTCCAATAGATGTGACAAAACAGTAGCCGTATCTACGGCATCCCCCAGCGCCTGCCCGACATCGGCATCACCAGACTGAACATAGTCAGCCTCTGTTTCCTGATACAATTCCCCCTCCTCTAACAGGGAATAATCTGACAAATCAACAAAATCGTCAACATCCCGCAAGGGCTGGGCCGACGACAAATGTCTCTTTTTAGCCTGGGCCTTCTTGCCCACTGCGCTAGCAATAAATTTCTCGATGCTGGCCAACCTAGCACAAACATCAGAGTGCGACTCCCCGCTGGCACCAACGTCACTTGGGGTACGGATAGGGCGGGGAGGGGAAGGCGATGAAGCCGACCCTGAAGGCTGGGTACCAGACTGCCACGTTATGGCCTTTTGTGCGCATGGTATACAGATCAGCACATTCTCACCCATAAGGGATACCCCACACCCGGCCCGGATTGTCCCAGAGGGAGCCCGAGCCCAGTATCCTGCGGAGCCTCCATATGGTGATTTTTGTGGTCAGTCGCAAGACCGCAGGGAATTTACGCTTAAGCAACCCGGGATGCCCCTTGAAAGTCCAGGTGGGAGGATTTGAGGTGATCAATTTTACACTAGGGACCCAGGAGGAACCCCTTAATATTCACAAATACAATGCAATCTGTAACACACAAACAGGCATAAGTGCAATCCCCTATATATCTATAAGGCAATAACACATACATAAATATATAATATATATATATATATATATATATATATATATATATATATATATATATATATATCCCAGCTCCAGACATGCGATAACTAAAAGCAAATAGACACACACACATGCCCGTAAATCAGCTAAGGAAGTGGCCATCCGGCCCTTACCACCAGGAGCGCAGCTCAGCAACAGCAATCCAAAATGGCCCCCGAGAAGTGCCTCATGCAGAAAGACAGGAAGGGGGAGGGCAGGCCAGCGCAGAACGCGTGCTTGCCAGGCCACGCCCCCCCCCAGCAACACGGATCCCAAGGGTTGAGCCACAGAATCGCGCCAAAGAAGGGGGCGGGGCTACACAGCCTGAGGGGGAGAAGCTCCCCAGGCTAAATCAAAGGCAACAGATAGGCAACAATGAAAACTATGGCCCTCAGAAGTGAAAACATCCTGTCAGTCAACACACCCACACACAGTGAAACTCGTACACCCACACACACAGGGGCATAGGAGAACGAAACCGAAAATAACGGCCAGGCACCCCCCCCCCGAGGGGAGTAAGAGACCCGGAAGGGGGGGAACCCTGCCAGAATCCAGCCATAAGCATAGAGGGATGGGGCATCCCACACCAGGATCACCAAAAGCTGGGTAACCGCCTACCCCTGAATGAGGTCTCACGGTGGAGCAAGGCTCCTTCCTTACCCATAGGGTGCTGCGTACCTTCACCGGGACCCGCAGCCTAAACTGGGAGGCTCAAATAGGGGCAATTTAGAAAGGGTCCTGGCAGCAATAGTGACAGCTTACCTGTAAGTAAAGAAGGCTTCATCTTCTGTCTTGTCACCTTCACTGCAGAGAAGGTACTGGGAAATTTGTGGGAGGTCCCAGGTATATATGGAACGGGAGGGGGCTTTCTTTTTTTGCATATTAATCTCTGCAGAAGTTCACCCTCTACTGGAGATTACCCACGTCATGAAGATCGAAGTGGAGTGTATGGCACATTTAGAATAATTACGCCAGTATTCAAACTTTGGCTTCGATTCAATAAAGGTAGAAAAAAATTTTCATGGTAGTAAAAAATTCAATTCATGAGAAAAAAGCCTGAGAATGTCACTGTTACTGAATCACTAGATAAAAAGACAACCAAAGTCAATGGCAGCTTTTACTACAGTGTAGAAAGGAGTAAACATTTTTCTACTTTTCTTAGGAGTAAAAAAGTGCCATTGACTTTCATTGTTTTCTGAGTTGGTGATTCAGCAACAGTAAAATTCTCAGGCTTTTTTCTAATGAATTGAATCTTTTACTACCATGAGATTTTTTTTCAACTTTTATTGAATCAAGGCCTTTATCTCAGAATAATGCAGAAAAGTCCCCATCCAAGCAAAAAACTCCCTCGTCTCCTGTTCCCACATCAGCTGGTGTATTTTCCAGTGCTCAGAAGAATCACTTTCTGAGAATGGATTATGTGGCATATAGAGGGTGTACCTAGGCAATCATGGATGGGAATCATTTGTGCATATGCACGCCACAGAACCTCCTCTCTAAATCAGGTCAGTATACCAACTTCTGTGGAGAGTAGGAGGAAAGAACCAGTCTCCTTTATATCTAAAATCTAATAAGAAATGCAGGAGGCTTCCAATGCAGACCAAAGAAATAAGCAAGCAAACATCCAAACGTGCCATCATCGTGGCTGCCCTGCTGCTGCTCCACCTAAAATAATCACCTCTGACATGGTGGAAGCATGCTTGTAGCATTTTAGAAGTCTACTGAAATACAGATGTAGCAGTCCTTAAAGCGGCATGACAGTCAACCACTTCCTCAATTCATGATATTTGGCATCCAATGGCAGTTAATCAGGTTACCAATGGAAACCATTCAGGATTAATGTGCAAGTCCACTGGGAAATCCAGCTACTATGCTGAGAAAACGCAGTTCAATTTTAAAGGAAAAGTCCACTTTGCCTAAGAGTTTAAGCCTCAGGCAGTGGATGAAGCACTTACCTTACCACTGCTCCCCAGTGTCCAATCGTCTCCCTCAGCCTTCGGTTGGGGGTGGGGGACGGGGGCCGTGTATGGCCAGCTCCTATTGAAAACAATAGGCGCCTCAGTACACGGAAGCCTCAATTTTCTTCAATAGGAACCAGGCCCTGCCCAACTGCTAGCCAGAACCAGGAAGCAGCTTCACAAACTGGGGCTACAGAAGATGCATTGCGGGATTGGCGGCAAGTGGATCATCCACTGCCAAGCCATAGAGTCTTAGGAAAAGCTCCCAAGAGTCATTTTTTTTTTTTAACAATCAAAAAATGAAGGTTTGTTTGCAGCGCGGGGAGGGGAGGAGGAAACTGCTGGATCCATGCAGCACATACTGGCTGAGGGAGCCTTTCCCTGTTGCCGTTACTCACTTGCTTCCAATGCAACATCAGGGGCCACGTTGCCACAAGCAGCTTGTGAGGTTTGTGGGGTGAGCATTTGTTTGCGACTGCGTGCCATTCCATACTGGATGCCAGCGGCCATGCCAGGACTCAATAGGTGTCGGGTAGGAGCAATATCATTGGGTGGGGATATCCGGCTTCTCTGTGTGCTACGCAATGCATCCAGTAATCAGATGATCACTTTGAATGCTGATCTGCTTTAAGCATCTAAATTTAAGAACTGCTACATCTGTACACAGCAATACCAGGAAAGGCAATGAGAGGAACAGCATTACTTTGTTCAGCAATGGCAGCCTACCGTTTCTTTCCTGGGAGGTTCCTTTAAGAGCAACAGCATGGAGACGTGGCATCAGCTCATCGCCTGCCCCCTTTCATTTAACCAAATGGACTGGTCAACTGAATGCCATTTTTTATGGGTTAAAGAAAAACCTACCACAGTTTATTCTTAAATAACACAAAGAAATCTCAATACATACACATATACTAAAAATACAAAAAAAAATGGCTTAGTGTTGACGGTATAATTTAATTTAGAGACTGTGGAACTGAGGTATAGCTTGTTGAGGGAGGTTAAAGTACGCCTGAAAGCCTCTTTAAAATGTCCCACAAATGTTTTTTTTTTCTTTTAAGTTTCTATACATAGAAGAGCAGCACAGGGAACATTCACAAGCTGTGTCATATTGGCATTACAATAATCATTTATAGAAACACAACAGCAAATGCGATAAAAACAGTTACCCCTTTTTTTTAAAATCTGAAATGAAATGCTTTTGATTAAAAAAAAATATTCATAGGATATATATACACATATATGTATATGTGTGTATATACACATATATATTTAGCTATATATATGTATATATATTTATATATTTATAGAAGTAGTTCACTTCAGTCTCTCTCCACCGGGTTTAGAAAACAAAAAAGGGGGGAGTCAGTCGCTTCTCCCGAGAGGTCTCTGCGTTTCTTCATATTGTCATTCATTCCGTAATTCGGCACCAAACCGTTCGCGGGTCACGTGGAATGAAAACAATCCAGGGAGAAGGTGTCCTGAGGGACGGACAATGCGGCACAGACCAACCGTTTCCGCTGAGAGTCATTCCTTAGCTTAGCAGCTCTGAAGTCTGTTGGTCTAGTGCAAGTATCATAGACTTGATTCCTTAGGCGGGAAGTCCACGTTGGTCACCATGGTGACCACTGTGACAATGTCCTCTGCGGTAATGATATTTGTGAGTCTCTGCATCTGGATGATCCGCTCCTCCACGCAGCCCGCCGATAACCGAGCCTCGGCATCATGATCCCAGCACTCCTCTATCGTTTCACAGAGCATGGCCATGCCCTAGGTAGGGGAAGACAGACAGACAGACAGACAGGTTTTATTCTCAACTGAAATGCTTTGCAGAACAAACATAGAATGTTGAAGGCAGAAGGAGACCATACGCTCTATCTAGTCTGCCCTTATGTGTATACTGTATGTTCTCTTTATCTTAGGATAGATTTTTAAATTCAGTGACTGTCTATTTTTCAACTACCTCTGCTGTAAGTCTGTTCAAAGCATCTACTACTCTTTCTGTAAGATAATATTTTCTAACATTGCTCCTGATCTCCATTGCTAACATTGCTCCTGGACTTCCCCCCGACTAGCTTCAGGTTGTGCCCCTTGTTCTATCATTAAGTTTCTTCTTAAAAACACTTCCCTCTTGAACCTTATTCAATCCTTTCACATATTTAAAGGTCTCAATCATGTCCCCCCTCTCCCTTCTTTCCTCCAGACTGTACAAATTCAGTTCTAAGTCTTTCCTTAAGTTTTACGTTTAAGCCCTTCTACCATTTTTGTTGCCCGCCTTTGGACCCGTTCTATTTGAATAATGTCTTTTTGCAGGTAAGGTCTCTAGAACTGCACACAGTATTCTAGCTGTGGCCTCACCAGGGCTCTATACAGCGGCATCACAACCTCCCTCTTCCTACTGGTGATGCCTCGAGCTATGCAGCCGAACATCCTGCTTGCTTTTCCCACTGCCTGGCTACACTGTCCACTCATCTTGCAGCTATCAGTAATCAGTACCCCTAAATCTCTCTCCTCCGAGGTCCTGACTAACACAATACCGCCCATACGGTACTCAGAGCAGGGATTCCTTCTACCCAAGTGCATTTTACATTTAGAGACATTAAACTCTAGTTTCCACAGTTTGACCACCTATCTATTAAAGCTAAATCATTTTCCAAGTTGCAGACACCTCCAAGAAAATCCACCCTATTACTAACCTTTGTATCATCAGCAAACAGGCAAACTTTTCCTACCATCACTACCGAATTTAGGGGGTGGGGGGGTGGGGTCGCTGACCAGATGTAAAGAAGTCCTCAGAGCTCATTTTCAGGTATAGGTTGTATACATTAATGCCGACGATTGTCTACCTGGTTCGAAGTTAAGTGCTTCCCTTATTATGGGTTTGCTTTATTATATCACCTGAGCACTGTATACCAATTGCAGTGATCTGCCTATATTTTTAACTAAACCTTCTAAGTGATGGTCCACTGTTTTGGGCTACACCTGACCATGCCGTAAAAGAAGCTTTTGATGCTGACATATACATTTAAACATTTTACTTTCTCTTTCTCCCACACAGAGATAGTGGGCGTGGCCATGCAGAAGAGGGGGAATGTAATACAGTGCTTGTGCATAAGATCAATGTGAGCTGGGGGCGGCCCTTGGTCAAAGGAGAATAAGGATTTTAATTTGGGGACCATCAAAGCAGAGCCCAGGGTGAGGTGGAGAAATCGGACACTAAATCTTGCTGCAAGCTGCACAGAAGGATCAAATA
This sequence comes from Gastrophryne carolinensis, assembly GCA_027917425.1. Lineage (NCBI taxonomy): Eukaryota > Metazoa > Chordata > Amphibia > Anura > Microhylidae > Gastrophryne > Gastrophryne carolinensis. The sequence goes on along the minus strand of CM051240.1, from coordinate 204,228,599 downwards.
CAGCTAAACATTCACTTAAAAGTGAACCAAAACCCACAGCCCTGAAATCTATAAAATTCCAGGGCCGCTGATTTCCCTACCCCCGCGGCATCCATATTTGGAATGCCTTGCTGTGTGAAACCCACCAGGTTGCCTGAAAACGTACATTCTTTCCTGGTCCAATGGCGCATGCCGCATCCCCACTATCCCTTTAGCAGGGAGCATGCAGGCATTTGTGAATGGCTGGTGTGGACACGCTCCCTGTTAAAGGGTAGCAGGGGGTTCGGCAGCCAGCATGCTTGGTTCCGCTCACCTTAGACGAGTTATTAGAAGAAGGGGTGGGAGCAGATCAGAGCGTGCTGAATGGACGAGAGGGCTGTGCATGCACCGTAGGACGGGGGAAGGGTGTGTGAGATTGATCGACCTGGGGGGTTTCACACAGCAGGGCATCGTCGATCGGGGTAACCCCGAGGGCAAGGACCAATAGTCAAAATCCTGGGTTTTGGTCCACTTTAAGAGTATTCAATATACAGCTCTGCTATGCTATCCTCAGGGTAAGGGGCAAGGCCAAACCGGGTGGATTATTAGGCTATGCTTTAATAGCCAGGCAGGATGAATTTATAGGGTTTTGTCTGTCTAAAAGAAAAGTTTAGTAGCTCCCATTTCTCCCAAGTATCCAGCTCACCCTCACTGCCCACTACTGCAAACTAACCCCATCACTGGGGTTACACTGTTTCTAGGGATATCCAGTTAACCTCTGTGCTTGGACCTGGAATGCAGTAGAATATTTTAGGAGTATTTGTTTACTAGTACCATTGGGGGGGGGGGGGGGTGTTAAAGCATAGGTGCATGTAGAAGGTATCCTAGGTTGCAGATGTCCAAACAGAATTGTTACAAATTAATGCCAGTTAATGTGATCAGAGTGGTGCTGCCCTTTATGGGGAGATTCACACATGGTACTTGGCTCTGCTTTTAGATGAACAGCCACAACTCACATTTTGGAAAAGGCCCAGGTGAGCAAAATGGATGGAGATTGGGAGAAAAAAAAAACAGGTGAGACTTCTTTCTAATCTGACTGCCGCCACCACCACCGATCCCCCCAAAAATACCATTTTGTGATTACTCACCTGTAAAATGGGTATTACAAGTATTCTCACACCCTGCTTCGCAATGATTAATCACTTCTGGGTTATGTCCAGTAGAGGGCGAACTTCTGCAGAGATGACTAGAAAAAAAGATGCCCCTTCCGGTCCATAAATACCTGGGACCTCCCACGCATTCCCCAGTATAACAAAGCAGTAAGAGGACCAGGAAGAGCAAATAAAAAATGTTACCAAAAAAAGGTTCACCATATAGAGGATCCAAGATACAACTCAGGGTGGGACGAAGCAGGGTGTGAGACATTGTAATACCCATTTTACAGGTGAGTAATCACAAAATGGTATTATTCCAAGTATGTCTCACACCCTGCTTCGGAATGATTAATCACTTCTGGGACATCCAATAGCAGTGTCCAACATGGGCGGGGATCCCAAAAGGCAATAATGCACAAATTAAACCACTGCAGCTTGCAGAACCTTGTGGCCAAAAACAGCATCCGCCGAGGCCCGCACAGCAACCGTATAAATTGGAAAAGGTAAGACCAAGTAGCAGCCTTACAACTTGTTGGAAAGCCCAGGAAACCCCAACAGCACGAGTAGAATGAGCAGTGATCTGGAAAAGGGGATCCCTCCCCTTTGCATCATAGGCCCTAACAATGGCATAACGAACCCATATACTAATGGTAGACCTGACGGGCGCCAAACCCTTTTTGAGTCCCGAAGGCAACACAAACCGTGCGTCTGTCCTACGGAAAGGTGAAGTAGCCACCAAATACCGTATTTGCCGGCGTATAAGACGACCCACCAACATTTCCACTCAAAATATTTTGTTATATACTCGCCGTATAAGACTATTCCCTCTTTCGCACACCGAATAAAACTTAAAAGAACATCAGATTACACTGCAGTCGCATCCCTGCTCGCCTTTAGTTTGGGATGTTCCCACACTGGCTATTCAGAATGAGTCCCAGCTAAAGGCATAGTAGGGATGCAGCTGCAGTATAATGTGGTTTGGGCTCTGGGAAAAGGGCCAGATGGGGCGTTTCACACAGTGGAGGATCACAATTTGGGATACCCCTGGAGTAGGGAACAAAACCCAGTGGGGCCTCCCAAATTTGGTAGCCCCACTGTGTGAAATACCCCCGACTGGCTTTTTCCCAGAGCGCACATCAGATTACACTGCAGCTGCATCCCTGCTCGCCTTTAGTTGGGGACGTGCCTGTGCTGGCTATTCAGAATGCGTCCCAGCTAAAGGCATAGTAGGGATGCAGCTGCAGGGTAATGTGGTGTTGGCTCTGGGAATAGGGCCAATAGGGAGGGTTTTACAGTGGGGCATCCCGAATTGGAATGCCCAAGTGGGTTTGTTCCCTACTCCAGGGGCATGCCAAATTGGGTTTCCTCTACTGTGTGAAACCCCCCAACTGTCCCTTTTCCCAGAGCCCAAACCACATTACACTGCAGCCACATCCCTACATCCATTCAGACAGGGGGGCATTCCATTTTGCTGCCCCTGATGCAGGGAACAAAACCCAGTAGGGCATCCCAAGTTGGGATACCCCTGTGTAAACTCCCCCAAGTTGGGATGCCCCCTGTGTAAACTCCCCCAATTTGGGGTACCCCCTGTGTAAACTTCCCCAATGACCCCGTTTCCCAGAGTCCACACCACAATACACTGCGGCCACATCCCTGCTCGCCTATAGCTGGGGACATGCCTGGGTTGTTTAGAATGTGTCCCATCTAATGGCATAGTGTGTAATGTGTGGTGTCTGGGAAAGGGGCCAGTTTGGGGTTTTACACTGGGGGATGCCCCATAAAAACTTTTTTTTTTTTAAATAAATCTTAAATAAATCACACCTCAGATCAGATGCTGAAGAGTCCCCTTCAAAGTGGAGAGCAGCGAGGGCGATGTCAGGAGCGCGTGCCAGGAGCCAGCCCCCTGCCTGCGAGCAGGAAAGCTGATCTGCTCGGCGCTCACCCTGCTGGCCTGCTCAGTCTCTCCCTGCTCTGATAAACTAGTGCTGCCTGAGCAAGAGCATCGCTCTGCAGGAGGAGGAGGAGGAGGAGGACGACGACCGTGCTGCCCAGCTTGGTGAAGGTAAGTACATTTATATGTATGTGACCCAGGTGCACCCGGCGTATAAGACGACCACCCCACTTGGAGGCATGTTTTACAGGGGGAAAAAGTCGTCATACGCCAGCAAATACTTTAGTACTTTACACAACGAACAACATCCAGAGAGCGCAAGGCTCTCTCCTTGTCATTTCTAGGCTTAGGACACAAGGAAGGGAGCACAACATCCTGATTGAGATGAAAAGCAGAGACCACTTTAAGCAGGAAATCTGGCTTAAAGCGGAAGATCACCTTGTCCTGGTGTCTCTCAAAGTAAGGGGCCTGAACAGACAGAGCCGCCAACTCAGACACGTCGAACGAGGTGATAACCACCAAAAAGGCAACCTTTAGAGTGAGAATGGAAAGTGCAACATCCCTCAAAGGAGGACCCAGGAGGGCCGACAAAACCAAATTCAAGTCCCAAACTGGTAACAAAGGCTTGGGAGGGGGCCGCACATGAGTGACCCCCTGGAAAAAAGTCTTAACCAAAGGATGAAGGGCAAAAGACCTCTGAAAGAAAAAAACCGCCAGAGCGGAAACCAGCCCTTTCAAGGTGCTAAGCTGAAAGCCCAAGTCCAGACCGTGTTGAAGAAACTCCAAAATTCCGGGAATGGAAAACACCCTACAAGGCAACGCCCTAGCCTCACACCAATCAATATAGGACCGCCAGATCCTGTAGAAGATGTTGGAGGAAGATTTTTTCCTAGCCCTAACAAGCGTCTGGACCACAGCATCAGACAAACCCTCTTCTTTTAGGATAGAGGTTTCAGCACCCACGCCGTCAAAGCCAGCGTTTGTAAATTGGGGTAACAAAGCTGACCTTGAGTGATCAGATGGCAACCTGTACTGATCGACCGCCAGCCGCACGACGTCTGCGAACCACACCTGTCTTGGCCACCTTGGAGCCACCAGAATTGCTGGCACAACCTCGTGAACCAGCTTGCGCACCACCTTGCCTACCATGGGGAAAGGGGGAAACAGAAACAGGAGACCCAGTTCCCGCCAGGCCAGAGACATGGCATCCACTGCCAGAGCCAGAGGATCCTGGAACAGAGACACAAAGGCAAGGAGCTTGTGGTTGTGATGGGAGGCAAAGAGATCCACTTCCGGAAACCCCCACCTGTGACAGATGGATAGCAATACCCTGTTGCTAAGGGACCATTCCCCTCAGCGAGAGGTCCCCCTGCTCAGAGAGTCCGCTTCCAGGTTTTCCACCCCTGGAATGTACACCGCCGAGATGCATGGAACATTGCTCTCGGCCCATGCAAGAATCAGAGACACTTCCCGGAGGGCACTCCTGCTGCCAGTCCCTCCATGGTGATTGATGTAAGCGACCGCAGTCCGATTGATCGAACCCGAACCAGTAGGCCCTGGAGATGATGCGTCAGGTGCGACAGCACCAACCGAACAGCCCTCAGCTCCAGGATGTCGATGGGGATGTGAGCCTCCTGAGGATCCCACAGCCCCTGGGACTGATGTTCCTTCCAGAAACCCCCCCAGCCCGACAGGCTGGCAGCAGTGGTCACCGTTTCCCAACGGGGTGCCAGAAAGGATCTGCCCCCCAGAAGATTCCTCGGGTCCAGCCACCACTGAAGAGACCGCCGGATCAGAGGAGACATCACAAAGAACTGATCCAAGGACAGAGGGCATCTGTCCCAGGCCGATAACAGATGGGAGTTGAAGAGGCCTCAAGTGAAAGTGAGCAAAAGGAACTGCCTCGAAACAAGCCACCATCAATCCCACCAGTCTCATCCCTTGCTGGATAGACGGGCGAGGGTGGTACAGAAGGAGACGTATCAGATCTTGAACCACCTCCACCTTCGACTGGGGTAGAAACACCCTGGTCTAAATGGTATCCAGATTCATGCCCAGAAAGGAAGCCTCCCTTGACGGGGAGAGAGAAGACTTGGGGTAGTTGATCACCCAACCGAAACTCTCCAGCGCTGTCACCACCGTCCTGGAGTCCAGCTCCGCCTGGCTGAGAGAGGATGCCGTGATGAGAATGTCGTCCAGATACGGTGCAATGCGAATGCCCCGGGCTCTGAAAAGGGCCATTACACCCGCCAACACCTTGGTGAACACCAGTGGTGCTGAGGTCAGTCCGAAGGGAAGAGCCACAAACTGGTAGTGCTGATCTCCTACAGCAAACCTGAGAAACCATTGATGTCCCGGGAAGACCGGCACATGAAGGTAAGCGTCTTTTATGTCCATTGAAGTTATAAAGTCCCTTCATCAGGGAGTGATGAAGTGACGCGCTGACGTCGCGCAACGCGTCGGTGGTGAGGCGGGGGTGAGACGTGTGCTGGCTGGGGACTTGGTTGCTGCTGGCGTGTTGTGGATCAGTAAGATTTTGTTTACATGTTGTGTGTCTGTTTGTTCCCTACTCAGCTGGTCCTACTGTTATAATTAGTTGTTATTTAGTGAGATAGGTCTAGATTATAATCACCAGAGCACTTTGCACTTTATTTGGGGCACGGGTTGAATTTGGTGTTTTGTCCCATGTGGTTAGTGAACATGGCTTCACTATATATTAGTAACTAATATTGTTGGGTATTTTTTGGATATTCTGCACATTTTTCTGTACTGTTTTTTAAATAATTTTTTAATACCAGCCTTGTACAGACACCACTATATATATATATATATATATATATATATATATATATATATATATAAATTTAATGTGTATATGCTGTATAGATCGGGCTCAGTAGCACCATTTATTTCCATCTGTATATATATTTGTTCCCCCCCATTTTTCCTCCTTTTCTGTCTCCCCCCCCCTCTCAATTTATTGAATGTGTTTATGTTTTTTAACTTGATTTTAATTGTCCTGTCATTGTATATATAGATTTATAACAATAAAGTTGTGGATATTTTTTCGGAAATTAATGTAGTGGTGCCACTTAGTTTGATGAGGTTGGCATTTTTGGGGTGTTGTGGGATCCCCGGCTGCTTCTGCTTTGGCCCTTTGGGCGTCTTAGCCAACCTCTAGTGTTGCACACAAGCTTATTGGTAATTGTACAGAGTGCGGTCTTTCTTTGTATAGTATATAAGTCCTACTACACATACATATTGTATCATCCAAAGCGGATAAGACAAAGGCAATGAACATTTCACAATGCGTCAGTGCTGCAAATTCTTCACTAGAAGGGCTCAGATGGGGACCCTCCAACAGGCCCCTGATTACAGATTTAGTAGCTACAGCCGTGAGAGCTGAGGCACAAAAGTACCGTTTTGTGAGTATTCACCTTTAAAACGGGTATTATGAGTGTGCCAGACACTCCACTTCGATCTTCATGACATACGGGTAATCTCCAGTAGAGGGCGAACTTCTGCAGAGATGAATATGCAAAAAAAGAAAGCCCCTCCCGGTCCATATATACCTGGGACCTCCCACCAATTCCCAAGTGTATAAAAGCAGTAAAGGGACCAGGAAGAACCAATTATAACCTTATCAAACCAATGGTTCACCATATAAAAACCCCAGAATACCTGAAAAAAAGGGGTGGGGCGAAGTGGAGTGTATGGCACACTCATAATACCCGTTTTAAAGGTGAGTACTCACAAAACGGTATTATTCTAAGTGTGCCATACACTCCACTTCGATCTTCATGACATATGGGACATCCAATAGCAGTGTCCGTCATGGGTGGGAACCAAAAACAGTAAAGAATGCACCAACTCAAACCACTGCAGCTTACAGAACCTTGCGGCCAAAAACAGCATCCGCTGAAGCCCGCACATCAACCTTGTAAAACTTTGAAAAAGTATGAACGGAAGACCAAGTAGCAGCCTTACAAACTTGTTCAACAGAAGCCTGGTGCTGAAAAGCCCAGGATGCACCAACAGCACGAGTAGAGTGCGCAGTGACCCTAAAAGGGGGAGTCCTCCCCTTAGCAGAATAGGCCCCAACAATGGCCTGACGAATCCATTTGCTAATCGTAGACTTAGCAGGCGCCAACCCTTTCCTGGGCCCGCAGGGCACCACGAAAAAAGCATCCGTCTTGCATAAGGAAGAAGTAGTCACCAAATAGTACTTCACACAGCGAACAACATCCAAATTGTGCAGAACCCTCCCCTTGTCATTGTTAGGCTTAGGACACAAGGAAGGGAGAACAATATCCTGATTAAGGTGGAAAACAGACACCACCTTAGGAAGAAAATCCGGCTTAAAACGAAAATACCACCTTATCCTGGTGTCTCTCAAAGTAAGGGGCCTGAATCGACTAGGCCGCCAACTCAGAGACCCGCCGAACCGAAGTAATAGCCACCAAGAAAGCAACCTTCTGAGTGAGAACGAAAGAGCAATATCCTGTAACGGCTCAAAAGGAGGACCCCGCAGAGCCGAAAGAACCAAATTCAAATCCCAAACAGGAACTACCGCCTTCCGAGGGGGCCGCACATGCGCGACCCCTTGGAAAAAGGTCTTAACCAGCGGGTGTAAAGCAAAAGACCTCTGGAAGAAAACCGTCCTTTCAAAGTACTAAGCTGGAACCCAAGATCCAGATTATGCTGAAGGAACTCCAAAATCCTGGGTATCGAAAAAACCCTGCAAGGCCCTAGCCTCACACCAATCAATATAGGACCTCCAAGTCCTATAGTAAATGCCAGAAGAGGAACGCTTCCTAGCCCTAATCAGGGTCTGAACAACAGCCTCAGACAAACCTTCCTCTTTCAAGATGAAGGTTTCAGCAGCCAAGCCGTCAAAGCCAGCATTTGTAAATTGGGGTAGGTGACCGAGATAGCAGGTCCGGCAACAAGGGAAGCGGGTACTGGTCTACGGCCATCCTTACGACGTCTGCGTACCAAAACCTTCTTGGCCACCTTGGAGCCACCAGAATCGCAGGTGCCCCTTCTAGAACCAGAACTACCTTGCCCAGCATGGAGACGGGTGGAAACAGGTACAGAAAACCCAACTCCTTCCAAGCAAGGGACAAGGCATCCACTGCCAGAGACGGAGGATCCTGAGAAAGAGACACTAAGGCCGGAAGTTTGTGATTGTGCCTCGAGGCAAAGAGATCCACCTCCGGAGTCCCCCACTTGCGGCAAAGATCCAGAAAAACCTCGGGGTTGAGAGACCACTTTCCGTGGTGAGAGGATCCCCTGCTCAGGGAATCCATCTCCGTGTTCTCCACTCCCGGAATGTAGACTGCCGAAAGGCAAGGAACATTGCTCTCCGCCCAGTGCAGGATCAGAGAGACTTCCCTGAGGGCACTCCTGCTGCGAGTCCCTCCTTGGTGATTGATGTAAGCTACCGCCGTTCGGTTGTCAGCCCGACAGGCTGGCATCCGTGGTAACCGTCTCCCAACAAGGGACCAGAAAGGATCTGCCCTTCACCAGATTGCTCGAGTCCAGCCACCACCGAAAGGACTGCTGAACCCTGGGAGACATCCTGAAAGGTTGATCCAATGACTGTGGACACCTGTCCCAATACGTCAATAGGTGAAGTTGAAGAGATCTCATGTGAAACTGTGCAAACTGAACCGGCTCGAAGGAGGATACCATCAAACCACCTGTCGGATAGAGGAAAAAAGACTGGCCAGAAGAAGGCGGATCAGGCCCTGAATCCCTTGCACCTTGGTCTGGGACAGAAACACTCTGGCCCGAATGGTATCCAGATTCATGCCCAGAAATGAAATCACACGAGACGGGGAGAGAGAAGACTTGGTGCGGTTGATCACCCACCCGAACCTCTCCAGGGTCGACACCACCTGGTGGGTGTCCAGCTCTGCCTGACGGAGGGAAGAAGCTGAGACCAACAGGTCGTCCAGATAAGGCACAACGCGAATGCCCTGAGCTCTGAGCAGAGCCATTATGCCCGCCAAGACCTTGGTGAAGACCCTTGGCGCCGAGGTCAGACCGAAGGGAAGAGCTACAAACTGATAATGTTGATCCTCCACCACAAACCGGAGGAATCTCTGATGTGCCTGAAAAATCGGAACATGCAGATACGCATCCTTGATGTCTATGGATGTCATAAAATCCCCTTGGCGAAGGGAATTGATAGCCAAGCGCAGAGTCTCCATGCTGAACTTTTTGGCTCTGATAAACCTGTTGAGAACCTTGAGATCTAGAATGGGTCTCACCGAACCCTCCTTTGTGGGAACCGTGTAAAGGTTGGAGTAATAACCCCTGCCTCTCTCCGACAGAGGCACCGGGCATATAACCCCCATGTCCAGAAGGTTTTTTACCGCTAACAGGTGCCCCTGTGCAGCCTGAGGGTCCGAGGGCACCCGAGACCTTAAGAATCTTGGGGGCGGCCAGTACTCGAACTCCAGTTTGTACCCGGAGGAGAACACTTTCAAGATCCAATAGTCTGTGACCTCCTGGGCCCAGACCTGGAAGAAGAGCCGCAGCGGGTGAGGGCGCCCCTTCATTGCTGAGCCGGTTTAATGGCAGGCTTGGGTTTGGAACCCCAGGCAGGCACGGGACGTGCCCGACCTCTGCCTCTGTTCCAAGACGAGCAACTGATACCCGGGAAGGCCAAACCCCTAGCCGCTCTGGCCCCTCGAAAGGGGCGGCGCTGTTTCCTCCGCTGAGGTAACTTACCTCCTTTAGCAACAGCATCCAATTTATCTCCAAACAGCCGCGAACCCAAGGAGGGAAGAGCTGTGAGCGACTTCTTGGCCCCAAAGTCCGCTGTCCACTGGCGGAGACCAGACCAATCTGCGCATAGCCACCAGTAAGGCTCCTACTACACACGACAATAGAATCTTCCATCGCAACCATGACAAAATCCATGAACAATTCACATTTCTTAAGGATAGCGAACTCAGCGCCAGCTGGATCAAACTGAGCGTTATTCAGCCAGTCCCTGATAAGAGACCTGGTAGCAAGCGACACCAGGGCAGATGCACTAACAGGCCGCAGGGCCGAGCCCACGTTGGCAAATGCGTGGCACGCCATCTGATCAAGGCGCTTATCCTTGCCATCCTTAAAGTGGACCAACACCCAGGGGTGATCGGCCCGGGAATCTAAGATTCCCGGGCCGATCACCTCCCTCACCGCGGGACATCCGAGATCGGGATGTCCCGCGGTGAGGGACCCCCCCCCAAAAGCCCCAAAAAACTCACCTGCCGCCGCCGCCTCCCGCGTCGGCCGTTTGTGAATGGCGGGCGCGCGCACTGTCAAAGGGGCGCGCGGGAGGCGGCGACGGACGCGCTGTCTTGTCCGCAGCTGTCACCCGCTTGTCCGTGGCTACGTGGGAGCGTGGTGAGGTGAGTTTTGGGGGGTTTCTGGGGGGTTTTACACAGCGGGGCGCCCGACCTAATCGGGGTGCCCCCCTGAAGTGGACCAAAACCCAGGATAGTCAAAATCCTGGGTGTTGGTCCACTTTAAGGGAAGTGGCGTTAGGGGTGTTCAGCACAGAAGAGTTGGTCAAACCTAAAACTGGCGCGTTGACCTCAGGAGGAGAAGATCAGCGCTTAACCGCCTCCACCGGAAAAGGATACTTCTTATCCCATCCCTGAGGCACCCCAGGAAGCCGATCCCATTCTCTAAGGATCAGCGAATCAAAGTGACCCTGGGTAGGGAATTCCAGACTGGGCTTGCAGGCCCCAAAAAATTCCCCCTTCTTGAGAGGGGGCGCCTCAGGCGGTTCAATATCCAACACCTCCAATAGATGTGACAAAACAGTGGCCGTATCTACGGCATCCCCCAGCGCCTGCCCGACATTGGCATTCCCAGACTGAACATTATCAGCCTCTGTTTCCCGATACAATTCCCCCTCCTCTAACGGGGAATAATCTGACAAATCCGCGTAATCGTCGTCAACATCCCACAAGGGCTGGGCCGACGACAAATGTCTCTTTTTAGCCTGGGCCTTCTTGCCCACCGCGCTAGCAATAATTTTCTCGATGCTGGCCAACCTAGCCCATACATCAGAAAGTGACTCCCCACTGGTACCAATGTCACTTGGGGTACGGATAAGGTGGGGAGGGGAAGGCGAAGCGGGAGGGTCCGACCTAGAAGGCTGGGTACCAGACTGCCGCGTTATGACCTTTTGTGCGCATGGTATATAGATCAGCACTTTATCCCCCGTAAGGGATACCCGACACATGGCCCGGATTGTCCCAGAGGGAGCCCGAGCCCAGTATCCTGCGGAGCCTCCATATGGTGAATTTTTGTGGTCAGTCACAAGACCGCAGGGAATTTACGCTTAAGCAACCCGGGATGCCCCTTAAAAGTCCCCGGTGGGAGGATTTGAGGTGAACAATTTTACACTAGGGACCCCAGGACCAGGAGGGACCCCTTAATATGCACATACATAATAAATATATATATATATATATATATATATATATATACACTGTATCTCAGCCAGACGTGAAAAACCACACACACATGCCCGCGACAAGTGGGGCCCCCCACTAGAGAGGAGCCCCCATACAAGCTAAGGAAAGTGGCCATCCGGCCCTTACCACACAGAACGCAGGTCAGATCCTGATAGAAGATGGCCCCATGAAGCCTCATGCATGAAGAGGGAGAGCAGGGAGGAGGGCGGGCAAGCGCAGAACGCGCACTCGCCGAGGCCACGTACCCCCTCCCAGTAACGCGGATCCCTAGAAACGAGCACAGAAATCGCGTCAAAGAAAGGGGGCGGGGCTACCGCGGCCACGTTGAGAGCCCGGCCCCGCCCCCATCCCGAACACAGCCTGAGAGGGAGAAGCTCCCCCAGGCTGCCACAGCCCTGACATGCCACAGTAAAAACACTCCCTGTCTGCCACACGCACACACTCACAGTGAATAACACACCAACACACACAGGGGCATATGTGGGTAAAACGAAATAACGGCCAGGCAAACCCCCCCCGGAGGGGCTCAGGAACCTGGAAGGGGGGGGAACCCTGCCAGAATCCGCCCATAAGCATAGAGGGACGGGGCATCCCACACCAGGATCACCAAGAAACCTGGATAACCGCCTACCCCATAGTGCGGTCTCACGGTGGAGCACTGCTCCTTCTGCACCCATAGGGTGCTCCTACCTTCACCAGGACCCGCAGCCTAAGCTGGGAGGCTCAATATAGGGGCAATTTAGAAAGGGTCCTGGCAGTAATAGGGACAATAGACGGCCGGGCGAGCCCGGCTTACCTATAAGTAAAGAAGCCTTCATCTTCTGCAGAGAAGGAACTCAGGAATTGGTGGGAGGTCCCAGGTATATATGGACCGGGAGGGGCTTTCTTTTTTTGCATATTCATCTCTGCAGAAGTTCGCCCTCTACTGGAGATTACCCATATGTCATGAAGATCGAAGTGGAGTGTACGGCACACTTAGAATACAGGGCGTAAAGCCGAACCCACACAGGCAATGGCATGTGAAGCCATGTGGTCAAGACGTCGGTTCTTCACTATCCTTCAAAGGTAGTGGAATCGGGGGAGTGCACAACAGATGTGTTGGACAATCCCAGAACCGGAGCGTCGACCTCTGGGGGTGACGACCAACGCTTAACCGCATCCACAGGAAAGGGATACTGCCTATCCCACCCCTGAGGGATACCAGGAAGCCGGCCGGGCTTTTCCCATTCCTTAAGAAACAAAATTGTTGAAGCGCTTTTGATCCGGGAACTCCAAACAAGGCTTAGTGGTCCCAAAAAATTCCCCCCTTTGCGGAGGTGCATCCGCAGGAGATGAAATAGCAGGCACTTTAAAAATATGGGCCAGAAGCCTGGGGGTATCCACGATATCCCCACGCTCCTTACCGGCATCAACATCCAGAAAACTGCTGATCATCAGAGCCTTCAGATTCCGGAAAAAATTCCCCTTCTGCAAGCGGGGAATAATCAGACCAATCAAAAGAATCATAATCATCAAAATCAAAGGCCGGCGCAGCAGGCGCCAAGTGCCCTCTCTTAGCCGGGGCCGACTTGGCCGCAGAGCTAGCAATCATCTTCTCAATGTTGGCCAATCTAGCACAGACATCGGATTGCAACTCCCCCTAATGACAACGTCACTTGGGGACAAAGCCAGGCGTGGGGGTGTAGGTGATGAGGCCGGCGGCGCTGATCCAGACGCCAGGGGCCCGGATTGCCGCGTAATGGCCTGCTGTGCACATGGTACGCAAATAAGCACATTGTGCCCCGCAAGGGATACCCCACAAACCACACACTGCCGGGGTTGCCCCGAAGGGATCCCGAGCCCGGTATCCTGGGAAGCCTCCATATGGTGATTTTTTATGGTAGTCGCAATGACCAGAGGGAATTACGCTAATAAGCTACCCGGGATGCCCCTTAACATCCGTTAGTGGGAGGATTTGTAAATGACAAGGAAAAACCCCAATTTAAACAAGGGACCTAAGGACCGGGAGAACCCCCCTTTTATATCAGGCAAGGTAATCCCCCTGAAAGACACAATATACAGGCACCAAAAGAAAAACGCACGCTATATACAGCAGCATACACTATATATATATATATATATATATATATATATATATATATATATATATATATATATATATATATATATATATATATATATATAACTACATGTGTCAACATAACAAGGCACCTTCTAAAATTACTTTCCATGACAGTTAATAGAAAAACTGGAAATTGCAAGCCCCGCAGGGCACTCACATACAACCGGAGGAAAAGGCTTCCACACCGCAGCAGAGTGAAGAGGAAGGGCGGGCCAGCAGGGATCACGCACCGTGTGTGGCGCCAAAGGAGGGGGGCGGGCCGCAGCAAGTGCGCCGAGCACCCGGCCCCGCCCCCTCTCCTGACTAAAAGAAGGCATAATGGCCGTGCCCCCAGCAAAACGGCGGAGCCGGCCTAGGAACCAGCACGCCGTCTCAACGCCCGCGGCCTGCACAAGGCCTGCCAGGGACAGCAAAAAGGTCACACAATGGATGGACAAGCCCCCCCCCCCCCCCTATAATCCAGGAACAGGGAGCAATGGGTGGGGGGTCCCAAGCCACCTAATGCAGCGCAGGGAATAACACGGACAGGGCATCCCAAACCAGGATCCCGAACCTGGTAGCCGCGTACCCCTTGGAGGGGCTCTCACGGAGGAGCATGGCTCCTAGTTATTACACCACTAAGGTGTATCCTACCCTCGCCCGGACCCACAGCCAAGGCGAGGGAGGCATAGGGACTTAATTAACAAGGTCTGGGCAGAAATAGGGAAAAGAAATGGCCGGGTGTACACCCGGCTTACCTGCAAGGAAGTAGACAGCCATCTTCGGACTTGCTCGCCGCCTGCAGAGACGATTACTGGGGAATGTGTGGGAGGCCCCAGGTATTTATGGACCGGGAGGGGCTTCTTTTTTTCTAGTCATCTCTGCAGAAGTTCGCCCTCTACTGGACATAACCCAGAAGTGATTAATCATTCCGAAGCAGGGTGTGAGACATACTTGGAATATGACCACTTAGAAGACAACCTCAAAGCACCTACAGTTATGAGATGCAGAGCGTTTTTTAGGTAGACTGGGGAACAGCTCTGGTAGGACATCAAGGTTTCTAAAAACCAATTATATTTGCCTGTCAGACGCAAAGTTTAAGGTCAATACCCAGAGCTTTCCCTGCTTCTGTCACAACCTGCAACAGCAGCGACTGATTGATACTTACGGCATGTTTCTGCCAACATTCCCTTAAAATTGGCCTTTTCTTCTTATGAACTACCACCTCCTGCATGTCCTCCAGAGACGGGTGCTGGCCTACTTCCTCCTCAAACGGTAACATGTACTCGTCCACAGGACCTGAAGATAGAGAAGCATTCAGTCAGTCTAAATGTCCATGAGTAGTGCTTTAAAGATGAACGAACCCCAAGACTTTTCACTTTCCAATTTGGCCAATATGCCTCACTGCATGAAATTCCCTGTCTCCACCAATCACTCGCTCATGTACCATTCAGTTTTTACATTGTTGCTGCAATCAGCAATAAGAGCTTGCTGCCAGCTCAACCGCGTACCTGTGTCAGCCAATTGGAAATTCCCGTTATAGGTATAGAGCTATAGCTTTTGTTTTCCAGCCTGAACAGTCACTTTAAAGAATAAAAAGCTTGAAAGGAGATCAAAACACTGTATTCCAGCTGTTACACTTGATATTTATCTGCTGGTGACCGACAGAATTCGCAAAGGTAGTGGCTCACCCACTGGTCCATTGCCAAGTTGGATGCGCAGGAGTGATCCGATGTTGGCCTCTCGTTTAAATTTTTACTAGTGGGAGATGCCAAGTTGCCCTGGGATAGAGCTGTAGACTCAGACCTTTGATTGGAGGGCCATCTAATGGCTTTAAGTAATTAAAACTAAAAAAAACACAAAGCGATTTTACCTGACAAAAGGTCGATTCCACGCAACCCCAGTTGGTGAAGAGAATTGCACTTACCAAACCCCTTTGGTGTAGGCCCCTTTCCCCCCCCTCAGATTGGAAGCAGGGGCACACCATGTGACTGTCTGCCACTAATGAGATCAGCTCTGGTGGCGGAAATGTATTTTTTTTTTGGGGGGGGGGGGCAGGTTGCCGGGCTGCAAGGGATTAATCTTGTGGGTGGGTAGAGCAAGTTTTTGTTCTTACCTTTACAGTTAAACCCTTACTGTTCAGTTAGTACGACAATCTCTGCGATATTAACTAGTTGCGTAAGTAAATGTGACTGGGCCCTGGTGGGCCCTTTCAGAGTAAACCCTTTTCCTGTCTTAACTGAACTGGAAGCAGCCAGACAACTAAAGACAAATCGCAGAAGCCAATGGTGCTTCTTTTCAATAAATGCTGCCAAGTGAGCACAAATGATAAAGAGGGGGAACAGCAACATTCATGTGGCACACTGACCTACTGGGCCTGGCCCTGCTCATATTCCTATACAAGTTAGATTTTGTCATCGCTAAGAATTTCAGCTGGCAAAGCTCATCATTTACCCAGACCAGAATGTAGGTGGTGTAGTAAGCAACAAACCTGGATAAACAAGAACATTTGGTATGAGTAATGGAAATGCATGTTTACCATCAGAGGCAGTGCACCGAGCCGCCAGCTCCCACAAGACCAGCCCGAACGCATACATGTCTATCCTGAGGAAGGCGTCCCTTTGGAAATTGATCGCCCCCTCTAACACTTCTGGAGCCATGTACCTTCGCGTTCCGACCTAAAACAGATAACAGATCAGCACTGTGGGTAGGATGAAGTTTCTGCAAGCACAGCAGAGTATGAATGTGGGTAGGGCAGCATTGCAACCAGGCACAGAACACATTTCAAGAGCATCTCCTTTTCACACATGATTAGTGTTTGTTGGGTGAACCCGAAACCACAAAGTTCAGTACGGACCCGAACACAGACTTTGGCCAGAAATCTGCGTTCAGAGTTCGGCATTCAGCCAAGCCCAGAAAAGCTATTTAATAGGCTGCTGAACAGCATATCAACTAGCTCAGCGATGCTCAACTGGCGGACCGGGGTCCGAATGAGGACATCTGTGCCAAATTTCCGGACCCCTGCCCTGACAGCCATGCAAGCAGTTGCTTCTGTGTTGCCGTACTCAGAGCTGCCCCCTTGATCGGCGATGTAGTGCTTAGTCTACCTGTCAGTGTCATGGCTGCCTGGCACACTGGGATACTGCAATATGAATATGAAATACTGCACTGGCAGGAAGTGGCATTGCAAGGTACAAGCAGCAGTTTTTAGTTTAACTTGGGGAATCTATAGCCCCCCCCCCCCCCCGGTGACAGCCCTCCAACCGACGACCTTCACCTTTCACTAGCTTAACCTAAATACAGAGTGAGGAAGCGGCTAAAACTTACCTGAGCCAAGGTGATCAGCTTTCTTTCCGGGGTGATTGGACACTGGCAGCAGCAAGCAGCAGTTCTAGTGGCAGCAGCCAGTGTCCTCGCTCATGGTGAGGTCATCTTTTCAAAGCCCCAGCCATGCCCATTTTGACAAAGGAAAGGCCGTCAACTCCATTGCCCCTGTTCAGGTATGTTGTACAGCCGCTTCCTGCTACTGCACACGCTGCATTAGCTTAAAGGTGACCCCTCACCCGCCGCCACCCGCAATGCATTTATTTAAAATTACATATGAGGGACCAACTGGTGGGCAAGTGAGGGGGGCAGGCTGTCAAGGTCACCCCTCATATGAAATTTTAGGTTAGTTTTGGGCACCAAAGTTGGTGACCCCATTGATTTCAAAGGTGACCAGATTCGGGTGCAGGTCAAGCATGGGTACCCGGAATGAACATCTGTTCGAAGTTTGGCTGAACCTGCCGAACCCGAACTTACAGGGGTTCACCCAACACCACTTTGTTAAACATAGACATACCTGTGACATCCTGCACTGTGTGTCAAGGAAACAGCAACACCACTTTAATTTCGGGTACTCCGGATTACTTACCCACACAAATGTGGAAACGTGGGCAAAACTAAATGACCACATACTAGATTTACAGACTCTGGACATAGTGGCACCATGGCCAATAATGGAAGGGGGGGGGCACTCCACCACTACACAATCTATTGACCATTTCATTCAAGAGCGAAGCTTCCAACAGTCGCCACTAATCACCTACCTGGCCATGAGTGTCACCAGCAGATTTACCAGCTTCAAACTTTAGAGCCAGACCAAAATCCGCTATACACGCAGTCAGGTCCTTCTTCAGGAGAATATTTTTGCTCTTGATATCCCTGCCAGAAAGAACGACAAATGTTATAGTACTTTCCTGAGGGTTTCAGCTTTTCCAGGGGGCATTCCAATTTAGGGTGGTGTGGTGTTTGAGTAGCTGCCACCCCCCCCCCTTTTCATATTGAGGACATGTCTGCCCAGGGAAAGTGTAGTGGCCCCTCATTTTAGCATGCCATTGCTGGGTTCCAGAAGAAGTAGTTTGGGATGCCCTATGCTGCCAGAATTAGGCACGGTAAAGGAGGAAGTGAAGTCGCTGCTGACTTTGTAGTTAGTTGTCGCTTTCTTTTTAGCATGTTATAAAAATAAAATTTGTACAATTAATTTCTCTTTTCTTCCACTCCAGGGCGTCACTGAATCAGATAAATTCGCTCATTCGAAGGGCGGGACTGCAAGATAAAAGGTGTGGTTCCTCCTGCCCTATATATATATATAATTCCGGATGTTCTCCCTGCAATCCAGTAATTGAAAAGCAGTAGGAACAGCCACCCAGGAGGATGAAGGCATCCTATGAGTTCCCACGTTTAGATGGAAAACAAGACGACACGTTAGAACTCCTTTTCCTATTATCTTTTCCTCTTTTTTTAATGCGATTACACAAAATCCACTTGTAATACCTTTCGACTAAAAGAATTGTATCCCGAGGCTCCAACATTTACCCTATACATTTTGGAAAATGTGTGAACTGAAGACCAGGTAGCAGCCTTGCAGACCTGCTTCACTGAAGCCTGGTGCTGAAAAGCCCTGGAAGTTCTGATAGCTTGGGTAGAATGGACTGTAACCCAGAAAAGGAGGACTGGGGCAAAGAGGAGAAGGTCGTCCAGATATGCCATGATCCCGACTCCTTTCTGCCTTAGTGCAGCTAGAGGTTCCGCTAGAATTTTGGTAAAAATTCATGGAGCCGACGCCAGCTCAAAGGGTAGGTCTCCAAATTGAAAGTGGAGTATTTGGTTCCCCAACTTTACCACAAATCTCAAAAGAGCTTGAGCCGACTAGCTCATCGATACCTGCCAATAGGCATCCCCTCAGGTCTATTGAGATCATGAAGGAGCCAGGCAGAAGCAGATTCCTAACAGAGAAGATGTACTCACGCGGTACTGACAGATTCAGCTTCTTCAAATTGAGAATGAAGTGGAATCCTCTGGAGGTCTTCTTTACCAGAAAAATGCTTGGGTAGAACCCTTCCCCCTACTGCTGGCGGGGAACTGGGACAATCATCTCCCATAAAAAACACAGAATTTAGACTCTCCCTGCCCCCTGGGAGAGGAGTAACAAAAACGTTCCTGGGTGGGACATGCATGAATTCTATTGAGAAACCCTTTCTTGGTCCCCTGGAAAAAGCGGCAATCCAGTAGAGTCTGCCACCAAATGTGGAATTGTTTTAACCAGGCGCCTTTTAAGGACCCGATGTCATTGCTTTTTAGGGACTGACTGATGGGTGGGTCCAAATAGAGTGGATCTTCCAAACTTGCCTCTCCTAAAAGAGGGGCCCATCTAAAAAAGTCCTTGCTAAGAAAGGGCCACCTATAAGACTAGAAAAAAAAATTATATTATTGAAATCCCTACGCTTAGTGGGAAAAGACTTATTTCTGTCAGCAGACCTGTGTAACACCATCTCTAGTTCTGGGCCAAAGAGGAATTCCACATTAAAGGGCATGGCACACAGGCGCAACTTTGAACCTGTATCCCCTGACGCAATCACAAAGCCCTACGCACTGAATTGGTGAGGGCCATGGCATCAGACAGAAAAGAGGCTGCTGAGAAGAGCATTGGTAAAGCCTTCATAATCTCATTAATATCCGGACACGATTTAAGCTGCTCAAGCCAATAATTAAGATTCCTGGAAGCGCAAGTAGAGGCTAGAATTGGTTTGAGAGTACAAGATTCAGCCTGCTATGCTTTCTTAAAGAGAGAATCCATCTTCTTGTCTAAAGGATTAGAAAAAGGGGCATCCAGTTTGGGGCAGTTATTCCTCTTAAAAGCCCCTGGTCTACAAACCTTATCTGGATCTTTCCACTCATTAAGGATAGCCTCCTTAAGTTATGAATGGGGCAGGTCATGGGGGAATCGGGAACAAAATTGGGATAAAAGCCATCATGTTTAAACTTAGGGGTGAAACTCCTATCCTCAATGCCCATAGGAAGATGAATCATATGCAGGAGATATTGTAAATCTTCCGGAGGAAAAAGGATCTTCACTGGTGAAAGTGGATCAAAACCTGAACAAGGGCCCTCCTCAGAGAAGGAGGAAGGACATCATCCCCCTCAAAAAGGGGGGTATCAGATCTCTGACTCTTTCCTTCTAGAAAAAAGGAGGGGGGGGGGTCTAGGGGATGTCCTACAAACTCCTTATGTCTAGCCGAGTCCCGTGGGGTCCTAAGAATCTCAAAGGAAGAGGATATATACTTCAGAACTCTCATATCAGTCATGCCGAGCCAGAAGAAATTGCATCATTCTGGTTGGAAGAATGTTGATCCGCAGCAAAGCAATGATGGAAGAGCAGGGACTTACATCTGGGTATTCCACCACAAGGTGGCGCAGTGGA
Source organism: Gastrophryne carolinensis (assembly GCA_027917425.1). Classification (NCBI taxonomy): domain Eukaryota; kingdom Metazoa; phylum Chordata; class Amphibia; order Anura; family Microhylidae; genus Gastrophryne; species Gastrophryne carolinensis. Next base: position 204,208,270 of record CM051240.1, on the reverse strand, counting down.
CTGCAGAAGATTTGTGGCTCCTCCCGGGCCCATATAAAAACGGGAATCACCCATAGACCTTCAGTGTTGACAAGCAGTTATACAAGAAGCCGGGAGATAATAAAGGTAAAACCCTCTCAACTAACTTGGAACAAATCACCATAAAGAGACGACCAAGAATAACGATAACAAGGGAGGGATGAAACAGGCCGTGCTGTGCATAGTAAAAACAATACTACAGGTGAGTACTCACAGAAATGTATTTTTCCTAATGCACAACACGGCCTGTTTCATGAAGTCCTTACATCTGGGATATCCAAAAGCAGTGTCCATAAGGCAGGGTGGGATCCCCAAAGAGTAACGGCAGGCAGTTCAAACCACAACCGCCTGAAGTACCTTGCGGCCAAAAGCAGCATCAGCTGAGGCCTTAACATCAACCTTGTAAAACTTGGAAAAGGTATGAACAGAAGACCAAGTAGCGGCCTTACAAACTTGTTCAACAGAAGCTTGGTGCTGAAAGGCCCAAGAGGCACTAATAGCACGAGTGGAATGAGCAGTAAACCGGAAAGGAGGAACCTTCCCTTCAGCAGAATAGGCTTGTACCACCGCCTGACGAATCCACTTGCTAATAGTAGATTTAGCAGGCAAACCCTTCCTAGGTCCAGCAGGAAGAACAAGAAGAGCATCAGATGTCCTGAAAGACTCGGTAGCAACCAAATAAAACTTCAATGCCCTGACAACATCCAGAGAATGAAGGGTTCGTTCCTTGGAATTAGCAGGGTTAGGACACAAAGAAGGTAAGACAATGTCCTGATTGAGATGAAAAGCAAACACAACCTTGGGCAAGAAGTCCGGCTTAAGCCGGAACACCACCTTATCCTGATGCCACTCAAAATAAGGAGGTTTAATGGAAAGCGCCGCCAGCTCAGAAACTCGCCTAACCAAAGTAATAGCCACCAAAAAGGCCACCTTAAGAGTCAGAATGGGCAACGCAGCCCCACGGATAGGCTCAAAGGGAGGACCCTGCAGAGCAGACAACACCAGATTTAGGTCCCAAACCGGTAGCATAGGTTTAAGTGGCGGACGCACATGAGTAACTCCCTGGAAGAAAGTCTTAACCAGCCGGTGATTGGCAATGGATCTTTGGAAAAAAATAGCCAGAGCTGACACCTGTCCCTTTAGGGTACTAAGTTGAAGGCCCCTATCCAAACCATGTTGTAAAAATTCCAGAATCCTGGGGATAGAAAACACCCGACAAGGAAGAGACTTGGACTCACACCAGGCAATGTAAGCATGCCAGACCCTGTAGTAGGTAAAAGACGAGGACTTCTTCCGAGCCCGAATCATGGTAACAACAGAGGCCGGCAACCCCTTGTCCATCAAGATGGAGGTTTCAGCAGCCAAGCCGTTAAAGCCAGCGTTTGTAAATTAGGATGGCGCAGCTGTCCCTGAGTGAGAAGATCTGGATCCTTGGGCAAGACGTACCGATCTACTGCCAACTGCATGACGTCTGCGAACCACACCCTCCTTGGCCAAAAGGGGGCCACCAGAATGGCTGGTACCCCCTCCTGGGCTATCTTGCGAAGCACCCTGCCCAGCAGAGGAAAGGGAGGGAACACAGAGGAGCCGAAACTCTGTCCAAGGAATCGCTAGCGCATCCGTGGCGAAGGCCAGAGGATCCTGTGACAGGGAGACAAATCTTGGAAACTTGTGATTGTGGCGGGAAGCAAATAGGTCCACATCCGGCTGACCCCAGCGGTGACACAGGGAGTGAAGGGGCCATTCCCCCAGCCGAGACGTCCCCCTGCTCAGGGAGTCTGCCTCCTGGTTCCCCACCCACGAAATGTAGACTGCCGAGATGCAAGGGACATTCTCTTCCGCCCAAGACAGTATCAGGGACACTTCCTTGAGGGCTCGCTTGCTCCGATTGCCCCTCTGATGATTGATGTAGGCAACCGCCGTCTGGTTGTCGAGCCAACCTGAACAGCCCGACCCCGAAGGTGTGGGGTCAACTGGGAGAGAACCAACCTGATCGCCCGCAGTTCTAGAATGTTGATGGCTGCATGGGCCTCCTGGGGGCCCCACTGACACTGAAATTTCAAAGACTTCCAAACTCCCCCCCCCAACCGGTCAGACTGGCATCTGTGGTGACAATCTCCCAGCACGGCGGCAGAAAGGTCCTGCCCACTAGAAGATTCCTCGAGTCCAGTCACCACGAGATGGACTGCCTGGCCAGAGGGGACAGAGCAAATTCCTGATCCAGGGACACAGGGTCCCGATCCCAAACTGACAAGAGATGCAACTGAAGAGGCCTCATGTGAAACTGAGCAAAGGGGACCGCCTCGAAGCAGGACACCATCGGGCCCACTAACTATCCCCTGCCGAATGGAGGGATGAGGACACAAGAGCAGAGCCCGTGCCCGCATCTGAAGGTCCTCCACTTTCTGCTGAGGGAGAAATACCTTGACCTGAGAGGTATCCAGAGTCATGCCCAGAAAGGACCTCGCCAAAGACGGAGACAGTGAAGACTTGGGATAGTTGATCACCCAGCTAAAGGACTCGAGAGTGGACGTCACCACCTGAGTATCCTTCTCGGCCTGACGAAGAGACTGAGCAGAAATCAGAATGTCGTCCAGTTAAGGAAGGATGCGAATGCCCTGGTTCCTTAGAAGCGCCATTACGTCCGCCAGCACCTTGGTGAACACCCGAGGCGCCGAGGTGATACCGAACGGTAAGGCCACAAACTGGTAGTGCCGATCCTCCAGAGCAAACCTCAGAAATCTCTGATGACCTGGAAAGATTGGTACGTGAAGATAGGCATTCTTGGTGTCCACGGTGGTCATTAAGTCGCCCAGCCGAAGGGTACTGACAGAGTCTCCATGCGAAAGTGCTTGAACCGGACAAACCTGTTGAGGCCCTTCAAGTCAGGATGGGCCTCAGAGAACCGTCTTTTTTGGGGACTGTGAAAAGATTGGAGTAGTACCCCTGACCCTGTTCCTGGTAAGGTACCAGACAGATGACTCCTGACTCCAACAGGCGTTGAACTGCTAGGCGCAACCCCTGAGCAGACAGAGGATTTTGAGACATCTGGTATCTGAGGAATCTTGGGGGCGGCCAGGCTCCAAACTATCTGGTAACCGGTGAACACCATCTCCTGAATCCACCGGTCTGAGGCGCGAAGCCTCCAGACGTAAGCAAAGAGCCGAAGCCGTCCCCCCACCCGGACAGGTGAGGGCGCCTCCTCATGCCTGAGGGGCCTTGGTAGGGGGTTTAGGCTTGGAACCCCCAAGAGAGACCGGGACGACCACAGGATCTGCCACGGCCCCAAGAATCTCTGCAGCTACTCGAGAAGAGAGAGCCACGCCCTCCTCTGGGGGCACGAGAGGAGGAAGGCCCCCGAAAGGGCCGAGGCTGCTTCCTACGCTCAGGGAGCCTACCATCCTTGGCCAGAACATCCAAATTCTCACCAAAGAGACGAAGTCCTGTGAAGGGAAGCCCGGTGAGGGACTTCTTAGCTGCAGTGTCAGCTGCCCACTGGCGCAACCAAACAGAGCGGCGCATAGCCACCAAGAGGCCCGAAGCCGTACCGCCCAGCCGGACGGCATCATCCATGGCAGCACAAAGGCAACAAAATCAGAGCAAAGCAAGGAGGGCCCTATAATCCTCCCTCCTCCTACCAGCCATGGTGCCATCCGTAAGACGTTTGAGCTTCTTCTTAGGGGCAATGGCCGTAATGGCTGCGGCACAAACCGGATGCAGACCTGCCCCCACAAAAGGTGAAAGCATGACAGGCCAGCTGATCCAAACGCCGGTCCGCGCTGTCACGCAGTGTAGTAGTGTCAGGGGACGGCATGACCGATGTGTTAGACAGCCCTAGAACAGGAGCGTCCACCTCAGGGGGGGCACGACCAGCGCTTGACCAGGTCAGCAGAAAAGGGATACCTTCTGTCCAATCCCTTGGGCACCGTGGGCAATTTGTTAGGACGTTCCCACTCCTTGAGCACCATATTTGAGAAATGGCCCTGCTCCGGGAACTCCAAGTGCGAAAAAGCTCACCCGCTTCCTCTTCGCAGTCCTTAGGGGGGCGATGTGCAATGTCTCAAATATGTCTGACAACAGTCTATCAGTGTCATCAGGGAGCCAGGTATCCTCATCAGAGACGAACCCCGGGTCACTGTCGTACCCTACCTGATGGTCCCCAGAGGAGTCTGAATCATGGAAAAGCTCCCCCTTCTCTAGGGAGTCACGGCCACCAAACACATCAAGGCCCTCATCCTCCTCGGCAAAGAGGGAAGATGCTGCTTCTTGCCAGAGTCCTTGCCCGTCACCGGTCGGGCCAGCTGCCTTTTAATGCTGGCCACGCGTAGTGCCAGATCAGATTGGGACCCCCTGCTAGTATCCCCCTCACTGGGGGCTAAATGCAGGCGCGGGGGAGTAGGAGATGCCAGAGGGAGCGCAGAACTGGGAAGAGAAGCACCCATCCCAGCCTGGTCCGCAATACCACCTTGGGCGCACGGCACACAAACCGCGCCACCACCACTCAAAGGGGATGCCCCGCACATGACACATAGCCGGGATTGCCCCAAAGGACCTCCGAGCACGCTATCCCTAGAAGTCTTCATATGGTGATTATCACAGGCACAATAGGCCAGTATAGGGTGAGTGCTAACAAAAGCCACCCGGGATGCCCCCCAAGGGATGCCCACACAGGGCCAGGAGAGAAAAGAAGGGGGGGAGGGGTAGTACCGGGAGAAACTACAATACACTGTTATCCCGCCTGAAAGACATAAGCAAAAAGACACAAGCATCCCGCAGTACATGCCCCAACAAGAAAAAACCCCCATGGGGGACTCACGGACAAAGGGCGCAGTGCGCGCAGCACGCACAGGCGATCGGGTACAGTCAGAAGATCCGCGGAGGCAGATCAGGCAGCACAAGTCACCGCCGCAGCCCGCGCTGACCAGGAGCCTCCAGAGTACAGGCCACAAGCACGCATCTAAGATGGCGCCGATCAAGCACCCCCCCGAAGAGCGCGAAAAACGTGCCCACGTAACCCAGCGCCGCCATGATAGGCACAGTAAAACAACAAAACCCATCGGAGAGAGGGGGAGCGGAGGAGAGGGCGGGCAGCGGGCAAGTGAGCAAAACACACACAAAAGGGAAGAATGGAACACGAGTCCCCCAAGCACAACTCACCGCCACACCATAGCGACAGCAGTACTCCATCCCGCAGCAGGCTCACCATAAAAGCCTATGGCCGGCTACCCTTTGTGGTACAGGGTCGGCGGCTTGGAGCAGCGCTCCCCGAGCACCTGACCCCCAGTGCTTCTCTACCATCACCCGATCCGACAGCCGAGGCTGGGAGGCAGAGAGGGTCCGGAAACGGGTGGAAATAGAGACTTGCAGGGCCACAGGCTTGGTTGCCCCGCTCGCCTGCGAAACAGAGAGCCATCTTCTATCTTCGCAGTATGACTGCAGAGGAAACACTGGAGGTCTATGGGTGATTCCCGTTTTTATATGGGGCCGGGAGGAGCCAGAAATCATCTGCAGTCCACTGCGCCACCTTGTGGCGGAATACCCAGATGTAAGGACTTCATGAAACAGGCCGTTCTGTGCATTAGGAAAATAGCCTCTTCCTAGGATTCGAAAGACTCCACAGGAAGTACATGCTTCCGCCTTTAAGACACCCTTAAGGATCTTGTAACTGGATGATCACCAGGATCCTTCGAATGGAAGCAGGGGCTTTCCAGGCGGGCCAATCGCTCCACTATTTCCAGCTGGAAATGAAAAACTGAAATATCAGAATCAGGTGAAGCCCCTTTAGGAGCTGTAAGCCCAGAGGAAGCGGACCCTGAGGCTCACATGGGGGAAATAGATCAGAGAGTGGCAGCTGCCTCTTTAACCTGGAAGATACCACAGCAGTAATGTATGCAGAACAGATGGGGCCGCCCTCTGCAGGGACAGAGGACATGAGGCGAGACACTCTGCTAGTATACCAGACCCGGATGCCCCAGATGCCTCCATCATGGTGAAGTCAGTCTATTACCCCGAGGGCCTAAAACCGAAGTATATAAGAAATCTCGATAATCACGTGTGACCGTGACCCTAGGGGTGGACCACAACCTAATATCCTTTATCAACAATATCTTAAAAAAAAAAAAAATAGCAAACTTTTTTTCATAAACTAAAACAGTGGAAAAATAAATACAAAGATCCTACCAGATCCAGGGATCAGAGAAGGGCAGCAGGAGACCCCAGGTCTAACCTGGCCGGCGTTCCTTTGTTCCCCACTGCCAGGGAGCAGCCAGTGTCCCTAGGAGGTGCGGGGGCTCGCAGTGAGAAGGTGTGGGGGGAAAACGTGTGGTGGCCCAAAGAGGTGTGGGAGGAGACCCGAAGCATGAGACCCGCAGTCCGGTCTCCAGGACAGCAGGCCAGCCCCGCCCCTCTACCAATGGCAGTGAAAACTGGCGTGAAATTCAAATAATGAAATGCTCCCTTTGCTCCACATATTTGCGAAAGATAAATAAATAAAATTAGAAAAAGTGCCTTGCTCTCACCCACTGCCCAAAAAATGGAAGGAACAGGCAAAAAGGACGCATCTGTCCCATGGTCCACCCTGCAGGTCATCAGACAAAACCTGCGGCTGGTTGTGCCTTTAGAAGTGTCTACCAGCCCTTAGGGGTCCCCTTCACAAAAGTCAGCCTAACTGACTCCAGGAGGCATAGGTGGACCATAAGATCCTGGAAGACAGGCAGGGTTAAAAAACTATAAAAAATAAAAAAATAAATGAATTTAAGGAAAATAAATCCAAGCACTAACTCTGTTATCCAAACAGGTACCATAGGCTTGCGAGGGGGACGCACATGAGTGACCCCCTGAAAGAAGGTCTTGATAAAAGGATGCTGGGCAAAGGTCTTCTGAAAGAAGATAGACAGGGCCGAAACCTGGCCCTTCAGAGTACTAAGCTTAAGGCCTAAGTCTAGACCATGTTGTAAAAACTCCAGCACTCTAGAGACTAAAAATTCCCGGCAGGGAAGAGACCTGGACTCACACCAGTCAATGTAAGAACGCCAGACTCTATAATAGATAGCAGAGGAAGTCTTTTTCCTGGCCACTACAGATGCAGACAAACCCTTTTCCATCAGGATGGAGGTTTCAACAGCCAAGCCGTCAAAGCCAGAGTTAGGATGGCGTAGAGACCCCTGAGTTAGAAGATCTGGCAACTTTGGCAGATCGTACTGATCTACTGCCATTTGAACCACGTCTGCGAGCCACACTCTTCTTGGCCACCTTGGGGCCACCAGAATCGCGGGTACCCCTTCGAGAGCAAGAGAAGGGGAATTGGTGTTAACACATACAGGAGCCGAAACTCCCTCCAAGACATGGACAGGGCATCCGTGGCCAGAGGATCCTGAGAGGGATACAAAGCCCGGGAGCTTGTGACGGGACGCAAACAGATCCACATCTGGCACACCCCAACGGTGACACAGGGACTGAAATACCCTGTTGCAGAGGGACCATTCCCCCTGACGGGATGACCCCCTGCTCAGAGCATCTGCCAGCAGGTTCTCCGCCCCTGGAATGTAGACAGTCAAGATGCATTGGACATTGGCCTCCGCCCATGTTAGAATCAGAGAAACTTCCTGAAGAGCCCCCTTGCTCCGGGTCCCTCCCTGATGGTTGATGTAGGCAACCGCCGTTCTGTTGTCTGAGCATACCTGAACCGCCAGACCCCTCAGGTGATGGGTCAATTGTTCCAGCACCAATCTGACCGCCCTGAGTTCCAAGACATTGATGGGTAGATGGGCCTCCTGAGGGCCCCACCTCCCCTGGAAGCGCAGGGACTTCCAGAATCCCCCCCAACCCGACAGACTGGCATCCGTTGTGACCGTGTCCCAGGAGGGAGGCAGGAAGGATCTGCCCCTTGTCAAGTTCCTGTGGTCCAACCGCCACGCAAGGGATTGTCTGACCGAGGGGGGAACCACCCATATCCCGTCCAAGGACGCTGGGTTCTTGTTCCAAACTGACAGAAGGTGAAGCTGTAGGGTTCTCAAATGAAACTGGGCAAAGGGCACCGCCTCGAAGCTTGCCACCATCGAGCCCACCAACTGCATTCCTTGCCGGATGGAGAGATGAGGGCTCGAAAGCAGGGACATCGCCTGCGTTGTCAGGGCTTCCACCTTCTGCTGAGGAAGGAATATCCTTGACTGAACTGTATCCAGAATCATCCCCAGGAACGGGGTCACTGAGGAGGGGGACAGAGAGAACTTGGGGTAATTGATCACCCAGCCGAATGACTCCAGGGTGGACACTACTAACTAACAAGGGATGCCCCACAACGTAAACACTGCCGAGTCTGCCCTGAGGGAACTGAAAGCCCACTATCCTGAGATGCCTCCATATGGTGTCTGTTAAAATATACTTAATTATTTTATAGTCGCCAAGTATGCGGGAATTACGCAATAGCTACCCAGGATGCCTCTTAATAATCCCAAGTGGGAGGATTTCAATGAAGGACCAGGAGAAACCCCTAATGAAGAGTTTCCACCTGGAAAGAGAGAAATACATTAAGCCTTATGCACATAAGAGTAAAGAGACCAGCAATACAACCTCCCTTTAGCAGAACTAAAGGGTACTCACAGCACCACAAACGGGATCAGTGACCAGCCCATCGTTCGGACAGCAACCAGACCAGAAACCGGGCCAGCGCGGCAGCACAACCGCATGTGGACAGAAAAGAAGCACCATAATATGCGGCGCCGTCGAGAAACCCCACCCACCAAACAGAGCAGCAGAGAACGGAGGGCGGGCCAGGGAGAGCCAATAGACAGAAGCCACGCAAAAGAACGGGGTCGGACACATCCGGGTCCGCACGCTGGAGAAAAAAAGAGGGAAATTCAAATCCTGACACAACAAAAAGGACCACAGGTATGCCAGCCTCTTTTGTCTTACTCTTATATATACTTAATCCGAAAAGTGCATAGGAAACAACACTCCTCAGAAAATACAATTCTGTGAAATACTCACCTGTAGAATTGGTATTATAAGTATACAGTACGTCCTGCTCCAGATATAGTACTTACACTTGGGGTTATCCTCCGCCAGATGGCGCTGCACTGCAGAGACATGCAAAACAGGCTCCTCCCGGCACTCAAATACCCGGGGACCTCCCACAAATCCCCAGCATTGAAAAGCAGTGAAAAAGAAGCCGGGAGAATTTAACCACCCAAAAAACTGGTAACTTATAACAATGATAACATTCACCATACAGGGGATCCAGAATAATGCAAAAACCAGGGTGGGGTGGAGCAGGACGTACTGTATACTTCTAATACCAATTATACAGGTGAGTATTTCACAGAATTGTATTATTCTTAGTATACAGTACGTCCTGCTCCAAATATAGTACTTACACTTGGGGATCCCACCCTACTTTATGGACACTGCTATTGGATGTCCCAACAAAAAAAGGCAACAGCAGACAGTTAAAACCACTGTCACCTGCATAACCATGCGGCCAAGACAGCATGAGCTGAGGCCCAAACATCAACCTTGTAAAACTTAGAAAAAGGTATGAATCAGAAGACCAAACAGTGGCCTAGCAAACCAGTTCAACAGAAGCCTGGTGCTGAAAAGCCCAAGAGGCACCAAAGCACGAGTAAAATAAGAATCAAAGCGAAAAGGAAGATTCTTCCCCTTGTTGGAATAGGCCTGAGTAACAGCCTGACGAATCCAATCGCTAACAGTAGACTTGGCAGAAGCCAAAAAACCCTTTCCTAGGACCAGAAGGAACATCCCAATCAAGTAATAACCATAGCAAAAGCCGCCCAAGTTCCCGAGAGCAGACGAGATCGGGCACATTCAGGATGTAGTGACCATAGGCCCAAAGGAACATCAGTTCTCCTAAAGGACACAGTGACTACCAAGGAAAAAACTTCCAACACCTGTAGGAATGCAGAACCCTTTCCTCAGCGTTGCTAGGAATAAGGCACAGCAGGAAGAACAATATCTCGAATCAATGAACATAAGACACCGCCTGAGGCAGAGAGTCCGGCTTCAGGCGGAACACCACCTTATCCTGGTGTAACAGTCACCAGAAGGACAACCTTGAGGGTAAGAACAGCCAGACAGCATCCTGAATAGGACCAAAGGGAAAAAACCCTGCAAAGCAGACAGAATCAATTCAAATCCCAACAGGGACCATAGGATTACATGGGGGACGCACATGAGTACCCCCTGAAAGAAGTCTTAACCAGGAAGACTGAACAAAAGACTTCTAAAGCAAGGCGGACAGGGCAGAACCTGACCAGCAGAGTACTGAGTTGGAGAACCAACTCCAACTCATGCTGAAACAACTCTAGAACCCTGGGAACCGAGAACGCCCGACAGGGAAGAGACCTAGACTCACACCAATCAATAAGGGTAAACCATACCCTATAACAGATGGAAGAAGAAGAAGCAGCTTGCACCTAGTCTTCCCATAGTCTCAATCGCCGAGACAGATAAGCCTGTCTCCAGCAAGATGGATGTTTCAGCAGTCAGGCCGTCTAGGCCAGAGTCTGTAGATTGGGGTGACGTAAAGGGGCCCTGAGTGAGCAGGGCTGGCACTCCTGGCAGAACGTACAGAACTACTGCCCTCAGTACCACGTCTGCGAACCACACTCTACTAGGCCACCCGGGGATCACCCGAGTCACTGGTCCCCCTTCCAGAGCAAACTTGCGCAGAACCCTGCCTAGCAGGGGGGGATGGAGAAAGGACATACAGAACAGAATGTCCAGACATAACGTTACCAAAGCATCCTGACCACGGGCAGAGGATCCTGGGACAGGGAAACAAGGGCCGAGAGCTTGTGATAGTGACGGGACACAAACAGATCCACAACTGGTTGGACAACATAGTGATAAAGGGATTAGCACATCCTGTCGTAGAGAGACCCCCACCGAAGCGAATATCACCGATATGCAGGGAACATTGTTCTCCACCCAGATTAGTATCATAGACACTTCCTGGAGGACCCTCCTGCTTCAGGTCCCTTCCAGAGGGTTAATGTAGGCCACTGTCGTCAAACAGACCAAGCGCCCCCGAACAGGCAGGCCCTGAAGAGGAGTAGTCAAAACAAGATAGAATCAACCTGAAGGCTCACTGTTTCAAACATCGATAGGTGTATGGACCTTCTAAGGGCCCCACCTCCCCCAGAACCACAGGGAGTTTCAGAAGAAACCCCCCCCCCCTTCAACCTGATAGATTGGCATCCATGGTGACCTTCTCCAGGAAAGGGCAAGGAAGGAAACTGCCCCCAGACAGGTTCCTTGAGTTCATCCACTCCAAGAGGGACCTCCATACCAGAGGGGGAAGGCACACAGACCCTGCTCCTATACTAACGATAGAAAATGCAGAAGGGCCCAAGGGGGACTGAGCATAAGGGACCTCTTCTGAGCAAGCCAGCAACGGGCCCACCAGCAGCATCCCTGCCTGGTGAAGGGACGGGGACAGCAATGAGGGACCTAGCCTATGCAACCAGATTGTCCACTTTATTGTTGAGGAAGGAAGATTCTCGCCTGAACAGAATCCAGATTCATTCCTAGAAATGGAATTACCAATAAGGGGACAATGAGGACTTGGGGTGATTGATCACCCATCCAAATGACTCACACCAGCCAAGTATACAACTTAGCCTGACGCAGAGACTGGGAAGTGAGAAGGACGTCCAGGTAGGTCTCGTGCGGATGCCCCTTTGTCTCATCAGAGACATCACCCTCGTCAGCACCATGATGTGCACTCTGGGAGCTGAAGCGAGGCCAGATAACAAGGCCCCAATTAGCAGTGTTGGACTTCCAACACGAACTTGAGGAGCCTGGGTGTCCAGAAGATACAGGGATGTGAACATAAGCACCTTTGAGCTCCACGGACGGCAAGAAGCCCCTTGGGCGCAAGGCGCTGATGGCCCATCTCAGAGTTTCCATGCAGAAAGCTGCCTGTAATTGGAGAATTGCCGAGACCTGTGAATCCAGGATGGGCCAAACTGACCCATCCTTTTGGGGGACTGTGGAAAGGTTGGTGTAGCGGCCCCTGCCTCTGCCAGTTAAGGGCAATCTGCAGGCCTTGTGTGGCCTGTGCCAGCACCTGAACAGTGGCAGGGGCCAGGAGTACCTGGGCCTGATAATCTTGGGGAAGGCCGCGCAGCAAACTATCTTGTATCCGGAGGACACTACCTCCTGAATCCACCAGTAAAGCCTCCTGGCAAGAGCAAAGTGCCGCAGCCATCCCCTCACCCAGACGGGCGAGGGTGCCCCATCACGCTTGAGGGGGTTTGGTGGAAGATTTAGGCTTAGCCCCGCCGGAGGGGCCAGAGCGGCGTTTGCTGCTCCTGGGGCACGAATCTGTGTGAGCCCCCACGAAGGACACCCCTGGTACTATGGTAGGGGGGAGTAGGGGTGTCCCGGGGCCGAGACGGCCGCCTGCGTTGGGGTGACTTACCCTTTTTACCAAACAGGTCTAGACGGGCCCCAAACAAGCGTAGCCCTCTAAAGGGAAGCCCAGTAAGAGTCTTTTTAGTAGCATCGTCAGCACCCCACTGTCGCAGCCAAACCAAGCAACGTATAGCCACCGCAAGGGCAGAAGTTCTTGCACCCATTCTAATGGTGTCATCCAACGCTAATAGGATAAATTTTACAAACACATCACAGCTGAACACCTCCCAGGGGAGATTATCAGAGTGATGATCAAGCATCTTTCTGACGAGGGTTCTAGCGGCCACTGCAGTAATAACCGTGGCACAGACCGGGCGCAGCGCCGTCCCTGCACAAGAAAAGGCGTGGGAGGCCAGCAGATCAATGCGCCGGTCCTCAGCATCTCTAAGGGTATTATAAGCAGGGGCTGTAATAAAGGGGGGGTTAGGAACCCCTATGATCGGGGCATCCACCACGGGGGGGGGGGGGGGGGGGGGGGGATGACCAGCAAGCCTCACCAGGGGGAGAGAGAGACAGTGTGACAGACGCTCTGCCTTTTGGATGTCACCACTATTCAATTGCCCACCGGGTCATTCACTGGCCTTTTCTTAATTAGGTTCCAGACAATGTCATTGTATTTTGATACTGTTACAGGCAATGTCATTGTAGTTTGTATTACAGACTGCCATTGTGTTGATTGATTACGTCACAGACAATGGCATTGTTCTGATTGATTGTGTTACAGACAATGGCATTGTTCTGATTGATTGTGTTACAGACGTCTATTGTGTTGCTGATTGCGTCACCGGCAGAGTTGAGGGATTGTGTGCCCTGCTGCTATTGGTCGGTGTGTGTGTCATGCAGTTCTCCATCAGGTCCACCTTGCATGGAGACTTGTGTATATAAGGCCTAGAGTGGCACTAACAAACACAGTTCATCTTCACCCTCAATACTGAGTTCTGTCTCTTATTGGGGGGAAACGCTATATTACAATTCACTAGCCCTTGTAAGGGCTGTTCCTGGTTCCTCACGGACGATTCTGGGATTCCTGCAGCACCTCTTACGATTGGGAAAAGGACGTCTCGGGCGGTGAAGCCCTCCGGCGATAAGGGTTATCGCTACAGACAGAACCTTAAAGACCTTAATCAACAAATCGTCAGTGTCACACTGGGCCCAGTAATCAGGTCCAGAATCGTCATGACTCCTCGGCCTCTCATCAGATGAGCATGAGTCAAGAGAATAGCTCTCCATCAGAAGGGGAATAGTCACATGGAGTAGAAAACTCCTCAGTTCCAATAGGAAAAACAGTAACAGGAGGCGTCAAGTGCCGCTTCTTACCAGGGCCCTTGCGCTCTGACAACCTCGCAATAATCTGTTCAGCCGTAAGCAGTCTGGAAGACGCAACAGGCTGCAGACCCCCACTTGTATGCGACTCAGCAGGAGTGAGATTTAAGCATGGGGAAATAGGTGAATTGACAGCCGGTCTTGTCCCAGAGGGACCCCGGTCACATAATTCTGAGATGCCTCCATATGGTGATTATTTAGGCACAATATGCCAGCAGGGATTTACGCTATAGGCAACCCTGGATGCCCCAAAGACCCGCTAGGGAAGTGGGAGAATTTTACAAGGCCCGCTATAAATTACACCGGGCCGGGAGAAGCCAATGGTGTTCACCAGTCTGAAAGACACAATGAGAAGAAAATGGTGTCAGAACCGAAAACACTACAATGAGAATAAGCCGCCCAAGAGGGCACTTACAGTACCACGGTAAGCAGGAACGCCCCAAGCATCGCGCGCGGACAAAATGGCGCCGTGTACCTCGAAGGGCGGGCCAGAGCGTACCATGACGCGGAGCGCGCCAAAACAGACCCCCCCCCTCCCGAAGAGCGAGAAGTCCAACATCAGCCAATGAGGACACAGAGGTGTCTGAGGTGACGCCGCCGCCCGGCGCGGAACCTTCAACGAAGGAAAGAAGCGCGTGCGGTGGCGGCAGTCATACAAGTAAAATACATAAAAAGGGCACGGCGGCTGACACCATATCTATAAGAGTCTAAAGACAAAGGCCATATACGTGCAAAGATCCTATACAGACCACACAGGCACACCCCCCCCCCCCATTCTTTCCCCCCCGACTACGGGTGGAACGAGGGAGGATGGCGGCCCTTGGTACAGGGACCACCGCTACACGGGGCAGTAATGCGGGAGGGGCATCCCATAGAGGCTCACCATCAGCCTACACCGCCTACCCTTTGGTGGGGGACTGCGGAGGAGCAGCGCTCCATAAGCACGCGTGGTGCTGCCTACCTTCACCCGACCATCGCAGCCCAGGCTGGGAGGCACAACACAACGAGGAATAGTCCAACAAGGCTGCAGGCTTTAATAGCCCCGCTCACCTGCGAGAGAAATCTGGGGATTTGTGGGAGGTCCCCGGGTATTTGAGGGGCCGGGAGGAGCCTGTTTTGCATGTCTCTGCAGTGCCATCTGGCGGAGGATAACCCCAAGTGTAAGTACTATATCTGGAGCAGGACGTACTGTATACTAAGAATATAAAGCCCCCCCCTCATCACCCCTGCAGGGCCCAGGAGAGCAAAGGGGGAAGGTACAAAGGGCACCCTAAGGCACAGGGAGATTTCAAGGGATGGGGCATCCCATGCCGGGGGACACCAACCCGGATTCCGCCTACCCCTTATTTGAGGTCTCACGGAGGGGAGAAAAACTCCCATATACACCCAAGGGTGTATCTACCCAGGGCTGGGAGGCATATCACAAGTACAATAAATTAGTTTGGGGTGACCTCTACACCCCCTGCCAAAAAACCCAACTGAGACTCACTATTGCACTCAAACAATCAATTTATAAATCCATTTTATTGTAGCATATTGTTTAAAACCAATTTAAAAACAATTTTACTGAACCATATGCATGGTAAGCCACCAGGGGGCGTACTCCCTCATTAACAATACAATCTCATATACATATAAGTAATTTCAAAGTGATTCTGTGCTAATCTATCAATAAATTCATATATATACAACTATTCTAAAACTTAATATACAATTCACAATTAATATCCTCACCCTAATAAAGTGCCAGTGCTTCCATCACAAATAGTCCCTTGTGCAAAATATTTAAGCCCATTCACAGAGAGCAAGGGCACACAGACAACACACAACAACTAAGTGCTTACTGTTAGTATGGTGACAGGCAGGCCCCCCTCAGGCGCAGACCAACGCGTTTCGAGCCCCCTATGGGCTCTTGCTCACGGTCAGTATGTGTGTATATGTGTAACTGACACATACATTACTTATATGTATATGAGATTGTATTGTCAATGAGGTAGTACGCCCCCTGGTGGCTTACCATGCATATGGTTCAGTAAAATTGTTTTTAAATTGGTTTTAAACAATATGCTACAATAAAATGGATTTATAAATTGATTGTTTGAGTGCAATAGTGAGTCTCTGTTGGGCTTTTTGGCAGGGGGTGTAGAGGTCACCCCAAACTAATACATTTGGTTTTTGGGTATTAACCCACAGAGCAGTGCACCTATAGAAATATTTACTGGTGCTGCCCACATTTCTTATCCGTAGCCCAAACGGATGTTTATTACAAGTACAATAAAAACGAGGTTCAGGCAGAAATAGAAAAGTCCGGGAGTTATCCCAGCTACCTGCAGGAAAGAGTCATCTTCTAAATGCTTCGCCGACTGCAGAGACGAAAAGACTAGAGAAATAGTGGGAGGTCCCAGGTACTTATGGACCAGGAGGGGCTCCTTTTTTCCATGTCATCTCTGCAAGATCGCCCTCTACAGGCCGGGTTCCCAAGTGTCATGGATGTTGGAAGCGGGGAGTGGGACATACTAGGAATAAATGCTTTTTTCACTGGAGGTCCACTTTAAAAAAAAGCTGAGCATTTTGGAAAGGCGAAGGGCTCACCTGTGGGCTATTGCTGGCTTGTGGCCATCTTTTAGGCCTGGAATATCTTCATGGAGGTAAGCCAAACCCCTCGCCATACTTTCTGCAATGTGATAGAGCTCATTCCAAGTAACCACATTGGCCTTCAGATAATCTGTAAGTGAGCCCTGCAGAGAGAGAGAAACCAAAGAAGCATAAGTGATTGCAGCCCCAATGCAGGTCGCGCCCAAGGAGCGAAGAGGAAGACCAACATTACACACATTCTTTTTGACCTTTATAGGTAAAGATTAGCATTTAGCCTTCTTTAGACATGTCTCTGTCCCCTGTGTGGAGATACAGCAACACTGCCTGTCTGTAAGGTGGTCATTACCTTTCTGTGCCAAGATCAGAAACAAACTTTCTGTCGTGGCAAAGTAACAAAGTGAAGATCAATTGCCCATACAGAACCCTGTATAGGGGAACACATGACAATGTTGGTAACCCTGCTCCTGTTTATGAAGCAGGACTTTGAAACCTGGGGTCTGGTAAACTTGCACGTGCCTGGTAAACTTGCACGTGCCTGAGCTGTACAACCACTAAAGTCTCCACTATAGAGGTTTACTTTTTAATGCACTTTAACTTTTTATACCATTTTGTCTATTGCTCAGATCTCAGCAACCAGGGCTGTGGAGTCGGTAGATAAATGTTCCGACTCCTCAGTTTTTTGTACTTCCGACTCCTCTGTATTAATATGTGAATGTATTTTATACATTCTTTGAAGGAAAGAAAGGCAACATACATGTCATTACTTCTAGCAGAGAGAGGTAGTTGGGCAGAAGCTGCCTTCTCCTTTCTGTGTGCTGATCTTCTGCTGAAGATAGGGCAGTGGGAGGATCCAGAAAGGGGCCTTTATTATAAAACATGATTTCCCTAGTAGAATGCCATAGTCATGTTTAAAGTTTAAGCTAACAATCGAAGTTTACAAGTTTTTATAGCCTTTTGCTGAATGACAGCAGTTTTTCCAATGGTACAGCTTCAGTCTTGAACTATTGATCCTCCATTCCCTTCACTTATAAAAGTGTCTCTAGTCCTGCAAAAAACATATTTACTTAATCCCTTATCAGAGAGAGGCTAGGTTACCCATGGGCTCCCTGTAACAGCAGAACACAACACTATGCAAAGTATAAGTATTGACGCTTCTAATTGTGCGTTGAGTGCCATATAGTGAAGCACATGAAAAGCATGCTTCTTCACGGTCACTTAACGTGTTCGTTTTGCGGTTACGTGAGGCACTGCATGCATTGGTCTTTATTCTTACAACAGAGAAGTCATTAAATTATAACCTTTTGTGAATTGGGACATTTAAACTTGCTAAATCAGGGGTTATCGCCCCTCCCGTTGGTCTCTCTGCCCTGGACGGGGCCTCAACCCAGGCGCATTCTTAAATCCCTACCCTTTCTGGCGCAGCACAGTCTGGGACCAACTGACCTCAAAATTTCCATTGGCTCGGCGTCTGGGACCTTTGACTCCCATTTTTGGGAACCCGGACTTTGCGCCTGGAGTGGGGGTCTCGTCCTTTCTGGGATGGCAGCCGGCGGCAGACCCGCGTTTACGGCATATCATGGGGGAGTCGGGCTTCCCAAAACTGGAGGTAATCAGAGCACAACTCCCTGGGGTGCATGTGTCCTGGTTCCTTCACAGACAATTGGCTAACTATATATCTTCCCATCGCCTGGGTGAGATGATGAGCCATCCGCTGACGAATCTTGAGAAGCTTCTCTCTTCTGAGACACATGTACCCCTTGCTCTCTCCGTACTGTATCAGACACTGGTGACCAATATACATTCAAACCCAGTGGGGTACATAGCCAGATGGGAGAACGAGATGGGTCAGCCCTTCTTGGAGGAAGATCTATCTAAGATGTTTAGCCCGACGCATAAATCCACCTTGGAGGGGGCGGCGCAGGAGAGGAATTTTAAGATAATCTCAAGGTGGAACAGATGTCCGGTGGACATCCATAAATATGCACCCCAGACTTCAAGTAGGTGCTGGCGCTGCCTGGCAGAGGAGGGAAATATGACGCACATATGGTGGGGGTGCCCAGTTATTAGATCTTTCTGGGAAAGGGTCTTGGATATACACACTGAGACAACGGGCACGAAAGTGAACACCACACCTCAGTTAACCTTGCTCTCCCTTATAGAGGGCTCCCTATCTCAACACAAAAAGGGTTTACTTCGGCACTCTCTATCGGCAGCGCAAGCTGTTATACCTAGACACTGGAAGACACGGGGGGTCCCCTTCCCTGGCTGAGTGGGTAGTGGAGCGTGAACATATTAGACGAATGGAGGAACTCATCCTGGGCGATAAAGGCTTGATAGGAAAATACATCACAACTTGGGCCTGTTGGATTAACTTCCGGGACTCAGATCGTTTCAGAGCGCTAATACAATAATACGATGATACAGTGTAGACGCCAATGGGCAACGTACTGTACTCTAGTCTAGCACTGAGCAAAGGCTACTGCGATGAAAGGGTCGGTACTTCTGGTCCGGCTCAGGGCACTTCCCCTCCCCCCCCCCTTTTTCCTTTTTTACCACCCCTCCTCCCTCCCCCTCTCTCTTTTTCCCTCTCCTGTTTATAGGTTTGTTACCTGGTATCTTTTATCTTGGTTACCATCACATTTTGTTGCATTATATCTACTCAGCTACTGATTTGTGCCATGCGGGATGTCCCCCCTGGCTGGGTGGCGGGGTGCGAGGTCGGTGTGCCGGGCTCCGTGGGGTTCGGCTTGTTATTGGCTGATGTAACGTGATTGCAGCGGTCTCCGGTCTGATTCTTGGGGTGCTCGGCTTGATGCCAATTGCTAGGGAAGAACAGGAGTCCCCTGTTCATCGTCAGGGACCCTGTCGTGCCTGGGTGGCCATGGAGTTGGACCGGAGAGGCTTTGGTTCATTATGACACGGGGGTGGGGCGCCGGCTTGGCGCCCCCAATGTTCTTAGGGCGGGATAACGGATATCGGGGAACTGTTATGGCACTATGTAAAGCTATTGTAATGTTGGTCTGTTTAATGGATGTTCTGCTGTAATGTGTACCACATTTTGTATGTATTTTCTTTGATTTACCAATAAAAACAGATTAAACTAAACTTGCTGAATCAAAATTTACAATTTACAACTACATCCACTTATGTATCCTCCCTCCGTGCCTCATTTTGCAGGGGGGCATCCTGTATTGGGATGCTCCTGCTAAGTGAAACATTTCCCCCGGGTATATGCACCTCCCTGGCAACCACATGTGCAGCTCTCATCCAATCAGCGGTCTATGCTGTGACTATGAATGAACTGAATAAAATACAGTTTATAGACAAAGGCCCCGTTTCAAAAAGAGTTGAAAAAAAATCTCATGGTAGTAAAAAAAATCCGTTAGCTGGGTTTTCTCTTTAGGAGGAGCTCACTCTCTCCATGGCAGTTCTGAAGGATTAGTAGAAATACTGTTACTGGTAAGACTGATACATGTTTAAAAGCCCCACCCCTTCCCCTCAGTCCTCTGTATTAAACAAGTATTAATTGGTGGTGAACCGTAGGACCAAATGTATAAGGAGGGTTTTAAGGACAGTCCTGAAGGCATACAAATAACGTTACCGGTAAGACTAACAGGGATTTTCTTCATTCCTCCTTCAGGGCGGCCACGGAGAAGATAAACAAGTGCTTTAGAACTAGGGATGGCCTTCAACTGAGGGCCTGGTCTTTGTCAGATAATAAATCTAGTCTGTAGTGTTTGAGGAAGGTGTAGGGAGAAGACCATGGGGCTGCCTTGCAGATCTCCTCAGTTGAAGTCCCTGCCCTTTCCGCCCATGATGTGGAGACTGCTCTAGTAGAGTCGGCTCTGATGTAAGGAGGGGTGGTATCCATAGATGTATAAGATAGGGAGATTGCCTGTCTGATCATCTGGCTATGGAAGCCTTAGATGCTGCCAGGTCCCTATTCCTTCCGAAAAGGATATCAAAAATGGATTATCTGTGTCTAGTAATAGAGAAGAAATGGTTAAGTTCTGGGAACAGTGAAAGGTAGAGGACATCGTAGGCAGGTAATAAGGATAAGGCCTAAGAATGATTCTATCTGGAAAGATGGTGCAATAAGGCTCTTGGATAGATATAGCCTGTAAGTCACTAACCTGCCTGGCTGAAGTTAGAGCCAAAAGACAAACTGATTTGAGGGTTAGGACCTTATCTGAGGCCTCATGTAAGGGCTTAAAGGGGGGGGGGGGCTAGCTAACCCATTGAGGACCAGAACCAAGTCCCAGGAAGGACAACGGTTACAAAGTATTGGCCTCTTCTGAGCTATTAGAGGTAAAGAACTGTTGACAGGGGTCTGATCCAGAGATGGAGAGGCCAGCTTTAAGCTCTCTGAAACATCCCCAACCGCTGGCATTCGTAGTGATAATTATAGGATTTGTCTCCCTCCAGAGGTATCCTGCCTGCAGGATCCAGGATTGAGGGATCCTTCCACCAAAGAGTTTTTGATTCCCTATGGGAGGGTGGTGGTCTGCTCCAAAGAATCTGGAGAGTGATCCCAGGCTTGAAGCAGAAAACCCTGTAGTGACCGGGAGTGAAGCTGTGCCCAGGTAATGGCCGGGATGGTGGAGGTCATTAATCCTAGGATCGTTAAGATCTTTCTGAAGGAGACCTGATCCTTCCTGATGAAGCTTTGAACTTCTCTGACCAGCTTTTCTTGCTGTTCGATCCTCCGCTGGGAGGAATCTATAATGTATCCCAGAAAGTTTTGGATGGAAATAGGACAGTTTTATCCCCGTTTATAATCCACGCTAGATTCTGCAGAAGTGACATTGTCAGAATGAGGTTCTGTAAGACTTGTGACTGATCTCCCTGTCACCAGAAGGTCATCCAGGTACGGAAAGACTGGGACCTTCCGAGATCTTAGGACACCCATCACTTCTGCCAACATTTTCGTGAAAATTCTGGGCGCTGATGAAATGCTGAAGGGGAGAGACCTGTATTGAAAATGCAATTCTGTGAAACTCACCTGTAGAATTGTTTTTGAATATATCCAGTCCAGGTCGTCCCACAGTAATTACATGTGGGTATTCCGCCCCCAGGTGGCGCAGTCTACTGCAAGATCCAAAGCTGTAGCTACTCCTGGCCCCCCATAAAATGAGGTGTCTCACTAGAATCTCCAGTGGTCAAAAAGCAGTAAGAAAAAGAGACAAGCCGGGAGGCCAAGAAACCATGTAACATCACATAGTTTCAGCATGTACTCTCTCCATCAAAAGCTTAAGGACAACGGTCCAATATAAAAATGGTAATCACCATAACAGGCAAAAGAGATAATGAACAAAGGGCAGGGTAGGACAATCTGGACTGGATATATTCAAAAACTATTCTACAGGTGAGTTTCACAGAATTGTATTTTTCACTATATCCAGTCCAGGTCGTCCCACAGTAATTACATGTGGGACATCCAAAAGCAGTGTCCATAAGGGCGGGATCCCCAGTGCGGAACAGCATGTAGTTCATTTCACTACCGCCTGAAGCACCTTTCGGCCAAAAACAGCATCAGCTGAGGCCCTAACATCAACCTTGTAAGACTTGGTAAAAGTATGAACTGAAGACCAAGTGGCGGCCTTACAAACTTGTTCAACCGATGCCTGGTGCTGAAAAGCCCAAGAGGCACCAATAGCTCTGGTAGAATGAGCTGTGAGCCGAAAAGGGGGTTGGACTTAGCTGGTGACAAGCCCTTCCTAGAACCCTCTGTTAGGACAAAGAGCAAATCCGACTTCCTGAAGGATTCAGTTGCAGACCGGTAATACTTTATGGCTCTGACCACGTTCCTTGGAATTAGCCGGAGCTGGACACAAGCAAGGTAAGACAACTTCCTCATTAAGGTGAAAGGGAGAAACGACCTTAGGTAAAAAAATCAGGTTTAAAACGAAAAACCATCTTATCCTTATGAAGCTCAAAATAAGGAGGCTTTATACAAAGCATGGCCAGCTCCGACAAGCGACGTACAGAAGTTATCGCTACCAAAAAGACGACCTTGAGGGTCAGAATAGGCAAGGCAGGGAGGGACAGAGAAAATTCTTGTTCCAGCGACTCAGGCATCCGATCCCAGACGGTCAGCAGGTTCAATTGAAGAGGTCTCATGTGGAACTGAGCAAAGGGCACTGCTTCAAAGCAGGACACCATCAAGCCCACCAGCTTCATCCCCAGATGGATCGAGGGTCGTTTGACAAGACAGCAAGGCTTGCACCTGCGTCTGAAGAACCACCACCTTCTGCTGTGGTAGGAACACCTTGACCTGAGAGGTGTCTAGCGTCATGCTCAGGAAGGACTTCACCATTGAGGGAGTGATCGACGACTTGTGGTAGTCGACTACCCAACCGAACTCCTCGAGAGTGGATAACACCGTCCACGTATCGCTCTCGGCCTGCTGAAGGGACTGAGCCTAAATCAGTAAATCGTCCAGGTAAGGCAGCACCTGAAGGCCCTGAAACCTCAGGATAGCCATGATGCCTGCCAGCACCTTGGTGAAAACCCGGGGGGCTGAGGATATCCCGAATGGCAGAACCACAAATTGATAACACTGGTCCTCCAGAGCAAATCTCAGGAACCTCTGGTGTCCCTGGAATATGGGGACGTGCAAATAGGCATCCCTGATGTCCACCGTGTTCATGAAATCGCCGGGCCGAAGCAAACTCACCGCTGACCATAAGGTTTCCATGCGGAAATGCCGGACTTTTACAAACCTTCAGGTCCAAGATAGGTCTTAACGTTCCATCCTTCTTTGGAACTGTGAACAGGTTTGAGTAAAACCTCTGACCCTGCTCCTGAAGAGGTACAGGGCAAATCACACCTAGCCGCAGGAGCTGCTGTACGGCCGTTCTCAGGCCCTGTGCCATTACAGGATTCTGGGACATGCGAGACTGAAGAAATCTTCGGGGGGCGATCTGACTGCCAGCTCTATTTTGTAACCGGAGGACACCACCTCCTGAATACACCGATCCAGGACACGCTGCCTCCAGACGTGAGCAAATAGCAGAAGCCGTCCCCCCACCCCGATGGGTGAGGGCGCCTCCTCATGCCTGAGGAGCCTTGGCGGGGGGCCTGGACTTGGATCCCCAAGAGGGATTGGGTCGGCCGCGGGACCTACCTCGTCCCCAGGAATCTCTGCTGCCACCTGAAAAGAAAGCGCCTCTTCCCCCACCAAAGGAGCGATAGGCAGAGGAACCCCGAAAGGGCCGCGCAGGCTTCCGTCGCTGAGGGAGTCTCCCATCCTTAAACAGGAGGTCCAGACGCTCCCCGAATAACCTGTGCCCCACGAAGGGGATACTAGTGAGCGACATCTTGGCCGCAGCATCAGCCGACCATTGCTGCAGCCAGAGAGAGCGACGTAGCGCAACAAGCAGGGCCGAAACCCTGGCACCGAGCCGAACACCATCGTCCATAGCAGAGACAACAAACACAATAAAATCCACGCAAGCTTTGAGGCCTTTATACTCCTCCGCCCGCTTGCGAGACTCAATATCTACAAGACGTCTCACCTTCTTTCTGATGGCTAACGAAACAATAGCCGTGGCGCACACAGGGCGAAACCAAGCACCAGCAAAGGTGAATGCATGACAAGCCAGCTGATCCATACGTCTGTCAGCTGGATCGCGCAAGGAAGCAGTATCGGGCGACGGCATAACCGTAGTGTTGGATAACCCCGAAAGGGGTAATCCACATCCGGGAGACGGGACCAGAGGCGGACCAGCTCCTCCGGGAAGAGATACCACCCGTCCAGGGCCTTAGGCACCGAAGGTAGTTTGTTAGGACTTTCCCACTCTTTGAAAACCAAATTGGAAAAATGGGCCTGCTCAGGGAAGACAAGTCTCTGTCTCTCAGGCCAAAATAAATCCCCCTGCTTCCTCTTAGCCGCTTTAGGAGGGACAATATGCAATGTCTCAAACACAGAAGTCAGCAACTTCTCTGTATCGTCAGGGAGCCCCATATACTCACCCGAGGAAAAGCCAGGCTCGCTGTCATAGCCGGCAGAAAGATCCCCTGTGGAAGGGGAATCCTTAAACAACTCGCCTTCCCCCATGGAGTCCAGACCTCCAAAAAGATCATCAGGAGCCGTGCGAGATAACTGTCTCTCAAGGCTGGCCACCCGGTATGCCAAATCAACTTGGGACCCCTTGCTGACTTCCCCCTCGCTGAGGGCTGAATGCAATAGCAGGGGTGCTGGGGAGGCCGCAGGCAATAAAGGGCTAGGGGCAGATACGCCCAGTCTATCATGCTCCAAAAATACGCTCCTGGCGCAAGTGACACAAACAGTGCTGAGGCCGCCCAGGGGGCTGGTATCTCACATGGGGCAGAGCTTCACCCGTCCAGATGGAGCCCCTAGCTCACTATCCCCAGAAGCCTCCATTATGGTGATTAGAGTGAACGTTAGGTAGGTTAGAAGGCACTAACGGCCCAAACCTAATGAAATCCCCAATTTAGTCCCTCTTTTTCTGATCCTTCTTAAGTGGAGAGGACGCGGGGAGAGAGGATTGGGGGGGGGGGGGGGGTCGGATACTGGGAGATACCACAACCCTTAGACTGTCAAGGGGCCCACCTAGAAGACACAAGCAGAAAGGGGGCATGAGAATCCCACAACACATGCAGCAGGACAAGAAAAAAAAATACCATTTTGTGATTACTCACCTTTAAAATGGGTATTATAAGTATGTCACACACCCCTCTTCCAAGATTAATGACATATGGGTTATGTCCAGTAGAGGGCGAACTTCTGCAGAGATGATTAGAAAAAAAGAAGCCCCTCCCGGTCCATAAATACCTGGGACCTCCCACACATTCCCCAGTATAGGAAAGCAGTAAGGGGACCAGGAAGAGCCAATAAAAGACTAAATAACCAAACAAGGTTCACCATATAGAGGATCCAGAATGAAAATCAGGGCGGGATGAAGCGGGATGTGTGACATACCTATAATACCCATTTTACAGGTGAGTAATCACAAAATGGTATTATTCCAAGTATGTCACACACCCCGCTTCCAAGATTAATGACATATGGGACATACAATAGCAGTGTCCAACAAGGGTGGGGATCCCAAAAAGGCAATAATGCACCAATTTAAACCACTGCAGCTTGCAGAACCTTGCGGCCAAAAACAGCATCCGCTGAGGCCCGCACATCAACCTTATAAAACTTGGAAAAAGTATGAACAGAAGACCAAATAGCAGCCTTACAAACTTGTTCAGAGGCCTGGTGCTGGAAAACCTAGGAAGCCCCAACAGCACGAGTAGGATGAGCAGTGATCTGAAAAGGGGGAACCCTCCCCTTGGCAGAATAGGCCCCAACAATGGCCTGACATATCTATTTACTAATGGTAGACTTGGCAGGCGCCAAACCCTTCCTGGGCCCGGAGGGCACCACGAACAAGGCGTCTGTCTTACGAAAGGGAGAAGTAGCCAAATAGTACTTCATACAACGAACTACATCCAAAGAGTGCAGGACCCTCTCCTTGTCATTGCTAGGCTTAGGACACAAGGAAGGAAGAACCACATCCTGACTGAGATGGAAGGCAGAAACCACCTTAGGAAGGAAATCTGGGTTAAAGCGAAAGACCACCTTATCATGGTGTCTTTCAAAGTAAGGGGCCTGAATGGACAGAGCCGCCAACTCAGAGACAAGTCGAACAGAGGTGATAGCCACCAAAAAGGCAAACTTTTGTGTTAGCATAGAAAGTGCAACATCCTGCACCGGCTCAAAAGGAGGCCCCTGGAGGGCCGACAGAACCAAATTCAAATACCAAACAGGCAACAAAGGCTTTCGAGGGGGCCGCACATGAGTGACCCCCTGGAAAAAAGTTTTAACCAAAGGATGAAGAGCAAAGGACCTTTGAAAGAAGACCGCCAGGGCAGAGACCTGCCCTTTCAAGGTACTAAGCTGGAACCCCAGGTCCAGACCGTGTTGAAGAAAATCCAAAATCCTAGGGATCGAAAACACCCTGCAAGGCAAGGCCCTAGCCTCACACCAATCAATATAGGACTTCCAAGTCCTGTAGTAGATGTTAGAGGAAGATCTCTTTCTAGCCATAACAAGTGTCTGAATCACAGCATCAGACAAACCTTCTTTTAAGATGGAGGTTCCAGCAGCAATGCCGTCAAAGCCAGCGTTTGTAAATTGGGGTAACAAAGTTGACCGTCAGTGATCAGATCCGGAAACAGGGGCAACCTGTACTGATCTACCACCAGCCGTACGATGTCTGCAAACCAAACCTGTCTTGGCCATCTTGGGGCCACCAGAATTGCTGGCGCACCCTCTTGAGCCAGCTTGCACACCACCTTGCCCACCATGGAGAAGGGGGGAAATAGGTACAGAAAACCCAGACCCCTCCAGGCAAGAGACAAGGCATCCACTGCCAGGGCCAGAGGATCCTGAGACAGAGACACAAATGCAGGAAGCTTGTGATTGTGACGTGAGGCAAAGAGATCCACCTCCGGAATCCCCCACTTGTGACAAAGAGACCGGAACACCTTGTAGTTGAGCGACCATTCCCCTCGGCGAGAGGATCCCCTGCTCAGGGAGTCTGCCTCCACGTTTTCCACTCCCGGAATGTACACTGCTGAGATGCATGAAACATTGCTCTCCGCCCATGCAAGATTCAGAGAAACTTCCCTGAGGGCACTTCTGCTGCGAGTCCCTCCTTGGTGATTGATGTAAGTGACTGCATTCCGATTGTCTGATCGAACCTGAACCGGTAGACCCTGGAGGTGATGCGTCAAGCGTGACAGTACCAACCGAATAGCTCTCAGCTCCAAGACATTGATGGGGGTGTGGGCCTCCCGAGGACCCCACAACCCCTGGAACTGATGCTCCTTCCAGAAACCCCCCACCTCCCAGCCCGACAGACTGGCATCCGTGTTGTCTCCCAACAAGGGGTCAGAAAAGACCTGCCCCTCAGAAGATTCCTTGGCTCCAGCCACCACTGAAGAGACTGCCGAACCAGGGGAGACATCCGAAATGACTGATCCAATGACAGCGGACACCTGTCCCAGGCCAACAGTAGATGGAGCTGGAGCGACCTCATGTGGAACTGAGCAAAATGGACTGCCTCGAAGGAAGCCACCATCAACCCCACCAGT
Organism: Gastrophryne carolinensis; assembly: GCA_027917425.1. NCBI lineage: Eukaryota > Metazoa > Chordata > Amphibia > Anura > Microhylidae > Gastrophryne > Gastrophryne carolinensis. The sequence goes on along the minus strand of CM051240.1, from coordinate 204,180,793 downwards.
CTCATCCCTAGCCGGATAGACGGGTGAGGGTTGGACAGAAGACGACGTATCAGATCTTGAACCATCTGCACCTTCGACTGAAGTAGGAACACCCTGGTCTGAATGGTATCCAGATTCATGCCCAGAAATGCAATCTCCCTTGACGGGGAGAGAGAAGACTTGGGATGGTTGATCACCCAGCTGGGCCTCTCCAGCGTTGACACCACCGTCCTGGTGTCTCGCTCCGCCTGTCAGAGAGGATGCGGTAATGAGAAGGTCGTCCAGATACGGCACAATGCGAATGCCCTGGCCTCTGAGAAGGGCCATTATACCCGCCAGCACCTTGGTGAACACTCTTGGTGCCGAGGTCAGCCCGAACGGGAGGGCCACAAACTGAAAATGCCGATCTCCCACCACAAACCTGAGAAATCTCTGGTGTGCTGGGAAGATCGGCACATGAAGGATCCTTGATGTCTATGGACGTCATTAAGTCCCCCTGACGAAGAGAAAGGATGGCTGAGCGCAAAGTCTCCATGTGGAACTTCTTGGCTCTGATGAACCTGTTGAGAAGCTTAAAATCCAGAATGGGTCTTATGGATCCATCCTTTTTGGGCACCGTGAAGAGGTTGGAATAATAGCCCCGGCCTCTCTCTGATAAAGACACTGGGCATATGACTTCCATGTCCAGAAGATTTTGCACTGCCAACAGGAGCCCCTGCGCAGCCCGGGGGTCCGAGGGGACACGAGATCTGAGGAATCTGGGAGGAGGTCGGTACTCGAACCTCGAACTCTCCCGGGCCCAGACCTGGCTAATTCATATATATATATATATATATATATATATATATATATATATGACATATGTAAATGATACATGAGTAAATAATGGCTGCCGCCGCGCTAGACATAAAAGCGCATAACACATAGCATGGATAAGAAAAAATACCATTTTGCGATTACTCACCTGTAAAATGGTTATTACAAGTATGTCACACACCCCGCTTCCGAATACTCATGACACTTGGGTAACTGTCCTGTAGAGGGCGATCTTGCAGAGATGACATGAAAAAAAAGGAGCCCCTCCTGGCCCATAAATACCTGGGACCTCCCACCATTCCCCAGTATAAGACAGCAGTAAAGGGACCAGGAAGAGCCAAATGTAAACAGCAAAGAAAAAGGTTCACCATATAAAGGATCCCAGAAAACCAAAAAAGGGCGGGATGAAGCGGGGTGTGACATACTTGTAATAACCATTTTACAGGTGAGTAATCACAAAATGATGTTATTCCCAGTATGTCACACACCCCGCTTCCGAATACTCATGACACTTGGGACACCCAATAGCAGTGCCCATAATGGGTGGGGATCCCAAAAAGGCAATAATGCAAACTTAAACTACTGCAGCTTGCAGAACTTTGCGGCCAAAAACAGCATCCGCTGAGGCCCGCACATCAACCTTATAAACCTTGTTCAACAGAAGCCTGATGCTGAAAAGCCCAAGATGCTCCAACAGCACGAGTAGAATGAGCAGTAACACGAAAAGGGGGAACCTTCCCCTTGGCAGAATAGGCCCCAACAAAGGCCTGTCGAATCCATTTACTAATGGAAGACTTAGCGGGCGCCTGACCTTTCCTGGGCCTGGAGGGCACCACGAAAAAGGCGTCCGTCTTACGAAAAGGAGAAGTAGCCACCAAATAATATTTCATACATCGAACCACATCCAAAGAATGTAAGGTCCTCTCCTTGTCCTTACTAGGCTTAGGACACAAGGAAGGGAGAACTACATCCCGATTGAGGTGAAAGGCCGAAACCACCTTAGGAAGGAAATCCGGCTTAAAGTGGAAAACTACCTTGTCCAGGTGTCTTTCAAAGTAAGGAGCCTGAATAGACAAGGCTGCGAACTCAGAGACACGCTGAATAGAGGCAATAGCCACCAAAAAGGCAACACTCTGAGTGAGCAGAGAAAGAGCAATATCATGCACCGGCTCAAAAGGGGGCCCCTGGAGAGTCGACAGAACCAAGTTTAAATCCCAAACCGGCAGCAAGGGCTTTCTAGGAGGCCGCACATGAATAACCCCCTGGAAAAATGTCTTAACCAGGGGATGAAGGGCAAAAGACCTATGGCAGAAACCTGCCCCTTCAAAGTACTAAGCTGGAACCCCGAGTCCAGACCATGTTGAAGAAACTCCAGAATTCTGGGAATGGAAAACACTCTACAAGGCAAGGCCCTAGCCTCGCACCAGTTAATATAAGACCTCCAAGTCCTATAGTAGACGTTAGAAGAAGATCTCTTCCTAGCTCTAACAGGAGTCTGAACCACTGCATCAGAAAGACCTTCCTCCTTTAAGATGGAGGATTCAGCAGCCACGCCGTCAAAGCCAGCGTTGGTAAATTGGGGTAGCGTAGCTGACCCTGGGTGATAAGATCCGGAAGAAGAGGCAGATAAAACTGATCTACTGCCAGCCGCACGACGTCTGCGAACCACACTCGTCTTGGCCACCTTGGAGCCACCAGAATTGCTGATGCCCCTTCTAGAGTTAGCTTGCGCACCACCTTGCCCACCATGGAGATGGGGGGGGGGGGGGGGGGGCAGCCCCAGTTCCCTCCAAGCCAGGGACATGGCATCCACTGCCAGGGCCAGAGCATCCTGAGACACAAAGGCAGGAAGCTTGTGATTTTGACGAGAGGCAAAAAGATCCACCCCTGGAGTCCCCCACTTGTGACAAAGGGACTGGAATACCTTGGAACTGAGAGACCATTCTCCTCGGCGAGAGGATCTCCTGCTCAGGGAATCCGCCTTCGTGTTCTCCAATCCCGGGATGTAAATGGCTGAGATGCATGGGACATTGCTCTCTGTAAACAAGGATCAGAGATACCTCCCTGAGGGCACTCCTGCTGCGAGTCCCTCCTTGGTGATTGATGTAAGCGACCGCCGTCCGATCGGACTTGAACTGGCAATCCCTGCAATAGAAGAGTCACCGAGACAGAACCAACCAAATGGTCCGTAGCTTCAAAACGTTGATAGGGGTATTAGCCTACCGAGGCCCCCATAACCCCTGAAACTGATGTTCCCTCCAGAAGCCCCCCCAGCCTGACAGGCTGGCGTCCGTGGTGACCGTTTCCCAACAAGGGGTCAGAAAGGATCTGCCCTTCAACAGATTGCTTGACACTAGCCACCACTGAAGGGACTGCTGAGCCCGGGGAGACAGCAGACAAGACTGATCCAATGACAGCGGACACTTGTCCCAAGTGGCTAGAAGATGGAGCTGAAACTGGGCAAAAGGGACTGCCTCGAAGGAAGCCACCATCAGACCTACCAATCTCATCCCTAGCCGGATAGACGGGCGAGGATTGGAAAGCAAAAGCCGAACCAAATCTTGGATCAGAAGAATCTTGGGCTGAGGAAGGAACACCCTGGCCTGAAAGGCATCCAGAGTTATGCCCAGAAACGAAACCTCCCTGGACGGGGAGAGGGAGGACTTGGAATAGTTGATCACCCAACCAAACCTCTCCAGCGTGGATACCACCACTCTGGTGTCTAGCTCCGCTTGGCTGAGAGAGGAAGCCAAAATGAGAAGGTCGTCCAGGTATGGTACAATGCGAATGCCCTGGACTCTGAGGAGGGCCATCATCCCCACCAGAACCTTGGTGAACACCCTCGGAGCCGAGGTAAGCCCGAATGGAAGGGCCACAAACTGAAAATGCTAATCTTCCACCACGAACCTGAGGAATCTCTGGTGTGCCAGGAAGATAGGTACATGCAGATAAGCATCCCTGATGTCTATGGACGTCATGAAGTCCCCCTGACAAAGAGAATCAACGGCTGACCGCAAGGTTTCCATGCGAAACTTCCTGAAGCAGATAAATCGATTGAGGAGCTTCAGATCCAAAATGGGTCGAACGGAGCCGCCCTTCTTGGGCACCGTGAATAGATTGGAATAGAATCCCAAGCCCCTTTCCGCGAAAGGCACTGGGCAAATGACAGCCATGTCCAGCAGATAACTTACTGCCGCCCGGAGCCCCTGTGCGGCCAGTGGATCCGAAGGCACTCGACACCTGAAGAATCTGGGAGGAGGCCGGATCTCGAATTCCAGCTTGTATCCGGAAGACCCCACTTCCAGAATGCATTTGTCTGAGACCTACTGGTCCCAGACCTGGAAGAAGTGCTGCAGCCGTCCCCCCAACCGCAAGGGTGAGGGTGCCCCCTCATTGCTGAGCTGGCTTAGCAACGTGCTTGGTTTGGAACTCCAATTGTGACCTGGACGGGCACGACCTCTACCTCTACTCCAGGAATCACCTCTGAGGGTAGAGAAGGCCAAAACTCTGCCAGTTCTGGCACCACGAAAGGAAGGGTTAAAGGAGGCCGCCCCCCGAAAGGGACGACGTTGCCTCTTACGTTGAGGTAACTTCCCTCCTTTCGTGACAGAATCTAATCTTTCTCCAAAGAACCGCAATCCCACAAAGGGAAGTGCTGTAAGCGACTTTTTGGCCACAAAATCAGCCGCCCACTGGCGCAACCATACCGACCACCGAATAGCTACAAGCAAGGCCGAGGTTCTACCACACATGACCATGGTGCCATCTAAGGCGGCAAGCACAAAGGACATGAACAATTCACACCGCTTAAGGGCGGCGAACTCATCACTAGCCGGGTCAAGAATGGAGGTACACAACAGGTCTCTAACCACAGACCTGGTAGCCACTGCCAAAAGCGCCGAAGCACAAACAGGACGCAAGGCTGAACCGACACTAGCAAACGCGTCGCAAGCCATCTGATCAATGCGTTTATCCTCACCATCACCATCTGAGAGTGGTGGAGTCAGGAGAATGCAAAATAGAAGTATTGGACAACCCGAACACCAGGGCATCCACCTCGGGAGGGGACGACCATCGTTTACCATGCCCACCGGAAAGGGATACTTTTTATCTCAACCTTGAGGAATACCTGGAAGCCAAAGTAGGCTTCTCCCATTCCTTAAGAATAATGCCATCAAAATGATTTTGATTTGGGAACTCCAGGCGCGGCTTGGAAGTCCCAAAGAATTCCCCTTTTTGAGGAGCGGCCTCCTCAGGAGGAGAAATTGCCAGAACCTCAAAAAGGTGAGCCAAGACCTTAGGGGTATCCTCAACATCCCCCTGCCCTTGCTCAATAACAGCACCAACAAACTGCTGATTGTCAGAACCCTCAAATAATTCCCCCTCGGGGTTTCCCCTAGCGGGGAATAATCAGACAAGTCAAGAAAATCATAATCATCAAACTCAAAGGCCGGAGTGGCTGGAGACAAATGCTTTCGCTTAGCCGAGGCCTTTCTGGCAACAGAGCCAGAAATAAATTTCTCAATATTAGCCAGGCACATACATCAGATTGCGACTCCCCACCTGTGACAACATCACTAGGGGTACGGATAAGGCAGGGTGGGGAGGGAGATGAGGCCGGGACCCCGGACCCAGACACCTGGGCCCCCGACTGCTGCGTTATGGCCCGCTGAGCACAAGGTATGCAAACAAGTACATTATCCCCCGCAAGGAATGCCCCACAACCCACACACTGCCGGGGTTGCCCCGAGGGGAGCCCAAGCCCAAGCCCGGTATCCTGAGAAGCCTCCATATGGTGATTTTAATGTAGTCGCAATGACCAGAGGGATTTACGCTATTAAGCTACCCAGGATGCCCCTTCAGGTCCCAAGTGGGAGGATTTTTTTTTTTTGGAAACCCTATATTAAACTAAGGGACCCTAGGACTGGGAGAACTCCCTCTTTAAACTTCAAAAGAAGGGATCCCACCTAGAAGACATGAGAACAGACATAACATGCACATCACCCACCATATAAGACAGTTAAAAATGGTGAAATCCACTCACCGCAGCAAAGCAGCGACCGTCAACCCTCAAAGCAGCAAGGGAATGAGAGGGAGGGCAGCAAAGCAGGCAGCGAGGCCGGAAAGAGTGCTTGAGAGAAGCCGGCCTCGAGGGGGAGGTGGGGGGGGGGGTGGTGGACGGCCCACAACGAGCACCTGTTGAAAAGTGAAACCGGCTCAGCAACAACGGCAGAAAAAACACATACAAACACACACACACAATCCACACACCTTTTCCCCCAAATAAAGTAAAACAACCCACAGGAGAAAAGGCCTCCTCCCCCCCCAAGGGGAAAAGAGGGACACGGTAGGGGGGAGAACCCACACCAATAGGTGAAAGGGTAAGAGGGACGGGGCATCCCAAGCCGGGATCACCAACCCGGACACCGCCTACCCCTTTGTATGGGGTCTCACGGGGGAGCAAGCTCCCATATACACCACATGGTGCAGCCTACCATTGCCTGGACCTCCATCCTAGGCTGGGAGTCATACTGCTATAGTTCAAATTAAAAAAAAGGTTCAGGCAGCTACCCCGGCTACCTGCAAGGAGCAGACAACCATCTTCTGACTTGCTCGCCGACTGCAGAGATGAAAGACTGGGGAATGGTGGGAGGTCCCAGGTATTTATGGGCCAGGAGGGGCTCCTTTTTTCATGTCATCTCTGCAAGATCGCACTCTACAGGACAGTTACCCAAGTGTCATGAGTATTCGGAAGCGGGGTGTGTGACATACTGGGAATAACAAGAAGCCCCGCAGGGCACTCACAACACAGTAATGGCGCCTCTCCGACCAGAGGTGAAGACAGAAGAGGGAGAAGAAGGCAGGCCAGCGCGGAACGAGCGCCCGGCCCCGCCCCCTCCCCAGACAGCAAGGAAGGGAAGAAGCTCTCCTCTACCAAGCGCGGAGCCCGCGGCTCCCAGCGCGCTGCGGCTCCTAAATGGCGCATACAGTGACAAACACACACACCAACACACATTCACATGAAGCAAAAAGGGAAGGACCATAAGTGAAGGACACAGCCCCCCCCCCCCCCGTTGCGAGAAGGGAGTAATGGAAGGGGAAGGTCCCCAACTACAGTAGTAGAAGGTGGAGAAAAACGGACAGGGATCCCAAACCAGGGTCACCGACCTGGTAGCCGCCTACCCCCTAATATGGGGTCTCACGGAGGAGCGTGGCTCCTATCAATACACCTGTTAAGGTGTACCCTACCCTCACCCCGACCTGCAGCCTAGGCTGGGAGGCATAGGGGTATTTAGCTAGGTCCGGGCAGAAATAGGATAAAAATGGCCGGGTGCAAACCCGGCTTACCTGCAAGGAGGAAACAGCCATCTTCTGACTTGCTCGCCGTCTGCAGAGACGATTACTTGGGAATGTGTGGGTGGTCCCAGGTATTTATGGACCAGGAGGGGCTTCTTTTTTTCTAGTCATCTCTGCAGAAGTTCGCCCTCTACTGGACATAACCCAAATGTCATTAATCTTGGAAGCGGGGTGTGGGACATACTTGGAATATAATAAATAAATAAAAAGGGACTCACGGCACCACCCGCAACGGCACGCTGAGGACAGCAGGAAGCGTCAGGCTGCTAAAGATGGCGGAGGTCAGCCTCATGCAATCCTCAAGGGGCAGGCCGCGCAGCCGAGGGCGCGAAACCGAGCGCCCTCCCCCTGAGAAAATGGCGCTGAGGAGGGTGAACAGGCCAGAGAAGAAAGGCGGCCCACGGAGCGGCCCCCACAGTCGCCGTTTGCAGCACGCGCACACATCACCACAGAGGCCTCAGAAGACAAGCCTTCGCCAAGCCGCGCCCCCCCTCACAGCGCATCAAAGATGGAGGGGGGAAGAGGAGAAGGAGCCAAGGGAACAAGGGAGGCAAGTATGTCATCAAGAGAAAAAATACCGTTTTGTGAGCACTCACTTGCAAAACGGATATTATGAGTGTGACATACACTCCGCTTCCACAGTCATGACATCTGGGTAATCTCCAGTAGAGAGCGAACTTCTGCAGAGATGAATGCAAAAAAAGGAGCTCTTCCCGGTCCATAAATACCTGGGACCTCCCACTAATTCCCCAGTGTAAGATAGCAGTAAGGGGACCAGGAAGAACCAATTATAACAATACTAACAAAATAAACAATGGTTCACCATATTAAAAATCCGGAATACCAAAAAGGTGGCGTGAAGCGGAGTGTATGTCACACTCAATATCCGTTTTACAGGTGAGTACTCACAAAACGGTATTATTCCAAGTGTGACATACACTCCGCTTCCACAGTCATGACATCTGGGACATCCAAAAGCAGTGCCCGTCATGAGTGGGAACCAAAAACAGTAAAAGAATGCACCAACTTAAACCACTGCAGCTTGCAGAACCTTGCGGCCAAAAACGGCATCCACTGAAGCCCGCACATCAACCTTGTAAAACTGGAAAAAGTATGAACGGAAGACCAAGTAGCAGCTTTACAAACATGGTCAACAGAAGCCTGGTGCTGAAAAGCCCAGGACTCACCAACAGCACGAGCAGAATGCGCAGTGACCTTAAAAGGGGGAGTCCTCCCCTTAGCAGAATAGGCCCCAACAATGGCCTGACGAATCCATTTGCTAATGGTAGACTTGGCGGGCGCCAAACCTTTCCTGGGCCCGCAAGGCACCACGAAAAAGGCGTCCGTCTTGCGGAAAGAAAAAGTAGTCACCAAATAGTACTTAACACAGCGAACAACATCCAAATCGTGCAAGACCCTCTCCTTGTCATTGCTAGGCTTAGGGCACAAGGAAAGGAGAACAATATCCTGATTGAGATGGAAGGCAGATACCACCTTAGGAAGGAAATCTGGCTTAAAGTGAAAGACCACCTTGTCCTGGTGTCTTTCAAAGTAAGGGGCCTGAATTGACAGAGCCGCCAACTCAGAGACACGCCGAACAGAGGTAATAGCCACCAAGAAGGCAACCTTTTGAGTGAAAACAGAAAGAGCAATATCCTGTAACGGCTCAAAATGAGGACCCTGGAGAGCCGAAAGAACCAAGTTCAAATCCCAAACAGGAACCATAGCCTTCCGAGGGGGCCGAACATGAGTAACCCCCTGGAAAAAAGCCTTAACCAGCGGGTGTAAGGCAAATGATCTTTCGAAGAAAACAGAGCCGAGACATGCCCTTTCAAGGTACTAAGCTGGAACCCAAGATCCAGACCGTGCTGAAGAAACTCCAAAATCCTAGGGATCGAAAACACCCTGCAAGACAAGGCCCTAGCCTCACACCAATCAATATCCTAGTATCAAGTCCTATAGTAAATGCCAGAAGAGGACCGCTTCCTAGCTCTAATCAAGGTCTGAACAACAGCCTCAGACAAACCTTCCTCCTTCAAAATGAAGGTTTCAGCAGCCAAGCCGTCAAAGCCAGCGTTGGTAAATTGGGGTAAAGTAGTTGACCCTGAGATAACAGATCCGGAAACATGGGAAGCCGGTACTGATCTACCGCCAGCCTTACAAACGTCTGCGTACCAAATCCTTCTTGGCCACCTTGGAGCCACCAGAATTTCTGGTGCCCCTTCCAGAGCCAGTTTGCGAACTACCTTGCCCAGCATGAAGAAAGGAAACAGGTACAGAAATCCCAGATCCTTCCAAGCAAGGGACAAGGCATCCACTGCCAGAGCTAGAGGATCCTGAGATAGAGACACAAAGGTCGGGAGTATGTGATTGTGCCGTGAGGCAAAGAGATCCACCTCCTGAGTCCCCCACTTGCGACAAAGAGACCGAAAAACCCCGGGGTTGAGAGACCACTCTCCTTGGCGAGAGGACCCCCTGCTCAGAGAGTCCGCCTCTGTGTTTTCCACTCCCGGAATGTAGATTGCCGAAATGCAAGGAACATTGCTCTCCGCCCAATGCAGGATCAGAGAGACTTCCCTGAGGGCACTCCTGCTGCAAGTCCCTCCTTGGTGATTGATGTAGGCTACCGCCGTTCGATTGTCTGATTGAATCTGAACCGGTAGACCCTGTAAGAACGACGTCAGCCATGCCAGTACAAGCCGGATAGCTCTGAGCTCCAAGACATTGATGGGGTTGTGAGCCTCCTGAGGCCCCCACACCCCACTGAACTGATGACCTTTCCAAAAACCTCCCCAGCCCGACAGGCTGGCATCCGTGGTAACCGTTTCCCAACAAGGGGCCAGAAATGATCTGCCCCTCAACAGGTTGCTTGACTCCAGCCACCACCGAAGGGACTGACGAACCTTGGGAGACATCCTGAACAGTTGATCCAATGACTGCGGACACCTGTCCCAATGTGTCAATAGGTGAAGTTGAAGAGATCTCATGTGAAACTGCGCAAACGGGACTGCCTCGAAGGAGGCCACCATCAATCCCACCAGTTTCATCCCCTGTCGGATAGAGGGGCAAGGATTGGCCATAAGAAGGCGGAACAGATCCTGAATCCCCTGCACCTTGGTCTGGGGTAGGAACACTCTGGCCTGAATGGTATCCAGATTCATGCCCAGGAATGAAATCACCCGTGATGGCGAGAGAGAGGACTTGGGGCGGTTGATCACCCACCCGAACTTCTCCAGGGTCGACACCACCTGGTGGGTGTCCAGCTCCACCTGACGGAGGGAAGTAGCAGAAATCAGTAGGTCGTCCAGATACGGCACAATGCGAACGCCCTGAGCAGGGCCATGACGCCCGCCAGAGCCTTGGTGAACACCCTTGGCGCTGAGGTCAAACCGAAGGGAAGGGCTACAAACTGAGAACGTTGATCGTCCACCGCGAACCTGAGGAATCTCTGATGCACTGGAAAAAATGCAATTCTGTGAAATACTCACCTGTAGAATTGGTATTATAAGTATACAGTACGTCCTGCTCCAGATAGATTACTTACACTTGGGGTTATCCTCCGCCAGATGGAGCTGCACTGCAGAGACATGTAAAACAGGCTCCTCCCGGCCCCTCAAATACCCGGGGACCTCCCACAAATCCCCAGCACTGAAAAGCAGTGAAAAAGAACCCGGGAGAATTTAACAACCAAAAACTGGTAACTATAACGATGATAATCACCATACAGGGGATCCAGAATAATGCAAAAAAACCAGGGTGGGGTGGAGCAGGACGTACTGTATACTTATCATACCAATTCTACAAGTGAGTATTTCACAGAATTGTATTATTCTTAGTATACAGTACGTCCTGCTCCAGATAGATTACTTACACTTGGGACATCCAATAGCAGTGTCCATAAAGTAGGGTGGGATCCCCAATAAAAAAGATAACAGCACACAGTTTAAACCACTGCCACCTGCAAAACCTTGCAGCAAAAAACAGCAACAGCTGAGACCTTAACATCAACCTTGTAAAACTTTGAAAAAGGTATGAACAGAAGACCAAGTAGCTGCCTTGCAAACTTGTTCAACAGAAAGCCTGGTGCTGGAAGGCCCAAGAGGCACCAATAGCACGAGCAGAATGAGCAATAAGGCGGAAGGGAGGATTCTTCCCCTTAGCAGAAAAGGCCTGAATCACAGCCTGACAGAACCATTTGTTGATAGTAGACTTGGCAGGAGCCAAACCCTTCCTAGGACCAGAAGGGACCACAAAAAGAGCATCCGTTTCCCTGAAGGACGCAGTTACTACTTAAGTAATACTTCAGACACCTGACCACATCCAAGGAATGCAAAACCCTTTCCTTAGCATTGCTAGGATTAGGGCACAATAAAGAAATAACATCTTGATACAAATGAAAGGCAGACACCACCTAGGCAGAAAATCCGTCTTAAAGCAGAACACCACCTTATCCTGGTGTCAAAGTAAGGGGGCTGGATAGACAGAGCCGCCAGCTCAGACACACGCCTGACCGAAGTAATAGCCACCAGAAAGACAAGCTTGAGGGTAACTACAGCCAGAGCAGCATCCTGAATAGGATCAAAGGGAGCACCCTGCAAGGCAGGCAAGACCAAGTTCAAATCCCAAACAGGGATCATAGGTTTTCGTGGGGGAACGCACATGAGCAACCCCCTGAAAGCAGTCTTAACCAAGGAATGCTGAACAAAGGACTTCTGAAAGAAGACAGACAGGGCAGAAACCTGACCCTTCAAGGTACTGAGTTGGAGACCTGACTCCAACCCATGCAGTAAAAACTCCAGAACCCTGGGAACTGAGAACCCCCAACAGGGAAGAGACCTATAGACTCACACCAGTCAATGTAGGTACGCCAAACCCTGAAATAGATGGAAGAAGAAGTCTTCTTCCTAGCCTCCACCATGGACTCAACCACCGAGGCAGACAAGCCTTTCTCCATCAAGATGGAGGTTTCAGCAGCCAGGCCATCACAGCCAGAGTTTGTAATTGGGATGGCGTAAGGGGCCCTGAGTGAGCAGATCTGGCACTCCTGGTAGAAAGCACTGATCTACTGTCATCGGCACCACGTCTGCGAACCACACTCTTCTTGGCCACCTGGGGGCCACCAGAATCACTGGCCCCCCTTCCAGAGCAATCTTGCGCAGGACCCTGCCTAGCAGGGGGAATGGAGAAAAGACATACAGAACCTGAATGTCCTGCCATGACATTACTAAAGCCTCTGTGCTCACGGCCAGAGGATCCTGGGACAGGGAGACAAAGGCCTGGAGCTTGTGATTGTGACGCAAACAGATCCACATCTGGTTGGCCCCAGCGGTGACACAGAGATTGGAACACCCTGTTGCAGAGGAACCCTCCCGGAATGTATACCTCCGATATGCAGGGAACATTGGCCTCCACCCAGGTCAAGATCAGGGAACTACCTGGAGGGCCCTCTTTCTCCGGGTCCCTCCCTAATGATTGATGTCGGCAACTGCCGTCAGATTGACCGAGCGCCCCTGAACAGGCAGGCCCTGAAGATGAGTAGTAAAGCGAGCCAGAACTAACCTGATCGCTCACAGCATCAAGACATTGATAGGTGTATGGGCCTCCTAAGAGCCCCACCTCCCCTGGAACCGCAGGGACTTCCAGAAACCCCCCCCCCCCCCCCAACCTGATAGACAGGCATCCGTGGTGACAGTCTCCCAGGAAGGGGCAAGAAGGGATCAGCCCCCCAACAGGTTACTTGAGTCCATCCACTACAAGAGGGACCTCCTTACCAGGGGGGAAAGCACACAGACCCTGTCCAGGGATGCTGGGTCCTTGTCCCATACAGACAATAGGAGAAGTTGCAGAAGCCCCAAGTGGGACTGAGCATAAGGGACCGCTTCCAAGCACGCCACCATCAGGCCCACCAGCTGCATCCCCTGCCTGATGAAGGGACAGGGACAGCTAGGCTTGTGCAAGCAGATTGTCCACCTTCTGCTGAGGAAGGAATATCCTTGCCTGAACAGTGTCCAGATTCATTCCTAGGAATGAAGTTACCAAGGAAGAGGACAGTGAGGACTTGGGGTGGTTGATCACCCATCCAAATGACTCCAGAATGGACACCACCAGCTGAGTATCCAACTTGCCAGATGTAGAGACTGGGAAGTGATGAGGACGTCCAGGTAGTGGCAGCACACGGAAGCCCCTTGGCCTCATCAGAGACATCACCCCCACCAGCACCTTGGTGAGCACTCTGGGAGCTGAAGAGAGGCCAGATGGCAAGGCCACAAATTGGCAGTGTTGATCTTCCAACGCGAATCTGAGGAACCTTGGTGTCCTGAAAACACAGGGATGTGAAAGTAAGCATCATTGATATCCACAAACGGCATGAAGCCCCCGTGGCGCAAGGAGCAGATGGCCGAGCGCAGAGTTTCCATGCGGAAAGCACCTGTACTTGACAATTTGCTGAAGATCTGTAAATCCAGAATGGGCCTGATTGACCCATCCTTTTTGGGAACTGTGAAAAGGTAGGTGTAGAGTCCCTTGCCTCTGTCTGTTAAGGGAAATCTGCAAATGACCCCCGGACCCAGCAGGCCTTGCACGCCCTGCGCCAACACCTGAGCAGAGGCAGGGACCAGGAGTACCTGGGACCTGATAATCTTAGGGGAGGCCACACAGCAAACACCATCTTGTAGCCGGAGGACACTACCTCCTGAATCCACCGGTCTGAGGCGTGATGCCTCCAGACTCGAGCAAGGTGCTGCAGCCGTCCCCTCACCCTGACGGGCGAGGGCGCCCCATCATGCTTGAGGGGACTTGGGAGAGGATTTGGGCTTAGCCCCCCCGGAGGAGCCAGGGTGTTGTCTTCTGCTCCAGAAACAGGAATCTGCGCGAGGCGCCGCGAAGGACACCCCTGGTTCCTGTTTAATACCATGGTAGGGAGCAGAAGGGGGGCCCTGGCCCCGAAGGGGCCGAGACAGCAGTCTGCACTGGGGTAACTTACCTCTCTTACCAAACAGGTCTAGATGGGCCCCAAACAGGCGTAGCCCCTTAAAGGGAAGCCCAGTAAGGGCCTTCTTCGCAGCACTGTCAGCACCCCACTGTCGCAGCCAGACCAAGCGACGTATAGCCACCACGAGGGCAGAAGTTCTTGCACACATTCTGATGGTGTCATCCAATGCTACTAGGACAAAATTTACAAACACATCACAACTGGAGAGTGCATTAAACACCTCACAAGGGAGATCATCAGGGGCCCTATCAAGCATATTTCTGATGAGGGTTCTAATGGCCACAGCAGTAATGGCAGAGGCACAGACCGGGCACAGCGCCGTCCCCGCACATGCAAAGGCGTGGGAGGCCACCAGGTCAATGCGCCGGTCCTCAGCATCCCGCAGGGTAGTAGAATCCGGGGGATGCATGACAGGGGTGTTAGATAGCCCTATTATCGGGACATCCACCTCGGGGTGGGGGGGGGGGGGATGACCAACATTTAACCACCTCAGGTGGAAAAGGATACTTCCTATCCCAATCCCTTGGAACCCCGGGAAGTTTACTGGGGCACTCCCATTCCTTGAGCACAAGGGAATGGAAATGTGCCTGCTCTAGGAATTCCAAACATGATGATGCTGTATGGAAACGCTCCCCTCTTTGCCTGGGAGCCTCACCAGGGAGAGAGAGAGAGATAGAACCTCAAAGATCTGGGTCAATAATCTGTCAGTGTCATCCGGGGCCCAGGGGTCAGAGCCAGAATCGTCATGACCCCTTGGTATCTCATCAGATGAGCCTGAGTCAGAAAAGAGCTCTCCATCAGAAGGGGTATAGACCGATCTGCGCATGGCCACCAACAAGGCCGAAGTTCTACTACACATGACAATAGCGTCTTCCATAGCAGCCAAGACCCTGACCAGAGATCTAGTAGCAACAGCCGCAAGCGCAGAAGCTTGAGAGGGGGTGCCTCCAGCGGAGCAATATCCAAAACCTCCAAGAGGTGTGACAAAACCGTGGCCGTGTCAACAGCATCCCCCAGCGCCTGCCCAACATCAGCATCACCAAACTGTAAATCGTCAGCCCCAGACTCATACAATTCCCCCTCCTCTAACGGGGAATAATCTGACATATCAAATGAATCATCATCAAAATCCGAAGTCTCCTGGGCCGACGACAAATGTCTCCTTTTAGCCTGGGCCTTTTTGCCCACCGCGCTAGTAATACATTTCTCGATGCTGGCCAACCTAGCACAAACATCGGAATGCGACTCCCCGCTGGCACCAACGTCGCTAGGGGTACGGATAAGGCGGTGAGGGGAAGGCGATGAAGCGGAGGGAGCCGTCCCAGAAGGCTGGGTACCCGCCTGCCACGTTATGGCCTGTTGTGCACATGGTATACAGATAAGCACATTCTCCCCCGTAAGGGATACCCCACAACCCACACATGGCCGGGATTGTCCCAAAGGGAGCCCGAGCCCGGCATCCTGCGGAGCCTCCATATGGTGATTTTTGTGGTCAGTCGCAAGACCGTAGGGGATTTAAGCAAAAGCAACCAGGGATGCCCCTTAAAAGTCCCAGTGGGAGGATTTGAGCTGATCAATTTAAAAGCTAGGGACCCCAGGGCCAGGAGGAACTCCTTAATATGCACATATATGATGCAATCTGTAATACACAAAAAAAACAAGGCATCATAAGACACAATCACCATATATATATATCATAAAAATATATAGACAGAATATACATATCAGACATGCACTCCCTAATAAAAAATGTTATTCCCACACACCCTGCAACAAGGGGGGCCCCCCCCGCTAGCGAGGGGCCCCCGCAAAAGCTAAGGAAATGGCCAGCAGGCCCTTACCGACCAGGAGCACCAGTAACAGACTGCCAGTCAAGATGGCCCCCGGAGAAGAGACTGAGCAAGGAAGGAGGGAAGAGAAGGGGGGCGGGCCAGCGCAGAATGCGCGCTCGCCAGGCCCCATCCCCCTCCCAGCAATGCGGATCCCAGCAGTGGAATGGCCCCCAGAATCGCGCCAGACGAGGGGGCAGGGCTACCCCTCCCCGAACACAGCCTGAGGGAGAAAGCTCCCCAGGCTAATCACAGCGTGGCAAGTCAGCAATAAAGAGTGCCTCAAAACACCTTGTAATCACACAAACAAGTGAAAACCATCCACACATACACAGTCAAACACCAAAAATGATTTGGATAAGGCCAGCAGCCAGCAAGGGAAGCAAGGGGGGGGGGGGGGAAATCGCAGCCAGAATCCAGCCATGGGCATGAAAAGACAGGGCATCCCATACCGGGATCACCAAAAACCCGGGTAACCGCCTACCCCTTGTAATGGGGTCTCACGGAGGAGCAGCGCTCCCTCAACACCTGAATAGGCGCTGCCTACCCTCACCAGGACCTGCAGCCAAGGCTGGGAGGCTCAAATATGGACAATTTAGAAAAAGGTCCTGGCAGCAATAGGGACAAAAATGGCCAGGCGCGAGCACGGCTTGCCTGCAAGTAAGAGAAGTGTTCATCTTCTGTCTTGCTCGCCTTCCTGCAGAGAAGAAACTGGGGAATTAGTGGGAGGTCACAGGTATTTATGGACTGGGAGGAGCTCCTTTTTTTGCATTCATCTCTGCAGAAGTTCGCCCTCTACTGGAGATTACCCAGATGTCATGACTGTGGAAGCGGAGTGTATGTCACACTTGGAATAAGACGACACATACCATCAGGTGTAAGTCAGAACACAGTTTGCACAGAAAAACCCCTTATATAATAAAGCTTGTGGGAACGGGAAGGGAATGACCCATGGGCATAGAGTGGTTCCTCCCCCCCTCCCCCAATAGGCTCACCATCGCCTATGGCCGGCTACCCTTTAGGCAGGGTCTGTCAACGCCTGACCCCGGCGTTCACCCTACCTTCACCGTCCAGTCAGCCAAGGCTGGGAGGCAGAAATGGGTCCACGGGAACAGTGGGAATAGGGGGTGCAGCGGCCGACGGGCTAGGAGACCACACTCAGCTGCAGTATCCAGGAGAGAGTATCCAGACTCTCCTTAGCAGCAGCACTGCAAGATGGATCTTGCAGTAGACTGCGCCACCTGGGGGCGGAATACCCACATGTAATTACTGTGGGACGACCTGGACTGGATATAGTGAAAAGTTAAGTCTCTCTGCCCAGTGACACCACAATTCCTAGGAAGCTGCAGGGATTAGGATGTGTAAAAAGGCATCTTGGAGATCAATACTGATCATCCAATCGTCCTGAGACAGGGGATTCCTGACTTTGAAAATAGACTCCACCCAAAATCTTTTGTACGTTATATACAAGTTTAAGGCCTTCAGATTTAAAATCACCGGTAGGCCCCGGAGGTTAATAAGACAGATAAAAATGTGGGAATAGAATCCTCCTCCCTGACAGTGTAGGGGGACCAGTTCTATGACTCCAGGGCTCTGAGATAGCTAGAGGGAATGCTAACCTCTCTGAATTGTGTGGAAGCCTGGTGAGGAAAAAACTCTCCAGGGGTCTTTGTGAAATTTCCAGCTGGTACCCCATAGATACAAGGTCCAAATGAACTGATTCTGAGTAATAAATTGCCAGGCTTCCTGAAAGGCAGTTAGTGGGGGTGCACAGATAAGGTTGGGTTTACGCCCCCCTTGCGCTGACCCAGTATTTCTTAGGTGGTCTGCTAGGGAGGGGTTGTGAGGATCTAAGATTGGACCTGCTCTTGTTCCTGAATCGCTTGTTTTTTGTAGGAAACTTCCTAGTGCTTTCAGGAGAAGAGAATGTTCTTTAGTGCTGAACTGAAGATCAAATCCCCCTCAAATGGGATGCCACATAGTTTGGCCTTGGATGGCAAATCCCCCTGCCATGCTTCCAGCCAGATGGCTATTCTGAAATTCCTCGGCCGAGGCATGTCCTAGAAAGGCAATAGCTCTAAACATGGAAGGTATAGAAAGTCAGGCCTCAAGGTTTCTGGCCACACACTCATAAGCTATCGTAAGCAGCATCCCATGCCCTTCTAAGGATTCCCTCTATGTAAAGTTCCATGGGATCACAAAGATCCTAAGCCTTCTAAGCAGAGATCAGCCAAATGTGATACCTGAGCCAGAGGGGTATCTAGTCTAGGACACTTGGTCCAAAAAGTAAACTCAGAAAACTGCCACTCCTTCATAACCTCAAGGAGGAATGAACCAGAAATGTTTTACCTTTCCTAACCAATTTACGGTATAATATATCCCGAGCAGATAAGGGCTGCTCGACAGAATGAATCTGCATAGTATCATAAATCTCCTCCATAAGTGACAAGGTTTCTGAAATGCTACTGCTCCAACTACCCCGAAAATAACCCTAGTAAGAGGTTCCAGCATTTTTATTGCTGATGTGTGAATATAAGCTCTTCACTGAAAATAAGTCCTATTTACAATTCATAATCCAGCTGCTTCAGTAGAGGGGCGGGATCGGCTGTAAAGGAGGGTGAGGACACAAAAGTCACACAGGTAAACTTGTCTGTTGGGAGTGACATCTTATTTTTGGGGAAACACAGTATATGCCACATGTGATATTATCCTCTGAAAACGCTTTATTATTACGAATTGTTACTTTTTTTTATTGCTAATTAGCACAAGATTTAGCTTGATAATTCTGATGATGCCCCATGTATTACTATGTATGGACATTGTTTGGATTGTATATGGCGTTTTTCTAATGTAACTACGTGACGGTGTTTTCCTATGACATACAACTGAGCATTTACATATTCATCGCCAGGTTATTTTGCGTGCGCGCACACACCTACCTTTTCATGGAAAGCACTTATCAGCCACAGGTCCGTGTCCAAGTTGGTGCCGCGCTTTTCGGCTCCAAGGAACTGGAGGATATTTTCATGCTTCATGCCAGGGAGGCTGTAGATTTCATACTCGTTCTGCCATGACAGTTTATCCTGTAAGATAACAGATTGGGTTATTTAAGGGAGTCCTCAATTTGACAAAGACTTCTGTATTTAAAAGGGCTAGATTCCCTCTGTCTCTACCCCCCACCCCCCTGGTCTGTGACTACCAAAGGACTATCTGAGGCCTGAAGCACCCACACTGTGACCCACAGCATGTCTTCCAACTCCTCCAAACACCATCCGATAGTTATGTCGTGCATGGGCCTCACTGCTCACCATTCTATTATTTTTAAAGGAGACAAAAAGTCAAGACTTTTGACCCACTTGGTGTCCTAGGGAGTATCATAGATCACAAGACCCGTTACATTTCACTGTGTTACCTGCAAGATCCGTGAATGGAACTTCACCCTGGTCATTATTACAGTGGACAAAAGTGCGAGTCTAAGAGGCGGGTGAGCACTGAAGCAGTGTGGGACAGGCATCCAAAACACAGGTGCAGTTACCGCAAGGGCTGCTGTGGTAATTATGACTTTTAAGTCTACTGTAAAGGAGTGCCCGCATCCCAATTTTCCTTCTGACATGGGCGCGCTCCCATTGTTTACCAGTGTCACTGTGGGAGCCGATTTGGGATGTCCCAGGGAAAGGTCAGCGGCCGACCACCCAGAGTTTCGTTTCGATTTAAAGTAAAGGGGGTGGGGCAGTGAAGAAGGCTCCTCATCTGGCTCCCAAAAAGGAGCACCGAATATTCAATTATAAGAATGGAATTTAAACTTTATTTAACAAAATCAATCCAACAAACTTTTTAAAAACACCACAAAAAGCACAAATTAAAAACAAAGTGTCCCTGCCCCAATAAATGTGATATATTACAATTACAGGTATAACAGATAAATAAATTCCCCCTTTTTCGCAATACTAGAGAAGGCCACTAGGCCGCTATTCTTTGCCGGCAAAAAAGCTGTATCCCTCAATCCAAAAATACCCTTGACAATACACCACACTGTGTGGTGGTCCCCATAAAAAACTAAAGTGATTTGTGCAGCAAAAATACCATACAATATGTTAATAAAGTGTTAAAAACATGAAGAAACACTATACCAAAATCACTCAGACAAGCACTTGCGGCCTGCCATGCCGCTTCTGCCGGGTGAGGGTGAAAGCAAATCGCCACCAGGTAGGGCCCAGGCCCAAAGGAAGATTGCTCCTGCTCCATGAGCCACAAACTTCAGCTCTGTATGGAGGCAGGAAACTGCTTCAAGAACTGTAGTGCTGCAGGCCCTGCCTGTTGAGATGTGTTGCTGCCTTTATAGGTTCCTGTCTTCCATCAGATGCTGCTCTGATAGCAAAAAGGTGAGCGTCTTGCAAATGCAATGGGTTAGGCTACCACAGACTATCGAGTTTTAAGGCAAAGTTAAACCTTCACCCTAAATAAGAGCCTTATGTGTGTTCCTCCTGCCCTGTACATACAGATTGTCCACATTAAAAATCATCCTACCTGCATTTTCTGAGACTTTAAACATCCAAGATGGTGGCACATGGAGTGTCAGGCTGCCTGCAAACATGGAGTGTCTTCTGGGATTGCTGACCTCTTCCTGACCCGTTTTACTTTGTGCAAAGCACAGCTATAACACCCGGCCCCTGCACTTTTGACCCCTTTCCTCTCCTCAGTATGTGATGCTACTGAGCCAAAATGGTGGTGCCTGTATCCTAGAGTGCTGAACAGAGTTGCAGGCCAGTGGGGGAAAGAATAAAAAGTGACTAAAACGTTAGATGCTGGGGAATAGTTTTTTTAAGGGTTTGGGCTTTTCATTAAATGATGCTGAAGGTCAGCTTTAAGTTTCGCTTTAAAGAGTAGCACCACTCTTCTTCTGGCTGTTGGATCAAGTTGGCATGTGACCACCGAACTTTACATGGTGCTGCCATACAGCATGGGATCCAGGAAGTAGGTGAATAATGGGGCCTGGGTTGGTATGCACTGTGGGGCATCCCAAAATCAATACCAAGGGAGGAGGACAATACTCATTTTTGAATGGGGTTCCCCTTAAACCTTTGTGGGGTCAATTCATTCAGCAGGCCTTAAAACCCCACACACAGGAAGAGTGCTATGTTGGTGGGTGATCATCTGACCCAGTAGCGCCCACTCACAAGCCACCACACGCTTTCCTGTAAGCTGTGTGCACAAATGGTTATAAGCTGCAGGAAGGTGTGACGTCAGGCTGACACATCACATTTTCTCACTCGGGCCGGAAACTGAGATTTCTAGAGAAAACATTTCCTAAACACACACATTTGTGTGCGAGTAGTGAATGCGGATAACAAGCCCCGGCAACAGGGGCCGCAGTGTGGCACAAATCAGGTTGGGGCATGCCAGCACATACCTGTAGCGGGAATATTTTGACAGCGACGAGTTCGTGTAATAACTGCGCTTTCCACACGCAACCAAACCTTCCGCGTGCTTTGACCTCCAGTAGCTGCAGAGGCTTCAGGCCCAGAAGAGGAGAGGGGGGTGGAGGGCCAGGATCCTGAAAGAGAAAGACGGGGTTATTCATCTGCAGGTGGATAAGAGGTCATACGAGTCATGCGAGCGAATCACTGCTGCCGATAGTGCAACCAGCAACCTATTCCACAAGACTCAACTTGTGAGCACAGCGATAAGGATAAATAAAGATTTACTGAAAAATGTTAAAAGCGCCATACTCACCTAACCACCCGGCCATAGCCAATATTTACCACAACAGAAAAACCATGCTAAGCATGATTAAAATACAATTCTGTGAGTACTCACCTGTAGAATTGGTATTATAAGTATACAGCACGTCCTGTTCCAGAAAATTCCTTACACATGGGTTATACATCCACAAGATGGCGCTGGACTGCAGAAAAAACTTGTGGCCACTCCCGGCCCCTTAAATAGCCAGGAACCTCCCACAAATTCCCAGTATTGAAAAGCAGTTAGACAAGAAGCCGGGAAAATAATAAACACAAAATGATCATACACAGGCAACCAAAAATAATGCTAACAAGGGCGGGATGGAACAGGATGTGCTGTATACTTATACCAATTCTACAGGTGAGTACTCACAGAATTGTATTATTCCAGGTATACAGCACGTCCTGTTCCAGAAAATCCCTTACACATGGGACATCCAATAGCAGTATCCGTAAGGTAGGGTGGAATCCCCAAAGTAACAGCGGGCAGTTTATACCACTGCTGCCTGCAGAACTTTGCGGTCAAAAGCAGCATCCGCTCAGACCCTAACATCAACCTTGTAAAACTTAAAAAAGGTATGAACAGAAGACCAAGTAGCGGCCTTGCAAACTTGTTCAACAGAAGCTTGGTGCTGAAAAGCCCAAGAGGCACCAATAGCACGAGTAGAATGAGCAGTAAGGCTAAAGGGAGGCTCCTTCCCCTTAGAGTAGGCTTGCACCACCGCCTGACGGACCCACTTGCTGACAGTGGACTTAGCCGGAGACAAACCCTTCCTAGGACCAGAAGGAAGAACAAAAAGAGCATCGGTCTTCCTGAAGGATTCAGTAGCTACCAAATAAAACTTCAGAGTCCTAACCACATCCATATAATGTAAAACCCTCTCCTTAGGGTTACTAGGATTAGGACACAGAGAAGGCAAGACAATGTCCTGATTCAGGTGAAAAGCAGACACAACCTTAGGCAGAAAATCTGGCTTAAACCGAAACACCACCTTGTCCTGGTGTCGCTCAAAGTAAGGAGGTTTGATGGAAAGCGCCGCCAACTCAGAAACACGCCTAACAGAAGTGATAGCCACCAAAAATGCTACCTTAAGCGTCAAAATGGACAAAGGGGCCTCACGCAGAGGCTCAAAAGGAGGACCCTTCATAGCGGATAAGACCAAATTAAAATCCCAGACTGGTAACATAGGCTTACATGGAGGGCGCACGTGAGTAACCGCCTGGAAGAAGGTCTTAACCAACCGATGGTTGGCAAAGGATCTTTGGAAGAAAACAGCCAAGGCTGAAACATGACCTTTGAGGGTACTAAGTTGAAGACCCAAGTCCAAACCATGTTGCAGGAATTCGAGGATTCTGGGAACAGAAAACACCCTACAGGGAAGAGACTTAGACTCACAAGGCAATGAAAGCATGCCATACCCTATAGTAGATAAAGGATGAGGACTTCTTCCTAGCCCTAATCATGGTATCAACTACAGAAGCAGGCAGCCCCTTCTCCTTCAAGATGGAGGTTTCAGCAGCCAGGCCGTTAAAGCCAGCGTTTGTAAATTGGGATGGCGTAGCTGCCCCTGAGTGAGCAGATCTGGGTCCTTGGGCAGAGCAAACTGATCTACTGAGAACTGCACGACGTCTGCGAACCACACCCTTCTTGGCCAACAGGGGGCCACCAGAATGGTTGGCACCCCTTCCAGGGATATCTTGCGCAGCACCCTGCCCAGAAGAGGAAACGGAGGGAATACATAGAGGAGCTGGAAACTCTTCCAAGACATTGCTAATGCATCCATGGCCAAGGCCAGAGGGTCCTGTGACAGAGAGACAAAGACTGGACGCTTGTGATTGTGACGGGACACAAACAGATCCACGTCCGGCTGACCCTAGCAGTGGCACAGGGAGCGAAACACCCAGCTGCTGAGGGATCATTCTCCCAGACAAGAAGACCCCCTGCTCAGAGAGTCTGCCTCCGGGATGTACACGGCTGAGATGCAGGGAACATTCTCCTCCGCCCAGGACAGTATCAGGGACACTTCCTTGAGGGCACTCTTGCTCCGGGTCCCTCCCTGATGATTGATGTAGGCAACCGCCGTCTGGTTGTCCGAGCGGATGTGAACAGTCCGACCCGAAAGTGTGGAGTCAATTGGGCGAGAACCAACCTTATCGCCCTGAGTTCCAGGATGTTGATAGGGGTATGAGCCTCCTGAGGGCCCCACTGACCCTGGAACTTCAAGGACTTACAGAAGCCCCCCCAGCCTGTCAGACTGGCATCCGTGGTGACAGTCTCCCAGCAAGGGGACAGAAAGGTCCTGCCCACCAAGAGGTTCCTTGAGTCCAGCCACCATGAGAGAGACCGCCTGGCCAGAGGGGACAGAACAAACATCTGACCCAGGGTCCCGATACCATACTGACAAAAGGTGTAGCTGAAGAGGTCTCATGTGAAACTGAGACACCATCATTCCCACCAGCTGCATCCCCTGGCTGATGGAGGGATGAGGACAAGACAGCAGAAACTGGGCCTGAGCTTGAAGACTCTCCACCTTCTGCTGAGGGAGAAAAACCTTGACCTGATATGTATCCAGATTCATGCCCAGAAAGGACCTCACCAGTGACGGGGACAGGGAAGACTTAGGATGGTTGATCACCCAGCTGAATGACAGCGTGGACACCACTATCTGAGTATCCAGCGCGGACTGATGGAAGGACTGAGACGTGATAAGAATGTTGTCCAGATAAGGAAGGATGCGAATGCCCTGAGATCTCAGCAGAGCCATCACGCCCGCCAGCACCTTGGTGAATACCCTGGGAGCCGAGGTGATAACGAAAGGCAAGGCCACAAATTGGTAGCGCTGATCCTCCAGAGCGAACCCGAGGAATTTCTGGTGACCTTGAAAGATTGGTACGTTTAGGTAAGCGTCCTTGATGTCTACAGAAGTCATGAAATCGCCAGGGCGCAGTGAACTGACTGCTGAGCGCAGGGTTTCCATGCGAAAATGCTTAAATCTGACAAACTTGTTGAGGCACTTTAAATCCAGGATGGGCCTAAGGGACCCGTCCTTTTTGGGGACCATGAAGAGATTGGAGTAGAAGCCTCTGCCCCTTTCCCAGAAGGGCACCGGGCAGAGGACCCCCAACTCCAGAAGGTTTTGGACAGCAAGGCACAAACCCTGAGCTGACAGAGGGTTTTGAGCCATCCGGGATCTGATGAATCTTGGGGTGGCCAGGCTTCAAACTATCTTGTAACCGGAGGAAACCACCTCCTGGAGCCACCTGTCTGCTACACGTCACCTCCAGACGTGAGCAAAGAACCGAAGCAGTCCCCCCGCCCGGATGGGTGAGGGCGCCTCTTCATGCCTGAGAGGGCTTGGGACCCCAGGAGATGCCGGGGCGGCCACGTCCCCTGCCCAAATAGTCTCCACGTGCTCCAGCAAAGGAAACTCCTCGACCAGCCCTGGAAGCCCGAAAGGAGGGGAGAGAGGCACCAGACCCCCGAAAGGGCAGGGAAGGCCTCCTGCGTTGAGGTAACCTACCCCCCCTAGCAAACAAATACAATCGTTCACCAAAGAGGCGCAACCCCTTAAAGGGGAACCCAGTGAGAGCCTTCTTAGCAGCATTATCAGCTACCCACTGACGCAGCCAGACAGAGCGCGTATAGCCACCAAAAGGGCAGATGTCCTTCCACACATTCTAATGAAATCATCCATGGCAGAGAAGATATATGCAACAAATTCATAGCAAAGCAGGAGAGATCTATAGTGTTCACCTCCCGCGTCATCAGATGCCCCATCTATAAGACACTTAAGCAGCCCTTTAATAGCAATTGTCCCAACTCTTAGGCACCCCAGGCAGCCTACTAGGCCGTTCCCATTCCTTGAGCAATAGATTATTAAAGCGAGTCTGCTCAGGGAACTCCAAGCGTGGCTTAACCGTATCAAAAAGCTCACCCTGCCACTGCGGAGCCACTACAGGAGGAGAAATACAAAGCACTTCGAATATGTGACAACAACCTGTCAGTATCATCTGAAGACCATGGCTCTTCCCCAAAGGGAGACCCGATACCACCATAGATCTTAGGTTGTTCCTCAGAGGATTCTGAATCAGAAAACAATTCCCCCTCCTCGAGGGGGGTAAGGGCCAGAAAGTGAGTAAGGTCCCTCATCCTCTACAGCAAAGAGGGAAGCGGCGGGAGATAAATGCAGCTTCTTAGCAGAAGCCTTACGCGGGGCTGACCCAGCAAAATGTTTTTCAATGCTGGCCACCCGTGCAGCCAAATCAGATTGAGAGTCCCCGCTAGTGTGCCCCTCACTGGGGGCCAGATAAAAGCGTGGGGGGGGGGGGGGGGGGGTAGGCGAAGCCAAAGGGGGTGTGCAGCACCGGGGCCCGCAACAGACAGCCCGGACTGCAGCGCAAGTGCCTGTTGGCCGCAGTTTACACATACCCCGACATCGTCACTCACAGGGGAAACTCCACACGCAACACACAGCCGGGCCTGTCTCGAAGGAACCCCAGGCACATTATCCCCAGAAGCCTCCATATGGTGATTTGAGTGGCACAACAGGCCAGTATAGGGTTAAGGGCCGGGAGAAACCACAGTGACGTTTACCCCACGTGAAAGACGTAAAAAGACATCCCCATAAGCATGTACAAGTGAGAATCAGAAGAAAAAACACCCCACAGGGACAATCACGGACTGCACTGGTAACGGAGCACGAGCGAAGGAGGAAGAGAAGTAAAAATACAATTCTGTGATTATTTTTAAGAAAAAACCCACGCTTGAACCTTTTCAATAAATTAGTACCTTGAAAATAGCTTAACTGCTCAACGTGTGAAATCCAATTATCCCAATAGATTAGACAAACTATAACCAATAAACACAGAGCATACAATTTAAACAAAAAGTCCAGGAGGTGTTAAATAACCACGACTAATCTTTTGTATAGCTCAGGCTTTAACCAACTTCTTTAAAGTTTCCAAGTGGTTGTCCCAAGATACATGCAATTATAGTAGCATCATGATATGATGGTGAGCCACTTCCAATATCCACCTCGTGCCCGCCACCTGTATTAATTACTCTTAACAGATGGTGCACCAATATTGCGCTCCAAATTGGGCCTTTTTATTGCTATGTAGGTCACGTTGTCTCAAGACTTGAGAAAGTTGCGCATAGCAACGAAACGCGTTGACGGAGGCAGGGCAGACCAGAGGCTATAGTGACCATTTGTATTGGGTGACATCAGTGGACATCCTCCCCTCTCTGGACAGCACCATTGGCCAAGGAGCAGTGAGTGGCAGTAGGGTGAAGGCCCCGCCTGATACTTTTACAAGCTGTTTTCATTTATTCTAAATGTGAGTGCACATTTTTAACCATCTTTTAAAACGATTATTAAAATGGTATTACACTACATATTTCTATTGACATTTATCTTTTTTATGACATCGATTTTGAGATACTCTCTTTAAAATTACAACTGAGAGTCCTATTGACTAATAAGGATCATATGACCGGAGAGAACGTGCCCTACATAGCATCAAAAAGGCCCAATTTGGAGCGCAATATTGGTGCACCATCTGTTAAGAGTAATTAATACAGGTGGCGGGCACGAGGTGGATATTGGAAGTGGATCACCATCATGATGCTACTATAATTGCATGTATCTTGGGACAACCACTTGGAAACTTTAAAGAAGTCGGTTAAAGCCTGAACTATACAAAAAATTAGTTGTGGTTATTTAACCACCTCCTGGACTTTTTGTTTAAATTGTATGCTCTGTGTTTATTGGTTACAATTCTGTGATTACTCACCTGTAGAACTGATATTATGAGTATACAGTACATCCTGCTCCAGATAAGATTCATAACACTTGGGAACTACTCCGGCAGATGGCGCTGGACTGCAGAGAAAGCGAAATTGGCTCCTCCCAACCCCTCAAATACCTGGGACCTCCCACAAATCCCCAGCATTGAAAAGCAGTTAACGAGAAGCCGGGAGAATTAAAACAGAATCAACTAGCAACTATAACCATGATAATCACCATACAGGGGATCCAGGATAATGCAAAACCAAGGGTGGGGTGGAGCAGGACGTACTGTATACCCACAATATCAATTCTACAGGTGAGTAATCACAGAATTGTATTATTCTTAGTATACAGTACGTCCTGCTCCAGATAAGATTCATAACACTTGGGACATCCAATAGCAGTGTCCATAAAATAGGGTGGATCCCCAAAGGTAACAACAGACAGGTCAGACCACTGCCGCCTGCAGAACCTTGCGTCCAAAAGCAGCATCAGCTGAGGCCCTAACATCAACCTTGTAAAACCTTGAAAAGGTATGAACAGAAGACCAAGTAGCGGCCTTGCAAACTTGCCCAAGAGGCACCAATAGCACGAGTGGAATGAGCAGTAAGGCGGAAGGGAGGATTCTTCCCCTTAGCAGAATAGGCCTGAATCACAGCCTGACGGATCCATTTGCTGATAGTAGATTTGGCAGGTGCCAAACCCTTCCTAGGACCAAAAGGGACCACAAAAAGAGCATCAGTTTTTCTGAAAGGTGCAGTAGCCACCAGATAGTACTTCAGACATGTAACCACATCCAAAGAATGCAAGACCATCTCCTTAGCATTACTAGGATTAGGGCACAAGGAAAGAAGAACAATGTCCTGATTCAAATGAAAGGCAGACATGACCTTAGGCAGAAAATCTGGCTTGAAGCTAAAAATCACCTTGTCCTGGTGTCTCTCAAAGTAGGGGGGCTGGATAGAAAGCGCCACCAACTCAGACACACACCTAACAGAAGTGATAGCCACCAAAAAGACAACCTTGAGAGTAAGAATGGCCAAAGCAGCCTCCTGCACAGGTTCAAAGGGAGCACCCTGCAAGGCAGACAAGACCAAGTTCAAATCCCAAACAGGCAACATGGGCTTACGTGGGGGACGTACAAAGCAAGGAATGCTATTAATGAACACCCGAATCCAGTACTATGCAAAAAAGTTCATGTGTTTTAATCAAAGTGACAGGTTAATATATACAGTGACAAAAGCATGCCTGGATAATACATATAGTAAAGTATCAAGTCCTTATCTCAATAGTTAGATATATATGCAGTTCAAATCACTAGGTAATATCCAAGTTACAAAACTGGGCTCAAGTATAGGAAGAAACCAAAGGCATAGGCCAGTGATAAACGTATACATAGGTGAGATACCAGAAATACACTACAGTGGTTCTTCAATATACATGGCGAACCCAAATGGCTTGGTTGTCACAGCATACCCTCCTGATGAAGGTCTAGGTACCGAAACGTTGGGGGACTCTTATGGTGTCACGTATCCACTAGGTACTCTGCATTACTTTGAACTTCAAATTTCTGCCTTGATTCTCTGTTTCTTTCACCTAACATGTTTTACTTTAATGTTCTATGCAACCAAGCCATTTGGGTTCGCCATGTATATTGAAGAACCACTGTAGTGTATTTCTGGTATCTCACCTATGTATACGTTTATCACTGGCCTATGCCTTTGGTTTCTTCCTATACTTGAGCCCAGTTTTGTAACTTGGATATTACCTAGTGATTTGAACTGCATATATATCTAACTATTGAGATAAGGACTTGATACTTTACTATATGTATTATCCAGGCATGCTTTTGTCACTGTATATATTAACCTGTCACTTTGATTAAAACACATGAACTTTTTTGCATAGTACTGGATTCGGGTGTTCATTAATAGCATTCCTTGCTTTGTACAGTTAACCCCTAAGTGTGCAGTGAGTGGGCACACTGTGCTGTCAATAGAACCCCATACTCAATTATTGCACAAATCTTTTATAATGTGATTTCGTGGTGTGCAATCACAACCTAATCTAAATTGTGCTTACGTGGGGGACGCACATGAGTAACCCCCTGGAAAAAAGTCCTGATCAGAGAATGCTGGGCAAAGGACCTATGGAAGAAAACAGTACTCTGAAGGGTCATGTCTCTTCCCTGGCTGAGTTGGAGCCCCAGCTCCAACCCATGCTGCAGGAACTCCAGGATCCTGGGAATAGAGAACACACGACAGGGAAGAGACAGACTCATACCAGTCAATGTAGGCACGCCAAACCCTATAGTAAATGGAAGAAGACGACTTCTTCCTAGCCTTTATCATGGTATCAACAACAGAGGCAGACAGCCCCTTCTCCATCAAGATGGAGGTTTCAGCAGCCAGGCCGTCAAAGCCAGAGTTTGTAAATTGGGATGTCGTAAGTGACCCTGAGTGAGCAGGTCTGACACCCTGGGCAGAACGTGCTGATCTACTGCCAGCTGCACCACATCTGCGAATCACACTCTTCCTGGCCACCTGGGGGCCACCAGTATTGCTGGCACCCCTTCCTGAGCTATCTTGCGCAAAACCCTTCCCAACAGGGGGATGGAGGAAAATACCATTTTGTGAGTACTCACCTGAAAAAATACCATTTTGTGAGTACTCACCTGAAAAATGGATATTGTTGGTGTGCCACACACCTCGCTTCACTTTTAAATATTCTTCACTTATTGGGTTAACTCACCGCCAGGTGACGCTGTGCAGAGAGGAAGTCTTGTAACGAGCCCCCTTCCGGCCTATATATACCTGGTACCTCCCTTCAATCACCAGTATATTAAAAAAGCAGAAAGACAAGGTACCAGTATTCCACCGGTAACCTCAAAATCAATTTGATATAAATAAAAAGCTTCACCATATAAAGGCTTCGGAAATACCGAAAAGGGTGGGAGTGAAGCGGGGTGTGTGGCACACCAACAATATCCATTTTTCAGGTGAGTACTCACAAAATGGTATTCTTGGTGTGCCACACACCCCGCTTCACTTTTAAATATTCTTCACTTATTGGGACATCCAAAAGCAGTGTCCACAAGGGATGGGCATCTCAAGGCCAGGTGAAGCATAACTTAAATGACTGCAGTCTGCAGAACTTTACGGCCAAAAACAGCATCCGCTGAGGCTCGCACATCAACTTTGTAAGAAAAAGTGTGAACAGAAGACCAAGTGGCGGCCTTACAAACTTGTTCAACAGAAGCTTGGTGCTGAAAAGCCCAAGACGCCCCAATGGCGCGAGTAGAATGAGCAGTGATACGAAAAGGGGGAACTTTCCCCTTAGCAGAATAGGCCGCAGTAACGGCCTGACGTATCCACTTGCTAATGGCAGATTTGGCTGGTGCCAAACCCTTCTTAGGCCCATGGGGCACAACAAAAAAGGAATCCGTCCTACGAAAAGGAGACGTGATAATCAAGTAGTACTTAACACAGCGTACTACATCCAAACAATGCAAAACCCTCTCTTTCATTCTTAGGATTAGGACACAAGGAGGGAAGAACAATATCTTGGTTCAAATGAAAAGCAGAAACAACCTTAGGAAGAAAGTCTGGCTTGAACCGAAAGACCACTTTATCCTGATGCCTCTCAAAGTAAGGCGCCTGGATAGACAAGGCCGCCAACTCCGAGACACGCCGGACCGAAGTGATAGCTACCAAGACAATCTTCTGAGTCAGGGTAGACAAAGCAATATGTTGCAAAGGCTCAAAAGGAGGAGCCTGAAGAGCAGAAAGAACCAAATTCAAATCCCAAACTGGGAGTAATGGTTTCCTGGGAGGCCGCACATGCGTAACCCTCTGGAAAAAAGTTTTAACTAAAGGCTTAAGCGCAACACGCTTCTGAAAAAAGATAGATAAGGCAGAAACTTGCCCTTTCAACGTACTTAGCTGAAGACCAGAGTCCAGCCCTGATTGTAAAAACTCCAGAATCCTGGAGACCGAAAAGACCCTACAAGGAAAAGATCTTATCTCACACCAAGCGATATAGGCTTTCCAAGTCCTGCTGGACTCCTCCGATCCCTTAGCAGGGGCAGAAACCGAGGGCGTAGAGGACCGCTTCTTATCAGGGCCCGAGCGTTTTGTCGACCCTGTAATAGTCTGGTCAGCCGCGGGCAGTCTGGAAGATGCAGCCGGCTGTAACCCCTTACTCGTAAGCGACTCGGCAGCAGCGAGATTTAGACCTGGTGGAATAGGAGTGTTAGGGCGAGGAACAGCCCCTGGCAATCCTGGCAGCTGGACCAGTACTCGCTCGACACACGGTGCACAGATCGGTGCGCTCTCAGCACCAAAGTGGGGGTAGCCACATGTTATACACAGCGGGTCTTGTCCCAGAGGGACCACGGGTACAAAATTCCGAGATGCCTCCATATGGTGATTATCAGTGCAATATATATCAGTAGGGATTTATGCAATAAGCAACCCTGGATGTCCCAAAGGCCTGCTAGGAATGTGGGAGAATTTCTGTAAGCCCGCTACGAGTTATGTTAGGCCGGGAGAAGCCACCGGAGTCTTTAACGTCTGAAAGACAGAAGGGGAACAATAGGTGTCAGGACCATGCGCACCAAAAAGGATTAATAAAGAGTGAAATCGCCAGCAAGGGCACTTACAGACCAGGGGAGGAGAAGGACCGCCAACTCGCGCACGCGAAGATCCACAAAATGGCGCCGACCGAACCTCAGAGGGCGGGTCTGATCTGGGCGTGACGCGGAGCGCACCACGCCAGGTCCCCGCCTCCCCCAAAGAGCGTGAAGCTCTGAAGCGGCCGTTAAGGCTGTACAAGTCAATCATGTAGTATGAGTCAGAGCGTCTGCTAGTGGGTACTCGTAAAGTCCAAAAACGCCGCCACCATTCTTCCGCCCGTAGGCGTTGTACAAAGATTAACTTCCTGCCTCAAGTTGCAGGATAAGGCAGCACGTGCTGTACACAAGAGAAATCTGGGGATTTGTGGGTGGTCCCTGGGTATATGAAGGGCCGGGAGGAGCCTGTGTTTGCATGTCTGCAGTGCACAGCGCCCTCTGGCGGAGGATAACCCAATTGTAAGTATTATATTTGGAGCAGGACGTACTGTATACTTAGAATAACTCATCAGCTTCCATAGGGAAGAGAGTGACATCAGGCGTTAAGTGCCGCTTTTTTGCAGAGGCCTTACGCACCAAGGTATTAGCAAGCAACTTCTCAACACTAGCCAGTCTAGAAGACACATCAGGCTGAGAATCCCCACTTGTATGCAACTCAATGGGAGTCAAATTTAAGCTTGGGGGAGTAGGTGAAGCTATACGAGGAGCAGGCCAAGCTACTGGTAAACTAGGCTGCAGCGCAAGCACCTGCTGGGCACAAGGTACACAGACCCACACATTGTCAGCACTAGTAGGGGACACCCCATAAGCTACACACAGCCGGGCCTGTCCCAAAGGAATCCTGAGCACATTATCCTGAGACGCCTCCATATGGCGATTATAGCGGCACAATAGGCCGATAGGGATTCATGCTATAAAAGCAACCCGGGATGCCCCAAAAGCCCGCTAGGGAAGTGGGAGTAATTTACACACTAGGCCTCACAAGTTAAATACCTAAATAGAGGGAGTAGGGCCGGGAGAAACCAATAGAGGTCGGCTCGTCTGAAAGACGCGGAACGCGCCAACCGCGGGCCCTGCCCCCCCGAAGAGCGCAAAGCCGCACACGTGACAAGCAGCCAATAACGGCGCACCAGCGCCTGAGGTAATGCCGCCACCAAGCGCGGAGCACAGTGGAAGCGGCGGCTGCAAATTTTAAAAAGCAACCAGCACAACCAAGTCAGCGCGGCGACTGACGCCAACCAGAAAAGCATAATACAGTGAAGCACCAAGGCAAATTCACATACACCCCCCCCCCACCCGAGAGCTACAAGGGAGAGCAGCGGCCACTTAACATAGGGCCCACCGATAGATGGGGCAAGGGGCAATAGGGCGGGAGGGGCATCCCACAGAGGCTCACCATATGCCTATACCGCCTACCCTTTGGTGGGGGATTGAGGTGGAGCAGCGCTCCTAAGCACCTGACAGCGGTGCTGCCTACCATCACCCGACCAGCGCAACCAAGGCTGGGAGGCACATTAATTATGGAACGGGTGGGAATAGTCCTACAAGGCCGCGGGCTAATAGCCCCGCTCACCTGCGAGAAGAGAGCGCCATCTTCTTGTCCTTCGCAGTCCAGACTGCAGAGAAAATCTGGGGATTTATGGTAGGTCCCTGGGTATTTGAGGGGCCGGGAGGGGCCAATTTCGCTGTCTCTGCAGTCCAGCGCCATCTGGCGGAATAGTTCCCAAGTGTTATGAATCTTAGCTGGAGCAGGACGTACTGTATACTAAAAATATGGCGCCCACACAGACCTCCAGGGGCGGGCCGCGGAGATGTGACGCCGAAAGCGTCATCCGCAGAGCCCGTCCCCCGAAGAGCACGAAACGCGTGCTCTTCGGGGGGGGGGGGGGGGGATTGCCATGTGATCGCCGTCGTCCGCGGAGCACTGTACAAGCGGCGCGATGGCGAGCGTATTAAGTAAAAACACCACTACACGAATAAAGTGAAGCAGAAGGGGGGGGTATGGACCAGGGGACCCAGAGTGCAGAAAGGGGCATCCCACAAGGCTCACCATAAGCCTATACCGTCTATCCATGTCAGTGCAGGGATTGCGGTAGGAGCAGTGCTCCTCAGCACCTGACCCTGGTGCTGTCCTACCTTCACCCGAACCAGTCAGCCAAGGCTGGGAGGCAGTGGGTCCGGAAACGGGTGGGAATAGACCTGCAGGGCCGCAGGCTGATAAGCCCCGCTCACCCGCGCATAATAGAGAGCCATCTTCTATCTTTGCAGTCCAGGCTGCAGATAAGAAATGGGAATTTGTGGGAGGTTCCTGGCTATTAAGGGGCCGGGAGTGGCCACAAGTTTTTTTCTGCAGTCCAGTGCCATCTTGTGGATGTATAACCCATGTGTAAGGAATATTCTGCAACAGGACGTGCTGTATACTTGGAATACAATAATTGCTCAGAGATTTCAGGCACAGTGCTGTATCTTGAGATAACAAAAATAAGCCCTGACCCATCATGCTCATGGCCTTGATTCAATAAAGGTAGAAAAAAATTCTCATGGTAGTAAAAGATTCAATTCAGCCTGAGAATTTCACTGTTGCTGAATCACCAGCTAAGAAAACAATGAAAGTCAATGGCACTTTTTTACTAAGAAAAGTAGAGAACTGTTTACTCCTTTCTCCACTGTAGTAAAATCTGCCATTGACTTTCATTGTCTTTATCTGGTGATTCAGCAACAGTGACATTCTCAGACTTTTTTCTCATGAATTGAATTTTTTACTACCATGAGAATTTTTTTCTAACTTTATTGAATCGAGGCCATCTCCTCAAGATTGTAAGCTCTTGCAAACGGGGCCACAAGTCCTTATATATTATATTGCTGACTCATATGTTGCTATGTAATGTATTGTGCTGCAGAATACATTGGCAATATATTAATAAAGGTTATTATAATGGGTTAAGGCTTGCCATGTGTCTGCAGACACAGCACTATACCAGGAAAGCTTTGCAAGCAGGCCCGTGCTGCCCCCCCCCCTACCTGTCAAGCTGCTTAACCCTGTCACTTTCTGCTGACATCCATAACTTACCGATGACCCCTTTTTTTTAACTTTCCATTTTGTCTTTCTGTAGCAGATCATTTAAAAGGTACTTGCCTCTTCCAGGTTGAGCGTCACATTACTGTGCAGCCACTGGCCATGCAAGCCGATAGGCTGCTTCACGCCTGTTGTAGAAGGACCCCAGAAGAGGTGAGTACCAGGCAGGTCTCTCTTCTTTTAGCGGGCGACAATGCACAGCTGCATAATAAAGTGTATAAGATTCCAGAACCGATCGATTACCTCCCCTATTTCGGATGCCCCGCTATTTGAAACCACCCAGGGCCCCATACACTTACCTTGCTTCCCGGTCCAATGGCACATGTGCAAGCTGTGGCCGCATCCCCGCTATCCCTCTAGCAGGACGCGTGCCCGCGCTAGGCATTTGTGAATGGTCATCGAGTGCACGTCTGTTAGAGGGAATTGGAGGATGCGGCCATCAGCGACTCCAAGCGCACCGATTGGACAAGCGGCATGCGCTGTAGGACCGGGAAGAGCGATCTGTGGGGTTTCACACAGCGGGGCACCCCCCCCCCAGGATAGTCAAAACCCTGGGTTTTGGTCCACTTTAAAGATGGACTGGTCATTTCTGACCATAGTTACTCTTGAAATTGAATGAAGTCACTTAATGGAGAACTAAAGTGAAAAAACTAGCCACCACATTTTCTCTTACTACAGGCTGCTCAGCTCTTTTCCCTTTCTGTTCATTTTTTAATACATTATATTAGTGAAATAGAAAACAAAAAAGGAAAAAGCATGCACCCCCATAAGTGTTATGTTTTATAGCAACAGAACATTGAATGTTAACATTTCCATATACTCCGAGTCCCTATATGAGCCACAGCCCCCAGTTTGCCTGTATAATTGGGGGGGTTGTGGGAGCAATGGAGTCGCTGTTCTGCCACCAACCTGATGCCCGGGGCTGGCCATCGCTACTTACTCCACTTCTGCATTACCTTCCACCTGGCACCACCCTGGGACAGGACAAGAGCGGCTAGTGATGGCAGAAGCAGGTGAGTAGCGGTGCCCGGACCGCAGGTTCTATGTCTCAGGGGTGATCAAACCTTCAGTCTTTGACTGGAGGTTGCATCAAGTCATTAAATCCCTTTGCAGAGATCCATTTTCTGTAGACGGCTGGGATTTCCAGTGCTTCCATAAGTAACTATGAACGCAGAGGTCCGAGCACTTTGTATGGCCCCTGTAAGTGCAGCTCACCATAGAGCTAATTTTAGTAGGACTGTTAGATGGGGTTATGTGCCCCCTAGGTCACACCATTACTAGAACATTGCTCTCCCCTCAATGAGAATAAATAATACACGTAAAAGCGATAGGAGCCTATGGCACAGCCAGCTCTGTGATGCTGAGCTAAGCGCTTAATGTTAGGGGGGAGGTTACCATGTAACTGGCACGGTAAGCAAGCTGGTGTGTGCCAGGCGTGTTATAAGATCCCTGGGGAGGAGCGGTCATGCACTAGGGAGTTACCAATGTGGAGAAACAAGCCATCTTACCTCTATCATTATGTGAAAGGCGTGCTTGTGAAGAAAAACACACAGGCAAGGGATTACTATGTGCACCGCCGCAACAAAGGTCATTTCATTACACACACACCTCATTCATACACCGCTCACACAATAACTGCCCACCCAACTGCTAACTGGGAAAAACCAGGGTAAAGGTAGTGTGTGTACACCTAACAGGAAGGAACTTTATTTTTTTTATTAGGTATTCAGTTATGAGGTAATAGGTAAGGCATGCCATGTGCCGATTCACTACCATTGCATGCCTTCTGCTACCTTTAAAGGAGACTTAAAGCCAAAATAGACTGTGGGGCCTTTTAAACTAAGTTTTTCACTATTTTAATATTGTTCAATTTATTGTACATGGTTCTAAAAAAAATATGTATGGATACACATTCTGTAACTGATTATGTACATAGAAAAAAAAAAACACTGTTAGACTTACCGGTAACAGGTTTTAGGAATCCTTCAGCCTGACGACATGGAGTAATAAGTGGGGCAAGCTGAAGGATGACTTGGAAAAAAAACACTGTTAGACTTACCGGTAACAGATTTTTTTTAGGAATCCTTCTCACCTAGGGGGCATCCCAATTTGGAATGCCCCACTGTGTTAGCGGGGAACAAGTCTGCAATTTTCGATATGCAGGGTTCTAGTCCCCCAATCGGGATGCCCAGCTTTGTGAATCCCTCCACATCACTGGATCTGCTCACTTTTCCAGTGATCCCACAGCATATATGCCAACTCAAACAAGCATTCTATGCCAGGCATATTCATGAGTGACATAGAACAGTGAATGAAAGGAGAGAGGTAAGTATCCCTACAGCTGTGCGTACCTGGTACAGAGGAATGCCACCGCAAGGTGGGTTTTTCACATAAAGGGGTTGATTCAGAGCAAAATTTCCCTTGCATAATCCCAAGGGCAGCAGCCACACTCTGCACACTTTACATACTCTGTAGGGCTGCACAGGTGAGGGAGAGCTGGGATGCTGTGTGGTGTGGTAAAGCTTTGCCATAGCTGCCAAAGAAGGCAGGGAGCTTACATTACTAGGAAACCCGAGTTTCATACAGTGGGGCATCCTAAACGTTGAAATCTCCTAAAGGGGGTTGTTGAAGACAAGTAGACATAACGCAGCATTACAGAATTAGATGAGGCGGTGTCTTCCATAAGAGGTAAAAGAAAGCTGCACACGGCAGAGAAGCACGTCTCCTACTGGGGGGACATGGGTCTGCCACATGTGCTAGTGAAGTTTAAGTGGTTCCACCACAAAAAGACAAATCTCTTAGGGCTTACCGATAGTGTGAAGGGATGGATTAGATTAGTTTAGGGTCTCCTGTAAACCAGGCCCTTGTGGGAAGGTATAAAAGCAGATCAAAACCAACCAAAAAGATTTCAGGGCCGGCCACTGCTTTTCCCCTAGGGCACACTGAATTAGGATGCCACTGCGGCCACATCCCTGCTCGCCTATAGCTGGGGACATGCCTGGGTTGTTTAGAATGTGTCTCATCTAATGGCATAGTGTGTAATGTGTGGGCTCTGGGAAAGGGGCCAGTTGGGGGTTTTACACAGGAGGATGCCCCATAGAAACTTTTTTTAAATAAATCTTAAATAAATCACACCTCAGATCAGATGCTGAAGAGTCCCCTTCAAAGTGGAGATCAGCGAGGGCAATGTCAGGAGTGCGTGCCAGGAGCCAGCCCCCTGCCTGCAAGCAGGAAAGCTGATCTGCTCGGCGCTCACCCTGCTGGCCTGCTCAGTCTCTCCCTGCTCTGATAAACTAGTGCTGCCTGAGCAAGAGCATCGCTCTGCAGGAGGAGGAGGACGATTGTGCTGCCCAGCTTGGTGAAGGTAAGTACATTTATATGTATGTGACCCAGGTGCACCCGGCGTATAAGACGACCCCCCCACTTGGAGGCATGTTTTACAGGGGGAAAAAGTCGTCTTATACGCCGGCAAATACGGTATATGTGCCAGCATGCCCTGTGTGAGACAGAACCAGAAACATTTTACCTCACACACGCACGCACAGGATGAGGTCTATATGGTGCCCGAAATGCCGCCACCCGGTGACCAGCTAGTTACTGAGGATCACCTTCCTCCGGTCGGCATGCGGCTGGTCGGTGTAGACCCACTCGAAATCCTCCCGGGCCACCCTGTTGCCCATAGCTGCGGTGTCAGCGCCGGAGAGATACGACGACGATGCGCGTTCCCGCTATACCGAGCGCCGCTGACACGCCCACTCAGGGGGCTGGCTCCGCCCAGCCACACCAACAGTGATGCGCGAGCTAAGGCTACGCCTACATGCTTCACCTTGTCCGAGGGGGGACTCGATAAGGCGTGGTTGGAATAACCCCGCCCTCCTCCTGACCAAGCCCAGAAAGAGACAACGCGTGCGGCAGGATGGGAGATTGGGAGCTGTCGATCATAGAGCTTGGCCAATCACAAAGCGAAATACGAGCAGAAGCCGGCGTTAGCCCCGCCTTTTAGACATGGCTTTAGGCGACCCCTGTGTTTTGGTAATTCGACCCCTTCCGGGGTCGCGACCCACAGGTTGAGAACCGCTGCATTAAAGGGTGTGTAGTCCCTATTGAACTTCCAATTATTTGCTGTAAAATTCATCATGTTACAGTTGCCCTTTAAAGCAGTCCTTCATTCAGGGCAGAATGGCCTCCCACTCCACCCACATGTCTGAAAAGAACCAGGCAACCAATTCAGGCGCATTTAAGATTGTCCAATGATAAAAATCCATATACATATGCTGGATGGCAGGGAAGAGGTCACTTATACACCCGGCATCAAGAAATATCCAGCCAAGAAAGGAAGAGGAAAACAGGGGTGACCTGTCACCCCTGGATTTTATACCTACCATGAGATAAAAATCACAAGCTTTACTTCAGTTCTCCCATGTTTATAAAAATGTTTAATAATTACACAATTCCACGATAGTGCTCCTTCAGGAGGGGTCAGCCTTTTAGACTTGCAGGTTCTTCATATCATACAATGTATTCAAAGATACAAAAGCTACCTATAGTCGTTTCTGAAAGAATAGTGAGGGTACAGGACAGATGAGGGGGAAAGTGACTGCGAAATACACTCTAATCCAACTCTAATCCAACCTTCTGTCAGTCAAGCTGGGCCATTTACAAGAAACAAAATTACAATTCTGTGAGTACTCACCTGTAAAATTGGTATTGTAACTATACAGCACGTCCTGTTCCAGAATATTCCTTACACATGGGTAATACATCCACAAGATGGCGCTGGGCTGCAGAAAAAGACTTGTGGCCACTCCCGGCACCTCCCACTAATTCCCAGTGTTGACAAGCAGTTATACAAGAAGCCGGGAGAATCAATAAACATAAACTGATCACCATACAAAGGTAACCAAGAATAATGATAACAAGGGTGAGATGGAACGTGCGGAACGTGCTGTATACTTATAATACCAATTCTACAGGTGATTACTCACAGAATTGTATTATTCCAAGTATACAGCACGTCCTGTTCCAGAATATTCCTTACACATGGGACATCCAATAGCAGTGTCCGTAAGGTAGGGTGGGATCCCCAAAAGCAACAGCGGGCAGTTAAAACCACTGCCGCCTGCAGAACTTTGCGGCCAAAAGCAGCATCCGCTGAGGGCCTAACATCAACCTTGTAAAACTTAAAAAAAGGTATGAACAGAAGACCAAGTGGCGGCCTTGCAAACTTGTTCAACAGAAGCTTGGTGCTGAAAAGCCCAGGAAGCACCAATAGCACGAGTAGAGTGCGCAGTAAGGCGGAAGGGAGGCTCCTTCCCCTTAGCAGAATAGGCTCGTACCACAGCCTAACGGATCCACTTACTGATAGTGGACTTAGCTGGAGGCAGACCCTTCCTAGGTCCAGAAGGGATAACAAAAAGAGCATCAGTCTTCCTAAAAGACTCAGTAGCTACCAAATAGAACTTCAAGGTCCTGACAACATCCAAAGAGTGTAAGACCCGCTCCTAGAGTTACTAGGATTAGGACACGGAGAAGGCAAAACAATGTCTTGATTGAGATGAAAAGCAGACACAATCTTAGGCAAGAAATCTGGCTTGAACCGAAACACCACCTTGTCCTGGTGTGTCTCAAAGTAAGGAGGTTTAATGGAAAGCGCCGCCAACTCAGAAACACGCCTAACAGAAGTGATAGCCACCAAAAAGGCTACCTTAAGAGTCAAAATAGGCAAGGCAGCCTCACGAATAGGTTCAAAAGGAGAACCCTGCATGGCAGATAAAACCAAATTCAAATCCCAGACTGGTAACAAAGGCTTATGTGGTGGGCGCACGTGAGTAACCCCCTGGAAAAAAGTCTTAACCAAATGGTGGTTGGCAAAAGACCTTTGGAAGAAAATAGCCAAGGCTGAAACGTGGCCCTTGAGGGTACTAAGTTAAAGGCCCAAATCCAAACCATGCTGCAAGAATTCCAGAATCCTGGGAATAGAAAACACCCTACAGGGAAAAGACTCACACCAGGCAATGTAAGCATGCCAGACCCTGTAATAGATAAAGGACGAAGGAGTTCTTCCTAGCCCTAATCATGGCATCAACAACAGAGGCAGGCAACCCCTTTTCCATCAAAATGGAGGTTTCAGCAGCCAAGCCGTCAAAGCCAGCTTTTGTAAATTGGGATGGCACAGCTGCCCCAGTGAGCAGATATGGATCCTTGCGCAGGACGTACTGATCTACTGCCAACTGCACGATGTCTGCAAACCACACCCTTCCTGGCCAACAGGGGGCCACCAGGATGGCTGGCACCCCCTCCTGGGCTATCTTGCGCAGCACCCTGCCCAGCAGAGGAAACTGGGGGAACACATAGCTGTGGAGCTGAAAACTCTTCCAAGACAATGCTAGTGCCTCCATGGCCAAGGCCAGAGGATCCTGGGACAGAGAGACTGGAAGCTTGCGATTGTGACAGGATGCAAACAGATCCACATCCGGCTGACCACAGCGATGACAGAGCGAAACACCCTGCTGCTGAGGGACCATTCTCCCAGACG
The DNA here is from genome assembly GCA_027917425.1 of Gastrophryne carolinensis. Classification (NCBI taxonomy): domain Eukaryota; kingdom Metazoa; phylum Chordata; class Amphibia; order Anura; family Microhylidae; genus Gastrophryne; species Gastrophryne carolinensis. Next base: position 204,139,050 of record CM051240.1, on the reverse strand, counting down.
AGGAGTCCGCCTCCAGATTTTCCACCCCCGAGATATACACTGCCGAGATGCAGGGAACATTCTCCTCCGCCCAGGACAGAATCAGAGACACCTACTTGAGGGCCCTCTTGCTCCAGGTCCCTCCTTGATGATTGATGTAGGCAACCGCCGTCTGGTTGTCCGAGCGGATCTGAACAGCCCGACCCCGAAGGTGTGGGGTCGATTGTGTGAGAACCAACCTCACCGCCCTCAGTTCTAGAATGTTGATAGGGGTATGGGCCTCCTGAGGGCCCCATTGACCCTGGAATTTCAAGGACTTCCAGAAGCCCCCCCCCAACCTGTCAGACTGGCATCTGTAGTGACAGTCTCCCAGAAAGGTGACAGAAAGGTCCTGCCCACCAAGAGATTCCTTGAGTCCAGCCACTATAAGAGGGGCCGCCTGGTCAGGGGGGACAGAACAAACCCCCGATCCCATACCGACAGTAGGTGAAGTTTAAGAGGTCTCATGTGAAACTGAGCATAGGGAACCGCTTCGAAACTGGACACCATCAGGCCCACCAGTTGCATCCCCTGCCGAATGGAGGGATGTGGACAAGACAGTAGTAACTGGGCCTGAGCTTGAAGATTCTCCACCTTCTGCTGAGGGAGAAACACCTTGACCTGAGATTTATCCAGCGTCAGGCCCAGAAAGGACCTTACCAGAGACAGGAACAGAGAAGACTTGGGATGGTTGATCACCCAGCCGAATGACTCTAGTGTGGTCACCACCACCTGGGTATCCAGCCCGGCCTGATGGCAGGACTGGGACGAGATCAGAATGCCGTCCAAATAAGGGAGAATTCGAATGCCTTGAGCTCTCAGCAGAGCCATCACGCCCGCCAGCACCTTGGTGAATACCCTGGGAGCCGAGGTGATACCGAAAGGCAGTGGCACAAATTGATAATGCTGATCTCCCAGAGCAAACCTGAGGAATTTCTGATGACCTGGAAAGATTGGTACATGAAGGCAAGCGTCCTTGATGTCTACGGAGGTCATGAAGTCGCCTGGGCGCAGTGAATTGACTGCTGAGCGCAGCGTCTCCATGCGAAAATGCTTGAATCTGACAAACTTGTTGAGACACTTTAAAGTGGACCAACACCCAGGATTTTGACTATCCTGGGTTTTGGTCCACTTCGGCGGGGCACCCCGATCGGGGGTGCCCCGCTGTGTGAAACCCCCCAGAAAGCCCCAAAATCTTACCTATCCCTCGCTGCCACGTGACTGGACGGTCCAATCCCCGCCAACGTCCAGGCCGGCCGCCGCCGAAGATCAGGTAAGCGATTTGGGGTGTCTGGGGTGTTTCACCCCGCGGGACATCCCGATCTCGGATGTCCCGCGGGGTGGGAGGTGATCGGCCCGGGAATCTTATAGATTTCCGGGCCGATCACCTCTCGGTGTTGGTCCACTTTAAATCCAAGATGGGCCTGAGGGACCCATCCTTTTTGGGGACCGTGAAGAGATTGGAATAGAAGCCTCTGCCCCTTTCCCTGAAAGGTACAGGGCAGATGACCCCCAACTCCAGAAGGTTTTGGACCGCAAGGCGCAGGCCCTGAGCTGACAGGGGGTTTTGAGCCACCCGGGATCTGAGGAATCTTGGGGGCGGCCAGCCTGCAAACTATCTTGTAACCGGAGGAAACCACCTCCTGGATCCATCTGTCTGCTACACGTCGCCTTCAGACGTGAGCAAAGAGCCGAAGCCTGAGGGGGCTTAGGGGAGGATTTGGGCTTGGGACCCCAGAAGAGGCAGGGTGGCCACGTCCTCTGCCCCAATAATCTCCACGTGCTCCAGCAAAGAAAGCTCCTCGACCTGCCCTGGAAGCACGGAAGGAGGGGAGAGAGGCACAAGTCCCTCGAAAGGGCCGAGACGGCCTCCTACATTGAGGTAACCTACCACCCCTGGCAAACAAGTTCAAGCAATCACCAAAGAGGCGCAGCCCCTTAAAGGGAAAACCAGCGAGAGCCTTCTTAGCAGCGTTATCAGCTACCCACTGACGCAGCCAGACAGAGCAACGTATAGCCACCAACAGAGCAGACATCCTCCCACACATTCTAATGGCATCATCCATAGCAGATAGAACATATGTAACAAATTCATAGCAAAGCAGGAGAGATCTATACTACTCTCCTCCCAGGCACAAACCGGGCGCAGCGCAGTCCCCACACAGGCAAAGGCATGACAAGCCAGCTGGTCCATGCACCGGTCCTCATCATCCCGCAGGGTAGTAGTGTCAGGAGAATGCATGACAGATGTATTTGACAACCCCAGAACGAGCGCGTCCACCTCGAGAGGACATGACCAACGCATAATCACATCAGCAGGAAAGGGATACCTCTTGTCCCAACTCTTGGGCACCCCAGGTAGCTTGCTAGGCCGTTCCCATTTCTTGAGCACCAGATTATTAAAGCGAGTCTGCTCAGGGAACTCCAAGCGTGGCTTCACTGTATGAAAAAGCTCACCCTGCTGCTGCAGGGACCACTGCAGGAGGGGAAATACAAAGCACTTCAAAAATGTGAGACAACAACCTATCAGTGTCATCTGAGGACCATTGGTCTTCTCCAAAAGGAGACCCGGTATCACCATACACCCTAGGTTGTTCCTCAGATGATTCTGAATCAGAGAATAGTTCCCCCTCCTCAAGGGGACCATAACCCGAGATGTCAAAAAATTCCTCAGCCTCAACTGGGAAGAGGGAAACAGCGGGGGATAGATGCCGCTTCTTGGCAGAAGCCTTACACGGGCCCAACCCAGCAATATGCTTTTCAATGCTGGCCACCCGTGCAGCCAAATCCGATTGAGACTCATCTCTAGTATGCCCCCCGCTGGGGGTCAAATGCAAGCGTGGGGGGTAGGTAAAGCCAGAGTGGGCGCCGCACCAGGGCCTGTAGCAGGCGACCCAGACTGCAGCGCAGGTTACACATACCTTGACATCTTCACTTATAGGGGAAACCTCACACGCAACACACAGCCGAGCTTGTCCCGAAGGAACCCCAAGCACATTATCCCCAGAAGCCTCCATATGGTGATTTTTACAAAAAGTATGCACAATAGTCAGAACAGGGACACAGCTAAACAGCCACCCTATTCAGGATGCCCCCGAAACCCGCTAGGGGAAGTGGGAGATTGGCAATAGGCAGGGCCGAGAGAACCACAGTCAAGGGACCCGCCTGCAAGACACAATGAACACCATAAGCATCCCTAGCCGTACAATAATAAACCAAAGATAAAAAACCCCGTAAGGGACTCACGGACCAAGCCGGCAAGCGCACAGATAAGCCGATCACCAACCGCGTCGCAGCACCGAAATGGAAGGGCCACAAAATGGCGCCGACAGCAGCACCTAGAGGGGCGGGCCAAAGGCGCATGATGCGGAATGTGTCAAAGCGCAGTACCCCCCCCCCCCCCCCCAGAGCGCGAAAACAAGATCACGTGATGCGCCATGACAGTTAAACAAAAAAACACAGTAAAAGCACTAACCACCGCGGAGCGCTGTACAATGGCCTCCACACACACCAAACACAAGTGACAAAAAACACAGTAGTAAAAACACAAGAGTATACTCCCCGGGCGTCCCCTGCCAATCACGCGGAACGCAATGAGGGGGTCCTGCACAACCAACAGCGTGAAAAGGGAGGGGGGGTGGAAGGAGGGATAAATATCCTGAGATAAAGGGCTGGGGGGCATCCCAATGAGGCTCACCATAAAAAGCCTGTCGCCGACTACCCTTTGGTACTGGGTCTTGCGCCCCGGAGCAACGCTCCTTCAGCACCTGACCCTAGTGCTGTCATACCTTCGCCCGAACAGTCAGCCGTGACTGGGAGGCAGTGGGTCCAGAACGGGTGGAAATAAGCCTGCAGGGCCCTAGGCAAAGCCCACTTCCTCCTGCGCAGAAGAGAGCCATCTTCATCTTCGCAGTCCAGACTGCAGAAAGACTCTGAGAATTAGTGGGAGGTTCCTGGCTATTTAAGGGGCCGGGAGTGGCCACAAGTCTTTTTCTGCAGTCCAGCGCCATCTTGTAGATGTATTACCCATGTGTAAGGAATATTCTGGAACAGGACGTGCTGTATACTTGGAATAGTATAAACCTTCATGAGCTTCATCAGCAGGATGAGTACATGACAGTGCGTTGTTACGCCTGCCCAGCAGATGGCAGTGTTGCACCATAGAACTTTGACAGCTGAGGCAACACATGGTCTGGCATCAGGCGGCTTCTACATGGCTACATCTGATCAATGGAAGGGCTTCTGATGAATCACGCTCTGCCAGCCAACTCGCTTTTCATAAAACATATTGGGAGGGATGAACAAAAATCCTGGGCCAATAATGCATTTCACTACAAAGGCCCTTTCTATGATCTTCAGGAAGCCAATTGTGTTGGCCCTGTTTAAAGTGCATCTTAAGTTGAAATCAGATTTCTAGTCTGCATACAAATAGTGACGGCCCTCCTATCTGAAAAATAAGGTAGACAACAGCGCTCCAACCAAGCTCCTCTATAGAGACTTTCCCACATGAAGCAGTCACCTGATTCCTCACTCCATACTTCTCTCTACAAACCTTAACATGCTTGTTTAAAGGGATTGGACAATCAGACACACACATTCAATTTCCACAATGGGTGTAACATTCTAAATGTGTTAAATGCTGCAATGTTTCCAACTTTATAAAAAAAAAAAAGAAAAAGAAGAAGGAGAAAAGTTCATCAAGAAGACAGTCACCCATGGGGAAAGGAACTATACTCTCCTTACAACCTTCTAAACACCCCCCCCCTCCCCGCCTGGGTCAAGGTGTGTTCTTTCACCACCCAGCAAGGGAGTCCTAGGCCCCATGAGCCATTGCGGTCACACAAGTGAGTGCATGCTGGATGACAAAGATGATTGCAAAACATAGGATGTCATTTGGAGGATTCGCCGGAGGATTAACCCACGGATATGTTTTTCCTGTGCCCCACAAGGAGATTGGAGGGGAAAATCATTTTCTGACATCAATGGCCTTTTAAAGCCTTAAAACTTAAGAGTCTGTGCCAACTTCAGAATCCCAAAGTGTAAGGCAAAGTCCTCCCTCCAGCTACATTTACTTGACTAAGTTCCTTTGGGGGGGGCCTTTATGTGGCTGAACCTGGGCCGAAGCAGAAAACACCAGTTAGGCCTCTCCCTGGACAGGAAACTCAAGTAGTAAGCAAGTAGTACAGAAATAACCAAGAGACCCGAAGGGGATGAAGAGAGAAAGAGAGCACCCATGCTACCATATTAAATTAAGAGCGGGGTGTAGTACACTGTCCTTGAGGACTATTGGAAATACCATTACTGGTAAGACAGACTGGGGTTTTCCGCATGCGTCCTCCAGGATGGCTTAGCCACAGAAGGCAAGCAAACACTCAGCTTCCTACATCTGGGTGAGCAGACTCTAGCACCTTCTTTCCAAATATTTGCTGGCCATGGCCCCACAAGTCCACTTTATAATGGTTCTGGAAGGTGTGTGGAGATGATCAGGTGGCGGCTTTGCAGATCTCCTTGAGTGAGATGCCGCCGGTATAAGCCCAGGAAGCTAAAAATACAATTCTGTGAAATACTCACCTGTAGAATTGGTATTATAAGTATACAGTACGTCCTGCTCCAGATAGATTACTTACACTTGGGTTATCCTCTGCCAGATGGCGCTGCACTGCAGAGACATGTAAAACAGGCTCCTTCCGGCCCCTCAAATACCCGGGGACCTCCCACAAATCCCCAGCATTGAAAAGCAGTGAAAAAGAAGCCGGGAGAATTTAACAACCAAAAACTGGTATCTATAACAATGATAACAATCACCATACAGGGGATCCAGAATAATGCAAAAACCAGGGTGGGGTGGAGCAGGACGTACTGTATACTTATAATACCAATTCTACAGGTGAGTATTTCACAGAATTGTATTATTCTTAGTATACAGTACGTCCTGCTCCAGATAGATTACTTACACTTGGGACATCCAATAGCAGTGTCCATAAAGTAGGGTGGGATCCCCAATAAAAAGGAAACAGCAGACAGCTTAAACCACTGCCACCTGCAAAACCTTGCGGCCAAAAAACAGCAACAGCTGAGGCCTTAAAGTGGACCAACACCCACGGGTGATCGGCCCGGGAATCTATAAGATTCCCGGGCCGATCACCCCCCACCCCGCGGGACATCCGAGATCGGGATGTCCCGCGGGGTGAAACCCCCCCAAACACCCCAAACTCCTTACCTTATCTTCGGCGGCGGCCGGCCGCCGCCGCCTCCCTCGCGCTCCTGTAGGCGTGCGCGTGCCCGCGCCGGCCGTCTGCGAATGGCCGGCGGGGGCGCGCGCGCGCCGAAAGTGACGCGAGGGAGGCGGCGGCGGCGGCTGCCGCTTAGACGTTCTTGTACGTCGGCGCTGGGAGCGGGGAGAGGTGAGTTTTTCGGGGGGTTAGGGGGGGTTTCACACAGCGGGGCACCCCGATCGGGGGTGCCCCACCGAAGTGGACCAAGACCCAGGATAGTCAAAATCCTGGGTGTTGGTCCACTTTAACATCAACCTTGTAAAACCTTGAAAAGGTATGAACAGAAGACCAAGTAGCGACCTTGCAAACTTGTTCAACAGAAGCCTGGTGCTGGAAGGTCCAAAAGGCACCAATAGCACGAGTAGAATGAGCAGGAAGGCGAAGGGGGGATTCTTTCCCTTAGCAGAGTAGGCCTGAATCACAGCCTGACAAAACCACTTTCTGATAGTAGACTTGGCAGGAGCCAAACCCTTCCTTGGACCAGAAGGGACCACAAAAAGAGCATCAATTTTTCTGAAAGGTGCAGTATCCACCAGATAATGCTTCAGACACCTAACCACATCCAAAGAGTGCAAAAACTCACTCCTTAGCATTGCTAGAGTTAGGGCACAAAGAAGGAAGAACCATATCCTGATTCAAAGAAGGCAGACACTAGCTAAAGGCAGAAATCAGGTTTGAAACGAAACACCTTGTCCTAGTGCCTCTCAAAGTAGGGGGGCTGAATGGACAGCACCGCCAACTCAGAAACACGTCTGACAGAAGTGATAGCCACCACAAATACAACCTTGAGCGTAAGAATGGCCAAGGCAGCATCCTGCACAGGTACAAAGGGAGCACCCTGCAAGGCAGGCAAGACCAATTCCAAATCCCAAAACAGGGACCATAGGTTGTCATGGGGAACGCACATGAGTAACCCCCTAAAAGCAGTCTTAATCAAGGAATGCTGAACAAAAGACTCCTGAAAGAAGACAGACAGGATAGAACCTGACCCTTCAAGGTACTGAGTTAGAGACCCAACTCCAACGCATGCAGTAAAATTCCAGAACCCTGGGAACTGAACACCCAAAAGGGAAGAGATCAAGACTCACACCAGTCAACGTAGGTACACCACACCTAATCACAAATGGAAGAAGAAGAAGTCATCTTCCTAGCCTTCACCATGGACTCAACCATCGAGGCAGACAACCTATCGTCATCAAGATGGAGGTTTCAGCAGCCAGACCGTCAAAGCCAGAGTTTGTAATTGGGATGGCGTAAGGGGCCCTAAGTGAGCAGAACTGGCACTCCAGGCAGAAAGCACTGATCTGCTGCCACCTGCACCACGTCTGCGAACCACACTCTTCTTGGCCACCTGGGGGCCACCAGAATCACTGGCACCCCTTCCAGAGTAATCTTGCGCAGAACCCTGCCTAGCAGGGGGAATGGAGAAAAGACATACAAAGACTGAATGTCCAGCCATGACATTACTGAGGCAACCGTGGTCACGGCCAGAGGATCCTGGGACAGGGAGACAAAGGCCTTGAACTTGTGACTGTGATGGAACGCAAACAGACCCACATCCGGTTGGCCTCAACAGTGATACGGAGATTGGAACACCCTGTTACAGACACTTCCTGGAGGGCCCTCTTGCTCCGGGTCCCTCCCTGATGATTGATGTAGGCAACCTGCCATCAGAGTGACCGTGCGCCCCTGACCAGGCAGGCCCTGAATAAGAGTAGTCAAGCAAGTCAGAACTAACCTATCTCTCACAGCTTCAAGACATTGATAGGTGAACGGGCCTCCTAAGGGCCCCACCTCCCCTGGAACCGCAGGGGCTTCCAGAAGAACCCCCCCAACCTGATAGACTGGCATCCGTGGTGACCGTCTCCCAGGAAGGAGCAAGAAGGTTCCGCCCCCCAATAGATTCCCTGAGTCCATCCACTACAAGAGGGACCTCCTCACCAGGGGGGAAGACACACAGCTGGGTGCTTGTCCCATACAGACAATAGGAGAAGTTGCAGAAGCCCCAAGAGGGACTGAGCACAAGGGCCGTTCCGAAGCACGCCACCATCAGGCCCACCAGCTGCATCCCCTGCCTGGTGAAGGGACAGGGACAGTTAGGAGGAACTAAACTTGTGCAAGCAGATTGTCCACCTTCTTCCGAGGAAGGAATATCCTTGCCTGAACTGTGTCCAGATTCATTCCTAGGAATGAAGTTACCAAGGAAGGGGACAGTGAAGACTTGGGGTGGCTGATCACCCATCCAGATGACTCCAGAATGGACGCCACCAGCTGAGTATCCAACTCTGCCAGATGTACAGACTGGGAAGTGATGAGAACATCCAGGTAGTGGCAGCACGCGGACGCCCCTTGGCCTCATCAGAGACATCACCCCCGCCAGCACCTTGGTGAGCACTCTGGGAGCTGAAGAAAGGCCAGATGGCAAGGCCACAAGGATATGAAAGTAAGCCACATTGATATCCACGGACGGCATGAAGCCCCCTGGGCGCAAAAAGCAGATGGCCGAGCGCAATGTTTCCATGAGGAAAGCGCCTGTACTTGACAATTTGCTGAAGATCTGTAAATCCAGAATGGGCCAGACTGACCCATCTTTTTTGGGAACTATGAAAGGGTTGGTGTAGGGTCCCTTGCCTCTGTCTGTTAAGGGAAATCTGCAAATTACCCCCAGACTCAGCAGACCTTGCACGGCCTGCGCCAGCACCTGAGCAGAAGCAGGGACCAGATAATGTTAGGGGAGGCCGCGCAGCAAACACCATCTTGTAGCCGGAGGACACTACCTCCTAAATCCACCGGTCTGAGGCGTGATGCCTCCAGACTTAAGCAAGGTGCCGCAGCCGTCCCCTCACCCAGACGGGTGAGGGCACCCCATCATGCTTGAGGGGACTTGGGAGAGGATTTGTGCATAGCCCCCCCAGAAGAGCCAGGGTGTAGTCTTCTGCTCCTGGGACAGGGAGCTGAGCGAGCCCCCGCGAAGGACACCCCTGGTTCCTGTTTAACACCATGTTGGGAGGTGGAAGGGGGGCCCTGGCCCCGAAGGGCCCGAGACAGCCATCTGCGCTGGGGTAACTTACCTCTCTTACAAAACAGGTCTAGGTGGGCCCCAAACAGACGTAGCCCCTTAAAGGGGAGCCCTGTAAAGGCCTTCTTCCCAGCATTGTAAGGGCCTTCTTCACAGCATTGTCAGCACCCCACTGTCGCAGCCAGACCAAGTGACGTATAGCCACGAGGGCAGAAGTTCTTGAAGAGGGAGGATGGCGGCCCTTTGTACAGGGCCACCGCTACCGGGGCAAGGGACAATGATGCGGGAGGGGCATCCCATAAAGGCTCACCATCAGCCTATACCGCCTACCCTTTGGTGGGGGACTGCGGTGGAGCAGGGCTCCTTAAGCACTCATGGTGCCGCCTACCTTCACCCGACCAGCGCAGCCCAGGCTGGGAGGCACATCACACGAAGGACAGGTGGGAATAGTCCAACAGGGCCGCAGGCTTTAATAGCCCCGCTCACCTGCGACAGAGAGATGATTTCATGTCTGCAGAGAAATCTGGGGATTTGTGGGAGGTCCCCGGGTATTTGAGGGGCCGGGAGGAACCTGTTTTACATGTCTCTGCAGTGCAGCGCCATCTGGCGGAGGATAACCCAAGTGTAAGTAATCTATCTGGAGCAGTACGTACTGTATACTAAGAATACTGTCCTACTAAAATGGGCTCTAATTGCTAATGGGGCCGGGGAACCTGATGCCCAATAGGCCAAGGGTATCAGCATCTCTGATCCATCTTGCTATCGAAGCCTTAGTAGCTTGTAACCTTTTGTTTTTTTCCCGCAAGGGAGACTAACAAATGGTCTGGTCTGTCTCCATTCTGATGTAAGCGGCATATAAAGTAGAAAGTGATTCTTTGCAACTAACACCTCTAAGGACCTGGCCTCCTGATCCAGCTGGGAATGCTTAAATGCAGGTAACAATTTCCTGCAACCTGTTAAATTTTGAGGCCACATTAGGAAGGTATACTGGATCTCGTCTGAGGAGAAGTTTGTCAGGAAAAAAGGACTGCTGACTTTAGGGACTGGGCCTGTGGATGGACGATGACCCGGATGAATACCATCTGGAACTGCTGGTAGAAGCCAAGGTCTCCAGGCCAATGTGGAGAACCCTGGCCTGATCCCTTCTGATCTTCCTTTAAGCCAACAGCAATAGTCTCATTGGCGGGAATGCATAACAAAGGTTGGATTCACCGCAATGGTTGAAAGCATCGAGGCCCCAAGCTACCGGATCCCTCTTGAGAGAGAAGTACCTTGGGCACTTTCGGTTTTTGGCAAACAGGTCTATGTCTGGGTGACCCCAACGATCCGTGATCTGACCAAACACTTGCTGATATAGTACCCACACTGCTTGGTCTGATAATACCCTGCTCAGGAAGTCTGCTTCTACCTTCAGGTCCCCCTTTATGTGGACAAGCGTCCATGGTGAAGGCCACTGCTTTAGAAATGTAGGGGAGTTAATCCAAAATTTCCTTTTTGGATGCGCCCCTAACCAGATCACTATTAGGACTGTCCACCTACATCTCTACCTGTGTCCTACACAGTCTGTGGCAAAGGTTTTAAAAGAAAAGCCTCCATATCTGCTCGCTTATCCATAGGGTCTCTCCGATTCCCCATGTCTTCAAAAGACAAAGATCTTTTAAAAACCTGGGCCAAGGATGCATCTACTCTGGATGCCTTGGCCCATGGTGCTATGTCTGTTTCCTCAAAAGGAAATCTCCAGACTTTAATGACTTTGGAATGAAGATCCTGGCTTCTTCAACATGAATTAAATGCTTTAATTGATAATCTTGTGGGAGATCCGAACCTGCCATCAACCCTCTACATATACCTAAAGAAACATTCCATCATGTTTCCTGGAGAGAAAACACAAAATGCTGAGGGTTGAGGGGAAGGGACAGGACATAATAGTGAGTTTTGGGTTTCCTATCCAAGGAGAGGAAGTGGTAGCTAAGCTGTCCTGGAGGATGCCTGGGGAAAAGTATTTTTACTATTTAGCACCGTGGCAGTGGAGTGGAGCTTTACAGTACATTAATGGCAACACATCTGAGCCAGAGCAATTTTTGCTGCAGCACAAATCACATGGTTGCTCACACCACTGCTCCAATCTGGACTGTAAGCAGGGGACATACACACATGATCTAATGATTCCGTTTGTATTACCAGAAACAGACACGCACCTAGCAATTAAATCGGGGGGTGACCTGGGGGCAAGGACCAAAACCCAGGATGGTTAAAATCCTGGGTTTTGGTCCACATTAACCACCGCGGAACAGCGTAAAAATAACGTTTTGCGAGTACTCACCTTTAAAACGGGTATTATGAGTGTGCCATACACTCCACTTCGATCTTCATGACATGTGGGTAATCTCCAGTAGAGGGCGAACTTCTGCAGAGATGAATATGCAAAAAAAGAAAGCCCCTCCCAGTCCATATATACCTGGGACCTCCCACCAATTTCCCAGTGTAAAAAAGCAGTAAGGGGACCAGGAAGAACCAATTATAACCTTAACAATCAAAACCAATGGTTCACCATATAAAAGCCCTAGAATACCTGAAAAAAAGGGGTGGGGCGAAGTGGAGGGTATGGCACACTTATAATACCCGTTTTAAAGGTGAGTACTCACAAAACAGTATTATTCTAAGTGTGCCATACACTCCACTTCGATCTTCATGACATGTGGGACATCCAATAGCAATGTCCGTCATGGGTGGGAACCAGAAAACCGTGAAGAATGTACCAACTCAAACCACTGCAGCTTGCAGAACCTTGCGGACAAAAACAGCATCCGCTGAAGCCCGCACATCAACCTTGTAAAACTTGGAAAAAGTATGAACCGAAGACCAAGTAGCAGCCTTACAAACTTGTTCAACAGAAGCCTGGTGCTGAAAAGCCCAGGATGCATCAACAGCACGAGTAGAGTGCGCAGTGACCCTAAAAGGGGGAGTCCTCCCCTTAGCAGAATAGGCCCCAACAATGGCCCGACAAATCCATTTGCTAATCGTAGACTTAGCAGGCACCAAACCTTACGTGGGCCCGCAGGGCACAACGAAAAAAGCGTCCGTCTTGCGGGAGGAAGAAGTAGTCACCAAATAGTACTACACACAGCGAACAACATCCAAATTGTGCAGAACCCTCTCCTTGTCATTGTTAGGCTTAGGACACAAGGAAGGGAGAACAATATCCTGATTGAGGTGGAAAGCAGACACCACCTCAGGAAGGAAATCCGGCTTAAAACGAAAAACCACCTTATCCTGGTGTCTCTCAAAGTAAGGGGCCTGAATCGACAGAGCCGCCAACTCAGAGAAATGCCGAACAGAGGTAATAGCCACCAAGAAAGCAACCTTCTGAGTGAGAACCAAAAGAGCAATATCCTGTATCAACCAAATTCAAATCCCAAACAGGAACCACAGCCTTCCGAGGGGGCCGCACATGCGCAACCCCTTGGAAAAAGGTCTTAACCAGCGGGGGGGGGAAGGCAAAAGACCTCTGGAAAAAAACAGACAGAGCAGAAACCTGTCCTTTCAAAGTACTAAGCTGGAACCCAAGATCCAGATTATGCTGAAGAAACTCCAAAATCCTGGGAATCGAAAACACCTGGCAAGGCAAGGCCCTAGCCTCACACCAATCAATATAGGACCTCCAAGTCCTATAGTAAATGCCAGAAGAGGACCGCTTCCTAGCCCTAATCAAGGTCTGAACAACAGCAGCAGACAAACCTTCCTATTTCAAAATGAAGGTTTCAGCAGCCAAGCCGTTAAAGCCAGCGTTTGTAAATTGGGGTAAAGTAGTTGACCCCGAGATAGCAGATCCGGCAACAAGGGAAGCCGGTACTGATCTACGGCCAGCCTTACAACGTCTGCGTACCAAACCCTTCTTGGCCACCTTGGAGCCACCAGAATCGCTGGTGCCCCTTCTAGAACCAGTTTGCGAACTACTTTGCCCAGCATGGAGACGGGCGGAAACAGGTACAGAAAACCAAGATCCTTCCAAGCAAGGGACAAGGCATCCACTGCCAGAGATAGAGGATCCTGAATAAAAGACACAAAGGCCGAAAGTTTGTGATTGTGCCTCGAGGCAAGGAGATCCACCTCCGGAGTCCCCCACTTGCGGCAAAGATCCAGAAAAACCTCGGGGTTGAGAGACCACTCTCCTTGGCGAGAGGGTCCCCTGCTCAGGGAATCCGCCTCCGTGTTCTCCACTCCCGGAATGTAGACTGCCGAAATGCAAGGAACATTGCTCTTCGCCCAGTGCAGGATCAGAGACTTCCCCGAGGGCACTCCTGCTGCGAGTCCCTCCTTGGTGATTGATGTAAGCCACCGCCGTTCGGTTGTCTGAACGAACCTGAACCGGTAGACCCTGTAAATGCGAGGTCAGCCGTGCCAGAACCAGTCGGATGGCTCTGAGCTCCAAGACATTGATGGGGGTGTGAGCCTC